>CM062240.1:18704127-20015377 GCA_031216185.1 Syzygium aqueum | reverse complement strand
AAATCAAACATTTAAATAATTACCAATGATAGAAAAGGAAAATAATAATTATTTGAGCGCAACGATTTTTTTTTGTCTGTCCTATCTCTAATTGTCTTCGCTCTCTAATTTTTGCTTTACCTCTTGCAAAACGTGGGAGTCAAATTTCATACCTGTGATACTAGCGTCTCCACCCCCTAATCTCTTTATCAGCAGGGTCACATACCTATTGGCGTCTCGGGCGACAATTAAACAATGCCTTTTGTAAGGCCCTGTAGAGGACCTGTGAGCGCTAAAAAAAACAGTCTAAGTAAGTTTATGAAATAATCTACCAAACATGCACACATAACATACTATGCAAAAAAAAATGTACCTAAAATAAATTACTCTCCTAAAATTATCTTTTGGACAAGAAAATGAAACTGGCTAAGATTTTACATGCCATATGATCCTAAGTCCATAATGTACAAATGGAAATTTTGTATTTTTATGAGTAAAAGTGTGCATAAGAGGAAACCAAGTATAACTAGATAATGCAATTTACCTTTAATGTAAAGGAAATCCTAAAGATATTTCTATCTGAATTTGTATATCTCGAATTACTAAAATGAAATAGATGGAAGAGTCAAATAATAATGTAATGCAATCCTAAAGATATTTTGTCTGAATTTGTATATCTTGAATTACTAAAATGAAATAGACGATTCTCTTATGGAAGAGTCAAATAATAATGTAATCTAAATGACCTGAGATTGCATGAGAACACTTGTTCTTGGAAGAATCTTATTGTTCTAACATGGCAATCATTGATATACAAATGCAATATAAAATCCTACCTTAATATGGAAAAATATGAAAAATTGTCAATATCCATAAAAATATAAACGAGAGCACACTTAGATGTGCAAGCATGAAAAATTTACACTCAATTGCATTCCGTACATAAAAATGAAGACTTGTGGTGTAATTTTTTCAATTGTTTTGAAATATGTAAAAGCAACCTTTCAGCAAAAAGTTAAGTCTCAACAAATCCCAAACCTTTCAATTGGTCTTATTAAGTGCCAAACTTTCTTGAAAAAGTGCAATTAAGTTTTTTTTTTATGAGCAGTACCTAAAATTGCCTACTATCGAGACCCTATTTTTTCGTTAGGGGAAAAAAATGAGTTTAAGGATATTACCTAATGGCAGGCCAATGACCCTTGATTAGGTGTGGGCTCTCCCAAGCTTATAACTTGCATGACGTTGGATTTCATTTTATGTTTAATTCTAAAAGATTTCTATGTGAGATAGTAGTTGCCGCTAACTATTTTGAGGTCCACTAGAAATCAAGTGAGATATGAGAGTTATGTCTCACTTCCTATGCAATGAGAGATTGACTGGGATCGAGACTTGATTACGCTAATGGTCTAATGCTGATATCTCTAACTTGGTGGGATTGTTCATCTAAGTGATCAAGCATTCTTTGTTACCAATTGTAATCTTAAAGATCTTTGAGTTACTACGTGTTCATGCAAATGTTGTTTTGGGGTGTATTATGTTCTTAGGGTTATCCTTTCCATTCTAGAAAAGAAATGAAACAAGTAATGAATTTAAAGTGCGAGAGACGAAACACCCCGAAAGTTTAAAGTAAAAGTGTGAAAGTGAAAACCCAATACTCATTGGGCAAAAAATATTACATCGCCTTGTTTTAAGCCTCGAGACATGATCGTTGTGAGCTAAACGAGACTTTAAATATGCATGAAATTACTCTAAATGTGTGAAACTACGCTAAATAATCCTAATCTATGCAAAATGGACTATTTAGAAAAATGATTATGAAGCAAAAAAAAAGGCACTAAATTAGGAAAGAGACTCTGGAAAATTAGGAAGATTTTGAAAATGTTATTTCTGCCCTAAATCAGCACTGATATGCGTATTTTGATTTATTGGAAAATTTCATGATTTTTCGTTTTTTTGTATTTTATATTTTTTTGAAAAATAATTTTAATTCATTAAACCAAGCTATGCTTGATTTACATGAACATGGACCAACTCAGAACATGAATATCACAATAACGAAGCTCGAATCGACCTTTTCAAGATAGAAACTTGGTTTGAATATTTTGCCAAACATTTGGCGCGCATCGCATTGCCTAGACTAGTTGCGTTGGGCCATGTTCATGGCTTTCATTCTCAATCTATAGATGATCTTAAAGAATCAACGTTATAATAAAACATGCAGAAAACAAGATTAGCAAGAAATATCATCCTAAAACACACTCAAACACGATTGAAATTAGCCTCAAAATTACGGGTCTTGACCTGTTTTGTAAATCTGGGTTTGAACCCTGGTCAGGCAAACAGGTTGCTTGCCCAGTTGCAAGCCTTGATACGTACCACATGTGAGACATTCATGAACATCTACTATATCAGAATGAAATTATGTAACGCGGAGTTTCATATGAAGTAAGAATTTGGGAGAATGATCAGCCACACACATCAAAACGACCTCTCCAAGGAGTCTACTCGCGTGTAACACACTGGCCAGCCATGAACCCAGTATGGATCGACTGTGTTTTTGTTTCAAGTTCTAAGAGATCTCATGGTTCACACACAGACTTAAGACCAAACCGAGCTAACCAAGACATCATTTGTACACCCATATAACATCCGTTAAGCTCACAAAGACAGGAAATGCATGAAAATGGGCATAGCAAGCCAAATATGCAAGACTCTTGGAACTGGTTCGACATCGGAAAAAATTACAGCCCCAGAAATCAGTTTTGTGGGCTGGTTTTCCTCTCGATTTTCATCGTCAAACCAGAGCCAACAATGAACAAAAACACATCTAGGGTCCTTACCTTGCTCAATAGTTGCTGTGTTAAGTGGCTCTTGACCGAGGAAGCCAAGAAATTGTCCTTTGAAGGGGCTCGGAAGTTGGCTCCTTCAAGTTGGAAAGTGGGATTTGCAGAGCAAAATAACTAACAACGAAGATTTTTGTTGGTCTCCAAGACCAGACTCCAGGACCTCGTTTGTCGACTCCTTTGACACCAACACCGACTAGATCTATTCTAATTTAGTTCCTACGTCACGGTTTGCCTCAAGGACTCCTTATTTTACTCAACAATTCTCACTTGCCCTCGCCAGTGACTATCTACTGACAAATTTTCTGGGTTTTTCGAGGTTTCCAAAGTTTGCTTAAGGAGGCATTCCCCATCTCCATTTGGGAAAAGAAATCAATCTAATTTAACTTGCTATGCCATGCTTTAGCGCTTTTACTTTCTTTTTTTTTTTTTATGTAACTGTAACCATAACATCGCATAATCACGTGTGAGGGAGAAAATTTTAATGTGAGGAAATTTAATTAATGAAAAAAATCAATAAAAAGTATGAAAATGTCACAAGTTGTGTGACCCATGACCAAGAGAAGATCCGACTTGATCTACTGATAGCCATGATCAAGGGCTTGGCTTATCGCAGGAGCACTCGGGTCTACCGAGCTCGAATTCTAATTTCTTTTCCCATAAATAACATGTAAACAAATATACTTAAAATTTAATTTTTATTGAATAAGGAACGGGCCTAAGTAAGGAAATCTTAGGTTTAGTATGTCCAGCTTAACTATATTGGTACGCGTGTTAGTTTTACCCCCGTCTTCTCTTTTTTTTCCAGCAAAACACATCTTAGGATTGTCTATAACACTTATAAGTTAGAGCAACTCACCAATGCGGCATAAATGCTAGTAATGATTTTCATGGAAAAGCCTGATTCGCTCGATGCTAATTAGGGCCGGGCAAGAACATCTTAATGTACATCGGCTATATGCAGGTTTGGACAATACATTATACGAGATATTAGAAAATATTTTTCTAAAAATGATCGTCTGTGTCATATGAAATAATTAGTCAATAGAAATGATATTATTATTATCGATAATAATTTATGTCTGAATGTTTTCGAAGACATTGGAACAAATATCGTCCATTCATTTTTATAAATGAAACGAAGTTATTGTTTTTAGGAAAATGCTGTTCAGCTCGGTCATTTTCTAGGAAACAATAGAAAGCTTGTCGGGCTTCACCGGAGAAGAAACTGAGTCGGGTCAGCGGGTCATCATCCCGGCGGCGGTTCTAGAAACGGAATGTCCGAAAAGTCCCAAACCGGAAACCGCCACAAGCACGCAGAAAACGAACGACCTTTACGAACACACACAAAACACCAAGAAGACACGACAAAGCTCACACCTCCTTTGACCTTCGACGCCGTGCGAGCGCGACCGTCTCTTCGCAGAACCCTCCGCCCTCCTCCGCCGCCGCCTCCTCCTCCTCCTCCTCGTGGATCCCTTCGAAGCGAAACCCGAATCTCAATCTCGCAAGGGCAAGCGCACGGAGAGAGGCGCGGCTCGAAGACGATGGGGCTCGTCGCGCTCGCCGTGGCGGGCGGCGGACTCATCTCCATCGGCGCACTCGAGGCTCTCGCGGCGTCGGGTTCGCTCGCGGGCCGGACGGGCAGCCCCAGCCCTCCCCCGCCGCGATCGCCGGCCCGGTCGGGAACGAAGATCGGGACGTCTATGATAAAGCTCGTCTCGGTTTCCGTTCTCTCGTCCCTGTTCGTGGTCAACTCCCTGATCTCGCTCGCCGGCGCGGCCGGGTCCGGGGACCGCGTCGGCTCGGCTCTCCAGCTGCAGGTCGTGGCGGTGGCGGCGCTGTTCTTGCTGTCCTCGGTCGCTGGGATTTTGGTCAATCTGACGAGCTCGTTTCCTTTGAGCCCTTCGTTGGTCGACGTGATCGCTCTGTTCGCTTTCGTGGAGGAGTTCTTAGTGTACTACCTCCAGAGGAAGGACACGAGTGGGATTGAGAACAGGTACTTCGATCTCATGCTCGTGCCCATCGCGATATGCACGTTCTCTACGGTTCTGGGGTTGAAATCCCCGGAATCGGCGTTGCCAAAATTGGCGCGCGCTGTGGGGTTGGTGCTTCAGGGGACGTGGTTTCTGCAAATGGGGTTTTCTTTTTACACTGGCTTGGTTGCTCATGGGTGTTGGTTGCATGAGAAGAGTCGAGGGAATTACACGGTCAAGTGCAAGGGGCATTCGGAGTATCATCGGGCTAGAGCGATTGCAACGCTTCAGTTTAATTGCCATCTTGCTCTGCTGGTGACCGTAGTGGTCGGGGTCTATTCCCTGATCGCGCAGAAGAATGGGATCCGAGGGGATTTTGCAAATTACAGGCCCTTAGGGGAAGAAGTTCAGAGTATGGGCAATCATGCCCAGTTTTCTCTGGACTCTGATGAAGATGTTGGTGATGGGATCAGGGAAGAGGAGAACGCGGCGAAGCCGAAGGGTGCTGTGATAGAGTTGAGTGCTAATGGATATGGTTCCCATCATTGAGGGAGAGAGAATGAAGATTCTTGTTTGAGGAGGCTGACTTCACGTTATCAATTTTTCAAGTGCTTAGAGAAGATAAACCCGACTTTTACTGTACAAAGTGAACTGAGGTAGCTTTTATGTTGGTTTTCCGTTCTGTGAAAATCTTTTCGGTTGCTGTAGTTTCTTGCTGCAATTATTGAGCTAATTCTTTCATGTTTGTAATACGTATCGAATTTCTGTCTCTGCTCCGGTCAGGTCAGAAACCCTCTGCTGAAATAGGGAAGCATATAATAAAATTCAAACTTTTGAGTGTGGTTCCCACTGACATGATTGCCATCGTCTCTCCAGTTTCAGTTGCCTTTCTTTCTTTCGTTTCCTTTTTCTGGTGCTTCTGATCAAATAGATTTTTCGATAGGTGGAGGAGACGAACATGGGAAAGTGTAGTCAACCATTTAGGAAAGAGCCAAAGTCTTTCCGATGATTGGATGAAGCACCAAAATTGGTTCAGTATGCATGGGTTAGCTGCTGCAGTTAGCATCTCAGCTTACTGAAAGCTTGCCTTTGAATGCTTAAGCTTGACCCGATGCTCACTGTCGACTTGCTTTATTGCCAGTATTTGTATCGCATTCGGTTGGAGAAGCAAAACTGACCAATTCCTTTTGTCATCCCGTGTTCTCTTGTTATCAAGTTTGCCGAGAGGTTATGAATTGGTTTGCTACCTTTCTTACCTTAAAGTCCTTAGAAGACACAGTTTCGTTTACTGTTTGTCATATTTGATATGTCTGTGTGTTCTGAGATCGCATTGTGAATTTTGAGTAAGCACCCGGTGACATTGACCCCTCAATGGGAATTAGAGCCTCATCACTCCCCTGTGTTCTCTGGTAGCTGGTGATAGATTACAAGCTAAGACATGGTCAGGAATCCTGTGGCTTGATCTTGCTGGGACATTTTCATATACTGGATTCAGATATGATTTGAGTCGCTTGAAGTTGCAGCAATGAAAGAGAGTGGGATACTTGATTTGGTATTAGTTGCATCGTGTTGTTTTTAACAGGTTTTCTTAGAATAAGCAATAGCATGGGGTGATACTGAAATTGCCATTTAGTCTGTCTTTTCTTACCTCTGGAAACAATTGCGTAACTTGAAGGAGGATCAATAGACTTGTTCACCGCGACCTTGACTTTTAAAGTCATCCTGCTAGACGTGGACACGGGTTATTGTCTCTTCCAGGAGTAAACGACCCAATTCATTATCCTCTTTCTTCCACTGTACGTTTGCATGAGCAGGTAAATGCTCATGAGTCACTGCATGTTCAAATTGCTCTCTCTCTCTCTCTCTCTCTCTCACACTGAGTTCTTCACTTGTTATTTGTTCCCTAAGTGTTATTTATTCTTTAGCCACCATCATTATCATGCAGTTAGGTTCTGTATTTTGTTTGGGCAACTTTCTTTTTTGCTGATGTCCTTGGAACTTCTCTGCCTAGTTTGCTCTATGTGTGAAGTTGTGTTCGGAGGTTGTGTTCGGATGTTGGAGGATGCTTCCATTTCATCCTCCCATCATCCTATACCTTGTCCATTGCACCTTTTCCATTTTCTTCATTAACAAGAAAGTTCCCATGATTTAGTCATATGAAACATGCTGCTACGTATGAAGGTGCTGACCTTCTTCGGCTTTGTCTTGGCATCCACTCCTGTGTCCTAGAGCTTGCTTTTAATAGCCGTTGTTTAGGGGGGGCTGCTTTTTAGCATGTGGTTGGTCGACTCTGTCTCATGGTGGGTTATTCATGCGATTCTTCTTCCTGATCGATGAGCACGAGCATCGATCAAGTCGATTAGTAACTTCCTATGTCGGCGAGGGTTCAAAGGATACGAGTAACCTATGTTGGTACTTGGGCAAATTTGTCTTCTCATACTAGTCGCGGTAAGTAGATCCCAGTTCTATGAGAATCTGGAGTCCTAGTTTCAACAGCAATGTCTCGTGAATGCTTGCGAGTCATAAAAGGTGGTCAACTCTAGTGGAAAGAGCACATTTCCGGGTCACGTCCCAAATCACATTCTTTTGGAGTGATATGATATATCTACAGCCTCCATGCATAGTTTGCTTGCTCGAGACGTGACCTAAAGCCAAGCCCCCAACATATCTGGTTAACTAAAGCATGCAATGGCGCGAGAGCCTTTTTCGTTGCTTTTCTCTGCGTCTAATCGGCTTTAGCTTAAACCTTTTTCAAAGTGGAGGTTTGAACTTTGACCCTTTGACCTGATCTTTTGATTCGCAGCCTCAAGTTTAAAAGTTTTATCTCGAGTGGAATGCCCTCTTTTATGAAACTGGAAGGGCCTGTGCTTCAACAACTTCCCCCAGCAAAAATTTGTGCCGATTCTCTGATTTTCTGGGCTTTATAGTTCAGTTGATTTCGTCCATAAAACAAACTTGCGTCCCAGCGCAGTTGGTGAAGGTGACATTTTGCGATCAACTTGCCACGAGGAACATTATCAAGATTTCCACTTCAAGGGCAACGAAGAAACACGCGCTTACTTCCTGATCCAAAACAAAAACAGAAGAAAAAGAAAAACCCAACTAGGACCAAAGCAAAAACAATGAAGTCATGTACAATCCTCACCATCCACACCATTTGGGCTCCTGTAAAGTATACACGATGCTATGTACAGAAGCATGCTCAATGAACTCGCCAAGGCCAGAAGCCAGTAGTAACTGTCTAGGTGGGCTTTGCTCATGTCGTCGGAGAACCAGCTGTGTCCCCGCGTGAAAAACTCGATTGCCGAGATCATCAGAGCGCTCAGAAAGCTCCCAACTCCAAAGACGCTTGTGTACAGCGCGAATCCCATGGTCCTCATCCTAAGAGGGACTTCGCTGTAGAAGAACTCCTGCATCCCGACCACGGTGAAGACGTCGGATCCACCGAGCAGAATGTACTGCGGGAGCAGCCAGAAGATGCTTAATTCGGCATGTCCAGATCTTCCTATCATCTCAACCCTCTTTGTCTCAACGAGCGCAGCTATCACCATGGCTATGATTGAGAGGAACATGCCAATCCCCATCCTCTGCATCACGTTGATGCCCTTCTCGTCTCGTGTGAATAGCCGAGCGATCGGGATCAGCATTTTGTCGTATAGAGGCATTAGGAGGATTATGGACAGGTTGATGGCGCTCTGGAGGGTCGCTGGGGGGATGTTGAAGTGGCTCCCGATGTTCCGCTTCATCACCATCCCTTGCTTCGTGAAGAAGGTTGCCGGTTGTTGGAAGATCACAGCGAACATCAGGAGCATCGTCCAAATAGGCAGCAGCCGAAGTACTACTTCCCCGTTACTGATCGCAAAACTGTGACTGTTTTTGGTGTTCTTTTCCAAGTTCTCGACGACCCCGACACTGCGAGGACAAAGAGGTTTCTGTTGCAGCCTGTATGCAATAAAAAGTGACGAGACTTGTCAGTGACCGATCAAGATCATGAAAGGATGGCAATTGTTGGGTCAAGAACTGGGAGAACTTACTCTAGCTCCTCCAATTCAGACCTCTCATCTGGTAAGGAGATTGCTCCATTCTTGAATTTGGATGCAATCGCTCGGATGCTCTTAAGTACGATCTGAAAGGGCTTGTTATGAACATGATTTGCACCTTGTTTGTACCCACAGATTTTGTTTCCGCAAGAGAAAAATGCAACCGCCGCAATCATCGCTCCGGTTGGTATGGCGAATCCCAGAACCCATCCGAAGGTATCTTGTACGTACGACATGAACGTTATCCCCAAGAGGCTACCGCTACAAATGCTGAAGTACCACCATTGAAAGAACGAGCTGTTCTTGCCCAATTTCTTTTCGTCCTTGCTGCGAGGCAATTCCTCTTCATTGTCGAGTTGATCCGTCGCGAACGCCTGCAGTGACGGGTTGTACCCACCGAGGCCAACCGAGATCAAACAGAGGGACCAGAAAAGGTACGGAGAATAGTCGGGCTTGGTCGGCGGGTGCCATGCTGACTCCAATGCCGTTGACGTCAATGCCATCAGTCCCTTCACAAAACAAAGGAAAGAAAACAGGGGCATCAACAGCAGGGTACGAAATTACAGATTCACTGCCTCTACTCTTGGAACACATCAGATTTCACATTGAACACTTGGAACATCTCAGGTTGCACCTGTGCTTCCCCAAAAGAAAGTTGCTCTTGAAGGTCGAGTCACAAAAAGAGAGTTGATGAAATGAAAAGGCATTTGTTTTTTCTCGAGGGCAAAAGAGAAAAAAACAGGGTTTCTTTATTATTCAGATTGCTACTGAAAAAGCATTGATTGAGCACCTCCAAGTGAAAAAGCATCAAAACAGGATTAATATCGCGAAAAATTCTCAAATCGGTATGTCTGTGATAATTTTATCCTAAATTAATTTTTTGACTAAGAAAAACCCCAAATTAATACATTTGTAACAAATTTACCCTTTATTAGTATTCATTAAATTGAATTAATGCTACAAAAAATCATAAACTGGTACTCCTATGACAAACGGAGGATAAAAGATAACATTGATATATCCGTCAATTGCTGCGTGTCATTTAAAAAAGAAATTTGATTGTAAAATTTAACGAAAATAAACTTAGGGTAAATTTGTCACAGGAATTTGTTGTTTTTTATAGTCAAAAAATTAGTTTTGGGTAAAATTATCACAGACGTACCAATTTGAGGATTTTTTGTTGTATTAAACTTTTAAAACAACATTCAAAAAGCAGTCACACGGGTCACCTTTATGGTCTCTTGAATTAAAAAAGAAGAAAAAAACAGACTTCATCACAAAAAACATATAAGACATCGAAATTAGGCATGTGACTAAATAATTGAAAACAAAGAAGGGTTCAGCGCAGATTTAATCTTTTAAATTTCAGCGTCTATGCAATATGATCCTTTGACTTTATAGAGTCCTCCGACTTTCTGGAATTGCATGATTTGATCCTCTTAACTTTCGTTTTCTGCAATCGAGAATTCTAATTTCCTCGATTCGTGCCAATCGAATCCTCGTCTCGCGAAAAACTAATCAAACAAATGAAGAGTAACACTGCCAGGCTTAAAAAATGCTTAGGAAGACGATCGTACCATATTCTATGCGCTCACAAGCATTAATTTACTATGTCTTCCACTAATGACATGATTACGAGAAGTCCCTGTCTTCCAGACAAGATATTGTATAAAATCATAAATCCAACATTTGTTCATCAAGAAACAAAAAAAAGAGGAAAAACCTAATCTGGCTTTAATGATTTCAATATCAAGAAGAGAATCATGACATTCTTGACGATTCTGCGAGTTCACGTTAAAAACACCGATCAGTCACGAAATGAGAACGTCCTTTTCAAGATAGGAGCAGAAGAAAGCATGCCTGTGGAACAGCAAGTAACTGAGAAATCACGAAGCAGATTGGGACAGAGCGAGGGGCGCATGCAAAGCAAGAACCGACCACCCAGACTCACCACGACGTAGAAGAGGGAGAAGGACAAGACGGTGGAGTAGCGGTCCCAGTAGGAGTCGGCGAGGGGAGCAACCAGCAGAGGGAGCAGAGAGGTGAGGCCGCACCAGGCGTTCACCATTTTCGCCGCCGACGAGTTGCTCATCTTCATCACCTCCGTCAGATAGGTCACCAGATTCGACGCCACCCCTTTGAACACGAACCTCTCCATCCCAGCTATCACTGCACCAAAATTTACATAAAACCACAAAAAAAAAGAAAGACACACAAGAAAAAGCCGTCATTCGAACCGATTCACAGCGCAGCAATAATTAACGGGTCGTTCGTGTTATTTGCATGCAACATATACATGCAGAATTCTTACCCATGAGAAGAACACGAGCCTTGTTGAGCCTCTTCTCCATTGTGGGCTTGGAGAGAAAAAGGGGGATGATGAGGAGTAACGCAGAATTTCAAGGAGTCGACGATGATCCTGAGTGGAGCTGATATGCAATAACAGAGGAGGCGAAATCAGTCATATCTCTCTCGTTTTTAACTCTCAGTGAGCCAAAAACCGAGTCAGAACTTCACTCTCTTCCCACCCGAAGGAAACAGTAGCTCCCACTGGCGACTTCGGCTCTTCTTGCTTAGACCCCGGCCTCAGTCGCTGCCTTTTATATGATGGTGGGAGACACTAGACTCCTCACTAATTTTCCAAAAGAAAAACGAAATAAAGAAACAAACGATTCAGTTCTGCCTAAAAAAGATACGAAAGCCCACTTGAAGTTTCGGTCGGGTCGCACATCGACCCGGAATATTTTTCGTGACCCAATTACTCTCCTCTTATGCAATTATTTCTAATTGGGGATAATGACACAAATAGTCCTTGAACTTTAACTCAATGTGTAATTTGGTCCTTGAATTTTTAATTTGTTTAATGTAATTCCTGAACTTTAACTCAATATTCAATGTGATCCCTGAACTTTCAATTTATTCAACTTGATCCCTAAACTTTTAGTCAATGTTCAATTTAATCTTTGAAATATATGAAAATATACAATATAGTCCCAAAACTTGAATTAATGAAATGACTATATTGAACATTTTTATAAAGTTTAGGAACTATATTGAGCATGTATTAAAAATTCAGGGATCGCATTGAACATATTGAAAGTTCAAGAACTATATTAAACATTGAGTTAAAGTTTATGAATTACATTGAACAAATTAAAAATTTAAGAACCAAATTACATATTGAGTCAAAGTTCAAGAACTGTTTATGTCATTTTCCCTTCTAATTACCCTACAGATGAAAACAACTGGTGCAACAAACGTAGAAAACCCAAGTGCGGACCGACTGACTGCAGGAAACACCCGCCACCTTATGGGGAACGTGAAGGAGGGTGAAGGTGAAGGACGAATGTCGACATGCGGTGGCTTTGAGTTTCGGTCGGGTCGCATATCGACCCGGAATACTCCTTATAACCCAGTTGAAGTCTCTCTCTTCTGCAGCTATTTCCGGTTGGCCCTATCGATGGAAAACATGTGGTGCAACGGACGTAAGCAACGTAAGTGCGGAGTGACTGCAGCAAGCACCGCTGCGCCACCACCTTATCGGGAACGTGAACGATGAATGGTGACATGCAGTGGTCATTTACGTTACGTTCTTTGGCCTTTGGCTTTGGGTCCTCCTCCCTCCCTCCCTCCTCTCCCTCTTCAGATTCAAAGAGGCGTTTCCTTCGAGGAAGGCCGCTGCGGGAGGACACGTGGCGAGCCGGACACCTGCGATCTGCCGTGGCAACCACCCACGAAACATATCTCTTCGTATCCCCCATGTTGGGAAACTTTGGGAAAGTGCTGGCCAATGGCGAGTGACGCGAGCGATACTACAGCATTGAATGATTCGCAGACAGAATCGAAGAGAGAAAGGAAAGGCAGACGAAACTGTCTAATGAAAGACCCCTCTTGGTTTTTGGTCTGACCAAAAAAAAAAAGACCCTCTTTAATGAGTGCGGTTCTTGTGACCCCCCAAAAAAATGAAAAATGAGTGCGCTCCTTCGGGCACTTGTCGAGCATACTACTTTATTGAAAGGAACTCGATTTTCAAAGCGGACAATTATGCATAACATAAGGGCACTCGATAATACGGTAGATACTATGCATAGGGCATACTGGCTTATAAAGTCCTGCTTCGAACTATGGCGACGAATGATTGAGGCCATCGCTTTGCAATTGAATGATTGAGGGCTGTTTTATCTGTTTAGTGTAAATGAGGTAGATTTAGTCATATAAGAAGTAGAAATAGAGCCACCTCTTTTTATATATTAACCATTATCATAAAGGGTTAATAAATGATTTCAAAATTATAGCTTTCTTTCTATTAGTCTGAAATGACTCTTATTTTTCACTGTTTTCTTAATTTGAATCTTCCAGATCAATGTGTAGTACTTTCTTTTTCAATGATTAAATATTGAACGGAGACTCATGTATGCTTTTTGAACTTTTGATGGGAGAAAAAAAAGCACATTTTACTTATATTTAAGTGCAAACAAACCCACCCTTTATAAACTGTAGGATTAATATCACAAAAAATATCAAATTGGTACACGTGTGATAAATTTACCCAAATTAATTTTTTGATCACGAAAAACCTTAAATTGGTACACATATAATAATTTTATTCAAAACTAATTTTTGACCACCAAAAACCTCAAAATGGTACATTTGTGATAAATTTATCCTCTATTAAAATGGATTAATACAAAAAAAAAATCACAAACTAGTATACATGTGATGAATGGAGAGTAAAACTCCAAGCTGGTACATCGGTCAACTGTCACGTGTCGTTTAACTCAACAATTTGATAGTAAAATTAAACAGAAACTAGTGGAGAGTAAATTTGTCATGGATATACCAGTTTTGAGTTTTCAGTAGTCAAAAAATTGGTTTTAGGTAAAATTATCACAGCTGTACTACCTTGAGATTTTTTGTAGTATTAACTCTAAATCATATTCAACAAGCACATCATGAACACTAGTTAGCATCACCCAAAATAATTTTTTTCCCTCTTGTACACTGCCCACGTAAAAAAAGCGCAAAGAGAAATTATCGTACGAATTCATAAAATAAATCAAGCTATTCATTCAAATGCGCCGATTAATTTAATTTACCAGATTTTTTATGGAGTGACTTCTCGATTCGATAGAGAGGATCTAATAATATGCATCCCTTAAACAGTAACTCAAAAAAAAATGTGTGTTTTCGTGTAGACATGGAGTGCAAAGTGGGAGATTATTGTAAAAGGAAATATTAGCTCGTAAATGCAAAAAAGATAAATAGATTATACCGCCGGTCGACATGATGTTTCAACTTTTTCTTCCTAATGCATGAATCACGGATGCATGTCCATTCATGTTCGCCCATTTTTTGTCATGGACATGAAGCAAAGTTAAGCCTTACTCATCTCTTGGCAAACGTACCAGTAAAGGGTAAAAAAAAGAACTAAAAAGCAAACCCCATGAATCTAAAATTACTCCTGTTCTATCCGAAATTACTCGCTCTGAACTTTCAATGAAAGCTTACGATCATTTTACAGTACTCGCGTCAACAGGATACGTGACGTTTGCCACATTAGTCGAAGATTTTTTTGCCCTTCTTTCTAACTATCTTAAAAATATCCCATCTCTCATATTTATATGTTACATGCTTTTTATATAAGTGCAATCTTCCTTCACCTATTAGTATTAAGTAGAGTCGATTTAATATGATATCAGAGCTAGGTTCTAATCCCTACTCGTGGAATTTCATGCGTCCCTCCTCAATTCGGTTGAAACGGGTGTCGACATGCCCTCATCGTTCAGTGGTGGCTGACGACGATATGGAGCCCCAAGAAGCAAACGACCCCTTCGTTCATTTTCCTTTCTCACCCTTTCCTTTTCCTTTCCAGGAGGCAAAAGGAAACCTGTTTTCCTCCCTGCTACTTTAAGGGAATTTCTCGACCCTTATAAGCTTTTGCCAAAAAAAACAAATTGATAAGTACATTCAAATTTTTAAAACTTATCACGAAAGCGCAATTAAATTCTAAAACTTTTATAATATGCAATTAAGTCTTAAAACTTATTAAGAAAGTGCATTTGAGTCCTAAAACTTTCAAAAAATGCAAATAAGTTTTAAAACTTGTCACGGAGATGAAATCAAATCCTAAAACTTATCATAAAAATGCAATCAATTCCTAAAAATTTTAAAAAGTATAATCAATAAAAAGACTTGATTAAACTAATTTGACAAGTTTTAGGACTTGTTTGTACTTTCGTAATAAGTTTTAGAACTTGTTTGTACTTTTTGAAAGTTTTAGGACTTGATTGCACTTTCGTGATAAATTTTAGGATTTGATCGCATTCTTTAAAGTTTTAGGACTCAATTGTATTTTCCTGATAAATTTTAAGATTTCTGGTGCACTTATCCCAAAAAGAAAAGAGAAATTGAGGCATGGTGGTGACTGACATGGATGGCACTTCGGCCGACATGTTCCTCACCTCGTCAGTCACCACCACCGGAGGCCCACCACCACCAATCTATCGGATCCAATGACGGGGCACGCACTCCGGACTCGACAACAACCCACGTATATCTACGACCCCGGCAAAGAAGGAAATGAAAAATGGAAACTTGAAGGCAAATAAGTGAGCTATTTCGACTGGAGTGGTACGTGATCCCAGGACACACGTTACCACGTTGGGCCCCGAATCGGATTGCTTACAACTCGATGGCGACGAGGTCATGTCACGTGCGGGGGGGGACTAGTTACCCAGTCAATCGAGTATATGTACACGTACCGAAATGAACCTGGACCGCCAGAAATGATTGGTCTCACATGGATCCCCTATATATCCCCCTCCCATCCAACGCTTCGAATTCATCTGTGTTCACGCGCCCAATTTGTCGAGTAGCTTATCGGTCACATAGTAATTTAAGACAGCAATACGATTCACTATGGCTAATCCATGAACACGGAATAGCCCCACCGGTCGAATGGGACGATTGGGAAACCTGTAACTTGCAAGTCTTGCAGCACTAATGGAACCAAATACTCACATAGCCACGCAAAAGAAATGGATGTCGATGGTCTATTCTTGCTGAGTGAGTGACTGATGAAATCCATTTGTTCGTACTTTCTTATAAGATGGCGCAGTCAACTAAGCAACCTCAGATTATGATCATCTTAAATGTCACTAAAACTCTGGCTGTGCTCACCAGAGATTCATACAAGCAATAATATGAAACCGCGGAGATGGCCGAGTTAGAAATTACATACCGAAGAGATGGAACGTCCACGATGTCGTCTCAGGCATATGCATGCGGAGACACGAACGATCGTCAACGCCGCGGCTATGTGCGCATTTCCACCAGTCTTCCGAGAGAGAAGCCGCAGGGTTGATGGAGGATTCCTGGGGTTTATTGAGTTTACAGTCGGATGATTTGGAATCATTCGACAGGGTTGGTTTCACGAGGAAACGGGAGCGTTGCGGCAAAAGACAAGGGAAACGAACAAAAGTGTCACGATGGTATAGACCGACGGACACGAAATTGTGTTTCTGAAACTCCAACGAAGATGTCCAACGAAAATATCCTATAATATGTCTCCTTGAAATTCCACTAGGAACGCTCTCCTGTCGAATGAGATGCTCTTAAATTCTGAAGCAGAGAACATCACGCAGGACTCACTCCAGCAAAAGGGCGAACGACGAAAACTCAACCCCTGCACTGTTGTCTTTTGGGACCCCGTGGTTCGCAATGGCTTCAGCTCTATAGACTTAACCGCATAGATTTCTTGAGCTTCGGGATTGGCTCGATACCCGGACAATTCAAATCTTTATATAGGATTTGAGTAATTACCCTTTGACTTCAGATGAAATCTTTCTTAGCTCTTGAGAGAATTGATTCCACCTTTTTCATTTTGGTGGAAAAGTAAAGAGTGATTACGGTAGAAATGAGCAACGAAGCTGATATAATCAGACGCTTTTCATGGTCTCAAGGCATCTCTATCAAACCAAATAAAAAGGTTCCCGAGCATCCCCGAGCACGAGTACGTCGATGACTATCAACTCCCTATTAATACAAAATTGATGCAGTTTTACAAGCGTATAAGGATCACATCCAATAGAAAAACATTAGTCGGATCTCGCAGCTGGTGCAGGGTTGAGTGAAGCATCGGAACATATGAGCCTCTGTGAATGCCTCTTTCGTGTGTGAAGATCTTCCGAAGGATAGGCACCACCCAGCTGCTGAGATTCAGTTCTGGATCCATGCTGGTGGTTCGGGTCTGATTACCTAGTAGCGGATCCAACTTGTCAAGGTTCACACTTACACACTTACAGAATGGCTACACTAACACAGCTCACTGATGTGGCCGTAATTCCAATTTGTAAGCTTGAATTTCCATGGGAGATATGATTACATGTCCTTCTTGAACATCTGCAAGCTGGTCAGCATACCCAAGCAACTCTGCATCCTCATGAAGAAGATTCAGAGAAGTTGCTCTTGCATTTAATACTGCAAGCCCCTTGAACATGTTAAATAGATTGACAGGTTCATCAGCTATATTTGTACACTTCGTTCTGCCCTTGTGACAGTAGGAAGAATCCCAATGTCGTCGCTGCAGAACTAGAATGAACCTAGAACCTTCCACCGCTTGCTGAGAGTATTTTAAAGGCCTGGGGACCTTAAAGCTGACAATGTGCAAGTCGCATGGTAGAGAAGAAGATAAAGGGGAGAGAGATTTTGCAGGAGGCTGAACAGATATATCATGAGACTTCTTGGAAATGAATGTGTGGAAAGGGTAGTTTAAGTGGGCGCCAACAGAATGGGAAAGAAGTGAAGGACTTAATGGAAGAGGGTTGGATTCAGAATCCGAGGCACGAGAAATGTTGGATTCGACGAGGATGTGGAATACCACATTCATTGCACGGTTGTCCATAACTCCTTGTCCCAAACCACGCCCATCATCTCGGACTAATCGACGGTCTAGCATAATCTCTAGCCATCCATCTTTAGGGCTAGCTGCACCCAGTGACTGCCTCGAATGAACGGAAAAGCGCCGACCATCAGTTCCTTGCATGAAGGCAAGAGAAGGCATTGGATAGTAATTTCCCTGAAGTGGGATCTTAGTGTAATACTCCCGCCGACTCATCTGAAAGCCATTCAAATCTGAATAGAATATTCTTCTGTTATCTATACCTGATCTGTATTGAGCAATCAACTCTTTGTCATCAAAATCTTGACCCAAGAGCTCAACATGATACTCCTTCTCCACAAAGAATTGCTGTACAGAGTCTTCTACATTGTAGATGCGTGTGCTGTGAGAGATGGGTGAATTGCCCCATATTGTCTTTGGATAAGAATACACCTCCTGTACCAAGGGACCTTCAGTGACGACCATGACCCCACCAGCTTGGACAATAGGTTCTGCATCTCCGATCGGTTTGAACAGGTAGGCCCCACTTCCGGAACTTGAGTAAAGACCTATGACTTCACCAATAATGTTTTCTGAACCATCCAGATGGCTAATTTTCTGCAGCAATCCATGCTTTGCATCAATAGTAAGCACCTGATGCCTGTTTCCGATTTCAACAGTGTCGCTTTGTAATTCTGTACAAGTATACGCAGCTGGACAAGATAATGTATTGGGCTTAGAGAAGTGCTTTATTTTCACCAGCTTGGCTTTTTCGCATCCAGCAAAACCACTTGCAACATAATATGTCTGCAACCCCATGGGAGGTACAGAAACTTTGAAGTGAAGACGGTGCCGCCCAGTAAATATCTTGCTTTTGTGGTGCTGCAGCTCTGGAGATACTTGGCTCTGAACACATGTCCAATTTGAGTCCAGAACAGCAACATCAGCCCTGTCGACAATGACCATGACAACTTCTTCCCTCGATTGTTCCAGGGGATTGAAAAAAACAACTGAGTGATAAGTTCCATCAGTAGCAGCAATCACTTTATGAACTGGCTGAGCATCATACTTAGACCTCACCTGCTCTGGCTCAAACTGGGCAGGGGTCTGGTCAGATTTATCATGACGGATCCCAAGCAGTACCTCAATTCCTTTGGACATGAATATTTGCAAGTCCTGCAAAGATGTGTGCATACGTGTCCCATAGTCACGAACCACATGATCCTTAGCAGTACCAGTCACGCCATCATGATGCTGAAAAAGAGCCAAGTTCCTTCTGGCAGCTGTCAACTTATAGGAAAACCCTACAGGAAGCTTTTCACATTGTGCTCTTTGACAATATCCTAGCAATAAAGCTATAATCATCTCTGTTGCACGAAGTGTTTGCTCAAGTACTCGATCAACGGCCTTGAAGAACGGTCTTGAAACATAATAGCCACTCCAATAGTCCTGTTGCCTATCTGCGTAAGTAAAGAAATCCCCTGCTAGAGATGGAAAGCCTCCAATCTGAGCAGAGCCAATTTCACCAGGTTGTGAGTAATTAACTCTCTCAGCCTCTTCACGAAGTGCTCGGAAGTAATCATCCAAAGTGCCAAACTTTGCTTCTGCATTCAGACTGGGATTAGAGTTGATATAATCAAATAGCAACTGGTAATTCCTAAATTGGGCTTCAGCTTCATCAATGCTGATGTAGCGGAAATCATCTCCAAGTGGAACCAGAAGTGTGTTCGTCCTATACAATGTGGATTTCTTCTTATATTGATCAAGCAGTTTTAGTGCCCTCTCCTGCACATTTTCTTGGTTGGTTTCCACCGGGTGTTCTCCCCAAGGGCAAAGTTCATAGACAAACCCACGCATTCGGGCAAAGTCAAACTGACAACAAACAGCTGGCTCTGGTCCACAAGTATGTGGTATATCGTAAGAATAGAAGGGCATCATGTGGACAAAAATGTCGGTCGATTCCTCCGCATCCCAGCTCTGACGCCATACATACTCCAATTTCTTGTGCAAAGCAAGTTCCTTCTTCAGCTCATAATGGGTCCTCTGGATAAGCATGTTTTCAAAGCCCATTCGACGAAGAAGATATGCCATTGTGGGAGAATAACCAAACGGATCAATAGCCCAAGAGTTCTTAGGAATAACACCAATGGTTTCATTGAGCCATGTATTCCCCTCTGTCATCTGTAAACATTCACGCAAAAGAAGGGAAAGAAACTAAGAGAAGCAACAAGTTAACAAAGAAACAGGCACTCTCTCTCTCTCTCTCTCTCTCTCTCTCTCTCTCTCTCTTTCTCTCTTTCTCTCTCTCTCTCTCTAACCAATCTCTAAGTAACTTCACTCCTTTGAAGAATTCTTTACTGGAGACTAGTATAAAAGCTACTTCCCCTGAACCTTTGTCGATCTCTCAGCACAATTTACCACACTAAAAAACAGATTCCAGTATAAAACCTGTTCATTACAACCACGGTACTTATCCACTGGCCTCCATTCAGGGTGAAAACACATTACTATTTCCACTAGATCTGCAGACATAGGCTACGTGGCTTTTGCCTCAGGGAAGACCTAACTAAAAACTAAAAATGATGGAAAATGGTGTTTGATGAAACAGTTACTCGTCGAGAACACTCCATTATCATTTCGCTGAGAGAAGCTTGCAGTAGAGATGCAGACAGTTAACTTTGTCCTCAACCAATTCAGATTCTACTATCGGGACTGGCAAAACTAGATCAAACTTTTACCAGAACTATGCGCCATAAATCACATTTATACTTTGGATACTCTGAGAGAGAGATAGAGAGAGAGAGAGAGAGAGAGAGAGAGAGAGAGAGAGAGAGAGAGAGAGAGAACCTGCTCAATTATGGAGTAATAATGCGAATTAGCCTGCATCAAGAGGCAAATGTTGTTAACTCATATAACAATCAATAGACCATTGCTGCAGTCGAGAGTAATCACATTAGTTACCTCATCATTCATCACCCAACCACCGCCGACAATTTCTAGTTGACCATTCTTCACCAAACTGGTGAAAGATTGCCTCTTTAATTCTGATGCATCCCTCCACCACCTTTCCAGGTATGACATTTCTTCCCAGATAAACTTTCGGCGAGCATCCTGCAAATCCATACTTTTCCAAGTTAGTAGATCTCCGCCAATTCAACTTGCTAGCTAAAATTGACAAAAGAAGCCATCTATTTCTTTTTTCCCTCCACATTTTTCCACCCAAGCTAACAAATGATCCCATTAACATCAATTGAAGTTAAACAAACTAATTCATGTCGCTAATGAGCGTCTCACAAGAAGTGAAACTTTGTCGTCAAAACATCCAAAATTTGGAACACGTAAGAACAGATAAATGTCCAGGAAAGAAAGCTGCAACGATCAAGTCACAGCTCATCCTTGGTATGCCCTGACATTTTATGCACCCTGGTTTGACAAAACCATCTTGCAAAGCTTCTCCAAAAGCACAAGATAACACATGAAATGCATCGAAAACAGCAGTGTCATGCATCGTGATTGAGGCTTTGAGAGACAATTCCATCAAACCACAGGATTTCATCATACAACAAACTTTGGTAAGCTGAAAATCCAATCACAAGCACTCTCAATTGTTAGATTTCGCAAGAGTCTATGCGTTGGGATCACAAAATGAAAAATTCACAGAAGACTTGGCCTTTTTGGGATCAAGTTATTCAGGTTCAAGAACCATAAAGCTCCGGCAGTCATCTAATACAGGTAATTTTGCCAAATGGTAAGTCCAAAATCTTATCGTAACAGTCGAGATTTTTTTTTTGTGTGATCGAGAGTGCCTTAACCTAACTATCCATAATGCCTTCGCTAACTCTAAGAAGTAAAACCAAGATGCTCTCACATAGTCACAGAAAACCTCTAAAACTGGAAGGAATCTCGACCAGATATAGCAGCACCAGATGCACTTCCAAAACAAGAAGTATTCATCACTACAAGAACGCTGAAATGAACCAACTAATTTCGCAACCCAAACAACAAAAAGAGCAAACAAAACCTGCAGAAATTCAGCCGAGCGGCTTCACCAAAGTTCGCTTCAACCAAAAATCGCACCTTCGACAGAGACTCGACGATCGTGTCCAAGATGTGGCGCGACTGGCGGTCATAGTACTCCTCCACCGTGAGCTTCCAGCCGGGATCGTTATGCGAGTGCGGGACCACGAACACCTTCAATCGCTCCTCGTCCCACTCGTTCCCCTTGTAGCTCACCCTCCACCCTTGCTTCCACGGGCCGCCGTCGACGTCCAGGAACTCGATCTTGTCGTACAGGTCCTTGGTCGTGACGTCGACCTTGGCGCCGAAGGCCGTGTCGTTGACGCGCTTGATGCGGGAGATCGGCTTGCGGGGCTTGAAGGGGCGGCGGTAGTGGGCGGGTGAGGGGCGGTGGAGGCGGGAGGAGATGGGCTGCGGGACGCCGAAGAGGAAGAGGGTGAGGAGGAAGAAGAGGAGGGAGGAGGAAAGGGCGATGGTGACGAGGTTGGTGAGGACGAAGTTGATCAGGGCCGTCCGCTTGCGGGAGGAGGAGGACTTGCGGGTGGAGATCGACGCCTTCGCCTTGGCCGGAGCGGAGGAAGGGAGGAGGCTCGGCGGCGGCGGCCCTCCCCCGAGGCGCCGCGTCTTGCCGAGGTAGGAGGAGAAGGGCATCATCGTCCCCCGCGTCGTGTGTGCGTACGAGCGAGAGACACAGAGAGAGATTGGGATCTACGAGATTGATGTCATCTCGGCTGGTGTTGGTGCTGCGGCGGTGACAGCGGCGGCGCGCCGGCCGAGGGCGGCAGGTCCACGGCGGAAGGCTCTGGAGCTAAGCGATGGTACCGAGCGAGCATGTATGGGTGGGTCTGGCGACTTGGGGGAAAAAGGTAGAAGCGATGACTTTGGAATTGCGGTGCCGAGTCAATCTTCCTGAAATCACATCATTTCCAAAGAGAAATATTCCTAACATTTCTAGTCGGCATGATATCCTAAAAAAACCTTTCTGACTTTAATTATAGTCCTAATTTTACTGTAAATCTCTTTTTCTTTATCTCGTAAAAAACTTTAGGTCAAGTTACAATTCTATCCGAAACTTTTATTATCTAGTAAAAAAAGTCCCCAACTTGAAGTACAGTCCCAATTCTACTTAAAGATGAAAAACCCTTAAGCAAGCTGTTCGAGCATCCTGAATCGAATGTATCAAGCATGAGCTCTTTGACCACTAGCTATGGAAGACTCTAGAGCGCAGGAGATTAGAAACTAAGCGCAAAGTCGAAGATCTCCGAGCGATATGGAAAGAAGACTCTTTGAGTAAGAGTAATCGAAGAAAACTAATCCTAATTTCTCTAGTTTTTATCAAAATTTCAGGTCCAATAAGGCGTCATTTGGATTGAAATGGAAATTCATATCCAAGAGACATCTTCTTGGATATGAAATTTGACAAAAATCTAGAGCAATGACGTCAAGATGCCACATCATTAAGGGCAAAATTTTGGACGGAGGGTTAACATGGGTAGATATAGGACTTAAGTAAGAGTTGGTGGTTTGTTTATGAGGTAAAAAAAAAGTTTAGGGTAAAATTGGGATTATACCTAAGGTTCGTGGTCTTTTATGAGACGAAAAAAAGTTTAAGATTGAATTGAGACTGGACCAAAAAATGTGTATTTTTGTACAAGGTGCAAAAAAGTTTATGACAAAACCGGGGTCGAGGCTAAATTTATGGATATTTTAGTGTCTTAGGCCCTGTTACTCTTAAGTCCTGACTTCCGTGCACGGCTGAATGAATAGGAATCAGCCAATTGCAATTTTTTTATTGTTATTTATTGCTTAAATGTATATTAAGAAAAAGGAATATATGCACCCACCCATTTCTTTCACAAAACTATTGCTCAAATTTTCAACTCCGGCGGGGCCAGGCCCAAACCCCCGTTGCCCCCACGCAATCTGCTCCGTCCCGCAGGCCTTGTGCCCGTTTCTGGCAACAGTAGCCATCAAATGGGGGTCATCATCGCTCGGGACGTGCTTTCCACTCTAGACCTGTTAAAATAGGTCATCAACCCATTTCTTAACCCTTATATTAGTAAATGATCATAAATGAATTAGTTATATTTAGTAAATGGGTCATAAGTGGGTAGAAGTCTTATATTGATGTTGAATGAGTCGTAAATGAGTTTATAACTGATTTAAACTCAACGCATCTCTCTTGCCCTCACTCAATCTTGCACTTACTCACTCCGCACTCTCATTTCAACTTGGATATGAATTTTCCTATATTTAATTAAATATGAAAATATTTTAGCAATATAGGTATGATTGGGTATATGTTTGGTATGGGTCGGATCGGATATGGGTCAAGAAAATTGTATTGTGCATAAATTGGTCATAAACGGATTAATAAGTCAATTTGAATCGAATTATTTATGACCCGATCCAAATCCGACCCGATCCGACTCACTTATTTGATAGGTCTATCCCATCCCATGGTGATTGATCAAGGGAACGAACCACCAGACGAAGGTCGTGGTGGTCACACCGCTAGATCTAATTGAGCAAAGGAGCCGCGTTCTAGCACCAGGACGACGACTGCCCAAGAGTGGCAACCGCCGTCTTAATGGCTAGTACAAGTCTCGCCATCAGTGTCGTTCCCTTCTTCTCACGACATTCCTAATATTTTTCTAACTAGACAAAAATTATCTTTTAAATTAGTATATTTAATGCAAACCACAAAAGGTAAAATGACCCAAACAGCCTTTGTATTTCGGCTCGATTTACAATTTGGTCCACGAACTTTTAATTTGTTCAATGTAATCCCTGAACTATAGTCTAATATTTACCATGACTCATGAACTTTTAATTTATTCAATGTGGTCCCTGAACTTTTGGTACATGTTCATTTTAGTCCCTGAACCATATGAAAATGTTCAATGTAGGCTACATTGAACATGTAAAAAAAGTCCATGGACTAAATTGAACATTGTCATTATTCTTACATTGAACATTTTCATATGATTCAAGGACTAAATTAAACACGTACTAAAAGTTCAGGGATTACATTGAATAAATTAAAAGTTCAGAGTTCACAGTGAATATTAGGCTAAAGTTTAAAACTACATTGAACAAATTAAAAGTTCATGGACCAAATTGCATGTTGGGCCAAAGTTCATGGACTGTTTGCGTCATTATCCCAACCGTAAAATAAGATCGATTCATGTAATATTCAATCCATCTCCACACACATATATATACAATATAATGATATTATCCGATACAACAAAAATTTAACGAGACTCAAGTAAAAGCTATGATATTTTTTCGAGAAAAACAAAAGATAAAAATTTCCCGAAATAGCTAAAACTTTTAATTCCACGTGGACTCGAAAATATCTTATGGGCTTTAAGTTCGGGTCGGCCCAAGGCCTGAGCAGGGCGGCGCTCGTTTCCAAACAGGCCCTCGAGCAAAACCGAGAGTGCCTGCGTTGCGTATATCAACCGAGAAGCGTTTCCGAAGCTCGATCTCGTTTCTCTCTCTCTCTCTCGTTTCGCTGAAGTTGCAGATTCGTGCCGGTAAGAGAATTTCCTCCCTCCGAATCTCTCACGTTCGATTTGCGCTTCCGCCTGCTCGCTCGACGTTGATCGCTGTCGATTTTGATTTTAAGTCCGCGTCTGTGGCGGTTTGAATTCAGATCCGGTCCATTGCGTCCCTAGATCTTCATCGAGGTTGCGGTTGAATAGGTTAGATTTTTGGATCGGATTCGCTGCTGGCGTTGTTGGAATTCACGTGTGGTGTTAGCTTTGTGCTTTGATCGCCGTGTGGAATGATTTCGTCGTGCTTGTTTGGCCGATCCCGTGTTTGGCTGTGCATCCCGAGCGCAATTTGGTTTTGTGAGCTGATGCGAATGCTGTAGCTCCAGCGAAATTCTCATCTGGTGGGGGAAAATTGTTTCTGGACTGTTGTTGTTACTGTTAGGTATTGTTCGCTGCTCGTGAAAGGTGTGTTGTGGACAGGGAATTTATGCCTTTTGAAAAAGCATTGGGCATATAGTTTGCGTTCCCCTAGAGATGCTGGATCCATGTTCAAAGGTTGCTTACTTTAGAGTAACAGCTTATTCGTAACGGTTTTTAGAAGATGAAGTGATGGGGGTTGGGTCCTGTCCTCTTTTAAGCCCGCGAAGCGCCAACCCTGAAGTTGACGGTGGTAGAACTTCATGGGTTTTTGGGGATTTAACTATTACTGGGGAGATTAATAGTGACGGGAACTCTAGACTTGAAATTTGTCATTAGTTGCACTGCAGGGAAGTCTGGATTATTTTACCAACTGAGGCCTGGAATAGTTTTCATAATCTTGTGTAGTGGTGCTTCCTTTATTTATGGAAATGTGCATGAAGTGTTTTGATGTTCTTATGCTATATAGAAATTTATAATAATTGCTATTGAAACTGATGCTCTGACTTATGCTTCTGCTGCAAATCAGAAGATACGAGGAAATTAGTGGTCAAGAGGAGAAGAGAACTTAGTCATCATGCCTTCTCAAAAGATTGAGACAGGTCACCAGGACGTAGTCCATGATGTAGCTATGGATTACTATGGAAAGCGCGTGGCAACAGCTTCGTCTGACACCACTATCAAGATAGTAGGCGTGAGCAATAACTCTGGATCACAGCACCTTGCTACGTTGAGTGGTCATAAAGGCCCTGTTTGGCAGGTTGCTTGGGCACACCCTAAATTTGGATCAATCCTTGCGTCTTGCTCATATGATGGACAAGTTATCTTATGGAAGGAGGGTAATCAAAATGATTGGGCTCAAGCTCATGTTTTCAATGATCACAAGTCATCTGTGAATTCCATTGCTTGGGCACCTCACGAGCTAGGTCTCTGCTTGGCTTGTGGTTCATCTGATGGGAATATCTCTGTCTTCACTGCCCGACCTGATGGGGGTTGGGACGCCACTAGGATAGAGCAAGCTCACCCTGTTGGCGTCACTTCTGTTTCATGGGCTCCGGCCATGGCCCCTGGTGCTCTAGTTGGATCTGGTTTGCTAGATCCTGTTCAGAAGCTGGCCTCGGGAGGGTGTGACAATACAGTGAAGGTGTGGAAACTTTATAATGGAACTTGGAAGATGGATTGCTTCCCTGCCCTTCAGATGCACTCTGATTGGGTCAGAGATGTGGCGTGGGCACCTAATTTGGGTCTTCCAAAATCCACAATTGCAAGTGCTTCTCAAGATGGGACCGTTGTAATATGGACTGTGGCCAAGGAAGGGGAGCAATGGCAGGGTAAAGTTTTGAAGGATTTCAAGACTCCAGTTTGGAGGGTTTCCTGGTCGCTCACTGGCAATTTGCTGGCAGTCGCTGATGGGAATAACAATGTAACGTTGTGGAATGAGGCAGTGGATGGTGAGTGGCAGCAAGTTACTACAGTTGAGCCATAGATTTGGAGTTTGTCTGTTTTGTTATCTACTTTACTGTGTTTTCCCTTGCCTAGGACCTCCTTGATAGACTCTTATTGTTATGGTGTTCTCTTTTTGATTCTTAGAGTTTGTGAATACAATTATTTTAACATAATCTTTTTTTGAGAGATTAACGAAGGGGTATTATTAAATTTGTTTTTTCTTGGTGAATGTTCGACTGGTGGGTCCAATTCGAGTTTTCCATTTTCTCTGGGAAAAAGATATTTATATCAGTGCATTTTTATGCCCATCATTGTCTAAGAAGGTCAAGGAATTTATCTGCCTGATCGAAGACCAAATTACCTGTGTGTTGCTTTTGTGCATCATTATTGGTTACTTGAACAACCTGCAGCTAATTATATGTAAGAAGACCAAGAAACTGCATACTTTCTGGTCTCAAATGCTTTAACAATCAGTCTATGCCTGATTATTGTGAAGTATAGGAAGCATTCTATTTTTTTATCGAACCATTGTCCTCTGCTTTCGTTCCCAGGTATTTTAATGGAAGTGTGGAAATTCCACACTGGCGCTTTTTGTATTTTTCTTTGTAGTCATCTTTATATTAAGGCTTCAAATTGGATTTCATAACTGTAAATGTGTTCCATCGCTGATATGATGGTCCCTCAAAGTCCAGCATCCGTGGTCACTACAAAGCATATTGTTTCGTTGTGTGATACCTTTTCTCTTTCCGTTCCTAGGATCGAGATGCAATCCAGAGTTAGTATGATGAAATCTGTCTGATACAATATGTTCCTGGATTGGAGAATCGATTGTGCTCCCCCGGCCGATCCTGTGAATTGAAGCTTTTATGTGATGCTATCTTGACTTTCCCTCGCGTTAGATTTGACTTGATGCTATGCTGGGAGTTAAAATGTGCATATGTACATGCTATAGATTGTGTCATCAGTAAGTGCCTGCTCGATCTCCTCTCTCCCTTGTCCTGCTTGAGCTCCTAGTAAGGGTGTCAAGAACTGCAATCGATTTTACTTCAATTGCCTGAAAATTTGATCCCTCCCTGATCATGTCCGTTATGTTGGTCCAGAGCCAGAGTTCACCCTCTTACAGTAGGAAACTGTTTCATTGTACATGCCAAGAAATGTACTCTGAACTTATGGCCAATTGGATCTCGGCTATAAGCATATAAGCAGCGACCGTATATGATACTGAGTTTGGTTTCGCAACCAAGATCACCATATACGATACTGAGTTTGGTTTCGCAACCAAGATCCAATGACCGCAATCGCCCCTAAAGCTCTTTCAGAGAAGCGGAAGCTGTTTCCACGTCAGCTGTGGCTACAAGCTCTAAAAGTTCACGTTCATTCATTGAACTTAAGTTTATTCTAATTAGATCTGGAGTTGAAATATTCTTATGTGAATGGTCAATTTCCACGTATCATATGTCAATTAAGGAATCGCAAATCCATCGTCGGTCAACACCGGAATCTTTATACTCGAAAGCAAACCATAAATTGAGCGCGACTTAATCGGGCTGGATGTATACCTCTTGGCTCTTGGAACCACGGATAGTAAGCATCATGTCCATCCATTGACGAGTGATGATAGTACGCTTTGGAGTTGTGGATAATGATCTGAGCCTCGGGCAAAGCCTCATTTAGTTACTGTCGATGTTGCAACACTTGACATTCGTGGTGCTTATCCGATGACGACGAGTCGTGGACCACCGGAGGAGGACCTTTGGCCGTTGGCGTGGAGCTCGCTGAAGAATATGGGTGCATTCGTTTTCGCAAAAATCGACAATTTAAAGAAGATTTTTCTAAATTTGATCCGTTACGTCACTTACGATAGTGAGTCAACGAGAAAAATGTTTTTATTAGTAACAACCTATGCGAAAATACTTTTGTTGAGAATAAAAATATTTTTGTTATCCATGTTTTTATGGGATGCAAGAGATCGAAGTTTCGAAAACTTAATTTAGATTATTGATTTTTCGGAAACAATCGCATCCCAAGACTCGACCGCTAGTCGGTCCATACAGAGTGGTCCTTATGATGGCTATGCCACAAAACAACAGTCTGGATCAAAAGAAGATGACCAGACAAGAAGATCGATGTGTGTTTTGGTTGGAACACTATCAAATGGAATGTGGTCCTGCAGCATTCAAAAAGAAAGCAAGTAAAGGATGAAAAGTACTTCATTAGACTTAGAAAGCAAGCAGACCATGCTCTGTTCTTCGCCAGCCAACGACATGGCAGCGATAAAATTTGCGAAGTCCGTTTGGTCGGGAACTACAGATAATTGACAAAGGTGATGAGAAGTCACTGACCGACGACATAAAAGAAAATTATTAGGTATTGAGCCACTAAATGTTGATAAGTGAAACTTGATTGAAGTGAAGATCGACGATCAAGAGGAAGGTGAGTGTTTGAGTCACGAAGCCCGCGATTTCATTGAGCACGATCGCTCGTTCATAGAGCCGTGAATGTCGAAAGCCACTAATGAAAATGGCCAAGAAATATGGGCTGTTACAACCGTCAAGCAGAGGAGTTATGCAAGTTACGGAAGAAACAATGAACGCGAGGCAAGTGATGGGGACACGATCGTTGAGTAGGGGGTCTTTTAATAGCTATAAATATTAGGATTGTTATTCGAGCAAATGACTCTAACCAAGCAATGTGCATCGGTTGTTCTATTTTGTCTTCTTATTATCTTTATATTTCAATACCCTTTTTATAAGGCTGGTTTCAAGTTTTCGTACCTTCAATTTTCTTGTCAATCTTCGTTTCCTGTCAAAAAATCAACAGAGATCCCCTTACATCTTTTATCGATTTCGTTTATTCACATTTCGAAAGTTGCCTTGTTGACAGTTTTTCGCGCACGCATTGTAATTTTGATGCTACCCTATCTTGGATAGATGAAAGGATGGAGCAAAAAGAGCATGATAAGGTCACTTCGGAGGGAATCGACTGTGTCACTTTTAGTCACGGTAAGCTTCGATCGGTTCCTCACCAGAGAAGCAAAGGCGCAGAAAGAGATGATGCTAAAAACCTCGACCTCCTACCCACTGCATAACACTCTGATCATTTTCATGCTCCACATAACAAAACTTGGTTGTTCATAATGGAACAAGGAGAGAACAAAACAGAGAAAAAGATAACAAACCTGTGTATCAACTATACTTTGATTAGATCACGCGATCCGGTCGGTCAGTATCCACAAGAGTAGCCCGTGTAGTTGATTCGAGAACGAATATTGTGGCGGTCGAAACTTGGGATCTCCTTAGTCGATGGCCTTGATCACCACTGGCTATGCGTCGGCCATCTCGCTCTTGCACCACCTTAGAGACTATTGCCTTCTTCCCGCAGATTCTCTTGCAGTATGTGTTTGGTTCGGGTGAGAAATGCCGGAAATGGTGGTGCTGCATTTGCCTCGGCTGCTGCCGCCGCAGTTGGGGGTAATCCCCGACCCACCCACCGCAGCTTGTCTCTGACTAGGACCGCGAAGCTCTCTTGCACTGGCCTCGAGTTGGCGTGCTTCTTCTATGGCTGCTGCAGTAGCGCCAGCATACAGAAGCTAGCCACAAATACTGCTAGTCTGCTATACCTACAACGCTTCTTGCGCTTTCCCGGTCCATCCTCGAACTTTCCGGCCCCAGGAGCCTCGCTCTCTTCCTCAGCTTCCGCGGAGGAATGATCACACATACCAGTTCCGATGTGTCTTTGCACAATCTTACCCTGAGTTTGAAAGACGACGTCCCGACGACTGTCATTTTCTAGTCCTAGCCCGTGCATTCCCGCCTCTCTGCCCGGACTAGTTCTGCGATGCTACCAAAGTGAGCCTTCTCAAACTCCAACTCATACTGAAACAAGTTCCACGCGCATGAGTCTACTCCCCGGAACCGGCACAATCCCTAGATTGGGACCGAGGCTATGGAGCCAGTGCTTGGAGACCTATATTTGGACCTCGAGCTCGTCCTTCTCAAGTGTCCCATAGCGCCACACGCACATGATGCGCCTAAATACAAACGAGACGGCGGTCGGGACCGACGCTCCTTCAAGAAACTCGGTTCGGGATGGCAGAGAAGTAAAGCGCTTAGACCGAGCTGAAGAAAAATACTAAGCAAATGGCTCAATGAGAACAGCACTCTCGTGCCAACACAGGACTAATGACCAGAGACATCAGGCAGGTGGTCAGCACGTCGAAGCCTTCTCGGGCCTCGTTTGGTTTAGCATTTAGAATGCTCATTTGGGTTTTAAAGTCCTTTGGCCAAATCCAAATGGTATTTAGCAACTTTTTTTACTCACTTTGGGGAGATGCAATTGCATTTGGAGTGCTCTCTAAGGAACTTTTGGCTAATGCAAGAATAGAGATGTCTTGAGAAGTTACATTTTCGGAATGCAACTTACACTGTATATCACGACTGTTCATCTTCCCCAGAGGCAGGTCTGGCGGCCGGCAACTGCTGCCTGAGGGCTAGCCCAACTCCGGCAACTGCCGCCTGGGGTCACCGAATCTCGGATGTCGCCTGGGTTGGGCGACCCAGGCGACGCGTGAGGTCGTGCAACCTCAGGCCGCCTTGCCTGAGTCGTGCTACCCGATTTTCCTCTAGACGATCCTGAATTTTATCGCTGAATCATGCATGCGGCCATGGCCCAAGGCTGATGTACTACCCGAGTGTGACTGAGATCAGTACGAGCCGCGCAGTCCTTCTGACCAAGATCTCCAGCGAGGCCCGTGATGACTGTTCAAACCAACTTGCAATGTTCATGAACAGTAATGCTATCACCAGCAAACTTACTTACGTGTTACACTTAAGATGTGAAATTCCAAAATGTCTAAATTTTTCCACATATATGTTGCCCAAATGCCCAGCAAAGACCTTTTCGTATCTTGAGCCCGACGTGATTAGCTTGCTTCTCATTAGATTAAGCAAAAGCAACTTGACTTGGAACCTAACCTGAGCTTTTGAGGGAGACAAGCTTCGAGAGCGAGGCAAGAGGAATCTAAGAACCCTAATGCAAACATAACGCTTGATCCCCTCCCCAACCCCCCCCCCCACAACAACCTAATTTTTGATCCTAGGACAAAAGTTATGCTGTGGTCGGTAAATCATACGGAGTAGTATTGTCTCAATCATTAATTTATGTGAATTTCATCGTTGAGGTGCACATGATCGAAATGAAATCTCATTTTGATCCTCTGAACTAAACCAAATGGGCAAGTGTTTTTTTTTACTAGCGCTAATACAACCAAAAACCCAAGCTGATATATTCATGTCATATTTCCTCAAAACTAACTTTTGTGTTACAAAAATTCCAAACTGATATGATGTTTTCAGTTTGCCCCAAAATGATATATCTATGCAACATTTATGGATTTTTTTTGGTAAATGCGGCATGCATATAACAATTTGAGAATTTTTATGATATAAAAATTAATTTTTTAATAAATATGACACGAGTAAATGTGACATGCGTTAACCGGTTCGGAAATTTCTACGATACAAAAATCAGTTCGAGGTTTCTTCCTTTTGGAGATGTTAACCCTTTTTACTATTTTCAATTGTCGTACTTCCTTGACCAAAAAAAAAATTGCGGTACTTCTTTTATCTTCCTTATTTGCCCCGAACATAAAAAAGATAAATAGCTTTAAAAAAAACAAAAACAGGTTTTACAAATGGGAACAAAAACAGTGTTTGGCGGCAGGTGAAAATGCCAAAAAGGGGTCGTAGACCCAGCGCGTGTGGATCACGCACGTCCCGGGGGTTGGGGGCCCCGCAGACATTTCTAGAGGCTGAAAATAGACCGGGCCCCACCCCGGCCGAGCGGAGCCAACCCCCACCCGCCCCGCACGAATGGGGAATTCGTAATAATCCCCAAAATCCAGTGGCGATATTGAACTCTCAACACCCGCCCCCCCCCGCAACCGAAACGTCAAAGACCATCGTCCCCCGAGCGGGCAAGAGAGAGAAGACAAGAGGGGCCAATCGCAGAGAGATTCTCAGCAGCAATCTCCGAACCAGCGAGCGAGAAGAGAGAGAGAGAGAGAGACGCCGCGAGCGATCTCCCACGTCTCCCGAAACCCTCGCATGGCGGCCTCCGCCCGGTCCTTCGTCCTCCGCCGCCTCGCCGACCTCTCCCCGAAGCACCCGCACCAGCCGCCGCCGCCGTCGCCGCCCTCCTTCCCCCGCCGCCTCTTCTCCGGCCCCGCCCCGCCCCCGCCGCTCCCGCGGCGGAGCTCCTCCTCCGCCACCGTCAGCTGCCTCAGCGGCGGCGTGTCCGACGACTTCGTCTCCACGCGCAAGTCATCGCTCGACCGGGGCTTCTCGGTCATCGCCAACATGCTCAAGCGGATCGAGCCGCTCGATAACTCCGTCATCTCCAAGGGCGTCTCCGACTCCGCCAGGGACTCGATGAAGCAGACGATCTCCGCGATGCTGGGGCTCCTGCCCTCGGATCAGTTCGCCGTCACGATTCATATATCCGAGCAGCCTCTCCGCCGGCTCCTCGTCTCCTCCATCATCACCGGGTAATTGAATACCTTGCTGTTGCTTTCCTGCGACGGACGGGATGAATTCAACGTCGTGTGCATTTTTATCGCAATCGGAGGGTTCGCGCTGGATGTTGGATTATATTGTCGGCGATTTCTATTTTGTTCTATTTTTCGAGAAGTAACAGTTTGTATGCAATTTGAACTAATCAAAGGGATGTCCGTGAAATTTATTTTTTGAACTGGTGTTTCTATACATGTGTAAGCAAACGTCGATAGTGATTGCGATTGATATGATATGAACTTCAGGTATACGTTGTGGAATGCGGAGTACAGGATGTCTTTGATGAGAAACTTCGATAGTTCGTTGGACTCTTCCGTGAAGAGGGATTTGGTGAGCCAAAATGATGTTTCGCCAGTGGAAGGTGAGGAGAGGCAAAGCGGAGATGAGGGTGATGTGTATGTTGTAGATATGGAGGGAAGAGGTGTGCAGATATTTGGCGACTTGTCTCCCGAGGCTTTGAATTACATTCAGCAGTTGCAGTCGGAATTGGATATGGTTAAGGAGGTTTGTAATTTTTCCTTTTCGCCTTATTGTTGTTATCTTCATTTTCGTTTTTATGTTCTTTTGTGAAAATCTGAATGCAAACTGTTCTTATAGGCTCTGGTCTGTTGATTGTCATATTTGAGCTCTGTTGATATCGGAAGATCCTCCTGTGAGTGTCTTTGAATGAGATTATTTCTAAATGAGGTGCTACTGCAAATTTCATGTTATAGGTCTCTTAGCACTAAGCCATTAAAATTTAAATCATATTGAAGTTTCTCATATTTTGGGGGCGATGAGCTGGATAAGCTACTTAGTAATGCTAGGAAGTCAGAGATTAAACACCCATTTTAAGATGGTTATTTGGGTTGCTTTCCGGAATTTGGCATGTTGTGGACAGCTGCAGAATGATGTGGATGTTAAATTAGGTGATTTTGGAAATGGCTTTAGTATAACACGCAAAGGTCATATGACGTCTCATTATATTTCTGCCTCTCTTTGGGTCTTGTGGATCGAGGGATATACTTGCTGGTTGACACATATGTATTTCAAGACTGAAACATCTTAGCCGTTGACCAGAGGATGACTAGATAAGGTGAAAATTAAATATTATGACAGGATGTGGATTTCATGTAGGATCAAAGTCTGACATCGTAAGTCCCGGCATGCATGACTGGCGAAGTACAAGTTAAGCACCAGTCTTCAAGGACTTTTCCTCCAAAAGGAGATTTTAGTAAATAAACAAGTATAACACTAGGGCTGCGGGTCAAGTTGGTAATTTTTCTTACATTTCCCCCTCCTGGAGCCCAGGTATCATATGCACCTCCAAAATAAAGAGCCTTGGATACTAGAAGAAAAACACCTATACCTAACAAGATTAAGCAAATACCCAACATTGCGGTCATTTTTTTTTCTATGTTTTTATATATAATCAAAGAACATTGGGTGTGCTGCGATGTTGCTTGGCTGAGTTAGTCCGCCCTCCCTATCTTTCCAACAGAAATGGAAAAGGGGGGCAAAAGTACAGTTTGGACACGCAGCAAAATGGTAATCAAACTGTGATCATTAAGTCATCTGTTGGCTCTATACGAAGAACCTAACAAAATTGAGCTGGTCGAAAGTGGGGGTAGAAGGGGGAGACAATACTGTGTCTTTGTCGTTTATAATATCGGTGGTGTCTGCTGTCGGTGCGCATGGGTGTGGACATCATTGGACAGAAAAATATCAGTAAGTCAACAAAGTGTACGCGTTGTATGTTGACGGAACAAAAGTTGGGGTACCTAGTTGTTAGGTTGCTTGACGTGGTAAGGAAGAAGATTATGCTACAGAAAATGGTAAATGTAGCATAAGAAGAAAGGGGAAAAATGTTGACTAAATTGTTTTCAGGAAACCCAAAAGCATGGGTGACAAAATTGTCTGAATGAATGGCCAAATTTGAGGAGTGTTGGTGCTCTCTCTCTCTCTCTATGGAGTGATACTGCAAATAAGACTCTCGACTCTCATTCCAAATGTGCGAGATTTTGCCACATGCTGCTCCGCCTGGGGCAGATAAGTGTGGATCTGTAATGGTTGTGGCAAATGCCGTTTCTCAGACAATAATAAGATATCGGGTTACCAACTAATAATGAGGGGAAAAATCATGGTCAATTTGCTGTTTGAATATGCTGCTTAAGTCAATGTCATGAACATAATTAGGCTTCCTTGTGAATTTTGTTTGTTTGGTACACGAATCTCACTGTTTCAAAAACTTCAGATGCATTGAAATAATGAAATAAAACTGCTGATGGATGAAGGATCACAGAATGAGAGTGTTGAATTGGCCATTCTGCTTAGCTCTGGCATGTTCGCTGCTCCTTGATGAGTTGTCTGAAATATCTTGGACTTCTATCCTTCACCTATTGTATGATCTGCTGTGTCTTAGTCTCCTTGAACTGGCAGTGAATTGATGGCTGCCTCTGTAAGAAACACTTCTGTCTGGCCTCTTTTTAACCTTCCACCAGATTAATGTGACAATTTACCTGCAAGTCTTGTGTTAGCAGCCCGGTGCGCGAATTGTATAAGCTGTTAGTTCGTGTTGATGCGCCTTTCCTTCTCCCTCTCTTATCATCATTGTTCAGCTTCTTACCTGGTAGAGCTCTTACCTTTACAGGAGTTGAATTCGCACAAGAAGGGAAATATGCGAATCCAGTTGGACAAAGAGAGTAGCAATGATTTGTTGAATTACTTGCGTTCTTTAGATTCTGATATGGTAATCGCAAAATTCCTTTCTGATATTATCTTTGTCTAAATTGTTGTAAAAACCTCCTGCAAATTGTGTACTCATACTCTTGATTTGTTCTACAGGTGAATGAATTATCACATCCCTCATCAACACAAGTGGAAGAAATCATTCAGCAACTAGTTCACAACATATTGAGAAGGTTTTTTCAAGATAAATTGGCCAATGAAAATCCCCAAGAGGGCAATGATGAATTGTTTGATGAGATAGGCACTTCGAGGGATAATTTAGCTAAACTCCTTTTCTGGTGTGTAATTTCTCTTTTGTTGATGGATTTTTGGTGCTATTAAATCGAGCCAGTTATTTTTACCACATCAATTTCTTACTCAGGTTTTCCTTCCATGACAGGTGTATGTTGTTGGGTCATCACTTAAGAGGCTTGGAGAACAGGTTGCAGTTGAGTTGTGTGGTTGGGTTGTTGTAGAGATATTAAGAGGCATGTACATTCTCTTCTTTTTGCCCAGATGTTCTATTTACTTGAATTCCCAGTGGAAATAATCTCCAATTCTTCATCTTTGCTCGAATCTTTTCACTGGAATTAGAGGCTCACAAATGGTGTAGCTTCAACCATTTAAATGCATCTTTTGGTTAAATTGTCTGCACGATTGAATATGACTGTTGTGGTGTAGTTCAATAAGAAATGTCATCTCGTCGATGGTCTCATATCTGTATTCTTTGCCATTGTTCTCCGTACCAGTATTATGTAATAACTGTTGAAAGAGGTAATGTACAAACTGTATACTTGTTTGGGTCGATAAGGTTGAGCCTTGGCTTTTAAATGTTGCCTAGTGTGTGTAGGTTTGTCGTCTTGAACATCAAAATTCCAATGAAAGCGGCCGATGCACAGCGATTCCTTTATATTACTTGGACATGGTAGGGGCAAGGTGATGAAAATTTTCTTTTGCTGTTGAATCGGGCCATTGACAAGCGGCAGCAGATGGTTGCCATATTAGTCAGCTCCATATGGGTGCATTCATTCCATGCTTATCGCTGACATGCAACAAGCATGGAAGCAGTAGATCCTAGACATCCATTCATGACCCACGCTCAAGTTGGTCAATGCTGAACCCATGCCCATCCAATTAGCTCGTGTTATGCTCTCCGTCTCTATGACATCCTCAATCCGACACCGATTAATCATGCATTATTGGAATTATTTAGTCTCGTTTAGGCACCAATCAAGAGGATAAGGCTATCTTGCCATATTGGACATTGATTGATTTTTAGGATATTGCACATTAAGACAATATATGCATGATTGGTGTCTTATGATTGATTAATCTATAGTTTTCATTTAAATACAACTTCTAGAAGCTTTGATGGAGATGCAACAAAATTTGGTCTTGTTAGGGGAAGCTTGGGCGCCACTTTTGGAAGAGAGAGGGGAGGAGAGGGCCTACTTGGTTAGCTTCTAGAATTAATTTTCCCTAAAATTCTAGCATGTGCTCTTGTCTTGCATTAATGAGACTTGATGGAGATAGTTTAAGAAGGCTAGGCTAGCCTAAGTTTAAAACCATGAGTGCAAGTAAATTATTTTTTTTTTGGTAAGGGAGTGCAAGTAAATTATTGGTTTATCTCTCATGCAAGAACACTTAAAGGGTTAATCTTTTTCATTGCTTCCATTCTCACTAATTCTCACTCATTCTCACTCACTCTCACTCACTTTGATTTCTCTCATTGCTCTCTTCCTCTCCCTCCCTTCTCTCCCTCTCTCATGCCACCACCATCACCGCCAACCGTCCACCACCCCGCCACGCCGAGCCTTCTGCGCCGCCAAGCCACCATTCTCACCGTCATCGTTGTGCCGTTTGTGCCGCGCCGCTCACTGCTCACCGTTGTGTCATTCATGCCGTGTTGATGCTCGTAGTTTGAACGGTTTAGTAAGTGATTTTTCTATACCTTGGCTAAGGCGCTATTGTACACGCATCGGACTTAGATTAGTCTTGTTTGAGCTTGTTCCATCATGTGTGTTCTTGATATTTAAGTGGCTATTGCATGTTGGTTTAGACCTTTTGGAATGAGTTATGTGGGTTGAAGATTCGTGAGTATTAACTAGAGCTTGAATCTTTGAAGTTTGGTTTGAAAATCAGATTTGTTGTTACCATCGGTTTACTATTTTTGTAGAGACTCTTATGGGCTGAATCTGAAGTTATGTTCTCACAAAAGTTGTTCTTCACATCTTGAAATTTAACATATTTAAATCTGAAATTTTTGGAGATCATTTGGGTCATACAAAAGCTCATCTTCAAATTGTGTTTAAATTGCCCTGAAATGCTATTTTTCTGACCTTTTTGTCTTTTTAAATTTTTATAAATTTTTCCAGGTCTACTTTCAACAAATTTCCTTCACAAAAGTTGTTAAGGACGTTTCTATTTATGACTTGTAAAAATTTTGAGGCTTTTTAAGGTGATTTGGGTACTGAAAGAGATATTTTGAGAATCGAGTAGTTTGTTCTAACGAGCTGATTTTGGGTCTGACTTTGAGTGATAAAATGACATGATTACAAATTGAACTGGGTTTTATGCTCCTCATAAGAAATGTTTATTAAGGTGTTTTTTGGGATATGTCCAAAATTTAGAATTTTTGGAGTTCATTCACTATTTATTGTAAAGGGATTTCAATTACGATGCAAAGCTGCTTTATTGTAAATAAAGTAGATTATTGCGATTATTTTAGTACATTTCTATGTGTACGGAATTTAGATGTTCTAAGTGCGTGAGCATGAAACACTCTTGCATTGGCCTAAGTGGAAGGTAATAATTGGCTTGAGTGATTGATATGCTTGCTTGATCACATATATGGTTATGTAATAATTGGTTTGAGTGATTGATATGCTTGCTTGATCATATAAATGGTTTCGCATTGATATGATTGCGAGGGACGATACCCGATGGATTTTGATTTCTGTTCGTGATAGAGTTCGAAACAATATTCTTAATTGAATGCCATCTTCGAGTGAGGTGGAGATGATGCTATGCCCGATAGGGCGGGATGATGCTCGGTTACGCCGGATGACCACCAACGGGAGTGTTGGTTGTGGCCCTAAGCGATCGTAATAAGTGAAGGTTTATAAGTGAAGTGTGTGATTTCGCATGAAGGATGATTGCGGTTGTTCACGTGTGATTATTTGGGTGAATTGTATGTGCCAACGGGAGGTAAGTATTCGCATGTGACTATTGGATTGTGTTTGGCATGTTTCTGAGGTGAGTTACCTTCCTACTCGAGACTTAGAGATTCTACTTATTGAGTTTTACTCAACCGTTGTTGTTCACCTCTTTTCAGGCCCTCTAGATTGAATACTCGGACCGTGCGTTTTGGTGTCCCCGTGGACCAAGACGTGGAAGTGGTCGAGTTCGTAGCAGCGAAAACCGACATCGTGTACGAGGAGCAAATGACGACCATTTGGGTCGACGGGGTGTCCTTGTTGAGATAACCTTCGTAGACAGAGGAGATAGGTCTAATCCCGACCCTTTTGATTGAATTGGAAAAAGGCCCCGTAGTAGTGGGTTTGTATTTTGCTAACATCCGATTGTTAATGATGTGCATATATATCAAGTGTGTTTTGCCTGTGTTTTTTTTGTTATCCCTTCAATGTTGTTGATTGGGTAATGTCGTTTACGCTTCCGCATGCGCTTATTTGTTAGATAACGCGATGGGTCGGTAACACTTCCTGGGACATTGCATTTAAATGACCATGGCGGCTGTCGCGTGCCCGAGGCTCGGGTTGATCGGGGCGCAGGGCGTGACAGTCTCTTTCACGATAGTTTGGGTTAAAGGCAGGTGGATGTCCGCAATCAAAATCTAGTTTCTGTCTGAATCACGCTTGCTCCTCTCAGACACAGGACATCAGGTTTGACAAATTCACCTGATCTGGAATATGATTGGGTCCTTGCGTTGCCGTCTTCCTTGTGCTGATGTGGGCATTCAACACCGTCACTGGTCCAGGTTGTTTGGCACCAAACCGTGCGACCCACATAATATCCGAGCTGAGGTTTTTTGTTCTTCTTTCTGAAACTATGACTTATTTTATTTTGAAGTGTCGCTCAATGGTGCAATCATAACAGCGCCCCTATAGGTGGAAGTTGGAATCGAACGAGTCATTGTTCCACTACTCATCTAGAGAACTAATTTAGAAGCATCCTAACCTGACCTAACCTCCCATCCTTCTAGATTGACTACGAAGATTCAAAACACGAGGCGCAAACTCGCTTATATGCCTCGTTGTCCAAAATTTTCCGTCGGTCATGTTCAAGCGAATTTCATTCAGATTGTTCCTTAACCCTTGGGCAGTTCAAGCATACTGCTTTTCTTTCCTTTTCGTGTACATGAGCACAATGCTGGGTCCGAAGGTCGAAGAGTTAATTCTCTTTACCAAATTTAGCTCGACTTAAATTGAAGAAGCAAGCGTAGGTGAAAGACAAAAGAGCATGGCCGATTTGGCTTTCGTTTTACCCGCTCCTTCAGACTGCATTCCCACTTATGCTTCCGAAGTTCTGGTTCTCAAATCATTTCCTCAATCTCAAGTAACAGGAGGCAATAGTATATTATCACAAGAAATTCGATGAATATTGGAAAATTCCATGAATGCAAAATCTCATAACTAACCATTTCTACAGGACATCATCAAAGAAAATATATACACAAACCCACAAGATGTTGCAACCCCATCCCATCGGCCCCTTTGGTCTTCTCTAGTTAACGTCAGCACGCCTTTTCCAACTCAGGAAAGCCAGAGCTCTCCGGGTTTAGATTGCCAATGATAATTTATGCTAATCTGAAACAGCACGGTGGTGCTTTTTGTGTGAACAGCAAAAACAGAGAAGAGCAATTGGAGTTTTTTTTGAGTTTTTCGGCATTGTGCCAACCTCGAGCAGATTGCGAATACGCTCCATTGCTATGACGATGATAAGAATCTATGGAACTTTTGTATTTTTGCCAGATTGTAAGATGAAGATGCGAATCCTGTATTTGATGAACCTTTTCTTTTCTGTCTTGGACGAAAGAAGAGATCCTCTGTATCCAGAACGTATGAGATCTGCAAACAATAACCAGACACTTAGAATCAATACCCATTGAAAAACAAAAATATGCACATCTGGTGAAGGACCAGAGGGGGTCATAAATACTTCCCTACTAATTAAGGTATAAAAACAATGATAGCTTCTAATATCAATTAATATACCTAAACAGTGACAAGAGGACACAAATTACAGATGGTCTCAGTAGGGCAAAAGATAAAACAGCAGCCTAAACGTAAAATCCCAAAAACATCAAATCCCAAGTGTACCAGGTGATTCAAAAGATATAAGTGTGTGAACAACATCAATCCTCGTTGCCGTGAACGAGAGGAGGAAAAATTAATGTATGGAAGAAACATAAATGTCAAAGGCCAATCATCATAATTAAAACAAGAGAAGTCAAGAAGCTATTAAGCCACACCCACACACACAATGACATTAATCTACCTTTGATGAGTTGCAAGTTATCTTGCATTCCAAACCATTGATGATTTTAGCACCTTCCATGACCATACACGAAGCAGAACACTCATCCAGACTCGCATATTTCCGTTTGTTTCTGTCAATCAAAATAAGGAGAGCAAGCACTTAGTGAAAACGTCCCCCATTTCTATTCTTTTCCAAATAGACCAGCTATATTCACCACCTTCAAATTGTAAATTGCTCACAATGTCAAAGATAAAATAATTCTTTCGGATCCAATTCTATCACAATTTTTAAGGACAGAGTCAGACAAAAAAATAACCACAACTAAAGTCACTGGTGCACCTTCTTCAATATTTTCAAACTGATATAGAATGTGCTGCAAAATGAGATACCAAAGATATTATCAAGGAGAGTTTGAAATGGTAGGGGCACAGAATAATTGGACAAGGCCACGCCAAAGGTATAGAGCCATTTAGGAACATTCATCAGCAGCATTGTGGAATAATGAAGAACTCTATGAATAATAAAGCACTGACTTGGACTATGGAAATTTACAAACTTTGGTTCAAACAAAGGATGTCTCACTAGAACTATATACACTGGTACTGGAGCTACTCTGGAGTTTGATAGGACAGCATCTGTAGACAGCTACTTAAACAGAAAAGACATAAATGGCGTTTCAGAAGGATAGGGTAAAACCAGCCTATTCACTTGAAATATCAGAAGTCATCGGAACTTGTTTAGGATAGGCATTGATTAGTCACTAGAAATGTTAAAGTAGTGGGAACTTGTAAGTGCCAGTATCGGGCCTTTTATTACTACCTTAGCAAAAATGTGTCATGCAGCTTCTTTTTGCCAGGAAAAACTGAAAGGAAGTCATTGTACAGATAATCAGCAAAGTTAGGGTCTATTGAAATTGCAAAAACCTCAGGCTTTTCGCTTATACTGTCCATCAGCTGGATGGACATACGAGATGGAGAGGATGACTGCAAGGAAATAAGAAACAGATCATAAATGTTTGAACAAGGAAAAACGGTCAATTAATGGATCGGAAACATAATTCCCTACAGTCAGGGATAAAACAAGGCGCTGCAAAGTACTTACAAATTCCAGCCGATATATGTTTTCCTCGTGTAGAAAGATACGAGTGTTTTCATAATACACAGGATCAATTAGCTGTTTCCGAGATTTTTCATATTCATACAATTGAAGGAGCTTGTTGTCCATGTCCTCACTAGCTACAGTTTGAAGCTGCAACAAAAGCTACAACTGTGACATAGGGACAAAACCAAGGCCGAAGAAAATATAGAAAAAGATTGAGCCAATCAAACCTGCTTGACCAACTTGTATATTAATTTGTCCAATGTAAATAGAATGTATGAGTGATTTCCAATGATATCTCTGCATGCATCTTCAAATTTTGCATTTTCAAGATTTCCATCAAGCAACTTGTAGAGGACAGACATGAATCTGCAAGTCCGCACAGTCCGTATGAACGTGCATCCAATACTTTTGTTCAAACTAAAACTACATGAGCAGATTTTCCATACCTGGCATAGGGATCTGAAGAACATGAATCCTTCAAAGTTCTTCGCTTCATTTCAGCCCCTAGTGAGCTTGTTTTTGCTGATAAAATCCTTTCATAGAGAATCTGATCAATGATGCATACACTCATTCAGGAAAGTCTCAAAAATCAAAACTGGACACAATAAAACCTAAACACCTATTCTTACTTGATGAAGTCTAAAAAGCACGTAGAAATTGTCATTTCCATAGAATAGCCGGGAATCTTTCCCCCCTCCCTTAAGCAGAGGAGTTGTTACATGCTTTGAAAGGGGCTTCACTGAGGAAAGGAAGCGTTCTGAGAGGGGCAATGGGTTGCTATCTCCTCCAACAGAGTGTGCATCAGCAGCCCCCTCAGCCTCACCTTCGCTCTCGGACTTACCATCAGCTTCATCACGCTCTAAATCATCCTCCTCTTCAGGCTCTTCATGGGAGCATGCATCTCCGGCAGAATCACTGCCTGAGACATCTCCACCAGTTTCAGAAACATTTTCGCTGTCTTCATCATCAGCATCTGCATCATTGTCTCCACCATCCTGGCCAGCAACGTCGTTGAGGTTACCAGATCGACCCTCTTGTCTGTCAATATGGCGCCTTGTCTCGGTTAGAGAGTTCGCCGCATACAACTCAAGGTTCTCCTCCTCAAATTCCTCATTTGGTGATAACTCACCCTCTTCTTTTTCAAATTTGGATGGTCCAACAGTACCTACTTGATTCCAGCTGATGTTCACACTATCTTGAAGTATTCCATGAACACTCGTCTTTGCAACAGCATTGCCCTGAAGCCGCAAATCAAGCTATAACATGATCATGTCCTTCCCACAAAAGGGGGAAAAAGATGAGAAATTGAGAATTACACGACAAAAGGATTTGTGAGGTGTTACTGTTTGGACAGATTTAAGTGGTAACCGTACTACTACTTTAGTATAGACGGGTATAAATAAAATTAAGGAAAGCGGCAGCAAGATCATACCTCCGATAATGGAACAGAGTCCTGAATACCTTTGGATTCATGGTCTTTGCTGGCAGTATCTTTAGGATGCAAAGGAAGAGCACTGGAACAGGAACCTTGAAATATCAAAAGCATCATTATGGGTAAGATAACGTCTGTCAAACTCCAAAAGATTATAATTCCACTGAATTAAGCGTTACCTGATATTGCCTCTACACTGATTCTCTCATGACTGTTCTCTGAAACAAGCGGCGGGGTGAATCCACATATTTGTGCACTAGAGGTAACTTGAACATTGGAAACAGCAACTTTCTCGGACAGATCCACATCCTTCGGTTCCTTCTCAGAAAGATGAGTATCACGCACTGAATCTCTATCTGCACGTTCTGAAACTAGACAATTGTTTTCTTTAGCAGAAGCATCTCCGTCGAGCAAAGCGGCCTTGCTGACACCTGGTAGTTCTGATGAGACATTCTCGTCTGTGTTGTTCCTCAATTTTGACTGCAGCAAATTAGCTTTGGCAGCATCAGCATCAGAGGTTTCGTCACTTCCTCTTCTGCTTGATGCAGTGCATTTGGTAATATTGCGCATTGCATTTCCAAGAATTTCAGCACCATCAGAGGTAGGAGGTCTAGAAGAAAATCCCAGCATTGGCTCCACAAAGGTAGCCCAAAGTCGCATTACTTTATTAAGCTGCTCTTTGGAGGAGCAAACCTCTTCACATGAATATAGGACAAGTTTATACAAATCTTCAAGAACTTTGACGTCGGAGTATTCAAACTCCAAATGTGGGACAATAGGTTGTCTACTTCCAGCAGCAATGGCAAGGAGAACATCGTCCTCTTTTTGCTTCTTTTCTTTCAATTCCTTGATCTCAGCCACCAAAGCTGTGTACCAAGCCAAGTAGCCATTAGAGGAACAAAAAGCTACAACTACAGAACGTCCAAGGGCAATCTATTTTGACAAACCAAACAATAAGTTAAATTCACGAGGAAACTTTAAGACCAGTCATTACAATATACAGTCGACATAGAAAACTTTCAATAGCATTACAAAAAATACGAGGGATAAATACAGGAAATATATCATAACTATTTCATAAGTAGCAAGATCTGATAGTTTTTCCCCACTGATTTTAGTATTTCAAGGAAAATTACAATTGATAAACACTATGCTCATGCTGAAAAAAGATGGACCTGCTAAAAAGGGTCATCTCATATGTACTCTTACAATTTGGAGGCAACAACAATCTCTTCTGAGATAATTAAGAAGGGAATCAAATGCTTCAAATATTAAAGAAACACAATAACATGTCACCCCTTTTAGAACATAAAGAAATGTGGCCTGCAAAAACTGTATACAATACAAAATATGCAAAGGAGAAGACACTATTTCAAGAAAATATCAGGCAAAAACCAACCACCACCAAAAAAATTCATTTGACGGTTTTGACTTACATTTTGTACTTAGGTTCTTTGAATCCTGCTGCTTAAAATAGAAGCTGCGATGATCAAGCGATTTGTAGTGGTTTTTAGCATATATTTCAGCCCAAATCTTGTTAAAATCTGAACGACACCTTGTCCATTCTTCCTGTTTCTGCTTAAGGCGAGCCAACATGACAGGCAACGAAACAGCAGGATTTTTGCGGAGGATGTCCATTACATCCAGACCATGGTCACCATATAGACGCTCGATGCATCGTAGATTGAGAGCTGTAAAATAGAATGCATAAGAGAGCCAGTTGCTTGTAGCTAACTATTAAAGTACTCAACTAGGTGGTACAAATCAAATTGAAGCTCGAAAAAACCATATGACACACAGACCGGTGAAGTAATTTTCAATTTGAATAGGAGTCTCCAAGTTGTTAATATTCTCGTTGATGTTGTTCAAGACTTCCTCTGCCCTTTTAGCGGTGGAGCTCACAGATTCTAACAGCATGTCCAGCTCAAATCTGCAGCCAATAGAAAACACTCTCATGACCCTTGCATAATGAGTATCAAAAGACAACCACTAGAAAAATCATTGTTGAGCAATCTAGTCTTCATTTCACAGAGGTTTCAAGTAAATAACAAGTAATCACGCGTTGAGAAATCACGTAGTAAAACCAACACAAGATTGCAAAAAACTTTGGCCTGAGATATATGCTTTGACAAGGCCAGAAAATAAATAGGATCCATGGGTGTCCTGGCCCTTCTAGGACAGTCCATGTTTGACCAGAACCTAAACTTGACTTGATCCTGACATATCCACTTGTAACACTTTCCGAAAACTTAGTCATAATAATTCAGGAAAATTCCTCAGAACAACTAACAAAGCAAAAGCAAAGATTTCATACAGAAAAAGACAGACAAATTTATTGAATAATTGGTGCAGCACCAACTCTTCAAGTTCACTGATGTGCTCAGTCCCTTCTGCAACCCTTTTCTGTAATAACCAATATATAAGGGATAACATGGAGGATGTGATCTATTCTAAGTCCTCTCCATAGCATGACCACGCAAAGAAAGCGTGACCATGCAAGGTCAAGAGAAAGATACATAGCATTCCCTGAGTTGCCAAATGAACCAGCCCCACTCCATTTTCAAGCTAGCATGATGTAGCTCTTACAAAGTCAAAAATATGATGGCACGTTGATGTAGACGCCAAACAACGACATCTTATAACGCAAGATGTACTATGTACAAGCAAAATGCCAGTAGAGTAATCCAACGCTTTTACCTGTCATCTTCGCATCTGAATAAACTTTCTTCATACTGGTTCCTGCGCATATGTTTGAACGAGTAATCCTCACTACCTGACGTCACAGATACCCAATGGTCATTGAGTACTTGAGCACCAAGCTCTGATCTCTGGCCGACTGAAGGAATTGGATACTGCAGAACACCAAGCAGCAACCAGGTGATGTTAAAATATGAATTTCTATAAACAGCTAAGCTAAGAAACGCAAACCATTTCATACATCATCTGGCAGAAGCCGGTAACTTGGGGTACAGCGTTGACAGTTAGACAAGTCCAGCTCTTGAATGGATTTGAACATATACTTGTCTCTGCATCTTTCCTTATCTTTGGCTCCGTCATTCTCGCGCTTATGTTCTTTATCTTTATCCTCTGCCTTTGCTGTCCAGGACATGTGCCCATCAGTAGAGAGCGACCCTTCAACCAGTAAGCAACCAACATCAGATTTTGCTAAAAAGAGAAAACATATAAAATATGGCAAAAAATTATTTGAAGAGGAGAGATGGATAGAGGTGATACATACTTTTACTCACAATACCAGCAAGAAAGCCATCTGGAAAAGGAGACTCGTTAATAACCAAAATTACTCTATAGACATGCAGACGAATTATATAAATAACGAATCTCAAGAACAACCGATATTCTCACAGCGCTCCAAAAAGCCATTGAATTCTTCCATGAGATCAGGATACTTTCCAAGCAGATCTCTCACCTAAGGAGATAAATAAAACATGTATGAACAAAACATTTTTCCCATGATATTGGAGAAGTCAAATTAATCCACAACCAAGGACAGATCCATGAAAACTCAAGGGTGGGGGGCAACTTCAATATAAATAGTTTATTCCTGAAAACAAGTTCAATACAAGTAACAAATCAGTAACTGCTTAACATAAAGTTCAAAAAATAATATATATGAAAGTTTAATAAATAATCGTCTATTAAAGAAGTGTGACTTTACATTTGGTGACAAATGAGTGACTTTTCAATTCATAAATGGGTCATTTTTTTAATAAAAAAGAAAAAAGTTTACGAGGATTATGAAGGGAATTTACTAAAACACGATAGAAATAATTCTCTCAAGAATCCCAAGACTGAAAGAAAAGAAAAGTCAGAACAGAAGAATCTAACACCGCTCATACAAAGGGCCTTATAAAGCCAAAAAGAACTAGGTCAATATATAAACTACATATATACACACCATATGAATTATAAATTGGAAAATAAAATTTCAAGCTCAACCGTCACCCAGATTATCTACAAGTGTGTGTCCACTTCCATATGGATTTTGTTAATTAATGTTGAATGGATGTTCTTGAAGTTAACGAATAAGTTGAGTAATGGAGACAGCACATTTAGTATTTCATAAGCCCAAGGTAAAATTCAGACAAAACAATATAGATGGCCAAAGGAGAATAAATGGTTCTGCACAGCAATTGTAAGCAATCGACAAACACACATGAACATCAACATTCTCACGGAACTAACAGATAACGGATCCAACCGATTGCCTTTTGTCAGTAACTTCGTAATAATAAAATCTCATTAAAAACGCAAGGAGTCTTCTAGATCTTCTTTTAAATCCCATAGTGCAATATAAGAGAGGGTTGCTCTTCTAGCAGTCTCACATTTCTCAACAATAAAATTACTGTTTGCAAATAATATTTAGCACTGCAAGCATATCATCATAGTGGACCTGAGAATATTAAAGGGAATTGAAAATATTTAATTGGGAAAGATTGGAACCATTTAATTGGGAGTTGACTCCTTAATACTTTTGGTGTGTTTGTGAATAAAAAAATCATTTATGCAAAGTGCCAAGTTTCAAATTACCTTATCAATCAAACCAGAATGACCTTCTTATAAGCAAAGGAGTTTAAGAAGCATAGGTAGAGGACTGTTGCATACAGACACGTCTCAAGCTACAGAAAACACATACCAAACTTTGTAAGTCGTTTTTCCTTATAATTCCACTGCTGTACATATGAAGGCACTTCAAAAAGGCCTGATAATCTTCTGAGCTGCACAATCTCTCCTTGACTTTTTCACAGAAAATGAATCCTTGGTTATACATGCCTGCCAAAATTTCATGGTCCAATTGAAATAGAAGCAATGCAAACACATTAATTATGAACTGGGCTAAAGAAACATGATGCACGGAGTTGAAAGTTCTAACTTTTAAGCAAACACTGACAAAACATAAGCTACAATTGAAAGAACAGCCAAAAGCAGGTATCACGTCAACAAAAGGAAACCAATCACAGTGGAACAAGTTCCCACGCTAATCCTTTTTTTAAAAACACTTGCAAGTAAGATAAGACAAATCTTTGAAGTGAATCTGCTTACCTTTAGCCGTGACTCCTGTACAGCTACAGTAAACATAGAAGACAAATAACATACCCTACACCACATCTGACTCTTTACATGTACAGGTAGTTTATACAAAGACATTTAAACTCATCAAAGATGCCAAAAGTGCATGTTAAAACAACAAATTAAAAGAATTTAAATAACAAAGAAACACTAACATAGGCAGATATTTACACAAGTGGTGTCTCTCAATGTTGGAATAAGTTGTATTGAACTGTACCTCTTTTATACAGATGTCTCTGAAGCACCGTGCATAATTTTCGCTAAAGAGGATGAAGTACACAGATGTAATTGACAAAAAAAATCTATATGTACTCCTCTCCCCATCAAATTCGTAGAAATAAGATGATAGACAAATAAAAACTACAAAGAAAATTGCCTAGGTGTAAAGCTATTTATATCTATTTAACAGAATGGAAAAAGAATTGACAAGATGCAGGTGCTATTGCATCATATGATTGCATAATTTACTTACTCTTTAGAGCATCCCTGTCTTCACTTAAAGAAGTCATTCCATAGTTTTCAACCTTCCTTGCAGATTTTCTTTTGTCGGGAAAGCGCTGCGAGTTGAAATCCCTACTAGTGTCGTGCTCAGACTCTCTATCATCCACTTCACGGTTTCTCCTGTCCCTGTTATCCTTCTCAAATCGCTTTCTTTGATCCTTCTGTACCTTCATCATTGCTTTATCATCGTCCAAATCAGGACGATCAACATTTATATCATGCTCAGCATGAGCATTGATAATCCTATCTCGCCGCACTCGTTGCTGACCAAAAGAGGAAAAGGAAAACCATTATTGTGCTGCAGTACATCCATGAAGGAGCATCCAAACACAAAAGGAGGCAAAACATTTACCTTATCCATTTGCATTTGCCGCAAGGTCGGTGTAGTAGAGCTACGTTCGTGTTGACGCTGAAATGAATTCCTGGCATAAGGAAAGTTGTGTGTGGAGGCTGTTGCTGAATTATCAGGCAAGAATTTGGTGAATTCCTCAAGTAAGTCTGGATGGCCGCCAAAAAGGTTAGCAACCTGCAGACATCACCAAAAAAAAAAAAAAACAGAAGATAACCAAAAAGAACAAGTTAATACTCCAGGTACTTCAGACCGTGGTAATACAATTAAGCCTACATATTACAGCAGGAGTTTCTGATTATATCAAACTTGTGATATTTTGTTACAGAACCAATATATTCTGTGTTGTACGAAGCACATGGAGCTGCATTTACCTCACTGTAGACCTCATTAATGTCCTTGTGCTCCTTCCGGTACTTATTGAGTATGTCCAAAAATGATTTATAGACATGCTCATCATTCTGGAACCGTTTCTGGAGCCAGGAGACACAATATCAGAATTTGATTGTGCCCCTTAAGTAAAAAAAGACAATTCGTTCTATACCTTGATCTTATTAACAAATGAGATGGCTTCTTCAAATTCCACATTCTTTTTCGTTGGTGTTTCATCCTCATCGGGGGATATTTCAAATCCCTTTGGCAAGAAAGTATTAAATCCCAGAATTAATTTGTTATGCCCTTTAAATAATTCCTTTACTCTTGCTATGACTCCCGTAGTGTCAGTCCTGCAAGATACCAAAAAGTACATGAATGAGAAGCTGTTAAACCTTTAATAATCCTATCGTCACCAAGATGTTTATGGTTGTACCTTTGAGCCTTGAAATCTTTCATAACCTCGAGGAACATGTCGTACTTTTCCTTTTGATCTTGAAACATGTCCTTCACTTCCTTAAGGTATGTCAATGCATCATTTGTCGTTAGTTTCTGTGATGCGCTACCTCCACCTACAGCCCCGCCTCCACCCTCCATAGCTCCCGTTCCTGTTACTTGGGACTGCCCATAGCTTCATCACGAGCAAACATTAAATCATCAATTGGAAATACTATCTCTCCCAATAACAAGTACCATTCCAAACCTGTGCTTGCATACAACATCCTAAAGTTGTCTAGTCCCAAATCCTGTTTCTCTTTTCCATGATCTTTTTCATTTGTGTTAGGAATAAGAGTATTTGCACGAAATCATGGATATGGATATCAAAATTGCGATCTCCGCCGACTGTCCCCTTAGATACATTCGGCACAGTTTCGTTTGTATCACGATTAGCAGTTTTAAAATTACATCTTTTTCACATCTCAGAAGAGGGGAAAAACAGAACACAACAAAAACTTCCCTGCAAAAAGCTTCTAGGTAAATTCTGCAGATGTACACAGTCAGGCATAGTCAATTGATCTCGATCGGAGGTAAGATCCCGAAAATATTAAAACTGGGGACTTCAAGAAGCTTGGACAAGCTTATTATCATATCTCACGAGGTCTCACAAAGCATATTACATCTGAAAGTTTAAGTTCGACCTAAACCGATAAACGATCTCCAAGTGGGTCAAATTCATTATTTCCCCCAGGAACAAATTGTTAGGACGTGTCTCAGACATCTTGCGTCGGAACAACATAGACAAAATCGAAATGCATGAACAGGCAAACTCGTCCAAACCAACCAACGGAGTGGAAAAAAGATCGAAAATTTTTCAAACCCGATGGAACAGAACCGGCACAAATCATACGGAAGAGCAAAAGCAAGCAGCCGGAACTCACTACTCTCCACGTGAGGAACCGAAGGGCCGTTTGAATTGCGAACCCGGGTACACGTCATCTCTCGTTCTCTTCATCCCTGCACAAAAGGAAGCAAACCCAGAAGGTTTAATCCGTCGCCCCTGCCTCCAAACACACAAAAAGCAAATCACTGGGGCAGGAATTGAGCCCCAGAATTCGAAGAGAAACCAACACCTGGTAGGTCTCTCGAATCTTTATATCAGGCTAAGTGAGAGAACGAGCAGATCTCGAACAGGGACAGCGAGAAGAAGGGCACACAAAAGTTTGAAGCTTTTGATCGAGAAGAGACCATAGCACAACATTTATGTGCTACCCTCTTCGCTCTCGTGCCTAAGGAAGAGTATACTTACGAGAAAATTTTTCTCTCGACAGCACGACAGAGCCAGAGAGAGAGAGAGAGAGGAGAGAGACAGAGACAGAGACAGAGAGGAGAGGCGTTTTGCAGGTTTTTGTATGGAGAGAAAATTTCACTCCCTTGTAGGAAGCAAAAGGCCCATCAAGCTTAGAATTTGCAAGAGGAGCCAAAAAAAAAAAATTACAGCATTTGCAAACCATTCCAGCTTAAAAAACATCAGATTTTCTTGCCCGTAGGTGATTGGCCAAGTGATAAAGAGTCGATTTTTTTTTCTGCCCTAATGGATTGTTGAATCGGCGGTGATGGGCTTGCCAACCTCGGACCTTCTTGTCATGGGGTGGTGCAAAGTAACAAGATTTAATTTAGCAGGTGCAAGACGCTTATGGTAACCCTAGCCAGAGTCGCTAATTTTGGCCACCGCCCTTCTCTTTTTTCACATTGCGGGCCATGTCAGTGGATGCGGTTATTTATTGGGTCGCTAGATTTAACATGACGGGCTTACTCAAAATAAGTCGAACTTTATAGATATCTTGACTCTAAATCCCGCATATAAGAAAAAAATTCTAATTTAGGAAGTAAATATGAAGAAAATCAGATTATTTTCTGCTGTAATTGGGAAGTAGATATAAAGAAAATCAGGTTATTTTCTTGTAAGGGTCGAAGAGGATAAAGGTAGATGCGTGTGATTCTTAAAGCACGAGAGCTCCACCTTCAATTAGTGCAATCAAGATCCATATTTCCACCATCTCACATTGTGAGATAACCTTCAATTAGTGCAATCAAGATCCATATTTCCACCATCTCACATTGTGGGATAACGGAGAAATTATCTAATTAATTTTAAATCTATTTTATGAATGTCATTTCAATTCTAAATTTTTAAAATTTATCAATTTAATCTTAATTTTTTGTGCAAAATATCAATATAGTCCTTTCGATCAAATTTTGCTTATGTTATGGTATGTTTAACAGGGCAGTCGGTGATGATTGGATCATTGCGGTCAGTGATTTTCAATGAGATCGAAAGGATTACATTGGAGTTTCATATAAAATTTAAGGACTAAATTAGAAAAATTAAAAAATTTAGAATTGAATTAATATTTAAAATTGATTAGATAATTTTCTCATAAGATAAACTATTCTTAAATGTTTGACGAGCTAATTCTTGTAAGCTTGATCTACTATGCCAAAAGGACATGCTTGTGAGTTGAAGTTCGAAATTACCGTCGTTAAGGAAATATTCAATGGTTGTCTCCTGGGGAAATTGTTCAATCAGTCCTAAGACATATTATGCTGATGCTAATTTAGTCTTAAATTTTCTAATTTTCCCACTTTAGTTATAAACCTTTGAGTGAAATTTCAATATAGTCATTTCGGCCAATTTTTGTTAGAAATTGGCGATGTAGCGATGTGCCATGTAGGATGACCGATGATAACTGAATTGCCACGTAAGTGATTTTCAACGAAAACTACCGAAAGGACTTCATTGAAATTTCACTCAAAAGTTAAGACTTAATTGTCCAAACTAAAAAGTTTATGACTAAACTAACACCCACACAAATTTCATGACCAATTTGTTAATTTTCCCGTTGTCGCATGTTATGGCATCGGTTGATACGTACATTCAACTACTCATTACATGAGTCGTGAAAGAATCGCCTTCCTTATTCTTCTTGTTAGCTTGAATTTGCATTCCATCACGTTGATGTTGTTTCGTCGCTAATTCTTGCACATTATGGGATCTGATCTACCAGAGTAGCAACTTTGGATACTAATTCTCTGCTCGAGTCATAAACATCACATTTACGGCTTATATTAAGTCATGTTATAAATACATAATTGGCCCATTTTTTTGCCGGTTTTAAAGTTTTTTAGAAATATAGTTTATCCAACATGATATCAAAGCACAAGTCAAAGATTCGAATCTCGACACTATTTCTTGCATGTTTTCATGTTCCTTACTGAAAACGGGCCAATAATATATTTACATAATCTGACTAAACAGCTTGAATGGCATGATTTGTCAAAATCAAAATCAAATTAAACGATTGCAACCACTTCCGATTTCTTTGACATTTTTTAAGTAAGCTGACCTGGGGTTTGGGTTGCTAGCAAAGACAAAATATCTTGCATGTTTTCATGTTCCTTACTGAAAACGGGCCAATAATATATTTACATAATCTGACTAAACAGCTTGAATGGCATGATTTGTCAAAATCAAAATCAAATTAAACGATTGCAACCACTTCCGATTTCTTTGAAATTTTTTAAGTAAGCTTACCTGGGGTTTGGGTTGCTAGCAAAGACAAAATATCACCCTTCACCAAGTCGTATCAAAATCTCTCTACGCTGCTTCTACCAAATTCTCCATTAATCATATTAGAAGTACTATATATCTAGACTCTGTACTCATAAACAAATTAGTAGGCGAATAAGAAGAATTTCTTTATTTTCAATAAGACTCGCAAGATAGAATAAGTTAACAAACTAAGTTTTGCTGTTGCACGATATAAGATCTGCATTATGAATACAGTTACATTACTGATGCAATTCTATTTATTGTTTCACTAATAAATAGTTAAAGCGGATATGAGAGAAGTTTTGCTTTTTATATAACATTCTTAATAAGGCATTATATTTGCCGACTATTATAAGAAATTACCAAACTTTTTTTTAAGTGATTTACTAACTTTTCTCCAATTAACTTGCCTACTAGTTTTGGGTTACCAACACTCATTTCAGTTACTCGCCAACACTCATGAGATTATTTTATGTTTACTAACTAATTTATTCAATAATCAGTTTTATTTGCTTTGCTTATCGATCCTTTTCTATGATCGACTTACCAAATAGTTTGCATTACTCTATTCTCATTTGAGTTAGTTACCAATATTTTTTGGGTTATTTTTAATTACCAATTTTACTTATTTCTGATAAAAAAATAGTTTTATCTTTTACGTACAAACTTTTATTTACGTCTCTTACCAACTTGCGGGAGCACACGACGTGGCTGAGTTTTAAGAGCAAGGGGTCGAGAGAGGCAATTTTGTGTGTTTTTTTTTTTTTGGTAAAGGCAATTTTGTGTGTTTGTTTTACGAAAAATCAACAATTTGGAAAATAGATTTTTAAAAATGATTGATGTTATATATTGCAAAAAAGAATGAACCAAAAATTTCTCTATCACCAATGAAAATATTTTGACACAAATTGTTGTTGATAATGAAAATGTTCTTTGTTCACTAATTTTTCGAAGCGATAAAAAATATTTTTCGAACTCAACTTTCTCAAAACAAACAGGAGGACCAGCTAAGGTTCATTAGCGATTCTTTCTTCGGGAGATTTGTTTCTAATCGATGGTTCTTGAGGGACGACTTTCTGTTTTAGATGTTCCCATCCAATTTTTTAATTCTTTTTAAGAACATAACAAAAGAAAATCTGTAATAAAACAAAATAATTTTACCTAAAAACTTATCTCGCATTAATTTGACTATCAACAAGACCAAGACTACAGTGGCAAAAATACAAAAAAAAAATGAACAAAATTTTCGCCCTTTCGATTCTTTGTTTCTTTCATGCACAGCCTATCAGCCTGTACGAGTCCCAGGGGCAAAATTTAAAGCTTCGTTCCTTGATCTCAATTGACTGTAAAGTTTCGTATGAGTTCATGAGCACGACCGCAGCAATAGAAAGACCAAGAAAGCCGCTCTCTGTTGTTATTCTCCTAGAAGTTGAATTTTCCTTGTCTTGTAACCCCTTGAAACGTATGCCCAAGAAAGGCATAAACAGCTGATGGGATCCGAGAGATCCGTCATTTGTACGGACCAGAATAGATCTAAGCACTAAACATTAGTTTATACAGTTGATCAAGATTTGTGGTTTTGAGCTCCAGTTTATAGTTGAAATTGAAAAATGCTCGAGTGCATATCTCGATTATCAGAAGATGTTTTCGGTGACCGATATTATTCCGAAAAACAAAGTAAATCGGTATTCTTGACGATACAAAGTAAAATAAAAAAACGAAGAAAAAGAAAATTCAACAGGAGTAGACAAAAGGGCATAGGCAAATTATTCAGCTCAAAGCACACGCCAAGTGATCAAATTGACTAGGAACATATACATTACCCATCTTGGTCAAGAGTGATGAAAATAAGCTTGTTTTATTCTTGTTATTTCCTCGTCCCAGAAACGGATTACATGAAATGATAGAGCTGATCTCTTACAAACCAAATGCAGGAAACTAATTCCCTCTATTGATCCATAAAGCAAGAAGGAAAACTAATACAGCGAGAACTATATATATTGCTGAAATCCTAAGCAGAATGAGTCCCTTGAAATGCTGCATCTCGTCCTCGTGCACCTTCATTATTTCCTCATCGTGGTCTAGATTGGGGCGATCCACGGTAACTTCATCCTCAGCTTGAAAATCGGCAATCCTATCTCGGCGGGTTCTATCCTAAACAAAGACAAGAGAGAAAGGAAAAATCATTCAGCGCAATGGTACATCTAATCGAAAGACCAGTCAAACAACCAATCATCATACCATGTCCAATCCGCGCGAGGTCAGCGAGGTGATAGAGCTGAGCTCCTCCTGATCCTGAAAGCTTTCAGGCAATAAGCTCTCGAATTCCTCGAGCAAGTCCGGATGGCCAGCAAAAAGGCATGCAACCTATGGACATTACGAATGATAGATCAATTTCTTTTAGCCTACATGGCATGTCCAATTACATTAAGATACTTTGACATCCAAACAATAAATCGTGCGCACACAAGGAAGCACTTGGAACTGCATTTACCTCATTGTAGACCACGCTAATTCCGCTGTTCCCACGCCCGTACCTATTGAGAGCGTCCAGAAACGATTGATAAACATTTTCCTCCCTCTGGAAACACTCCTGTGCCCACGCAAGACATGAAAATGAATTTACTATCAGTGAAGTACTTGCGTTCAACCCCGAAAGACAAAAGTGATGCCATACCTTGACCTTGTAGACGAAACCGATGACTTCTTCGAAACTGACACGCTTCCTAGGTTCATCCGGCACTATTTTGCATCCCTCCGGCAAGAAAGTGTTGAACCCATGAATCAATTTGTTATATCCTGTGAATAATTCCTTTGCTCTTGCCATGACTCTTCTCGTATCGATTCTGCAAGATACCGAAGAATGGAATGAATAAGAAGTACAAATCATTGATAATCATATAATCGCCACGTGGTTCATGATTGTACCTTTGAGTCAGGAAATCGTTCATAATTTCCAAGAACATATAGTACTTTTCCGGATGATCTTGGAACGCGTCCTTCACTTCCCCTAGAAATGACATAGCGTCATCAGCTGTTGGTCTCCGCGACGCTCTACCTCCGGCGTCTCCCTCCTTTCCTCCATGGGATTGTCCATAGCTTTAGAACCAGAAAAAAAGAAACGAACTATCAAATTCAAAATAACATCTTTAAGAGTGCTCTCATACAAAATGAGCCCACGATGGGGAAGAAAGTGAACTTTTCAGCACTATACAACACGACTGGAAAATATAATATTGAAGATAAAAATAAACTCACTGTTCTCCACGTGAAGGGGGAACGGCATCTCTTGTTCTCTCCATGTCTGCACAACACAAAACCCCAAAAGCTCTTTCTTTTACCTCAAGCAAAGATCATCACTAAAACAGAAAGCCCCCAAATTCAAAGAGAGACCACACCAAGAGCTTTCTCAGAGTGAAAAATGAGCGGATCTCTGAGATGAAGAGAAGGACCAAGAAAATGTGATGCTTTTCAATGAGACCTTAGCACAATTTATATGGGTTTTGTCAGCATGGTTAAGGAAAGTTATGCCAATGAATCAATTTTCCCATTGCATTCCTAGTAATATTTCATATTTGGCTAGCCTACAACTTTTGGCGCGCATTTTACCAAATTATGATGCATGGAGAGAAATCACCACTAGGCAGGTTGTGTATGACGCATTTGTTACATGGAAGTAAGCACTTAAAAATTAGGGTTTTTCTCCTTCATCGGATTGTTTTGACTGATGCATTTAATAATGAAACCATTAAATTTAAATAAGCGGCTCACTTGACAATGGAAAAGGTGATGTGCTTTTTATTCTTTACAAGACATCGAATATCGTTAAGTTATACGTAATAGAATCTTAAAGTTTTAAAACTGTTAAATTTAAATAAACGGCTTACTCGAAAATGGATAATTGAAGGTGACGTGGCTTTTATTCTTTACGGAGCGTCTAATATCGGAGGTCACGTGCTTTTTAAATTTTACCACATCTTGGTTAATCTTTTAATCATTTTAAAACGAGATATTGCTCGTTTCTACATGTAAGATCCTTTAAGCTTCATTGAGTCAATAAAGAGGTTCTAGCTCCAGCATCCCTTTTTTCAGCTGTTCGCAAGATGCCATTTTCGGGAAAATTCTCAACGATCCCATTACATTGCCGTCCTTCGTCAAGGAAATTAAAGAAAAACCCAAAACGCAGCAAAGGAAAGCCAACCAGAGAACACCCAAGGCAGACGTCAGAGATGAATATGGAAACACTGGTCTCAATTCAAAATGCATCTTTCTGAATGTAGAAATATCATAATTCTCAAGTGGAAAAGATCTCTAATTTGGGAGGTAATCGCTTATGGAAAGAAATCTTAGTGGTTATCCTACTCGAATTCAATATCCTTTAGGAAAAGAAGAGCAAGACCCTGAGTTTGCTTCGAAATGTTCTCATATTGGATCAAAGATAGAGAGCATAGATTTCATGAACTAAAAATTTCTGCTGTTGTGTTCGGTTTATGTAATCATCATTTTTATTTTAAAAAACTTGCGAGCCATGTGGTTACGCTTGTATGATTTTTTTATGTTTTTAAAAATGAAAACTTGGTTCTAATATTAAGGGTTAATATCACGAAAAACCCCAAACTGGTACATCCGTGACAAATTTACCCCAAACTAATTTTTGCCCATGAAAAATCCCAAACTGATACGTACATGACAAATTTATTAATAACTAATTTTTTAACCATGAAAAGTCCTAACCTAATACATTTGTAATAAATTTGTCATCCGTTAAATTTGAAGTAATACCACGAAAAATCACAAATTAGTACACCTATGACAGATGGAAGGTAAAACCTCAAACCGGTATACCCGTCAACTACCACATATCATCTAACTAAAAAAATTTGACGGTAAAATTTAACGAAAACTAACGGAGCATAAAATTGTCACATGAGTACAAGTTTGGGGTTTTTGATTATTAAAACATTAGTTCGGGATAAATTTATCATAGATGTATCAATTGAGAGTTTTTCGTGGTGTTAACCCTATTTAAAATGGGTTTTCCGTCCTTCAATCAATAATGAGTTTCTTAACAATATCGTCGTTGTCATGGAGGTAAAAATGATTGTAAGTTTTCTTTAAGATATAAATAAAGTTGGGGGAAATATGTATTGCTTTTGTTAGTTTCTAATTGGCTCACTTTTTTGTTTCGATTTGAAAATGTTTGGGAGGAGAGAAGGTTACCCCATGCTAAAACTATGGCATATTACAACCCTAGAAGGTCTTATAGTGGATTTATGGATCGCCTACCAAATGGGATTGTCGACAGCAAAATTTGAAGTTTAGAGAATAGTGTGTGGAAGGTTCGAACCTTATCAGCTAAGCCAATTCGCTTTATCAAAACATAAAAAAATATATATATAATCAGCGCATGGTGTGCCAAACCTTATTTGTAATAGTCACATATTAGAGGTATTTATAATTCGACATCACAAAACATTACTTCAAGCTAAGAAATATTTATATAAACTAGAATAAAAAAAGTCAAATTTGAATGAATCAAAATGGCGCCTTAGTTTATAATATATCAAAATTGAATGATCTGAGATATATACATGGTAAATTCTTTTGCATTTGGTTTACATAAAATGATATCGTCCTCTAACTAGAGGTTGCTGATCTTTTGGGTCTTCTGCAAAAATGCGCAATTTAGTAATCTGTGCTACTTATTAATAGATAAGTTTGAGGGATTGATGATCTCTCTTTATGTTTTCACACATAACCTTGCGACAAGAATTAAAAGTGAAAAAAGAGAGAGTAACAACTAAACATGGTTAATTAGTCTGATACTAATTAACATGTGGTTACTGATAACGAAGGAAGTGCGTAACTTCACTAATCCCACTCTTAAGTAGTTAATACCACTACCAACCACTGGGTAATGACTAAATGACTGATTGCGATATGATAAGACGTGCAGGTTTTGCTCTCCACTTGTCACTTTAAGTAAATTGTATGGATTAAAAAGCTGTTTTGAATGTCGGAAAGCCCTAAGATGGAGATTGATGTTATTTGGAGAATAACAGGCCGTCCCATTTAATGACCGAGAGGAAGGGCTTGTGGGTTGGGAAAGCGTACCCATTTTGAATCTCCATTAGTAATACCTCAGAAAATTCTCTTCATGGAGACTTGAGTAGTTGTGGGAAAGCATTTTGTTCCAAAACAGTGTCCTCACTGGAGTAGATGTTTTTTCTTGGACACTGAACGATGTGCGTGTTGTGTTAGTGCAGAATGTTCTTTCCTTCCTATTGCATGTCGCGATTGGTTTAAGGCACCGGAGATACATAGGTTTGTGACATCTCTGTTTGCTGTTAAAACTATGGTTCATGGATTTCATATATACGAGTTAAGAAATCATCACGACCGACTTCTAGTGACGCACCTCGACCCTCCTCACCTGTCACTGCACATCTAAATGTACTAGATTGTCTGCTCCGCCTCCCATTCTCCCCTATTCCATCCCACTTCCAGTGTTACTTCTGACGTTAAAAAGAGAAAATATCCACAGAATGCATATCAATCATCAAAAGGCATTCTCGGGCAACCAATATCATCATCACAAACAACCAAAAAAAGGATTGAGCATGTCACATTAGTTTGTAATATTCCAACTAATGCAAGATTACCTAAGCACTCCTAATTTATTATATGGTTACAAATGTAGTCTTAAACTTATTGTGCGGATGTCAAGCCCCGGCTCAGCTGGTGAGGTCAAGCCTCAGATATCAGAGATGAGGTCGAGCGAGCCCTAGATCTCAGTTGAGCACCACCAAGCCTGAGATCTGAGGCTCGCACTTTATAAACCTCGATCTTGGCATGGGCTTGTTCCTTCTCGAGTTGTGGTTCCGCAAACATTCGCTTTCCCTCACCTCCTCGCCACAGATTTCCACCGCCCATGCCTCTGTTATAGACCGAGGACCCTCGCCTCAAAACTTTACTTGCGCGGCAGTGGTTCATAATTGCCGTCGTCGAGCCCAAGCTCAGCCAGTGAGGTCAAATCTCAGATATAGGATATTAGGTTAAGCAAGCCCGACCTCAGCCAGCTGAGCGCCACCAAGCTGGAGATCCGGGGCTCGCGCTTGATCCAAAACTCTATCTCGGCTTGGGCTTATTCCTTCTCGAGTTGTGGCTCTGCAGTCATGCCTGAATATGATTCTCTGGTGTTGTGACATCTTGAATTGATGTTGTTATTAAAGGAAATTGCTTAATAGTTGGCTGAATTGTATTAGTGCCGTGGGATGGAGTTTCTGCAGAAATTAGAACACGCCAAGTTGTTTCTCTGATCTGAAGGTGGAAATGATGTCTCCCACTCTTGAGTTGCTGCAGCTGTAAATTGGAATAACTCGTGTTGATTGAGTTTGTTGTTCATTAAAAATGTGTGATAGTTGGCTATTGCGGATCTTCAAATTGGTAGTGGAGGAAGGAGGAACTCCATACTAAAATGTGCGTCGATAATGGGGGAGTCCGAGAAGAAATGTAAAGATATTTGACCCGTAGGATCAGAGAAGAAGATGAACAGTTACCATATATGTTACGGAAAAAACATTGAGAACTAAAAAAAGTAGACAAAAATGGCTTTGTTTGCCACGTCAGGTCTTTGGTCGTGCAACATAAAATGGTCAATCATGACTGGACGTCGCATTAGTGATTTCTAGTGAAAATTGACTAGAAAGAATTACATCGGAAGATCATTAAAATGTTTAAGACTACATTTACCAAATTAAAAAGTTTATAATTGAATTGACATCGGTACGATATGATTAGGATTGACCAGGTAATGTTCTCTTCCCACTATATCTAGCTAATTTTGAACCTTCAAAAGAAAGAGATAAACGTATCGAGAAAGATACATAAGCTAGAAAACGCTACATAGTAAAATCCAAAAATTGAAGGAAAAAGAAATTCAACATGACATACACAAAAATATTATTTGGGATTAGTTTTCGGCACTAGTGAATCATAACATTTTTTATCTCGTAATTTTGTAATATCAACATCAATTCAAAAGTGCATAGACAAACATTCCGCTCAATGCACACGCCAAGTAACTTATTGACTATTAACATGTATACATTAATCATTCTTAGCACAAGCAAATAACCAATATCCAAAAATAACGTCTAGAGTGATGCGAAAACATTAGTTCAATTTCTTTTTTATTTCCTTTATCCCAAAAATTTCATTAGATGACGATCTCTTACAAACTAATTCAGAACCATGAATCAAGAAGGAAAAGCAAAACAAGGAAAAGTGAATATATTGATGAAATGTTCTTCCATAAAATGTATCCCCATGTTATGATCAACAACTCATATTAGATACAAGTGTACTCCTATCATCCTTGTGCACTTCTTCACCATGTCCTCATTATGGTCCAAATCAGCGTAATCTTTGTCTAGCTTTATCCTCGGCTTGAGAATTGAACTATCTCGACGGGTTCGGTCCAAGACAAAGGCAACAAAGTAGAAAGATTATTTCGTGCAACGAAAGATTTAACCGAAAGAAATGGGAGGCATACATGGTCACCTTACCATTTGCAATCGACGCGAGGTCAGTGTGGTGGTACAGCTGAGCTCTTCCCCAAGCCGAAAGTTTTCAGGCAAGAATCTCTTGAATCCGTCAAATAAGTCTGGATGGCCGGCAAAAAGGCAAGCAACCTACAGACATTACAGAATTGAGCGATGGGCCAAATCTTTTAGCCTACTCTATTTAGATCGAGATTGGGAAATTTTGTGGTGGAAACAAGAGATGGTGCATGCATAAGTAAGCACGTCTAACTGCATTTACATCATTGTAGACTATGCTGATTTTCCTTCCGCGCCGGTACAGATAGAGAATGTGATTAAACGCATCATAAATATGTTCCTCATTCCGTAAACATTCCTGTATCCACACAAGACATGAAATTAAATATCGTATCAACTCAGTATTTGCCTTCAGCATTGAAAGACAGAAAGTGTGCCGTACCTTGACCTTGTTCACGTAACCGATGGCTTCTTCATAAGTGACAGGCTTCTTCTTTACCGGTAGTTCGTCGAGTGCTATTTTGCATCCCTCCGGCAAGAAAGTATTGAACCCGTGAATCAATCTGTTATGCCCTTCAAATAATTCTTTTGCTCTTGCCACCACTCTTGCTCTATCGATTCTGCGCAATACCAAAGAAAAGAAGTTAAATCATTGATAGTCCTATTGTCCCCACAAGGTTCGTGAATGTACCTTTCAGTATTGAAATCTTTCATAATCTCTAGGAACATGTCGTATTTTTCCGGTTGATCTCGGAACGCGTCCTTCACTTCCCGGACGTATGACAAAGCGTCTTTCATTGTTAGTCTTCGACCCGCTTTACCTCTGGTGTCTCCCTCCATTCCTCCTTGGAATCGTCGATAGCTTCATATCCAGAGAAAAGAATGAAGGGCCAGATTCAATATAACATAACTTTTAATATCGGTTCAATCCTATTTGAAGCATTTCTTTTCATCTACAAATATTTTGAACGACTTACGTAACAAACTTGTAATACGTCTTACCTTTGCTTATTCATGTTCTTTCTTATGTTTTTTTTTACATTCATTTATACGCATTTTTTTCGATTGAAAATTAAATTTTTTGTCAATAGAAACCGAAAACGAAACCTCGAAGGGGAAAAATAGCACTAAACAACAGGACTGGCAAAATTTGTTTTGACTATAAAAATGAACTCACCGTTCTCGACATGAAGGGTGAAGAACATCATCTCTAGTTCTCTTCATTTCTGCACAAAACGAAATCCGAAAAGCTCTTTATTTTTCCTCAAACAAAGATAATCACTTAAACAGAAAGCCCCCAAATTCAAAGAGAAACCACACCTTGAGCTTTCTCAGAGTGAAAGAAGGAGCAGATCTCTGAGATGAAGAGGACAGGGAAAATTTGATGCTTTTCAACAAGATCTCAGCACAATTTATATGGGTTTTGTGGATGTGGTTAAGGAAAGTCATGTCGATGGATTAGGTTTGCCTTTGGATTCCTAGTAATATTTCATATTTGGCTAGCCTGCTGCTTTTGGCGCGCATTTAACCTAATTATGATGCATGGAGAGAAATTGCCACCAGGCAGGTTGTGTATGACACATTTGTTACATAGAAGCAAGCCTTTAAAATCACGATTTTTCTCGTTAATTGATCGTTTTGATGGATGCATTCATTTACGAAGCCGTTAAATTCAGATAAACGGCTTACTCCATGATGGAAATCGGAGGTGATGAGCTTTTCATCCTTTACGGAACTTCTTAAAATTTTCAAACCGTTAAGTTTAAATAAGTGGCTTACTCGAAAATGGATAATTGGAGGTCATGTGCCTTTTCTTCTTTACAGAACGTTTGTGCTTTTTCAATATTAACATATCACGGCTAATTCGTGGATATTGAAGAAAAACCCAAAACGCAGCAAAGGAAAGCGAAGCAGAGGACACCCAAGATAGATGTTAGAGATGAATATGGAAACTCAGCTGTCAATTCAAGATGCATCTTGCTGAATGTAGAAGTCTCATAATTATCATTTTGGGATAGATCTCTAATTTGGGAGGTAATCACATATGGAAACAAATCCTAGCTGTTATCTACTCTGTTGTCATATCCGTCGTAGGACAAAGAAAAGCAATGCTCTGAGTTTGCTTCGAAATGTTCTCTATGTTGGATCAAAGATAGACAACATAGATTTCGCGAACTAGAAATTTTTGCATTTGCGTTCGGTTTATGTCGTATTATCTTTTTTTTTCAGATTTTTTTCTTTTTTCTCTTTTTTACTTTCCTTCTCTTTATTTTTTCTGTTGTTGGTCATCTTCAATTCTACGATAAATGTTGAACCCGTACGGGGGTTTGAAATTTTTGTTCCTGTCCATCTCTCCACTAAACCTCACATGTTATTTGATTTCTTGTTCTTCTCCACATTTGTTTCGGACGTTGCGAGCTCTCGGCAAATCTCTAATGGCCACCTATGCTCTCTTCATCTTCAATTTTTCTGCTCTCAATCTCCGCCGCAACGTTCACTTTCCCTCACCTCCTCGCCACAGATTTCCACCGCTTGTGCCTCTGTTCTAGACCGAGGACCCTCGCATCTAATTTTCACTTGTGCGGCGGTGGTTCATAATCGCCGTTGTCGAGCCCAAGCTCAGCCGGTGAGGTCAAGTCTCATATATCGGATATTAGTTTGAGCGAGCCCTAGCTCAGCCGGTTGAGTGCCACCAAGCCGGAGATCCAAGGTTCGCGCTTGATCCAAGCCTCTATCTTGGCTTGGGCTTGTTCCTTCTATGAGTTGTGGCTCTGCAGTCATGCCTGAACATGATTCTCTGGTGTTGTCACATCTGGAATTGATGTTGTTATTAAATGAAACTGCTTACTAGTTGGCTGAATTGTGTTAGTGCCGTGGAATGGAGTTTCTGCGGAAATTAGAACACCCCAAGTAGTTTCTCTGATGTGAAGATGGAGATGATGTCAACCACTCATGTTGATTATGTTTGTTGTTTATTGAAAATGCGTGATAGTTGGCTATTGCGGATCTTTAAATTGCTAGTGGAGGAAGGAGGAACTACACACTATAATGTGTGTCAATAATGGGGGAGTTAGATAAGAAATGTAAAGAAGGTTGACCCGGAGAAGAAGATGAACATTTGCAATAAATGTTAAGGAAAAAAAAATTAAGGACTTAAAAAAATTAGACAAAAATGGCTTTATATTGTCACATTAGATCATCGGTTGTGTAGCGTAAGATGGACGATGATGACCGAACGTAACGTCAATGATTTTTGGTGACAATTGATCGAAAGGAATTAAATTGGAAAATCGTAAAAATATTTAGGATTACATTTGTCAAATTGAAAAATTTATAATTAAATTAACATCGGTACGATAGGTTTATGACTGACCGGGTTACTTTCCCTTCCCACTATATCAAGCTAATTGGGAACCTTCAAAAGAAAGAGATAAACGTATCGAGAAAGATACATAAGCTGGGAAACGATTTGTAGTAAAATACAAACATTTCTTTCTTTATCTGCACGAAATCATTATATGGAATTAGTTTTCGCCACTAGTGAAACATAACATTTCTTTATCTCATAATTTTGTATTATCAACGTCCATTCAAAAGTGCATAGACAAACGTTCCGCTCAATGCACACGCCAAGTAACATATGGACTATTAACGTGCATACATTGCTCATTCTTAGCACAAGCAAATAACCAATATCCAAGAATAAAATTTAGAGTGATGCAAATACATTAGTTCAATTTATCCCAGAAATTTCATTAGATGACGATGTCTTACAAACTAATTCAGAACCTTAAATCAAGAAGGAAAAGTAATGCAGGGAAGAGTGAATATATTGATGAAATCTTCTTCCATAAAATGCTCCCTATGTTATGATCAACAGCCCGATCCAGTCACATTCCTGTCGTCCTTTTGCAATTCTTCGTCATATCCTCCTTGTGGTCCATATCAGCGCAATCTTTGTGTAACTTCATCCTCGGATTGAGAATCGACCTATCTCAACGGGTTCGGTCCAAAACAACGACGAGAGAAAGGAAAGATTATTCCTTGGAACAAAAGATCTGACCAAAAGAAATGGGAGGCAAAAATGATCATCTTACCATTTGCCCTCGGCATGAGGTCCGAGTGGTGATACAGCTGAGCTCTTCCTCATGCCGAAAGTTTTCAGGCAAGAATCTCTTGAATGCCTCGATTAAGTCCGGATGGTCGGCAAAAAGGCAAGCAACCTACAGACATTACGAAATCAAATGATGGACCAAATCTTTTATCATACTCTATTTAGATCAAGATTGGGAAATTTTGTAGTGGAAACAAGAGATGGTGCATGCAGAAGGCAGCACGTCTATCTGTATTTACCTCATTGTAGATGGCGTCGATTTCCTTTCCATGCTGATACATATGGAGAATGTTATGAAACGATATGTAAATATGTTCCTCGCTCCGAAAGCATTCCTATGTCCACACAAGACATGAAATTAAATATCGTATCACTCAATATTTACCTTCCACCCCGAAAGACAAAAGTTGTGCCGTACCTTGAGCCTGTGGATGAAATCGATGGCGTCTTCCAAACTGGCAGGCTTCTCCGAAACCGGTGCTTCGTCCAGTGCTATTTCACATCCCACCGGCAAGAAAGTATTGAACCCATGAATCAATCTGTTATGCCCTTTAAACAGTTCCTTTGCTATTGCCACGACTCTTGCTCTATCGATCCTGATTGATACCAGAGAAAAAAGTTAGATTATTGATATTCCTATTGTCGCCACGAGGTTTGTGATTGTACCTTTGAGACTTGAAATCTATCATAATCTGTTGGAACATGTCGTACTTTTCCGGTTGATCTTGGAACGTGTCCTTCACTTCCCTGACGTATGACGAAGCGTCATTCGGTGTTAGTCTTCGACCAGCTTTACCACCGGCGTCTCCCTCCTCTCCTCCTTGGGATTGTCCATAGCTTCATAGGCAGAAAAAAGAATGAAGGGCCAGGTTCAAACTAACATAGCCTTTAATATCGGTTCAATTCCTATTGGAAGCAATTATTTTCATCTATAAATATTTTGAATGACTTATGTACCAAACTTATAATACGTCTTACCTTAGCTTATTCATGTTCTTTCTTATGTTCTATTTTATATTAATTCATACGCAATTTTTTTCGATTGTAAATTAAATTTTTTGTCAATAGAAACCGAAAACGAAACCTCGAAGGGAGAAAAACAGCACTGGCAAAAATTATACTGAATATAAAAATGAACTCACCGTTCTCCACGGGAAGGGTGAAGAACATCATCTCTTGTTCTCTTCATTTCTGCACAAAACGAAATCCGAAAAGCTCTTTCCTCAAACAAAGATAATCACTTCAACAAAAAGCCCCCAAATTCAAAGAGAAACCCCACCTTGAGCTTTCTCAGAGTGAAAGGAGGAGCAGATCTCTGAGATGAAGAGAAGGAACCGAGAAAATGTGATGCTTTCCAATAGGATCTTAGCATAATTTATATGGGTTTCGTGGATGTGGTTAAGGAAAGTCATGTCGATGGCTTAGGTTTGCCTTTGGATTCCTAGTAATATTTCATATTTGGCTAGCCTACTACTTTTGGCACGCATTTTACCTAATTATGATGCATGGAGAGAAATTGCCACTCGGCAAGTTGTGTACGACACATTTGTTACATGGAAGCAAGCGTTTAAAAATCACAGTTTTTCTCGTTAATTGATCGTTTTGACGGGTGCATTCATTTATGAAGCCGTTGAATTTAAATAAACCGCATACTCCAAAATGGAAAATCAGAGGTGATGTGCTTCTTATTCTTTACGGAACTTTCTATATTGTTAAGTTGTACGCATTAGAATCTTAAAATTTTTAAACTGTTAAATTCAAATAAGTGGCATACTCAAAAATGGATAATCGGAGGTCATGTGCCTTTTTTTCTTTACGGAACGTTTGTGATTTTTCAATACTAACATATAATGGTTAATTCGTGGATATTGAAGAAAAACCCAAAACGCAGCAAAGGAAAGCCAACCAGGGGACACCCAAGACAAATTTTAGAGATGAATATGGAAACTTGGTTGTCAATTCAAAATGCATCTTGCTGAATGTAGAAGTCTCGTAATTAATCCCATGGAAAAGATCTCTAATTCGGGAGGTAATCACATATGGAAAAAATCCAAGTTGTTACCTTACTTGATGTCAACATCCTTTAGGAAAAGAAGAGCAGGAACCTGAGTTTCTTTCGAAATGTTCTCAATGATGGATCAAAGATAGAGAGCATAGATTTCGTCAACTTAAAATTTTTGCGGTCGTTGATCGATATGTCCTATTTTGAAAAAATTACGAGCCGTTTGGTGATACTTATATATTTTTTTTATGTTTTAAAAGCGAAAAGTTGGTGTTAATTTTGAGGACGCTATTTGGATCCATTCGATAGAATTTAAGATTAATACCATGAAAAATTCCAAACCGATACACTCATAATAAATTTATCTTAAATTAATTTTTTGACTACCAAAAATCCCAAACTAGTATACCAATGACAAATTTACCCTTCATTAATTTTTGTTAAATTTTACCGTTAAATTTCTGAGCTGGATTACACGTGACAGTTGACAGGTGTACCGGTTTGGGATTTTACCCTCCATTTGTCACATGTGTAATAGTTTCTGATTTTTCATGGTATTAATCTAATTTAAGTGAGGCGGTGATGGTGAGGGCTTGCTGCTTCATTTTGTTTTTCTTTTTTGTGTTCTTTTTTCTAAAACTTAGCTCATTATTATAATTCAATTTAAATCAAATTTAAGTTAAAAAAAATATTTGGACCAAAATGATGTTGTTGTAGTATCATATTTCATGTTTTAGCCACGTTAGCATCACTTAGAAAAGAGAAAATAATAACAAAAAAAAACGTCACGTTCAAGTTGGAAAGAAAGTTTTTGATTGCACTAATTTGACAAGTTTAGGACTTGATTGCATTTTTTGAAAAGTTTTAAGACTTTTCGTAACAAGTTTTATGGCTTATATCGTACTTATCCCTTTTTTGTACTTCAAAACTTGGATGCATTGCTCTTTTTTTTAGCTATTAAAATCAGGTTCATTATGTTGATCATTAACTATCACGCCAAAGTGCATATACGAAATTCATTACTTAAGCGGCATGATGTGTCAAACAACATTGAAACAACTTGAGGCTGCCGATCTTTTTGGTCTTTTGCAAAAATGCGTAATTTGCTAATCTGGACCACTTACTAAAAGATAGTTTTAAGGGTTTGATCTCTCTTTTTATTTTCATAAATAACCTTGCGACCAGAATTAAAAGTTTAAAAAAAGAAGTAATAACTAAAAAGATTAATAAGTGAGATACTAAGTAACGTGCGGTTATCGACAACAGAGGCCGTATGTAACTTCACTAATCCCTCTCTTAAGCAGTTAACAATCCCACCGATCATTGGGCAATGACCAAAGGACCGACATCAATATAATAAGATGAGCTTGCTCGTAAAGTATGATCTCCACTCACCACTTTAAGTAAATCGCGTGAATCAAAACGCTATTTAATAGCCGAGAAGGATCGAGGGCCGTTGTTGGGAAAGCATATTTGCTTCGAAATCCACTAGAAAGACCCCAAAAGATTTTTCTTCGAGGAGACTGACTAATTGTTGAAAAGCATTTTCTTCCAAAACATTGCCCTAGCTGAAGTTAGATGTTTGTTCCCCTGGACACCGCCTGTCGCTCAATATTTAAATCTACTACAATTATCTGAAAAATGAATAAAACAGTCCACATAATGCATATCAATCATCAAAAGTCATTCGAACAACCAACATCATCATCACAACAACGGAAAAAAGATTAAACATATCACATTATTGCATAATATTCCAACTAAGGGAAAATTAACCGATTGGTCTTTAATATATTGTGCGGATTATAGTCTTAAATATTTTTCATGATTTTCTTATGTTGTTCATCCGACCAAAATTAGCCGGAAATTGATGATATGGCGGTCTAGTTATCGCCAACTGTCCTATATGTCACTGTTAGCAATCTGACATAGACAACTCTACTCCAAATGATGTCGTTTCGAGTAATTTTTTGAATTTCCAGATTTTTTCCTTTTTCTCTCTTTTTCTTTTCTTTTGCTGTTCATCTTCAACTTTACGATGAACATTGAAACCTGTATTTGGGTTTCGACTTTCTATTTCTTTTCATATTCTCTACTGAACCTCATGTGTTATCGTGATTTCTTGTTCTTCTCTATATTCGTTTAGGACGTTGCACGCTCTCGGCAAATGTCTAATGGTTTGGTTTCCTTTTGTTTGAGGCTAACAATACACCTTAAAGGAAGATGAATAGGTTGTTTTAAAAGACATTACAAATTTTCATAGAATATTTCAAAAATGAGTGAAGAGTTGAAGAGATTGCAAATAGAATTTGTAGTGGTTCGGCTTATATAATGCCTATATCTACTCTCCCAGACTAACGGCCACCATGCACCGAGCCTCTATCTCGGCTTGGGCTTGTTCCTTCTCGAGTTGTGGCTCCGCAGTCATGCCTTCCCATGATTCTCTGGTGTTGTGAGATCTGGATTTGATGTTGTTATCAAAATGAAATTGCGTAATAGCTGGCTGAATTGTATTAGTGCCGTGGGATGGAGTTTCTGCAGAAAGTAGAACACCCCAAGTTGTTTCTCTAATCTAAAGGTGGAAATGATGTCGACCACTCTTTGAGTTGTTGCAGCCCTAACTTTGAATGCCTTTTGTTGATTGAGTCTGTTAGTTTATTGAAAATGCGTGATAGTTGGCTATTGGGATCTTCAAATTGCTAGTGGAGGAAGGAGGAACTCCACACTAAAATGTGCGTCAATAATGGGGGAGTCTGATAAGAAATGTAAAGAAGGTTGACTCGTTGGAGAAGAAGATGAATAGTTACCATGTAATGTTAAGGAAAAAAAATCGAGAACTCAAAAAAATTAGACAAAAACAGCTTTGTTTTGCAATATCATGTCGTCGGCCGTGCAATGTAAGACGGCCGATGATGACCGAATGTCGTACTAGTGATTTCAAACAATAATTGATTGGAAAGAATTACATTAGAAAATTATTAAAATGTTTAGAATTACATTTGCCAAATTGAAAAGTTTATAACTGAATTGACATCGGTACGATATTTTTAGGATTGACCGGATAATTTTCCCTTCCTACTATATCTAGCTAATTTGGAACCTTCAAAAGAAAGAGATAAACGTATCGTAAAAGATACGTAAGCTAGGAAACGATACATAGTAAAATCCAAAATCAAAGGAAAGAAAAAATTCAACAGCATCCACACAAAAACATTATTTGGAATTAGTTTTCGCCACTAGTGAAACATAACATTTCTTATCTCGTGATTTCTGTACTATCAACGTCAATTCAAAAGTGCATAGACAAACATTCCGCTCGATGCACACGCCAACTAACATATTGACTATTAACACACTTACATTGCTCATTCTTAGCACAAGCAAATAACCAATATCCAAGAATAACATCTAAAGTGATGCAAATACATTAGTTCAATTTCCTTTATCCCAGAAATTTCATTAGAGGACAGATCTCTTGCAAACTAATTAAATTCGGAACCATAAATCAAGAAGGAAAAGTAAAACGGGGAAAAGTGAATATATTGATGAAATCTTATTATTCCACAAAATGTATCCCTGGGTTATGATCAACAACTCATATAAGATCCCCACTTGCATTCCTATCGTACACGTGAACCTTCTTCATCATGTCCTTATTGTCATCCAAATCAACGCAATCTTTGTGTAACTTCATCCTCGACTTGAGAATCAACCTATCTCAATGGGTTCGGTCCAAAACAAAGACGCCAAAATGGAAAGATTATTCCATGCAGCAAAAGATCTAACTAAAAGAAATGGGAGGCATAAATGGTCACCTTACCATTTGCAATCGACGCGAGGTCACTATGGTGGTACAGCCAACCTCTTCCTCATGCCCAAAGTTTTCAGGCAAGAATCTCTTGAATCCCTCGAATAAGTTTGAAAGGCCACCGGCAAAAAGGCGAGCAACCTACGGACATTACAAAATCAAATGATGGACCAAATCTTTTAGCCTACTCTATTTAGATCAAGAATGGGAAATTTTGTAGGGGAAACAAGAGATGGTGCATGCAAAAGGAAGCACGTCTAACTGCATTCACATCATTGTAGATCACACTGATTTTCCTTCCGCGCCAGTACAGATAGAGAATGTTATTAAACGATTCATAAATATGTTCCTCGCTCCATAGACATTCCTATATCCACACAAGACATGAAATTATATATTATATCAACCCAGTATTTGCCTTCCGCGCCGAAAGGCAAAAGTTGTGCCGTACCTTGACCATGTGCATGAAACTGACGGCTTCTTCGAAAGTGATAGGCTTCTTTGTAAGTGACAGTGGTTCGTCCAATGCTATTTCGCATCCGTCCGGCGAGAAAGCATTCAGCCCATGAATCAATATGTTATGCCCTTCAAATAATTCCTTTGCTCTTGCCATGACTCTTGCTCTATCGATTCTTCGTGATACTAGAGAAAGAAGTTAAATCATTGATACCACCCGCCTGGGTGGCGCTGCTGGAACGCGCACTCTTCCTCTCGCAAAAGGTTGAGTGTTCGAATCCCGGGCGCCGCAGGGTGACTTAACCGGTGACACGTGTGTGGTGGCTAGCACGTGTCGCCCCCAGGATTTACTTCCCGACTGTCGGCCGTGCGAGGGTTCCCTGGGTTATCAAAAAAAAAAAGTTAAAATCATTGATGGTCCTATTGTCGCCAGAAGGTTTGTGATTGTACCTTTGAGAATTGAAATCTTTCATAATCTGTAGGAACACGTTGTACTTTTCCGGTTGATCTCGGAACGCGTGCTTCACTTCCCTGACGTAGAACAAAGCGTCGATCCTTGTTAGTCTTCGACCCACTTTACCTCCGGCGTCTCCCTTCAATCCTCCTTGGGATCGTCCATCGTTTCATATCCAGAAAAAAGAATGGTTAGATTCAAAATAACATAACCTTTAATATCGATTCAATTCCTATTGGAAGCAATTCTTTTCATGTATAAATATTTTGAATGACTCATGTAGCAAACTTATAATACGTCTTACCTTAGCTTATTCATGTTCTTTCTTATGTTCTATTTTATATTAATTCATACGCAATTTTTTTCGATTGAAAATTGAATTTTTTGTCAATAGAAACCGAAAACGAAACCTCGAAGGGAGAAAAACAGCACTGGCAAAAATTATACTGAATATAAAAATGAACTCACCGTTCTCCACGGGAAGGGTGAAGAACATCATCTCTTTTTTTTTTTTGGTAAGGATCATCTCTTGTTCTCTTCATTTCTGCACAAAACGAAATCCGAAAAGCTCTTTCTTTTTCCTCAAGCAAAGATAATCACTTCAACAAAAAGCCCCCAAATTCAAAGAGAAACCCCACCTTGAGCTTTCTCAGAGTGAAAGGAGGAGCAGATCTCTGAGATGAGAGAAGGAACCGAGAAAATGTGATGCTTTCCAATAAGATCTTAGCATAATTTATATGGGTTTCGTGGATGTGGTTAAGGAAAGTCATGTCGATGGCTTAGGTTTGCCTTTGGATTCCTGGTAATATTTCATATTTGGCTAGCCTGCTACTTTTGGCGTGCATTTTACCTAATCATGATGCATGGAGAGAAATTGCCACTAGGCAAGTTGTGTACGACACATTTGTTAAATGGAAGCAAACGTTTAAAAATCACAGTTTTTCTCGTTAATTGATCGTCTTGACGAATGCATTCATTTATGAAGTCGTTAAATTTAAATAAATTGCAAACTCCAAAGTGGAAAATCGGAGGCGACGTGCTTTTTATTCTTTATGGAACTTCTTATGTCGTTAAGTTGTACATATTAGAATCATAAAGTTTTAAAAACATTAAATTTAAAAAAGCAGCTTACTGATCTTAGCATAATTTATATGGATTTTGTCGATGGGGTTAAGGAAAGCCATTTCCGAGGATTAGGTTTGCCTTTGGATTCCTGGTAATATTTCATATTTGGCTAGCCTGCTACTTTTGGCACTCATTTGAGAGATATTGTCACTAGGCAGGTTGTGTACGACACATGTGTTACATGGAAGCAAGCGTTTAAAAATCGCGGTTTTTCTCATCAATTGATTGTTTTGACGGGTGCATTCATTTATGAAGCCGTTGAATTTAAATAAACCGCATACTCCAAAATGGAAAATCGGAGGTGATGTGCTTCTTATTCTTTACGGAACTTTCTATATTGTTAAGTTGTACGTATTAGAATCTTAAAATTTTTAGACTGTTAAATTCAAATAAGTGGCATACTAAAAAATGGATAATCGGAGGTCATGTGCCTTTTATTCTTTACGGAACGTTTGTGCTTTTTCAATATTAACATATAATGGTTAATTCGTGGATACCGAAGAAAAACCCAAAACGCAGCAAAGGAAAGCCAACCAGAGGGCACCCAAGACAAATTTTAGAGATGAATATGGAAACTCGGGTGTCAATTCAAAATGCATCTTGCTGAATGTAGAAGTCTCGTAATTAATCCCATGGAAAAGATCTCTAATTGGGGAGGTAATATGGGAAAAAAAAATCTAAGTTGTTATCTTACTCGATTTAAACATCCTTTAGGGAAAGAAGAGCAGGAACCTGAGTTTGTTTCGAAATGTCCTCATGTTGGATCATAGATAGAGAGAGCATAGATTTCGTCAACTTAAAATTTTTGCCGTTGCTGATCGATATTCCCTATTTTGAAAAAGTTACGGGCCGTTTGGTTACATTTATAAATATTTTTTATGTTTTGAAAGCGAAAAATTGGTGTTAATGTTAAGGACGCCATTTGGATCCATTGAATAGAATTTATTATTTTAGAAAGAAAAGCTAACATAATCCATTGTTTTGGAAGTACATCTTTTTCGAGTTAGTCCCACAAAAAATCACAATATTGTATACTCATGTCACATTTATCCCAAACTAATTGTGATATCATAAAAAATCTTAAATCGGTCTTTACTATCACAAATCTTCCAAAAGCTTATGGCAAAATTGGAGCAAAATTAGGGATTTTGGTAGATTTCCAAACCTTATGGTAGTGGTGTGGGCCTGCACTTGTTTGGTTTTTTTTTTCCTACAATCTTTTTAAAAAGTGCAATTACGTACTAAAATTTGTTGAATTGGTGTAGTCAAATCATTCCATTAACTTGGTCCAATATGACTAACAAAAATGCTGATGTGGTTAAGACATGAAACATGAGGCTATTACGATGTTGTTTCTGTCCAAATCTTATCTTTTAACCTTAATTTTACGTAAATTGAATTAAAAAAAAGAACACAAAAATGGGAAGAAAAAAAAAAGCCGAGGGCCACGACCACAAGCAAAGCCCCACCCAAATCTAGGTGAGGCTCGCTGGCCATTGCCCCACCATGGTTGACTTTTTCTGGCATTTGGTGAGGCGCCGACGACGAGGGCCTACCTCTTCGTTTTTGTTTTTTTTTTGTTTGTTTGAGTTCTTTTTTAAAAAAGTTAGCTTATTTTTTAATTAAATTCAAATCAATTTTGAGTTTAAAAAAAATATTTGGATCAAAAGGATGTCGTTTTAGTCTCATACTTTATGTTTTAGCCACATTAGCAATGCTTAGAAGAGTGAAAATAACAAATAAATAAATAAATCTCGTCAGCATATTCAGTTAGTCAAGTTGGAAAGAAAATACTCGATTGTACTTTTTAAAAATTTTAGGACTTAATTGTACCTTCGTGATAAGGTTTATGACTGATAATGAACTTATCCCTTTTTGTGCTTCGAAATTTGGATTCATTGCTCTCTTTTTTTAGCTATTGAAATTAGGTTCATTATGTTTGACCATTAATTATCACGCCATGCAGTATATACGAAATTCAGTACTTAAGCGGCATGATGTGTCAAAGAGCATTGAAAACTATAGGTTCTTTTTTATTTTCTTGCGACCAGAAATTAAAAGTGAAAAAAATTGCAATAACTAAAAAAGGTTAATCAGTGAGATACTAAGGGTGCGCATGATAATCATTCTGTGTCCGGGAACTATTTCTACTCAGAAATAATTTTTTTTATTCTGTGCCCGGAAATAATTTCTGAGCATTTGAAGGTTTTTGGTAACTGTCCAAAATTTCTATTCCCATAATAGAAAAGAACAGAAATACGTTTAGTAACTACACAAAATTTTTTTTTATCAATAATATTTTTAATTATTTTTTTTCTTTCTACCCTTCCCTTCTTTGGCCATGGGCCCTAAGTAACGCGATTATCGATAGTAGAGGCCGTGGGTAACTTCACTAATCCCTCTCTTAAGCAGTTAACACCACCAATCATTGGGCAATGACTAAATTACTGATGGCAATGACTAAATCACGTATAGCAAAAATATAAGATGAGCCGATTCAGAAAGTATGCTCTCCACATGAAACTTTAAGTAAATCTTGTGAATCAAAAAGCTATTTTGGAAGTCGAAGAGCCTTAAGATGGAGATTAATGGTATTTTTAATAGCCGAGAAGGAGGGCCGTTGTTGGGAAAGCATATTTGTTTCGAATATCCATTAGTAAGACCTCCAAATATTTTCTTCAGGGAGACTAATTGTTGAAAAAGTATTTTTCTTCCAAAACATTGCCCCTCGCTGAAGAAGATGTCTGGTTCCCTCGGACACCGCCTGTCGCTCAATATTTAAATCTACTATAATTATCTGAAAAATAAATTAAAAAGTCCACAAAATGCATATCAATCGTCAAAAGTCATTTCAACAACCAATATCATCATCACAAACAGCTGACAAACGATTAAACATGCAAAATTAAGGCAAAATTACCTGACTGGTCTTAAATTTATTATACGGATATCGATTTAATCTTAAACATATTTCATGATTTTTTAATGTAGTCTATCCGATCGAAATTGGCTGGAAATTGCTGATGTGAACATGACGGTTTAGTCATCGCCGACTATCTTACGTGTCACTGTCGGCGATCTGACATGGACAACTCTACTCAAAATAATGTCGTTTCGAGTAATTTTTTAATTTTTTGATTCTTTTCCTTTTTTCTCTCTATTTCTTTTATTTCTCTATTTTTTTCTTTTGCTGTTCATCTTCAACTTTACAATGAAAATTGAAACCCGTATTTGGGCCTGGATTTTTTTTTTCCTGTTCATCTTCTCTAATAAATTTCATGCGTTATTGTGATTTCTTGTTCTTCTCCATATTCGTTGCGGACGTGACAAGCTCTCGGCAAATCTCTAATGGTTACCTTTGCTCTTTCCATCTTCAACTTTTCCGCTCTCAATCTCCGCCACTCTCAATCTCCGCCACAACCGTTTTGGTTTCCTTCTGTTTGAGGCTAACAATGCAACTTAAAAGAAGATAAATAGCTTGTTTTAAAAGATATTACAAATTTTCGCAGAATATTTCAAACTGGACTTGGATATAAGCAGAGAAAGCTTGGTAGTATCAAACGTAATATGCTCATATCAGATGCTATATGCTTATATCCAATGCAATATGCTTCTATCAGAAAAAAATTATGAAAAATGAGCGAAGAGTTAGAAGAGATTGCGAATAGAATTTAGAGTGGTTCAGCTTATATCATGTCCACGTCCACTCTCCTAGACTAACAGCCACCGTGCTCCAAGCCTCGATCTCAACCTGGGCTTGTTTCTTCTTGAGTTGTGGCTTTGTAGTCATGCATGAATACGATTCTCTAGTGTTGTCCGATTTGGAATTCGATGTTGTTATTAGAAGAAATTGCATAATAGCTGGCTGAATTGTATTAGTGCCGTGATATGTAGTTTCTGCGGAAAGTAGAACACCCCGAGTTGTTTCTCCAATCTGAATGTGGAATTGATGTCGACCACTCTTGAGTTGCTGCAGTTGTAACTTAGAATGCCTTATGTCGATTATGTTGTTTATTGAAAATGTGTGATATTTGGCTACTGCGGATCTTCAAATTGCTGGTGGAGGAAGGAGGAACTCCACGCTAAAATGTGTGTCGATAATGGGGGAGTCGGATAAGAAATGTAAAGAAGGTAGACCCCGTCGGAGAAGAAGATGAACAGTTACCATATATGTCAAGGAAAAATAAGAGAAAATTAAAAAAAATAAACAAAAATGGCTTTGTTTTGCCACGGTAGAGTATTGGCCACGCCACATAAAATGGCCGATGATGACCGAACGTTACGTCAATGATTTGCGATAGCAATTGACCGGAAAGAACTACATTAGAAAATCATAAAAATGTTTAGGACTACATTTACCAAATTGGAAAGTTGATGATTGAATTGACATATGTATAATAGGTTTAGGATTAACTAGGTAATAATCCCTTCCCACCATATCTGGCTGATATCGGAACCTTCAAAGGAAAGGGACAAAGTTACCGAGCAAGGTACATAACCTATGAATAGACAATACGAAGAAAAATCCCAAAATGAAGGAAAAAGAAATTTAACATCACATACACGAAAAAATTACTGGGAATTAGTTTTCCCCGCCAGTGAAACATAACATTTCTTATCTCATAATGTTTTATCATCATCGTCAATTAAAAAGTCAATAGACTAACATTTCGCTCAATGCCCACGCCAAGTAACTTATTGACTATTAACATACACACATTACTCATTCCTGGCACAAGCAAATAACCAATATCCAAGAATAACATCTAGAGTGATGAAAATAACTTAGCTCCATATCCCAGAAATTCATTAGATGATGATCTCTTACAAACTAATTCAGATCCATAAATCAAGAAGGAAAAGCAGTACAGGGAAAGGTGAATATATTGATGAATTCTTCTTCCATAAAATACGTCCCTATGTCCTGATCAACAACTCATATCAGATCCAGTTGCATTCCTATTGTCCTTGTGCACCTTCTTCATCATGGCCTCGTTGGGGTCCAAATCGGCCCAATCTTTGTCTAACTTCACCTCAGCTTGAGAGTCGACCACCATTTAATTTTGTAATGTTTGTATGTTGCCGGCCATCGGGACTTATCCGAGAAATTCAAGAGATTCTTGTCTGAAAACTTCTGGCATCAGGATGAGCTCAGCTCTGCCACCACACCGAACTCACGCCGATTGCAAATGGTAAGGTGACCATTTTTGTCTTCCATTTCTTTCGGTCAGATCTTTCGTCGCACAAAATAATCTTTCCTTTCTCTTGTCTTTGTTTTGGACCAAACCCGTCGAGACAGGATGGTCGACTCTCAACCCGAGATGAAAGATTGCGCTGATTTGGACCACAATCAGAACATGATGAAAAAGGTGCACAAGGATGATAGGAATGCAACTGGATCTAATATGAGTTGTTGATCAAGACAAAGGGATGCATTTCATGGAAGAACATGATTTTTCTCCGTATCGTCTCCTCAAATTATTCCTAGCTTATGTACCGCTCTCGATAACTTTATCTCTTTCATTTGAAGATTCTGAATCAGCTAGATATAGCGGGAATGGATTATTATCTAGTTAGTCCTAAATCTATCGTATAATTGTTAATTCAATCATAAACTTTTCTTTTTTTTTTCTTTTCTTTCTCTTTCCTTTTTCGCTGGCCCTCGCCTTTGGCCGATCGCTTGGGCAAGGCAAGCCCTTGCCAGCCTTGGCGATGTTGGCCCTCGGAGGATAGAGGAGGAAAAAAAGAGAGACAAAAAAAGAAAGGAAAATAAAAAATTTCGAATATTATTAAAATATTATTAAAAATGTCCACATTAGCATCAACTATGCTATGTAGGCTGGTCGACATCTATGTTAGCAATATCTGGCCAAAATTAACCGAAATGACTTAATTGGCTCCAAGTCAAGAAGCTTAGGACTAAATTGGCTCTATTAAAAGGTTTATAACTAAATTGACTCCAATATAATAGGTTTAGGACTTTTCTAACATTTTTCCCTATGTAGTTAGTCATTTCAGCCAATTATGGCTGGAAATGAACGCCGGTTGTTCTACATGGCAGATAGCCAACGCTAACGTTAATAATTACCATTATTTAAAAAAAATATAATTTTTTTAAAATTTTTTTCAATGTTAAGGACTTGTAACCACTAACTGAGGCCCGGCGACCCTTGCTGGCCAATGGCGAGGGCCAACGACCACCGCTAGCTCATCGTGACCAACGAGGGTTTGGGTGAGGGCCACAACACCCTCACCAAATTTGGCAAGGTAAGGGCATCCAAGCTGGTAGAGGAAAATAGGAAAAAATAAAAATATAAAATTATTAAAAATTTTGCAAAAATTATCCATATTAGTGTTGGTCGTGCTCATGTAGAATAGGCGAACAGTGTCTATGTCAGCAATTTTCAGACAAATGTGGCTTGAAAGACTATATTGGCAAATTGTCAAAAGGATTAGAACTAAATTGACTCAATTTGAAAGTTTAGGGTTCAATTAGCTACCATACAATAAATTTAGAATTTTTTTAGACAACTTTCTCCTCCTACATAAAACTCTTCATCTAGTTAATATGATATTTAGCTACCAATTACAACAAATTTTTTTGTGCAATAATGGCCTTCATTATACGACCTTCCGATTACAACATCCATATATACACAAGAATGGCTGTTCCAAATTTCTATATGCAACCTTCTAGAATCTAATGTTACTCTCTTTGACGCCTTACATTAAAATAATCTCCTAATAGCTATCTACCATATTCGTACTTACCATCCCATTACTTTCTCGGTTTAAGGTACCAATAATATTTTTACCAATATTTTCAATTCATTTTACCATATTAGACTCTTTCACGCCTTCATAATATTAGTCTCTTGGCATATGCTGTCCCCATTTTCCAGATTCATTTCTGAATTAGCTACCTACCTTATTCTTACTACCCGATCGGTATCTCTTCAAGTTTACATTGGAGTAAATTTCTTACCACAATTTTGACCAAAAAGAAAATTCTTACCACAAGTGACAACCTATTCCCTACTTTTTAGGGAAAAAATCTATACAAACATTAATGAATTTCCACAGAATTAATTGTAAATTATTGAATTACACACCTTCAAAGACTAAAAGAATAAGATCACTCCATGGGGTTATTAAATAACTTGAAATATTCAAACACATCAATTTGGATCATGATTTTTAAGTAAATCTAAACGTATAAGGAAATCAAAATTCGAATTGAATCCAAAAATATCATCATCAAAGCTATATAGTTTTTATATTAAGTTGTAACTGGTGTCCATAGAAGACTTCAAAAGTAAAACGAGACGAAAAAGAATACATTATAGATCAAACAATTGAGGGTTTCTCAAGTCAAAAGAAAAGTTAATGGATGGAATGTACCAATTACAACAGCCAACAAATTTTCAAAAACATTAATATAAATGCGTTAATTTCACACATAGTGCATAATTTAAAAAACTCTAATATAAAAAAGTTTGGCCTTGTGGTAACTTTTGTTTTAAACTTTTTAATTGTTTCCTCTTATTTGATTAAAATATACGAAAGGGTACTTATACTCGGTGAGGTAAGGTCCAGCTCCAAAGAGTACTGAATCGAAAGCCCACAAAACAGGAAGATGAATCTATCTCAATGGCCCGAATTGGTCCGTCGGGCACCTGCCCCATGAATGTGTCCACAAATTGCTGGATAACGTCTCCCCTCTCCTACATTATTAAATTATAGCATGACCATAGTCTCCTCATGTTTCCAATGTTATAGCACATCGAATTTGTACACGTACATTCTTATGCAACGACAAAAGAAAGAAGCATCTTCCATTCTATTGCTTCATCTCCCTCCATGACATTTACAGAGAGAAGATTTTTCTCTTGGCTTGTGGGTTTTTTTGCCTCTTGACTTCGAAAGAGTCTTCCAAATGCTTAATCATTATTATGAAACTAAGTTGGAGGAGCCCCGGTTCTTTGGAGGCTGACCAACGAGTAATAAGCCCCCGACGGCCCATTGGCCAGGAGGGAGGGGTGCGTCCCTTTCTCCACCACCTTCCCCTTGTCCAAGACGGCGATGGCGTCGCAGTTCTGGATGGTGCTCAGCCTGTGCGCCACCACCACGCTAGTTCGACCCACCATCACTCGCTCCAGGGCGTCCTGCACGATCTTCTCGGACTGGCTGTCGAGCGCGCTGGTGGCCTCGTCCAGCAGCAGGATCGCGGGGTTCTTGAGTATGGCCCGGGCGATCGCGATCCTCTGCTTCTGCCCGCCCGAGAGCTGCACCCCCCTGTCCCCGCACCACGTGTTGTAGCCATCCTTCAGGGACGCGATGAAGTCGTGCGCGTTCGCCACCTTGGCCGCCTCGACAATCTCTGCCTCGCCCACGTCTCCGGAGGCCCCGTAGACGATGTTCTCTCTCACGGTGCCCGCGAATAACGTGGGTTCCTGGCTGACGAGCGCGATGTGCTTCCTCAATGATCGCAAATGATACGACCTTATGTCTCGGCCGTCGACTTTCACTACGCCCTTGAGCGGATCATAAAATCTCTCGATCAATCCGATTATCGTCGATTTGCCTGACCCGCTCTGCCCCACCAATGCTGTTGATTTCCCAGCTTCGATCCTGATTGAGAAGTCCTTGAATATCATGACGTCGGGCCTAGCCGGGTAGGCAAAGTCAACATCGCGAATTTCGACCTGGCCCGTTATCTTTTCAGGCCTGTGCCCTTCCACGTCTTCGGGCTCGATCCTAGTGTATCGATCCAAGATGGCAAAGACCGAGCCGACGGCATCCGATCCTTTAACAAGGTCCGACGTCATGCTCCCGGCGTCAGCAATGACTCGGCCCGTGCTCACCAAGATCATGAAGGTCTCGAAGAGCGCCTTCCCCGTGATGTAGCCCTCCGCAATGAGCTTGCCGCCATACCAAAAGTCCAGGGCCCAGGTGCAGGAAGTGAGGCTCTGGGAGGCCCCGAGCCCGAGCCCGGCATACCAAGATTGCTTGATGCTCTCCCGGCGCGGGCCCTCCTGCACCCGTTCGAGCATCCTCAGGATCCGGTCCTGGGAGGAGAAGGCGGTGATGGTCCGGAGATTGGAGACGGCTTCGGCAGCGAGCTTGCTGCTCTCGTCTTGGGCTTTGATGGCCTTCTGGGACATGCGCTTCAGGAGGACTCTCTGGGCGTAGAAGCAAGCGATGACAATCGGCTGGACAGCTATCATCACCAAGGCCAGCCTCCATGCGATGACCAGTCCCATCGTGAACGCTATGGTCACAGCTGACACAGTTTGTACGAGAAGAGCCATCCGATCACCCACCAGAGATCTCACCTGACCGACCCCATAAGAACAAGGACATTGTTAAAATCACAGCATTTTGCAATTCTGGCGATGCTGTAGAGCTTCAAAAAGAAAACGCACGCACCACACTGGCGTCCTTGGCGAGTCGCCCGCAGATCGTGCCGCTTGAATTCTCGTCCTGATCGAACCACCCGACTTCGAACGTCAAGATCTTGGACAACATCCTCTCCCTCAGCCTCTTGGTTAAGCACTCGCCCATGTACGCGAAGTTGTAATGCTGGGACACATTGATCAGCAGCGAGAACACGGCCAACCCCAGGAAACACAAGGCGTAGGTCCTAGTCTTGCGTTTCACCTCGTCGTGGTCCGACAGGAAATAGACCGAGATTACCGACCCCAGCGCGAAGGCGTAGATGGGCTGGACCGCCCCGAACAGCACCGCGCTCACTCCCCCCATGCACGCCTGCCTCCACTCGGGCGCGTTCAACGCCAGTAGCCTCCTAAGTGATGGCACCGGGAACTTCTGCTCGTCCATGAAGCCAGTATGGTCCACAACACCAAGCGAAGCCCGGCCTGGCCCGGCGACCGAGTCGGCCGAGCTTGACCGGCTCATGAGTGAGAGCCTCCGGCTGCTCGTGTTGTTGGCATCCGCAGCAGATATGGTCGACGAGGTGAAGTCCTCGTGGTGGTGGTGGGGGGCGGTGGTGTTGCGGCCCTTGGTCTGCTGTAGCCGGATGAGGGAGGCATAGAGGCTGGAGTCGTCGCCGATGAGCTCTTCATGGGAGCCGGACTCATGAATGCGGCCGTCCTGGACGACGGCGATGATGTCGGCATTGCGGATGGTGGAGAGGCGGTGGGCAACAATGATGGTGGTGCGGCCGATGGCAGCCTCGTCGAGGGCCTCCTGGACAACCCGCTCCGACTCAGAGTCGAGTGCGCTCGTGGCCTCGTCGAGGAGGAGGATCCTCGGGGACTTGATGATGGCCCTCGCTATGGCGATCCTCTGCTTCTGGCCGCCGGACATTTGCACGCCTCGCTCACCTACCTGAAAAGTTTACAATTGCACGGTGGCCATTCAAATTAACTAATGACGAAGCAATCTACACTGATTATTCACATTAAATTTTGTGTACGAGTTTGAGCAAGACCTATTATTTTGATATTTTTCTCGTATTTGTTTCTTATCTATAGTCGGAAGCTAATGGGACCTCTAGTGGTCTAGGACCTATACCAACTAAACATTAAGACATCAGATTAAACTCTTAAAATTTCGAATTCGATGTCTATCTGTTCACTTAATTACGACGACACGTGGTGATCCGGTGATTTTGTCAGGCACTCGTCATCAACATAACTGCTAATGACTAGTGAGCACGGGGGGGCGCACATTTGAAGATGTTGGGGCGCAAGCTTGGCCTGGAACAGAACGAGGGACTGTGTAAGAAAAAAGCCAGCGGCAATATTGGGTGCGAGGTGGACGTGTGTTGGGTCAACTATAAACATCATGATCATTCTCGAGAAAGAAATCGTGGGGCGCCCACCATTCGGAGAGAGGCTGGTGTTCGTTTTAGAGTGGTAATGTGACCGGTGAGTCGGCCATTTTCTGGGAACAAAGAACATTCTCTCGGGTAGACCCAAGAAGTTCAGCACAGAAATCATATCGAATGTATTAGTCGAGCACCATTTTCACTCGTTAAACTCGACTACGATGATCGAGTGGCACTGTTATCCTCTGCATTTCTGCAAACCCTTCGAGGAAAACAAGAATGCTGTTGTACTCTCCACTTTGCCATTTGTGGTCCCCGTGTCCCAAAAATGAACCGATGTTCTTACTTTACTCGAGGGATAAAGGCAAAACACCCGCGTGAATCTTTTCATGTCCTGCGATTTGTTCCTAGCTTTTTTACTTGACAATTTACACTGAACATTACACCACGGACATGCAGCCCACACTGTCCAGTTTAGCGCTGGATATATTACCCGAGGAAGCTTAGGGTGACAATTTTGATCTACGAAAACGGTTTGGAAAGGGTAACGCCTAGCAATTCGAAGCATGTAAGATGTCAAATTGCATTCCTTATAATGGTTTGCAAACTCCAAGCTATTTGTTTTTCGAGACAAAATCCCTTTAAAGTCCATACGACACGTCCTGGTTATGTTGATCAAGTCAATCTCCTAGCATGCCTTACCATTTTCCGACCAGCTATGTTGCTGCTGGACATGCGTCTTGCCCGACTGCCCACTAGGTTTACTCGAAGAAAGCGAAAATCGACGGGTCCAAATCTCGCAATTAGTACTTTATGTGGAATCAGATGCGACACTCACCTGGGTATCGTACCCCTGTGGAAGCTGAGAGATGAAGTTGTGGGCATTGGAGGCCTTGGCAGCTTCCACAACCTCATCAAATGTTGCATCTTCCTTGCCAAACAAAATGTTCTCTTTAATGGAAGTAGCAAAAAGTGCAGGCTCTTGGCTCACCAGGCCCATCTGTGACCTCAACCACTTGACCTGCAACCTCTCAATGGGCACTCCATCCAGCAGTATCTCCCCGCCGAGCGGGTCATAGAACCTCTGCAGCAGCGATATCACTGTCGACTTGCCCGAGCCACTCCCGCCTACCAGGGCCACCGTCCTGCCTGCCGGGACCCTCAGGTTGAAGTCCCGGAAGATCATGGTATCGGGCCTCGACGGGTACGCAAACTGGACGTGCCTGAACTCGGCTTCGCCCGAGACTGTGTTGAGGATCTCGCCCTCCGTGCTGTCCGAGTCGATCTTTGGGACCCGGTTGATCATTTCCATTATGCGCTCGCCCGCTGAGCATGCTTCCGAGAAGTACTTCAGGTTGGGTAGGCCAGCTCCTAATGCACTGCACAACGATCAAGAATTGGAATGAAGAAAATGACATCACTTTTTCGGTTCTTTTTGTCTTGGAATGGTTTGGCGCAAATGTCAAATTATTCTATTCTAAGTGTTACTTAATTTATGCTTTCCTTTTGAAGGAACAACTATTGCACGTTAGCTACTTCCCTACTAAAAATTCTGAAAGGTTATAGGACAGCAAGATGTCGTCACTTTTGGGGTTGAAAATGAAACAAGAGCTTCAAGCCTAAATTTTTAAGCTTTAATCATTGAAAGAGAAGCCAAAAAAAAAGTACTCTTTAGGATTTGGTCAGTGAGAGAGCATTACAGTCCACCGACGGCGATGGCGGCACCAACAGCAAAAACGGTCCCGCCCTGGGTGCCATGGTACATCACCATCCTGCTGCCGTAGTAGGACATGAAGGACCAGATCGCGAAGACGACACCGTTGCTCCCGATGGCCAGGCCCTTGGCCAGCCCCTGCCTCAGGCCCAGGTCGACTGACCCCCGGAGCGCGGCGGAGTACTCAGCGATTGTCTTGTCCTCCCCAACAAAGGCGTAGACAGTCCGGATAGACGAGACCGCCTGTTCCACGACCGCATCAGCCTTGTTGTACTCCTTCCGGATCTTCCTCGCCAGGTTCATCAGGTTTCGCCCATACATGAGCCCAGGGATGACCAGAAGGACCACAAATGGGAACCCGACGACGGCCAGCCTCCAGAGCATCAGGAACGCCACGAAGTAGCTTCCAGTGAACATCGAGGCGTTCATCAGGAAATTCGGCACCTACACAAATCATGGCATTCCATCAACAATCGTTTACATGCCTCAATTTACAGATCAAACGAACCGTGACAACCCTGATGGGGCTTGGCTAGTCTTTAATGTTATATTACTTTGTACTAGTGATTAGATCGGACATTTTAACCTTCTCGGACAAGACATCTTGGATCACAAGGCTGTCGTTGGACACGCTCGTGATGACCTCGGATGTGCTGTTCACATGCATGTCGAAGTAGCCCACATCCTGTCGCAGGACGGCCTTCAAGTAGCGGGCTCGCATCCTCGCGGCTTGTCTCTCTCCCGTCCTCGTCCAACAGTATCCCTCTAATCAAATCGCATGTTCGAAACATAGATGTTAAGTAAGAAAACAATGAAGGGGTAAACTCAAATTTGAGAGAGACAGAAATAGGACTGACCCAAGAAACAAGCAACGAACGAGCCACACGCCAAGTACAGAAGAGCCACTGCATTCTGTCAAATCGCATGGGGACACAAAACGTAAGAAACTTGGCCCCTCTTAATGATGGAACAAAATCGACCTGAATGCAAACGAAGGGGGCGGACCTTGTTAATGCTGTGGAGGAACGTGCCCGTCGTAAAAGACGACGTGCCGCCGATGTGGTTCATCAAGCGGCTGCTGATGAACAAGACCAGCGGAGTCGTGAAGCCATCCCCAACAGCTCCGAGGAAGCCGAGGGCCATCAGTAGCTTGTCGGCAGCGTCGGCATGCATAAAGATGGAGCGGAGAGAACCGGACGTCCTCCCCATCTCCCTCTTCTTCGCCGCCCCAGCACCGTTCTTGTCCTTGTCGCTCATTTTTTGACGCACGATCAGGCGCACACCGGACGCTCCGGAGAGAAGAACGACAGTAAGTCTCGTTCGCACTCGATTTGGGAGGTTCCACCTTCGGTTGCCTCCAAAATGAGGAGAGCCCTAAAGACGGGAGTGCTGGTGTTGTCGTTTAGTGGCTTCCTCGCAGTGCTGAGAGGAAGCGAATCGAGAGATGCCATGCATTTATAGATGTCTTTATGTGTAGTCAAATTCACTGGAATTTGGGAAAAGCCGACATTGGGAAAAGATCCCACACATGCACTCCATTAAATCACGTGGATCCCACGCGAGCTACCTGCAAAATCCACCGGATCATATGAATCGATCCCGATACATTGGTGCATGCAATACTTAAAGCTTAGAACGCATCGTTTTTCGATAACATAATTACGGTGGATTCGATGGAAATCGAATTTCTTGGCAAGGTCAGTGTAAATACTAAAAACGATGTGGAGTTGACATTATTATCGATTCGTTACTCTCGAGTTTTGGCGAAGTAAAAGCATTACTCTCGGTATTACTCTTGATATTCTCTCCATATATCTAGATCAGTCATGCTCAGTGATTTGCACGTGCTCCTTACACATTAGAACTTCCAATTCTATGGTTGTGTATAAGATTGAAGGGTGTTTAAATTTTAGACATATTAAGTATACTTTCAATCGATAATTCGAACGAAAGGATCATCTTTGTCTTGAGCTGGCATCTTTAACTCCTATTGCTATAGAATTTAATTATGATTTTTTTTATGAAACAGTAACATTCCCCCATATAAAGGATTCATATCCTTTTTACCAAATCTTTTTCCAGTGGAACGCACAATGTCACCTCAAAAGATATTGAATCGTATACCACTCAGATATTTCATGTTTAAAAAACATTAATCTACTTAGTTATACTTTAATGATGCCAATTAGGAATAGCAAATTTCTCGAATAATCTTGTGGGGACCTTGGTCAGGTTGTTGATCCCATGTGTCCGAGCCTATTGTATTGAAATAGATGGTTCGATGAACATGTGCAGGAGGGAGAAGATCGTGGTTGACTTTGATCGTTCAGCTCCTCCGAAAAGCGTCATTAATGACGAAAATGCGCGACACTTAATAAACAATCGAATAGAAAAATTACAGCCTTGCGTGATCAATGGCTGGTATTGTGAAAAAAATCAAAATATTTTCTATCGAATTTGATAAAAAAAATTTTATCAGGGCTCTAATATATTGCTTCCTTGTCTAATTTTTATATATTTCAGCTCCTTTGCCAGAGGGATCCTTTTTTTTTATTTTTCGTTTTTTGTGGGGTTGCTGAAAACAACGTTAAAGATCTCTGCTGCATGGGGTTGGTATCTAGGGTTCTGAGCCCTTGCCTGTAACGTAACATTCTTGAAATTTCACTAATATTATATACTTTAGGGTTTTGAAATATTTAAGATTTTTTCGTGGCTCCACGTAAGTCTGATGCATAACATATGCAAAGGTGGGATTATGATCATCGCTGGGGTGTTTCCAAACGACACGATTGACCTTGCGGACTTGGAGACTTGTAGTTAGTAGGTCGATATAGACTTTTAACTCAACCCCCATCAAGAACTCTTGTACTTTTAGTTCCGAGATCCCCTTTGCCAAAAGCTAGGTTAATAATGGACTTTGAATGTGATATGGGGAGATAGAGATAGAGATAGGTGCATTATCTTATAGACACGTGGACAAGTCGGCCCTCCCAGAACTAATTATATTGAAAATCTCGAGAATGTATGTGAAGGGGAAACTGTCTCATCATTCAGGCCTAAATCATGTATGTTAACGATTTTTGACCAAATATTCACTAAAAGGGTTGTATTAGAATTTCGCATAAATATTTAGGACTATAATATTTGATGCGGAAATGTGATAAAATGAATTTGAATGTGCCGGATCGACGTCTCGAAAAACTCTGAGGGGGGCGGCGTTACCATTAGCTGCAGTGCATGGGGGTTTGTGGTGGATTTACTTGGATCTTGCTCTTTTAATGAATTCCTCGGAAAATTGTTTTTCTCTTTTTACATGTTCTTCTGATCATGCGTGATGTTGATAAGTTAAAACTGACGAAAAGAGGGGCTCTTCCCGAAAGTTTTTCCGACGTGGACAATTTGGAGAGTTTTGTTAAGACAAGAGAAGTCGAGGTTACGAAAATACCTTAGAATTTAGGATCCTGCTTTTGATTATTTATTCGCATGGTTCTTCGTCATTATATAGTATATTTAGTGTATATTTGTTTGAGTGAGAAAATTTTCTATGAATCAATTTTCTAGACATTCGTGCGTTTGGTTTGTTGAAAATGATTGATTAACCGAAAACCTTTTACGGCCAAAGAAAACATGCACAATTAAAGCTAGATAAATAAATCCCTTAACCTGAAGAGGGGAAACCATTTTCATGTACTTTTTTCCGAAAAGAACACACCTTTAGATTTCGGTTCATTGTCAGCCAAAAAACTTTATGGATCCAAGTCATTTGTTCTACAATATATACAAAAATAAGTCTCTATGATAATTTCTGATTTTTCTCGACATGCAAAGGTTTCGTTGTTTAGGCCAAGGATTCTTTCTTGAGATAGAGATGGGAATGCAGACTAGAGGTAAGCACGGTCCTGGTCCAACCCAAGAACCGAACTAGACCGGACCAACCTATTTTGGGTAGTTCTTTGGGAACCAACGATAACCCATGGTTCCTGGTTCCGCACAAGGAACTGGACCAATCGAATCGGTCTGCCTTAATTATCCTTTTTTTTCATGATTTTTTTCCTTCTTCTAATTTTCTAAACTAAAGCTGCAGCATTTAGGATCAAAACCGCAATTAGAAACAAAATGAACAATTTATGCAGTCAACCAGAAAAGATGATGCACGAGAAAACGTTCTTTGCTTATAAAAAAAAGACGGCGGGATGCAAATCAGTTGGTGCAATAGATCCGTTTTTGTTCGTATGTAGAGGAGCATCAAACGCAGCAATGACGGGCTCTAACAAAGGTTCGTGGTGAGAGTTTTGGACGACGACATGTTTGCAAAGAAAGCTCCAGATCCATTTATTAAGTAGTCAATAGTGCTACAATCAACATCTTTAAGTCCTGCAAGCGACTTCTTCGACTCTAAGATCATTTATCTGGACGCCATGAATGTGCAGCTCTTCTGTTAAGTCCCATTGAAGAAACAAATCACAAAAAGTATACACGGTCAGTCCCGGTCCAACCCAGAAACCGGACCCGGACCCGGACCGGGGCCAACCGGTCGAGTCTGGTTCCTAGGTGAACATGGTCAATTCCTGCTTTTTGAGTGGATATCGACTCACTCTGGAACCGACCATCCCTAACGTGGAGGACTAAACAATGTGTCTTTCAATTTATTGATGGTTATGGTCCCCACGCTATTGATTTCTCATAATTAATTAATCATCGTAAAAGAAAGATAAAACATAAAAATCATGTCTGACCCATTTTTATTTTTATTTTTTTACACATTTCGACAAATAGATGATGTATGGAGTACACTACTCTTGCATTTTCCTTCAAAACAAAGGAATATTTATGTAGCAAGAGCGATTGATTCAACCGACTTTACATGCCTGCAATGTGTCACTAATGCATCATGGCTCAAAGTTTCAAGAACCCTAATATTACTTATTAAAAAAACCGCCATAAAGGAGTTTCGTTTGCAAAGAACAAAGCCGAGGAAAAGCATGCAAGTGGTCTTACCAGGATGCCCGCACGATGTTGTCCTACAAAAATGGACGAGGCCTTAAAAATTCTCAATCATGCCATGCTAAGGGGTCCTGTTCTGTACAAATAATTGAATTTCAATTACAAGTGTTGTGTGCACTTATGGAAAGATCGATTTTTTTTGCACATTATTTAATGCACTATCGCTTATGTAATTTTCTTATTTTGACACTAATCGAAGCGGTTTTTAGTCACGTATAGCTTAAGGGGTTTTGGGCACTAGCTAACAAGAGTTTGTACGAATATTCGAATGTCAATAACGAGTGTTGTGTGCATTATTCAGGGCACTATCTCTTTTGTGAATTTTTATATTGAACACTAATTGAAACAGTTTTTGTCGCATATAGCTTAAATGATTTTGCGATTGGGCACTAGCTAACAAGTGCTCGTACAAATATCGTGTACATTTTCTATTCGACCTTGAGAATAGGGGTCCGAGGCTCTGTGATACTTTTGCCATTTTTAAAGAGGATTTTCATTGTATCCGTTTCTGGTACAAAATTAACTAACGCACTTACCATTAGATGATTAACGTGTCAAAGAATTTGATTATAAAATTAATTTCAAATACACTTGCACCTAACAATAATCTTTTTAGAGAGATGTTATTTTTTATTTTTTTCATCTCTCATCTAAATAAAGAATGTGAGAGTTAAATCATAAAGTTTTTTATGCGCTCTGGATGCATGTGAGCCCAATATATCTCAACCCTCGAGACACATCCTGCTCCTTCAAAATCATACGTGATTAGCAATGACCAAGGTGCCGGGCCGTGCCGAACCTAGGCACGTTATGCTCGGGTCTAGTTTTTATTTTTCATTTAATTTATAAAATCCTTTAGCAAATCAAAAATTTTAGAAACATATCACCTGTTGAGTCACATGTAAAATATTTTTTATATTTACTACGAGTCTACCTAATAACAATATTTCAAAAAATATAAGTACGACCCCCTATTAACAATATTTCAACCGGGTCCAATTATCAATCCAGGTACAATTTTTTATTTTATTTTATGGGTATCCACTTGGATAAAACATGCAAAAAACCATCCCTTTTTTTTGGACCATTTGATGCAACGAAGGAAGAGGATGAGGATCCCCCATAAATATTCCTGGAAAAGAGAGATGACGTCCTTGCATACGAGAACTGCAATAATAATTGGAATTTAAATAATTCGGATGAGAAACAAAAAAATAAATAAATAATATCGGTTCATGTCGATGTTACAAAAACCAGCTCTATACGGCTCATAGCTGAGTTGCACGGGAAGAAGAGTCGACCAATTGTCATCCACACGAATTATTGTTTTTTAATTTCTCTCCATAAATAACGGGGAAAAGGATTAATTGGATATTTATTAATTCATGCTTTGGAACTCGAAATCCCAGAAGTATGTTGTTGCAATCGCATATCAGACCGACTTTATTTAACCATTTATTTTTTTGAAAAATTTGATTTATTTATTTAAGAATATACGACTGCCGTAATTAGTGCATGTTTCTTTTGTATCGAATTGGTGGCATTGAAAATGCGATGCACCAAACGTCACAACTCGTTGATCAAAATAGATTATTCAAAGAAAATTATCATTTAGGTGTCGCGAGACACTTGGGAGTTAATAAAACAAAGAAATAATATACCGCGTTGATGTTCCTATAATATGCATAGTCAATATTTTGAAAATTAAATATTTCTTCATTGATTATGTACTTTAACGCGCTTGTATAAATGGTAAGCACGTAATTTCAAAAACTCAAAATTTTCCGTATTATCCCGTATACAGATTAATGCTTTGGACGTTTTAAACTTTCGGTATCAAATCTCCCTCGATCCATTCATAACCATTTTCTGAATACAGAATTCAGTCGTGTTTTTCATTTACAAAAATTAGTAAAACCTTCAAAGCGCCCGTGCTCTTCAATATGTAAATGTCACTCGCAAATCATAATGTAACTTTTACCATAACGAATTGGCTTCTTGCTCTTATGCATTGATGTGCTGCGCGACTAATCTGTTGCACAAGCACAGCATGTCGTCCTTTCAAGAAATGCCAAATTGAGTTTCTACGAATCGCCGATTCGATTCGATTGTTCAAGTCATCGTACGGCTAATGTGATTACCGAAAAAGTGAACGCCCTCGAACGTGTGCATTTTTTACAGTTTATCAAAGCATTTTTTACGCCCACCTGCTCGGGTACATAAGACCAGGTGCGGACCGTGAAGTAGAGATGTCACGAAAGGTTCAGGATCTCGCGACGATGACGTGTGATTCATAAGCTGATTAGATTTTGCCAGTCTAATTCAAAAAAAAAAGTATCAACTTTAGGTCGAGGAACAATTCTGACCCGAATTTTTTTTTGTTCTATAAAAAAGTATTAATTTTAGGTCGAGAGATAATTCTAACCTAAACTTTTCTTGTTCCATAAAAAAATACTAACTTTAGGTTGAGTGATAATTTTGGTCCTAATTTTTTTATCTCATAAAAAATCACTAACTTTCACTATGATTCCAAATCTGGCCCCCTGTTGACTTTCACCATTGTTTGAGATAGAAGATTATGGTGGTGAGCTTGGCGAATCTCGTCCATGACGTCTGTCAACAGGAGCTAGTCAACTTCAGATTACGTCTAGCTAGAGAGATTCAATTTAGAGATATTTTTTATTTGCCGGTTAAGTGAAGAAGACGAACATTTTCACCATTATTCTTCAAATTGTGGCTCAAAGAATAATATAATGAATATTACTTTAAATCTAGTTAGCAAGCCACATGAATTTATTGCTAATGTGGAATAATCAAGGTAGATAATCAATGATTTTAAGTCAATGGGGGCCAAATTCGGAATTTAAGTTAAAGTTGGTGCTTTTTTACGAGACAACAAAAAGTTAAGGCTAGAATTGTTACTCGAATTAAAGGTGATACTTTTTTATAGGACAAAAAAAATTTCAGACCAAAATTGTCTCTCGACTTAAAGTTGGTATTTTTTTACGGGGCAAAAAAAAGTTCAAGCCAAAATTGTCCCTCGACCTAAAATTGGTGTTTTTTTTTTAATTAACCTAGATTTTACCTAAACTAAACAAGCTCTCTAGTATGTGGGCGGGAGCTTCCGGTGAATTGACATGATAATGTTGCGCTTTTTAATTTGGTCGGCCGCGGTGTTTAATTACCAGCCAATGCATATGAATTGCGGTGACGTCATTATTCAATTAAGGCTCTATAGTCATTTGTGGGGATATATACAAAAAAAAATCTTAAACCAATTACATTTATGTTAATTTAATCGTCGACCTTTTAATTCGACTGATTTAGTTCTAAATCTTTCAGCTATTCGATGTAATCCGTCCGGCGAATTTTGTTTGGCTATTACTAACATGGATATCTTGCAAATTTTTAATTAATTTTTTAATTATTTCTTTTTTTCATTTTTTCCCCTTTTCTCTTATTTTATTTTATTTTTCCTATTTTAAATAGGCCAACGAGGGCATTGCAGCCCTCGTATAGATTTGGCTTGGGCTGTGAGACCCTTGCAAGATTTGGGCTAGGTGAAGTCATTGCGACCCTTGCCAAATCTGGGTGTGGCCATGCCTGCCAGTGCTGAGATTGCAAAACGGTGGGGGAAAATAAGAGAAAAAGAGAAATAGAAAAAATTCAGAAAATATTTTTAAAAAAATTGTCTAAATCAGGTCGATCACGCTTTCTAGGATGGCTGGCTTTTTTTTTTTTTGGTTGGCTGACAGTGGGCTTCACTTTAATAGTTTTCGGTCAAAATTGATTGGAAGAACTACATTGACAAATTGTCAAAAGTTTTAAAACTAAATTGGACATATTGAAAGTTTAGGACTCAATTGGCACAAATACAATAGATTTATAATTTTTTTTTTGTAATTTTCCTATCATTTGTGAAATAAAAATCAAGCCTGTTGAGTATAATCTCTATATGGAATCAAAAGCACAGCTCAAAATACAAGGTTTTTGGCAATACACTTTGTATTAATTCATTTTCGGTGAAAAATTAATTACATTGATTCTTTTATTATTGGATATATCGTCATTGTTGCCACTCAAATGGTAAATTCATCCGATGTCTCCACCTCAAATCGATAGGATCCATATTCACCATCTAAATAATATCTTTAACTGTCAATACGATACCTAGTAAATCATGCACACAAGTTGATCGTTCGTTGAAAGTTGCCTCGTTTACTCACCTCACAAATGTGTCGACAAGTTACGAACAAGTTACGAGGAATTTAAGCGACTCATCAAGCTTTTTTTACCAATAGTTTTTGGACACTTGCCAACTACTTAATAGATCTATGATTAAAAAACACTTCGGTTTATGGCTATTTTGCCCTTTCTCTCTCCCCTTCTCTCTCATCCCTTCTCTCTCTGCTTAATCAACTTGAAATCGAAAACTGATCTGAATCAAACCGAACCAAATCAATTTTTCGGTTCGATTCCAATTCGGTTTGGTTCAAATTCAGTTCGGATCAAGAGGGCACCGTTAATGGTTCGGTTCGATTCGGTTTTCTTGAAAAATCGAACCGAGCCAAACCATTTACACTCCTACCTTTAGCTAACGCAGACTTGCGTAGTTTTGCTCAACTCCAAGAGCCCCAACTTCTCGTTATTCCAGGTGACAATAATACCAACCCATCAATCACACGACACACGAAACGCATAGAACACTCGTGGATCGTTTGACTAAACGCGACAGCATCAACGATTAGAACCACCACTGAAACTCGGTACCACTTCAGACAGCTCGACAGCTCGAGGTGGGGGGGTTCAATCACCTTGTCGTACTCCCAGCAGGGGGAAGGAAATGTGATCGGAGAAGCACCGAGACACGCAGACAGGGAGAGTTCAGCACAAAGCTCGATTGCTGTCCACTGAGCTGCACAGTAGTTCACTGTGCATTAGTTGGTGATTTGAAGCTCAGTCCACATCGCCTTCCATGCAGTCTTAATTGCTCGATGATGCGTAGGCGCACCGGGACGATCGGACGATGCGATATGTCGTAATCCAGGAACCGGAAAGTTTGAACGACTTACAAATCTGTACTAGCAGAAACTGTCGGCGATGGATATTTGTTGATCGAATTGCGGTTTGGGGGTTGATGGTTTGTCGTAATGGATTTTCGTTGTTAGCAAGGTGCCAGAAACGAACCGGATAATCAAACTGAATTCGAAATCGAATCGAAATTTCGTACATTTTCAGTTGGGTTTCAGTTCGGATAATGAAATATAACCGTTTTTTATTTATATTCTAGTTCGGATAGTTTCAATTCAGTCCGATTGACCAATCCAAATTGAAAATCGTTCGTATTTTTAAATATTGCAATTTACATAATCTATCTCATTTTTCACTAAAAATCTTCCTAATAGTACCACAAAGAAAATCGAAAAACCGAATTGAGCCGAAACCGGGTCTTTGATTCAAAGCCAATACACACCCAAACGGCTCGGTTTTCCGAAAAATTCTATCAGACCGAACCGAACCGAACTGTTGACTCCCCTACTTGTTAGGAAGACCAAAGAAACCTCCCAGCATCTCAATAAGCCCGTTTCGCATAATTGTATCCGAACCATTTAATCCGGTGGAGAATTTTTACTTATTTGGTTATTCGATACACAAGATTCACCGAATCAGATAAATCTCAGGAAAACGAGCGCAGCTCACCAGGTCAACCATGCGGCATATCTTACTCACGAAGCCCATCAAATTCGACAATTCGGATGAATACATCGAGCGCGCACCGAGTAGATCTTTCCCAATGTCACCGTAGCGACCGGGACGTGGTCTCCCACCACTCTTGCCCGCCCCCTTCAAATTAAAAAAGGGACGATCGAATCCCAAAGATCACGCTTTCAAAGTAGCGCTGATTCCACTGGGAGATTCACTCCTTTTTCTTTTTCTCTCCCTCGCGGAGCCAAAGAACGGACAGGAAGTTGCGGAGCATTCGAGTGCTCCGACGAACCATGTCCGTCCCTGTTCCTTTCTCCCTCTCCACAGTCGCTCCCATTAGCGCAGGATATGCAGCGGGACAACCCTCATATGATGAGCGCGAATCACATCGTGCAATTCTCCAAGTGTGTCCCTCCCCCTACCTCCATATGTCGTGTCTTTTCAATCGAGATGCGAAGCTCTTGTTCGTGCCGCGATTGTTGCATCACTTCGTTTTCGTGCCAACCCCACGTGTTGTCTTTCGAGGAATTCTTCGAGGCGGGCTCCCCGCGAGATCCCCACCTCTCTCTCTCTCTCTCGGCGCGCACTTTTACCCGATCCCTTGCGCACGCGCACGAGAATAATACATTTCGCGAGCACCCGCATGACGCACCGTGCCGCGATCCGTGACGGCTCGCTGCCCGCACACGCACCTGTGATTTGGGGGTCGAGCCTCGGAAACCTCGAACGACACGGAGACAGGAAAACCGGGGCTCTAACGGTCGGTGCGCGACATGCTTCGACGGGCTGTCGTGCACTAACGTGGGGGCGACGACATGGCGCGATCGCCAATCGATCTTTTCCCATCGATTATCTGAGCGTGCCCGAAAGAGTCCCACATCCAACTGATGCTGGAGAAACTCGTGTCCTCCCCTTCATCTTTGCATTAGAGGGACAAGAGAATACAAACCCAATCTTGATTTCTATTCTCCTGTTAGTTGTGTGGGGGTACGTAACTCGTTTATGGGCGAGAACGACGACCTCGTCGTGTCTTCGAGTTCGATTGCTGCAAGAGCAATTTGGGTGCCTCGTGTTCCATCGCACCACGTAGGGAACACGAAAAGATCACGAGAAGAGATTAGGGGGACACGAAAAGATCCATAATCTGTGGGCTGATGAGGGACTCGATTCAGAAGATTAATGCGATCCTACTCTGTGATTCTGCTGCATAGCTGTCGTTGAAATTTAGTCCCGGGCGATCATTACGAATTGCCCTGTCGATGGACTTAATCTTGTCCGAAGATGATTGGGTTGATTGTTCGGATTGATTAAGATTTTGGCCAGCTTCTTTTGCATATTGGTTTTGTTTTCAAGAGATGCTCCGCTTGGTAATCGTAACGATCGGATGCGTTCCACGTAGACCAAGCCGTCGAAAGAGAGCTATTCTGAGTAACCGCACGGAACGGTGATTGTCTGGGGATGGGCGTTGATTCGTGAATTACTTGACGAGGTCTTTCCTTATCTGATGTGAGATAAGGAATGCCACGACTCCCGCTCGAAGGATTGATTTTCTCGTCCAGTACTAGTCGATGACCCTATCTATCCATGCTCCCTCCGCTATTCCATAAGCCCGCTAGGAGTTGCACATTTGTCCAAGCCCTCTCACCACGACGGTCATTCGTCACCCTCGTTGGATCAGGTACGGTTTAGTCTGTCCATGAACTATACTCCTATTGGAGAGGGTTCTACTCTAATACCATTTGTAATAACCTGATTGGGTCCACGAGAGCAGAGCCGCCAAAAGGAGTACTCTAACTAATTCCACAGGGCAACGACCTTTTATGGAGCGAGTGTTAGACTCGTGAATAACTAAACAAGGCATTTCCCATCTGATGTAAGATTTGAGATGTCATAAGCTCGCCAATTAAATAATTGATAAGTTGACTCAGTCCACAATGGCGAAACAACAAAAAAGAGCGTGCCGAGTAGTCAAACAAGGCGATATTCATCCGATGACGGTTTGGACTTTGAATTACTAAACGGGGCATGCCACTATCATCCGACGATACTTCCCTATTTGATATGTTGCTCTTTATTTTTTTTCCTATCCTCCAACGTCTTAAAAATTTGCTTGAGAGCCACGTCTCGTTCGAGCCCTTTTTACAACCGCCGTCGCACCCCACCCTTGTCGATTTGAGTATGGGCTCCACAACCACGCATCTAATGGAAGGGAAGCTGCTCGATATCATCTATAACGACCCGATCTAATTCATGTGACCCTGATCACAAAAGCGAGTACTCTAACTGATCGCACAAAGTTTCGACCGATGAATGTTGAATCACGAATCACTTGACCGCATCTCTCCCGCCCCCACCCCGATATTCGGGATGCGATCCCAACATACTGGTAAGAACTACAGTGAGATTTGAGTGGACATCTTCGCACTCAAAGCTCGCTGCTGATGTGATGGGGACGGTTTAAGTTCTCCCATCTGTTTCTTCAGTGTCCTGGGGTCATAAAAGCGGAAAAAGAAAGCGCAGGTCCACCAAAGCCTCCCCCGATTTCGCAGCCATCCGTGACGTCGATAGGCCCATTTTTCCATTTTTAGCTCAATCTGGGCCCGCCAAACACCGAGCAAAGTGGGAGTAGGTCCACAGCAGTACTTTGAGGGAAACACTCCCAGCCGCAGAATATGCCTAGGGACGGAAGCGAGACCCACGATCGGTCCGCTGGACTTATTCATGTTTGGAGGATTAGCCGCACGAACACGACGAAAGAAAAAAGTAAAAGTGAAAAAGAGAAATCGAGACATGATATTTCATCTAGGTTCGCCTTTCAAATTAGAGTTACATCCAGTAGAGAATTCTGCTATAATTAGCAAATTTCACATCTTTGTTATAACTCTCAGTTATAGAGAAATATATTATATATAGGTGGTAGTTATTCACGGGTTCAAACCTAAATTATCAATGAACTATGGGTCCAAATTATAAAATCCTTTTGATGGCCCCCATGCCTTACTGTCGATAGGGAGTATAGACCATGTCCCAATAATTTCGAATTCGTACCGACAAGCCTATAGAGGAAATACGTCTCTTTTCGCTTTCCAACACTTGCCAAGCGAACCCAACCCAAACGGACTACCTTCTTTTGGCGCGCACCACAAACGATCCCACTCTCTCCTTCCAATTCCATCACGACTTCATCAACTTCTTTAAGTTTGGCTTCTTCTCCTCGGTACTTTATTCCCCTTCCAAGATACATGTCCCCTTTTCGTCCCGCGGCTCGCATGTACCACCAGAACTTTCATCGCCGGTCTGACCGATAGCAAAAAGGAATTCGATTCTGTCGGCTGAGGGTGTATAGCGGCGGGCGGGAATGATCGTATATCGGGACGACAGGTTGAATAGTTTGTCGCCTCGAAATCGCGATCAACAGCGATGGCACTTACTTTCGTTGCCTTAGGCGTGAAGCAAAAGCGACATGAAAAATGTGGTTTTTGCACCCTTAGGATAAAATCAAGGAGACAAATTCTTGGATTCCCTGTATTTTAGGCGATAAAGGGGCACCCATAAGAAGGAAAAAATGAAAACAAAAGGGAAAGCAACAGGCATTGTAGCTAGCTCAGGGGCGCAATAGCTTTATAAATATCTCATATCTCCTTGATAATTTCTCCTTTTATGTCATTCTCAATCAACTGCATTTCCTGCGCAAAGTACCCTAGCGGCATCTAAAATATCACGGCATAACTAACAAGTGACTCGAACTCTTGATCGTATCAGCATTTGGCTACTAGCTCTGATTAATGTCGTGCCGGGCATATGATTATTTATTAACATAATTCGGATACGCTAAGAAATGTCGTACAATATATATGACGAACATCCTGCAACCCTCGTCTCTGATTCTATCCTACAAGTCCCTGGTTTTTATGGGTGCGGTGGGTAATTGGTGTCCCGGTGCCCGTTTCAGACATTGGTGGGTAATTGGATTGCGGCAAAGTTATCGTCGCATGACTTCGTGGTCGCATGTCGCTTGTACATTCGATTCGAATTCACGATTCTAGGGGCGATAGGGACCAATTCTAGGGGCATCCACCACCACCACCTAACCGAAAAAAAAAAAAAGAGTGAAGAGACATATCTTAAATATTTTCCGTCAAATAAAAAAAAAAGTACTGATATTTTATGTCTAATTGATAGTTTCTTCTTTATGTCATTCTCAAACGACTGTATTTCTCGCACAAAATACTCTAGAGTTATGTAAAGCATCATGGCATGACTGGTGAATGATTCAGACTCCCCATCGTATCGGCATCTGGCTATCGGCTCTAATCATTATCGCGCAGGACATATAGTAATTTACCAACACATATCGGATCCACTAAAAAAAAAATGCCGTACGAACGCATGTAAGAGAAGGCCGGTCCGGTCCGGTCCGCGGTTTCCAATTCTCGTTTGGAAAAATGAAAAACGGCGCCGGGGAAAGAACGTTTTTCGTTTCATGAAACGGCGTGCCGTGTTTGCTCATCGTGCCTCGCGTGGGCTTGGGCCCTTGGTCAATTTCTCCCGTGGGCTTGGGCCATATATAAAGTCAAAAATTCCCATCGTCATCCGCGCTTTGCCATTTCTCAAAAAGAGGCGCGAAAAAAGTAGGAGAGAGAGAGAGAGAGAGAGAGGAGCGGCCATGGCAGGTAGCGATGCGCAGAAGCAGCTCCTGACTCTGATACGCGACTTCGCCTCCGAGAAGTCACAAGGAGGTAATCTTCTCTCTCTCTCTCTCTCTCTCTCTCTCTCTCTCTCTCTCTTCTCTTCTTCGTGGCGACTCCTTCCTCGGCCGCACTCGTCGCGCGGAACGAGAGCAATTCCGGGAGGGGCGACGCCGGAAGCGACGGTGGGAATCAGCGATGTAGGATCTCGAGATGCTGAGCTAGGCGTGGTTGCAGCACCGGCTGCGGCAGACGACGCGCAGGATTGCTCCGTTGTTCTCGTTGCTTCTTCGTCTTGTCGCGACGGGACGAGTAGATCGAAGTTTCGAGCTCGATTTGATTTCGATTTGATTGCTTCAAAACTCGTGAGAGGAACGAGCTTATTTAGCTGTCGCTGAGCTAGGCGTGGCTCCAGTACCGGTTGCAGCAGGCGACGCAGGATAGCTCCGTTCTCGGTTTTTTTTTTTTTTTTGTCTTTTCGCGAACGAGTCTATCGAAGTTTTGAGCTCGGTTTGATTTTGATTTGATTGCTTTTAAACTCGTGAGAGGAACGAGCTTATTTAGCTGTTGCGGAGCTAGGCGTGGTTTCAGTACCGGTTGCAGCAGGCGATGCAGGACTGCTCCGTTCTCGTTTTGGTTCGTCTTGTCGCGACGGGATGAGTCGATCGAAGTTTTGAGCTCGATTTGATTTTTGATTCGGTTGCTTTTGTAATTCCGCGAGAGGAACGAGCATATTTAGCCGAATGCTTAGGGTTTCGGCATTGTGTCTATGGTCACGCGAGTGTTTAAGTGTTTGTCCGTGTTGAGATGTGCAGAGCGAAGAGTAGCTGGTCTCAGGAAGCAAATCGAGGAGCTGCGGTTGGCACTGGATGCGGCCAACACGGAACTCGAAGATGCAAAACTCCGTAGGGAGACTGCCGAGCAAGAGCTGAAAGGCTACGAAGTGGAATTGGCTGTAAACGAATCTGCTATTCAGACTCTCAAGGTTCTGCATTGACCGCTGTTAATTACGTCCAGTTCCTTTTTTGTCACGTTCGCAATTACGTCCAGTTCCTTCTTTGTCACGTTCGCAATTGCGTCTCGATTTGTTTTTTTACTACTGGATTGTTTCTAGGCTAGGATTTCCACCATTCAGGAGGAGATATCTGCTATTCGGTTGGATCTACAGGATCTGAAGGTGACCATTAGCTATCCCTAATTATCGATTTTACGGTGCCGGAATAGATTTTGAAAGTGGTGAATTGTTGTTCATGCTTTGGCTCTTGGCTGTACAAAGAGAAAAGACAGGGAATCTAGGTACGAATGCGTTTTCGCTGTTGTTGATTCACTTACATTTGATCGAGTCTCATTGCTGCGTGTTATTGTGAGTCCAGAGATGAGTTTATCGACAAGATGTATGAGATGAATGCCGAAATAAGGTCTGTCTCATTGAGCATATCATACCAGTTTGCTTCTGCCATCTCACATCAAGTCCTTGAAGTCTCTAAACTATTTGTTGGTTTGTTTACTCGGCGAAGCAGGAATTTCCAAAAGACGGCATTCGGAGATGTTGGTAAAGAGGATATCATCAGAAATTCATCCGGTATTGCCTTGACTCCAAATCTTTTATCACTAGAATTCCCAGTTCCGCATGCATTTCTCTTTCTTCCTTTGCAATTTTCAAATATTTTTTCCATTCGCAGGAATGGATTTTTTAAATGGTTATTGTAAAATCTTGTGTACTCATGCCATCATGTATTGTTATTTTATGTTGTTTAGTTAGTGTTGTCTCACATTTATTTTCTTAATGTGTATCAATCATGGAGGAAATAAGTCTTTCTGTGCCCTAAGCATGGTAAAGTAAATAAAAATGGGCAAAAAAAGAAAAATAAAAGGAAGGCTGTTTTTCATTTCTGGTTCGTGCAAAGTTTTTCAATGCTAATCATCCTCATTATCTGAGACTAGAAGTACAATATACTAAAACACAGTATGGAGGTCATTTCGCCCGCATTTATATGGCTCCTGCAATATTGAGGATCAACTTCTTTTCAGAAGATAGCTGCCTATCTGTGAAGGAGGATGTTCGTGGGATAGCTGACAGAACTCTTGAGGATAAACTGGCTCATGTGATAACTGAACTGACTAAGGAAGAAGAGATGTTTCAAGTAGAGCAGAATATCCAAAAGCAGGTGAATACGGTCCACTGCATTTGGATGTGCTAGCACAATAATTGATGCCTTGAACACTTATGTCTGCTTGCGCGTGGTGGGAAATCCTGAAACTGAAGTTGGTGGACTGAGAATGTTGAGAAACAACTGAATAATAGGTTATTTTTCAGGTCCAGCAAGAATTGCTTGATTTGGAAATGAAAGTGCCATTAATGGAGGCAATTGCGAAGGCAACAAGAGATTTGCAGGGCATGACTAGATATCCTTCCCTGAAAGTAGATCATGCATTGTCAAGTAGACAACATTTGCTTTAAGCGTCATGCATGAGCACATATTCCAATCTCCAGTAGTCATCATATTTAAGAAAATTCACGATCTTTTTCCTAATTTGTATATAGATTGGAGCCATACATATACAGATAACCAAGTCATGTAGTCACATTATGTTGTAAATGTCAAGAACTGCCGTTTAGCGAGAGTAGTTTATCTTTGCATGGAGATGAAGCATCGAAGAGGACAATGTTAGGGAAGACAGTGAAGTAGAACTCTTTTACCTTGACAGAAACAAGCAGAGTTCCCAGTTAGAACAGAAGTATTCTTGCCTAGCCGAGGAGCTCCAAAGGAGGAGTGTGTGCCCTTCTTGTCGTCAAAACAACATTGAGGCTCTTGAAGGCAGTCTTCTGATTAATGAATTGGACTGACGCTAGTAAGCTTTTCTTTTTATTTGAATTACCGAGAATGAGTTTGTTACTATTATTCGATTAGACATCCATCATAAATGGACTATGCTTTTGCTGCATTCCCATAAGGATGAGGCTTCAGCATTCAAGCTCAAGGTCTTCATCTGGCACAGAGTTTTCATGGATCCTGCTTGCGGCAAAGATAGAGGTATATTGTCTACTATGTAGCTAATTTTGTTCTGCCTGCATGACTATCAAAATTTCTTATTTCCTACTGATTTCCATTGATTGTAATAACATTCATGCTTGAGGGGATAAAAGATCCAATTGCAATTCTGTCATTGCGTTGTGCTTGCATGCTGTTCTCGTGTTATCATTTACAGTAATTCAACTATCAATCACTTCTATCTCTTATCTCTGGAATAAATTTTCTTCTCATCTACTCTATTTCTAAATTACAAAAATCACCTTTAAAAGACCAAGAGGACTTCTGATCAAGTAGCTTTTTAGAAGCTGTTTTTGATGACATAGTTGATGGAAGGTCATCTGTGTCCAACATGACTTGTTATCTATAACTTCAGTGTAGCTTCTGGCAATGATTCCATATCCTTGACAACCAGTGGCATCAATGTAGATGTGGCATTTTCACAGTGCACACTCTTCCCCTGCAACGGCAACATATCAATTACTCTTAATTAGTTAAGTGCTCCTAAAGAATTGAAATACGTGTTCAGGAATAATTTTCATGCTAAGTTTCCGGAAAATGAGATTTAGGGAAATATTAAGCTCTGATAAAAAAATGGAGATGCATAGAAGAATTACACTTTGGAGTTCGATTGAAGGAGCTGTGGATGTGAAAATGGCAGGCAGTGGAGCAACAATGGGGTTGGATTTTGCTACTTCTATCTGTGTGGCAAATAGAGCAGAAACCGGCCGATGATCAGAAAATTTGCTTTCACTGCGAAAGTAGGAGACTTGCCTCACTCCTTTTCCATACCACAGGATCCTATCACACCTGCCACCATTAGTATGACAATATTTTCTTAGATGCTTTGCTGATAAATGAGAAAGGGCAACCCTAGATACTCTTCTACTTGAGTCAATAAAGTAGTACTAAGATGACTAATACCATGCTGGAGTCCGTTGCTTTTCCCTAAATCTGCTGGGAAATCCTCCCGAGTATCTATTACCATTCAGTGAGGAATACTTATACGTTGGTGGGAATTCTATGTGCCCCTCTTTCCAGCCCTGGAACACTCCGTCTTCTTGTTCTTTCTGAAGCTGGTCAAACTGTTGCAATGCTCTCCAGTCCTGCGCTCTGATCAGTTCCCTGGGTAAATCATTCTCCAAGTACAACCTGTAGTTCAGATCCCCAAACCAGAATATTCGACTGCATGAAAGCATTGTATTTGTAGTCAATAGGGCGAAATGGATGTCTCAACCAAGATATTTTAGAAGATGACTTCTTCAATCAGAAATGATCAGTCATCTGATTGCTAGAATACAGTGCTCGGAATTGCTAATGGAACCTAATCTTTAGAATCTATCGAGCCTCTGATTCTACGCGATAATGTATAGATTAAAATGCAAAAGAATATAGTGGGTCAATAGCAAGGAAGGGGGGGCTCTCTGGCGGGGGTTCATGTGTGGTGATAGAGATAAGTGGAATTAGTAGTAATGTAGAAAATCATAGGAAGCATTCTGCTGCAAATGCTCTAAATTACTTGTCGGTCATAGATGTTCCCTTTTTTCTGTGAAGAAATCTGAAAGACGGGCCACAATGTTTTGCTTGATGGGGAGATGTATAGTTTCTTTTTTTCTTTTTCTTTTTTTTTTTCAGAATGTATAGTCTTTTTTGGCCTAATGAATATCCACAAGTAAGGAAAAGGTCTGCCTTCTCTCCTCGATACAGGTGTCAAACGGGTGGGTCGGGTTGGGTCTGGTTGAAAATGGTGCAACCCATATTGATCAATTTAACTCGTTATGACCCACATTCATGTGGCGTAAATCTAACTACTTATACTCGACCAAACTTATACTTGACCTATACCCGACTCAACTTGTATTCTAAAAGACTTTAATATAAAATTCAATTTAGAAAAAAAATTATTTCTTAAAATATTTATATTGCTAAAATGCTTCAATGTAATATAAAATAAGTGAACAATTTTTACAATTTTAAAAAATAAATTTTATTTTTAAATATATATTTTATTTTCTTTTTTAATGAAAATTTTAATTATTTTCCTTTTTCTTTTTCCTTCTTCCGGTTGGCTGTTGGCGATCGGTGAGCTTCGAGCTCAAGCTCGCTAGATTTTGGCGTGCTCAAAGCTCGCCTATGGCTGGTCGTCGGCAGTCGCCATGGCCGGCAACCAGCCGAAGGAGGAAATAGAAAAATAAAAAAATAAAAATTAAATTAAAAAAAGAAAAGAAAAGAATTAAAAAATTGATTTTTTTAAAAATAAAAATATTTTTTGTTTAAATAACAATTAAGCTATTTAGCCTACAAGGCTATAAGTTAATAACTTAAATGAGTCAAATATGGGTTGAATATGGATTTGTTAATAACTTAAATGGATCAAATATGGGTTGAGTATGGGTTTGTAAACCTATATTCAACCCATATAAACCTTGGGCTTTAATGTTAGAAATCCATTTTGACTTGTTTTCAAAATTTCAAGAGATCCATATTCAACGTAGGCCTACTAGAAATGAGTTAATAAATGGGTTTCTGACCCGTATTGCCACCTCTACTCCTCGATAACCTTATTAATGATTCGTAGCAAAATCACTTACTCATGTCCGAGGATAGTTAGAGGATGATTTTTGCCGTCATCGTTATTGGAATGAGGGAAAGAAGTTCTCCTGAATATCTCCGAGACTTGGTAATTTCTCCGGCCTTCATCGCCTTTCTTCTCACCAGAGGCCAAGTGTGCAGCAATGAAGCAAAAACTAGTTCCTCCTATAGACATGCTAACTGAAACCGAGCCTTTGTTCCCTAGATAATTCATAATTCCACATGGCACTGAACAGATTCTAACGTTAGACACACAGTATCTCCTCAGCAGATCCTTTCTCATCCACACGCTGATAAATACCCCGACCATTTTCTTGCTTGCCATGAGCTTATATTTGCTGCCGGTGTATGATTTGCCACGCTTCGTGGGATGCTCTTGCATTGAAATCATCGTGCTGCCACTAATGCTCCTCCTTCCTTCATAATCTGAAGTTCCCGCATACTGATAGTGGTCATCTGAGATTGGATTTAGCATCGGGGTTAACCACGGGCATCCATATCTCTCATTCAGTGCTTTTCCGATGAGCATGTTCCAGTTTGCTGCTTCTTTAAGGTCTTCTGCTCCAATTACGTTCCTTGTCTTCAGCGGTACAATCTCTTGAAATCTGCTAGCACCGAAAAGCTAGACAAATCAATGATTCTCCACTACGAATTGGATATTGAACAGACACCGCTAACGTTTATCTAGAAGTGCTGCTTACCCTAGGACATACATATCTGCTGCATCTTTAAGATTCAGCCAGTCATCCAAATCCTCTGCCAAGCTCCCAACTGGCGACCTCCCCGCCACATTCCACGTACCCACAAAGATTCTAAAATCCTCGAGATATTGTCAAGTCAATCAGAAAAATAGCATCACTCCCTCGGTCCTTTCTCCGTATTTCAAAGGATGCGATCAACTTACCTCAGTTCATTTCTTGGAACGCAAGCATCAATCTCCATGGCCTGAGCTGACAATTCAAACGGGTCTTCTTCATCTTCACAGTCGGTGTCATCTGTTCACACAAAGAGAATAATTATTTTCTTCTCTTTTCCCCTTATCCTACCCCTGTCCTTCCAGATGCAAGGAAAAATAGAAGGAAGGAAGAGGGACAAAGACCTGAAAGTTCGCCCCAACGAAACAGGTCGTCTCCTTTGTGCTTCCACAGGAACCACTTACGCAACCATTTACCTGATCTCCATCCCCGGTTGATGCCATCCATGGCTCTCCAGTGGGATACAGTCCATGCCAAGACCAGCAAAAAGTTACCTACATATGCTCATGTTTCATCCTACGAAAACCCTGTTTAATCATCTCTCAGCCGCAGCTGCTTCCTGTCGGCCGACCTTGAACTCGGAAACGCAAAGTTTAGCTGTCAGAAAAGAACCCATTGTGTTAATCGCCATAAACAAGAGAGACGATTTGTTTATTTGTTTTTTATAAAAGCGGTGTGCCCAAAGGGAGGGAAGGTTTTGAATATACCACAGAACAAAGTCCAAATGCTGGCTGGACTCGAGAGGAAGCTGAACTTCGGTGCGAAACTTTTAAGCGTGAACAGCATAAAAAAAAAAAAGAGCACCAACTCCAAACATGTGATAGATAAAGCGAAATGATATAGGCCTCACAGGAGTGTTATCGCTTGCTTCCAAAATTCAAAGCCTGGTAGGTGTTGCTGGTCGCATTCACGTACGTCTCGTGCAGATCTCATTTTACGCGACAAGATTTTTCTTCTTTTTAGCGAGTCGTTGTTTGACAGCGGGTGATGTTTACTTGGAAAGGTGGAGGACTGGAATAGGCAGGAAAAGATATGAAACCTTTAGCATTCCTATAATAGTACTTGCGAAATAAGTCTGTATAAAGCCGATTTGAGTGGTCCCCCTTTCGTCTATCCCCTCACAAATTACCCTGCTATGTTGTGCGATTGCGACCAATAATATGCCCATGTTTTAAAGAGCATTAAGACTACATAAGTTAAAAAAAAATCACTATTGGTTAACACTCAATAAATCCGTAGAATATATCTTGTCCGACATGTTTGGTTTAACTTCTCTGCAGTAGTTGCAACCACAAGTTTGAACATATTCTTTGGTGATTTTAGTTGTGTGAGTAAGGTGCTATGTAAGTTACAACTAAACCTTTGGCCACAAGAGAAAATGACACAAGTGTATTTCATTAATAAACATATTTTTCATTAACTAATTATTTTAAGCAATGCGAGAAATCATTTTCAGAGAAATATTTTTCTGATATTTTATTTCTTGCGAAATAATCGCACTATATCGAAGGTCATTTACTTATCTATATGTCGGTGATATTTCTCAAATGCCAAGGAGTGATCATGGGGTCCCGTATCTTAAATGTCACCTGCCAATGGAGTCCGAAGACTTTTTATGTCTTTTTTTCTTAAGGAGTGGTCACAATGATTGGAAATGTCTTTAATCAACGCCGCTTATCTTGAGGGAGTACACTTCCACTTGCACTTTTCAAGTTTCACGCTGTTTAATATTAAGTGCAAAATTTTACAGATTTTACTGTTACATACGTATATAAGCGAAGACTTTTTCATTAGTACACCGAACTTGGGACGATTTACACCCTGCGGATTTCTTCATTGGGTGGGAATTTCAGTCCTTCGACACTACGTGTGCAATAACGAAACGATTAACATGTAGTTGTCACTTGTTTACCCATTTACTCTCGGACATCTAACCTCGTTCTTGACCCCCCACCAAAGTTGACACAAGACAAAGTTCCCAACGCCCCCTCCAATCTTTTACAAATGGTCCACATAATGAAGAGCAAAGACAAAAAAAAGGAAGAGCAAAGACAAAAAGAAGAAGACGAAGAAGAAGAAGAAGAAGGAAAAAAAAGATAGTGGCCAGATGAGATGGGGGGTTCCCATTCGAATTTAGATAAATTTGGGACCCGCGGAAGGCGATTGGTGGGGAGTAGTAGTGCAATGAAATTGGGTGTTGTAGCTTTCAAGGGTCGCGACATTCCGGACGAGAAGGTCGTTGGTTGTGGGGATTGCTATTTTGGCAGCCAAGTTTCGCCGTCCGCAATAAATGGTGGGGTTGTTTCTGAGGATGGGACCAAAGCAACACGCACTCGGCTCTGAATCGATGCAATTAAGAATTCCAACCCTTGTCCTGTCCTCCCTCCCCCACTTCTCCATCCTCGCATTGTAGCCTCAGAAACTCTCTCTCTCTCTCTCTCTCTCTCTCTCTCTCTCTCTCTCTCTGATGGCAGGTGTTGCTTCGCCAAGCTGGCTGAGAGGGGGAGCATCTAGCGGATGTGGACTTCCCATCTTGATTTTGATTTTCCTTTCAATAGAGGGCAGATGGTACTTGAATTGCTTGAACGTACGACCACTGATAAGTGGACTACTGCAAAAATCTGGCCTTAATTGGAGAGTACCTATTGAGATTGTTTCAAATTCGGAAATCGTCCCGTGAGAAACGTTAATGCTTTGATTAGAAACAACCCGGAAGACGGAAAAAAACGAATGGATAGAAAGTGCGTCTTGTTTTAAATTCGCACTCCTTTCTTTTCTTTGAAAGTTTTCACAAAATTTTTTTTCTTCGCTGCACGAATAGCAGTTACTTACCAAATAGAAGATTTATTTGCAGATTAATTATTGATTCGGAGTTGCTAGTTCTACAAGAAGCAAGTTACTCGGATCATTCTCTGAAATGTATAGTCAAATCGTCATGACACGAAAGCGTTTGAGAATGGAATGGAGGAGTTATGAGCACGTTTGAGAGGCGGGAGTGATTGATCGTGGAATGCATCGGGAGATCGGAGTTGGATAAGCAAATTGCCTCCCGCCAAACAAAAATTCAAACGAAGAAGTATGTATCTAAATAGGAGGATTAAAGGCCAAAAAAGGACATGCATGCGCTCTTGCCCTAAGATTTGAAAGAAGGAAGTGGAAAAAAGAAAGAAGACATTAGTAAACCATGCTGAAATTCTGCTGAAATTTCATGTCGACTTTTGCAGTGTATTTTAGTTTCCAATTTTCGATTTCATGCCAAGTTAATAGTTTGTATCTCTAGTTTCGAGTGCTGAATTCTGTTTCAATTTCCAAGTTTGATTTTACGTAAATAGTAATGTTAGACATACTAAAATTCGTCTACTGAATTTATTCATTAGGTGACGAGGCAAATTCTTGTGAGTGCTAAATAGGTCTCTAATAAACTCGAATGACCAATTATAGATTGTTATAGCGCTCTGTAAAACCAAATTAGTACGAATCTTAGTCAGTGTCCCTAACTCTGCTTGCCTCGATATTACTTGGTTTTAGTTGGTTAAGCCGGCCCTCTAAATTCCATAGGCACTTTTCATTCCCCGCCAATTTTCAATTTCCAACATTTTAATTTGCTTGTAGTTTTCACCCAATTTCAAAGATTTCATCACATTGTAGTCATATTCAAACCGAGAGGCGAAATCAATTCATCTCTGTGGTCTGAAGTCGGAATTTGCCTTCTGATTTAGTGACTAACACAATCCCAAAACTGTGATGAATAAGCAATTTGTTTACAAAGTTGAGTTTGTATCTGTCATTGTAAAGCGATTGGGGGCACATCGACACACGAATGTCAAATTCTGGACAAAGATGTAGAGAGAGAGAGAGAGAGAGAGAGAGAGAGAGAGAGAGAGAGAGAGAGAGAGAGAGAGTTATACCTTTGATTGGCTATGATTGAATGCCTCTCCAAGAATGTCTTGCCTCTCTGACGACGAGTCCAACGTAGGCCCAAACGACTGCTTGGCTCGCTTCTATCCAAAAAGAGCGAAACGAAAGAACAACGGCTGGCTTTCATTTTTAGCTCCATTTGATCAGGGGATCAACAGATGTTTGGCGCCGCATGTTCATGCAACGGGAGACAAAAAGAAGTGCATGCTAACATATGGTTAACCACGTCGCATGACACTTATCGCCGGCCAAAAAAAAGAACAAGAGAAAGAGAAAAATATAGCCCCGCGACACGTTCAGGAACTCAAAATCGACCGAACTCTGCGATTCTTTTATCAATAATTGTCTCCTACTGTTATACTACTCGTGAATTTGATAGAATCGAACATGACACACAGCTAGTTCATTAACAGGAACTCTACCATGTGACCGAAAATTAGTTGGGGGAAACTTGGCGATTGCTGTGCTGCGGTTTTAGGTTTTAATTCTCTTTTTCAGCTCCTCATCCTCCTCCCTCTAAAGAATGGGAGGGTAATTCTATGAAACAATATTTCCGCCATATGTTGTCACTCATCCAATTAAGCATACGAGTGATCCGTCTTCGTTGCATATTTAAACATCACAAAAACAAAAAGGGGGATAGTTGATCGGATACGTTGCACCGACCGTGGTGTCATGCGATGTAAGGCCAGACTAGTGATCGGAAGCTTGCCTCATTTTGACTTGAAGTCTCGATCCATGAACGTCACGACCTCTTTGCTAGGTTCATACAGCATGATGGACTTGTTTTGGGCCCGTACTGTTTGGGCTGAAAGGGGAACGAGGATATTACTCTTTCAGGCCAAGCAGAAGGAATTTCTTCTTTGAGGTCTGCATAATCTCGCATTCTCCTCATTTTCCTCTCATACATATAGATAGGACGACCATGGTACCCACAACCTTCCATATCGCGGGGCCGCGATTGGAAAAGATAAATATTGTGTAAAACCTAGGCACAAGGTGGCGGGATTAAGAAACTTCACCAAGTACTGTACATATCCTGGTGGCAAGAAGGGCGACAACACCGACCAGCCTTTGGCATGTCATGCCATGCACCTTGATTTAGGAATGAGCGGTTCCAAATTTCGTTCATGTTCCACTTGAAATTTAGAACCTATCCATGGGAACATGTTCTTTATTTTTTGGAATCTGGAACCTACCCTATATATCTTCGAACTTGAAGCCTACCCTATCACGTGTTCCAAGGTCTATCCATGTTCCACCTATATTATTAATTGGACAATTATAGTGAATCATCATTTTTAATGACCACTATTTACTGTTACGATTCACTGATCACAAATTATATTTAAAGATACGAAAAATATGAAACATTAACAAATCATAAAATGAAAGCTCAGATTAGTGATTCCAAATTATACACTCATTATCTAACATCATGAAATACCGCAAGATCACACGAACACATAGATTAAAAAAAAAAACACAAAACTTGTTTAAGGTTTCAGGCTCCAGGTTTCAAGTTCCACCTACCTAGAACCTGAACCTACCCATCAAAACAAGTTCTCCATTTTTTGGAACTAGGAACTTAACCTCCATACCATGGAATTTGGAACCTACAGGTTCCCATCAGTCAAGTTCTCAAGTTCTAGGTAGAACCTAAAACCATGCTCACCCCTACCTTGCATCATGAAGCCGGTTCTTTCTTGTTTCTTGTTTCTCTTTTTTTTTTTTTCAAGCATCAATAGGGGAAATCATGGAGACGATCTTTTTTGTTATTTAGAGATGACAATGGACTTAGACCTACGTTACCATAATATAATCAGAGACTATAATAGTCCCTACTCTGGATATTTAACTGAGCTATAGGCATCCGCTCTCGATAACTCCCGAGCTCCGAAACAGAAAAATAGAAAGGAATATTCAATAGTTGCTAGCTAAAACTGTGTAAATAAGTGATTTACAGACACATGTGAATGTGCTGACCTGATCCATTGCTCCTCTAACAATAAACTCATCTCGGGCATCAGTACTTATCTTTTGAAGTCCTTCGATTTTGTCTGGGCGGCCTCATAGAGGTCAGCTGTTGCCTGGACTGCCAGCAAATTCCATCATTTCATGGGCTAAACAGTCATTAACGACTGCTTCTATGGTTCTACCATCTCTTTGCAGACAGAGCGATAAGCTGCCAATCGAACACATTAATGAGTGCATATACTCAAGGTCATGGTAACCTAATAAGAAAGGAAAACAGATTTAAAACTACAGGGATCAGAGATCTCCATGTCCCCCTTCCAAGAAACACGACGGCTCCCACATGTAAAAAAGCCTGATCAGTCAATGTCACATTAGCTCAATGGGATATTGTTTGGAAGCTCCCTTATCAGATTCGACCAACATAATAGTAGAGAGATGATGGTGAATGTCAATGACCAATAAAAGTGAGATGCATGCATACATGGGGCCAAGTAGGATGGGATTTCTAGCAAGCGGGCAATGGTGATTGGTTGGTTATACCACATCATCACTACGTGGTATATTTGTGCCATAAAATACTTTCTCCCTTATTCTTAAGCTCGGGGCAATAACTCCCGGATCTTCAAGTTTGTGGCCCACCCCAGCATGTATCCTCCTGGCCACATTAAAAACTTTGTGGAAGTGTTACCCATCGAGTCTTCATTTATATTTAAGTGACTGCTGAAAACTAAAGCCGCACCGACACATCACCACGTTATCAAAGTCAAGCTCCCAGATTGTACGTTCTAGTAGAAAAGGGATGGCATTCAAATGCCCCTCAAAATATCAATTTCTTCACAAAATTTTCCGGAGAATCATCAAATTATATTTATTTTTCTTATGTTGAAAGAAGAGAGATCATGTTTTAGTGCTATAAACATCCTAAAGTTGTACCTCCCATTTAGAAAATTTGGCTAGTTGAGACATCAGAGTAATGGCAATTTACATCGTTTAAACTCAATTTCATGCTATGGAAGACGAGATGTGTTTCAATGTCTTGCCCAGTATATAGAGTTGGAGTGTATACGATACTTTTGATTTTTTAATGTACTAAAAAATCTAATTGTAACCTATTTGAAGATCACTAGGTTACTACAAAAATTAAAAGGAGGAGATTCCAATCGATCTCTGAAATTTGAGGGGGAGATGATTTGCCTTCCAGTAAAAACCTCATGATTTATTCACAATGATGACTAATACCTGGTCACTGGAATATCTTCTCATATATTTCATAATCTTAGAGGGCAATTAAGCAGAAGGAAGAATGACCCACCTGGCGAGCTACTTGAGCGAGTCTCCGACTGTCTCTTGACGACTCATTCATTGAGTCAGATTCTTTTGGCTCTTGAGCGTCATCCTCTGTATCCTCCTTTTTCTTCTTCACTTTACTCTTTCGGGGTGCAGCATTTTCATCAGTGTGGTTTGAGGGCTCTCTTCTGCGCTTTCTCTGGAAGGTGTACTTGAGAGGCGTTGAGCTGTTAGTTTGAGTAAACCCTCCACTATTCATCTCTGAATCCAGGACTCTTACATCAGTCATTCCGATGTCTAATTTACCATCTTGAAACATCAGAATCTCCGCACCACTAATTTCCTTCTTCACTGACTCAGAGTCATCTATAAAGTCTTCTTCCCTGACAATCATTCTGTTATTTCTTGATTGCAATGTAGAATCTCCATTCCCTACGACAAGGCCTGCATCCAAGTTGGGCAATAAGCCCTTTTCAGTTTCCTTCAGCCGAGCATCAGCAGAAGTAAAGTTGGCATCAAGTTGATCAGCCTTACAACGACGAAGAATAGATGGTTTAGTAGTTGAAGTGAGCTGGTCAGGAAGACACTTCCTTCCTCTAGCTATCCTTTTTCTCTTGCCTTTGAGAACTATACCGTCAGCAAGGTAGTTACGATTGCTCTGCAACATATCCTGCAACCCTAAGGGATTTTTCAGCTCTTTCACCTTTTCAGCCCTCAAAGAGACTCCAGAATGAGCAATTTCACCAGATTTAACACTGTCATTCGTTGAGCATGACTTGCGGTCAGAAAGAACTGGAGTTTGAGAACACTTCATGAGCGTACTAGAAGAGGGTCTCTGTGAAGTAGCTTTGTACTTTCTAAGTTGTGTCCCTCTTCTTCTTCTAGTTGGGACCTTTGAAGCTTTATTCAATTCTTTCCCAGGTAGCTTCTCTGCCACTTCCAGGGTTTCTTCCATGGAAGCTTTATTACTTCTCTTGCGGTCCAGAGCATAAACTGCTGGGGAAGTTTCTACAACTCCTAAAGTTCGATCCAGCATGTGTCCTTCAAATGCACGAACTCTCTGTGTACATCCATTCCGGTACAGCTCAGGCTCCTTTCTTCTTGCCATGATTATGGAAGCTAAATCTGGGCTTTGATCACAACCATCCTCCAAAGGCAAATCAACCAATTGCCGAGCCTGCTTTCTTCCATTGCAGCTCTTGTGGTTCCTGGCTATGTTAACCAAGGATACATCCTCCAGAGGAGCCACAGTTTCGAGCTCTGAGTCAGATGAATAGGGTACAATGGATTGAAAGGAGTTAACAAGATTCTCTGGAGTTCCATCCTTACTAGGAAATGATAGTTCCTCTGGATTTTGTCCGATTTTGTTTTCCCTTGCCTTCTCCAATTCATCCTGCACATTCCTCAACTCTACTCTGAGGTCTAGGATCTTGTCTTCTGCCTCCTGTAGCTGTGCTTCAAGCTCTTGAATCTTTCCCCTTTGGCTCACAGACGTTGTTTCTGCTTCGGCTATCTATATAGAACAAAAACCAGCAACAGCTATTAGTGTCGAACGTTATCAAACAGCATATAGGGGCATATACAGAATAAATCCCAGCTTCACTCTTAATCCTTAAATCAAGTAATTTTGCTGAAGAAGCATACATATTCAACTTAGACCAACAAAATCTCACAAAAGATTGGATTTGCAGAAACTAAAGCATAAGATATGTACCTTTTAATTCCACAGAAAAGTTATCAAATAATCAGATGATGGCATTACCATTTCACTAACAATTAGTGATAAGCACCTCTAAGTACGACAAGCGCAAAACAGATTTAAGTATGCCAGGTCACATGTGCTCGAAAAGATGAATTGAATGAAGAAATGCTTTTAGCAACCGACAACTGCTATCAGTAAGGAGTTTCCTAAAAATGCAATGCCAAAATGAGTAAAGCGAGAGATGGATGTCAACGATGATAAAATCTCCTCATTCACATACAAGATTACCAAAAGAGGACGTAATTCACAAGACCCAAGCTTGCAGATTTTCCAACTGAAGGATAGTTCACCCAGGACTAAGCCTAGCTTTCATCATGCCAAGCTAACGAAACTATTCCACGTTTTTATTTCCTTCTCTCTTTCGGAGAGCTTTGAAACTGCTTCGTGGTACTTCAAACAGAATACTACGATCCAAAATGTCTATCAGGTGAGCATTATGAAAAGCAAATGCACGCATAGTAGCCACGAGACATTCATAAAGCAAGCAATGCGTGGTCGAAGATCTTTGCATCTTTCTAGCGAAGTTATCATGACATCGAGATAAAATGAAATCAATCACCCCCAGACAAGTTGCAATTTGAATCCATCATCGGTACAAGCTGAAATTGATCAACTAACTTTTGCACAGTGCAGATGCTATCACCACTAGAAAATCACCAAATGCCTATTGATCTACATACGCGGACTTGTCATTTAACTGCAAGGAAATGTGTGAGGCGCTGCTCTTTCACTGTTCAATAGGTAACTTCAAATACAGAAACGTGTCGCGGAAATGCAATCAGGCAGACTAACTAATGGATTATTTCGCGAACTCCTATCTTCAAGTCTGGAATCACAATTCCACCCGAGCCATTATCAAATCGCACATTGTGCAATCACAGCACAGCTGCTTCATCATAATCAGATCAGATAGATCATCAACAAAGCAGGCAAACAAACCTAGGCTTCAGATCAAACGGTTCGCACGCCTAAAAAAAGGCCGAAACGAAAAACAAACCCCGCCCCCCCTGACAAGCATCAAGCCAACCAAAGCACGGGCCGTCAGCTCTCGAACGCACCTTGGCATCCATCATCCGCTTCAAGCGGAGCAGCATTCGGAGGCCTTCCTCCTTGGTGGCCTTCAGATCATGCTGCACCCGGAGCGCCCTGCGCTCGGACGCCATCACGCGAGCAGCCGCCTCCTTCGCCGTGTTCAGTATGATCTCCGCGTACGCCTTCTTCAACGCCACCACGCTCTTGCGAGACCGAAAAGAAAAAAAAACACAACAAAAACAAACAAGAAAAAACATCAGCAGACAACCAGACGGAACTACGCGATCGAGGCCGTCGCGCGCGCGAGAATCGACGCCCGGAGACGCGAGAACCGCGCAACATTCCGCCGGCGAGCGGCCGGGATTGCGGGAGGCGGTGGAGAGAAGGAGCGATTCGGAGGTCCAGAGAGAGAGAGAGAGAGAGAGAGATGGGAAGGTTTACCTCGGAATCGTCCATTGCTAGGGCAAAGGAGGAGAGCGGGGGGAGGAGGAGCAGCAGCAGCGGAGGAGGAGGAGGAGGAGGAGGTTTATATATAGAGGGGAGGAGTGTGTTCGTTTCGCCTTCGGTCTCTGTGCGGGGAAGCGGTGGTGTGTCTGTTAGGAACTGAAAAGGAAGGAAGAAAGGAAGGAAGGAAGGAAGGAAGGAAGCTGGAGCAAAAAAGGTTTCCACCCATTCGATTTTACGCGATTGCCCCTCGTTTTGAAATTCAATTACGGGGTTCCGCGTTCGTTAACGGTGGCGTCGAGTCCGTTGGAGGGTTTTTGGTCTCGTGGAATCTCCCTGGTCGGTTTTCTCTTCACTTTTATTATTATTATTATTATTGTTATTATTATTGTTATTGTTATTATTATTTTTCCCTTCGAAAACTCGATCGGAAAATGATGAAATGTCTTTTTTATCTGATAAGAAAAATCCAATCGAAAAATATAGTCACACAAATGTTTGAGCTTGTGATTGTGCGAGAAAAAAGAAAGGGTAAAGTTGGTCATTCAAAAGCCGGATACGAAGAATTAAGCTTATTATCGAGATGAGATTATGTATATAAAAAGAATATATATAAAGGTAGACGAAAGATGTTGGATACTTTTAACACTCCCGTACACCATGTGAAAGAGATCAAAACCGACGCTTAAAATTCGACTAATGAGAACTGGTGTGCGAAATAAATTGGAGTAGAATATGGCTCCGATACCTATCTTGAAATGTCCGACCCAAAACTTTAATGGTCGGTAATTGCTCATCTTGTTTTTCGGTTCTCCCACCTTTTCTTTTCAAGTTGGAGTGACCAAAAAAATTTGTGGTCCAATGAAATCTCAAATCTACATAATTTTTTCACCTCAATTTTCTTGAACTTTTCCGAGCAAGAGAATTTGACTATTCTCGGTCCATTTCTTCCCCTACCATTTTTTGCCGTGCCCATTCCACCCCTTTCCAAACAGAAATGGTCGGTGTTTATTCATGCTGATTATTTGCGTCGTCGTAAAAAAAACATTTCCAACATGCCGATGCGCAATTTAGGTCATTCGTTGTTCGCTGGAGCTCCAATCGACGATTCAACATGCACTCATAGATAATGACTTACAGCATCCATGGTCGTGACCTCGACGGGCCTCTCCAATACTTAAGGCAGTAAATTGAAGATGATAATAAAGGAAAGAGACTTGGTGTATAGAAAATGGATAGGGCCTTTTCATTTATTTTCTGAAGAAAAAAGTGAAAAAGTATTTTAAAAATTGATTGCTTATATCGCTTAAAATAATTAATTAATGAAAATAATTTTCATCATCAATGATAATTTATGTCTAAATATTTTTACGGATAATGAAGTTATTTTTCATTCGTTTTTTTAAGTAACACAAATAATCCTTTTTTGAATTTTTTTTTCAAATCATTCGAATATTAACTTGTATTTTACACGGCATCAATCTCGATAGGAAAAGTCTGAGATCGATGTCCTTGTCGAGGTGTTAGTAGCTCAAAACTCATCCGACACGAGCTAGGTACGCCCATACATCCACGGGTGACTTCCACCGCCGGACACCGTGCCATCGGCGGCGGCGGCAATTTGGAACGCCGGTGGTTTGGGGGAGGGGGGGGGGAGAGGTCGGGAAAAGAAGGCCCCACGGAGGGCCCATTCGGAGACGTGGACGACGGGGTGACCCGACTTCCGAGGAAAAGGGGTGCGGCGGGGGGGCCCCGATGCGGCGGCGTTTGGGGGGCGAGGCGCGATTTTTTCGGTTATTTTTGGGATCGCGCCAGGCGCGGAAGAGGGGGAAGCGTGTGGGGCCCGCGGGGGTGTTGGCCGGTCCACGCGGAGGTTCGTTACGGTGGGTGGGGTGGGGAGGCGTGAAAACTTTATTCAAAATCGGCGACGGTTGCAGAAGACGAAGACAAGCTACGAATCGACACGTGTAATTATTTCCGGCTAGATTATTTTGTCCTCCTGCAATATATATATATATAGACACAAGCAAAAGAAAAGAAAGAGGAAATAAAGAAGTAAAACTTCGAAAAGAATATTACGATATTATTAAAAGATTTCCATGTCAGTGCTGGCCGCGCTTGTCTATGGTAGCGATTTTGAGCCAAAATTAGCTAGTTGGACCGAATTGGTATAACCACAAGATATTTACAACTGAATTGGCATATTGACAATATGTTTACGGTTTTTTTATTTTATTTTTCTTCATATAAATGCAACTAATTGATAGCTTAGATATTTGACCGCTATTCGTGACTTTTTGTTAATTGAATGCCAAATTTACATGACCAAAGAGCTAATAGTGCAGATCAAAAAGTTAGGAAACACGTTTCAATAGTCTCCTAGTTTAGCGGGTCTTTCTGTATAGTAGCTTATTTCAAAATAAATATCGATATTTAAGTTAATTTCATTCTTCGCAAAAACTTCACTCATAAAAAGGATCAATAATTTATAATTGAGATCGACATGATTCTTATGTTCCGATCGCATCACTCTGATCTTTACGAATCAATACAAAAGCGAGCACCCCTTGAAACGGTTGCTCAAGTCCGACACAGTATTAATGTACATAGAGGGATTTTTTAGGTGATTCTAGAATCAATGCACTCGTTGCCTTCTCTATGGATATGCTTCACCTCGATCTTCAGTTCTCGCGCATGTTACATCGAATGGTTGCTGTCGGCAGCATTCCTTGTACAATTCTAGTCTGGGACAAACGTGATTAAGATTTCACTTCCAAGATCATTTCTTTGGAACCAAACTTATATCCCAAGTGGAAGACCCAAATACCCAACTTACAACTTTACCAAGTCAAGAAAAGAAAACCGTTTTGGCATGTTTCAACTTTCAAATACTAGACAAAGATGCAAGTTCATGCTTCGAACAAGCATTTAAGGGAAGAAACAGGAGTTTGATTTGAACTTTCAAATTGAGGAAATCATTTTAGGAAAGACATGAAAGCCCCACGTTCGCAAGTGGCAGGGCCACGAATCGCATGGATCCAAATTGAATGCGCCTGATTGGCTGCATCGAGGTCAAATGTTAAACCCATTTCACCAAAAAGCAATAACGTATCATTCGCATAAAATAAACTCGATTTATGAATGGCGTAACGAAGAATATCAAGTTAATTACGATGCAAATATCACGTGAACTTACTTCTGTAAAACTAAGGATGTATTGCTTTGTCTTTTTCATACGTAATTGGCTTGGTGTACCTGGCATGCTCCAATTGGACAGATTAGAGTAATCAATCAGAGAGGATCAACTATTGCAGCCGAAAAAACTGGCCATTGCCCATTTTGCTGTTGACGTTGGACGATTTCGAAATCAATGAGCAGTGAATGAGCACCATTTTCGGCCAAAAATTAGAAAAGAAAATAAGCACCATCTCTTTTTTTTATTATTATTATTCCATTTTTTATGCTCAAAACCCTTTGATTATATACTATCTCCAAGAATCCATCTTTAGCGAATTCATTGTTAATCATCAAGAGCCTCATTCACCATTGAATTTGATCGAGACACTCGCAAAAGGCACTCAATCCTCACCCATAGAATTAAGAAGCTCAGATTCTGTTTCTCTCTTTGCAGATTTCTGGTCGATGTACCTTCTTCACACCTCTTTTACTCCCAAAGTTTCCACTATTTGCGCGTAGAACTCACCCCATGGAGCTAGTCACCCGAGAACACCGTTTGCTGTGCCTCTCACGAACGGTCCTCTTCGTTCGGTATCAACGGATCGCGGTCGTTGAGGACGATGTCAAGTGCTTGCATGGTCTCGAAGCCTCGCTCGGCAAACCCACAAGGGAAGCTGAGTTCTTGGAGATTCGCAAACTCGTCGGTCGGGTCCATGTGCAAGTTCGTGCTGGAACGACCATACGCAGCCTCTAGCTCTGAGGCATGGACTTGTCGCGGCAGGTTCCGCAGTCATTGCAGTACTGCCAGAACTTGCAGACCTTGGATCTCTCTAACAATGGCTTCCCTGGTTCAATCCCTTGTCCAATATGCACATGGCTTCCTTGCTTGTGACATTAAGGCTTCGTTTGCTTTAGGAAAAATGAACGATTTGAGAAAATATATTCCAAAAAATAAAAATTTTTATGGTTTGAAATAATTAGTCAATTAAAAATATTTTTCATTATCAACGACAATTAATATCTAAATATTTTCGTGAATAATGAAAATAGTTTTTGTTTGTTCATTTTTGTGAGCGACATAAGAGAGCATTTTCAGGGAAATATTTTTCAGATTATTTATTTTCTGTGAAACAAACGCACCTTATGCTCTGTCCACCTTTCGGGCTCTATGAAACCCGAGCTAGTGAATTGTGCTTACTTGAACAATCTTGTGCTTTCAAATGATCACCTCACCAGGACAAGACCTTATTGAATTTTTTTTGACTCTAGGAAGGCTCAAGAGGTTCTCGGTCGCAAACAATGATTGGAGAGGGACGATCCCTTCGTTCTTTGATGGGTTTGATAAGGCAAGTTTTGCAGGGAATGATCTATGTGGAGGGCCTTCAGGGAAGTGTGGGGGGTTGAGCAAGAAGAACCTGGCAATCATAATTGCTGCAGGGGTTTTCTGTGCCACGGCATCTCTGTTGCTGGGTCTTGGCCTACGGTGTTGGTATCATCTGAGGGTTGTGAGGAGGACGAAGAGGATATATGGGATCAGGAAGGACGATGATAGTGTTTGGCTGAGAAGCTTAGGGCTCTCATATGCTTGTCCAGGTTTCTTTGTTCCAAAAGCAGACCGTGAAGGTCAAGTTGGCTGATCTACTGGCCACCACAAATAATTTCAGCACGGAGAATAAGATCATTTCCACTAGGACTGGTTACACTAGCAAGGCCATCATCCCGGATGGCTCCGGGCTGGTGGTCAAGCGGCTCAATACTTGTAAGCTCGGGGTAAAGCAGTTCCGGTCGGAGATATAGCAGTTGGGACAACTGAGGCACCCAAATTTGGCGCCCCTTTTGGGGTTTTGTATAGTGGAGAAAGAGAAGAAGTTGGTTTACATGCACATGTCGAACGGCACTCTTTACTCTTCGTTGCATGGAAGCAGTGTTACATTAGTCTTGACTCTTCGTTGCATGGAAGTGGTGTTACAAAAATCGGCCAACTAGGTTCCGGGTCGATTTAGTTATTGCTAGAGGCCTTGCTTGGCTTCATCACGAGTGTCATCCACCCTTCTTGCATCAAAACTTGTGCTCGTACGTGATCCTTATCGACAAAGACCTTGAGGCTCGAATAGTTGATTTCGGCTTAGCAAGGCTCATGACTACCGCAGAGTCCATCGAGAGCAGTTTGGTGAATGGCAATTCAGGGGAGTTCAGTTACATTGCTCCGGAGTACTCGGGCACCATGGTTGCCTCGATGAAGCGGGATGTTTAATGTTTATGCATTAATATTTGGGGTGGTGCTTGTGGAGTTGGTAGCGGGGCAAAAGCCTCTCCAGGTGAACAAAACTGACGAGGAATTAAGGATGTCATTGACAAAAGTACCCGGGAATACGGCCATGATGGCGAAAATCTGCAGTTCCTTAAAATTGCTTGCGATTGCATAATTTCTCAGACCTAAGGACCGATGGCCCATGTACCAGGCTTACCAGCCATTAAAGAGAACGGCCGAAGAGCAAGGTATGATGAAGTCATATGATGACGAGTTTCCTCTGATTCATTTCCTAGGGATATTTCCAAGTATTTGGCAAAAAATTCAAGAACATTCATTGTGTATAGTTCCGGAATCTGTATTTGCCACAGTGTATATGTATAATATAATTTTTCTATATGATGAAATAAGCTATGTAGCTCCTAGTTCAAGCATTTATCAGGAGTATATGAATTTTCTGGCTCTTCTGTGTGGGAAGAGGTTTTGGAATAGAATCCCTTTCATCTTTTATGTGCTCCCCTGCTTGCTGTTTCATTGTACACTGCGGCCATTGACATCCATCATGCTGATGCCACGTGGTGTCTCTACAGGTCCAGATACTCTGATGAATCAATGTCAACTTTAGTATATAAACTTGGAAGTTACAACTATCTTCATGGGCAATAACGTCTCTCTCTCTCTCTCTCTCTCTCTCTGCGAGTCAAATATGCATTGAACTTGAAGACAAACTTACCTGATCTCATTATTGTCCAAAATCTTTTACACTCTGCCGGCTGTTCTGAGTACATTTAGCTCCAAACACTAGCTGGGAACATAAAATCATTCTGCAAAGTTGTAGCTCTTTCACAGGGGCTATTGCATTGTCATGTCTCAGGAGCGTGTATTGGGTACATAAAGCTTGTGATTTCCATCTCGTTTAGGACAAACAATCTCTGTTATCCGGTAATAGGAAATATATTGCAAAGTAGTCACCTTGCAGGCTCCTGACCACCGATCAGCCACTAAGTCAGAGAAACACCAGGAACATTGCGGCACATCTGCATGCCATCTTCCTAGCTTTCCGTGATGAAAGTTTAGTATGGGCAATGTCTTTCCCAAAACCAAGAAAACTAAGCTCTCTCAGAAGTTCAAAGGCAATCCTTTGATGGGGAAAGGGCAAAGGATCAGAGTTGAAGCTTGTCGTGGATTGGTTTTTCGGTGCTTGCATCATTCTCATTCTTTCTATAGCACAAGCCTCTTGGGCTATTTCGAACCATTAACTAGACTACATGCACTCTACACATGTTAGCGCGGTCCCGCTTTGACATCAGAAACAGAGACATTATCAGCAAGAAAAAAAATCAGGAACAAGTATGATTTAGATGTAGCATGTAGAGTAAAATAAATTCTACCGAATGATTGATGTTTCTAAAGACAAGTGTCTTTTGGCGGGCCACACTCAACTGCCCAAAAATTGCTTCTCTAAATTGCTCAGTACAGTCCAGCTAAGGTCCATCGAAAGGCAAACAGAAATTCTCACAAGAACGAGAACTTGCACGAGCTGGGATGCTGTCTCCCATGCACCAAAAGGGACCCCAAATTTTGAATATCAGTTCACTTTTTAGACCGAGTCCTTTTGCTTCTCGAACCACACAAAATCAAGCCAGGAAAATAGGGGCAAAGCAAAAGGGGAGGGAAGAAAAGAAGGATTGAAAGCAAAAGCAATGGAGCTTAGATTGCTCCTTGTCTTTCCCTTTCTTTAACTGCTTGTTTTAGGAGAAAGTTTGTCTTTTTCTATTATTCCAAACGAAGCGTATGGTAAGATCTCTCGGAACCTTCAACTCTGATACCAATTTAAAGTTTAATATAGATTCGTTGGTTTTAAATTAGAAAGGGCCAACACGATACTTTGAGGTTTCTCGAGTAGATACGGTTTCTGTGGCTAAAAGAAAACCAAGTTCTCGAGATCAATTTTCATGCAGACCCAGCCGCTAATCGAGCTACTTAACTTGCATCGTGAAATGGGGGTAAATTCAATTTCTTCGCTGTTCAACCTAAAGTTGCGCTTAACTTGGACGGGCCATCTGGACTCGTGACAGGAAGTCGGACTGGGGATTGCAACTGCAAGGTCAGTTGTTCAAAAACCCGTCGACCGCTACTTCACACGGCAAAACCTAAAAAAGAACCAACAACCACATGAGGATGTTTCTATGTTCAGACATAACAGCTTTAATCATACTGAGACAATTGAGAGATGGATCTAGTACTTTCATCTGTTTCGCAGTAAGTTTTTTCTCTAATTCCCTTAAAAGCCTTGGCGATCACCACAACGCGGTTCATCAGGTGGAAAGTTTCGAGAATGAGGCCCCTTTAGCTGAGCCACTTGAAGAATTAAAGATAGGAGCAAACCCAGCAAAGATCTGTCAAAAGAACCAAGAGAAACAGCTAGATGATGTAGCTATCTATTTATGAACTATCTCAGTACAGCTGCTCCATCAGAGTCAGATCAGATAATCATCAACATGCAGGCAAACAACTTAGGCTTGGATCAAACAGTTTGCACGATTGAAAAGCCAAACGAAAATTTCACGATCATCAATCAATGACCATCCAGACCGCCAGCTCGTTGAAGACAAGAACACACCTCGGCATGGCATCCATCATCTGCTTCAAGCGAAGCAGCATTCGAAGGCCTTCCTCCTTAGTAGCCTTACAGATAATGCTGAACCCGGAGAGGAGCGGAAGGATGCCATCACGCGAGCCGCCGCCGCCTCCTTCGCCGTGTTCAGAATGATCTCTGGATAGGCCTTCTTCGCCGCCGCCACCATGATGCTCTTGCGATGCCATAAACCTAAAAAAACGTCTACATACATGGCGGAATCACGCAATCTAGACTCTTGCACTTGCTCAATGTGCGAGAATCGATGCTCGGAAATGCAAAAAACCGGACAACAATTCGCAGATGAACACAGGCTAGCGCGACAAACTGCAGGCGCGAGTTCACCTCCCATCTCTCGGAGAGGGAAAACGAAGGCCCACGGAAGTCCATTTGGAATTGTTGACAGGTATACCCAGCTTCCAAGAAGTGCAGTGGCCCAAAAAGCGACGACGTTTAGGTGAAGCGCGAATTCTTAGTTTTTGGATGAGAAACGTGGGGGTCCACGAGAAAAACAAAACAGTGTGTATATACATATTATCATACAAACTATAATAACCAAAAAAATTTGAGCATAACTAAATCATTTCGGTAATGCATAATTTTTAGATGATTAAGAACTTTACATATAAGTAAACAATGAAAAACTTGGATTGGATCTCACGAGCACAATGTAACTCATATATTTCGTACGTTCTTCGCTGTGTCTATGTTACGTGTAAAATAATCTGAACAGATGATCAAATATTTTGTCTCTCATCAATTTTACGTTATTGTGCTAAAGTGAAGAACTTATTCTTAAATATAAAGAGTCACGATTAGATACTAAAATAATTAATGAAGAGATGGGGAGAAGGGAGAGGGTATAGAGATAATGACTCGATGAGAGAGAAGGCATCGAAGGTTGCCAACTAAATCTCGAACGTTTAGATAGCTTAAAGGAAACGAGTTAGTATTAACAAAGCGTTGATATGAATCTATAACTAATATTTCTGGTTAAATATACAAAATGAAGATATTATAGCATCTCTAGTTAAATAGATTGCGTTAGCTGATTTCATCCAACTTGAACTCGGACATGAATGGATAATTGATTGTGTATCAAGTGAGCTGACAAAACTTTTATGTAACTCCGCTTAACACGGTCTGAATTTCGCTAATCTTATTTTGGGAACGCTTCAAAATCAGATCGATACCCACAAAAACATTTTTGAACAAGGTTTCATAATCATGCCAAATGGGTCCAAATAAGTAGAGCACAACAAATTAAACATTTCCTAATGAAAAAAGTTCAATTAATTAGAAACCCGCACACGCTGAGCAAAAGTTAGGAAGTCATGGAAAATCAATAAGGTTGCGAAAAATGCTGCTATTAGCATTAAGAGTTAATGAATTATCATTTACCTTTTTTTTTATTGAAAAATACAATTAATTGATATCTAAGGTATGGCTACTATTTGCGAATTTTTTTGTCTTTATTACCTATTTACAAGACTAGAGAGTTAATCGCGAAAATCAAAAGGATAGGAAACATATTTCAACCGTCTCATAGTTTAGGTGGTTTTTCACTATATTAGCTTGTTTCCAAACAAAAGTCAATTTCATTCTTCACAATAACTTTACTAATCAAAGGGATAGATAAACTTATGAATTAACATGAGCAAAATTCTAATGCTCTAATTGCTAGGGACTACTCTGATCTACATGATTTGATCACTTGAAAGTGGGATAACACGGGCGAGCACCCCTTGACATGGTCGCTCTAGCTTGGCACGAAATTAAGGTATATAGAGAGCTTGTTTAGGTGATTCAATAATCAACCTTCTCTATGAATACGCTTTGACTCGATCTTCAATTCTCACGTATGTACGTACATGAAAAATTGCTCTCGACGGGATGACTTGTACATAACCAAGTACACACTATAAGTCTACTAGAGTCAAGAAAAGGAATCCCGTTTGCCGGGTTCCGACTTTCAAACACTAGACAAAAAATTCAAACTTTCAACATGCATTTGGGGGAGAAAAAAGGGGAGTTTGATTTGAAGTACGAAATTGAGGGGAACATTACAGGAAAGACATGAGAGCCCCGCATTCTCAAGTGGCAGCAGGACCATGAGTTGCACGAATGCAAGTCGAATGCGCCGAGGCCGAAATCCAAATTCAATATTCAAAATATTCGTCGTATTTGATAAATTCGTTCCATGAAAGCCGTAACAAAAGATATTAAGTTGATTCGATTTCAACTCGTGCGTCACATAAATTCTTTCCTGTAAAATTAAAGGTTAATTCCTCTGTCTTTATTACACCTGATAAAGTTAGTTTGCCTGGTATTTTCCTGTTGGATGGAGATAGTGGATTCGGATGATAAATCACAGAGGATCAGCTAGTGCAGCACAAAAACTGGCCATTTGCCATTTTGCTGTTCATGGTGGAGAATTCTCGAAATCGATGAGCAGTGAATAAGCACCATCTCCCTTTTTCTTTATTCTTTCCTTCCTTTCTTTAATGGTCAAAACCCTTTGATTATACCATCTTCAAGAATCTATCCTTCAGTCAAACCATTGTTAATCATCAAGAACCACACTCGCCATTGAATTTGATATGATCGAGACACACACGAAAGGCACTCACCCAGAGGGAAAAAAGAAGGCTCAGCTTCTGTTGTTTTGTTATCTCTCTGCAGATTTGCGGTCAGTGTGCCCTGCTTCAGATCTCCCTCGTTCCCAAAGTTTCCACTCTTTTACGCGCAGAACTCACTCCATAAAGCTGGTCACCCAAGAACACCGTTTGCTCTGCCTCCCGTGAATGGTCCTTTTCGTTCAGTATAAGCTCGTGCAGAGGTTTCCATGAAAGCTTCAGGGTGTTGCTCGGGTTGGTCAGCGAGGCCATCATCAATGAAGCGCTGGTGGGATCTGATGATCTTGTTTTTGGTTGCATGGCTCGTTTCAGCGGTCGCTGTCGTTGAGGACGATGTCAAGTGCTTGCAGGGTCTCAAGGCCTCGCTCGGCGACCCACAAGGGAAGCTGAGTTCTTGGAGATTCGCCAGCTCATCGGTCGGGTTCATATGCAAGTTCGTGGGCGTTTCTTGCTGGAACGACCGTGAGAATCGCATACTCAACCTCGAGCTCCGAGGCATGGACTTGACGGGGCAGATTCCGGAGTCATTGCAGTATTGCCGGAGCTTGCAGACCATGGATCTCTCCAACAATGGCCTCTCTGGCACAATCCCTCCTCAAATATGCTCATGGCTTCCTTACTTGGTGACTCTTGATCTGTCGAGCAATGGCCTTTCTGGCTCTATACCGCCAGGTCTAGTGAACTGCACTTACTTGAACAATCTTGTGCTCTCGAGTAATCGCCTGACCGGGACTATACCGTATGAGTTTTTGACTCTAGGTAGGCTCAAGAAGTTCTCGGTCGCAAACAATGAACTGAGAGGGACTGTCCCTACGTTCTTTGATGGGTTTGGTAAGGCAAGTTTTACAGGTAACGATCTCTGTGGAGGGCCTTTAGGGAAGTGTGGTGGGTTAAGCAAGAAGAACCTGGCGATCATCATTGCTGCTGGGGTTTTTGGTGCCGCCGCATCTCTGTTGCTGGGTCTTGGCCTGTGGTGGTGGTATCATCTGAGGGTTGCGAGGAGGAGGAAGAGAATGTATGGGATTGGGAGGGATGATGATAGTGTTTGGGCTGAGAGGCTTAGGGCTCATAAGCTTGTCCAGGTTTCTCTGTTCCAAAAGCCGATCGTGAAGGTCAAATTGGCCGATCTAATGGCCGGCACGAATAATTTCAGCACAGAGAATATAATTATTTCCACTAGGACTGGATGCACTTATAAGGCTGTCCTCCCGGATGGATCTGCGCTGGCGATCAAGCGGCTCAATACCTGTAAGCTTGGGGAAAAGCAGTTCAGGTTGGAGATGAATCAGTTGGGACAACTGAGGCACCCGAATTTGACGCCCCTGTTGGGGTTTTGTATAGTGGAGGAAGAGAAGCTGTTGGTTTACAAGCACATGTCAAACGGCACTCTTTACTCTTTGCTGCATGGAAGCAGCGTTTTATTGGATTGGTCAACTAGGTTCCGGGTCGGTTTAGGCATCGCTAGAGGCCTCACTTGGCTTCATCACGGGTGTCATCCACCCTTCTTGCATCAGAACTTGTGCTCCAACGTGATCCTTATCGATGAAGACTTTGAGGCTCGAATAGTTGATTGCGGCTTAGCGAGGCTCATGACTACCTCGGAGTCCAACGGGAGCAGTTTTGTGAATGGCGATTTAGGGGAGTTTGGTTACGTTGCTCCAGAATACTCGAGCACCATGGTTGCTTCGATGAAGGGGGATGTTTATGCATTTGGTGTGGTGCTTTTGGAGTTGGTAACGGGGCAAAAGCCTCTCGAGGTGAGCAACCCAGATGAAGAATTCAAGGGTAATCTAGTGGATTGGGTGAATGTGCTCTCTAGCACCGACAGAATTAAGGATGCCGTAGACAAAACTCTCTGGGAACACGGCTATGATGGCGAAATTCTGCAGTTCCTTAAAATCGCTTGCAGTTGCATAAATTCTCGACCCAAGGACCGATGGTCCATGTACCAGGCTTACCGGTCATTGAAGAGCATGGCCGAAGCGCAGGGTACGACGGAGCAATATGACGAGTTTCCTCTCATTTTCTTGAAGCAGGATCATGAATCAATGTAGCTGAAGAGGGAAGAGTCAAAGCCTGAAAATTTTCAGGCTCCAGTTAACATTGATATTCCCTAGTATTTGGTAAAAATTCAAAAACCATCCTCTTGTAAAGTGGCGTAATCTGTATCTTCAGCAGCATATGTAATTTTTCTAAACGATGAAATAAACTATTTAGCTCTCGGTTCTTGCATTTATCAGGAGCATATGAATTTTCTGGCTCTTTTCTTTGTGGGCAGAGGTTTAAGAATAGAATCCCCTTCATCTTTCATGTGCTCCCCTGCTTATCGATTCTTAGTACACTGCGGTAATTAACATCCATCGGCTCGCCTATTTTACTTTCTCATGCCTCTTACCGGTTATCCGGAGTGGATATTCGCTTGTTATTCATGTGTATATCCACAGTTCCATATACTCAGATGAATCAATGTCATTTTTACTATAGGAACTTGGAATTTATAACCATCTTCACGTGCAATAATCTCTCTCTCTCTCTCTCGAAACGATAGTTGATATCGACAGGCAAGGGATGTCCCGGTGGCACATGCAATGTACCTTCAAACGATGGTCAGTCTCTGTTTGCAACCCTTTTAAAGCTAGTATATCGCGCGGTTAAATTTGGCGAGTCGAATATGCATGGAACATGGAGATAGTCTCACATAATCTGATTATCGTCGATAATCTTTATGTCCTGCCGGTTCTTCAGGGTGCTCTGTACATCGAGCTCCAAACACTAGCTAGCACCATTCAAAGTCGTGGCTCTTTCAATGGGGCTATTGGAATTTCATGTCTCGGGAGCGCGCCTTGGATGCATAAGGATCGCGAGTTCCATTTCGCTTAGGACGAACAATCTCTGTTGTCTGGAAATAGGAAATATATTGCAAAGCGCTCGGAACATTGCGGCACATCCGAATGCCATCTGAATGTCTTCTCCAGAACCAAGAAAACTAAGCTCTCCTAGAGGCTCAAAGGCAATGCTTTGATGGGAAAGAGCACACGATGAGAGTCGAAGCTCGACGTCGGTGCTCGCATCATTCTGTGTCTTTCTATAGGACGAGCCTCACGGGCTCCTTTGAACCATGAACTAAACTAGTCTCGTCGTGTTAGTGCAGTCCCGCTTCAACAACAGAAACAGAGACATTACCAGCCAAAAAACATTTGAACGACTAGGATTTAGGTATAGCATGTGAGAGTAAACTAAATTCTACCGAATGGTTGACGATTCTAAAGACCAGCGTCTTTTGGCGGGGCCTCAATCAACTGCACGAAAATTGCTACTTTAAATTGATGAGTGCAGTCACAATGAGGTCCATCAAAAGGCAAACAAAAATTCTCACATGAACAAGAACTTGCACGAGCTGGGTATCTGTCTCCCATGCAACAAAAGGGGACCCCAGATTTTGAATCTCGGTTCACTTTTTAGTCCAAGTTCTTTTACTTCTCGAACCACACAAAATCAAGCCAGGAAAAAGGGGCAAAGCAAAAGGGGCGGGAAAAAAAGAAGGATTGAAAGCAAAAGCAGTGGAGCTCAGATTGCTCCTTGCCTTTCCCTTTCTTTAACTGCATGTTTTCGGAGAAAGTTTCAGTCTCATTCTTTTATTCCAAAGGCATTGCATGGTGGGACTTGTCGAGACCTTCGACTCCTATACGGTTCAAAGTTGAATACAGATTCGTTGATTTTAAATTAGTAAAGACCAACATGATAGTTCAAGTTTTCTTGAGCAGAAACTATCATTGCGATAATAAGAAAACTGAGGTCTTGATATTAATTCTCGCGCAGACCCATGCACAACTTGGGCTAACTTAACTTGCATAGTGAAACTGGGACTAGGGCATTCGGACTAGTGGTAGGAAGTCATGTGCGTGATTGCAACTGCAAGATTGGTAGTTCAAAAACCCGTCGACCGCTACTTTACGTGGCAGATCCTAAAAAAGAACCAACAACCACAAGAAATGTGGTCAAATTGAGGATGTTGCTATGTTTAGACAATAACTGCTTTAATCATACTGAGACATCAGAGAAAGATCGAGTACTTTCATCCTTTTTCACAGGTAGTCTTCTGCTCCAATTTCCTTAGGAACTTTTGCGGTCACCACCGCACCGTTCATCAAGCAAAAAGTTTCGAGAATGAAGCCGCTTTAGCTGATTGGATTTGCTTTATCTAGGGAACACAGAGCCACTTGAAAAGATTAAAGAAAGAGCCAAATCCAACAGGGATATGTTAAAAGAACCAAGACAAAAAGCTAGATGATGTCCAGTGCTATTCCTTACTTATTTAGATTATAACCCTTGTCCAGTGTTTTTCCAAATGTGTCCTCTTGCAAAATTGTCATGGAGGCGAGCTGTAGGACGGACTCGGTCAATCAGGATACAAGAAAACTCGGAGACTACCATGAGATTATAACTCTAGTCTTATTTGCCAACTCTACAAGACTAATGCTCGTTCCATGGTCCATACTTTCCCTGTTTTTCCCATGCCGAGTGAATTTCACTCAACTTTTTCGAACAAGCTAAACGAAGTCGGATTTCCTCAAAAAGTGATGTTGCAGGCTTCTTGCATGTTTTGCTTAGCTGGTACTATCGTATGCTAATGACTCGCCTTTTTAAATGGAGAAGTACAAATTGCGGAAGAAAAATTCACATTCATGAATTGCACAAAAATCAATAACTCTGCAGATACAAATTCAAGCAAGACTACACGGCAAATCCTTTCATTGCAAAGCTATCCTACCACAAGAACATGCGCTGTTTCCCATTTACATATACTCAGCTCACAACTTCGGTCATAGCAGTGCATAGTAGAAAAATCACGACTTCTGATTCCATCAGTCTTCGATAGAGCAAGACTCTGGCAAAAATCGGACTGATTTTCTGTCTCCTTTCAAGCTCCTGGTGGTTGTCTAAATATCACTGCCCTCCTGGAAGAACATGTGGAGTAGAGGAGACACACTTTATATGAGAGATATATAGTTCTAGCTAATCTTAAGATAGTTCAGAGGGTTCTCTTATTGAGCATTCAATCATTAGCTCACTCGAAGCCTGTCGGACATGTGCAGCTCAAAAGTCTTAAGTCTTTTATGAGTTAACGTGCCAAGCTCCACATTGTGTGCTTCCCCTATGTCTTTAGCATTTGTTACAGAAAGTTACACTCATTTTAGACCACGAAAAATTGTTGATGATAGGCGTCACAAGGACTTATTATCAACTCAATCGAGATTATCATTGTGTTTATTTATGTCCTTTGTGACGAGGGTTGGAATTGATTCAGGTGTGGCATACAAATCAACGGACAAAAGTTGGGAGCTATCGACTATGTATATGCACACCCCCATTACTTTATCAAGTGGTCCCTTTCTGTTCCCAATGGCCTTTATTTCTTTCGTTCCTCATCAAAATAAGAGAAAGATTCACATTCAAAGAAACTTTTCATAAAGGGAAAAACTGTCACCAGCTCCTATGCTCCTGCATTCTTGAATTCAATAATTACCTCTTAAGCGGCGGTACAATATGCGAAAAAATTATTGCAGAATTCCAGCGTTTATTCTTTAAAGTAGTAATTCTTAGTCTCTGCAGATTTCAGTATAAAATCAGTATACAGACAGAGAAACTACTTGCAAACGTGAAAGAAGGTCCAGGCAACAGTATTTGCTGTCACACTACAAGTGATATCATCAACAACCTGACTTCGTTAAATGTTATTCGCTACTTCGCCTTCATCGCAAGTGCACTTAATAAGTGATAGCACAATTATACGTACCGGTTGTGGATGGGGTCAGGTCCGCTCGGGACTCTTCGCCTGATTACATAATTGAGATCTAAATCCCAGTAAGCCGCCTCTCTTTCCCTTGCGAGCGGCTTTGTCCGGCCAGAAACTTGGACGGAGGGTGGAACCGGGACCGTCACTTTCGCGCTCTTGGCCGCGAGGCTCGCGTGGATCCCAGAAAACAAGAACCAAATCAGACCCAGAAATGCAAGGGCTGTGAAGAGAGCCCTCGAGGCCCTGATATTGTTATTCCTCATCATTTTCCTCATGATCTCACTGCCTCTTTTCACTGACGGAGTGTGACCACTGATGACAAATCGATGAAAACATGCGACGCCAGAGAGATCGAGACTAGCATGTTGCTATATCAAGAAAGGGGGTGGGGGGGTGTGGTGTGATCTCAGACAAGAAGGAAGGAAGTTGGAAAAACAGAACAGAAGAATCCGAGTGTCATGTAGTGACTTACTTGGCAGTAAGTACCTGTTGGACTCCATTTAAAAGGTGGAACAGAAGTGAAACAGGCTTTCTTTTGCTTCTTGTTTTTTTTTATATACGGAGGAAAGGGAAAGTTAGTTAACCCTTTGTTGCCATTATATATCCAGGTGGGTCCAATTGGAGCTTGCTCGTTTTGTCTTGGTTAGTGCATTGTTTTTTTTCGAAATTAGAGAAGAAATTTGAAGATAATGGCAACGAAAGTGGGAAAGAGGTCATCTGAGTAAAGCCAAGCAAGTTGGGACCTTGCTACCTCACATTTCGAATCTCTTGCGTGTCCTACATTTTGCAAACCAAGCATGGGGACCTTTGCAACAACATTGGATAGGGCAGTTTGGGTCACAGTTCCTCCTGAGAGATCTCCATCACTCGATCCCATTGAGCATAAAAAATTCCTGCACACTGGTGATTTTGAAGTACTAGAATCCGGTCCGGACTACTCTAAGATATCGACAGACGGGACCACAAGTATGAGCCAATCTCGTCGTCTCATTTCGAGCAGCACTTTTCTCTCCTTCCGACTGTATTGCCATAAAAGAAATTCAAACTAGAATTATCTAACAATACTCGGAGATTTCCCACACGGGTAGCTTGAATTTGATTGAGAGAGGAGCTAAATCAAACAGTACTAGAGAAGTTTCAGAGAACCGCGAAAAACATAGATGAACCCTTCACACATATATATCCCATGTCCCAATCAAATCAAATTGAGGACGAACGATGGAGACCGATGTCCCTGATCTGAAACCTGAATTACCTAGTCCTATAAAGAACTACCAAGGATCATGAGTTGGAAAAGCCGATGATTTTTCGCTAATGTCTTTCGAAGAGATGATTAATCAGAAGTGGAACGATACAATATCAAAATATGATTCCACATGCCTTCCTCAAGATATAACAGTTTCGCGCTAAACCAATGGATTGTGCTTAATTCCATTCGTCTCTTCCTGTTATCAAGATGAAGATGCATCGGCTTCGCTTCCTATTGCAATTCATCTCAAGGAATGTGTTTGCATCTGATGGCTTGAAAGTCATGAAGACCAAAATCACGCCAACGCAATAATATATATCGTATCTGACCAAACGATGGAATAATTACGCTCTTTCCGAGGGGGTTCGATCGACGAATTCCATGAAAAGTTGGAATGGGAAGGAAAACGTGAATCTGGTGAGGAAGTAAAATGCAGAACCCGCATCTCTAAGGTCTATACAAATTGCCATCTTGCCGGACCAAGAAATATGAACTATACAAATCGCAAATTCAGAGCCCTGAACCAAAGGGGTGAAAAGAAAAAAGAACCTAAGAGAAGAAAGAGCAAAGTCAAAGGACAATTGAATTATGTCCTGGATGTTGATGAGCCTCCACATCTTCCGAATATGGTGGAGAGACCACATTTTTGCACTGCGGGCGGAGGCGGCAGCGAATCGGCAGCTCGTAAATCATCGTCCTTCGGATCCTTTCTTCTATCATTCAAAACCGCCTCTTGGTCTAGCCCCGTGTTCTTGGCAGCATGCAGCGTGCCGGATTTCCGGTCTGGGAACTGGAGATCCTCCCATATGCGGCCCGAAGAGCCCTGCCTCCGGAAAGAGACCGACGATCTCTGCAATGTGGTCATGATCACGGACGAACCTGCCCGCACTCCCCTGTTGTATCTTCTCCGTTGACGAAGGCTGCCTCAAACAATACTCCGATACTTCCCCGTTACTCGAAGATCGTCGCGAACATTGCCGAAAGGTTTGACGTCTGCGTCGTGCGTGCTTCTTGATCCTTTATTTATGAGGTAATCCTTGTAGAAAGTAACTTGTGGATAGCGAATCGGTTATGTTCGGATGATGTTCTCGGCTTCTATAATTAGGATGCAACAGAAACTCGCATCGCTTTTAACAAAGACACGAAAACTGAGAATCACAGAGTGGTTACAAGGTTCTTGACTAAACATAGGATGTGCCTAACGAGGAACACTAGCAGTTAGCTCATGAAAACATGGTAAGTATGCACAACCATTGCTGAAGTCTCATGTGTTATGTAGGATTGAAGATACCATGATTCGAAAATTCTTTTCGGTGTTATAGATGTGTTGACGGAAAATATTTTCCAGTTAATTTTCAGATTTAGCAAAACACCGGAAAAAATTGTCATTTACGTTTTCTAGATATATCACATTTTCGACAAAACAAAATGGAGCCTAAATCCGCGAATTATTTTTCCCAAGCATGGATTCATATAATCTACAGTATAGAACATCTAACTGACAAATTGTGGATAACGTGAAGCACCCTCCACAGAAACCAAACCTTCATAGACACAGTTGAACAGAAATTCAGAGTCCATTCATAGTCTATTATAACAATTGAAAAAGAGCAACTAAAAGGTCTACCTTTTAATAAATTTACAAGCTTACCATCCAATCAGGTAAATTAACAATTGAATCGCACCGTATTAAATTATTAGGTGTGTTCCCATCACACAGGTCCAGAGCATCTGAATCGTTGGATCTTCCGAACCCTGCGTGACTCACGTGTGTCGAGATAATTATATCGGGTGCGCCCAATAGCAGCCTCTCCTAATGCCAGGACAGCCCTCGTGAGAGAACGACTCTGGAGCGATTTCAAATGATTTAGAAAACATATTCCTTGATTTAGGCGACAAACTGAAAATAGCATAACCTCCATCGCATTTCACGCAATTGAGTGCCAAAATAAGTGCACTGCAGGCGATTTCAACTTATTCATGTAGTAATACTTTCTTAACATGAACCACTATCATCTTATCTGGGCTTTGAGAGACACCCACAAGTACAATCCGGTCGGGTAGTAGACAGCAACAAAAAGTTTGAGAGGTACATTTCTGCGACTATGGCGCCTCCGGGGAACACAGCTCTCGATGTTTATGTACATCAGATCGCGTCTATAACTCTCGACAGTGTAAAAGAAGAATGTGGAAGCTAAACACAGAAGCAAATCCTTACTCTACGACGAGCACGCCTTGCAGCTCTTCCTGCAGAATCCGTAAGAATCCTCGGACCCAACCATGTAGAGAGGGTTCTTCTGGCACTCGCCGGCCCTGGCCCACCTAGGGCAGTTCACATTGTCGTCCTTGCATTCTCCGCTAGCTGTGCTCCTCGTCGGCTTGTCGAATGACCTCACATGGATCCACTTGGTTGCAGACCATTTCTCGCCTTCAATGACAGGGCAGCTCCCGTGCAAGCTGCTAGAGTCTGTGGTCGCATTCAGATAAAGGCTGAAGAACAGCAAGGCATCGCCTTTCAAGGGTTTCACTGGAAGGATGTGACATAGACCCAGAATCAAAACGTTTTTTAGCAGTTTCTAACAGAACAAGCATCAAACCACTTCAGCATTCTTTCTTAAACAAGTTGAAGAATGTTTATTTAATCAGCTACAAAATTTGACATTGACCCTGGATTAATAAGTTTATCATCACTAATGTGACTTGAGAGTTATCTCCATTCTCGAAAACGTTCTACTGCTTCTTTAAGACTACACGAGCAGCAACAACTCAAGGATCTAGTGAGACAGTCTTACATTCTGTATGCAACTAAGCACAGTGAAGTATGATCAGAGTATGGGGTACCTATTGCAAATATGAGCGCAGGGCCTACTACAGTCTGACGCATAACGTTTTGTGGTCTGTTGGTCATTACTTAAGTTAAAAAAGACATCTAATCCCTTAACTCACCGATGCATGTTACAATTTGAAATCAAGAGTTTAAATAAGATTGATCAGAAGATAAGTTCACCTAGAAATATAAGCTACAACTCATTCATACATTGAAGGGATTTAAAGTGGCTACTTCTATCATATAACAAAATGCAGTTTGAAAAGCTAAAGAAACTGGCCCCAAAAAAACGAAAAATGAAAGGAGAAAACCTTGCCCTGCAAAGCATCTATCTGAGGCATACTAGCCAATAAAAGTAGAAAGGGAAAACAAAAATGAAATGTCTGTGAAAACAATGTAGTACCTGGATAACCATTTTTAGCACAATCAGAAATGTCATCACTCTTTGGTTGAGACAACTTTCCCTGCAGTACATAAATGAGACATAATCAATTATCGACATTGAGAGGAGCGCCTTGGGGGCCATGGTTACGTATTTAAGAATCACAGCAACATTCAGTTTCCTTACCTCTGCGTGAGGGAAAACCGTTTCTCCTCCCCTCTCTACATTAGACAGATACATCAGCACGGTAGCCACCCGATGGCCACCTAACTCTTGATTAGCCTTGTCATGGAAATAATCATAATGAGGTTCATACTTTTGACCATGCTCATAGTGTAATATTTGAATCGACTCTCCATTTTCTGGTTACAAAGCCAAATGAGAATTATAAAAAATCAAAATCAAGTCTCTCTAGGGGCGATAATCCAAAGAAGGACATCATTCCACAAAAGAAGTGTTAGAGACTTACCCACAGGAAGGAAGGTCCAAGCAGCTATCCTAGCTTCAATATCAGCAACAACTTGATCCTTCAAAAGCAAAGAAGATCAAAGAAGATGACACCATATTAGTTCACCCCTCATTCTAAATAATTCAAGAAGCTCTTCCCAAATTATGTAGAAAAAAATTAAAATCAGCCAAAAGCTGGTGAAGTTCGACGAAGCAGAAGTTATTTAATTCAGTATTAATACTTCCCAATCAGCAGTATAACAAACTTCTGCCATAAAGAATCGATCTCATCAATGTATTAGGCCATCTTACTAGCTACAACTTCTCCTAGATGAAACAGGTCAAGACAGATTTCAAAAGTACCAATTTCATGACCACCACATCGGTGTAAGCAACGATTGCTTAATTCATTTTGCTAATTCAGAAAGAGGATTAATCCACTCACCTGAGCTTTCCCAAGAAACATTCCTGAGCTCGTCCGGACTTCGCTCTCTATACTCTTACCAGATTCATTGTCGGCCACCATCGACTTCTCAAGCTTGTCCCTCGCCTGTTCCACCCAAATTCACAACAGAAATTCATCACACATTTGCCGTCACATTCGCAATTCTCCTTTGTCTAAAAGGATTCCTACACAGAGGACCGTTGAAGAATGCACTCACCAAGTTCATGAGATGATCACACTCCTCATCAGACAAAAAACCCCTATAGAGAAAAGCCCTACAAGAACGCAATTCTTTTTCAGAAACAAATCCACAATCAGATTGAATAGTCTCAAGCTTTTCTTTTTCCCACCTAAGCAAAACAAAAATCTCCTCAAACTGAAAACTCTAAGCACAAGGAGGAACAGAACCTACAAACACCAACAATTCGCACAGATATTTCAACAACAAACCCTGCAAAAGGGGCAGAAAAAGCAACAAGATTGCACCTTGGCCTCCACGAGAGCTGTGTGACCCGAGTAGGATCGACACCGGCTGAAGATCCACCCGTCTTCATCCGGATCACCGATCCCCGCCTGCAAAAACCCATCGAGATTCAAGCTTGAATCGCGGAATTCCTCAAACAGCATTTGACCAAACAGCCCAAAACAAGAAAAGAAAAGGAGGAACCATTACGTTTTCTCTTCCCCAAACCATCGTGGGTTAGCCGAACGAGACGAATTGGGAAAGAATGCGAGGAGGACAAGGAAGGGAAAGACGAGGAGACACTTCAATTCCATGGCGGGACTCTCGCGGTTTCCCCGTAGGAGAAATCTGGAAGCTCTGGGGTTCCGTGCTTTTCCCTCCTTGGGTCAGAAGGAGAGGAAGGAAAACTGAAAACAGGGTCCAAGGGGGTGTTCTTGATTTATCGCTCCGTTCTTTGTTTTCACATTATTGTAGGGGGGGGGGGGATAGACTTTGATTTCGGACAAGGCAAAGAACAAAACAAGAACGTGGAAAGAAACAGGGGCGAGTTTCACACTCTCTCTCCTCATTGAATGTTGCAATTTAATGCGAACCTCACCCTAGGGAACGCCGTGCAGTTGGGTAGGACTCTGATTCACTTTGTGGGACACATTAATCAACGATTGGTTAATAAGTCATGGCCACGATTCGAAACCGATCGGTTCCGATTCGTGGCCACATATGAATCGGAACCGGAATCGGAACCGCCCCTAGCGGTTCTAGTTCCGGTTCCGATTCAAAACCGGCCAGTTCCGATCCGGCTAGTTCCGGTTCATAATTTAAAATTTTTTAAAATAAATTATGAAATAAAAAAAATAAAAAATTATAAAAAAATAAAATAATGAATTATTCAATATAAATTATAATCAAAATGAAAATTGTAAGGGTGATCGGTTCTCGATCGGAATTAGAAACCGAACCGGTGAGACCGGTCTTCTAATTTTAGAACTAGGAACCGGACCGGCAAAACATAGAATCGGGAACCGGATCATTGGTCCGGTCCGGTTCTAGGCGGTCCAATGGAACTCTTTGCTTTTAACTAGTAAAGAATCGTAGCCACAAAAGGCATACAACTTCACATGTTCATGGCTTGACTTGAATTTTATAAATAATCCCTTTGATAATCTTTTCATTCCCATTCGATGTGGAACTCTTGGCATTTGCATGAAAACAAGCCAAGAGTCTCATATTGAAGGTGTTCAAGGCAAATCGAGAGTTCCACATCGAATGGGAACGAAGAGATTATCAAAGGGGTTGTTTATAAAACTCAAGCCAAGCCTTGTAATTATAGTTCAATACACCCAAGCCAAGTATTGTAATTGGAGATCAATACACTTACGATGCATGGCAATTAGAGTTCAATTTTTTTATAAAAAAATTAAATAATGAAATTTTTTTAAAAAAATTTCATTATTATTATTATTATTTAAAAAAATTCATTATCATTTTTTTAAAATGATTTGGAACCGGAACCGGAACCGTCGGTTTCGGTTTCGGTTCCAAAATTGTGGAATCGGGCCCATAGGCTACGGGTCGGTTTTGGTTCCGAACTATGGGCTCGGTCAAGGGGCCGGGCCAGGGTTTGACCTGGCCGGTTTCGGGCCAAAACCGGCCCGTGGCCATGACTAGTTAATATCATAAAAAAAATTCAAAATTGATGTACATTTCATTTAGAATCTCAAATTATTATATCCATGACAAATTCACCTTTCGATAGTTTCCGTTAAATTTTACCGATCAAATGAGTATGATAACGCATGGAAATTAATGAGTATACCAATTTGGGATTTTACTTTCCGTTTATTTCAAGTGTACTAATTTGTCATTTTTCTCGATATTAATGTAATTTAACAGAAACTAACAGAAGGTAAATTTATTATAAATGTACCGGGATAGGGTTTTTGATGATCAAAAAATTTATTTAGGGCAAATTTGTCACGTTCATATTAATTTAGAATTTTTTATGATTAAAAAATTAATTTTAAATAAATTTATCATTTTAAATTTTTCGTAGCCCGTACTTTTATTCTCATGATGTTAGTCGCTCGTGATTTTGCTATGTCTACGTGTAAATCCCATTGTACCAAAAACTCCCTCTGTATTGATGTTGATGCGTACCCTCGTGAGCGGTTACTTTGACCAGCCTTCAATGCAAGAAAATTGAATGACCTAAATAAGTTGAATGCTGACTGTTGTCAGAGCAAATTCTCAGTTACTCTAGACAACGTATCATCTCAATGTACTTGCTTTGATTGTAGCAAAGGCACAGAAATGTTCAAGAAACCCGATAAAAGAAGTTTTTTATTTTTTTTGGTGGGAGTGATGATGCGAACATTGAAATATCATTCCGAAAACAGATTTCCGACCAGACACAGTCGCATGGGTTGTAATTACAATCGACAACAAGGGCCTTTTCCATTTGAACAGAAAAAATGTTTGTTCATGTGAAATCAATACTTTGAAAATCAAATAATTACCCGCATCGCAAAGTCAAATTTGAATGTGACCCTAAAAGAATACGGATGGTTGGCAAATCAGGGTTATTTATAAGGCCCAATGACCCTCAAAGGTCCTTCACTGTACCATTTGATGTGTCGGGCTTTTTCAGGAGCTGCGGAAGCCATCTTCTCGAGTTGGATCACCATCTTGGGGGGAAAGAGATTTGAGATGTAAATGAAGGAGAGAGAGATGAAACGTGAGAGCTGTCACGAGGGAGAAGAAGATCGAGAAGAAGCAATTGGAAATTTAATAGGGATCGTGCGCAATTGCCAAACGTGTAACGCCCCGGGATCCGTCACAGTACATATATATTCCGCTTTGGGCCTCATTGGGCCTTCACGGTATTGTTTGCTTTGGGCCCCATTGGGCCTTCATGGTGGGCCTTCATGGTTTTGTTCCTCTGGGCGAAGCGCGTATGTATAGATAGAGAACCCTGAATTTTATAAGTCAGTTTAGGACTCTCCCCAGGTGATGTCCTCTCTCTTCCCCGTGCACGGGAGTCGGCTTTAATACCACCGGTAACTACTCGGGGTCCGCCACCGTACACATATTGTTTGGTTTGAGCCCCATTGGGCCTTCGCGGTTTTTTTTTACTAGGTTTTGCCTAGAAAACGCGTACGTACATATAGACAATCCTGAACTTTATAAGTCAGTCTAGGATTCCCCCTCTAGGCGATGTGGGACAAGAAAGGCTCCTCTCCCTTTCCTGCGCACATCCGAGAATCGAGATGCAGACGTAGCGCCATCCCTCTTCCCCACGCACCGCCACCTGGGCCATCACATAACGCGGCCATGGATGAGAGTTTGATTTTCAAGAAGGGAAGATTTGATCAAAGTCATCCCTTCTGGACAAGTGGAACTAGAATAATGCTAGAAGACTATTCTTTTATCGAGGTTTGTTCTTTCTTTGGGACCAAAATGAACTTTAAAGATTGAAATTCACACTCTCCAATGGTGTCGTCAATGGCGGATCAAGAATTTCGCATTAGGGACGACAAGATGATAAATTCGGGTCGAAGAAATACCGATCCTTTTATAAATTCTTTTTCCTTAATTTTAAGGAAAATTTGGGGAAATAGGGGGACCGGGGTCACCACCAGTCCCCATACGTGCAATTAAGTTATGTCAGCTAAATTTGGTCGGATTTAGTGTTGGAGGGATTTAATTATAAAATCTGTAAAAGTAGAAATGGCTTAATTAAGTAATTAACAGTAGATGGATTTATATAGAAAAACGAGACCGTATGGGATTGAAAAGAAGAAAATTTCCTTTATTTTAACACCAATCTAACTAAAATGTCGATACTACTTTGAGTTGGATCTGACAATAGAGTTCTCAGCTTTCTGATTGGGCAAGTCCATGGGCTTTCTTATTTGATTATGATCGATGTCATGCTTGATATTGCGTGGAACTCAAGACATCAAACATTTTTGTGTCCACACGTTAAAAGGCGAAGAGATTAGATTTTGATTGTACAATTTCGAAATGAGATAAATTTACTTCAAAAGTTTTAGATGTTAGGGGAGTCTTTAAATAAGAGGAACAAACACGTATGTTGGTTCGCTTGATCGACGATCTGATAATGTAATCTCATATAGTTTAGAAAAAGAATTTCGACTAATATTTTTCATGTTTCTGACTTTTCTTGATGATTTATTTATAATAAAATGTTACTTATTGTTTTCCCGCCAAAGCATTATTATGATTGCATGCTATAGACTTGAACTCTCATTCTTTTTTTTTTAGGTTGAGAAGATCGGTATGGATAGCCTCCTTTTTTGTCTGTCTGCCTGCGCGAAGAGGGAGGGACTTCCCAGATGCAGATCGATCGGGTCTCTTTGCTAAATCAACCGGTTAACAGGACAAAGAACAGAAACATTTAATCTCAAATGGCAACCTTGTTCGTGTTCCCTGCATGAATTCTGGATTCGAATCACCAAAGTTCACTATCGGTCGGAGCCACTCACAATCATGGACTTGTATGGCCTCGACAATGACTCGGGTAGTGCATCTGGGACGAGGAGCCACGGCCAACAGAGATTACCTGGGCGCACGCATGCTCCCATGCAACAACCATACGACAATCAGCCAAAACAATAACCTTAGGAACTCAATGGATCACCATCTTTTTGAGGACATCAGATAAGTAACGATCGAACTCATTACATAGTCACAATGTAACGATCAATTAGTCATTCCTAGTTGAGAAACAGATGTCACACACCTAAGAACTCGAACATGTTCATGATTTCGTACTTGCAGGTCCTGTAATTCTAACGATCTAATTTCTCTAAAACCATACAAAATGGTCCCAGAAACGGACAGCAACCAATGCAAAGAAACATTCGCTTTTTGTCTCTGGCCAACTAGGCCGTCTCTTCAGACCAATTCTGCGAACTCACATTTCTTTATCACGTGCGAACTCGGTTCCTGGTGATCACCAGTCCGATACAACCTCGTCTCAATAGTCACGGGAAGAGAAAGAAGGTGATGATCAGAGTGGAGTGTCATTTTCTTTCAAGAAAAGCCTGAGATTGATACAGAAGAATAGAACACAGCTTGGAAACTATCTCAACACCAAGCTTACCGAACATACCGCAAGGATGGGACCAGAGAGAGTATTAACAAAGACCAATCACTGTGGGACCACGACGATTCCTCATTACTAGATAAAACCAAAATTCAGCACTGCCTAAAGACCCTTTTTCCATGACTTGTCTTATAGCTGGAATCCGCCCCTTTTTCTTTTTAAGCAAGAATAATCTTTTTCCAGAAAGTTGAGACTAGTCTTCATATAAAAGTAGGGACTAGGAGGAGGGCCACTGGGGCCAATCCAGATTTTCTGACATAGCAAAGAGGAGCGTTTGAAAAAAGAGGCATGGTATGTGCAATGGAATGCGTTTGTCTGAGTTTCACCTCTCACCTTGTAAGCCTTTTTCCCGTCTGATAAAGATAAAAGCAGCAGCAAAAGATGCCTCATCTGTCCTATCTTCAGCTCTTTAAAAGTGCAGCAAAAAGGGAGTTGTGTTTTTATGCGCAAAATGCAATTAGAGTTGGGAAAGGAAAGAGCAGAAAGTGATCCAAAGAGACAATTAAAATTTCATTTTGGGATCACGATCGCACAACATAATTGTGACTAGTCCCCACCCCATCCTAACTGACGCTACCGCTACCCAGTCTTCCCTCCAAAAATAATCAGAAAAACTCGAAATCTAAATAGGGACCAGATGACCTATCCAAGTCCGTTGCCCCCTTGTCGTTCCGAGGCACAGCCGACTTGAACGGGTGGTTCAAGTATGAAATATCGACCGGCTTCGGGATTTCTGGGGGTTGAGTGCTCCGGATGAGAGCCCAATTGATACTTTCGAAGAAAGGATGCTGCTTGATGTCTGCAGCCCCACGTTTGAATCCTAATCTCTTTTGCGGGTCTTTTGCGAGCAGGCCCCGGATCAAATCCTTAGCGGCAAAACTAGCCGCAGACCCCTCGGGAAATTTCAGAGACTGCCCAACCACATTGAACAAGGTCTCGCGATTTCCATTGCCTCGGAAGGGCGTTTTCCCATGTAGCAGCTCGTACAAGAAGATACCGAACGTCCACCAATCTACAGAACTCCCATGACCATCCCCTCTGATTATCTCCGGAGCCAGATACTCGTGAGTCCCGACAAATGACATAGAGCGGGCATTGGTGGGCTCCGCAATGAGTTGAGGGAGCGAATCTGAACTTACTAAGTTTATCCTTTCACCTTTTGCCTTTGGCGGCTTTGTGCTTAAGAAACGGGGTTTAAAGCAAGATGGCTGCAAGCAGTTAGGCTCGACACAAACGGGCAATTTGCAGGCCGGATCGATGCATGCGGGCTCGATACAGTATGCGGAGATCCTACAAGGAAACTCTGAGCTTGACTGGATGAGAGTGGGGCTCACAGAGCACCGGAGTGATAAGTCGAAGTCAGAGAGCATTATGTGGCCATCGTCTCTCACAAGGACATTCTCAGGCTTCAAGTCCCTGTAAACCACACCCATCATGTGTAGATATTCAAGGGCGAGAAGCACTTCAGATGCGTAGAACCTGCAAGAGAGTGTATAATGTCAAGAATTTAATCCAGGGGTGACAAAGCAGGAGTGGATGAAACAATGGGTTAAACAAGCATAAATGATGAATCCCAATAAACGCGTGATTACTCAATCGCCTTTCAGAAAATGGCTTGAAGTTTTTAACTCTACACACAACTGCAGTCTATGGCTAAAAGCAACAGCTGAACACAAATTGAAAGAACTAATGCAGCATTGTGGCAGTGTGTTCCAAGAAACTAATCTGTGAAAGCACAATTTTTTTTTCAATAGTCCAACGCCACACTGAAAACTGCAGTCAAATTGAACGACTATGCTCAACTAATTCGAATTCCACTGCTTACTGTCTAAAAGCACACAAACCGCTAATTGCTTCTAAGAATTTACACAATCTCAGTCACAATCAACCTGCTGCATTGCCTACACATTATGGGTCAACTGAGACTCTCTACCTTTGAAAGCAAAACATTGAAAGCATGGAAAAACAAGCAGAGAGAAACTTCCAACTTCAAGAACAATAATTCAACACGAACCTCGCAGCTTGCTCAGTGAAATGCTTCCCGGGCTGGCGCTGCCGAAGAGTGTGGAGATCGCCACCGCTGCAAAACTCCATCAACAAGCACGAGAACTTCTCGGTCTCGAAATGCGAATACAGCGTCGGCAAGAAGGGATGATCCAACAAGCCCAGAATGTCTCTCTCAGTTTCAGCTCTGACCAACTTCTTCCTCCCAGCCAACATTCCCTTGTCCATCACTTTCATCGCAAATAGACAACCCATCCCTCTAAGCTCCGCTAAGTACACACTCCCTATGTCTCCACACCCCAGCTTCTTCAAGAGCCTAAAATGGCCCAACCCCAACCCACCATCTTTCCCCTTGACGCATTGGATCGCGTCCCACCGGATATCGTTCCCTCGATGCGGTTTCGACGGGCAGCAAGTCCTAAAGCTCGACTCGCTCGCATTGAAACTGTTCGATTTACTCCCACAAGTGACACTACTCTTGTCGCTGTCCTCACAATCTACTGCCAAGCTCTCGCTGCTCTTGCTGGCATCTGGAGCAGCATTGCTAACGCTGTGATCAGACCCAGAAACGGTGCTGCTACACAAGCTGATGCTCGCGCTGACGCTGACGCTGTTACTGAAGCTGAGATCTCCGAGGCCAGCAGCGAGGGACTGAGCCTCAACGCCTCCACCGCAATGTGATGCCGCCTTGTTCATCTTTCTGCGAGGACGACGCCAACAGAGCGCTCGATGAAAGTACCGAGAGAAGGGTTTTAGCTTATATCGGGCTGTGGGGTTGGGGGGTGGTGGTGGCGGTCAAGATTCAATGTGGGGTGTGACCGAGGCGGTCAAAGAGAGAGCGAGCGAGACGCGGGCGCGAAGACGGGGGTCATTTCACGTTTCACTGGGTGAACCAGAAAAATAATAAAGAAAGATCACAGAGAGGCGAATGGCCAAGACGGCATTCAAATTTGAAACGAGAGAGAGAGAGAGAGAGAGAGAGTGTGTGTGTGTGTGTGGTGAGAGACCCAACAAGCAATATCTTACGACGCCCCAGAAATGTTACAGCTTGTAGACAAAACAAAGAGGATGAGGGAGTGCATGAGAGAGAGAAAAAGAGAGTTTTACGAGGAAGACAAAAGCGTTTCAGATTTCCTGTTCTCCTTTTCCTTTTGGTCACAGAACAGAGGACACCATTAAAGAAAAAACAATTTGGCACCAGCCAATACCGTTAGTCTGCTGACTGCAGGGGGGTTTTTTTCTTTGCAGTGCAAAATTTTTTCTTTGCCTGAGGGGAAAAGGCAATCATATTGGTTATCAGGAACAGAGTTCACAAGTTGGCAGGCCATAATGTAATCTGTAGCGTAGCTGTGATTGAATGTGCTGTGGAAATTTTAGCACAGACCATATTAAAAAAAAACAATCATATCATCATCTGCGAATGAAGAAGAGCTGGTTGGTGGGTGCTTTGTATCTTTTCTATTTGAACGATCTTTCCCACGTTTCTCTGAGTTCAAGTTGAGTCAAGGAACGCAGAGAGAGTGCAGATTCCTTTGGATATTCCCAAAGCTCCAAAATCTAATCACCGAGAGAGAGAGAGAGAGAGAGAGAGAGAGAGCCTGTGGGTTTTGAGAGGCTCCTTATTGGACAGGTGGGGGCCATTCGACAAGGTTGAATACGACAACCATGACCCAACCTCCGACAACGCGAGAGTAGAACATCTGCAGTCGTTTCTTGAGAAATTTGATAATTATGAGATGAAAGAATTGATACCTTTTCAGTCGTCATCAAGAACTGTTTTCATCGTTCTTATAACAACAACGCTTCGGATTAAAGACTAGAAACAGCGATAGGGACATACATCACCGCTGCACAGACCCAGGGAATTGTACGAGGCTCTCTCTATTGGGAAAATCTCTTAATATGTTTTGGAACTATCTATGAGTGTTTTGTAAGTTTGATAAATATTTTAAAATATTTTAATTCATGAAATTATTCTTAGAAGAGAAGCATATGACAATCTTGTTTGGATTGTGAAATTACTTCAAGATAAGATATTCATATGTTATATTGCAAACGAAAAGGTTTAGACTTTATACTACAAACGAAGAGGTTCAGATTTTATACTGCAGATGAAAAAGTTCAAACTTTATATTCAAAGAGGTTTAGACTTTACATCAGAGATGATGAACTACAAACATAAGTTCAGAACGTAAGTCCAAAACGTGACACGTATTCAGAACGTACATAATGGCTAGTAATCTAGCATGTATTTTACACTTAAAATAAATTGATTGACTCAGTTTTGAATATTATTTTATAAGGGCTTAATATGCTAAACATTTTGATTGATTGGCAATTAATCTCGAGACAAGTCACTTTCCAAGCGAAAAAGTTCTACTTATGGAAACCAAGACTTTGGTTGTTTGGGCAACCAAATTCAGTGGAGATTCATATTTTGTTCCTCAACGGTTACGCAATTTTCTTGATACAGTTCTGTTCAACGGATAGATTAGAAGATGATCCTCTGAAAACTGTCCAACGGCTAGTTTAGAAGTGGAGGACTATAAAAGGAGACCAACATGCTGAGGACCAGAAGTAACAGACGAGATCCATAATCTAGAATTCCAAAGTCTGAGTGATCTTCAATCTATATACTTGTCTTTCATGAGCTTTAAAGTGTAATTTTTGAGAAAGACAGAAAATAGTGATTGAGTGAGAGAGTGAGACCTATCACACACTGAGGATTATCACTCACGGTTGTAATTTATTGATTGATCATCTAGTGGAATCCAGCCAGTAAACTGTTAGCGTAGGAGAGTGGATGTAGACTTAATCTAAGCCAAACCACTATATATCTGTGTGCAAATTTTCTCTTCTCTAAAACTCCTTTATTTATTTAATTGCACATTTACTTGTTTGCTATTCAAAGATTGATCAAAATATGAGTATTGTTCAGACTTTACCTGTGATCATTTACTTTCGCGTTAAAATTGATCAAATAGTACTCAAATTACCTATTTACCTCCATTTAGGTGATATTTGCTAGTCTCATCACTCTCATATCATCATTTTCCCCGCCCGATAATTTCATGGTAGCTTTTGTGCTGTGTTTGGAAAAGGGGAATGAGGAGGAGGCAAAAGAAAACTTTGGTTTCTCTCATTTTTAGAGCCGCTTCCATAGTCCCCCTCTCCCTTCTTAGGATGCCCATGAAACAACATCCAAACCAATCAATCTTGTTTAGGAGATTTTGAAAGAGCATTTCCATAGTGTTTTGGGCCTTCAAAGGCGGTTGTACCAAAATTGAAGTGTTTGGTAACACGTCCTAAAAGCCTTGGAGTGAAAGTTGAGCTTTGCAAATGTTGTAAGGCCAATGCAACTTGAGATCATTTTTTGCTTTTCGCATTTTTAAAATGCTATTTTAGGGGTTTAATGAATTTTTGTTTGTCTTGCCCTCGCTTTGGAAACTGTTCATCGTCTCTCTTATTCGCTACAAATCTAGCTTGCTGCCCTATGATCGATGCTCACTAGGATCGTGCTAGGGTTGACACTCACCTTTGGTCTCTTGAACTAGCTTGAGTGAGGTCATGCGAGGATCGCTGAGGGTCGATGCTTGCCTCTGATCTCTAAATCTAGCTCGCTTAAGGTCATGTGTGGGTCGCTGAGAGTCACCAATAGTCGACGCTTGCCTCTTCTCTCCAAATGTAGGTCGCCAAGGGTCATTAGGGGTCGACTCTTGCCTCTTGTCTCTAAATCTAGCTTGTTTGAGATTGTGCGAGGGTCACAGATGGTTAACTCTTGCCTCTTGTCTACATAGCTCACCTAAGGTCGAGCAACCTTGATGGTCCTTCCCTAGGGTCCCATGACCTTAGCGACGGGTTGTTGTCTAAGCTGCCTCTCATCCAAAAATTGCTTTACTAAGTATTTTTACAAGTGTTTTCCAAACACTATTTACTTTTCGACTCGCGTTTTTTTCACCCCATTTTTTACTATGACTCCCCCATTGCCTTAAATTAATAATATTATTTCTTATGGGTTTCACTCTTAATTTAAGATTATTTCTTATTTTTTCCTTAGTTTTGCTTGATTTTAATTTTACTAGAAATACAAAACTACTTATGCACCTTGCAAACAACAAACATTGAGGTCAAAATGTGGGGTCCCATTTTTGTTTTAGGATTTTTTTTTGTCCGTCTCTAAATCACATCTCTTTGTCACTTTTACTCTGCCTCTTAGCTGAGCATTGATCTCAATACTTGAAACTAAATGTCTCATGCCACCCAATTCCCTGCTAGTGACATCAAGATTAATTCTTACCTTTTTTTTTCCTTCTTTTCTGGTTTCTTCTTCTTCTTCTTCTTCTTCTTCTTCTTCTTCTTCTTCTTCTTCTTCTTCTTCTTCTTCTTCTTCTTCTTCTTTTATTTTTAGTATTTTTCCATTTGGGACAAAATTGGCGTCCCACTTTTCCAAAATAAATAATTTATTTGGCAGATAACCAACTAATTATTGGATTTGCAAGGCTGACCCTATCAAACTCGAAATAGTCCTAAATAAAATTTAAGCATGTCCCAAATTCAAGTTGGGTTTCCATATAGGAACTGAAAGACATCCTACTTTAATATATAGGGGAGTTTGAAACTTACCTAATTTATATATATTTTGTATCTTCTGAATAAATAAATATCAACTGAAAAGTGAATTATTACTGATAAATTTAGTGCCGGGTAATCCAACACGGGAAAACCAATTATATCCTCATAGAGAAGAAATCAACAGCACCTTTGCAACTAAACTAAAAGTTCCAAATGATGGTGCTTAAAGTGCGGAGGAGGAAATAGGGATAAAACTATAAATTTGTTTGATAAAGAACAAGAGCAATCAATAATTACATGTATCTTAGAATTTTCTATCACACTCTTTTCCAAATTTGCTTCTTGTCTCCTTCATCTCAATAGAGTGTGGGGCAAAAAAAGGCACCGGAAGAATAATGGGGCCGTTAGCTTGGCAGCACCCTATTTTTTTTGTTATTATTGTTGTCCAGGTGTCGCATTGTCAATGGTGCTTAAGCACAATGACATGGCAGTTCTTTAGTATCTGAAAAAGTCCAAATGCATGTCCATCAGGGTAGTTGGCAACACCCATGAAAAGAAGAAGAAAACATAAAGAGACGGTCACTTTCTGAGCGTCTTCGTCTGGTCTTTTAGTTGTATGAACGTGTCGATTGGAAGTTTGAAAATGCAAGAAAAGACGAGCCAACAATGGGCTTGTTATTGTTGAGAAATATCCCACCATGCCATGTCAACAAATACTTTGATTTCGAAATGGACAAACTTTATTTGCTTCTCCGATACGTTCATATGAATAGAAATTATGTAGTTGCTGACTTAAATCCATTATTCTATAACGGGACGAACCCTCATAGAAATACTCAGGGGGAGTTGCCAGCGTTGATTACCCCTCCGTTCTTTTCACGTATCCAATGAAGAGATGGTATGACTACCAAGTAAGGAAGTGTTTCGGCTATGATATTGCATAATTTGACTCGAGGAATTGATGAGACAAGCTGTCCAGTCTGTGACCAATGAACGGATGGCAGTTGCATAGATCTAACGCAAATGTTCTGTTCTGGTCAATAAAAATGAAGAAGTTCGAGTTCTATCTGACGAATGACATCTTCCGTTGAGTTGCGACCAGACCAGACCGCAAAACAAAACAATCTTGAATCGACGAGGAAATGGTTGGGAAGTTACGCGTGCATGAGCAAGCAACTTCATGATCACTCGATATAAGTACAAGCCTCCACATAACATGGAAGCAACAATCAACAAAAGCTGGACCTGGAACTTCCTGTCCATCTTCAGCCCTAGGAGAGAAGAAGAAGAAGTGAAACCATGATGACCGCATTAGAGATGTGGGCTCACCTCGGCTCGATCGTGACCGGGCTGATGTTCGCATGGGCAGTGCCCCAGCTCCGCATGCACATCGAGGGCTATGCTCACAGGGCCGTGGGCCACATCAATCCATACGTTGAGATCACGTTCCCAGAGTTTGGGGGCGAGCGGCTCGAGCGGTGCAAGGCCTCCGCCGCAATCCAGAACTACCTGAGCGCGAGTGCCGCCGCCAGGGCCAAGCTGCTCAAGGCCTCTGTCAAGGATTACCGGTCGCTCTTCCTCAGCGTGGACGACAACGAGGAGATTGTCGATGAATTTCAAGGGGTCAAGCTCTGGTGGTCGAGCCTTATCGTCTCCCGTAACTCCACGATTTCCTTTTACCCTTTTTCTGAAAATACAAGGCATATATCATATAAATCCAATGTAGTAATATCTATCTTGCTACGCTTGTTACTGGATTTATTCTTAGGGTTAATACCACGAAAATGCCAAACTGGTATATATATGATAAATTTACCTAAAACTAATTTTTTGACCACGAAAAACCCCAAACTGGTACATTTGTGATTTTTTGTGATATTAATCCAGTTTAATGGAGAGTAATTTTGTCACAAATATACCAGTTTTGGATTTTTAGTTGTCAAAAAATTAGTTTAGGGTAAATATTAGTATATGATAAATTTATCACATGTGTATCAGTTTGGTGTTTTTCGTGATATTAACCATTATTATTAACGTATTGATTTCAGCAATTTCCAAAGTCGGGATCACATATCTTCATCAACATCATTTAATTTAATAAAACATTTAATAATCGGCTTACTTGGATCATCTAGTGAAATAAGGTTTTTTTCCCTAATGATGAAATTCTTGCCTAGAGTCCACCTGTCTCTGATCATACTAGCGAAATCAAATGGGTCATTGCTTTTGCCACCAGGTTTTATAGGCTGACCTTCCACCGGAGCCACCGGGACTTGATCACCAACTCTTACGTAAAGCACGTCCTGGCGAAGGGGAAGGCTGTGGCGGCCAACAACCAGCTGCGGAAGCTCTTCACCAACAACCCGAGCTCGAACTGGCACTACTACAAGGAGAGCAAGTGGAGCTACGGGGCATTCGAGCACCCCGCGACGTTTGACACCCTGGCCATGGAGCCGAACAAGAAGAGGGAGATCATGAACGACCTCCTTAAGTTCCAGCAAGGGAAGGAATACTATGCACGGATAGGCAAGCCGTGGAAGCGCGGCTATCTTCTCTATGGCCCGCCAGGGACTGGCAAGTCTACGGTGATTGCTGCGATGGCCAACTTCCTCAACTACGACATGTACGACCTCGGGCTTACAACGGTCAAGGACAACACGGAGCTGAGGAAGCTGCTGATCGAGACGTCTGCAAAGTCGATCATTATGATTGAGAACATCGACTGCTCGCTCGACCTGATAGGCCAGAGGAAGACAAAGAAGCAAGAGAAAGACAACCACGAAGAGAAAGCGGATCCTGTCAAGAGAACAGAGATAGGAGGGGAAGAAGGCAAGGTCACGCTCTCAGGGCTTCTGAACTTCATCGACGGGCTATGGTCAGCTTGAGGGGGTGAGAGGATCATTGTGTTCGCGACCAATTATGTCGAGAAGCTCGACCCAGCCCTAATCAGGAGAGGGAGGATGGACAAGCATATCGAGATGTCCTATTGCTGCTTCGAGTCGTTCAAGGTGCTCTCGACGAATTACTTGGGCGTCGAGGCGCACCCGCTGTTCATTACGGTGAGGCAGTTGCTGGAGGAGACGAAGATGACTCCGGCGGACGTGGCGGAGAACTTGATGCTCAAGTCGGACGATGAGGATGAGGAGGCTTGCTTGGAGAGATTGATCGAAGCGCTCCAAAAGACGAAGGAGGATGCCAGGAAGAAATCAGAGGAAGAAAAATCAGCGGCACCAGAAGCAACTGCCGCAAGAGCAATGGTTGAGAAATAAGGGTAACAGAAATTGAGTGAAGGAGAGGATGTGCTAAAAGAAGGGAAAGAGAAAGGTGTACATAGACCAAACTGGTACACGTGTTTCTTGTGAATAGAAACGTCAAGCAGGTGAGTCTTGTTGGTTTGGATGGCTTGAAAATGAGTTCAAATGGATTAAAACTTAACGCATTTTATGTAATATAATTTTAGTGACTCATATATGATATGACTAAACCCAATCCATACAATGTCCGATTTCGCTTCAATTCTCAACAATTTTTCTATTTAAATATGGAAAATAGCAGACTGAAAATAAATTAATCAATTAAATAAAATGAAAAATGAGAAAACATTAACCGTAACAGTTACTAATTACAATAGAAATCCTCTTACCCCTAAACCCTAAACCTAAATCCTGCTAGTGATATATATTGAATATATATATATATATATATATATATACTACATGGAACTTCATCAACCTATATATATACATATATATATATATATATATATATATACTACATGGAACTTCATCAACCTTCTCTTAAGTCTTAACAATATCTGTTTTTTCGTTTCTTTCTTTTGTTTACTTTGGAGCCTTATTGCATAACAGATAGAACTTTAATTGCGAGATATTGTTCTGATTTGGTTGCGCTAGAGATAGGGGTAAATGGCGAGGTCAGGGGCTTGGTCGTAAATGTGAATTGCACCGAGTGTGACAGGTGCTTTCCTAGCGTCTCAATTTACGACCTCAGAGAATCGAAAGCCTATACTGTTTCGAAGCCTACAATTTGCCTCAGGGGTTGGAACTGGTTCAACAGTTCCATTTAGGTCCAATCGAAACTGGTAAGTTTGGGTTCGGAAATACACTCCACTTTTCTTGGTATACATCTCCTTTCTTTCTCGGTCTACATCTCCTTTCTTTCTCGGCTGCATTTCGGCATACAACACCTGGTCCTGCCATAGGCAGATCGGCCTGGATTGTGCTATAGTTTAATCAGAAGCTTTGCCAATCTGAAAAGCATGGAGTCAGAGCATTTGTTAGGTAGGGATGACTTTCGCGGCATTGCCAGGACAAGTTAGCATTCATTAGTTCCTGCAATGTCAATTGAGCATCGTGCATATACTTGTTGTTTCAATGTGTATTGTGCAACAGATGATTTAAATTATGTGTTTCGACTTATAAGGACCTTCCAGTGTAGCTTCTTGGTTTCTTGCATTGTAGGAATCATCATAAATCTGAAATCTCAGTACCACTTAGTGTAACATTACATAGCCAAAAGAGTTAGATCGAAACTAAAGGCCAAAATAATCGATTGAGTTTGGCATTACATCTTTTACAGCTTAATTTAGTTTCAGGCGGCAAGCTTGAGGTTTTATGTGTAAAGAATGTATTGATTGGAAAACCTATATGCAAAGCCAATGAGATGTTGGGGTGTGGTTTGTATTCCTTTTTGATAGGAAGGTATGGGGTCCCGAGGAGGTCACCCTGGCAAGGTTTCAATAGTTTGAGTTCGTATTTTATTGGTAATATGGGTTTGGACCTATGAATAGCTACCGAATGGCCTAGGGCTTTCTCGGCCCCTAAGATTTTCTTGTATCACTTATATATAAGCTTTTTATTTTATAATCGAGAGTTGCAAATAGAGAGATGATGTGTATTAATTATAGTGGAATCCTTTACTGAATATAACCCAAGTATAAGGGTGAATATAATAAAAGCTCTCTTTCTTTGTGGGGCGTTCCCCCCGTGACCCCGCCAGGCAGCACTGGGACCTTCGCCCACTCACCGAGAAGTGGAACCCCTGTGCTTTTTTGTCGATAGGGAGTATGAACCACATCTCAATATTTCTCATATTTATTCTCTAGTTTGTTGTGTTTGCGCACATAATTCTAACATGTAGACTCCTACTGTCCAACCATCAATTGAGAGACTACACCGAGAAGCAAAAGTAACATGAGAGACTTCGGCCGTGCACAACATCCATTCCAAATTCATTGCTATGCCTATGGTGGTGCCTCAGTATGTCACGTAAAAACTCTGCAAGTCACCAAAAAGACATTTCTGGTATGATACTCGCATACTTTGCGTTCCGGTGCACACAAGCCCAATGCATATCAACTGTTGGATCACGTTGGCCCACGTGACCTTACTAACCTACTGTCGGGGTCAATGCGTGCTGGGTTCAGGCAATAACAGGGCTTGAGCGGAACCCTATTATCGAAGGGAAGATCACTTTCATGCAGGGACTAATCCACAATGCATATAATCTAGATGCCCAGAACCATCCAATGGCCAATCACTCTCTTCCACTGCACTTCCTAACAAGCTTTCGTTATTACAAAACTCTCCAGTTTTCTTCTTAAGAAAAGAATGATGATGACAATGATAGGCGAGCTAATTTGCGTTCGGTGTGTTCCGACGGTATGTCCCGGACTAACTTCGCTCCACTGCTCAAAGCCACGTTTACAGGGCTCTTGAATGCATTCCCTCCCTATGTGCAGATCACCATCTCCGAGTACTACAGAGGCCGGATAAATTGCGGCAAGGCATTCACCCTTGTCGAGACCTATCTCAGCTCCAGCATCCCTTGTCTAGCGAAAACCGGGCAATCGCTGGTCCTGACCGTAGATTAATAAGAAGAGGTCATTGACATTTTTCAAGGGTGTCAAGGTATGGTGGTCTCCTAGGAAATTTGTTCCCGCAACACCTACAGTCTCCATGGGCGACATCGCGATGTTGTGACGGTCCTTACTTAAAACATGTCCTGGATGAGGGGAAGGCAGTCGTGGTGAGGAACCGGCAGAGGGAGCTTCTCACCGAAGGTGCGGGTGGCGCTTGGGAGGGTTGCAACAAGAGCAAGTCGAGCCACCTTAAATTTGAGCACTCGGCCACAGTCGAGACCTTGGCCATGGGCTCAGCAAGGACCTTGGGAATAAGTATATTATGAGTGTCATAACTTTTGTACGGTATTTAATTGAGTGTCATAACTTTTTTTTCGCTTACTTAAATGTCACAAATTTGAAAAATTAATCACTTGAATGTTATCAGCAATTTTCTTTGTCGGATGCTGGTTATCTTATTGGTTTCACCGACACTGACGTGGACAATTTTTAAAATACTTTTATTAATTTTTAATTTTTAATTTTACTTTATTTCAGCGTCGACGCTGGCCCCAAAAAAAAGGAAAAAAAAAAAAATCAAAATCAAAAATCAAAAGATAAAAAATTCATGTAGGATGATTTGCCGGAAATGATACTCAAATGATCGATTTCACACCAATACGACACTTAAGTGAGAAAAAAATAAAGTTGTGATATTTAAGTAAACGCTGTGCGAAAGTTATGACACTCTTGCTGTATTTGTCCCGGGACGTCGTCATGTTCACCGAGGAAAAGGCCTGAAGCAAGGGTACCTTTGCGTGATATCAGGCACATCACGTCATGCAATTCGAGCCGTGCTCGATTCGAGTTTGCCGTGGATCCCAAAAGATCTGCAAACTCTGAGCTGGACATGAACGAAGTTTAGCTGTGAAGTGGAGCTTTGTTGCGTCAATCATTCTGATTCTGTGATTATTTGCCGATTCGATCACGCATCAAATGGTCGTCATAATCTCAAACTTTTTCTGTTGGGCTTATGTGGATAGACAAGTGCGAATTCGATACCGGGGGAATGAAGAACTTCGAACGTACGTCCAGCAGAGTAGTCGGCAACAACACGGATCCAAAAAAATGAGACCTAAAACTTATTAAATTAGTGCAAATAAAACGTTAATTTTTTTATTTTCTCTCTCCCACGTAATATTAACCTTGCTAAAATATGAAACAAATAACTAAAACGACGTCATTTTGATTTAGATCTTGATTTTTAAACCAATATCCTAATTGGATTAAATTAAAAAAATAAAAGGCTAATTTTTCTCCTCTTTTTTTCTTTCTTAAAAGAACACAAAAAAAAAAACACCTAACAAGCACTCATCTTTGTAGCTCCACCATCATTGGAAAGAGTAGGCAAGGATAGCCGGGGCCTCGATGAGGGCCAACGACCCTCGCTGACCATAGGAGAGGGCCCCACGATCATTGCGCAGCCAAGCCCCATCGCGTGATCGATGGGCAGTACACGTAGCTTGTGAATACAAGAGCGGACCAAATCAAGAAAGGAAAACGATTAGTGCACCGAAGGAGGTTGCCCGAATTTACAATGAGTCAGATGCAACCATCAAGGTATACTTGGGCGAAATTACACATGCCATTGTGAGGAGCTTGGCTTCTTCGGGACCTTGTTTTTCAAATGCTCTATCGCTTTCCTCGGGAAATTCTTTACTTTGTTTTTACGGTTCCTTCAAAAATGAAAATTGTTTATGAAACCGGAAAATTTTACAAAAATATATAATAAAATACGTCGCACTATGACATCAGGCGTATCGTGTCATGCCGGTTTGATGCGTGTTCAATTCCACTTTGCCTTCTATTGCAAAATATTTGCAAACTCTGAGCTGGAGATGAACGATTATTGGCATTGAAGTGGAGCTTTTCTCATCAATCGTTGTTATTTTACGATTTGATCACCATCGGATGGTGGTCATAATCTGAACCATTTCTGTTGGCTTCTATGCATAAGACGAGTAGGAATGGAGGACTTCGAATGCGTGCGCAGCGGAGTAGTTGGCAACCAAGAAAGGGCGCAGAACAAAACAAAGAAAATGAAAACGTCACGTTCTCAGCGTTATCCTCTGAATCTTGTTAAGATTCGCCGGGTCGATTGGATGTGCAAGAAAAGACAGAAAGGGGAGGCACGCGTTGAAAATGTTGGGCTGGGTTGTCGTCTTGTGGGGACTCAGCTCATCGTCTTAAATAAAGAAAAGAAAAAAAAAAGTCACAAACAAAAAAAAAATAGAGTTCAATGTTCATGATTTAATTTAAAGATTAATATCATGAAAAATTTCAAACTGATATCTCTATAATAAATTTATTAAGAATTATTTTTTTGATCATAAAAAACCTCAAACTAGTACACACATAATAATTTTATTCCGAACTAATTTTTTAATCACAAAAAATCTCAAATTGATATACTTGTGATAAATTTACCCTCCACTAGTTTCCGTTAAATTTTATTATCGAATTGCAAAGTTTGATAACACGTGATAGTTGACGTGTGTACCAGTTTGAGATTTTACTCCTCTATTTGTCACAAATTTACCAATTTGTGATTTTTTGTGATTTTAATCCAATTTAGCGGACATTAATGGAGGGTAAATTTGTCATAAATGTATCAATTTGAGGTTTTTAGTGATCAAAAAATTAGTTTTTAGTAAAATTATTACAAGTATACCAGTTTAGAGTTTTTTGTGGTAAAAAAATTAGTTCTTGATAAAATTATCACAAGTGTACCAGTATGGGATTTTTGATAGTCAAAAAAATAATTCGAGGTAAATTTATCACTATATATTAGTTTGGGATATTTCGTAGTATTAACCATTTTAAAAAAAAAAAAAAAAGAGAGAGAAGAGCAATTTGCCGTGGCGGAAGAGAGAGGCGGAGTACATTGCTTCGAAGAGGGGAAGAGTCAGTCTAGATTCAACTATGAAACCTTTTAGAGTTGACTAAAATTTAAGTATATTGTTCATAAGTCCAAAACCTACGAGTTAATCAGTTTTTTTTTATTGAAATCATTCTCCAAATAGTCTTTCAGTTTTCTCTTGCAACGGTTGGATCTTTCTTATTTCTTTGTGTTAATCTATGACATATGACTGTTTTGCAGACAGGAAGAGCCTCTAGCTATGTGATTAGAGATGAACTATTGTATATCATGCTACTCTTGGTGATGAGTGGAAATTTTTGAGCGGCCTGTGTTTTTCCCCGCATTGGATTTTTCACGAAAAATTTATGGGTGTTGCTTCTCCCTTATTTGAGTTTTTAGCACTATATTTACTATTTCAAGATTGATACTACTAGGATATTGTGACTGTTTGCTACCGGGGTTAATTTGATATTTTTTTTTGGTAAGGACAAATTTTTGGTAAGGAGGGTTAATTTGATATTAGTTGATTGAGTTTTGAAGAAGATGTTAATCCTGGACAGGTATTCGCAGTAAACTCTTGCCCTTTCTCCCCTATAAAAAAGGACAAAGTTTAGCCACTTTATATATCACGTGGTCATAGCTCATCTATCTAATATAACTCCCTATCGAAATGAGTTATTAATGCCATGATTACTCTGAAAGAATCTTTAGAAGAGATTGAAGAAAAAGTTGCTTTATAGTCTATTCCTTCTCTCTGAGTGAAACCCTTGATTACCAATCTGACTTTAAACTTCTCAATCTTTCCTTTGAAGTCCCTTTTAATCTTATACACCCATTTACAATTAATGAGTCTATGACCTTCAGGTAATTTAACAAGTTCTCAAACACCATTATGCTTCATAGATTACATTTCATCTCTCATTGCATCCAACCACAGTTCCGACTGAAGACAAGAAATAGCTTCCACATAAGTCATTGGATCAGCCACATAACCAATAACATAGTCTTACTCTTCTATATAGACTAAATAGTCCGATGGTATAGCTGATCGTCTCTCCCTAATGGATCTTCTTATTGGAGTAATGTAAGAATTTCCTAATGTGGGCTTCATTAATTGAAATTAATTAAATTAGTTCGGTCTAATAAAGGTAAGATATATTGATTTTTAATAAGTCTAATATGGGGCTGGCTGGTGTGGGCCGAGTATGGCTCGGCTCGTAATGAGAGGGCCCGTGGTCGAAAACTTTATAAATAGCAATCAAGTCCCTCTCCTAATCTAATGATGCACAATCTGACTCACATACGAATCTAGAGAGAATTTTCTTCTCATGAATGGCAATCTCATTAGGCCAGTATTTGAACGAAGGGTATAGGGGAGAAACACTTGAGTTTGTGTTTGGAAACCGTCGCAAATTCCGCGTCAAGTTCGATAGAATCCAAACTAGGTATGTGAATTGATAATTTCTCCATTAACGTGTTTCGATTTCTAATTATGGTGATCCTGGGCGTGCCATTGATGTGGCCAACATGTGGTATTAGAGCTTGCCATAGATTAGAACTGAAACATGCTGATTAGGATCGTTTTCGTTATGTCTGAGAGGTTTTTACCCATTTTCTGAATTTTTTGTCGGATGAATGTAAAATTTTATTATATATTCAAAATCTACTTATTGAGACGAGAAGATTGATGGGCGACACGTTACCGGACGAGGCTGCACGCGCCCTCACTCCCCGACACGTGCCCTGGGTGCAGCGGTGTGTGACAACCACTCGCAGCTGTGCCGAACTGGCGTGTTTTCGCCTGTAACCGCAGGATGACATCAACGGTGGCGCGAATCTGGGTTGACCCAGATCCTAACCCCACTCGGTCATTGACTCGACCCAGATCCTGACCCGAACACGATCCTTTGCCCGACCCGAACCCGATCCTTTGCCCGACCCGAATTTCGATCCAACCCAACCGTTGACCTGACTGGTCAACCGGTCGGACCGGTTGTTCAGACCGGTTTCACCGCTGAACACGCGTGCATGCGCCTCGCTTTCCGGCGGCGCGTGAGGGTGCGTCTGATGTCTGTTTGGGACGATCTTGATACCGACGCGCTTGTATCGAGATTCTCTATATTGTGGTGTATTTATTTTACATGTTTGAAGCTTTTACATATGTGAAAATATGTATAGAACCCTATATACACGTATTTTTAGGGTATTTTTATGTATTTTCTTGTATTTCTCTATGGTTTCGAATAGCTTACATGTATATCATCACATAAAGACTATGTAGAGTGTAATTCATTGTCTATCAATGAATGGAACAATATAATTAGTATGACATGTAATTTCAGAGATATACACCCTTGTCTTTACATCTAACATTATATGTATATAGTGAATGTTATACATAAAGCTCATATCCCTGGTATGAGAGATTTTTAAAGATTTAGTTGGGTAGTGATCGCTAAAGTGGCACACTTGACTAGATTTGAGAAATATTGGTCTTATATTGTGGTGAGATGTCTCCTGTTCTATTGCGTGATTATACTCCCAAATGAGGTGATTTTGCATTGGTTCATGGAGGGATATATGTATCGTATGTGCTTGAGAAATGACTGATCTTAGTGGTTTATACACGCAAAGGTGGTAATTTCACAAAAGATTAGAATATGTTCTCATGACCACTGTTATGTAGAGAGTGTACAACTACATGTCACAAGTTTATCAATTTGTGATTTTTTGTGATATTAATATAATTTAACGGACACTAACAGGGGGTAAATTTGTCACAAATGTACCAGTTTGGGGTTTTTAGTTATCAAAAAATTAGTTCCGGAGGTAAAATTGTCACAGGTGTACCAGTGTAGGCTTTTTAGTGGTCAAATAAATAGTTCGGGGTAAAATTGTCACACGTATACCAGTTTGGGGTTTTTGGTGGTCAAAAAAATAGTTCAGGGTAAATTTATTACAGATGTACCGGTTTGGGGTTTTTTGTGATAAAAAAAATAATTAGGGGTAAAATTGACATAAGTGTACAAGTTTAGGATTTTTCATGATATTAATCCTTTTAAAATATTTGATGATAGCCAAGCACAATCGATGTTATCTTGAATTGCTCACAATTTTCTTAGCACTCCAAGAAAGCAGGCCATTCTAGTAATCCGGCTATACACAACACAGTAGAAGGTATTTTTTTTTTGGTTAAAACACAGTAGAAGGTATTATAAATAATCAACGTAATAATTACACGATTCGTTAGGTTCAAGAACGTATTTTGAATATTTTAAAGAGAATGTTTTTTCTTTATAATATGGTGCGTTTGTTTCGCGAAAAATGAATGATTTGAAAAATATTTTCCTAAAAAATGATTATTCCTATTGTTTACAGAAATGAATAAATGAAAAGTAGTTTTATCATGCACCATATATTTAGACATAGATTGTTATCCACAATTACAATATTTTTTATTAACTAATTATTTCAAACGATCATTTTAGAAAAAAATTTTCTAAATCATTTATTTTTTCGCGAAACAAACATACCCTTGAGTTAGGACTCACTGCTTGCGAAATACTATTATGTAACAAATAGAAAGAATGCGACTCTCAAATTATCAAATTATATCGTTATATAATAGTATTTGAATATCAAAGGTACGCACTATGTACAATAGAATATCAAAGGCACGCGCTACGTATCATTCAAATTATATGTAGCACGTGCCTTTACTAATCTATTATTGGTTAATAGAAAGAACGCGACTCCCAAATTTTATGGCTACTGCTTTCGAAATTTTTTTCTCTTGCATCGTCACCAACATGTTTGGTACACATAAATTTTTGGATTTGTAGTGATCATTCCTTTTCATTTTCCAAAACCTATTGCATGATCCATTGATAGCACTCCTAACTTATGACTAGTGGCTCCGAAGGAGATTGTCCGAATTTACTCTGAATCAGACACAACCGCCAAGTGTCCCTATAATTTCATGCAATATTAAATGTATGCCATTGTGAGCAGTTCGGCTTCTTTCGGGGCCATGCTTTTTCGGATGCTCCATCACTTTCATCAGAAAACCGTTTTCATTGTTTTTAGCATAAAAAAGGTGTTTTTGCTTACTTTAAAAATGAAAAGAATATATCAAACTTTTAAGTTCCGGGAAAAAGCCACAAAAAAATCCACAAACTTTATCCGCTACGACACATTTATCCCGAATTTTTTCTTGTGATATCAAACCCCAAACTATATCCACCGTGACACATTTGCCCTAAACTTTTTATTATGATATAAAAAATTTCAAACTTGTACCAATATAACACATTTATCTCCCATCAAGGTTCTGTTAGATAATTTTTCATAAAAACAACATTGTTTTTACTTCACATCATGTCAATATTATTTGCTTTTCTAGCGCCCATGTAGGCAGATTTTTTTTAATATTTTTCATTGAAAGAATTTCGACGGGGTAGATGTGTGTCGCGACCTAAAATAAAAATCGGCATTTCCGATCTTAGGCTAATGGATTACTAGATCAATTAAATAGGAGTCGCCACTAATCATTTAGGGTAGGTTGATTAGAAACTTAAATAAAATAGCGGGAGTACTATTTTATTTCTATGAACTAGAAATTATAGATTCGGGGACTTGTTTACGTTAAATTCCTTAATGCCCTTTCAGTACCAATTTCAAGAAAAAACACTCAATTTGACAATTCTGAAAAAAATTCTGATTTAAAGTTCAAACGTGCAAAAATTTCTTTTTGATTTTCTTTTATTTGAATGAAAGCTAACCTAAAGGTAATGACGTGCAAAAATTGACATGCGATTAATGCAACCTAACATGCAAACTATATGTCATGTGACGACGTAACCTATTTCTAATGATGGGCATATTACTTTTTTTTGTATTTTTTTAAATGAAATTCGGAATTAAAAATGCGAATGATCTAAACATGCAATTAAAGAAATCAACCTATTCTAACGCAATCTTTTTGATATTTTTTTTATGAAAATTCGAAATTAAAATCAAGCAAAAAAGATAATTAAACTGCTAAATCTTTTGAATTAAGTTTCGATCTGAAGTCTAACAGATCGACGCTAAAATTCGAAATTCCAGCTATGGAAATAATTCTATCTAAAGCCTGATAGATAGATTTATTTCCACGTGTGCGGTTGTCGAATAGGAAATTTTCCTAATAGATCACATCTTGAAAAAATTTAGATATCTCAAAATATATTGGATATATTCAAAGGATTTTTGAAATTTCTAAATTCTATCCAAATTTAGCAAGTAGATATCCAAAGTTTCAAAAAAGGAAATAAAATCCTAATTGTGATGATGCAAATTATTTAAATATGCAAAACCGGATATCAATAAACACAAATTAAGCAACTAAATATTCAAATTAAATCAAGATAAGAATATTACATGATTTGCCGATTTTCTTTACTAATTTGAATTTGTAGCGATCGGGATTGCGGATCGGCGGTGTGTCAGGAACGGCGATGACTCGCGGCGAGGTGGTGATGCGGTGGAAGCGGTGCGGCATCGTCTCTGGGGCAGCGGTACGACGTCGTCTCTAGTGCGGGTTTAGATGGTGATTATGGCCTAGTGTGGCGGAGGTGCAGCAAGGGCATCGAAACTGGGCTGGACGCGAAGGAGAATCTCCAGAAATCTGAGCGTGATGGACAGCAAAGGCTAGAGCAGAAATTTGATGGGATGCTGATGAGGAGCTGGGCACGTCAGGCAAGGGCAAGGCAGCGACCAGTAATGGTTTTTCTCTTTATTGACTCTTGTTTTCTAACTTTCTATTCTCTTTTTCCTCTGCAGGTCTTCGTGGAGAACGAGTAGGAACAACGTGAAGTGAAGCCCAAAAGACCAGCCCCTTTTTTGACTTTTCTCCGCTCTTGTGGTCGTGTACCCTTTTCTTCTTTGTGAATACAGAATGTGGAAGTTCCGTAGCAAGGCTTCAAAGTCAAATTGAGAACGTTGACTGCAACAGGTGGATTGGGGAGGAGACCGCGTGGACGTTACTGGAGCTTCTTCGTTCACCGACGTCACTAGGTGGGCTGCGGCCGTTGCTGGAGCGGTAGGACAGGTGGGGCAGCGGCGTGCAGACGGTGGCGCAGCGTGCGGCGGTGCGACGGCGGAGGGGCGCAAACGTTGGCAGCGGCTTCGCCAATCTCTCTCTCTTTCTCACGTGTGTTTCACTTGTGTGTCTCTCTAAAATCTGATCTGAAAAATTATGACACTCCCTGAATTATGAGACCTAAACACATATTTATAGTGCTAACCTAGATCAATTAGTCGGGCTTTCTAATCCTAATGGGTTTAGGCTTGGGCTTAGGCTCTAATTTTAATTAAATTTCAAGTGGGCTGAATTAATATGAGCTTTTATTTAATTAAGCATAATGGACTAATTTAAGCTCAAATTAAAACAACCGAGCCCGTTTGACTTGAGATTTTTGGCCCTTGCTTTCTGAGTGAGCCAAGTCTCGTTCAATGCTCGAGCTCAATTTACATGACGAATTTTAGGCTCGCTTGCCACTGCTGATCTGATGCGGAATGCAATTAATTTAAATGAACCTAAACTATATGCTATGCAATTTTAATATTTTTGTTTAGGGATTAAAATTTAATCCCTAATTTTCTACGCAATTAACCACTAAATGATGTGCCGAAATTTAGGTGTCAACAATGTGTTACATTAGTTTAAGTTTGAGGTTTTTAATGTTATAGAAAAAAAAAAGCACGGTTACGATTTTTGGTGGCTTTTGTGCAAAATACAATCAGCTATGTACGAAATATGTACGTATTTAGAAAGTAAACAACAAAAGTAGCCCCCCGTCAGCCAACCTTTCTATGAAATCAGACGGACGACATCATCCGTGTTCATGCGACTTCGTCTTGGACCACCTACATATCAGTCCTTTAATTTGTCATTATGCGATGGTTTCATCCCAGCGACTGGTCGACCTATTCTGAACTCCATCTATTGACCTGTTGTTGAGAAGAAAGGGCAACAGTTTTACTGCTTAAAGCTGTCCAAGATCAACATCTTCCCCTGAATTCAACCAGGTAACATCAAATTAACTCCAGCAGCGACCGGTCACAATATTCCAGCAATATCAATCCGGAAGCAGTAAACAATATACGTCTTCTCTAGTCACACAACTAGAGGCTCTCCGCATCAGCAATGGACAAGTGGGACTTCGGTCGTGGGGTATGAAACACTTGAGCTGCCTGGTCCACCAGAGTTGTTGGCGTTAGGTACCCCATAGACACAAACACAAAACGAAGATGTCACCCACTTTCTCAGCGTGGTCCTTGGAATCTTTGGTTTGAAAGCGCTCGTGCGAACTAAAGGCGACGACGGGCTTCGCTAAAGTGTGCCGACGGGCAATCGTTGACTTGAAGAGGAAATGGTGGGGAAGTTTCACATGAATGAGCAAGTAGCTTCAGATCACTCCATATAAGGCACATGCCTGCGCATACCAGTGGAGGAAAAATCAACCAAGCTCGGCTTTGGAACTTCCTCTCCATCTTCAGTCCACTAAAAAAACAAAGAGAAGAAGAAGAAGTGAAACCATGATGACTGCATTAGAAATGTGGAGCAACCTTGGCTCGGTCATGGCCGGGTTGATGTTCGCGTGGGCCATGTTCAAGCAATACTTCCCTCCCCCGCTCCGCAGGTACATCGAGGCCTATGCTCACAAGGCCGTAGGCTACGTATACCCGTACATCCACATCAAGTTCCCGGAGTTTGCCGGTGAGCGGCTCGAGCGGTGCGAGGCCTACACCGCGATCCAAAACTACCTGACCGCGAGCGCCACCGCCAGGGCCAGGCGGCTGAAGGCTGACTCCGTCAAGGACAGCCAGTCGCTGGTCCTCAGCATGGACGAGAACGAGGAGGTGGTCGACGAATTTGAAGGGGTCAAGCTTCGATGGTCGTCGTGCCTGATCCCATCCCAGAACTCCACGTTTTCCTTTTACAATTCATCTACAGAAAGACGGTACGTATGAAAATATGTATATGTTGGAATTACCAGTTTATTAACACCTGTCTCGCTAGGCTTGGTTATGGTATTGATGGTTGACGTACTAATTGCAGCAATTATCACGTCCTGGTATGTATGTTCGTCAACATCGTTTCATTTGATCAAAGATCTGAAAATGTTTACTTTGTACATCTAGTAGAACGAGTTTCTTTTTCCTAATGATGAAATTCTTGCCTACACTGGACCTGTCTCTGATCTGACAAGCCAAATCCATCACGGGTCATTGCCTTTGCCACCAGGTTTTATAGTCTGACCTTCCACCGGAGCCACCGGGACTTGATCACTGGGTCTTACATAAAGCATGTCCTGGCGAAGGGGAAGGCGGTGGCGGCTGACAACCGGCAGCGGAAGCTCTTCACCAACAACCCAAGCTCGAACTGGCACTACTACAAGGCGACCAAGTGGAGCCACGTGGCATTCCATCACCCCTCGACCTTCGACACCCTGGCGATGGAGCCAAGCAAGAAGAGGGAGATCATGAACGACCTCCTCAAGTTCCGGCGAGGGAAGGAGTACTATGAACGGATCGGCAAGGCGTGGAAGCGTGGCTACCTTCTCTATGGCCCGCCAGGGACCGGCAAGTCCACGATGATTGCCGCGATAGCCAACTTCCTCAACTACGACGTGTACGACCTCGAGCTGACGACTGTCATGGACAACACGGAGCTGAGGAAGCTGCTGATCGAGACGTCCGAGAAGTCGATCATAGTGATAGAGGACATTGACTGCTCGCTCGACCTGACCGGCCAGAGGAAGACGAAGAAGCAAGAGAAAGACGATGATGAAGAGAAAGCGGATCCTGTCAAGAAAATGGCGAAAGGCAGGGAAGAGAGCAAGGAGAGCAAGGTCACCCTCTCGGGGCTCCTGAACTTCATCGATGGGCTGTGGTCGGCGTGCGGGGGCGAGAGGATCATCGTGTTCACGACGAACTTTGTGGACAAGCTCGACCCAGCCCTAATCAGGAGAGGCAGGATGGACAAGCACATCGAGATGTCGTATTGCTGCTTCGAGGCATTCAAGGTGCTCGCGAGGAATTACTTGGGCCTCGAGTCACACCCGCTCTTCACGACGGTGAGGCAGTTGCTGGAGGAGACGAAGATTTCCCCGGCGGACGTGGCGGAGAACTTGATGCCCAAGTCGGATGACGAGAACGAGGAGACTTGCTTGGAGGGCTTGATCGAAGCGCTGGAAACGGCGAAAGAGGACGCCAGGAAGAAATCAGAAGAAGAAGCAGCAGCAGCAGCAGAAGCAGAAGCAACGGCAGCTAGAGCAATGGCTGAGAAAGAAGGGCAAAAGAAATTGAGTGAAGGAGACCAAGAAAATGGTGGGAGCGGATGCTCTAAAGAAGTGAAAGAGAAAGGCGTCCACTGACCAAATTGAAGAACGTGTGTCTTGTGATTCATGGATGACGTAATTTTCTCTATTACTATATAAAGAATAATTGTACGCTTCTATTGTTTCGAGCAATTTGCAAGAGGGTCTACTTTTTTTTTTTTTTGCAATAATGCACCTGCATTATATGTTTTATTCAGGGTTTAATCGGATAATAATTGAAAAATGTTGATGGTAAGGGACTTTATATTATATTTCCCTATAGAGAGGAAACCCATTGTAGATGACTAAATTTTGGACTTACGAAATACTCGTCAAATCTTGTGGGTCTAAACTTGACGTAAAGTGAAGTGATTATGTGATTTATACTTTCAATTATTTCTATCCATTAGCATAAAAAGTACACCAAGACCTATTATCTTACCATTAGCCCCATTCGATATATTAATATGGTTGAATTGTATCCCTATTATGATTTGTGCTCTTGAACATTCATGCTTTAGAAATGCAACACCTAATGTTGGAGGGACAACGGCCTAAAAGCAAATTCTAAAAAGCTGATGTAATTTGATACCTCCAAATTTCTAGATCTCTAGCAATCATTCTTTTATCATTTTGCAAAACAAATCCATTGATAGTGTTGCGGAAAACTTATGTAGTTGCTAGCTTAAATCGAATATTTCGTAATAAATGTGAGATGACTTCATGGGTCGCTATTACATATCTCCTTCTCCTATTTTTCCACACCTATCAAACGAGGACGAGTGTATGGCTACCATTAAAGGACGCGTCACCTTTGATGCAGCAGAATTCACTTCAAGATATTGACGAGTCTGCGACGAATGCATGGGCGACAATTGCATTGACCTGACGAAGATCTTCCACCTTTGATGAAAGTGAAAAACGTGAAGAAGAAAAGGTTTCCGTTTCGTTCGGGCTCTGTCTGTGACATCGAACATCGTCCGTTAAAGTTGCTACCGGACCTGACCGTAAGGCGAAAACAATCTTTGACCTGACCGTAAGGCAAAAACAATCTTTGACCTGACGAGGAAATGGCGGGGGTGAAGTTTCACGTGCTGGGCAGGTAGCTTCCTGACGCCTTTACGTAAGAAATGACGAGACTAACAAATATCACCTAAAATAGAGTGAATAAATAATTTTAGTACTTTTTGATCAATTTAAAGTGAAAATAATTGATCACGAATAAAATTTGAATAATGTTTGGATTTTGAACAATCTTTGAATGACAAATAAGTAAATGTGCAATTAACTAAATAAAAAGAGTTTTTGGGATGAGAAAAATTACGCACAGATGTATAGTGGTTCAGCTTAGATCAAGCCTATATTCACTCTCTCATGCTGATAGCCTATTAGCTGGATTTTACTTGATGTTCAATCAAGAGATTACAAGTTAATATTCTTCTGTGAATGATGGATTACTCTATCTCGCTCAATTACTCTTACAACAAGTCTCTCGAGATCACTGATTTTAACTCAAGAAAGACAATTAACACTAATCGGAGTTTGCTCAGACTTTGGAATGGATGATTTTGGATTTCATCTCTCTTCTTCTGCTCTTCGACAATTTGTTTCTTTTTATACTTCTCTACTTCCAAATTAGCTGTTGGACAGTCTTTAGAGGATCATTTTCCAATCTTCATCTTAGATAGATTTGTATAAAAAGAATTGAGTAGCCGTTGACTGATAAAATCTGAATCCCACTGATTCTAGTCGCCTATACAACCAGAGCTTTTCCATTTAGAAAAAAACTTGTGGTGGGATTGATTGTCAATCAATTAAAGATATCTTGCAATTTTAATATTCCTTGCAAAATAGCCTTTTAAGATGGAATCAATCAATACTTTCCATTTGTAAAATCTAAGCCTGATTACTAGCCATTGTGTTCATTCTGAGTTAGTATCAAAATTTGGATAAAGTCTGATTCTTTACTCACCTTTATAACTTAAGTCATGGTGCGTTGTCCTTTCGATTCCAATTATAAACTGAAATTCTTCAACTGATGTATACAAAGTTTAAACTTTGTTTATTGCCGTGTATAACTTAGACTTTTCCTTCTAATCCTTGTAAAGTCTGGACTTCCATAAAATGACTTTTTGGACTTGGAAAAACTTCGAAGGTATTTGTTAAACTTATAATAATTCTCGGATAGCCTTGTCAACTTCAAAATATATTAGGAGGTTTTCTACACAAGTATAACCCTTGAAACAAAAACCGCAAAATGACACTGTTGGTGCCATAACTTGTATACAGCGATCACTTTAGTTCCATAACTTTTTTTGGGATCAATTTGGTGTTAACATTTTTGAAAAACGATCACTTTAGTGTCAAATGCTGACGTGGCTTACCAGAAATCCTACGTGGCGCTGACATGGCTCGCCGGAGAGGTCCATGGCTCACTGGAGAGATCCAATCAGCATTAAAAATAAAATTTAGTTCGTTGACGTGTATTTTTTTTATAAAAATAAAATTTAAATTATATTAAAAAAATAAAAAGGAAAATACCACATAAAATTTAACTTTATTTATTTATTTTTCTTTCTTCTCCGGCGAGGGCAACCCTTGCTGGTGTCGGGCGAGACTGCCCTCACCTAGGCCGGCGAGGGCAGCCCTCGCCCGACGCCAGCGAGCTGCCCTCACCTAAGTTGAGCGAGGGTCACCCTCCCCCGACGCCGGCAAGAGTGGCCCTCTCCAGCCCAAGTGAGGGCTGCCCTCGCCGGATTAGGCAAGGGCAACCCTTAACGGCGTCGGGCGAGGGAAGCCCTCGCCTGAGTTGGGCGAGGGCAACCCTTAACGGCGTCAGGCGAGGGAAGCCCTCGCCGGCCCAGGCGAGAGCCGCCCTTGCCCGACGCCGTTGAGGGTGGCCCTCGTTAGATCCGGCGAGGACAATCTCACCTGACACCGGCGAGGGCAACCCTCGCCGGAGAAGAAAAAAAAATAGAAAAGGAAAAAAAAATTAAAAAATTCGAAAAAAAAGCTACATAATTTTCACGTGTACAAATCAGATTATTATTTTTTAAATATAAATGCTACGTCAGTTTTTTGGCTGGAATCATTAAAGTGATCTATTTTTTTCAATTTTAACATCAAAGTAATTCGAAAAAAAGTTATGACACTAAAATAATCGATGTATATAAGTTATGGCATTAATATTGTCTTTTTGCCAAAAAAAAAAGTTGGACTTTGGAACTTCCTCTCCATCGTCAGCCTGAAGGAGGAGGAGGAGGAGGAGTAGGAGGAGGAGGAGGAGAAGCAAGAGAAGAAGGAGACGCACGAGGAGGAGGAGAAGCAGAAGGAGAAGAAGCAGAAGAAGAAGCAGGAGAAGCAGAAGGAGAAGAAGGAGAAAGGGAAGAAGTAGAAGAAGTGAAACCGTGATGGCCGCATTTGAAATGTGGACTCGCCTCGGCTCTGCGGTGGCCAGGCTGAAGTTCGCGTGGGCCGTGTTCAAGCAATACTTCCCTCCCCAGCTTCGTGTGCACATCGAGGCCTATGCTCACAAGGCCGTCGGTCACGTCTACCCGTATATCTAGATCATGTTCCCAGAGTTCGTGGGCGAGCGGCTTGAGCGCTGCGAGGCCTACTCCACGATCTAGAACTACCTGAGCACGAGCGCTTCAGCTAGGGCCAAGCGGCTCAAGGCTGGGTCCGCCAAGGACAGCCAGTCGCTCATCCTCAGCTTGGACGAGAACGAGGAGGTCATCGACGAATTCGAAGGGGTCAAGCTCTGGTGGTCGTCGAACCTGGTCGTCTCCCGGAACTCCACATTTTCCTTGCACCCTCCGCCTGAAGATCAAAGGTACGTGCGCGCACACATGTATTTTAATTATAATTTATCAACATCTATCTTGCCACGCTTGGTTAGGGGATGTATTGTTAACGTGTCTATTTTAGCAATTCAAATCTTTCCGGCTATATGATCGTCAACACGGTTTAATTTAATCAGAGATTTACTTTCTTCATCTAGCGAAACAAGTACTTATTCCCTAGTAATGAAATCGATGCCTCCCCTCGATCTTCTCTGATCTGACAAGCCAAATCAATGGGTCAGTGCTTTTGCCTCCAGGCTTTATAGGCAGACCTTCCACCGGAGCCACCGGGACTTGATCGCTGGCTCTTACATAAAGCACGTCCTGGAGAAGGGGAAGGCAGTGGCCGCCGACAACTGGCAGCGGAAGCTCTTCACCAACAACCCGAGCTCAAACTGGCACTATTACAAGGAGAGCAAGTGGAGCCACGTGGCGTTCGAGCACCTCGCGACTTTCGACACCCTGGCAATGGAGCCTAGCAAGAAGAGGCAGATCATGAACGACCTCCTCAAGTTCAGGCAAGCGAAGAAGTACTATGCGCAGATCGGCAAGGCGTGGAAGTGCGGCTACCTTCTCTACAGGCCACCAGGGATCGGCAAGTCCACGATGATTGCTGCGATGGCCAACTTCCTCAACTACGATGTGTATGACCTAGAGCTAACGACAGTCAAGGACAACACGGAGCTGAGGAAGCTGCTGATCGAGATGTCTATGAGGTCGATCATAGTGATCGAGGACATTGACTGCTCCCTCGACCCGACTGGCCAGAGTAAGACAAAGAAGCAAGAGAAAGACAACGATGAAGAGAAAGCGGATCCTGTCAAGAGAAAGGCGAAAGGCGAGGAAGAGAGCGAGGACAACAATGTCATGCTCTCAGGGCTCCCAAACTTCATCGACAGGCTATGGTCGGCATGCGGGGGCGAGAGGATCATTGTATTCACGATGAACTTCGTGGAGAAGCTCAACCAAGCGCTAATCAGGAGATGATGGACAAGCATATCGAGATGTTGTATTGCTGCTTCGAGTCGTTCAAGGTGCTGGCGAGGAATTACTTGGGCGTAGAGTCGCACCTGCTGTTTGCGACGGTGAGACGGTTGCTGGAGGAGACGGAGTTGACTCCGGCGGACGTGGCGGAGACCTTGATGCCCAAGTCGGACGACGAGGACGAGGAGGCTTGTTTGGAGGGATTGATCGAAGGGCTGGAGAAGGCGAAAGAGGACGCGAGGAAGAAATCACAACAAGAAAAAATAGCAGCAGCAGAAGCAGAAGCAACTGCAGCTAGAGCAATGACAGAGAAAGCAGGGCAATAGAAATTGAGTGAAGTGAAGGGGAATGGCTTACATTGACCAATTGGGCCGGTCATGTATTACCAATTCAAAGAGAGAAAAATGTCGGAACATGTGTTACCAATTCAAAGGGCCATGTGTCGCCGCCTCATCTGACTTATGCTTTCACGAGATCCTTAATGATCACCATGACCTTGTTTAGTATCCCACTTGGAACGATTTACCAATTTAAATGGACTCGTTGCATCATGCTTCTGCATGGACAAGATCAGTGCGTCGGCCGAAGAAGGTTCGACCGGGGCCAAAGCATCGGTTAAGGACTACACACAATCCCATCTTCTTAGCAATTTCTCAGTCCTTGATTCGGAGTCACCGATTGTTTTGTCAATCTTCTTACTTTGTACTTCATATTCCATCAATGGCGATAAAGCGTTCCTTATATCAACATTGTCCGAAATAAAGTAACATCTACATTTGTCAAATAATAATGAAGAATAGATAGTTTTGTAAACTTCAAAATATCATAAGAGGTTTTCTCGACAGAAATATCACAACGGAAGGATGGGGAAGGCGCAGAAGTGCAGTTTCTAGCTATACGGGCCACCAGGGACCGGCAAGTCCAGCACAATCGCTGCAATGGCTAATTTCCTCGAGTACGATGTTTATGATCTCGAGTTGATGGTGGTGAAGGACAATATAGATCTGAAGGAGCTGTTGATGAGCACTTCGAGCAAGTCCATTTGTGATTGAGGACATTGTTTGCTCTCTCGACATCACAGGTCAGCACAACGGGAAGGAGATGAAGGAAAAGCATAAGACAAAAGTCACTAGCAAGGTGACACTTTCGGTGTTGATGAATGTCATCGACGGGATATGGTCAGTGTGCGCATGGGCGAGACTTGTTTGTGCTCACGATGAATTTTTTGGACAAACTCGACCAAAAGGAAGGATGGACAAGCACATCGAGTTGCCCAACTGTTGTTTCGAGGGCTTCAATGTTCTCGCCATGAATTATCTGCACATCGACTCGCTTGACCTGTTGGACACAGTCCGGGGCTTGATGGAAGAAGTCAAAATGACTACCAACAACGTGGCCTAGAACTTGATGCCTAAATCCGGGGCCGACAATGCCGAGACTTGTCTGGGAGGAACTTGATCAAAGCTCCGGAGACCACAAAGGTGGAAACGAGGAAAGTAAGTCCGAGGAAGAAGAGGAAAAGAGAGAGACGTCTGTCAAGGTACGGCGACCAGACACTGAGAATGATCTGAAGGGCGGAGAATTGCATTTTGAAGACGCGACCAGTGACTTGGCATCATCTGAAGAGCGTGAAGCAGAGCCATGGCGAAGAAGGGAAACATCTGCAAGCAACCGGCATAGCATCTCAAGGAACACAGCAAATTGCATTTACTTGTGATAGGTCCGTTGGTTTCTACCGTTCTATTATATCTGATCTTATCGATGATGGTTTAAATATAGGACGTAACACTAACAGTTGCTTCTTACGATAGGAATCTTCTGTGTTATGCGGGTAATATACAAATTTGTATGGAACTTTATCAACCTTCTCTCAAGTCTCAACAATTTTTGTTCGTATCTTTCTTTTTTGCACTTCAGTTCCCATTACATATCAGATAGGACTTTATTTCCGACAAATCATCCGGATTTGGTTGCGATAGCCAAGGTGTAACAGAAGCTTTCCTAATGGCCATATTTACAACCTCTGAGAGTCGAAAGCCGAAACTGTTTCCAAGCTTGCAATTTGTCTCGGGGGTTTGAACCGGTTAAACGGTTCCATTTTGGTCTATTCGAAACGGACTGGGGAGCTTGTGTTCGGGCATACACTCATCTCTCTTCTTGGTGTGCATCTCCTTTCTTTGTCGACTGCATTTCGGGGTACAGCATCTGGTCCTACCATTGGCATATCGGCCTGGCTTGTGCGATAGTTTAATCAGACGCTTTGCCAATCTGAAAAACGTGGAGTCGGAGCATTTATGTCTTTCGACTAATAGTGACCTTTCGGTATAGCTTCTCGGTTTCTTGCGTGGTGGTACATTTGTTGGGTTCATTAACAAAAAATAACGCAGCGGAATATAGAACTCTAAACAGGATCCATGTATATATTGAAATCGAAAAGGAATTTCGAAACGTACATTTTGTAGATCGAAGATAAATCGGCAGCTGATTGTGTCTGGATTAACGCCTCAAGTGTTGCGCCTCTACCGGTATCTACACACATGAATGGAATTCTCCAACGATTCACGTGCTAAAGCGAAAGATCTTGAAGTTCCTTTTTCTTGAACGCCTTTTATTTTTGATACTCTGTCGAAAAATCCCTAGACAGAAAACGATTCTCTATCTATTTATATAGCCTTATTATCCAACGGAATTAAAAAAAGTGGGCCGGGCGATTTGGGCCTACCAAACCATTCATATTTAATCGTACGTTTAATCGTTATCTTATAACGCGCACGACCGCATAGATAATTTAAATAAGATAATAAATTAAAATCTATTTCTTAAGTAGATCAAGGCGCACAAAAAATATTAAGTCCGTTCGCTATTGTGTGTGCCCTGTAGGTTCACTAAATATTAGCTGTGTGCTCAAAACTCTTTTTGGCTCACAAGTCATAAGCGGTCTCTAGTAAGACATTATGACTACTTAAATATAGTGAAGGTCGATTTTCCGACACAACCTAATTCATAGCTAATATTAGAGTATCAACCTTGATTGATTCGTAGGGCAGACCACTAACAATATTATCATTAAGGACCTTTCAGTGTAGTTTCAATTACAATTTATCAAACAGTATTTGCTTTTCATGAAAACCTCATTTGCATTTTCCCAAAGACTTTCTCCAAAAGCGCAGCCATTAGCATAAATCCCCCGGCAAGGTTCGAGACCTTGGCCATGGACCCGGCAAAGAAGCAGAAGATGGTCCAGAACCTCGTCATGTTCATCAAGGCGAACGACGCGAGGATCTGGAAGGCTTGGAAGCAAGGGTAAACACGCACAGAAGATCTACTTAATTTTTGTGCTTAAGAAGGATTTACAGAGATGTCGACCAGATTTATCAGTGATGGTATCGACTTAATATGTTATTGGATATAGATTGCAGTTTCCTGCGATTTTAGTTTGTACTTGATTTTAATAAGTTTTCTCTTTTGTTGCTATTTGATCTTTGAGCTTTCTTAACAAGCAAACCGAGAGCACTAACCAAGCTAGCCAGAAAAGGAAAAAGTACTTTTGGAGACATTTTGGAAATTGAAGAAGTACATAATATAATAAAACCAGTTATTTTAAGCAAACAAATTTATATTTCCAAGGCATACTTACTCTTTCTTTTTATTTTTTTTATTTTTTCATTTTGGTTGATTGCAAAATCCAATGTCCGGCCTTTACTGTATTATAATAAAATCATTAATCCTTTCTGTAATATCTTATCCCTATACACTGAAATCTAGTGGAAACATACCGATTCGATGTTTTATTTTTTTTTCGTAACCATTTTCCGTTTTCTCACGAATGCCAATAGGATTCATGGTATATACGGTCACCAAATCTAAAATAAAGCTTGCAATTGGGCCTCGATTGGGCCTTCCGCGACGCTCGAACTTAGGGGCAATTTTCAACTCCAAACTCCCATGTGAAATTACTATTAAATTGACAAAAGAAAATTTTGGAAAAATCTCATTAAATTGTACTTGATTTTAGACTTAAATATCTTCTTTGTTCTATGGTTACTTAATTTCTGAAAAAGTTGAATGTTTCAAAACAGGATAGCGGGCATGGTCCTTATGATTATTCTGAATTAGAAGATGTTATGATATGAACACGACAGCTTCTGATTTCAACCAAGCACGCCTTAACCACTCAATCACGGTCATGTCTGTCCATGCTTAAAATCTCCAAAGCTATTTTGATGGGGAAAAAGTACTTCACCGAGGCGAAGGGGGGAATACGCATATTCTTTTAATGACGGAAATTTGTTTGGTTCAGGGGTCAGGTGGCTGTCTGGGCCACCTTTTGCAGATCTTGATTAGTTTACCTTCTCGAGCAATCTTAAGGTTGCACTCCCCACATTAGCCTGGTGCACTTAGGATTTTACTCCAGCATTGCTCCCACTAATTTGGACCCAAGATCATATGGAGAGGTGCAAACCCTATTGCTATTTAAGCCATTATCTTATTTATGTTGAAACATCATTTGACGGCTATATTTGTTGCGAGTGGCCTTGAACGCTACCTGTTGACAAAAGTTCGATATGAGTCATACCAAATAGAGTGATTCTATGTAATTTAAAAAAATAATCACATATCAACAACATGGTCGTTGAGAGATCTTCATTTACATGACTTGGGTGATTCATTCTATAAATTAGCTAGCATCACTTATGTTAGTCCGTGATAAAGGACAATTCTTCAATATTAGAAGGAATTTCTATAAACCAATGCACTATTTTTTGCAATCGACAAATTTTCCTATGAACTCCTAACCTGGCAAGCACATGGCCTATTTTCCAAGCCACATCTACGTCACCAGCACATCGTCGAGATACTGACTGTATTCCAATCAAAGTACATCAATTACAAGATATTGACAATTTACGATCTTGGATAATTAAAATCAGAACTCGATGAAGTCTCCCTAAGTTTAGTAACCAGAGGTGCAATCTCAAGAAGTATAAGTCATGACTCATGGCTCAATAAGAAAAAGGAGTGTCTTCTCTTTTTGGCCACTCTTCATTCTGTGGCTCGAAACGCCGACCCTTCTTTCGTTTGCTTGTAGAGAGCTCCACCACATCTCTTAGCCTTATACAACGTGACTTCTACAAATTTAAGAAATAGCCGCTGCTTGAACTTAAGATGATTGAGCATATCTTCTTCGCTTCGAATTCAAATTACAAAAGTGATACTTATATGATATATGATATGATAAAAAAAAATGGCGGTCCAAAGGGGACCTCATGAAGTATTCTTTCATGGTTGATGTTTCCTAGCAAAAACCGAAAAAAAAACCCGACGAAAAGTATTGCCTTTATATACCAACACTCCTCTCTCATTCATTTCAACTTTATTACTTTTTTTTAAGGATAAATGCATTGAAAATTCTAAAACTTGTCACGAGAGCATAATCGAGTCCTAAAACTTTCAAAAAGAACAATTAAGTCCAAAAACTTGTTACGAAAGTGCAATCAAGTTCTAAAACTTATCAAATTAGTCCAATCAAATCCTTTAGTTGATAGAAATTTTTGAAAGTTTTAGGTCTTGCACTTTTGTGATAAGTTTTAAGACTCGATAGCACTTTTTGAAAATTTTAAGACTCAATTGCACCTTCGTGATAAGTTTTAGAACTTCCAGTGCACTAATCCCCTTTATTTTACATAAGATGACACGTGAGTATAATCGAGTTCCGTTTGTTTCGTGGAAAATGAATGACAAGAAAAATATTTTCCTAAGTGTGATTGTCCGTATTTATTGAAATAATTAATCAATGCAAAATGACTGCACTATCGACAATAATTTATGTCTAAAAATTTTCGTAAATGATAATAACATTTTTCGTTCAGTTGTTTTTGTAAGCTATATGGGTGATAATTTTTAAGAAAATATGTTCTGAGATAATACATTTTTACGAAAATATTATTTCTATCGCATTCGGTTCGAGGTTCATTGTACTGACTCTTCACCTCTTCCCTTCCAATCAAAGGACATGCCTCCGAGACAAAGATGATTAGCTTTGGCATTTTGTCTACTCGCATGATAAAAACTCAAAGAAGAAGACCATGAGTAAAGCTGAGATAAAGCTGTGGGTCTTGGGTGGACTCTGTGAATGGGAAAGCTTTAGGTTGGGTTCGCCGTATGAATAAGAGAGAGGGGGCAAACTTCGCCGGGCATTCTCTTTAGAAGTTGAGTGGTTAGCGCTAATTATGCTCTATGATTTAGCTAAACTCGTAGCAATTGACTTTATTCTAGAAAATTTCCGAAAAACAAATAGATATATGTAGTTAATTTAGTGCCATATGACCTCAGCAGCATTGCACCGACCAAGGAGGGAGCAAAACAAAGGGGTCAATGGAGTTAAAACTCTCAAGTTATTAGGTACTCAAAATGTTAGGGATGCAACCGGGATATAATATGATATGATGTAGTTTATCATACAAACCGAACTCGAATTCGAGAGTCGGTTTCTAAAAGTGGAGCTCGAGGTCAACGCGATAGAGTATTCAACATTCTTGAGCTTAAAGTTGAGTGATATCTTAATTTAGCATAATCTGGAGCTCCATCTCAAGTTCTCATGAGACGATATGTATCAACATCCCACCCGACTAGAAAGCCATATCATTAATTTGGTAATTTTGCAAAGTTATTTGATCATCTATTCAATTGGTGACTAGTGTATTAATCATTCTACTGCATCGGCATCAAAGTTGAAATGATGGAGGGAAAGACCTTGTTGAAACAATCTCAAAAGGTAGAAAGTCAACTGTTGTTCCTGTTTCTAAAAAGTCAAAAGTTTTGTCTTCCTATCGAAATTTTAAAGTATAATTAAATTTCAAAAATAACTTTGAATATTATTCTATATGGATCTACGAGTCAATAGTTATATATTGTGAAAATCACAAAAAACTAAGATTACAAAAATTCAAAGTAAGTGCACCACAAGATTTGAAAAATAAAAGCAAAAATAAAAAGTAAATCAATTAGACATACCCTTTCTTTATAATCCAAGGGCGCTAGCACAGAGGGCCATATATAATATTATGCAAGCAACATCAATCGAGAAGTATGAAGTCTTTGATCTCTGTTTAGGTGGTCCCGACCGAAATGACTTTGCACGCAACCGGTACGGATTGATCAATGGCATTCAATTTTTTAGCTGAAAAGCCACGACACCCCCCATCAATTGCGTCAATTCGAGTGTTTCTTAGACACACATGAAATGTGCGGCAATCTGAGAATTTCTCATAGACACTCCACGCAGCTTCAAAGACTTATTGTTACTAAATGATTGCACCTAGGAAATTTCACATGCATCTAGAAGACGACTATCTACTTGAATAGTGGAGTATTTATTAATTGTGTGTTTTTGGTGCGTAATTCTTTGTGCGGACCAAGAGCTTTGTTTTGCCTATATAAAATGTTGGTCGGCAAGGGCCGAGCCACCTCAGAAATAAAGATTTTAATAGCGAGGTCGAATAAGTGTTTTGGTGACATTTCAAGATTTTAAAATAGAAATAGATGCCGTGCATGCTTAGGAAACCAATTGGCCGCTAATGAGAAATTGAGTTGAATCTTCATTATTTGACAAAAGAAAAAAAAAAGAGTTGACCCTTCTTTTATTTACAAAGTAGAGAGCTCCACCATGTCTCTTAGCCAATCGTACGTGGATTTACCTTAGCGCTACAAAAAAAACAAAAAAAAGACAATGCTTGAAGTTGGGAAGATTGAGCGTATCTTCTTCACTTCGAATTCACCTCTATAGGTTCACGAAGCGTGGGTATTCGGTTGGGTTGACTTTGTGAAATTTCCTAATGTGAAAAGCTCAGATTGGGTTCAATTCAACATATGAATGGGAGACCCACGTGGCGCAGTCTTCGCTGGACATTCTCCTTAGAAGTTGAGTAGGGCTCAGCGCTAATTATGTGCCATGATTAAGTTAACCTTGTACTGCTGACTTTGTTCTACAAGATGTCAGAAAAACACATAGATATAGCTAGGTTGCATTACATATTTGCACTTAATTTTTGGGATGAGCATGATGGACCGTCCGAACCGGGACCGGATCGAACCGGCTGGTTGGGTCCGATTCTCGAGAGTATCGGTCCGGTTCCCGGTTCCTAAAAGTGAAACCGGTTTTCGGGTGGTCCGATTTCCGGTTCTAGAGTGGGAATCGGATCGAACCGATAAATATATATTTAATTTTTAAATTTTTTGAAGGAAAAAAAAGCCTAATCTATTCCCTCTTACATTTATCAATTTTTTTAAGGATTGGTTTCATTGGTTCCATTGAAAAATGGAATTGGTTCCATTGGAACGTGATTGGTTCCATTTGAAAATAGAAAAATAAATACATTTATTTATTTAAAATAGAAAGCCTAATTTAAAAGTACGTGATTGGTTCCATTGAAACAGGACCGGAGTGATGGTCCGGTCCGATCCACGATTCTAGGACTAGTTAGTTCGGTCCTCGGTCCTAGAAAATGAGAACCGGTCCTTCTGGTCCGGTTTCCGATTCTTGAGTGGGACCGGATCGGACCGAGAACTGCTCATCCCTAGTTAATTTAGCCCTGCGGGCTCAACAGCATTCCACCGACCAAGGACCGAGCTAATGTATATTGCCGGTAGGGTCAATGGAGTAAGAGCCGTAAGTTATTCGATAAAAAGAACAAAAGAAATTATAGGAATGCAAGCAAGGTCAAATAAGTGTTTCGGCGACGTTTCAAATTTTTATGACAAAAGATATCCTGCATGCTTAGGGAACTAATTGATGATTGTTTTTGGAATTAACCAAAGATAAAGCCGTGGCATCAAAAGGGCATGTGTTTCGGATTTGAGATTTAAGGTTTTTATTCGACGTATACCTTCACACTTGCGCCTAGTTAGTTTACCTTCCTATTGTTGTTTGCGCCCATTGAGTGTCAAATCGACCTAAGTTTACTTAGATTGATTAGCAGCGACTGTAATATGGTATTCAAGTTCATGATTGTATCTTGATCCTATAACTTGCTTTTAACCTACGAAGTGGGAAAATCCTAGAGGCGGAAGGCGTCGCTAGAGAACATCCCAGCTGCCCAGCACAATTCCGAGGCGCCACAGCCACAACAAATAAGTGAGAAGATAATGGATCTCCTCGTCTCAAACCTCTTCCCCCTCTACAAAGCCCTCCAAGCCTCCATTGAGAGAACTAGAAAAGTATAAAGATCTTATGCAAGTTATCCAAGAGACAAAGGACTTGGGAACTTGAATAGCCCTCAATGCATCAGAAAAAAAACTCCAATTGACTGAATCAAAGGCTTTCCATAGGATCAGCCTTAATTCTGGGAAAATAATTTGTTGGCTATCTAATGTTAATCGTCTTTGAAAATAAGGGTAGAGGTGTGATCCATGATCCTTTCAATTCGACTAATTTCGATCAATACGGATGAAGAAAATACGAGACGGTTGATGATCATTGATGGTGTCATATTCATCTTAACAAAGATCCTCGTTGTGTCACCAATATCTTAAGCTTAAATTAAAGTGATGAGCTAAAATGGTTCATGCACTCCGACATGAATGGGTGTACATGAACCTACTTTATCTAGTAAATGTTATATCTACTTTAGTTGCATCAATTAGAGCTAGCTAGCTGTGTGTGAATGAGTTGAAGTCTTCCAAGAACGGAAGTTAAGGTTTGACAAGGAAAATACACTTCGAAGTTCAATGTATTTAAAGGGTCAATGTCCAAGGGTGTTCTCACGAACCTTTATTTGAAACATACCATTCTAACAATATTTAATCATTATGTGAAATACATCTCGATCGTTGAGAAAGTCCAACAAATTTGCATACTAGAATTTGAGGGTTTTGCCTTGTTTCTTCCTATCAAATCAATGTGCTATAGAAACAAAAATTAGGAGACTTGGGGGCTTGCTCAGATGACTTTTTATTTGTATTAGATAGATATTAAGTAATCCTAGAAATTTATATCATCACCTAAGCATGTATAAATTACATACCGTCGTGTCTTAAATGATTTATTAGGCAGTCCATATTAAAACTCCATAGTAAGTCATAGTCACTTTGTCTTGGATAGACACTAAGTTCTCACAAAATATTGGATAGATTTTTTTTTTCTGGAAATTACAAAAGTAGTCCATTTACTATCATCCAAATTTCACTCTCTGTCCATGCACTAGATTTTGTCGCAAACTCAGTCCATATAGCATTCTTCCTCAATGTCAGTGGTTCATCGGAGGCTTGGCCAGATTCCAATCAAAATGCATCAATTTGTAAAAGATCAAATCAACGTCTCGAATGATTGAAATTAAAATTCAGTAACGCCATTGCAAAATCTACTCATTTTTAGTGATGGTTGAGCGAATTTACACTACTGTCATGGACCACAAACATTTATACAGGGAATATGATTAGGTCTCATCTGGATAAATGACAAGATACATTTTGATGCTGCGTGCTGTGAAACATTAATTTGGCTGGCAATAGAGAATTGTTATTAAACCAAATAAATAAATAAACAAATAAACGTGCTAAGCACGTGCCCGGAAACATAGGAGAATTTCTAGAAGGGGTTGACTTGGGTCGCACAGGAAGGGGCAGCTGCTGCCTTTCTTGGGTCCACCCCATGAAACCAAAAGCAAAAAATATAAATAAAATTAATGATAATCAATTATTTGGTCAAAAAAGGAAATAAGCAATAATTAGTGAGGAATTAGCACGCCGCTCTCTTCCTCCTCTGACAAAATACAGTGATATGTGCCACTTCACGTACGGGACAAACACGAGACTCAAGTAAAAGTTGGTAGTTTTTATGAGAAAAAAAAAGATTAGGATAGGACTGGGACTTAATCTAAAGTTTGTGAGTTTTTATGATGTGAAAATAAGTTTAAGGTAAAATTGAGATTGGAGTTAAAGATGAGGATCTTTTAAAGTATTAATAAGCCTTCTTTCTTATGCAAAGTAAGTTTTTTACCACCCCACAAACTGGAATATCCTTACGGTATCAATCCCATCTTCAAGTCGTAATGCGAGTTTATAGAACCATTGTTAGTTTATCTTGGTTAAGAAATATATATATAAAAAAAACAGCAATCAATGTGCTTAGGAAATGAAAACTAGTAAAGCATTAAGCTTATGTTTAATTAATTTTCAACATGAGTTTACTGTTATAAATCAATTTTCAATAAGCCAGAGCAATAACCTTATAACAATATCTCTTGAAGGATGCAAGATTCATATTCAAAGAAGTCGATGACACGGACAAGATCTATTAGCAGTGGAATTCATGCAGCGTTGAAAGGGGACACTCAACATCATGTGTTATCATCAATTAGTGGTCAAAATTCTGTGCAAGGCGGGTTCTTTACCCAGAACATTATGTAACAGCACAATCGATTATAATTGGACTACCAAAAAGATTACATAATATTATAATCGGAATGCCAATTAGAATCGATTTCAACGAATATAACAGCTCTTTTTACATCTTCTTTTGCGCCAAAGAACCAAATCAATCGCATCATGGAAGTTTTTTTTTTCGGTGGAAGCACATGTTCAGACTCTGTAGAATCTCAATTGACATGATGACAGAACGTAAATGGATTTTTAGATGAGTGAATCACATTCAAAACTTATCATGCCATCGGGTCAGTCCCATCATTTAATATATTAATTTTGTAAACTTTTGGGTCAGTGTAGCATAAAAAATTGATCAATAAAGTGGAACAAGAGCCCACCAAGGACGCTGTACGTTTGACTAAAATTACCTTTTGACAACTTGTTGATTTATTCATTTTTAATTTCATGAAAATCATCATATGTTTATGTGGTAGCTGTTTGAACTCAAACATCTACTTTTCCAAACTTCATGTCCACGTCAACATGTGACACACACCAAAGTGATCATTGCGCCCTTCTTTTACTTTAACCAAAAGGTTCGTCCCCGTCAACCTTTGCCAAGATATGAGGTCATAGATTTAAGTCTCTCCAAACCAAACGTAACTGAAGCAAAACGACAATCGATACTTCGTGTCGCATTCTTATTACTAATTTGATGATCAATTTGACCAGTCTCGACATATAAAGAATAAACATGAGAATGTTCATATCTATTTAGCGAGCGAAAGTTTTGCAAGATTTTGTACATATGCATGTGTCTCTTTAGTTTGTTTCGAAATTAGTTTCGATCTAGCCGAGCGAGTCACAACTACACTTGTCACTCGACACAAGATAAGAAAATCCGACACTCTATAAGTATGATATATTCTAAAGGAATAATCTAGATAGGTCATTTTCATTCTATCTTGACCTATCTATCATGGTAACAAAAATGTAACTTGAGATCGCAGGTACGATACATGTGACGCTGGGCTCGAGAGTCAACTTATGCTATTCTTACAATGAGTAATATGTTAATTATGTGGAAATGGAAGGATGGTGGATATGACTATAGTTTGACGTCTACTTTGTTTTTATTAGCAATGAATTCAACAATGGGCCCCCCGCAAAGAATTTTTTCACTGATGAGAACGGGATGCTGATGGAAGCAACGTCGGCAAGAGCACAAGGTTCTCTCCCTCTTGATTTCTTCGATCTTCATCCCCAAATTTAAGAAGATAAGAGAAAAGGACGGAACTATCCTCCTGAACTCTATATAAGTGTGCATTTGGATGATTAAGGTGAGACAGATACAGATTGTGTTGTTGTAGAGATCGATACACCTGGAGAGTTGCTAGGAGTTTGTCCCCTCCAAAAAAAAAGAGAGAAAGAAAGGAGAAGACTTAATTTGGAGCTTAATAGGAGCTCTTGTCGCAGGAAAGATGGCACTTAGAGCTATTGCTTTTGCATGCATTGGGATATTGCATATGCCTTTTGATGTATTCTCATGTGATAGCTGCAAGTGCCATCTTTTCTCGACAAAAGTCCCTTTAACCTCGAGAAGTTATTGCATGGTCCATCTCTCTCTCTCTCTCTCTCTCTCCATGTGCATGCGAGTGTGTCTGTGTTTGCACGACACGAGATGTTTTCTCGTATGGTCCGGCCTAAGTTTCTTTCTCTTTCTATGCATGCGAGAAGTGCTTGTTCCCCATACTATTGATGCTTTTACTTGCTTTGGAATTACCAAGCTTGGTTCCGTTACAATCCATACGAGTTATGTTCCATAAATATGATATCTATGTAGCGTGATGTGTAGGATAGATGATAAGTGTGGACTGTTTGATTATTTTAATTGATATATTGTTGCAAGCTTCTTCTTGCATCGTTCAGTCTTGTATGTTTTCAGGTAGGTATGTCTATTTCGATGGTCATAATTAATTATGATTTGTTGTGCACGAGAATTTTGTTGAGAACGTAGCCAAGCTAGCAAGCTTTATTTTTTTCAATGTTTTAAGGGGCCATGCCTATGCCTGAATATGCTAACTTAAAATGCATCTCTAGTAAGTTATCTTTATTTTAAATCTAGACAGGCTAATTTCATACGTGATGCGAGATCAACATTTTGTAGTGAAGTACTGAAGAAGTTCCATTCATATATTCTCGTGCGCCACCTTTCCTCCAATCTGTTAAGGGCAAACATATGTAATTTAGCTTGATATGGACGAGGTATGCGTTTTGGAATAGAAACTCCCATGATAAAATGGAACAGAAGAGATTATCCTTTTCATAATACCTATATATATGCGTGTGTTTATATTAACCGATAAAAATAATTATCAATCTCATCATTAGGACTAAGAAAAAGAAAGAAAATAATCTAAACAATCTCTCATTAAATAAGTCGCTTTCTTATAAAAATATATATATATTTTTGATAACCCGGGAACCTCCCTTTCGCCCGATAGGCTATTCGGTACTAAATCCGGGGGAAGGCTAGCTCAGCAACCCACCGCCAGGACCCCCTACTTCAATCGCTGACGACACAGAGTTTCGAACCGCTCACCTTCTACGATGGCGGGAGGGCCCAAACCAACTGCGCCACCTACGGATGGGTTCTTTCTTATAAAAATATTGTACGTAATAAGTCCGATATCTTTTATTCATGGGCTTATAGGTATGTACATTTGTAGATCGTACTATCCTTTCATCCCCATTGGATGTGGCATCAAAGCTAGTTTTAACCCTTTACATCCAATCTATTCTTTTCCAAACTTTTAATTCCAAATTGAACACGTGTGGTGCCAGGGATACAAAGATGGATATACGAAATTTGTTCACGAAGTGATATGTACCGAATAAATCCGATTGGTTTCTTGTTTCGAGAGTGAAGAGGTAATGGCATTTTACAGACAGTTTTACTGGGCGAGACATGTTTATCTATGAACTATAAAGTTTCATTAGCTTCGTCTTCTTCTTCGAGGACCGCAGAACCAGAGAGCTTTCGGGTCATAGGGAACTGCAATGGAGAAGGAGAAAGAACATAGAATTTAGGAACGTCAAAAGGTGAAACCTAAACAGCTTCCTCTTCCATGACATCAAGGTGACACGCCACTCTCCACTTTTGTCTCTCCTCATCTTATTTCGTACACGACTTGGTTTCTTTCTTGCTTTTGTCTGTCAAAATCCATCGTTTTTGACTCAGAGCTCGCAAATCCCTCCTTAAAAGAAGAGCCATGGCAAAAGGTACATTGCTTTGCTAAGCAGAGGAAAACGAAACAAAAGAAAGAAATCGAAGGAAAATTGTACTGTGTATTCGTCTTGCTTATTTAATGTCTAAATTTGGATCACCAAACATGCGTATTGTCTTGGAGCCATTCTAAGGAGCAAGGATCAATGTACTACGACCATTATTCATTGTAAATGAGATCAAAGAACTGTCACACTCTGTGAATACTAATCCGTATGTTCCAAAATTTCTCGTATATCTAAGGTGTGGTTTGGGCCCAATCTTGCGCTTCAGTGTAAGTGGCCTTTGTGATAGTAGTTTGTTGCATTCAATTTACATGGTGATGCCTTGCAGTGCTTTACTCATGTCCAATTTCGTTTGGTTTAGTTGCAAAAGCAGAAAGTAATTATTGCGGAAGCCAAGCGATCGAACAATAAAATTGACAGAACAAAAAAATAAATTGAACATCAGATTTACGTAATTCGATCGTAGTGACCTACGTCCACGGGGAGAGCAGCACAAAGTTTCATTATAGATCAAATGATACAACGGAGATTATAACCACATTCGAGTTACTCAAACACTCTAAGTGTTTTTCAAGCCCCAATTATACTCAATAACGCACGCTATGGTTAGCCCCGCAATTCCTCGTGAAATAATCTCTCAAATCGTAAAGGAATTATACACAAATCTTACCACAAGATTTAATCGCTAAAAAACACTTGAATTCCTGAATATAATTCCACGAACAAATCCACGGAAATAATCCACAAGCACAATACGAAACGGCGCCTCAATATTTCTTCCTCTCTCGTCCAACAGAGCAACCCGCAAATATATATGTTCGTAGTTCCACCGCTTTAAGGATTGCAACAAACCATCGAAGATGGCCATTGTACGTACAGGATAAAGAAACAAAATTCCAGTGAGTTTCGGTCAATCCAATTCAAGTTGACTGAATATTGTCCACACGTTGGACTTTCCAATTTCAGCGCAATCCAAATATAAATTTGTCATTGTATTTCCTTCTCTAATTTTCTTCATTGATTCCAATTTCATATAAGGAAATATCCAATTTAAAATATTCAAACCTCCACACAAATAATTTCGAGTCGGGTTTCATTTATCGGACTCAAACTTGAGACATATTTTTAACAATAATGAATTGGGAAGATGGAAAATATAAAAGATTTACACGCTACAAATGAGCTTGGTTTGGTTTAAAGTTTTCTTCCCACCATATTAAGGTAGTATGATTCGGCTTCATATCGTCGGCTTCATGTCAGTATGCTCATCCCTAACCTCAAACGATCATGCACGAAAAAAAATATGCGTATAAATCCGATACATGGGAAACCAAGTTAGTCAGGATCCTCATCAAAGGCCTTTGCACAGGTCTATGTGCGGATTAGATATGCCGAATGCACGCAATAATACCTGAATCTTCGGAGAATGCTCTAACATCAATTTTTTGTTTTCCAGCAAATCTCTTGCATCAGGTTTCAATCCAAGAGATGATCATCACAAAAGGCTATCCAAGATTAATCACCTTCACAGTGATTTTCACATAGGCCATTGAGAAACAATGCCAACGACCAGCATTATGGAAGTCAGGATGATTCACGTAATGCCGAAAAGAAAGTTTAAACAACAAAATTGTGAGAAGATGATTCCAATTTCTCCACGAATGTTTGATACACCATCAGCCCTCAAACAAGCTTCGATTTAGAATGGGGAAACAGATCGCGGTAAATTCAATTTGAAAACGAGAAGCAAGATGGTAAAACTGGGTATATCGGCGAAAGCAGGATAGCTTTTTTACTTTCTGAGCGGATTTCATGTCCTAACCGATGACCGAATTCTCATATGTAGTACCCACCGCATGTACATTGTGATCCATATACTTTCAACAGCCAATGAAATATGATTGATCACCTGATCATGACCTTTTGAGTTTCTGTTCCCTTTTGTATTGTCTTAAGCTCAATTCGAATGAACGCTGCATGAGTCGTCACTTCTTGCTACTTCCACTGTCTAGGTCAGAAGATTCTCCCCCGATAACAGAGTGCCGACCAGCTACTCAATCCTCCTTGCCCCTGGGCTTGGCCGGAGAATCGTGGGGTCATCGGCGACGGAGCACCGATCACTTCTATTGTCTCTGCTCCCAACGCACCGGCCACTAGGAACGAGCATGCGGGGCCCGCGAGACGAGAGCTCGGAATCCATCTTCTCTTTGGGGCCACTAATGATAAAAGGAGTCGACTCTTCATTCTTTGAACTTGAAACGTCGACCCTTCTTTTATTGGCTAGTGGAGAGCTCCTCCATATCTCTTAGCCATTCACACGTGATTTACTACAAATCGATAAAATAGACAGCTGCTAGAAGTTGGGAAGATTGACCATATCTTTTTCCCTACGGATTCACATTTGTTGAATCAAGACTTATATGATACATGATATGATAATTTCAATGGATCGATACAGACAAATAAAATTTGGAAGATCGTTGACGTTGTCATATTGATCCCAACAAACATCCTCGTTTGTACAACCAATAGCTTGAGCTTAAATTCAAGTGACAAGCTAAAATGGTTCGTGCACTCTGACATGAATGGATGTGCATGAACCTAATTAATTCAAATGAACTTAATTTATCTGGTAAATGTTGAACCTACTTTAGTTACATCAATTAAACTAGCTAGAGTCTTCCAAGAACCAAAGTTTAGGTTCAACAAGGTAAACACAGTTCTAAGTTCAATGTATTTGAACGGTCAATGTTCAATTGCGTTCTCATATACCTAATTTGAAACATACATTTCCTAACAATATTTAATGATTCTGTCCAATACATCTCAATCCTGAAAATAGTCCAGAACAAGCATGCTAGAATTTTAAGGTTTTGCCTTTCTTCTTTCTGTCAAATCAATTATAGCAACAAAAATTTGGAGACTTGGGGGATTGCACAGACGACTTCTGATATGTATAAATTATATATCGTCCTGTCTAAAATGATTTATAAGGTGATCCATGTTAGATCTCCATAGTAAATCATAGTCACTCTGTCTTGGATAGACCCTAAAGTTATAAGTTCTCTCTAAATTATGTAATAGATTATTTTTTTTTATGAAATTACAAAAATAGTCCATGTACTGATATCCAAATTTCACTCACTGTTCATAAATGATAATCAATCATTTGGTCAAAAAAGGAAATAGCAACAATTAGTATCGAATTGGCACGCCCTTCTCTTCCTCCTCCGACCATTTATGGTGCATCTCCTATTCGGTACTTTGGGTGCCACTTTCATGCATGTCCTCTACTCCTTTTGAGTTTTCACACACGAGAAGAAAATAACTGTAATTATGACATCCTTTGCTTATGTACCTGTGTACATATATGTCATAACATAACAACTATGATAGTAAATATGGATGCCGTATTGACCAAAATAATTTTGGGTTCAGGATTATTTTTTTTAATGTATCATATGGTGTTATTGTGAAAGGAATAGAATTAGTTGCTGCTTGTCTGAGTCTCCATTAATAAACCGTCGCCTTGAATTTAGGGATGAAGTATATATTTTTCCTTCAATTGAATAAAAATGACTCTCCGGTTTAATTCTGAAAGAAATTATCCAAAGTCCTCTTTTTTCGATATCATTAATTGTTAATTAGTTGTAAATTGTAATAAGCCTACGAATGTGTGCTCAACACCCTAAAGTTCTATTGCAAAGTGAGTTCTTTACAACTCATAAAGTGGAATATGCTTATGGTATTAATCCCGTCTTCAAGTAGTAGTGCGACTTTATAGAACCATGATTAATTAATCTTGATGCAAAGTTACTTTCTCCCCTTGATCTGTGTGTGGGTTTGGATAAGTTATGTCGCCTTTTTTTCGCTATTAGGGCAATCTACCAGTCTGCTACTAAAGTCCCATCGTATTTTGAGACCTTTTATGGATTATTCTCCTTTTACTTACTAGCGGAATTAACAACAATAATAAACTCTTTTTTAACAAGTTCTCTCAACAAACAAGTTAAGAAACAAAAAAAAAAAAAATCAACGTGCTTAGGAAATGCAAACTTGTAAAGTGGTTTCAATTGATTTTTTAAAATTTATTGTGATAAATTAATTTTCAATAGTCGGAGAAATAACGTTCAAGGATGCAAGATCCATATTCGAGAAGTTTATGACATGCATAAGATCTCTTAGAAGTTGAATTCGTGCAGCGTTGAAGGGGAACACTCATACCATATGTTATCATCAACTAGTGGTCAAGATTCTGTCCAAGTTGTTCTTTACCAAGAACATTATGTGAAGGCAATCGATTTTGAGAAATATAGCGGTTCTTTTTCCATTTTCTTTTCCGTCAAAGAACAAAATTGATTGCACCATAGAAGATATTTTTTTCGGTGGAAGCGCATGATTAGATCTCTAAAATCTCAATTGAGATGATGGCTTTTCACAAAAAAAGAACAATTAGTCAAGAAAAATTGACTACTTAGATACCTAAAATTATGGACGTCATAGCCAGATCATGCGTGCGAAAAACATATATAATTTGAGTAATGTTAGATATATTTATATTAGTCTACACAATTGGACATTTAGATGAGTGAATCATATTCAAGGCCGATCATTGAATTGGATATGCCACATCACTTAGTATATTAATTTTGTGAACTCCGTGTTGATATTATTTCGCATAATCTTTTTTTTTAACCAAAAGGGTTGGAAATCGATCAATACAGCGAAAACATGATCTCAACCCTTGATCCATAAAACAAATGCCCCCCACAAGAATCTAATGCATGCATCTTGATGAAAGTGAATTTAGCGAACAAGGGCCCACCAAGGACATTTTTCTGTTTGACTGGATTCCCTTTTTAACAACTTATTCATTCATTGATGTGTGATTTCATCAGAATCATCATACGCTTATTCGATAGCTGTTTGAATTCAACATCTACTTTTCCAAGCTTCTGGAACTCGTTAACATGTGACAGACAACAAAGGAAGTGATCATCATGCCCTTCTTTAAACTTTGGCCAAAAGGCTTGTCCCCCTCATCCTTTGGCAAGATATTAGGTCGTAGTTTTAAGCCTCGTAATCCCGTCTCCAACCAAACACAAGTTCGTGTCGCATTTTTATTACTGATTCAATACTAGATTTGACTAGTCACGACTTTATAAAGGATAAATATGAAAATTCTCATATTTAGCTAGAGAATGTTATGTTAGTTTCAATACACATGCATGTGTCTCTTTAGTTTGTTTTGAGTTTATGTTTCAATCAAGCTGAGCGAGTTGCAACCGAACTTGTCACTCGACACAAGATACGCTAATCCAACGCTCTATAATTATGAAAATTTTCTAAAAGAACAATCTACATAGGTCATTTTCAGTTTATGTATTCTGATCTGACCTAACAATCATGGTGACTAAAATACAGATTGAGCTCAGAGTCACGATACATGTGATGCTGCGCTCAAGAGTCTACTTAAGCTATTCTTACAATTATTAAACATTGTGCATGTTGATTATCCGGAAATGTAAGGATTATGGATATGACTCCAGTTTGACGTCTACTTTGTTTGTAGTACAACAATAAAAAAACATAAATAGCGAAGGGCCCCACAAAGAGTCATTTTACTAATGATAATTTAACGAGGGTGTCAGAGTATTGTCGAAAACAGCGCAAGATTCTCATTTCTCTCCCTCTTTCTTCTTTCGATCTCTATGATCAAAGTTTAAAAAAGAAAAAGGAAAGAAGATGAGGGAAAAGGACGGAACTATCCTCCTGAGAGCTCTATATAAGTGTGCATTTGGATGATTAAGGTGAGACAGATACAGATTGTGTTGTTGTAGAGTTTTTAGGAGTTTGCCCCCTTCCCAGAGAAAAGTGAGAGAAAGGAGAGCACTGATGTAGAGCTTAATAGGAGCTCTTGTCGCAGGAGAGATGGCACCGAGAGCTATTGCTTGTTCATGCATTGTTATATTGCCGGTGCCTTTTCATATATACTCGTGTAATAGCTACAGGTGCCATCCCTGCTCGACAAGAGTCCCTTTAACCTTGAGAAGTATTGCATGCTCCATCTTTTATCTGCTTAGTCCATCTTTATCTCTCTCTCCGAGTCACGCGTCTGTCCGTGTTTGCATGGCACGAGATGTTTTCTCCCGTGTCCTGGCCTAAGTTTCTTCCCTTTTCTATGTATGCAAGGAATGCTTCTTCGCCATACCACCGATGCTTTTACTTGCTTTGCCATGACCCATCGTGTTACGATGCATAAAAGCTGTATTCAATCAATATGATAGTTTTGCCGTGTGATATGTAGAATAGATGATAAGTGTGGATTGCTAAACTATTTTAATTCATCAGTTGCGTGCGAGCTTCTTCTTATATTGTTTAGCCTTAATATTTTAGTGGGTATCTCAACTTTGAGAGTCAAAATTAATTTTGACTCTCATGAATTTTGACTCTCATGCATGACAATTTCATTGAGCATGTAGCCTAGTTTTTTTTTTTTGGTCTCACTCTCTCTTATATTGTGTGTGTGATACTCACAGGGATTGAACCCCCGACGCGATACTCTCTAGCTCCACCCCCTCAATCCATTTATCAGTAAGGTCGCATGCCTATTGGCTCATGTAGCCTAGTTAGCTAGCTCGCTTTTTGCGTGATTTTAATGGGTTATGCCTATGCATGAATAGGACTCCTAACCTTTTCACACTAGAAGTTCCATTCATATATGTTCTTATACCACCACCTAGCCTCCAATCTGTACTTCAAAAATGTGTGGCCTTGCGTGGATGCACTCGTTGTATTTAAGTGCAAACACATGTGATTTAGCTTGATATGGACGACGTGTATGTTTTGGAATAGAACTCCCATGTTGAAATGGAGCAAAAGAGATAATCTTTTTCATATATATATTGACCGATAATATAAAGACCGATTTAGTCATTAGGACGAAGGAAAAGAAAAGTATAATCTATCTCTCGTTAAATAAGTCGGTACTTCTTATCAAAAAATTTCATGTTAAAAGTCCAATATCTTTTGTTCACGAGCTTATTATTATGTAAATTTTTAGAATCTACCGTCCTTTCATTGTTATGGATGTGGCATAAGAGCTGGTTTTCAACTCTTTACATCCAACTTATTCTCTTGCAAAATTTAATTCCGAATTGAATGTAAGTGGTGCTAGGGATGCAAGGACCGATATACAAAATTTGTTCACAAAGTGATGTGTACACAAACAATAACTATCGGTTTTTTTTTTGTTCTGAAAATGAGGAGGTAATGTCATTACTACGACTATTTTACTCGGCCAGACATGTTGATCTATGAACTATAAATTTGTATTAGCTTCGTCTTTCGCAGAACTAGGAGCTTCAGGATCCTGGGGAATGAGAAGGAGAAAGAGATTCATTCAATTCATCTTCAAAGGAAGAGCATGGCAAAAGGTGCTTTACTTCTGCAACAAGCAAAATGCGCATATTTCTGCTAAGCAAGGGAAAAGGAAACAAAAGGAAAGTAAGCAATGGGAAAGAAAAAAGGGACCCGTAGACCTGCTCGATCTTGGGCTTCCGTGAAAGTGGCCTTGGTAATGATAATTTGCTGTCTTCAACCTACATGATGATGCTTTGCACTGCTTTAATCATGTCCAGTTTCATCTGGTTTAGTTGCAAAAGCAGAACAGAACGAATGGCGAAGATTGTAAACAGAACCGATTTACTCAATATAATTTACCTTGGTTTGGTTTAAATTTTTGTTCCCACCGTATTAACGCAGTATAATTCAGCTTCACGTCATCGGCTTGCAAAAACAAGCGATCGAACAATCAAATAGACAAAATTCATACACCAAATTTATATGGTTTGATCGAGGTGACCTGCGTTCACGGGAAAAGCGGTAAAGAATTATACTATAGATCAAGCGATGCAATGAAAATTATAGTTACAATTGAGTAGCTCAAACACTTTTGGTGTTTCTCAATTCCAATTATATTTAATAACTCACACAGTATTTAATTCAACAATTCATCATGAAATAATCACTTAACCTTGCGAAGGAATTAAACAAATATTACCGCAAGATTTAATTGGCCTCAACACGTGAATTATTTTTCATAGTTCTGTGAAGTAAAATCTTCACTACACATGAACTCTACGTAGAAGCTCTCTCTGCCCGCATTCGTCAACAATAGCCGGCAATGGAAAAGGGATCTGTTATTGTCCATGCCCTAGCCGTTGCTTCCGCTGGATCAATGGTATCCCAATCTCGATTTCCTAGGCATGCTTACCCTATTAAGAAACCGAAGCTACTCATCTCTTTCAATACACGAAACTCGGGAACTTTCAGCGAAACGCATATAGTTGCTACTTATTTGTGCTCAAGAGTTGACCGAATCATGGTCCAAATCAAAGTCCACGTTGGAGTTTTCTATTTCAAGCCAAAGACTCCAACACCCATAGGAAAATTTGTTCGTTCTCCAACTTCAATACGGAAACAACCTTGATTATTTATCACGACTTGAACACAAAAACAATATCCCTATTCTGCAATGTTATGCTTCGAACTTTCTTGCACCGGGCTTAGACACAATTTAGTTCGAGTCAAGTTCGTTCAACGTGCTCAAACTCGAGATATATTTCAATAATATGAGCATGCTCATTCCTATCATCAAACCATCAAACACGAAAAGTTCGCGTATAAGTTGGATACATGGGAACCCAAGCTAGTCAGGACTCTTAACAAAGGCCTTTGCGTGGGCTTATGGATCAATTAGATATGCCGAATGCACGTCCTCGAAGAATGCTCTTATATCATATTTTTCTTTGGTTTGTTCCAGCAAATCTCTGGCATCAGGTTTCAATCCAAGAGATGATCGTCACAAAAGGCTATCCAAATTTCAGCACGCGTTAACCACAGAGAGAGAGAGAGAGAGAGAGAGAGAGAGAGAGAGAGAGAGAGAGAGAGAGAGAGAGAGAGAGAGAGAGAGAGAGAGAGAGAGAGAGAGAGAGAGAGAGCAGCGGAGGCTTCAATCCTGTCCCTATTGTAATAAGAAATTCATCCAGCACCAGCACAAAGATTAATCACCTTATGGCGATGTTCACATAGGCCATTGAGCATCGATGCCCAATGACCAGCAGTTTAGAGGTCGGGACGGTTCATGCAACTGCCGGAAAAAGAAGTTTAAATAACAAAATTGTGAGAAAATTATATCACTTTCGATTCTTTGATATTCGTCCACGAATGTTTCATACACCATCAGCCCACAAATAAGCTTTGATTCAGAATCGGGACTGCGTTGTTACGCCACAACGCCCACCTTCACTCCAAGTCTCTTCCGCCATATATGGTGCCTTCAAAGCCCAGTGATGAGATTGCGAAGTCTACCTAAGTTTACTAACCATTGCTGCAAATTAGCCCATATCTCAGGAAGTGTTAGTCATAACTCATGAGGTGGTGCCTTCAAAGCCCAAACTCAATCGAGTGTACCCAATGAGAAAAGGGAGTTCCTCTTCTTTTTGGCCACTAATGTGAAAAGGAGTTGACTGTTCGTTCTTTGACTCGAAAAATTAACCCTTCTTTTATTTACTAGCGGAGAGCTCCACCATATTTCTTGACCAGTCATACGTGATTTCCGTCCATGACAAAAAAATCGACCTTGCTTGATATGATTTGCCATGTCATGATGTTGCACATGATTATTATCATGTCATATCATTTTGTTGTTATGCCTTGCATCAGATTGGCTATATCAGGTTACATGTGATTATTGTCATGTCATGTCATGTCATTTTATCATCATATTTCGCATTCAATTTGTTATGTTTTACTACTTGTGTTTCTTGCCATTTTCATACGACATAATTGAATTTTACATTTTAATTGACATTTGCATTTACACTTTCACGCACAAAGCGGAGTCACGCCATTATATATGAGAGAACGGCCTCATTAATAAATAGCGAGGTCATTAAGTGTTTTCACTACATTTCAAGATTTTAAAACAAATAATATAATGTGTGCTTACAAGACCGGTTGATGAATTTTTAGAACTTAAGCCAAAAATAGAGGTGCTGTATGGAAAGGACGTTGAAAGATGCTTATCGTCACACACATAACCGAACCCTCTGAATTTGGGATCTCAAGTTTTCGTTTGACCATTTATCTCGCACATGCACCTAGTTAGTTGACCTTCACATCAATATCTACTATCTAGGCCATTTGAGTGTTTATAGGTTTGCCTAAATTGATTTGTGACGACTCTAATTCACTAATTAATTGTATGATCGTATCTTGCTCCCATAGTTTGCACAATCATAGAATTTGGGAAGATCCTAGAGGCCAAGGGCATCGCTATAGACTGCTCGATTATGAGTCTCCATCAAGAGAAACGGAAAAATATGGAGAAATTATGCAAGTCTCAATCTAAGAGAAAAGGAATCGGGACATGAATAACCCTCAAAACAACAACAAAAAACTCCAATGTATTGAGTCAAAGGCTTTCATAAGATCAGCCTTAATCTCGAGGAAATACTTTGTTGGATATCCGAAGTTAATCAACTTTGAAAATAATTAAGAAGAGTTAGAGGTGCATGTGAGTATGCATATTTAATCTATGATACTTCCGATTCGACTATTTCGATGGTGATGGAACAAGAAAATTTGAGACAGTTGAAGATCGTTAATGTTGTCATACTATATCTCAACAAAGATCCTCATTGTACAATCAATATCTCGAGCTCAAATTCTTGTGACTAGCTAAAGTGGTTCATGCACTTGACATGAATGGATGTACATGAACCTCATCAAGTTAAATGAACTTAATTTACCAATTAGATGCCGAACCTACTTTAGTTACATCACTTAAAACTAGCTAGCCGGGTGTGAATGAGCTGAAGTCTTCCAAGAACTAAACTTTTCATTCGACAAGGTTTCGGTTCGACAAGGTAAAAAAACTTCTAAGTTCAATGCATTTAAACGGTCAATGTCAAAACGTGTTCTCATTTTGTAAACATCTCAATCCTTAAGAAAGTCCAGATCTAGCATCCAAGAATCGGAGCGCCTTGCTTTGCTTCTTCCTGTCAAATCGATGTGTTGTAGCAACAAAAGTTAAGAGACTTAGGGGGCTTGCTCAGATGACTTTAAAGGAATCCTAGAAATTTATTTCTTCACAAAAGCATGTATGAATTATTTATCGTCACCACCCGTCTGGGTGGTGTTAAAGGTGCGGGCACTCTTCCTCTTGCAAAAGATTGAGTGTTCGAATCCCGGATACCGCAGGGTGTCTTACCCGGTGGCACATGTGTAGTGGCTAGCACGTGTCGCCCCCAGGATTTACCTCCCAGCTGTCAACCGTGCGGGGGTTCCCTGGGTTACCAAAAAAAAAAATTATTTATCGTCATGTCTTGAATGATTTATTAGGTGGTCCGTACTGGATCTCCATAGTCAATCATGGTCACTTTGTCTTGGATAGACCCTAAGTTCTCTCCATAAGTTGAATATATTTCATTTTCGAGAAATTACAAAATTTAGTCAATGTACTAACATCCAAATTTCACTCTCTGTCCTTGGTGCTCTTGGTCCCTACGGTATTCTTCGGCGACATCAGTATTTCATTGGAGATTTGACCGGATCATGATCAAAATGCATCGATTTGCATGAGAACAAAAGTTCAATATGCCTTGAATGATTAAGACCATAATTCAAGAATATGATTGCAAGATGTACCGGTCTTCATCGACTATCTTGAAAATTTACCCGCAAAAATACTATGTACGCATATGATCAGACACTTGTCTAATGCACCACAAACATTTTATAGAGCATATGAAAAGGTCTCAACTGGATACACGACAAGATACACTTTGATATCGCGAGCTATGAAATAATAAAAAATTTGCTGGCAATGGAGAATTTCGATTGATCCCAAAGTCGGGGAAAGATGGGATAATTTCTAGAAGGGGAAGACTTGCGTCGCCGTACGGGGCACCGGCCTCGTTTCTTGGGTCTGCCCTTTGAAAGCGAATGCATAAAATTAATAAATTAACAAATTAATATAAATTATCAGGTCAAAAAAGGAAACAGCAATAATTAGGGTGCGTTTATCACGCCGTTCCAGTCCTCCGATCGAACACGGTGCATCTCCTTTTTGGCACTTTATGCTGACATTTTCCGGCATCTCCCTCTGCCCCTTTTGAGTTTCCACAGGCATGAGAAGAAAATCGCACAATTATGACGTCACTTTGCTTATGTATGTGCACACGTATATTTCATCGCATGATCACTATGATAGTAAATATGGTTGTGTTGTTAAAATGTGTCATTGCACATTAGAAATCTCGAGGGCCAGAGCCAATTGCAATTAGAAATTGGACAATCACAATTCTCAAACGTAGTAATTTTTTTTCAATTGGAGAAAAGTTAGTAACACTCTAATTTAAAAAGAGTTGACGATTTTTTAGAAGTTGGCAAGCAACGTGGTAACTTGATAGAAAATATGATGAACTAGAAAATAAAAAATAAATCTTGATAAGTAACTCAAATTAGAGTTGGCAACCCGAGATTAATTAGTAGCTTAATTGGAGAAAAGTTGGCAAGTCACTAAAATAAGAGTTGGTTATTTCAAACAATAGTAAGCTTTCTTTTTGGTTTAGCTATAGTTTGTAAATTTAAGCAATTGGTTAATAGGTAAAGAAATTTTTAGAAAAGATAAGAGAAGGTTTTATTATTTAAAGATAAGAGAAATTGGTAATTTAAAAAGACAAATAAGGATTAACAACTAACTCAATTAAGAGTTGATAACCTTAAGTTAATGGGTGACTTAATCGGAAAAAAGTTGGTGATAACTCTAAATAGGGTCGGTAATTTCTAAAACAGTTGGTAAATTTAACATGGTATTAAGTAAGGCAAATAAAAGTTAGTAAATCAATAGAAAATTTTGTAAACTTGTAAAAAAAAAAACCAAATGAATATTGGTAAACTAACTTATCGGTGTCCTAATGGGACGAAAGCTGGTAAGTCACACAAACAATTGTTGGCAAATTCATGTAAGATTTGATAAATTTAAGGCAGTTATAAAAAAACAAACAAAAGTTGATGATTTTTTTTCTTAAAAAAACCCAAATAAATGTTGAGAAGTAACTCAAATGAAGTTGGTAAACCAATACTAGTTAATAATTTAACTAGAAAAAAAAATTGTAAAGTCACTCAAATAAGGATTAGTAAATCCATCTAATTTGTAATAGCACACTATCTCATATCATAATAATCGCCTTGAATAGGGGCGAAAAGTACATTTTTCCTTTAATTAAACAAAAATGACTCTCCTAAATTGTGATTGACTGAGTTTTACTAGATCAAACCTATATCTCTCTCCTAAATTGTGATTGACTGAGTTTTACTAGGTCAAACCTCTCTCTCTCTCTCTCTCTCTCATATCATAATAATCGCCTTGAATATAGGGGCGAAAAGCATATTTTTCTAAATTGTGATTGACTTGAGTTTTACTACCTAGCTCTCTCTCTCTCTCTCTCTCAAGTATTTTTTTGTTCCTTATGCAAAGTGAGTTCTTTATTACCCCACAAACTCGAATATGCTTAAGGTATCAATCCCGTCTTCGAGTAGTAATGTGACTTTATAGTACCACAAATAATTTATCTTGATGCAGAGTTTCTTTCACCTATTGGTCTGCGTGCGTGGATTTAGTTAATTCACATAGCCTTTTTCTCCATTAGTGCAATCTACAAGTCTGCCACTAAGCTTCCATCTTACTTTGAGACATTTCATGGATTATTTTCCTTTACTAGCCAGCAGAATTAACAATGATGGTAATTTTTTTTAACAAGCTCTATCAACAAACTGTTCAAAATATAAATAGAAAAAAGCAGCAATCAATGCGCTTGGGAAATGCAAGCTAGTAAAGTGATAAATTTTTTGTTTATTTAATTATCTTTATAAAATTATTGTGATAAATTAATTGCTAACTAACCGGAACAATGACCTCATAGCAATGTATCTTGATGATGCAAGATTTATATTCAAAGAAGTCTGCGACATGGATAATATCTTCTAGAAGTGGAATTGATGTAGTGTTGAACGGGGACACTAATGTTATCATCATTAAGAGGTCTAGATTCTGTCCAAAGTGGCTCTTTACCGAGAACATAAGTTAGAAGCATAATCGATTATAATTGGACGACCGAAAAGATTACTTAAAAGTATAATCAAAATGTTAATTAGAATCAAATGTAGCAGCTCTTTTATCCATCTTCTTTTGCTCCGAAGAACAAAATCAATTGCACCATAGAAGATATTCTTTTCGGTGGAAGCGCATGATCAGACCCAATAGAATTTCATTTGAGACGATGGCTTGTCACAAAAAAAAAAGAGAAGAATTAAGATAATGTCTGCTTAGATACTGAAAGTTACGGATTTTGCGGCCAATCCTGGCACTAAAAAATTATATAATCCGACTAATTTTGGGTTTCGTTAAGATTAATTTATCAAATGATTCGATAAAATGCAAGTGGACATTTAGATGGGTGAATCGCATTCAAAACTCGCCATTCAGTCGGATCTGTCACATCACTTAATATATTAATTTTGTAAACTAGTGTCGATATTATTCCAAGCAATTAAAGCGTAGGAAATCGATCGATAAAGTGGAAACATGATCCTTAAAACAAATGCCCCCACGCAAGCATCTTAGCAAGCATTTTGTGGAAAGTGAATTTGGCTAACAGGGGACCACCAAGGACACTGTGCGTTTTCCTAAAATTCCCTTTCGACAGCTTGTTCATTTATTCATTTGTAATTTCATGAGGTCATCATATACTTATGCGCTAGCTGTTCACATTCGATGTATTCCAAAATTCAGGAAATCGTCGGCATGTGACGCGCGACGAAATGATCATCCTGCCCTTCTCTTACTTTGTCCAAAAGATTTGTTCCCTTCTTAAGAATGTGAATTCAATACTAGAATAAATTCAATCCTTTGGCAAGACACTAGGTCGTACATCTCCAACCAAACACAAGTTCGCGTTGCGTCTTCATTACTAATTCGACAATAGATCACGACTTCTAAAGAATAAACATGAGAATTTTCATATATGTTTAGCTAGGAAAATTACCAAAAAAAGTCTTAAATCTATTGTACAGATGTTAATTCAGTCATAACCCCTTTCAATTTAGTTAATTTAGTCATAAACATTTTGATCAATTGCCAATTTAGTCCTTCTGGCCATTTTTGACCGAAAATAGATAACATAGACACTGGCCGTCCTACGTGGCACGGTTGGCATTGACATGGACAATTTTTGCAATTTTTTTAAATTTTGATGAAACTTTTATATAGTTTTTCTTCTTTTCTTTTCTATTCTTTTACCTTTTTCGTTTTTCTTCTCTTTTTCTTTATTTGCTTTCTTTTTCATTGTAGCAAGTGAGGGTTGCTAGGGCATCGGCCATGGCTAGCAACCCTCCCAACCACTAGGTTAGGCGAGCCTCGCTAAAGAAAAATAAAAAATATATAAACAATTCGAAAAAATTAAAAATTTTACAAAAATTGTCCACTTCAATGCTGGTCGTGCATGACCAGCGTCCACGTCAGCGATTTCCGATCAAAATTGACCGAAAGAACTATTTTAGTAAATGGCCAAAAGGTTTATGATTATATTAATCAAATTGAAAGGTTTATGACTAAATTAGCATTCGTATAATATATTTATGACCTTTTTTATTATCCCGTCTTTAGCTAGCGAGCATTTGTTCATTTTTATACGTGCATGCAAGTGTCTCTCTAGCTTGTTTGAATTTAGTTTCAATCTGGCTGCGCGAGTTGCGCCTGAACTTGTCACTCGACACAAGACAAGAAAATCCGAGCCTCTATAATTATGAATTATGCTCTTAAAGAACCATCTAGATGGGTCATTTTCATTTTGCGCATTCAATCTCGACCTAATAGTAATGTTGACTAAAATGTAACTCGAGATTCGCTGGTACAGCACATGTGATGCCGGGCTAGAGAGTCAGCATAAGCTATTCCTACGATGATTAATCACTACGCATGTTGATTACGTGGAAGTGAAAGGATTATGGACATGACTCCACTTCGACGTCTTACGCTGGGAACATAAATAGTGAAGGGGCCCCCAAAGAGTCTTTTAATTAATGAGAATTCAACGAGGGTAGAAGAGCATTGTCGCCAAGAGCACAGGCTTCCCCTCCTCTTTCTTTCTTCCATCTCTGTCGCCAAATTTAAAATTGAGAAAAAGAAGAAAATAAGATAAGAGAAAAAGGACGGAACTATCCTCCTCAGCTCTATATAAGTGTGCATTTGGTTGATTAAGGTGAGACAGATACAGCTTGTGTTGTTGTAGAGATCGATGCATCAGGAGGAGAATTTTTAAGAGTTTTTGCCCTCCCCAAAGTAAAGTGAGAGAAAGGAGAGCACTGATTTAGAGCTTAATAGGAGCTCTTGTCGTAGGAAAGATGGTACTTAGAGCTATTGCTATTGCATGCATTCTTATGTTGCATATGCCTCGTGATATGTTCGCTTGTAATAGCAGTAAGTGCCATCTTTTCTCGACAAGAGCCCCTTTAACCCTCGAGAAGTTATTGTGTGATCCATCTCTCTCCTGCTCGGTCCATCTCTCTCTCTCTCTCTCTCTCTCTCTCTCTCTCTCTCTCTCTCTCTCTCTCCATGCGCATGCGGGCATGTCTATGTTTGCACAACACGAGATGTTTTCTCTTATGGTCGGTCCTAAATTTCTTTCTCTTTCTATGTATGCGAGAAATGCTTGTTCCTTGTATTATTGATGCCTTTTCTTGCTTTGCTTGACCATGCTTGCTTCCATTCCATAAAAGCCGTGTTCCTTAAATATGATAAATGTGCAGTGTGAATGATGTGCAGGACAGATGATAAGCGTGGATTGTTCGAGTAATTTAATTGATATATAGTGGCGAGTTTCTTCTTGCATCGTCCAGTTTCGGGTTTTTTAGTAGATATTTCAATTTGGAGAATCATAATAAATTATGATTGTTATGCAGGACAATTTTGTTGAGCATGTAGCCAAGCTAGCTATCTTAATTTTGTGGATGGTTTTAGGGGGCTATGCCTATGCATGAACGGGCCAACCTGAACGCATCTCTATTAGTTTATCTTTATTTTTAATCAAGATAGGCTAAATCCATACGTGACGTGAGGTCAACATCTTGTAGTGACTTGGTATCAAGGTCACATGCCACTTTCCACGTTTGTCTCTCCTTCTCTTTGTTCGTACATGACTCGGAATCTTGCTTGCTTTTCTATGTGAAATTCATCTTTTTTTTTTACTCAGAACTCACGAATCCCTTCTTAACAGAAGAGCATGGCAAAAGGTGCTTTGCTTTTACCACGAGAAAAATGCATAGATTCTTGCTAAGCAGAGGAAAAAGGAAAAAAGGGGAAGGAAACCGAGGGAAAGAAAAAGGGGAACCGGAGACCTGCTCGAGTATTGTCAATGTTAGTAAGTTAGGTGGTCACAAAATTGTATTGAGTATATTTCTTTATAGTCTGAATTCGAATAGCCAAACATGCATATTATCTTGGAGCCATTCGAAGGAGCGAGGATCGATATACTCCAGCCATTCTTCGTTGTGAATGGGATGAGAGAACTGTCACGCTTTGGAAATACTAATCCGGATGTTCCAAAAATCTCATATATCCAACGTGCGATATATTCAATATACATGGTGATGCTTTCCAGTTTTATCTGGTTTTGTTGCAAAAGAAGAAAATAATGAATTGCGAAGATGGAAAGCGGAATGGATTTACACGCTACAAATGAGCTTGGTTTGGTTTGAAGTTTTCTTCCCACTGTATTAATGCGGGTATGATTCGGCTGCATATTGTCGGCTTTGTGTCAGCATATGCTCACCCCTAACCTCAAACGATCATGCACAAAAACAATCACGTATAAAACCGACACATTCAAACCCAAATGAATCGGGACCCTTACCAAAGGCCTTTCCATGGGTCTATGTGTGAATTAGTTATGCCGAATGCGCGCGATCGATAATGCCCGAATCTTCAGAGATTGCTCAAACATCAAGTTTTCGTTTTCTAGAAAAGCTATCCAAGATTATTCACCGTCGTAGTGATTTTCACATAGGCCGCTGTGCATCGATGCCAAGGACCAGAATTTTGGGAAGTTGGGACGATTCGCATAATATGCCGACAAGAAAGTTCTAAACAACAAAATTGTGAGAAGATGATATCAATTCTCATTCCTTGCTAATGGTCCACGAATGTGTTTCATACGCCATCAGCCCACAGATAAGCTTCGATTCAGAATGGGGAAACAGATCGCAGTAAATTCAATATGAAAACGAGTAGCAAAACGCGTTCGGTGCTCTGTCGCCGTGCCTTATCGTCCCCACAAACCTCCAGCTACGGTTTCAGCCTCGTTGCCGTCGTGCCACCCCGCATATGCGTGACTTCTGCTGCCTAATTGTGACTTCTGCTGCCTAGCTTCGACTTCTCATCAATTTTACGAAGCTCCCGCTTTGACTTTTGTTTAGTCGTGTTGACTGGGTCCACCTTATGTGGGGACCAGTTAGTACTTAAATAAAAAAAACAAACAAACAAAACAAAAGAAAGTCAAAGGAAAAAAAATAAAGTATAAAAGAAAGGGGCTGCTTCGTGCAGAAGAGGAGCCCACGGAGAAAAAGCAAACAAAAAAAAAGGTCAGTCTCACCGAGAGCTCATACAGGCGCGCGAGATCAGGGGAGGAGAAGGGGGCTGAACTTCGCAGTCCTTATTCGAAGGCCAAACGTCGTCGGAATTAGCTCAAATTTTAGTATGTTGTTCGTGAGACCGAGGACTACGAGTTGATCGGTTTTGTTCGTTGAGAATCTCCTCCGAACTCTTCAATCACGATTAGGGTTTTTCTCCTCCATTTTATTTAAATCTACCTTTGTGGTGAAGAAGTGATGTTGAAATGTTGATGTTATACCTCTAGTGTGTGACTAGAGAATAACTTGGTGTATCCTACTATTCTTGGTGATTAGTGAAAGTTTTTTGGGGCAGTTCGTGATTTTTCCCGCTTTGGGTTTCCACGTTAAATATTTGTGTCAATTGTTGCATTTGTTCCCTTATAATTGCAAGCTTATATTGTTGGAATATAGTGGGTTATTGTTGGAATTAAGTCGATTTTGATCGGTTTAATTTTGAGGGAGATATTGATCCTGGATTGATTGAGTTCTTGGCGAATCGTTGCCTCGGTTTTCCCCAACAAAGTGGTATCAGAGCTTGCGTTGATATTCTAGTATTGAATGGAGGAAACTAGTGGCACCATGTTTAAATTAAATGCCTCGAATTACAATATTTGGAAGTCTCGGATGGAAGACATGTTATATTTGTCGCGACCCTAAAAAATTTTCTCATTTTTCGGGCTAATGGATTATTAAGATTAATCTTAACTCGGACCCTCCCAAGCCCTACCAATTCGCAACTTAGGGTTTCAGTTCTTAACGTGCAAATATTTTCATGCTTGGAGTCGCAACTAATCAATTTGTGGTAGGCTAATTAGAAACCTAAATAAAACATAGGGAGATATGTTTTATTCCTACGAACTAGAGATTCTAAGTCCGGGGACTCGATTACGCTAGATCTAGTCTAACACCATTTCAGTACCTTTTCTTTTCAAAAATGTTTTGGCAGGTAATTTGGATCCATTTTAATTTAATTACTAACATGTGAGGTGTTCATGCGGGTACGCAAACCACCAATTTAACATCCAGGAAAGCATTAAATAAATTGCAAGCTTAGGAGAAAAACTTACCTCAGTGCAATGCTAGCATCTGCATTGTTAGCTAGAAAATCACATCAATCAACTCTAATATGATTTCTAATTAACAAGCATTCACTCAATTTCTTTTTTTTTATTTTCACTTATTTAGATGAAATCTAACCTATATGCAATGACGTGCAAAAATATAACATGCAAATTAATGCAACCTAACATGCAAACTATATGTCATGCGACGTCGTGACTTAATTCTAATGACGGATGCAACGATATATTTTTGGTATTTTCTGACGAAATTTGAAATTAAAAATATGCCTAAATTAACATGCAACCTAACGACTTCTCTTTTTGGTATTTTCTATTGAAATTTGGAATAATAAAAATACCTAAAATAGCATGCAACCTATGATGACTTAATCTACCCTAGCATGATTTCTTTTTGGGATTTTTGGCAAAATTCGAAATTATAAATTACTTAAATTAAAAAAAATGTAATCTATCATAATCTACCCTAAATGACTCTTTTTGGGTTTTTTTATGAAAATTCGGAATAATAAAATAACCTAAATAATCTATTAAGATTAGAATATTACTTAATTTAAACTAGAAAATATATCATCTCAAGTCCTAATTTTAATTAAATAACTACTCTATCTTCTAAATATATTTAGGATTCCTAGACATGCAAAACTCTAATTTAAATCTAGCTAATATTTTTTGAATTTTTCTGTTTTATTTGAAAAGAAAAGCAATCAAACAAATAAGGATAGCAACCACATTCAAATCAACCACGCGATCCACCACATTCGTTTCAAATTCAGATTAGGCACAGAAATCGAACTATCGATCATAACTATAGGTTATAGATATCGACGGAAAGTCGATCATTCAAATTTGGAAAGTGGATAAATTCCATTATCGTATCCAAGTGATTATGGATAGGATAACGATTTTCCGTATCGCCGCGTATCGGACCTTAGGGATAAGGTCAGATAACCGTCCAGATACGTTGCTAAATTAGGAAATTTTCCGAATTTGAATATTTAGAAATATTACGGATATATTGAACATTATCCTCTAATTATCCACTAAATTTTCATGCAATATTCAAAACAATCAAATTAGGAAATTGAAATATTTTGAAAATATATCGGATAATGATCGTTACCTAATTTGCAAATAACTTCCGAAATTCGAATTTGGTTCGGGGTTGGGCTTGCGGATCGAGATCGAACAACCGGCGACGACGGCGAGGCGACACCGGTCACTGTTCCGGCGGGGACAGCAAGGCGGTAACACCGGCGTGGCCGCTCCGGCTCTGGCGACGTGGTATGACGCGGCGTCTCCGGGAACGGCGGCGTTGAGGGCAATGACGGTGTGGGCGTCGAAGACGGCGGGACGATGACTGGCTGAGCTTCGGTGCAAGTCGGCAGCGATACCTCGGCTTCCCGAGTTACCGAATAGCCTGCAAGAAAGAAAACTTTGACTCAGCAAAGTCAGCTTCGCTGGCGCTAATGCAGGGACACTTGGGCTTGTTCCGGATCTGTAGGGTTCAACATGGACAATCGGCGGTGAAGGTTCAGACTTTGATGTCTCGACGTTGTCCGATTCTCTCCTCTCTTCTCTGTTTGTTGTTTTTTCTTTTTGTGTCTAAGTGTCCTAAGAGATCAGCCCTCCCATTTGACTTTTTCTTCTTTGGCTTGCTTATCTCTGCATGTATCTACGTATCATGCATGGCCTTGCTTTTGTGGCCGTGTCTCCCAAAAACAGCCCCCCCTCCTTCGACTTTTTTTCTTTTTCTTGGCGTTTTCTCCTCTTGCTTCATCGTGAGTGCAGAACGTGGAAGTCTTTTTTCTCTCTGCCCTGACACTCGTGAATTGAGCCTCGGACGGAAAGAACAGCAACAATGTCACGCTTTGATGAAGATAGGAGCAGTGATTCGGTGAGGTTGTGGAGGCGGCGGCGCTCGATGGAACGTCCGCGGGAGGCGGTAGCGCTCGGTGGAGCAGTCCCGGTGCAGCTCCGGCGAGCGGTGACGGCACGTGCGACTCGCGAAGGAGGGCGCGGCGGCGGGTGATGGCGCGGGCGGTGGTGTTGCGCCCGTCCCTCTCTCTCTCTCTCACTCTCGCACGTGTGTCTCTCAAGTCTAAAAATCAAATCTGAAATTGTGTTGTGTCTTCTCCCCAAATTCTGACCTAATGTCATGTTTATATAGATTAATCTAGGTCAAATTAAATGGGCTCAGTGTTGACACCTAAATTTCGACACATCATTTAGTGTTAATTGCATAGAAAATTAGGGATTAAATTTTAACCCCTAAACAAAAATATTTAAGTTGCATAGCATATAGTTTAGGTTCATTTTAATTTAATCGCATTTTGCGTCGGATTGGCGGTAGCGAATGAGCTTAAATTTCATTGAACGAGACTCGGCTCGCTCGGAATGCAAGGGCCGGGAATTTCAAGTCAAACGGGCTCGGTCGTTTTAATTTGGGTTTAATTTAATATGTTGAGTTTAATTAATCAAAAACCCAAGTTAATTCAGCCCATTAAACCTAAGCCCATTAGGACATAAAGCCCATCTAAATTGACCTAGATTAGTGCTATATAAACATAACATTAGGTCAAAAATTAGGGGGCGTGCTCAGAAATTTCAGAAATCAGTTTTAGGGAGAGACTCGGGGATGAAATCAGTTTTAGGGAGAGACTCAGGGAATTTTCGGAGAACGGAACTTTTCGAAGAAAGAGGGGCATTGTTTTCACGTTTCACGGCCACAAGAAAGTAAAAAATTGAGAGAGAGAGATTGTCTCTGTTCTTTTCAGCAAGAAGATCACCTAACGAAGGTCAAGGTGGATAGCAAAAGGTGTTCACGTTCTGCACTCAAGGAAGCAAAAAAGAAAAAGAAGATTAGTCCAGCAAAAGAAGAAGCTAGACGAAGACCTCTTGCGTTGAACTTCATCCGGCGTCAACGAGGATTGCCGCTTCTTCTCTGATTTGCTACCCCACGATCGATGACCCCCATGCAGAAGACGTCACGTTGATCCAGAAGCTTGTCAACGTTTCTTCATCCAGCGTTGACAGTCCTTCGTGGCCCACTGATTCAACGAGCATCACCAAGAGCCTAGCAGCCTCGCCGGTCAGCCTTGCCGAACACCCCACGAAGTCCTCACGCAAGCCACTGAACTGGACGCCGGAGCCAAGCCACCGAGAGCCTTCCATCGCGAAACAGCCGCTGTTCTTGCCGGAAACCCCACCGAATTGCCGTCCTGCCGTGCCGACGCCTCGCTGTGTCAGTCCATTCCCGACATCGTCCCGTTGCCAATCCGCAAGTCGATCCCAATCCCGATCCCCGAGCGATCCCGAAGCAATTCGAATTTGGCAATATTTTCAAATTAGGTAAGTGGATATATTCAAAATATTTCTTCAGAATATTCAATTTCCTGATTTGCACGTTTTGAATATTTCAAGAATATCACGTGGATAATTAGATATCTTATGATAATGTTCTATATATCCGCAATGTTTTGAATATTCAAAATTAGGAAAATTTTCTGATTTAGCAACGTATTTGGACGACTATCCGACTTTAACCCTAAGGTCCAATACGCGGCGATACGGGAAATTATCATCCTATCTATAATCACTTAGATACGATGATAAATTTCATTAGCTTTCCAAATTCGAACGATCGAATATCCGTTAATATCTATAACCCCATAGATATGACCGATAGTTCGATTTTTGTGCCTAATCCGAGTTTGAAACAAATTTGGTGGATTGCGTGGTTGATTTGAATGTGGTTGTTATCCTTTTTTGTTTGATTGTCTTTCCTTTTCAAATAAAATAGAAAAATTCAAAAATATTAGCTAGATTTGAATTAGAGTTTTGCATGTCTAGGAATCCTAAATATATCTAGAAGATAGAGTGATTACTTAATTTAAATTAGGACCTGAGATGATCTATTTCCTAGTTTAAATTAAGTGATATTCTAATCTTAATAGATTATTTATGTTATTTTATTATTCCGAATTTTCATTTAAAAAAACAACCCCAAAAAAATGAATTGTTTCATATTTTACTAGGATAGATTACATTTTTAATTTAAGCAATTTATAATTTCGAATTTTTAATCAAAAATCCCAAAAAGAAATCATGTTAGGATAGATTAAATCATTATAGGTTGCATGTTATTTTAGGTATTTTTATTATTTCGAATTTCATTAGAAATACCAAAAAAGAGGAAGTCATTAGGTTGCATGTTATTTTAGACATACTTTTAATTCCAAATTTCATCAAAAAATACCCAAAAAATAAACCATGTGCATGTCATTAGAATTAGGTCACGTCATCGCACGACATATAGTTTGCATGTTAAGTTGCATTAATTCGCATGTCATTTTTGCATGTCATTGCATGTAGATTAGATTGCATTTAAATAAGTGAAAATAAAAAAAAAATAAATTGAGTGAATGCTTGTTAATTAGAAATTATATTAGGGTTGATTGATATGATTTTCTAGCTAATAGTGCAGATGCTTGCATTGGTTCGAGGTAAGTCATTCTCCTAAACTTGTAATTTATTTAATGTTTTTCTGGGTGTTAAATTGGTGGTTTGCGCACTCGCATGAACACATCACATGTTAGTAATTAAGTTAAAATGGATCCAAACTGCCTGCCAAAATATTTTTGAAAAGAAAAGGTACCGAAAGGGCGTTAGACTAGATCTAGCGTAATCAAGTCCCTGGGCTTAGAATCTCTGATTCGTAGGAATAAAACATATCCCCCTATGTTTTATTTAGATTTCTAATCAGCCTACCATAAAATGATTAGTGGCGACTCCAAGCATGAAAACATTTGCATGGTAAAGACTTAAACCCTAAGTTGCGAATTGGTAAGGCTTGTGAGAGCCCGATTTAAGATTAGTCTTAATAATCTATTAGCCCCAGAGAAATGCAAATTTTTTTAGGGTCGCGACACTTGGTAATCCTAATGGGCTTAGGTTTGGGCTTAGGCTCTAATTAACATTAAAATGCGCTGAATTAACTTGGGCTGAATTAAGCTCAAAATATAATGGGCTGAATTAAATCCAAATTAAAACGACCGAGCCCATTCGTCTTGAAATTCCCGGCCCTTGCATTCCGAACGTGTCGAGTCTTGTTTGATAAAATTCAAAACCCGTTCGCCACCGCCAATCCAATGCAAAATGCAATTAAATTAAAATGAACTAAATTATATGTTATGCAATTTAAATATTTTTGTTTAGGGGTTAAAAATTAATCTCTAATTTTCCATGCAAATTATACTAAACGGTTAGTAAAATTTAGGTGTCAACAATATTGCAAAGATTTATTTGATCCCATTAAGGGTGATAAGGCTAAAGGGGATAAGGAAGACAAAGAATGGGAGTGTATGAATCGGAAAACGGTTAGGTTTATTCGACAATGTATTGATGACAGTGTGTTTCATCATGTTGCTCAAGAAATAAAAGCGGACACTTTGTCGAAGAAATTGCAAGATCTCTATGAGAGGAGAACTCGACAAAATAAAGCTTTTCTAGTTAAAAGACTTGTGAACTTGAGATACAAGGAGGGACGTAGCATGTCGGAACACTTGAGTGAATTTCAAGATGTTGTAAATCAATTGACAAATCTTGAGATTGACTTAGGTGATGAATTGCAAGCATGTCTACTACTTGGTACTCTTCCCGATAGTTGGCATACTTTGGTTGTGGCATTAAACAACTAAGCTCCGTTTGGTGTGCTTTCTATGAGCATGGTCAAAGAAAGCTTATTCAATGAAGAAACAAGGAGAAAAGGCTTGAATTATGCTTCTAAATCGGAGGCACTTGTCACAGAATACAGGGGGAGAAATCAATCAAGAAACTTCTAGAATTTTGATAAAAGAAGCAAGTCAAGAGGAAGATGAAAGTCCAGGCCGAGGAGGAGTGTGAAGTGCTACAATTATGGCAAGATGGGACATTATGCAAGAGAATGTAGGTTGCCAAAGAGAGAAAAATTCCATGATAGAAATCAAGATCAAAAGAAAAAAGAAAAGCAAGTTACAACGGCAATGGCATCCGACGACGATATTGTGTTCATTTGTGATGACACTTGTGTAAACCTTACATGCCAAGATTCTGGTTGGGTTGTTGATTCCGGAGCTTCATTTCACGTCACCTCACGGCGTGACTATTTTACATCCTATCGCAGTGGTGACTTTGGTTGTGTTAGGATGGGAAACAGTGGTGTTTCTAAGGTTATTGACATGGGAGACGTTCATTTGGAGACCGATGTTGGATGTAGCTTGCTTTTGAAAAATGTGAGACATGTTCCGGATATTCGACTTCACTTGATCTCCACAGGTGCCTTGGATGATGATGGTTATTGTAATATCTTCGACGACGGCAAATGGAAATTGACCAAGGGTTCCATGATAGTGGCTAAGGGTAAGAAGACATGCACTCTTTACACCATACAAGCTAAGTTGGTCAAGGAAAATGTGAATGTAGTGGAGGACTCCTCAATTGATCTATGGCATATGAGACTCGGTCATCTCAGCAAGAAGGGGCTCGAAACTCTTGCGAGAAAGAATCTCCTACCGTTGAAGGAGAAAAATCTGAAGGAATGTGCTCATTGTCTTAAAGGTAAGCAACATAGATTCTCATTTCATAGTTCCTCTCCACATACGAAATCAAATGTACTTGATTTAATTCACGCTGATGTTTGCTGCATGGATGATAGAACACTTGGTGGTGTATTGTACTTTGTGACATTTATTGATGATTATTCTAGAAAAGTATGGGCTGTTGCTTTGAAATCTAAAGACCAAGTGTTTACGGCTTTCAAACAATTTCATGTCAATGTGGAAAGAGAAACCAGGAAGAAGTTGAAATGTGTTTGAGCTAACAATGGTGGTGAATATAGAGGCCCATTTGAACATTATTACAGGGATTATGGTATCAAGCTTAAGAAGACTGTTCCAAAAACACCACAACAAAATGGAGTGGCGGAGAGAATGAACCGAACAATTAATGATCGGATTCGATGTACTCTCATGCGAAGTTGCCCAAGTCATTTTGGGGTGAAGCGATGAGAACAACAGTGGACTTGATAAATCTTTCTCCATCAGTTCCTCTTAAAGGGGATGTTCCGCAAAGAGTTTGGAATGGAAAAGATGTTTTGTATAATTACCTGAAAGTGTTCGATTGCCGGGCATTTGTGCATGTTCCAAAAGATGAAAGGTTGAAACTTGATGACAAGTCTAAACAATGTATCTTCTTGGGTTATGAACATGAAGAGTTTGGTTATAGGTTATGGGATCCAGTTGCAAAGAAAATCATTAGAAGCCGAGATGTGGTATTCTTTGAGCATCAAACCATTGAAGACATTGACAAGCTAGGGAGGCCAAAGAATGCAGCTTAATATTATGTTAGTTTCAGCCCAAGTCCTCCTACCATATTGGGTAGAAATCACGGGGGAAAAGCACATGGAAATCATGAAGATGGTGAATCCTCACAAAATGTTGATCCTTTAGATGAGATAGGTGAAACAGTTAAGCAAGAATAGCCAGTTGAGCCAATGGAACCGGTTGAGTAAGAATAGCCGGTCCTACCTCAAGTTAGAAGATTTGAAAGAGAACGTAGGCCCTCACAGAAATATCAGCCACATGAGTATGTGTTACTTACCGATATAGGAGAGCTAGAAACTTCTGAAGAGGCTATGTCATGTGATCAAAAGAATGAGTGGTATGAAGCCATGCAAGAAGACCTCAAATCATTGCATGAGAACCGCACATTTGAATTGGTGAAGTTACCTAAAGGCAAAAGAACACTCACAAATAAGTGGGTGTACAAGTTGAAGACGGAAGAAAGTAGTTTGCAACCACGATACAAGGCTAGGCTTGTTGTGAAGGGCTTTCGTCAAAAGAAAGGAATTGACTTTGAAGAAATATTTTCACCGGTTGTAAAAATGCCTTCTATTCAAGTTGTTCTTGGGTTGGCCGCCACCTTGAATTTAGAAATTGAACAACTTGATGTAAAGACAACTTTCTTTCATGGAGATTTAGAGAAAGAAATATATATGGAGCAACCGGAGGGTTTCATAGCGGAAGGCAAGGGGCATCATGTATGTAGATTAAGAAAAAGTTTGTACGGTCTCAAGCAAGCGCCAAGGCAATGGTATATGAAGTTCGAATCATTCGTGGAAGATCACAGGTATGGATTTAGGTCTAGCAAAGCAAATCCTTGGCATGAAAATTACTCGTGACGGGTTGAACAAGAAACTTTGGTTATCTCAAAAGAAGTACATTGACAAGGTGTTGGAAAGATTCAACATGAGCACATGTAAACCGGTAAGTACTCCACTTGCTAGTCATTTCAAGTTGAGTAGCGACGAGTGTTCTACAAGTGAGAAAGAAAAGGAAGAGATGATAAAAATTCCTTATGCACCAGTCGTGGGTAGTTTGATATATGCCATGGTTTGTACAAGACCAGACATTGCTCATGTAGTTGGTGTTGTGAGTAGATTTCTCTCAAATCTAGGTAAAGAGCATTGGGCTGTTGTTAAATGAATTTTGAGGTATCTTAAAGGCACTTCTAGATTCTGCTTATGTTATGGAAATTGAAAGCCTGAGTTGAGTGGCTATTTAAATGCAGACTATGCCGGTGATGTTGACTCTCGAAAGTCCACATTGGGTTACATGATTTTTGCAGGGAGAACGGTTTCATGGCAGTCAAGATTGCAAAAGTGTGTTATTTTGTCTACGACTGAAGCGGAATATATCGCTATTACCGAAGGAGGTAAAGAACTTTTGTGGATGCAGAAATTCCTACAAGAGTTAGGCTTAAAGTAAGAGAAGCCCATTCTATATTGTGATAGCATGAGTGCTATCTATTTTAGCAAAAATCCAGTGTTGCATTCAAGATCGAAGCATATTGATATGAAGTATCATTGGGTCCAAGAAAAATTAGAAGAGAAGCTCTTTCGACTCAAGAAAGTTCGCACCGACGAAAATGGATCCGATATGATGACCAAAGCCTTGCTCGTGACAAAACTTGACTCTTGTAGAAGCAAATCGGGCATAATGGATCTTCCCACGTGAGGTGGAGGGGGAGATTTGTTGACTGGGTCCACCTTATGTGGGGCCCAGTTAGTACTTTAATAAAAAAAACAAACAAAACAAAAGAAAGTCAAAGAAAAAAAAAAGAAAGTATAAAAGAAAGGGGCAGCTTCGTGCAGAAGAGGAGCCCACACAGAAAAAACAAACTAAAAAAAAAAGGTCAGTCTCACCGAGAGCTCACAGAGGCAAGCGAGAACAGGGGAGGAGAAGGGGGCTGAACTTCACGGTCCCGATTCGAAGGCCAAACGTTGTCAAAATTGGCTCAAATTTTAGTATGTTGTTCGTGAGACCGAGGACTACGAGTTGATCGGTTTCGTTCATTGAGAATCTCCTCCGAACTCTTCAATCACGGTTAGGATTTTTCTCCTCCATTTTGTGTAAATCCACCTTTGTGGTGAAGAAATAATGTTGAAATGTTGATGTTGTATCTCTAGTGTGTGACTGGAGAAGAACTTGGTGTATCCTACTATTCTTGGTGATTAGTGAAAGTTTTTTTGGGCGGTCCGTGATTTTTTCCGTTTTGGGTTTCCACGTTAAATATTTGTGTCGACTATTGCATTTGTTTCCTTATAATTGCGAGCTTATATTGTTGGAATATAGTGGGTTGTTGTTGAAATTAAGTCGATTTTGATCAGTTTAATTTTGGGGGAGATATTGATCTTGGATTGATTGAGTTCTTGGCGAATCGTTGCTGCGGTTCTCCCCAACAAGTCGAAACACTTGAGCGTCATGGGGTCTCTTTTACGAATTTGAACGGAAAGTTTGTAAGCAAAAATCCAGAGCAGTTGATGACTACTAGCAAAGAGCTTGACCGGAGCAGATATCCGGCACAAACTTTGTTTAAGCTTTTGACACGAACACCCGATTAGCTAGAGGTGACAAACAATCTTTTAGCTGTTTCAAGTTCAAATTGAAAACGTTTGACCTCAACATTACGTAGTTTTGAGCACCCCGACCTCTCTCTCCCCGTGCCTGCTATAGATGAAGACTGAAATACAGAAGCAGATTGAAGAAAGCTTGACAAGGCGTAAGTTTCAAGAGAGTTCCCTTCCTAATACCTCAGAAAGAAAAAAAAAAAAAAGAAAGCAAAACATGAACTTGATTTCGCATTCACTCCATGCATATATTGAGTAATATGTGGGTGTGGAGATCGTCAAGTCTTGTACCTTTTTTTATATTTTTTAATTTTTAAATTTTCTGAGCCGTAAGTATTTGCAACAACTAAAATGATTAATATAATGAAGTATTTCCAGAATTAATGAAATTAAGAGCAAGTGCGCATGGCTACCGGAAAAATACAAGCATTTGCAGAAGTGCGTGAAGATGAGTAAGGCAGCTACTAGTATTTAAAGATGTATTTTTGTTTATAATTACTGCATATTTATAATATGATATTTCCTCGTCAATGTGCCAGTATTGTGTTTTTATCATTAAGAACAAAATACTGGCACGCTAACAAGGACAATCCCATATCATATATGCAGTAATTAGAAGTGAATTCTATCAACCGATGCACTAATTTTTTCAACCCATACACATTGGTTGAAATGCTATTGGTTTTCGGTCGAACTGGTGACCTGGCGAGCGCGTGGCTAGTTTTGCATGCCACATCGACGCCATCAGCAGTTCGCCAAGAAATTGGTCATATTCCAACCAAAGTACATCAATTACAACATATTGACAGTTTAGTGTATCAGAAAAATTAAAGTCAAAATTCAAAGACAAGATTGCGAAGTCTGCCTAAGTTCAGTAACCATGAGTGCAAATCACCCCGGGAAAAGTGTCAAAAAAGTTTTAAACATTTTACATTTGTGTCAATTTAGTCTTAAACCTTTTTTAATGCCAATTCAGTTCTAAACCTTTTAATATAGTGTCAATTTAGTCCTTCCGTCTAATTTTGGCCGAATATTGCTAACGTGGACGCCGGGTGGCCTACATGGCACTGTCAACTCTAATGCGAACAATTTTAAATAATATTTTTATATTTTTTGAATTTTTTATTCTTTTTTCTTTCTTTTCTTTTTTCATTTCTTCTTCTTCTTTCTTTTTCGGGGATCGGCCATAGGCAATGGTCAGCCACTGGCCATGGCTAGGCGGACTGGCCTCGCCTGAGCGAGGGTCGCCGTCACTCGGCTAGGCTAGGGCAAGGCCTAGCCCAATGAGGGCCAGCCCCGGCGAGGGCTCCCCTCACCAAATCTAGCTTAGGTGAGGCCGACCCTCGCCAGGCCTGTTCAGCCACGTCGCTCATCGTGCCACCTTCGTCCAGCCCCTGTTCGCCGGTCTTCACGTCGTCATTGTTGCACAGCTGGTCCAGGCTCTTGTTCGCTACTTACTACGCTATTGTCCCTCTCGCCTGTCGCCATTGCAATACTACCTGTCGTCTCGCCACCATCTAGCCAGCACGAACAACTTCGACAAGGTCCCAACATGACCAGATCAGACACGCCACTGCTGCCTAGTTGCCTTCGCTGTTGCTCGTCGCCCTAGTCTGGGCAAGGGCTGGCCTCGCCAGATCTAGCGAGATGAGCCCTCACCGAGCTAGGCCTTGCCCAGCCATGGCCGGTGGCCGATCACTGGAAAAGGAAGAAGAAGAAGAAAGGAAAAAAGAAAAAAGAGAAAAAGAAAATAATAATAATAATAAATTAGAAAAAAAAATTAAAATATTATTAAATTGGCCACGTCATTGCCGGCAATGCCACGAAGGCCGGCTGGCATCCAAATCAGCAAAATCCGGCCAAAATTAGTCAAAATGATTGAACTGGCACAAAAAAAAGGTTTATAACTAAATTGTCACTAATGCAATATGTTTATGACTTTTTTGACACTTTCCCAAATCACCCCGTATCTCAAGAAGTGCAAATCATGATTATGAGATAAGTGCCTTCAAAAGCCAAACCCAATCGGGAGAGTACTCAACGAGAAAAAAAAGAGTTTCTTCTCTTTATCTCTTAGCCAGTCACACGTGACTTACTACAGATTGAAAAATAGACAGCTGCTTGAAATTGGGAAGTTTGACCATGTCTTCTTCACTCGGCATTCAGATTTATTGAATCAAAGACTTATATGATACATGATTTGAAAAATAAACAGCTGCTTGAAATTGGGAAGTTTGACCATATCTTCTTCACTCGGCATGCAGATTTATTGAATCAAAGACTTATATGATAAATGATACGAAAATTAGACAGCTGCTTGAAATTGGGAAGTTTGACCATAGCTTCTTCACTCGGCATTCAGATTTATTGAATCAAAGACTTATATGATACATGATATGACAAAATGTGGGTCTTGAGTTGACTTAGTAAATTTCCCAATGTGAAAGCTTAGATTGGGTTCAACATGTGAATAGGAGACCCACGTGTAGACATGGCCACAGTTTAGGAACTGCCGGTTCTGATTTGTGATCATGTATGAACCGGAACCGGAATCACAAGGGGCAGTTCCGGTTCCGGTTTCGACCGATTCCGGTTCGTAATTTAAAAATTAATAAAATAAATTATAAAATAAAAATTGCAGGCCTGGTCTTCTGTCGATCATTGCTTGGGCTTCTCGGCCTTGGCCACGGTGGCGGAGGTGGGGTTCAAGGCGGCGAGGAGATGAAGTGGGAGATGGGGGCGGCGGCAAGGGGGAGAAGGAAGGGGCCAGGAGGGGGACGGGGACGGGGACAGGGAGGAGGAGCGGGGGGTCCTCCTCCTCTGGGGGCTGGGTAAGGTCGGGAGGAGGGGATGTCGGTGTCGACAGCTGCAGCCATAGGAGACGGCAGCGGCGGCGGGGGTCAGATCTGGGGAGGCGGGGAGCGGGCTGAGGAGAAAAGGGGAGGAGGCGCAGGGTAGCGAGGGGGGAGGAGGAGGGCGCGTCGGCGTCGATGGTTGGGGCCATGGGCGGGGGCAACGGTGGCAATGGCGGTGAGGGTCACATCTAGGAAGACGGGGGGCGAGCGGAGGAGAAAAGGGGAGAACCGGAGGAGGCGCAAGGGAGAGTGGCGAAGGAGGGATTTGGAGGAGGAGGACTGGAGGTGGGCGTGGGTGGGGGTGGGAACGTGGGGCTGTTGTGCAGTAGTAGTTTTTTTTTTTTGAACCAGGCCCGTAGGCCACGAGCTGGTTCTGATTCCGAACCGTGGGCCTGATCAACGAGCCGGTCGCGAGTTTGACCTGGGTCGGTTCCAAGCCAAAAGAGGCCTGTGGCCATGTCTACCCACGTGGGGCAATCTTCGCTGAACATTCTCCTAAGAAGATGAGTGCTAATTATGTGCTATGATTTAGCTAACCTCGTACAATTCACCTTGTTCTAGAAGATTTATTAAAAAAAACAAATCGATATGGCTATTTGTAGCTACTTTGGTGCCATGAGCTCAACAGAATTCCACCGACCAAGGACGAAATTAAATGAGTTCATCAAGTATCGCATCTTGATTTGTTACGTCATATTGCAAATGAGTATTGCCATGTCAAGTTATTTTCTCATTATGTTCTTCATATGATTTGCCATGTTCTATTGCACGTGATTATTCTCATGTCATGTCATTTTATCATTATGTCTTACATCAAATCTGTCATGTTTGGGTTGCATGTGATTATTGCTATGACATGTCATTTCCATCATCATTCGCATTCGATTTGTTTTGTCTCACTATGTGTGTTTATTGCCAATTTCGTATGATATAATTGAATTTTGCATTTTGATTGACATTCGAGTGAACATTTTCACACACAAAGTGGAATCACGCCATTATACATGAAAAACAGCCTCATAAATCAATAGTGTCGCGACCTAAAAAAATCGATGTTTTTTGATCTTAGGCTAATAGATTACTAGATCAATTAAATTAACTAACCTAACCTAAGTTCTCCCAAACTCTACCAAATTGCAACTTAGGTTCAATTGTAAACATGCAAATATTTTTAATTGTTGACACTTAAATTTTGGCAATCCAGTTAGGTATATATTGCATAGAAAAATTAGGGGTCCATCCCGACACCTAGCAAAAATAATAATTAGACTGCATATAGATTTTAGGAGCATTTATAGTAATAGGGTCATATAGTTGCATTTGCATTGGAGCACGGCGGATGAACTTGAGTGAATGATTCTGAACTTAATTGGACTAAGCCTGCGGTGGCCGAAATCATGTGTATCAAGTTAAGAAAATTTGATGAAAATTTGAAGCGATAAAGTTTGATATTATCAAGATTTTGTTCACATAGCAAATAATAAAGAAGCAATCGGCATAATTCCCGCGATATTTGTGAGATCAACTATTTGAGGGAATAAATAGTTGATAGCAAGATTTAGTCAACAAAAAGAATATTTGATTGAAAAGAGGAAAGAAAATATGCATGCGTCCGAAGATTTGTTGATGAAAAAAGTATATAAAAGAAAGAGGGGGACCCTCATATTTTGAGAGCTGATTTTTTAGAGAAACACGCGAGAGACACACATGAGAAGAGAGAAGGAGAGAGAGCCGCCGCCGCCGCCGCCGCCACACAAGGACCGCCGCTCGCCACACCGCACCGCGCCGCCCGATGCCACTGCCGTGGCTCACCCACCGCCGCGCTGCACCGTGCACTATACCGCCCCGCGCCACCATCGTCACACCGAACGCCCCACCGGAGTCGGACCGCCGAGCCATTGCTGGAGCTGCCCCCACGTTGCACGTAGTCACACCGGACGCCCCGCCGGAGCCGTATTGCCGAGCCATCGTCGGAGCCGCCCACCACGTCGACGCTGCTTCAGCCACGCCTGCTCCGCACCACCGTGCCTGCACTCCACTGTTCCACCAGCACTGCCGCCGCCCGGAGAGCCGCCCGCCGCCGTGACACTACTGCTGTCCCACAGGGAGTCGCTGCCCACCGTCAATCCATGTCGCCGCCATTGTCCTCACCGCGAGCCGTCGCCGTTCCCGACGCCGTGCCGCCGTTCCCGATGCACCGCCGATTCGCAATCCCGATCGCTGCAAATTCAAATTAGGAAAGAAAATTGGCAAATCAGATAATTGGCATTTTAATTTCGAATTTCGATAGAAAAAAATATCAAAAAGATTGCATTAGAATAGGTTAATTTCTTTAATTGCATGTTTAGATAATTAGCATTTTTAATTCCGAATTTCATTTAAAAAAATACAAAAATAATATGCCCGTCATTAGAAATAGGTCACGTCGTCGCATGACATATAGTTTGCATGTTAGGTTGTATTAATCGCATGTCAATTTTTGCACGTCATTACATGTCAATAGGAGTCGTCACTAATCATTTAAAGTAGGTTGATTAGAAACCTAAATAAAATAGCGGGAGAACTATTTTATTCCTGCGAACCAGAAATTATAGATTCGGGGATTTGGTTACGCTAAATTCCTTAACGCCCTTTCGATATCAATTTCAAGAAAAATACTCAATTTGACAATTTTGAAAAATTTTGATTTAAAGTTCAAAGGTGCAGAAATTTCTTTTTGATTTTCTTTTATTTAAATGAAAGGTAACCTATATGTAATGACGTGCAAAAATTGACATGTGATTAATGCAACCTAACATGCAAACTATATGTCATGCGACGACGTGACCTTTTCTAATGACGGACATATTATTTTTTGTATTTTTTTAAATGAAATTCGGAATTAAAAATGCTAATTATCTAAAAATGCAATTTTAAACTAAAGAAATTAACTTGTTCTAGAATAATCATTTTTGGTATTTTTTTTATGAAATTCGGAATTAAGATCAAGTAAAAAAAAATAACCGCTAAATCTTTCGAATTAAGTTTCGATCTGAAGCTTGACAGATCGACTCTAAAATTCGAAATACCCACTATAAAAATAATTCTTTCTAAAGCCTGATAGATAGATTTATTTCCACGTGTGCGGTTGTGGATTAGGAAATTTTATTAATCGATCACATCTTGAAAAAAATTAGATATCTCAAATATCTTGGATATATTCAAAATATTTTGAAAATTCTAAATTCTATCCAAATTTAATAAGATCAGATATCCAATGTTTCAAAAAAGGAAATAAAATCCTAATTGGAATAATGCTTATTATCCAAATATGCAAAATTAGATATCAATAAACACATATTAGGCAACAAAATATTCAAATCAAATCGGGATAGGATAATTACCTGATTTGGAGATTTCTTTCCTAATTTGAATTTGCGGCAGATCGGGATCGCGGATTGGAACGGTGCACGAGCGACGGTGCACGAGTGGCGGTGATGCGGCAAGCGACACGGCGTCGGGGCTGTGATGCACAAGTGGCGTCCGGCGTGCCGCAGCGGCGGTTGGCGCGGCAGTGCAACGGCACGATAGGGATGCTTGGCTCAACGATTGTAGTGATGAGGAACTTCGGTTCACGGCCAGCGATTCAAGAATCGATGCTTGGCACATCGAAAGGACAACGACTTGAGGAACCTGGAGGCTTACAGATGAGGGCTGGTGCAGCAACGTGGACTAGTGGATGTCCGTGCTTGGTGGCATGAGGAGCAGTCGAGTCCTTCGTTGAAGAGGACGAAACACCAAAGAAAAAAGGAGACCACTTTTCCTTTTTGTTGACTCTTGCTTTCTAACTTTCTATTGTCTTTTTCCTCTGCAGGTGTTCGTGGAACACCAGCAGGAACAACTTGAGAGCGTGGACCCTTCTCTTTTGCATGTGCTCTCTCTTTCACTCGTGTATCTCTGAAAATTCTGAAAAAACCGATTCTGAGACCACCCCCTTGATTATGAGACCTAAATATATATTTATAATGCTAACCTAGGTTAATTAGTCGGGCTTTCTAGTCGTAATGGGCTTAGGCTTGGGCTTATGCTTTAATTATCATTTAATTCCAAATTGGCTGAATTAATGTGGGCTTTTATTTAATTAAGCTTGATGGGCTAATCTAAGCTCAAATTAAGACAACCAAGCCCGTTTTACGTGTGATTTTCGACTCTTGCCTTCCGAGTGAGCTGAGTCTCGTTTGGTACCAAAGTTCGGTTTACGTGATGAATTTTAAGCTCGCTTACCACCGCCGATCTGATGCGGAATGCAATTAATCTATATAAACCTAAACTATATGCTATGCAATTTTAATATTTTTGTTTAGGGGTTAAAATTTAATCCCTAATTTTCTATGCAATTAACCATTAAATGATGCGCCGAAATTTAGGTGTCAACAAATAACATGGTCAATAAGAGTGTTTTCGCGACATTTCCAACTTTTGAAACAAATAATATCATGCATGCTTAGGAAACCGGTTGATGAATTTTCAGAACTTAGCCAAAAATAAGAGCCGAGGTATCCATTAACAACTAGATTTTGGCTATTCCAAATAATCGTTGACTGCGTAAAAAAAAATCAGAGATCGACCCCTAAGCTAAAAAACCATTGTCATAGTTTGCTCCTGCATTTCATTTAAGACCACGTATCTCAGATGCCGATCTTGTGGCCTCTCCAAAATGTTATCATGGGTAAGCGCACATAACATCAGAGCTCCTATATTGAATAGATGAGGATCAATTATGAAATTCAAAACATGACCAAAAGTTGAGGATTTTCATAAGACGATAGAAAGTTTAAGGTAAAATTGGGTCTGAAGTTAAAATTAAGAATTATTTAGGGTATTAGGTCTTCTTTCTTATGCAAAGTAAGTTCTTTAGTACCCCACATACTGGAATATGCTTACGGTATCAATTTGTGAGTTTATAGAACCATTATTAATTAATCTTAGAAGCAAAGTTTCTTCTACCTCGTGATTTGTGTGTGAAACGGATGGTTTACATCGCCTTTTTCTCCATTAGTGCAATCTACCGGTCTGCCACTAAGCTTCCATCTTATTTTGAGGCCTTTTATGGATTATCTTCCTTTTACTTACCAGAAAAATTAACAACAATACTATTCTTTTTAAAAAGTTCTCTCAGCAAACTGGTTAAGAATATATATATATATATATATATATATATATATATATAAAGCATCAATCAATGTGCTCAGGAAATGCAAACTAGTAATGTATAAAATTTTTTGTTTATTTGATTGTCAATATGAATTTATTGTTATAAATCAATTTTCAATAAACCGGAGCAATAACTTCATAACAATATCTATTGAATAATGCAAGATTCATATTTAAAGAAGTCTACGACATGTAAAAGGTATCTTAGTAGTGGAATTCATGTAGCGTTGAAAGGGGACACTCAACATCATATGTTATCATCAACTAGTGTTCAAGATTCTGTGCAAGGCGGTTCTTTACCAAGAACATTATGTAAGAGCATAATCGATGACAATTAGACGACCGAAAAGATTACATGATATTATAATTGAAATGTCAATTAGAAATGATTTCAACGAATATAGCAACTCTTTTTCCATCTTCTTTTGCGCCGAAGAACCAAATCAATTGCACCATAGAAGATTTTTTTTTCGGTGAAAGCGCATGCTGAAACCCTGTAGCACCTCAAATGACATGATGGCTTTTCACTAAAAAAGAAGAATTAATTAACATAATGTCAATTTAGATACCAAGCATTATGGACGTTGAAGCCAAATCGTGCACATTAAAAACATATAGAATCTGAGTAATGTTAAGTATATTAAGATTAGTCTATCCGATTAATATATTGAATGACTTAAAAAAATGTAAGTGGATATTTAGATGAGTAAAACACATACAAAACTCACCATTCAATTGGGTTTATCTCATCATTTAATATATTAATTTTGTAAACTTTCTATTCGTGTAGCGTAGGAAATCGATCAACAAAATGCAACAAGGCCCCACCAAGGACAATGTATGTTTGACTAAATTCCCTTTTGACAACTTGTCATTTATCTATTTGTAATTTCATGAAAATCATAATATGTTTATGTCCTAGCTGTTTGAATTCAACATCCACTTTTCCAAGCTTCTGGACCTCGTTAACAAGTGACAGACAAAAAAGTGATCATCATGCCCCTCTTTTACTTTGGTCAAAAGGTTTGTCCCCCTCAACCTTCGGCAAGATATGGGATCATAGATTTAAATATCTCCAAACCAAATGTAAGAGAAGCAAAACGACAGTCGATGGTGCATGTCGCAGTCTTAATACTAATTTGATGATCAATTTGACCAGTCACGACATATAAAGAATAAACACGAGAATGTTCATATCCGTTTAGCAAAGGAAGCTGCTTGCATGTGTCTCTTTAGTTTGTTTGAATTTATGTTTCAATCTAGGTAAGTGAGTAGCAACTAAACTTGTCTCTCGACACAAGATAAGAAAATCCGACACTCTATAGTTACCAAATATGTTCTAAAAGAATAATCTAGATAGGCATTTTACGTATTCTATCTTGTCTTAACAGTCTTCGGTGACTAAAATATAACTTGAGATCGCAGGTAGAATACATGTGATGCTGGGCTCGAGAGTCAACTTAAGCAATTCTTAGAATGATTAATCATTATGCATGTTAATTATCTGGAAATGGAAGGATCATGGATATGACTATAGTTTGACGTCTACTTTGTTTGTAGTAACAATGAATTCAACAAGGGGCCCCCGCAAAGAATCTTTTCACAGATGAGAACGGGATGCTGATGGAAGCATTGTCGCCACGTGCACAAGTTCTCTCCCTCTTTCTTTTCTCGATCTTTATCCCCAAATCTAAAGAAGATAAGAGAAATGGACGTAACTATCCTCCCGCGAGAGCTCCATATAAATGTGCATTGGGATGATTAAGATGAGGCAGATATAGATTGTGTTGTTGTAGTGATCGATACATCTGGAGAGTTTTTTAGAGTTTGTCCCCTCCAAAAAAAGAAAGAGAAAGAAAGGAGAAGACTTGATTTGGAGCTTAGCAGGAGCTCTTGTCGCAGGAAAGATGGCACTTAGAGCTATTGCTTTTGCATGCATTGTTATACTGCATATGCCTTCTGATATGGCCGCGTGTAATAGCTGCAAGTGCCATCTTTTCTCGACAAGAGTGCCTCTAACCTCGAGAAGTTACTGCCCGGTCCATCTCTCTCTCCCTCCCTCCCTCTATGGGCACGCCGACGCATCTTTGTTTGCACGACACAAGATGTTTTCTCCTATGGTCCGGCCCAAATTTCTTTCTCTTTCTAAGCATGCGAGAAATGCTTGTTCCCCATATTATTGATGCTTTTACTTGTTCTGCTCTGACCAAGCTCCATTCCGTTGCGATCGATAAAAGCCATGTTCCTTATACGTGATATCTATGCAGCGTGATGTGTAAGATAGATGATAAGTGTGGATTGTTTGAGAAATTTAATTGATATATTGCTGGGAGTTTCTTCTTGAATCGTTTAGTCTCGGGGTTTTTTTTTATAGGTATCTCAATTTCGAGGGTCATAATTAATTATGATTGTTATACACTGACAATTTTGTTGAGCATGTAGCCAACCTAGCTAGCTTACTTTTTGCATGGTTTTAAGGGGCTACGCCTATGCATGAATAGGCTAGGGCTATGCCTATGCATGAACAGGCTAACTTAAAACATTTTGTAGTGAACTAAGTGAAGTACTGAAGAAATTTCATTCATATATTCCCGTATACCGCCTTTCCTTCAATCTTTACTTCGAAAAAGTGTGGACTCACATGACCCACTTATTATTTTTAAGAGCAAACAGATGTGATTTAACTTGATATGAACAAGGTATATGTTTTGGAATACAAACTCCCATGATAAAATGGATATATATACTGAGAAAAATAATCATCGATCTCGACATTAGGACGAAGAAAAAGAAATCACATAATCTAAAAAATCTCTCATTAAATTAGTCCGTTTCTCATGAAAATATTGTATGTAATAAGTTCATCTTTTGTCCTCGAGCTTATAGTTATATACATTTTAGATCATATTATACTTTCATCAACATGGGATGTGCCCTTAGAGCTACTTTTAACCCTTTACATCCAATCTATTCTTTTCCAAACTCAAATTCCTAATTGAACATGAGTGGCGCTAAGGATACAAAGATGGGCGTGCAAAACTTGTTCACGAAGCGATATGTACCGAGCAAACCCAATCGGTTTCCTGTTTCGAAATTGAAGATGTTGGGTCATTATTACGGGCAGTTTAACTGGGCGAGACATGTTGATACATAAACTATAAAGTTTCATTAGCTTCGTCTGCCGCGGAACCAGAGAGCTTCTGGGTCATAGGGAACTGGAATAGAGAAGGAGAAAGAACATAGAATTTAGGCGCGTCAAAAGGAGAATCTAAGCAGCTTCCTCTTCCACGACATCAAGGTGATGGTGCCACTTTCCACTTTTGTCTCTCCTTCTGTTATTTCGCACAACGTGGGATCTTTCTTGCTTTTCCCTGTGAAAATTCATCTTTATTGACTCAGAACTCACGAATCCCTCGTTAACAGAAGAGCCATGGCAAAAGGTGCTTTGCCTTTACTACCAGAAAAATGCAGAGATTCTTGCTAAGCAAAGGAAAAGGAAACAAAAGGAACCGTAGACCTGCTCGAGTACCGTGTGTTCATTAGGTGTTATGATCCAAGCGAATATTAGCAGGTTATGTGGTCACATAAATGTATTGTGTATTCCTCCTCCTTATTTAGGTTCCGCCGATTTTGCGAAAGATGAATGATTTGAAAAATATATTCTTGAAAATTATGGTTTGTTTCACTATAATTAATTAGTCAATGAAAAATATTTTTATTATCGATAACAACTTACGTCTAAATATTTTCATGGGCGATAAGTATATTTTTCATCACCGTTCACTCATTTTTATGAGCAATACAATTGATCATTTTTATGAAAATATTTTCCAAGTTATTCATTTTCCTCGAAACAAATAGAGCATGTTAGAGCCATTCTAAGGAGCGAGGATCAATATACTCCAACCAGTATACATTGTAAATGAGATAATGAAAGAACCGTCCCACTGGGTGAATAGCAATCTCGTATATCCAAGGTGTGGTCTGGGCCCAATCTTGGGCTACAGTGTAAGTGACCTTTGTGATAGTAATTTGCTGTGATCAATTCACATGATGATGCTTTGGAGTGCTTTACCCACGTCCAGTTTCATCTGATTTAGTTGCAGAAGCAGAAAATAATGAATTACGAAGATGAAAAACAGAGCCGATTTACACACTTGGAAATGAGCTTGGTTTGGTTTAAAGTTTTCTTCGCACCATATCAAGATGGTAAGAATTGGCTTCGCGTGCTCGCCCCTAACCTCAAACGATCATGCACGGAAAAACCGAAAAAGAAAAAGACAAATGATAGAGCCGCAGTACACATTTACAAATAATATCATGCATGGTTAGGAAATCAGTTGATGAATTTTTAGAACTTAGCCAAAAATAGAGCCGTTGTATCTATCAACACCTAGATTTTGGCTATTCCATATAATCATTGATTGCATATATAAAAATTAGAGATCGACCCCTAAACAAAAATATCCATATACATAGTTTGCTTTTGCATTTCATTTAAGACCATGCATTGCACATGCCGATCACGTGGCGTCTCCATAATGTTGTCACGGACAAGTGCACATAACTTTGGAGCTCCTAGATTGAATAGATGAGGATCAATTATGAAATTCAAAACAGAAGAGAGAGCATCCGCCGTGGATTGAGTGTCTTTTTGAATGCGAAGTTGGAAATCAAAACCCCAAGAGAATTGAACTTGCTAAAATCACGATCGGCCAGAGACAAAACTAAACCGCATGAGAAGGTGGGGTTTGAAAACGAGATGAGATTTTTTTGGGTAAATATCATTAACCACCTCCAAGTCCTGCTCTTCATCAGATCTTCCTATATACCATCATCACTTCATCTCTCCCAGTTTGTCTCACATTATCACTGAGGGAATCCACTCTCTCAGCAACATCGATTGATCTACACAATGGGAGGAAACAAGGCAGCAACTAGAGATTGAGGTAGAGGTATATTTTGTTCCTGTGTGCTCGAGCCTCAAGAACATGGAAGTACCTCTTCCAATCTCTAGTAGAATGCCTCGTATCCCTCTCATTGTGCGCTTCAGGCTCCTCCAACTCCTGTCCACGCACTACTGCAAATGCTTGTATTTCTCTATATCTCCTAGGAATGCGTGCATATCTCATTTGACTATGTACATTTAGATTGATTAGAATTGATATTGTGATATCTCGTTGCATTAGATAGTCTCTTATATAGTTGCTTGTTGTACTCATCTCTTATAGTATAATTTTATGGATCATATTATTATGGGCGCGCCTTTTCCACTCCTCATTTGGTTTAAACACTTCATTTTTTATATTTTGACCATATCATCCCTTGTGTGGCCCACCACATCTGTTACAACTCTACAAAAACCGTCCATCAACTCTTTTTATATTTTATCTTTTTTTTTTCTTGTGGGTCTACTTTTCTTCTTTCTTTCTTTCCGTGCCTGTGAGCTCTTGCAAATCGTCTCTCTATTTTCTGTCTTTGCTGGCCATTCTCTTCTTTCATCTTGAGAAGAGAGGATCTTAGTGGATCTTAGTGACAATAGGTTTTCATATCTAGGTGGATTACAGTGACACCTCGTTGTCAACTACGACAATGAGAACAGCCAAAAACACCAGTCTTCAGCTTTCAATTACAAGCACCTTTAGAGGGTCAAAAGGGACAATCGAGAGCTTAAGTCCGAAATCTCGAGAATGAGAGTGCGGCTTGGCGAGCTGGAGAAGAAGCAGATGTTTATGAAGCAGGGGATGATCGTCAGGCTGGAGGAAAGAAACAGAATTTGGGTAGACAATCCATAGGGTCGGAAGGGAAACCCGGTATATTTAGGAGATATTCAGCTTCTAGCTGATAAAGATATGCACACTAGCAATCTTTTCAGACAACATGACCATTCATGGGCCCATCTCTTGCTTTTCGTATTACAACCACCGAAATTTTACGGCATAAGTTTGAGAAAATAGTAAAATGGAAACACGAATTGTTATTCGCTATTACATGGAAGCAAAACGAACAATGCAATCATGTTTTGGAGGTGAAAAGAACAGAAAAATACGGTAACAACCATTTCAAAGATGATTTAAAGATTCGCATATAGGATCCAAAATGTCGAATGAAGGCCTTGACTAAACTTCTCTGGTTTTTGCTCAATCATGTCTGCATATTCCCAAGATCTGTATTCACCGAAAAGGAAACAGGAATTCAGAAGGCATATTGCTATTGATCTCATAATCAATCCACCCTGAAACCGATTCCCCTAATCCTCACGTTCCGTGTACATTCGTCTTTGCCTTGCCTCCCAAAATATTTTCAAACTCTGAGCTGGAGATGAACGAACTTTCGCACTGAAGTAGAGCTTTTCGCATTGATCATATAAATTGTCATTGTTTTACTATTTGATCACCATCAAATAGTCGTCATAATATGAACTTTTTCTATAGACTTATATGGATATTCAAGTGTGAATGTTACAAAAAAGGTGTAGAAGTTGGCTGTGCTTTGCAAGCACAAAGAAAAAAACACAGAAAAGAGAGCCAGAGAGAAGAGAGTGTACACCCATGAAGAAAATGCTTACTGCATTCATGCGTAATAATTGAATAACAACTTCGTCTTTTAGATAGGCCATACACCAACAGAAAATCCCAAAAAAGTAGTCACAACAATTGACCCACTATACTGAACTATCTACCCACTATCCTGAATATGTGTGCAGCAACAAACATGCTACAACAAATTTCTATAAACTAGGACAACCAACTAGGCTTTATTATTAAAAAAAAACAGATACTTTGACTAATTCAACACTCTCCCTTAAACTGATGTTGCAAACAATCAGTTTAAAAGGACTAGAACCAGCCTTCCCTTAACCTGCAGCTTCCAACGAGCAAACACCAAGAAGCTTTCTTAGCTTCTGATATGCAGATAATTTGAGAGGCTTGGTGAACAAATCGGCAAGCTGATCTTCACTCCTGCAAAAAACAAGATCAATCATTTTATCTTTCGTAAGATCCCTCAGGAAATGATACTTCACATCTATGTGTTTGCTCCTCCCATGTAGAACCGGATCCTTTGAAAGTTTAATGACTGAGCCGTTGTCACAATAGATTGTAGTTGCATCTTCCTGTTTAAATTGAAGCTCTCCAAGAATCTTCCTTAACTAAATAGCTTGACAAGCGCTAGAGGTGGCAGCCACAAACTCAGCTTTAGTTGTTGACAGAGTAACAATCGGCTGCTTCTTCAAATAACATGAGACAGCCCTCAAACCAAGCACAAATACATAACCAGAAGTGGTTTTTCGATCATCCATATCACCAGCGTAATTGCTATCAATGAAACAAATCAATTTTGATTTTTCTCCCTTCTTATAGAATAACCCAAAAGTTGCAGTCCCTCTCGAGTAGCGAAGAATTCGCTTTGCAGCTTGCAAATGTTTTTCAATTGGATTCTCCATGTACCTACTAATAAGGCTCACAGGATGCATGATATCTGGCCTTGTAGCTATTAAATACATTAAACTCCCCACGATTTGCTTGTAGAAGGTGCTATTTACCTTTCTTCCATCAGGATCCTTCGACAACTTCAATCCAAGCTCAATTGGCGTAGCTACCGAATTGCAATGCGTCATCTGAAATTTTTCTAAAATCTTTTGAACATATTCCTTTTGAGATAGAAAAATTCCAGCTTCAGATTGATTTACCTCAATGCCCAGAAAATAATGCATCAACCCAAGATCAGTCATGTCAAATTCCTCCATCATAGATTTCTTAAATGTGTCAATCATAACACTATCATTCCCTGTGAAGCAATTTTCCACCATGACCAATCTTGACAAATAGCATATGCTCATATGGACATTTTGTAAATCCATCCTTCAAAAAATAAGCATCAATCCTACTGTACCAAGCTCTTGGAGCTTGCTTCAACCCATATAAAGCCTTTTTCAATTTATAGACTTTGTGTTCTTTACCCGACTTGACATATCTAGAAAATTGATGAACAAATACCTGTTCTTGAAGATCACCATGTAAGAACGCCGACTTCACATCTAAATGATAAATGAACCATGAATTCTGTGCTGCTAGCGCAATCGTTAATCGGATCGTATCAAGTCTCGCAACTGGCGCAAACACCTCTTTGTGATCCACTCAAATTCCTGCTTGTAACCTTTTGCCACCAAGCACGCCTTGTACTTTTCAATCTCACCATTCTTGTTCATTTTCGTCTTGTATACCCACTTGACTCCGATTGTCTTTTGCCCTTTGGGAAGATCTGTCAATTCCTACGTGCCATTCTTCTCAATTGCTTTGATCTCTGCATCCATTGCAACTCTCCAGTTTTTATTTTGTACTGCTTCATCAAAAGTAGTTGGGTCACTTTCTGTAAACAAAGCAAAATGGATCGGTGGGTCTTCGGTTTGCTCAACTCTTGACACTTCATAATCTTCCATCCATGCTGGCCTCCGTCAGATGCGTTGTGGTCGTTCTTCAGATGCTACAGCAACTACTGAATTTCAGCATTTTCTATGGTGACTTGACTCATAGAGGGCTACTTTTCCAGCTTAGTATCATCTTCAAAGTTTGCTGGAATTTGTTCACCACATGTCGCGACTTAAAAAAAATCGGCGTTTCCGATCTTAGGCTAATGGATTGCTAGATCAATTAAATTAACTAACCTAGTTCGAGTTCTCCCAAACTTTACCAAATCGCAACTTAGGTCCAATTGTGAACATACAAATATTTTTAATAGGAGTCACCACTAATCATTTAAGGTAGGTTGATTAGAAACCTAAATAAAATAGCGGGAGTACTATTTTATTCCTGCGAACCAGAAATTATGGATTCGGGAACTTGGTTACGCTAAATTCCTTAACGCCCTTTCGGTACCAATTTCAGGAAAAATACTTAATTTGACAATTTTGAAAAAATTCTGACTTAAAGTTCAAATATGCAGAAATTTTTTTTTGATTTTCTCTTATTTAAATGAAAGCTAACCTATATGTAATGACGTGCAAAAATTAACATGCGATTAATGCAACCTAACGTGCAAACTATATGTCATGCGACAACGTGACCTATTTCTAATGATGGGCATATTTTTTTTTGTATTTTTTAAATGAAATTCGGAATTAAAAATGCCAATTATCTAAACATGTAATTTTAAACTAAAGAAATTAACCTATTATAGAGTACTATTTTTGGTATTTTTTTATCGAAATTCGAAATTAAAATCAAGTAAAAAAATATAACCGCTTAATCTTTCGAATTAAGTTTCTATCTGAAGCCTGACAAATCGATCCTAAAATTCGAAATTCCTGCTATAGAAATAATTCTATCTAAAACCTGATAGATAGATTTATTTCCACGTGTGTGGTTGCGGATTAAGAAATTTTCCTAATCGATCACATCTTGAAAAAGTTTAGATATCTCAAATATTTTGGATATATTTAAAGGATTTTGAAAATTCTAAATCCTATCCAAATTAGATAAGATTAGATATCTAAGGTTTCAAAAAAGGAAATAAAATCATAATTGGAATAATGCTTATTATCCAAATATCCAAAATCAGATGTCAATAATCACAAATTAGACAACAAAATATTCAAATTAAATCGCGATAAGATAATTACCTGATTTGCAGATTTCTTTCCTAATTGAAATTTGCTGCGGATCGAGATTACGGATCGGCGGGGCGTCGGTGACTACGGCGGCGGCACGCGGCAGAGGGCTGGGCACCAGAGGGCGACACGGCTTCAATGGTGTGGTGCTTGATAATCTGCAAAAACAGAAAAAGAAACAAGTGTCGCTAGGCACAAGAATCGTTGTTGATGCTCGGCGAGGCTCACAGCGGCAACTGGTCAACCTCGTTAGGGGCCTATTTGCTCGGAATTGTGCAACAAGACAGCAGGGCGTCAAGATTGGATTGGAGTGCTACTGCAAGGAGAATCAAGATTTGTGCTGGTTTTGATTGGAGCTTGCTGGACGTTGGTCAGGGAGTGGTCTTGTGCAGTAATCATGACCCACGAAGATGTTGACTTTGCCGATCTGGGCGGGTTTAACGTCCCCCAGAAAAAGATAAATTTCTTGAGCTCTTCTCGCCTTCTTTTCTCTCCCTCTTTATCTTTTATATACTTTTTTCATCAATAAATCTTTGGACGCATGCATATTTTCTTTCCTCTTTCTTTTCAATCAAATATTCCTTTTGTTGACTAAATCTTGCTATCAACTATTTATTCCCTCAAATAGTTGATCTCACAAATATCGCGGGAATTATGCCGATTGCTTCTTCTTTATTTGCTATGTGACCAAAATCTTGATAATATCAAGTTTTATCGCTTCAAATTTTCATCAAATTTTTCTAACTTGACACACATGATTTCAGCCACCGCAGGCTTAGTCTAGTTAAGTTCAGAATCATTTACTCAAGTCCATCCGCCGCGCTCCAATGCAAACTATATGACCCTATTACTATAAATGCTCCTAAAATCTATATGCAGTCTAATTATTATTTTTGCTAGGTGTCGGGATGGACTCCTAATTTTTCTATGTAATATATACCTAACTGGATCGCCAAAATTTAGGTGTCAACATCACAATCACCACCATTCTTCTCACTCCATGACCAGAATTTCTTTTCATCAAAGATCACATCACAGCTAATGGTAATTTTCTTCGCTATTGCATCATAAAGTTTGTAGGCTTTTGAATGATCACTAATGCCAAGAAAAATACATTTTTCTGCTTTATCTTCTAGCTTCTTCCTCTTCTGGTCGGGAACATGGACATATGAAAGACACTCAAAAATTCTAAAGTAATCAACTGCGGGTCTTCTCCCGCTCCAAGCTTCTTCGGGTGTCTTATTTAAAACAGTGAGAGTGGGACTTCTATTCAAAAGATAAACACTCCAATTGACTGCCTACGGCAAGAAGCTTTTTGGAACTCCACTTGACGTCAAGAGGCTTCGCACCATATTCAGAATAGTGCGGTTCTTCCTTTCGCAGACACCGTTATGTTGCGGTGAATAAGCTGCAGTGAGTTTTCTTTTAATCCCATGCTCCACACAAAAATCTGCGAACGCAGTTGAAATATATTCGCCAGCATGATATGTGCAGAGAACTTTAATTGGATTTCCACTCTCTTTTTCAACAAGAGTTTTGAAGCTCTTGAAGGCTTCAAGGGCTTCAGATTTTTCCTGCAAAAAGTATGCCCAAACCTTCCAACTAAAATCGTCAATGAAGGTAATGATATATCATTTACCTCCATTGGACATTGGGGAAATTGGTCTGCAAATATCTGAATGGACAAGTTCGAGGTGCTTGTTGGCTCTCCATGCTTTGCCTTTTGGAAAATGATCTCAGTGTTGTTTGCTAACAACACACTCTTCACATATTTCGGACTACGCCATGATTGGGGGGAGTCCCTCCACCATCTTCTTATGATTTAACGTCCGCAACCCACCAAAGTTGAGGTGTTCGTATTTGAACTTCCATAACCATGCTTTATCCTTCAATCTTGTAGAGAAACATGAGTGAGAGGTGCCATGAAGACGCAGCGGGAACATCCAATTGGCAATCATATTAACTTGAGCAATCAGATGCTGTTTCTCATCATGGATTCTGCAAACACCTCCTTTGAGTGTAATTTCATATCCCTTCTCTTGCAATTGTCCAACACTTAGAAGGTTAGTCTTTAACTTAGGAACATAAAACACCTCCTTGATCATTTGAACCGAGGTTCCTTTAGGAACAATTGCAATTGTCCCTTTACCCTTGACTGACACAGTCAAGTCATCTCCAAATTTGACTGAGGTGCAAAACGACTCATCTAATGCAGAGAATGCCTTCTTGTCTCCACACATATGGTTGCTACAACCGGTGTCAATATACCACAGGTTTGATGAAATTTTTACCGTTTCTTGACACACCATTAGGAAATACACTGCTTCTTCTTTTTCTTCCGCAAAATTAATCCTTTCCATGCTTTGTGTATTTAAATTGGTACGACATTCAGATTTGTAATGTCCGTACCTATGGCATCTAAAACACTCTACTCTAGTTTTGTGTATTGACTTTGGTTTGAAAACAGTTGAGTGCTGACCTCCATGTCCTCGTCCTCCACCTTGAGCATCACGAGAAAAATGACTATCAGGCTTTTGATTGAAACTATGACGTTCATTGTTCCCCTTTCTCTACCTTTGCCACTATTCGTTCTTGTTGTTGACGAAAAGTGATCTGTAGTTGCCTTTAACGCCTTCTCTTTCGGCTCTTGCTGAAGAAAATTTTGTTCATGAACCAACAACGATCTTGTAGTTCATCAATTGAGAGTTCTTCAATGTCCTTGGCTTCTTGTATAGAACAGATAACAAAGTTAAACTTTGGTGTCAGAGATTGAAGAATCTTCTCAACGATGGTGACATCCTCCGTCTTACCGCCATTAATCCGCATCTTATTGACAATTGCCATTGTCCAAGAGAAGAAATCGGTAATTGAATCTCCCGACTTCATTCTTAGTAACTCAAACTCTCCACGAAGCATTTGAAGTTACTGCCTTTTTGCTCTTGCAATACCTTGATATTTTTTCTTCATGGAGTCCTATATGTGCTTGGAGGTATCCTTACAGAGAATTGTCTCCAAGATAGATCTATCAATGGCCTAAAAAAGGTAGTTTTTGGCCTTGAGATCTTTCAATCTTGCTACTTCCATAGCCGTTCGTTGTGCTTCTGTCAACGTAGCTCCTTCTTCTGGTTCGGCAACTCCAGAGATAACAACATCCCAATATTCCTTGGATTTCAGGAAGTTCTCCATTAGCATGCTCCAATGATCATAATGACCATCAAAGCGTGGAATAGCTGGTTGGACAAAGGTTTCTGAAGCCATCACCGCTACTAAATACCAAGAAAAAATCTTTCCTAACGTGTTTTCAACTCAAGCTCACTTTTTGGCTACTGCCTTTCACTCTCACTTTTTCCTCTCGTGTTTTTAACTCACTTTTCCTTCTTTAATGGCTCTGATACCACTATTACAGAAAAGGTGTAGAAGCTGGCTGTGCTTTGCAAGCACAAAGAAAAAAACACAGAAAATAAAGTCAGAGAGAAGAGAGTGTACACCCATGAAAAAAATGCTTACTGCATTCATGCATAATAATTGAATAACAACTTAGCCTTTTAGATAGGCTATACACCAACAAAAAATCCCAGAAAAGTAGCCACAATAATTGACCCACTATCCTGAACGTGTGTGCGGCAACAAACATGCTGCAACAAATTCCTATAAATTAGGACAATCAACTAGGCTTTATTATAAAAAAAAAAACAAACAAATACTTTGACTAATTCATCAGTGAATTTGATCATGGGGACTGAAAGACTTCAAAGCATGCCCATCAGAGTCGTTGGCAACACCATGAACCCAAAAAAAGAAGGGAAAAAATAAAGATGCCATTTTCTCAATGTGGTCGTCTGAGTCTTGTTAATATGTTCTTGTCAATTGGAAGTTTGAAAATGCAAGAAAAGACCAAAAGGCAACGACGGACTTGTCACTGCTGCAGGACACGTACGTAGAAATATCCCACTATGCCATGGACAAAAGTTAACCGCTTCTCCGAACATTCATTTGAAAGATGATTGTTAATTCAAATAGAACATCAGACAACGAATGTGAGACGAACTATTATTATAAGAGTCAGAGGAGGCGGCCAGCGCCTATCGTCCCTCTTCTTCTTGTCACCTATCAAGTGAAGAAGATTGCCAACAGTCATGCGGCCCTAAAGAGATTCGAGGATGGAGCCTGAGAGTATTAGGTCCGGGATTCGATCCTTGCGAGCATTGCACACACATATACATAGAAGAGATGAGTGAAACTAAAAGGAATAAAAACAAAAAAAAATGAAGAAGGTTATGTAGCTACCAATTGAGAAAGTGTTCATTATGATACTGCAGAATTTGATTCAAAGCAATTGATGAGCCAAGCAATGTGAGTGTCTATGACCAACGAATGGTTGAAAATTGCATAAATTGTGATTTTGGGGTTTCTCTTACCCTTAAAGCTAACTTAAAAGACGAGACTTTTCCCCACGCTTATAAATCAATCGTCAGTTCTTTTCATAATCGATGTGAAATAACCATAACTTGATGAGGAAATGGTGGGGAAGTTACCCGCGGATGAGCTAGTAGCTTCCTGATCGCTCCATATATAAGCACAAGCCTCCGCATAAAGTTGGAGCCAAAATCAACAAAGCTGGACTTGGAACTTCCTCACATCCTTCAACCAAAGGGGCGAAAAAAGAAGAAGTGAAACCATGATGACTGCATCAGATATATGGACTCACCTCGGCTCGGTCGTGGCGGGGCTGATATTCGCGTGGGCCGTGCCCCAGCTCCGCATGCACGTCGAGGACTATGCTCACAAGGCCGTGGGCCACTTCTATCCGTTCATCGAGATCACGTTTCCGGAGTTCGCGGGTGAGCGGCTGGAGCGGTCTGAGGCCTACATTGCGATCCAGAACTACCTGAACGCGAGCGCCTCTGCCCAAGCCAAGCGGCTCAAGGTCGAGTCCGTCAAGGACAGCCAGTCCCTCGTCCTCAGCATGGACGACAACGAGGAGGTCGTCCACGAATTTGAAGGGGTCAAGCTTTGGTGGTCGTCGTCCCAGATCATCTCCCGGAACTCCACGATTTCCTTACCTTATAGAAGGTAGATAAGATATACATATAATATATAGTGGAATTACCAATTTATTGAAATCTGTGTCGTTATGCTTAATTACTGGTTTATCTGCTCTTTCTGTGTGTCCACGAGGTTGTTAGAAAGTACACATTGTAAGTGTTTTTTTCCTGATGATGAAATTCTGGACTACCCTCAGACCTGTCTCTGATCGAACAAGCCCAAATCAATGGGTCATTGCATTTGCCACCAGGTTTTATAGGCTCACCTTCCACCGGAGACATCGGGACTTGATCACCGGCTCTTACATAAAGCACGTCCTGGCGAAGGGGAAGGCTGTGGCTGCCGACAACCGGCAGCGGAAGCTCTTCACCAACAACCCAAGCTCGAACTGGGATTCGAGCAAGTGGAGCCACGTCACATTCGAGCACCCCGCAACGTTCGACACCCTGGCGATGGAGCCAAGCAAGAAGATGGTGATCATGAACGACCTCCTCAAGTTCAAGCGAGGGAAGGAATACTATGCGCGGATCGGCAAGGCGTGGAAGCGTGGCTACCTTCTCTACGGCCCACCAGGGACTGGCAAGTCAACGTTGATTGCCGCGATGGCCAACTTCCTCAACTACGACATGTATGACCTTGAGCTGACGACGGTCAAGGACAACACGGAGCTGAGGAAGCTGCTGATTGAGACGTCTGCGAAGTCGCTCATAGTGATCGAGGACATCGACTGCTCGCTTGACCTGACTGGTCAGAGGAAGACGAAGAAGCAAGAGAAAGACGGCGACGAAGAGAAAGCAGATCCTATCAAGAGAATGACCAAAGGCGGAGAAGAGAGCAAGGTCACGCTCTCAGGGCTCCTGAACTTCATCGACGGACTATGGTCCTCGTGCAGGGGCGAGAGAATCATCGTGCTGACAGCAAACTTCATCGAGAAGCTCGACCCAGCCCTAATCAGGAGAGGTAGGATGGACATGCATATAGAGATGTCTTATTGCTGCTTCGAGTCGTTCAAGCTGCTTGCGAGGAATTACTTGGGCAGCGAGTCGCACCCGCTGTTCGCGACAGTGAGGCGGCTGCTGGAGGAGACGAAGATGACTCCAGCAGACGTGGCGGAGAACTTGATTCCCAAGTCGGATGATGAGGACGAGGAGGCTTGCTTGGTGCGATTGATTGAAGCGCTCGAGAAGGCGAAAGAGGACGCCAGGAAGAAATTAGGAGGAGGAGGAAAAGCAGCAGCAGCAGCTACAGCAACGGCTGAGAAAGCAGCAGCAGCAAAAGCAAGGTCGTTCATTGCATTAACTTTTAACAAATTGAGAAACTGGGGTTAAATTGGTTCCCAATCTTTCTCCAATATTGATCCTCACATTGATAAAATAGATGTGATTCATTTCCACGAGGCACCAAACTTTGTTGTTCAATCTCCAAACAGAGTGAGGTGGGAGAAGAAACCCGTGCGAAGTCACGTGAGTTGAAGAAAATTTTAATTACTTGAAGGAATGTTTGCATCTTTGTATTTTAGATAAAATTACTTGGAGAAATGTTTGCATCGCCACTCTGTTTTTTTTTTTTTTATAACCCAGGGAACCCCCGCATAGCCGATAGCCGGGAGATAAACCCTGGGGGCAACACGTGCTAGTCACCACACACGTGCCACCGGGTAAGTCACCCTGCAGCGCCCACCACTCTGCTTTTGAGTCTAAAAAAACAAAAACAAAAAATAGTGGCAAAATTAGAATATTGGCTTTGTGATTTTTGCTTTTGGTTTATGTTGTCATTATGTCAAATTTCTAATTTTAAAAATTTTAGAGCAAAGCAATTAATACATCATCAATTTAGCGATAAAATGTTCATTTAATAGCCAAACTTATTCGGTGAGGGTAAGTATGTATCAAGGACTAATAAGAGGTCAAGCATTGCCGTTGAAATTGGTTAGTAACATGCTTCATTTACATTGTGGGTCGGTATTTTAAGATTTTGAGAACAATGATTTGTCTAACATGGTACCAAAGCACAAGCTAAGGGTTCAAATCCTCGCACTAGTTTTCGCTTGCCTTCTATTCTTGCTATCCTGTTTGTTTTCCAATCTCAATTAGCTAGCTAACTTGATTACATCCAACCGAAGGCGAGCACCGTCGGCCCCTGGCCAAGGCTCGGCCACCCCTGCATGCCACTCTTCACTCTCGCTGGCCCTTCTTGGCGATGGTGGGACAGCGGCAACGAGGGCTTGTAGCCCTTCCCGCCTAGTTTCTTCCCTTTTTATAAATTTAGCTTATTTTAAATATAATTTGTATTAAAAATCATATTTGGACTAAAATGACGTCGTTTTAGCTTTCTGTTTCATTATTTAGCTATGTCATCGCTACATAGGAGAGCGGAATATTATAAAAAGCCACATCAGTATTTTTCGTTAGTCAAGTTGGACGGAGTTAACAAAAGGACTCAATCATTAATTTGACAAGATTTAGGACTTGATTGCATTTTTTGCAAGGTTTAGGACTCAATTGTACATTCGTGATAAGTTTTAGGACTTATAATGTACTTATTCCTATTTTTTTATTCTTTCTTTTCGTTTTTTTTCCGACGATCCTCGCCTAGATCTCATCAAAGGCTGAAGCCCTCGTCGGCCTAGGATTAAAAAAAAAGGAAAGTAAAAAGAAAAAATTCATAAAAAATTAAAATATTGTCAACGTCAGCGATATATAACTAAAATTAGCCAGAACGACTAAATTTGCAAATCATTGAAAATGTTAGGAGTAAATTGACACAATTAAAATATTTATGACTAAGATAGCACAAGTGCAATAAGTTTATTGTTTAATTGGCCAATCAAAAAGTTTAAGACTAACTTGACACAAATAAAATAAATTTATGACTTTTTTTTATAATTTTCCCTATTCACATCCATAGAATCATAAAGCATGGGTCTTGGGCTGGGTTGACTTTGTGAAATTTCCTAATATGAAAAGCTTAGATTGGGTTCAACATATGAATAGGAGACCCACTCCATCCCGGCCGAACATTTTCGTTAGAAGTTGAGGCGAGCTGTAATCACAACATACCACCACCCTCTGTACTTCAGTCAAAAGCCCATTGTGAAATGTGGATACCGACCAAACTTTTTTCTATTTCTTTTTCTTTTCTTTTGGGCACGTGCACATATAATAAACTGAGGGGCAACTCATTGGCCTAATTTCATAAAAAAATTCTAAACTTTAGGTTTAGTCCCGATTATATCCTGAATTTTTTTTTATCTCAAGAAAAACCTTCAATTTTTATCCGAGTCTCAAATCTGACCTGCCGTTATAACTCCATTCAAATAACTGTTATTATTTGACGTGGCATACAAATCATAAAATAATATAAAACAAAAACTGAGGAAGTACAAAAAGAGGAAAATTCTTCATCCCTGCTACCCCTCGTCCCACCTTGCCACCTCAGTCCTTTGTGACCCGTGCCACGCTACAAATTTTATTGAGAAAAACTGAAAGAGAGGCGGCCATGGCCGCTCAAGCTCTAAGCTTGCGGTGGCCATGGCCGCTCGAGCTTCGGGCACGATAGGCGCGACAGCCATGACCACCTCGAGCTTCAAATCAATTTTTTGGTCGACTTCAATAACCTCAAGGCCCTCCTCCTCTAGCCATCGCCCCTCCATCTCTCCCCGTTCTCATCTCCATCTCTATTTGCTTGTCGAACAAAAGGGGCAAAGTGCAGGGGCACTGACTAAGGATAGCGATCAAACTAGACCACATTCGGACCATATTTCTTCGGTGCAGCAACTTGGTGACCCCTCTTGAACATTAGTTGCCTAGTTTGAATGCTATCCGTAGTCAATGTTCTTGCGTTTTGCCTTATTATTAAGTATAGTTTGAGACTTTTGGTATCACAAAAGAAAATTTTAAGGTAAACGTGTTACGGTAATTATGGTTTATGACTTTTTGTGGCTTTTTTCCTTATTATTAAGCATTAACTCTTTTTTTTTTTGTCAAATAAGCATATGAACTTTGAAGGGTAAAAGCTTAAGGTTGAAAATTCGAAAAATCCTTGGATTTCGAGTCTAACAAAACAATTGACCAAAGTGGCCCACGTACCTTTCTATTTATTTGACTATATAGATCAACAAATTGTCCACGTCTGCACTTAAAAGAAGGATAACCTAATTTTAAATACTAAAAGCCAGTAGTAGGGGGGAAATATCGCGGCAGGGGAGAACGGGCCCGACACGAATCGGAGGGTTCTAGGCAATAGCGAGAGAGTGCCCGCATCTCTCTTTCCAACGAAATTTTCAACGAATATAAAAAATGCTGAACAATACCGGATTTTTTTTTAATTCGTTGGCAAATACGTTGGAACTTTCCAACGAAAAAAAATTCGTTGGAAATTCCAACGAATTTTCCAATGAAAATTGTACACACTACAATAATTGCCCGGAAAATTGAAATTCGTTGGAAATTTCTTTGGAAATTTCCAACGAATTTTCCAACGAATATAAAAAATGCCGAACAATACTGGGTTTTTTTGAATTCGTTGGAAATTTCCAACGAATTTTCCAACGAAAATTGTATACACTAAAATAATTGCTCGAAAAATTAAAATTCGTTGGAAATTTCCAACAAATTTTCCAACGAATATAAAAATTACCGGGTTTTTTTGAGTTCGTTGGAAAATTCGTTGGAAATTTACAATGAAAAAAAATTCGTTGGAAATTTACAACGAAAAAAAATTCGTTAGAAATTTCCAATGAATTTTCCAACGAAAATTGTACACACTAAAATAATTGCCCGGAAAATTGAAATTCATTGGAAATTTCCAACGAATATAAAAATTACCGGGTTTTTTTTTAGTTCGTTGGAAAATTTGTTGGAAATTTACAACGAAAAAAAATTCGTTGGAAAGTTCCAACGAATTTTGCGACGAAAAAGTTTTCGTTGGAAATTTCCAACGAATTTTGCGACCAAAAATTTTTCATCGTTAATTTCCAACGAAAATTTTTTCGTCGCAAATTTTCGTGGCAAAAATCTAATTTTTTTGTAGTGTTAGTGCTGATTATGTGCTATGATTTAGCTAACCTCGTACAATTCACCTTATTCTAGAAGATTTATTAAGAAAAACAAATCAAATCGATACGGCTATTCGTAGCTGCGTTGATGCCATGACCTCAACAGCATTCCACCAGCCAAGGACGGAATTTGATATGAGTTCGTTACGTCATAGATAAGTATTGCCATGTCATGTTATTTTCTCGTTATGTTCTTCGTATGATTTGCCATGTTCTCCTGTACGTGGTTGTTCTCATGTCATGTCATTTTACCATTATGTCTTACATCATATCTGCCATGTCGGTTTAGATGTGATTGTTGCCATGACATGTCCATCTCCATCATCATTTGCATTCAATTTGTTTTGTTTCACTACATGTGTTTATCGCCAATTTCGTTCCACATAATTGAATTTTGCATTTTGATGGACATTCGCATGAACATTTTCACAAACAAAACGGAGTCACGCCATTATACACGAAAAAACATCCTCATAAATCAATAGCATGGTCAATAAGAGTGTTTTAGCGACATTTCCAAATTTTGAAAAAAATAATATCATGCGTGCTTAGGAAACCAGTTGATGAATTTTTACAACTTAGCCAAAAATAAGCACTGCGGTATCCGTTGATAGCTGGATTTTGGCAATTCCAAATAATCATTGATTGCGTCAAAAAAAAATCAGAGATTGACCTCTAAAGGAAAATACAATTGACATAGTTTGCTCCCGCATTTCATTTAAGATCACGCATCGCGCATGCCGATCTCGTGACTTCTCCAAAATGTTATCACGGATAAGCGCAGGTAACATCGGAGCTCCTAGATTGAAAATCTTATAAAAGTGTGAGTTACCAATAAGTTACCTAGAAATTATGCGACTGGTAAGTTCCTTTTACCATTTTTTTTAACACTTACCCACTCCTTTAAAACTAATAAAATGATCCTTGGAAAATCATAAGTATCTAATATCATCCATACACTGGCAGAATTTTTTAGCTTCGTAATACTTATACACTCAGGATTTCAAAATTTTCTCATATTGACTGACGTGAGACAATGTGACATTACAGATCGTGTAAGCCCCTCTACAAATATCTTTTCTTATGCAAAGCAAGTTCTTTACTGCCCGCACATGGTGGAATATGCTTATGGTATCAATCCCGTCTTCAACTAATAATGTGACTTTCTAGAACCATTATTAAATTAATCTTGATGCGAAGTTTCTTTTACCTCTTGATCTTGTGTGGTTTTGGATAATTTATGTCGCCTTTTTCTCCATTATTGCAATCCACAAGTTGCCACTAAGCTTCATCGTACTTTTATAGGTTCAAATTCAAGTAGCAAATCAAGGGGTGGATTCGCTTTCATTTTAAAAATTAATAAAATTGTTTTTTTCATTGGCAATCTTTTTATTAATTGAAATTCATCCATATATTTGAGACCTTTTATGGATTATTTTCCTTTTACTTACCAGCAGAATTACAAACAATAATAGTACCCTTTTTTTTTACAATTTCTCTCAGCAAACTGGTGAAGAAATAGTATAATGTAAAAAAGCAGTCATTAATGTGCTTAGGAAGTAAAGTGGTAAGTTTTTTGTTTATTTAATTTTCAATAAACAGAGTAATGACCTCACAGCAACATCTCTTGAATGACGCATGATTCATATTCGAAGAAGTCCATCACATGGATAAGACCCCCCAGAAGGAGAATTCATGTAGCGTTGAAAGGGAACACTCATGTCATATGTTATCATCGACTAGGGGTCCAGATTCTATCTAAGGTGGTTCTTTATCGAGAACATAACGTAAAAGCATAATCGATTATAATTGGATGACCAAAAAGATTAATTAGAAGTATAATCGGTATGTTAATTAGAATCAAATGTGGTTGTTCTTTTTTCCATCCTTTTGCACGGAAGAACAAAATCAATTGCACCATAGAAGATGTTCTTTTCGGTGGAAGGGCATGATTGATCAAACCCTGTAGAATCTCAATTGAGATGATGGCTTTTCGCAAAAAGGACTAACTAAGATAATGTCGACTTAAATACCAAGAATTATGGATGTCAGAGCCAAATCATGCATGCTGAAAACATACATAATCTGAGCAATGTTAGATATATTATGATTAGTCTACATGGTTGGATATTTAGATGAGCGAATCACATTCGGAACTCACCATTCAATCGGGTGTGGCACATCACTTAATATTTGATTTTGTAAACTCTATGTCGATATTGCTCCACACAATCAAAAGGGTAGGATATCATATCTAAAGTGGAAACATGATCTTAACCCTCTTTTAAAAACAAATGCCCTCACACAAGAATCTAATGCATGGCATTTTGAACAAGAACCCACCGAGGACACTTTGTGTTTGACTAAGATTCCCTTTTTTACAACTTGATGACTCATTCATTTGTAATTTCCATCAAAATCATCATGTGCTTGTTGGCTAGCTGTTTGAATTCAACATCTACTTTTCCAATCTTCTGGATCTTGCTCAACATGTGACCCGCAACAGAAGTCATCATCTTGCCTTTCTTTTTACTAAGTCCAAAAGGTTTGTCCCCCTCATCCTTTGGCCAGACATTAGGTCAAAGTTTTGGGTCTCATAATCCCATCTCCAACCCGATGTAATTCATAGGAAGAGAAAGTGGGTACTTCGTGTTGCATTTTTATTACTAGTCCGATAATCAATTTGCCTAGTCACAACTTGAAAAGAATAAACATGAGAATCTCCGTATCCATTTAGTACCGAATGTTTTGTTAGTTTCAATACATATGCATGTCTCCTTAGTTTGTTTGAATTTGGTTTCAATCTGAGCGGAGTTAGCCAGGACCGCACTCGTCACTAGACTCGAGACAAGAGAATCGAACAGTCTATAATTATGATATTTTCTAAAAGGTTATACCTATAAAGGTCATTTTCATTGTATGTATTCAATTCTATTCTATAGTCATGGTGACTAAAACATAATTTTGAGATTGGAGATATCACATTTGTGATGCTGCGCTCAGAGCGAAATTAAGTCATTCCGAAAAATGATTAATTAGAGTTTGATTGTGGTGGTTACAACGTATGTGGATATGACTCCAGTTTTATGTCTACTTTGACTGTAGTAAGAATGAATCCAACATAAAATGTGAATGGCCCCAGCAAAGAATCTTTTTACTGATGAGAACGGGATGATGATGCTGATGCTGATGCTGATGATGATGATGGAAGCATTTTCGCCAAGAGAACAAGTTCTCTCCCCCTTTATTTTCTTCAATCTCTATCACCCAAATTTAAAGAAGAAACAAAAGGACGGAACTATCCTCCTGAGAGCTCTATAAGTGTGCATTTGGCTGATTAAGGTGAGACAGATACAGATTGTGTTGTGTAGAGATAGATACATCTGGAGAGTTTTTAGGGGTTTGTTCTCCCCAGAAGAAAAAGAGAGAGAAAGGAGAGCACTGATTAGAGCTTAATAGGAGCTTTTGTCGTGGGAGAGATGGTGCCTAGAGCTATTGCTTGTGCATGCATTGTTGTATTGCATGTGCCTTTTGATATGTTGGCTTGGAATAGCTACAAGTGCTATCTCTTCGCGACAAAAGACCCTTTAACCTCGAGAAGTTATTGCATGATCCATCTTTATTCTGCTCGGTCCATCTCTCTCTCTCTCTCTCTCTCTCTCTCTCTCTCTCTCTCTCTCTCTCTCTCTCTCTCTCTCTCTCTCTCTCTCTCTCTCTCTCTCTCTCTCTCTCTCTCTCTCTCTCCTTACAACGCGCGTCTGATACAAGATGTTTTCACCTGAGATCTAGCCTATGTATCTTTCCTTTTTGGTGTGGACGACGAATGCTAGTTCGCCATACTACTGATGCTTTTACTGGCCCTGCTGTGACCAAGCTTGGTTGAGTTACGATCCATAAAAGTAGTATTCCATCAATATGATATATATGCGGTGTGATATGTAGAATAGATGATAAGGGTGGATTGTTCGAGTATTTAGTTTGATCGCATAGTGTGCGAGTTTCTTCTTGTACAGCTCAGTTATTGGTTTTGTTACTTGGTATCTCAATTTCGAAGGTCATAATTAATTTTGATTGTTATGCATGGCAATTTTGTTGAGCCTAGCTAGCTCAAAATTTGCATGCTTTTTTAATGGGCTATGCCTATGCATGAACAGGCGGCTAACTACCTTTTGACAGTGGAAATGTTTGCTAATTTAAAATGCATCTCTGTTAGTTTTATGTTTATTGTTTCATCAAGCTGGGCTAATTTCATACGTGATGTGAGGTCAACATTTGGTAGTGAAGTACTGAAGATTCCATTCATATATTCTCGTACACCACCTTTCCTCCAATCTGATCTTCAGAATGTGGAGACTCGCAGGAATACACTTAATTTATTTTTAAGTGTATATATAATGATCGATGATAAAACAATGGATCTCGTCGTTAGGACGAAGAAAAAGAAAGTATATAAACTAAAAATCTAACTAAGTCGGTTTCCTTAAGAAAATATTCTATGTTAAAAGTTCTATATCTTTTGTTCGCGAGCTTGTTATATTATATAATATTTTTAGATCGTACTATCCTTCCATTAGTACGGGATGTGGCATTAGAGCTAGTTTTAACTCTATACGTTCGGTAACCCCTTCATCTCCAAAGGCATATCATTTCATCTCCCAAAAACTCTTCCTTCTTTTGAAGCTCTCCTATAGACTCTCAGCTTCAATTTCTGAAGCTGAGAGCCTACTTCATCTTTGATTTTCTTTTCTTTGCTTTGACCGTATTTTCTTTTCTCTCCTGATCTATTTTGGAAGATTGTGTGTGTGAATAAATTTCTACGGCTGATCTTGGGTAAACGTGGAGTCCAGTTCGGCCATTTGTCTAGTCGACAGCCATCAAAGAAGATGTTCGTGATGTGGCTCCATAACCTTTCGAGATTAGGCTGCTCTTCTCTCTCGATTTAGACTTAGGTATAGATTTAGGGATTTTACTCTCTCGATTAAGATTTAGATTTAAATTTGAGAGTTCCTTAGAAGTATTTAATTTGTGTTCTTTCAACATATTAATGTTGGTGTCTTTGCATGGTAATGGTGATGAAAACGTTGAACCTAGACATGCACGGCAAGTCTTTGAAAATGGAGTGAGGGATCTCGGCATGTGCTCATCACTAAATTTGATGATCAGCCGCCGAACATTTACAGTGGCATATATGCTCTTTAGGGATGAGAGTGTGCTTTGAGCTACAGATTGTGCTTTGTTATTTGCATTCTAGTATTTACTTTGTTCCTTAGTTGTTTGGGATTTGTCAGGCTTGTATGCCTTCTATGTACCTCTCAGATATTGTTATGATGAATATAATCTTTCTTTCGACCAAAAAAAAAACTCTACACATTCAATTTATTCTTTTCCAAACTTCAATTCCAAATTGAATAGTAGTGATGCTAGAAATACAAAGATCGATATGCAAAATTAGTTCATAAAGTGACTTGTACCGAACTATAATTATGGGTTTCTTGTTTCGAGAATGAGGAGGTCATGTCACTATTACAACAACTTTACCGGGCCAGACATGTTTGTCCTTGAATCATAAGGCGTCACGGGGAGAAAGGTGCTTTTCTTCTAAAACAAGAAACATGCGCATGTTTCTGCTAAGCAAAGGAAAGGGAAACAAGAGGAAGGAAACCAAGGGGAAAGAAAGAAGGGACCGTAGACCTTCTCGAGTATTGTGTTGTGTACAGAAAAATGTATTTTGTACTCGTCTGTCTTGTCTGAGTTCGAATCACCAAATAGTCATATTATCTTCGAGCCACTATAAGGAGTGAGGATTAATGTATTCGGACCGTTATTCGATGTAAACGGAATGAATGAACTGCTAGACCCCGTGAAGGCCGGCGAAATGTTCTTGGTCGGCTTTCATTGAACAAGATTGAGCCGATGAACCCAATCTCGGGCTTCCATAGTAGTGGCCTTTGTGATGGTAGTTTGCTGTATTTCACTTGAACCCTGTTCAGTTTTATCTGGTTTAGTTGCAAAAGCAGAAGATAATGAACCGCCAAGACAGAAAACAGAGCCGATTTACACGCTCCAAATTAGCTTGGTTCGGTATGAAACTTTCGCTCCCACCATGTTAATGCGGTATGATACTGCTTCATGTCAATGGCTTCGTGTCCGCATGCTCACCCTTACACGAAAAATTCGCATATATATCCAATACATGGGGAAACCCAAATTTTACTAAAGAGATGATCATCAATTTTTTATTTTTTTTCCAGCAAATTTCTTGCATCAGGTTTCAATACAAGAGACGATCATCACAGAAGGCTATCCAAGCTTCTGCGCGCATTAACCCAAAAGAGAGAGAGGAAAAGATGAGACTTCAATCTTTTGCCGTGTAACAAGAAGTTCAATTACCTTTAGAGTGATCACATAGCCAAGGAGCATCGATGCCAATGACCGGCAGCTTAGAAGTCGGGACAATCTGCACAACTGCAGAAAACATAAGTGAAAACAACAAAGTTGTGAATAAATGATACCAATTTCGATTCTTCGATTTTCATCCAAGAATGTTTCACCATCAGCCCAAAAATAAGCTTCGATTCAGAATGGGGAAACAGATCGCAGTAAATACAATTTGAAAAGGAGAAGCAAAGTGGTAAAATGGGCTATATGGTCGAAGACGGTTAGTCTGTTGAGTTTCCAGCAGAAGCATTGCGAAGTAAATCCCAAGCATCCTAACCGATTCACTTCTGTAATACCATCTGCATATGCATTGTAATCCAAAGCTTCCACCCGCCAATGAAATATAATCACCTGATCATGACCTTTTGTATTTTGTTCCCTCTTGTATTGACTTAAGCTCAGTTTGAATGATCACTGCATAAGTTGTCACTTCTTGCTACTTGCACTGTCTAGGTCGAAAATTCTCACTTGACAACAGAGTGCTGATCAGCTTCTCAATCCTCTTTGCTCCTGGGCTTGGCCGGAGAACCATGGGCTCACCAGCAACGGAGCATGGATCACTCCCGTTCTCTCTGCTCCCAATGCACCAACCACCAGGAACGAGCATGTCGGGCCCACGAGACAACAGCTCGGAATCAATCTTATCGAGCACCGGATCATTTCGGGGGAACTTCCTCGCAAAAGGAGCGTTGCTATTAATCATCTTCTGCATATCGGCGAGGTTGAGATAATGGGGATGCTGCTTCGGAGGATTGTCCCACGATATGAAGTGGAGGTCACTGTTCACAGTGGTGTTACGAAACTCTTGCGCATTGCAGATCACAGTGTGAAAATAGCCTTCTGGAGACGATATGAAGTTGGCATAGTACATGAGAACAGTACGTGGTAGGTTGTCCCATCCCCATATGCAGTAATCAATGAAGGGTCGGGTCAGAGCCATCCAAGCAGACCCTGCAAGGAGAGTAAAACATATGATCAAACTGCTGCTAAACTAAAATCACAGCCAACACTTCCCGTGCATAACAGCATGTCCTTGCACAGATTGTATAAGTGTGCGTAACCAACACAATGTCCAGAGACTATGCCTTCATAAACTTTCAAACCGGGTGTGACATGGAGATTGACCAACATCGTTAGTCTATATAAACATATATAACCAAGAAAAGTTTTTACTGTGCTTTTAAACAGATAGATCAACCAATAATAATATACTCAATGAACCAAAGTTCTCTGGCGATGACAGGCTATCAACATTCTTAGTCGATTGACTAATTCTGAACTCTACTTAATGTTTCAACCAGACTTTAAAAACAATTGATTTGTAGGTAAATTAGAAAAGTGTGGCATAGGCAGCTACTTATGAAGAAATGTGGGAGAGAAAAGAAGTGCTATGAAAGTGAAGAGGCCTAGGTCTGGCCATCTTACTTTAGATTTATGGGATTTAGCACTCCAATGAATAAATGTAGCATTCACAGACCCAATTCTTTAACACGACGTGCGGTAAATTAGGTAAACCATCAAGTTAAGCATGTAGAAGCCAGGGAATATCCCAGACAAGATGAATATGAATCCTTGAGTTACTATTGCTGCACCAACATGACCACAGGGAACAAAACAAGACAATAAAACTGCTAGAGTCCCACAGGAAGATTAATTACTCATCTAATTCATGTTCTTTTCATAATGAAGTTTCAGCGCCTCATTTAGACTTCGCTGGGGATTTTATAAAAATGTTTTCCGACGCAGGGACTTCTCCATTCACATCCCCCTATTATAGCCTCCTATCCAGTCTCGCTGCTACCTTTAAGATCCACTTATACCTTCCCAACTTGTGCATCTTGGGGACAAATTATAAGCAACATATCCTCCATCTCCCTAAGTTATTGCAATCACGAAAGCTGCCATGAACAACAAGACATAGCCCTCTGATTTTTGGTATATATGTCCTAGGCAATCAAATCTATCCTCACACAATTAAGGATACTGCTAAAATCAAACAGTTTTTTGAGAACCTAAAAACATATTTTCATGCTATTATGAGCATATACAGTAAGCTAATGCCAGCGAAGTTCATTTGAATAAATTGTAGCCAAAGCAGCAATTGATTTGTAATGCAAAACATAAGCAGCTAAAGACTATTATAGGGCAAGCAGATAACGGATTCTTGAAAGCGTACTAGAACTACAACAACCTAAATAAGAGAAAAGGATAAACTAACTCATCAATAATGGCTTTCGACACCTAGCACAACCCCTATAATACATAATAATTCATGCTACGGCTAGTTCCCCTGCTGCAAATAAGGATTGGTTCTTTTATTAGTGAGAAGATATCGTTATTTACCCCTCCAATTGTTCCACAATGGGCCAATTACTACTTGCCAACTTCCCCCTGCACAAGCTGATATTGAAAGCCCAACACTGAAACCACATGTTTTGTAGTGAGACAGGTCCTCACTTTCGAGCATCAACCAAAGCAACTGCTGTAAGCAAGGCATCAACATCTCACAAGCAGTATCCTTGTCTCCTCCATCCCTTTTAGACCCTAAAGAATATTTGTTCCTTTGGCTATAATTATCAACAAGCATGTACTCTTTGCTTCCAGAAGACTAGCAAGTAAGACACTTCGAACACCTTACAAGGATAGGATGGCAGAGATCTTCCTAGTACCAACACTAATCAGAAGGAATCATTGGAACTACAATACTGTCCAAAGCACCGATCTATGTTCAAGCCCACCAAATATGCTGTCTCCTCGCTCTCAAGTTAGGAAACAATTAAAGTTGGCTGAGCCTGATTGAAGAGTGGTAGCCAAGCTAGCTCAGACTTCAGTGAGCAGCAACAGAAGTCTTATGAAATTCCAGGATTGCCCAAGTGAACAGCGAATTACCGCAAAAACTAGATCAAAAAGTGCAAAGGGAAATTCTCTCAACCATTGAACAAAGGGAATATGAAAGTAATATCTACGATTCAAATAGGGGTAGCTGTTCGTGTCGGGTCACCATGTTAGTGTCGATATTCCTGCCTTTTGGAAACATATCAAAAGCTCTCGTGTCATGTCAACTTAATCATGTCTAGTTTGAGCTGCTCTCAAAATGTTTTTTATGTTCTTCCTGCCGTGTTTAAGCTGTGTTGTCATGTCAAGTAAAAAATTGTCACCTCTCGATGTAAATTTTGACCAGCAATAGAAAGGACGATGACCGCTTTTTTCACCGCAGAACTTTGTTTAACACCTCAAAGTTCAAAATATTAACATGTCCTCATTGCAATGTCATAATTGTTCATCATCCCTCTTCACATTCTAACTAGAGAACAGTCATCATCCATATTCGCTTCGCAGTACACACATATTGCAAACTAACACCTGTTATTTTGCAGGAGATAATTCTCGTGCATGCTTCCATCACCTCCACCTTGTCCAATGCATTCATGAAGGAAAAGGCATTTTGCAATCAGAACTCTTGCTTCCATCATTCAATTCAATTTGAAGAACCTTCTCCTTCAGTTTACTCTTTAATTACCATTCCAATAATAATCCATAACAACTACTTTTAGCCTATGACTCAAATGCTCTGATTGCAACGTCAAGATGCAGGAATTCAAATGGCGAAATTCGCAATGTGTAACCTATTGTATTGAATTCGCACCTGTAAAGAGCTTAAAGGCCGTCGGCACACTTCTCCTCTGAGTAACCCAGAAAACATCAGCTTTCTTTGTCATGTACAAACCGGGATCCATAATGATCGGCTTTGCCCTTTGGAACCTGCAGAAATCAGCATGCACAAGCATCAATCAACTTACCAAAAATCAAATCAAACACCAAGAAAAGAACAGCAGATATAGAAAGAGCGAGAAATGCAAGTTAAAGCAAAAAGAACTGCCAGACAAGTTCACTCACTCTTTCCATCCAATGTTGCTAGTGTGATCAATGAAGTTAAGATCTCTCGGCAGGTACGAAAACGTATGCAGCAGATCTACTCAACCCAAAAACACAAATCCAAATCCAATAGTTAACCCCCATAAACCCAAACTGCGATCAACCTCAATCCATCATCCAAACCCACCAAAACAAGAAGGCAAAAAAAAACTCACCATCTTGAGTGACAAGTGGGTAATCCGAAGCACTGAGATTGATGAACCAATCCCAATCCCCACCTTCCCTCAACAAGATAGCCGCGGCATGGAGCGTGTTAGCCACCATCGTCGGCCCTCTGTAAGTGACGAGATTGGCCTTGGTAATCATCCTCACGTTCTTAAATTTCGCAAACACGGGATGCGTCTCCACGAAACGCTGCAGATCCAACCTCTCCTCGGGCTTGGACTCGAGGTCCAAGTGGACAACGTACTGGTTCCGCGGGTGGTACAGGGCCATCAACGTCCTCCTGAGCATCGACCCGTCGCCGGTCGAGCCGGAGATCAAGTAGGCGAAGCGAGGCGGCGGCGGTACGGCGTAGAAGGGGAGTGGGTGGAGCTTGGATTCGACGAAGGGGGAGCTCGATGCGGAGGAGGACCGGTAGAAGGGGAACAACGGCACGCCCTCCTGCGAGGTCAGCGTGGTGAGGAAGAGCAGGAAGAGAGACACGATCGAGCCGATGGCCAGAGGGAAGATCCACCTCCGCTCCATCGTCTGAGGGTGCCTCAGGTGCATGTAATAGCTCTTTAGCCTCTTCATGTATCGCTGCTAACCCAATTTCACTCCAATCCGCCCCTCGCTCTCGCTCTCTCTCTCTCTCTCTCTCTCTCTCTCCCTCTGCCTCCCTCCCTCACAAACGCGCACACACCCACACACGGACACCGCGATGCAGCACGACGGGCACGCGAAAATTCCTTCCTTTCTTCAGTTTCGGGGTGCGGGAGGATTCAAGAACGGCGATTCCGAAGATGGGTCTGTGGGAAAACGGAAAACCCAGGATTTTTTTTCCGCTTTCTTCCTTGTGGGTGGTGGAGGAGTTACGACGGGATGAGCTGAATCTTTCTATCTCAGCGAACCAGGGGCGATGGCAGTGAATGTTTGGTGGGAGATTTGCGGGGGTTTTGTAGAGATATAGACCGAGAGAGATCGGCAGCGAGTCTCTGTCCGAGTCGGAGACGACGGCAAGATTAGTGAACAGTCGCAACAGTAGCGATGGGGATCGCTACGAATTTACCGGCGCCTGCCGTGGAGGCTGGGATCCGTAGTTTTGGGATGGCGATGGAGAGTGACGACGAAGCTTTGGAATGTGCGTTCTCTTTGACTCTTCTTCTGTTGGATTTCACGTTTGATTATGTGGTTGGATCTTGGTGGTAGAGTTTTGGATAAAGTGGTCATCCCATCATCAATCAAATAAACCGAAGGTGCAATCTGTTGAATTCGATTCGATGGCAGGAAAACGTAGATGAAGGGCATCGAGAAAAATCCGATCTTGATCGATCTTTTGGTAGACCCGTGTGAAATGAATTCGACCAATTTGGATACAATGACCACCTTGGAGAAGAGCCAATGTCATGCAAATTGCACCGCAAGTCAGGCTTGTGATCTATTTATTAAATTGGGGGTGGTTTCTTTTTTGTAAAGATAGGCATGGATCGGGTTTGCTAATCGGATATGACTCGACGGTGAGAGTCAGCTCGTGGCAAATCAAAAGTCGTCACAGGACCTAACCCACCAGTCAAGGAAAAGAAAAAAAAAGAGAGACAAATTAAGGGCATGTGTTTGCAAGAAAAAAATTAGTAAAATGTCTGCCGAAAGAATTGAGCAGTATTAGATAAGTATACCTCAATAAGACAAAGGAGATTTGAGTCTAAATTTTAGAGAGAAGAAAAAACATGAGAGATTTTTGTGATGGGTTGCTTGTTGTGCTCACCTCTTATAGTATAATTTAATGGATCATATTAGTATATACTTTCATTATTTGATAATTATCCAGAGAATTTATATTTATTTTTTTTGTCTCTCTTCTATGTATTTGGCACTTCGTCACCCTTTAGAAATTTTACCTTTTACATGGATGCTTGGTAATCCAATAGATGGAAATTGTGCATACCAATTACTTGAAAATATACTAATACATATCCTTTTGGAGGGATGATTTCGGTTTTCATAATATATTATTTGAAGATCAAAATGCTCGGGACCTTTTTCTCTCATCCTTTTTCAAGACCTTATCCTTTTTATTCGTTCTTTCATTTGTTTAAATTAAGAGATAAAATGATAAAAGCTGTTGAGTAACAAACTCGTAAATTGGACGTAAGATGCTGTTTGTTTTGAATTAAGTTTGAGCAGAAAAAATTTACTTTCCCATCAAAATTTTAAAATGCTGTGCAAATTTAAAAAGAAAAAAAATGTACGGGAATCTGCGTACCGTCGTTATTATATTATCAAAATTTCAAGGATATTTCACTAAAGTAACTCGAAAGGCATAGAGCTATTAGTTTTACATTATGCAAAAAAGATAAAAGCTAATTCAGACATGGATCTTTTGCTTTCAAATTAATGTGGCATATAAACAAACATGCACATAAACTCAATGAGCAAGTAAGATAGAAATCTTCATAATTGTTGATAACATTAAAACCCTTTAAAACTCACGGCATTCTTTTATCGAACGAAACTCATGATATCGAATATGCTTTTAAGCAAGACAAGAACAACGACATAGTATCAAGTAGATATAGTGAAGAATGCAAAAAATAAAATAAAAGATAAAAAGAACAAGAAGATTTGCCCCTTGCAAGAGGAATGATAAGTGCTTTACTGTCAAGAGTCCGATATATTAATTTTAGAAGTAATTCTTAGAGAAGGGTAAGATACTTTTATAGGGTAATATCTAATTATATGGATCGTATTTTTATAGTGCAATGTGCATTTAATGAAAGATTAATGGCATTCATTAGTTTTTTTCTCTTTTCCGTCTCAAAAATGACGTTTGTTAGTTGTTGCTCTTCTGAACCATTTTGCCCAAATAGGTTGATAGTTGTGATGTTGCTCTGCTAACCTACAATTGGGAGCTTTTTAGATAAATCAGCATATATTTTGGTCTAGGCCAAAGAAAGGTCATACGAAATTGGCATCATGTGTCATCAACGACATTAATTCGGCCATAATAAATGAAATCAAGATTCGAAAAGTTAGATGCATTTGAGGTTCTGTTTAGGATCTCAATGAATGTATAATAACGAAATTTTTCTTAAGAGCCGTATCTAAAAATGACACGCAAGACTCTAATATAAAAGAGATTGATCGTTCTTTTTTCTTGTACTCTCTATTCATTTTGCTTCCAATTAGGATTAGTGCTTGCCTCATTAAAATTCCATTTTATTTCACAAGAAAAGAATAATTTAAAAAAAAATTTCCTAAATGTGATTACTTATATCGGTCAAAATAATTTGTCAATGGAAAATGTTTTCATTATTGACAATATGCGCCTAAACATTTTCATAGATAATGGAAATATTTTTCGTTCACTCATTTTTATAAGTGATTATTTTAGAAAAATGCTTTCCAAATCATTAATTTTTGATGAAACAAATGGAGCCTAAATACCATGAATTTTGCCCCCATAGAAGAAAATTCAGTCTTAATGGAATTTTGAGGTTACAAATTAGTAATTATTGGAAATTCTAACATACTTTCTCAACTCTTTCTATAATTTTCCTTTGAAAATTTTCATTATTTTCTCTCATTATTAGAACTGATTACAATGCCTTGTAATAGTGACAATAAGGAATAGTCCTTATGTTTTATATTGATATGAAATATGAACTCAGAATTCTACCTTTATTTCTCAATAGATTCAAGCTTGCCCTTGCTTCCATCTTTAGTTTGATGTGAGCTTTTAGCCAAATAATAAAAGTTGATTTTCCCTCCAAAAAAATTCAATAAAACTTGCTCGAAATCCATCCAAAAAAATAATACCCATAAATGATCAATTTCTTTCTTTTTTTGGGTCTTTTAACTTCAAGATTTTCTTACAGCCAATCATTACAAATTAACCCCATGCGACCATCACTTGAACTTTATGTTAATATAACTTGGGGTCATGATTTAGTATTTAGACAGTGATGCACATGCACTATGTCTAAGTATGATAATTCAATGAAGCAATTACTCACATATCTTTAAAAAGTAACTTTTTTGTAACCATAATTAGCAAGTCACTAGTGAAACAGTTAAGATTTTCCTAACACTTAATTCCTGCCTTGTGACAAGAAAAAATTACAATGGCTAGTTGATATTTACAAACCCCGAACATTTAACTCCATTTTTTTCGCGCAAAATAAATATTTTGTAAAAAAAATTAAAAAATTATCGTTTGTATCTCTTACAAAATATATAAATGAAAAATATTTTCACTGTCCATAAAAATATTAAAACTAAATCGTGATAAAAATTGAAATATTTTTCACCGACTAATTGTTTCAAGAGATACAGAAATGCATTCCAAATCATTTATTTTCGTGAAATAAATGGGGCATTATTTTATGAATTGGATGACAGAAACCGTAATAGATACGGGAGGATGTCTCATTAATTACTCCTTGCATTTATTATTATTGGTATTATTTTCTTCCAAATTATTAATTATTTGGTTGTTGCGGTGGTTGTGACCGAGTCCTGAGAGCGACATGTACAATTGTTTATGCACATATAATATTGAGTTCATTAATTTATAGAGCATTAACCGATCCAAGTTGCTTAATCTGGTCCATTGAGTACGTAGGCATTTATTGATCTTTTTAATTTCTGGCCCCAAATGGGGACGCGTAAACTCTCTTTCCTTCCGACCCAACCAAACAAAAAAAAATTTCTTTCCTATTTCCTAGGAGTTCTTTTAAGGGGTGATGGCTCAGTTTATTTCGCAAAAAATAATAATTTAAATAATATTCTTCAAAAAACGATCGCTTGTAATGTTTACAAATATGAATTGACGAAGAATATTTTTACCATCCACGAAAATATATAAATATAAATTTTTGTATATAGTGGAAATGTTTTCAATTAATCAATTATTTCGAGCAATACAAGCGATTTTTTTTAGGAAAATGTTTTCCGAATCTTTCATTTTGCACTATAGACTCTATTTCTTTCGAGAAAAATGAATGATTTTACAAATGATTTCTTGTATCTTTTACAAAAATGAATATACAAACAAATTTTCATTGTCTACGAAAATGTTTGGAATATTTTTTTATTAATTGATTATTTCGAGTGATATAAGGGATCGATTTTTAGAAAAATATTTTTAAAATTATTTATTTTTCGCGAAGTAAATGGGAGCATAAATTTGCATTTAAATACAGGGGACAGACTTTATCACAAGGGACCTATTGGGGCGCCGGTAGTAGAAATTGGTGATATCCTCAGCGAATCACATCCAAATGGGATAAAAAATTATTTTCTTTTCTTTTTCATTTCAATTTTCATACTTACACATTCCTTTTGGACACTCGAGATCAGTTGGGTTGTGCTCAAGAAGTTTTGGGAACTTTATTATTCGTAAAGCTAAACGTAATGTTGTATCATATAAGTAAAGCCACGGACATGCGAATCTATGCACGGGGCATCGTGGGATCCGACGGACCTCACGTTGGACCGACCTGATAGCAAGGTATGTGTTAGAGAACTCCCACGATCTAGAAGTACGAAGTTGCAGTCTACGATTGGTGAAGTCCCTTATCGTGTCCAGTGGCGCATAGGAATTCCAATGGTATTGGTTCACGAACATGAATCTAATGGTCTTGCCTAACAGCAGTACTTTAGCCATAAAGATAAGGGTGGTCGTCAGAGATTTAAAGTTTATAAGGACGAACATGATCCAGGTGGAAACTATCTACTTTAGAATTAGGAACCACCCATTAAAGATCAGTTCCAAAAAATTGAAATCGAGAATCGCACATTGATTCTATAAACCCACCTAGGAGCCGGATTGGACCCTAAAACCGGTCCCACTAGCCAAGAATGGAGACAGAAAGATGGAGACGGAGATGGAGATGGAGAGTCGAAGACGGTAAGGTGAGCATCGACCGAAAAGAGTGAGTGAGAGTGAGTGTGAAGCGAAAGCGAAAGAGAAAGAAGATATTTCTCGGCTCAATGTGAGGCTACGAGCATCAAGCGAGCTAGGTCCAATTTAGAAATTTAAGATTTTTCTTTTTTTAAAATAAAAATTAAATAAATATATTACATTTATTATTATATTACCGGTCCGGTCCGGTCCGGTCCGAGCGGGCGGTTCCACACCTAAAATTGGGAGCCGGACCGGTACCCATCAATTCTCAAAAATTCAAATTAGAAATCGGATTGATTCCCTTGGTAATCACCGATTTCGGTCCGGTTTCGAGCGGTTCCCGGTTCTTTCTTGTGCGAATCTCTTCGCGGTGCAAGGTAGCTGTGCAGAAGCATCTAACAAGCAAGGCGGCCACCTACAAAGAGATCGACACCAAGGTCCCAAATGACCCCCATTATTGTCTGACATAATCCCCATTTTCTTTTCAGGATAAATTAAAGAGTTAATTAATGGGAGAGAACTATTGGAGCACTTGGGGAATGTACAAGAATCGAGAAGAGAGAGTGGCAAGACATAATTAAATCCAAGAAAATATCCAGACCATGTAGTGCTATTAGGTTTGAATTTGACCGACTAATCATCTCTCGAGACCGTCCTCTCACTATGCAACACGGATTAGACGGGGTTCCCGGAATTAGTCTCGATGGGACACTAAATCACCCGATGATTCATCTTCACAAAATATCATTTTACCGTTGTTTGATTGGGCACACAACAATGCTATTTGTCAACATTAAGACCCTTAGAACGATAAGGATGTTATTTGTCAACATTGTTCGACGACCCAAAATTCGAGATTTAAGCATTGTAGGGGTCAATCTAGGTACAATTCCCGAACACGTTGTGCGGATTGATTTCCCAGTAACATCAACAAAGTCCATACACGCTTAAAATCCGCAGCCGCAGCAACAGAGTCAACAGAAGAGTCGGATCCTTGGAAAAGTCTCTTACTTCGAGTTCGCTCCTTCCAAAGAGGAGTGGCATTTTGAGCCGATTTGGAGAGGAGGGAGCAGGAAGAAGATCTTCGACAATGGAACTACTGCCGAACGCATACCAGCATACCCCAACATCCACCGAAACATATCTTTTGAATCGGACGGGAGCGGTTGGATTTAAATCCGTGGTCGGATTGCACTAGCATATACTCTGTTCGGCTGATACCCTCAAAGCCCTGATGTAAGTGGCAAGTACAAATTCAATTCCTCGCTTCTAATTTACATACCAAAAGATATAACGGGAAGCTGCTATAAACAATAATGTGGAACAAGTAGCATTCAGCAGGTAAATAGATCCACTTTCATTGAAGAGGAGAGAACAAACAGTTCCCCAGGAAAATGATTTACAGAAGAATCGGCAAAATAGAAGTATTTCACAGCATGAACCTCCTGGAAGCTAAATGTTTTCCATTTCCCATCTCATGGAAAACCATCTCGGCTCTAACACGCCCTTTCAAGTTTGCTGATTGTCTGTGGAACTATCTCTGTTTTGCCAGGCAAGTGAATTCTATGGAGCTAACTTCCTCGGCTATTTTAAGATTGTCATCCGATGATACGCCTCTCATTCAACCTGTTTATGATTCTGGATGCATCATTGAGTCTATTTGCTCTCTCGAATATACTCGCCACGACAAAATGCAACTCCTTCTTGTTAATGTTCTGATCAGAGTCCAGTCTCTGAAACAGAGACTCCACCATCGTAAAGTCCTTTCTTGCACCGTAGAGACTGAGCATCTGGAAATGAACTTCATCTGAGAATACGCATCCCTCTTCCTGCATCTCCATGTACACTGCATCTGCCTTTTCAAAGTCACGCAATTTCCCATAAGCATTCAGGACAATAGCAATGACACTGGAATCGGGAAAGTATCCAGCCCCTCTCATCTTATCAAACACCTCGATGACATTGGTGTACTTTCTATTCCTTGAAAGGAGCTCGATCATGCAGCCAAATACTGCTATATCTTTTACCTCTCCCGCATCAAATGCTTGGCGGAAAACCCAAGTGGCCTCCTCTAACCGACCTGCTCTAGCAAGAATTCTTATCGCGGTCTCTCTAGGGATATTGTCTGGGCGCTTTAGCTCATGGAGTAATCGCTTTGCATGACCAACCAGACCAGCCCTTTCATAAGCCACGATCATGGTCTGATAAAGCACCTGATCAATCTCAACCCCTGAGCTCCTCAGCTTTTGAAACAATGTCGCCGCACGGTCTAATTTTCCTGCCTTGCCCCATATCGCAATTATTGTCGAGTAAGTAATTGCATTTGGTTCAATCCCTACATTCTGCATCTCCTGGACCAGATTTGTCGCCTTCTCATGCTCAAGAGATTTTCCATATATCTTCATCATAGTATTGTAGGTAACAACATTCTGCTCGATATCCTTCCTCTGCATCAGTCGAAACAGATGAATGGCTTCGCCAAAGAGTTCGGCCTCACCATACACCCTCAAAAGCGTATTATAACTAACAACATTCGGCTCAATTGCCATCTTTCTCATGCTCCAAAACAGTCTATCCGCTTCCTTAGCCATATCTAGCTGACCATAGACATCGATCATAATGTTGCAGGTCATGAGATCAAGAGGGCACTTAACCTCATTCATCTCAGAAAACACAGACAATGCCTCCACAAACTTCTGATTCTCCACATACATACAGAGCAGCGTTGAATAGCTGACAGTATCTGGCATAACACCCACCTCCCGCATCTCCTTAAGAAGAAGTCGGGCCTCACGAAAAAGCTTAGCTTTACAAAACACATTAACCATGGTATTATACGCAACAAGGTCCGGCATTATCCCCGAATTCTTCAGCCTCGAAAAGATCGAGATAGCCTTCGAGTAGTCGCCCAGCTTCCGTGACAGCTCAATCAAGTTACTATACAGAACAAGGTCGCCCGACACGCGGTCCTGCTCCATCCTCTGAAGCCAAGAGAGCGCGGAATCGAACATGCCCGCCTTGCCGAAATGCGTGATCAGCGTCGAGTAAGTGTACCTGTCGGGCGCGAGTCCCCTCTGGCGCATTTCCTCGAACAGGCCATGGGCGACGGCCCACTGCCTCGCCCGGAGCGCGTTGCGCACCGTGACGTTGTACGCGAACACCGAGGGGGTGTAGCGTGCCTCCTCGTTGATCCAATCGAGGAGGGCGAGGGACCTCTGCCAGTCCCGCTCGCGGGAGAGGAGGGAGACCATGAAGCGGATGGAGAGCTGCCTCCCCTTGTAAGGGGACATGAGGGAGAAGAGCTCCCGCTCGTCGCGGGTCTGGGAGATGGACGAGGCGAGCTCGTCCATGTCGACGCTGTGGTCGAGGTGGGCCGGTTCCGATCGCCGGAAGGTGGGTGCCCTGTGCCGAGGTTGCGGGGTTCTCCTCCAGACATCCTTGATGGCTGTCGAAGAAGAAGGAGGAGGAGAAGACGAGGAAGACGGAGGAGCTGAAGCTGAGACTGCGGAGAGGGTGAGAGAGAACGGGGGGTGTTGAGCTTTGCTGTTGCTGGTGATGAAGGAGGGTCTGATGAATGGCGAGGAAGGTAGGAAGGAGGAAGAAGATAGCGTCAGTTCTGCTTGCATCGTTGCTTTGCTCCGCATGGCAGCTTGGGGAGTGACCCAGGTGACGAAATTTCAATGAGTTCTCTCTCTCTCCACAGTTTCGATGAAATTTGTTCTGATCTTGAAGGAATGAATAGAGTCGACGATCGCAATATGATGAATCTTGCGCAGCCTCGGAATTTAAGTTTAAATAAAGATTTGCTTTAGACTTCGTTTGTAGGGACGGTTATTGGCGAGACATCGACAATTTATGGGACATGAATTGGTTCCGACAGTTACGTAAGTGTTTCCCCTCATCTTGTCTCTCGTTCGGCCCGAGCCTTGTTCCCACCAATATGATTGATTTTATGCAACAGATAGAGCTTGTCCGAAAGATAGGTGAGCCTCCTCATGCAGATAAATTGGGAATGGTTAAAGGCTAGTGACTCGATAGGAGCTCGACCAAACCATTCGACGTCCCGATCTTGCGCCAAGTCTCGATTCCCGTCGCGCTAGCATGTTAGACGCCGTGTTTAACCCTGGAAACAGATTATGTATAGGGGGTCTAGTTAACCATGTATGCATCAGTTCATAATCAAGTCATTCGTTACAAGAAGGTGGTGAAAGCAAATCTGAGGATGGAAAAATGCTCTTTTTCCATTTTCTCCTTGCAATGTTAAAGTATCAAGCACTCCAAAAAACAGTCGCTCCCTTTAATGTGCGAATCCTTTTGTATGAAAGATGAATGTATCGCCTTTGATTGGAAGCTCAACGAGTGTCTGCCCTGTGAAAACTGCCGCAAATTCAACTCACTTCGTTCCATGCGCCAGGGATCATATACAAAATCACTGTTCCTCGCTCTCGATTCCTACCCGTTACAGCACTCTAAAGAAATTCGCGAGCAACGTGCTTTTCTCAAGAGAACAGCAGGAATTAACTGGTTACAGATCACAGCAAAAACCGAACAAGAGCATGTAAGGAAGAATGAGACTAAGAAGTAAGAACTCTGGCCCTTGGTGCCTCCATGGCGTCGCCATTGAAGTGGACGGAGAAGGAGGAGGAGTAGTGGACGCTGGAGGGCTACGAGGGATCACAGTTTCTTTGGAGCAAGTGTAGTTGCACCGACTAGGACTCACGATTCTGTACAATCCACTGCTTGTCAACACGAAAGTGTCCTTACTATTGTCCTGGCCGAAAGAGAATATCGCGCCTAGAACAGGCGATGACTCATCCTCGGCATCACACTGTATAGGAGTGTCCTTTGCGCAACTGTAAGGGACTTGAGCGCTAGTGAAGTTGCCGCTGTTCTCAGGATTCTCCGTGCCCACCCAGATGCCGCCACTGCCATACAGATCTGCATACAAGTATCTGAAATCAAAGTTCACGACGTCTTAGCTTGCTGACCTCAGTAATTTCGATTGAACTGAATTTGTGGTTCAAAATAAGCTTTCCAGAAGTGAGTAAAAACACATGATCTTTTGAGAGGAATTGCTAGAGAATCAATGGACATTCCGAGATTGTTAAGCATAATGATGGAACGAAGTTAAATGGACATACCGAGATCTGTTAAGCATAACGATGGAAGGAAGCTAAATGGACTTACCTTCCATACAAGCACGGATCTGCTAGAGACCTATAAAAGTAGCCTCCGGTGATTGATGCAGAACCTTGGGGATTCTGGAGCTGGGAGTGATTATATCCCATCACAGGAAAAATAGGCTTGATGGAGCTAGCAGAAGTGTTACCACCAGGGCTTTGCGGGGGATGATACAGGAACGGGCCCTCGTAGACGCGCCATCCATAGTTTCCACCTTTAGTGACAATGTCCACCTCTTCGTATAGATCCTGTCAGGACATCAACCGGTCATCCCTTTACGAAATTACAACAAAAAGAACAGGTGTGCCTGTCGATTGGCGCATGTGAAAGTTCCATTGATTCAAGGTGCGCATGCACATGCGTCTCATGGACTCAAACAGTTGATACTGCATTACAAGTTTAATCTCTGATGCAGTTAATTGGATAAGGCACCAAATGACTGAGACGAAACATATCCTGTGAAGTGCGAGCAAACCTGGCCAACGTCTGCGCAGAGAAAGTAGGAAGGCCTTTCCAAGTCGAAGCTGCATCGCCAAGGATTCCTGAATCCCAGGGCCCAAATTTCGGGTTCTAATTCCTTATCTATGGAAAACGGATTGTCTTCAGGGACAGAATAATTTCCCCATAGTCCAGATTCACTGGTCGCCGTTAAATCTGTCGTGACATACCGCGAATGTAAGGCATACAAGAAAAACTAAAGAACAGACTACCAGGAAGGCTTGGAGTGAGCTGGAACTTATTACAGAACATACATCACAATTCAGATATAGTGCAAATTCAGGCGCTAGTGGTTTACTTGGCAAGTTATCGACATCGAGCCTCATAATCTTTCCGAGCAAGGATTTTTTGTTCTGCGAGAAGTTGTAGGGATCGCCGATACTCCCTCCATCACCCATCATGAAGTACAAGTACCCATCTTTCGGTCCAAAAAGAATTTGACCACCGTGATGAGCGGTGAACGGGAGGCCCATCGTGAATATTCTCCTCACTTCCTTTGGATTGACATTGCCGCCCTAAAAAACACAGATTGAAACACAGGACATATCTATCACCGTCATACTAATGGCGGGCGGAACTTTTATAGTGATGCACGGTTTTATTTACCGGTGAGGACTGATTGGTGGTGAACTCTGATATGACGCTGTGATATTGGCAAGGGTTTGCCCCATTATCTGGTGCTATCTTCGAAGGATCGCATCCCACGTCCGAGTTGCACGAACACCTACCGGAACATGCAGGCCACTTGACCTTATCACAATTGAAGGAAACAAAGAACCGGCTGTTACTTTGGTAATTTGGATGGAATGCCAGTCCCATCATCCCAAGCTCGCTCTCAAAATGCACTTCATCGGTCAGATCAAGGAAGGGGATTAACTTGTCGATTCCAAGTATCTCTCCCGAACCCTGCTCAGGGATCGTCGCGAGCCATATTTTACCAGGTTGATTGGATAAGAACACACGATTTGAACCATCAGGATGAGCTACCATATTAAGGTAGGAACCGTTCCCGAGTTTCTCAAGGCAAACCCCGCTCGGGGTGCTTGAATTCTCGGAACTTCCTAACTTAACTGGTCCACCAGAGAAGCATGCTGAGGTATTATCAGAAGCCCCACCGAATTCGTTGCAAAACTCTGCTGCTGAACTCCATGAATCGGATATCTTGCTTCCAGAACTGGCTGTTGTTTTGGCTTCACTTTCAAAAGCAAAAGGAGAATTTAATATGGATGTGTTGTGGCACTTGTCCCAGAGATTTGAGCAGAAATCAAGCATGTAGAGTTGGGATCGGGTTGAATTCGCTGAAACTGAAGAATTGCAGATTACAGGAACCACACGAGGTGCTTGTTCGACTTGATACAGTTCAGCCGAAAATGGATCACATCTCTGCAAAAAGCCAGCAGACCCCCAATATGTAAAATGGCTAAGGATGTTTGAAATTTTCCCCCTCTAATAGCTATGCTATGTAAATGCAACACAAACATCGTTGTAGCTACACCTTCATGGAAGCTTCAGAGACATGAAAAAAAGTACTTCAAAAGAGAAATCATTTCAGAGAAGTGGAAACCCGGGACTGCAAATTGGCTTTTCATTAGATTCTGCTTCCTTTAACTACACATTAATCTACTCCCAATGAAAAGGCAATCAATCAAGCCAAATATGTGTTTAGCAACATCAGAGCAACAGGAAACGAAGCCTCTACCGCGCAAAGAATCGACTTTAGAAGAGAAGCACAACCAGGGTCTGAGATGTTCATCGCTCTGAATTGCTTCTGCAGCTGTAAATCCTGAGCAGAAGTGCAGCAGACACTGCCCTTGTATCGACAAAAGGCGAGACCGGCATTATCAGCATTGAAGGGTGCTCCTGTTTCCAGCAGAACAAAGCATGACAATCCCAAACAGTGAGGCGCCGATTCACAAACCAAAGTTCGATATATTTGAATAAAGTACACAAAAAGGAAAAACAAACAGGTTAATTGCCGGCTAAACATATAATATTTCCTTCCATTTCAGATCATATCAATGTCTATGCCTCTGTTAACAATAGAACATTGAATGAAGCATGTAGAGCGAGACACAAGAAGCAAACAAACACATACTCAAACCCGCGCACAAGGGTAATGAAGCAGAATAGTGGACCAGCAGTGAGAGCAGGAGGCTGAGAATGACCATCTTCATCACAGGAGAACCTCTCATTTTCACAAATTTGCAATGGCACCAACGCCAAGAAATCAACCAAACACAAACACAAATCCGTGTAGTTTCATCCAATGACATTCCCAAGTAGAAAAAAATTAAGAAAAAAAGCAATCGGGTGCGCAAAAACCGAAGTCATATCACTTTGCTCTGCTGATGTTCCCCGGAGTTCATTCCACATTTTTAGACTCGTCTGTCACCGAATCAAAAAAGGAAGGAGAACTTTGAAGGAAGGAAAAAAAAATGCAAACTTCTTTTCGGCAAACTCACGTTTGTCTTTGAGAAATCGTCAACTCAAGCTTGTTATTAGACATTGAAGTGGGAAAGATGGATAATTTAAGTTGAAAATATGGAGGGTCAGACTGATATGGTTGACTTTCTTCTGTAGGACACTCAATGCATGATCAATGGCGATTGTTGAGAAGAGGAACCAGTTGACCTCGGGAAAAAAAAACATATCTTGTTCGTAGCCTAAAGAAATCCAGACAGCAAGTGCTGTAACTGACTTGGTCCGGCTGTTCAGAAAAAAGATGATAATAACAATTCACCATTTTTGCTGCTGCTGCTCCAACTCTTGTTTTCTAATCAAAATTAGGTCCGCCTGAAGTCCCAGTTCCGCGGATTTAAAACAAATTTCGAAAACCATTGAGCTAACAAGTATATATCAGAACCAATGTAAGAACATATATCTTTGCACGCCTGCAAACTTGCGAGCACTATCCGAACAAGGATTTCATACTTTTAAAACACAGCGCCGACATGAATCCAAGTGAAAAAATGATTGTGAATGACGTATCTGGACCATACCATGCCTGATTGCCATTCTAATTTGATTGTCATCGACACTACCAAGAGTAGGCGGAATTTATAATTTATGCAAATTTTTCTTATGTGTACGTTGTGCAGCAAGGATGTTTATTGATGTGGATGTTTGCCCTCAAAGAACTATATACCTGTTTTGGACTTTGGACCAAGTGAAGTCTGCGTAATCCCGTGTAGTGCACGGTACTGCAAACTTGGTAAGCGCAAACTATGTTTTGTGCCATTGACCCGCAAGCAAGCAAGCAAGCCAAGCATTCCACAGTAAACTAAGCTTGGATCTGGGAGGTTGAAGTAATGGGAGTAGACTCGTTTCGTAGACCGAGCTGTCCACGTCCCAAAAAACAATAAATTTTTCCAAGCTAGTGTCGGGTCCCACTAAAAAAAAACACAAATTTTCATCTAAATTTTTTTTATATTTTAATTGGCCTTGTCTATCACATTATGTGCAAAGCAAGTCTATCCGACTTTTTTCTCCTCCTTAATTCAATTTTCGTATCAAAATATTAGTAAACCTAATTGTTAACTAGAAGAGTGTACCTGAAATTAGTTTGTAAGTATGATCTAGTTATTTTGAGTTTGCTAATTCGGGATTCGATCTCACAATAGACTCGGCTGTGGAGCTTCAAACGCGTATTTCACGATGGAGTTCAGAACAATCGTTACATGGAGTTCCACTTGTTTTGGGTTCACCTAAACCCTTAAGATTGGTGAGTCCAAATCAAATCTTTGACGATTGGATCTTCGAGGGGCTGTTGATCCATGGATCACTAAAGAACAAATGTCGATCGTTGACGAGACACGACAAAATGGGACTTAGGTACTTGAAGGATGGTGAATCGGTTCGCTCGAGAGAGTGGTCTCGATCATCTTTCCACATAAAACCCCGGGTCCTACTTAAGCGGGGAGATAATAGTAATTTGCAATAGAAAGATTTTGAGAAATGAGCACATGGCAGTCCCGTCATTTTTACTAAAAAATGGACGGTCCATCGTCGGCCACAGATTTTAAAGTTGGAAATCTGGAGACTGGCTTGTCCGGTTTCATGTTTTTTCTGATTGTTTTTTTGTCGGAATAATTTTTGTGACTTGCTCGATTGGATTTTCACTAATTTAAAAAGGTTCATAAAGAGAGAGAGAGAAGAAGAACCTCCATGCTCGTTCAAAATCTAACCCCAAAATTCTCTCTTTCACACAACTGTAGTTTTCGTTGTTGTTCAAATGTAGAGGCAAGCAACAAACTCAACAGGCATACCACTCTCACTTTATATTGTGACTCCACATGAATCTAATCATTGAGAGCCTTCAAGCTTCTTGGGGGAGAATAGAATACCGCACAGCATGAAAAATTTGTCCAAAAAAAAAATAAATTTATTGCACGATGGCCAATTCAATTCTCAACTTTTTAATTTGATCAATTTAATCCTAAAACCTTTAACGAATTGTCAATATAAAATTGCTAATGTGGGTGTCGATTATCCTGTGTAACATGGCCAGAGATGCTAACGTGGACGGTTTTTGCAATCCTTTTAAATTTTTTTTCCTTTCCTTTCATTTTCTTTCTTTTCTTTTCATTTTATATTTTTTTCCCTTAATCTTTTCCTTTTCACCTGCCACCGGTCGTTAGCCGTTGGCCATCGCCAGGACCGCCTCCGACGACTGGCCACGGGCAAAAAGGAAAATAAAAAGACAAAGGGAAAAAAGCAGCAAATTTCATAATTTTTTTTAAAAAAAATACAAAGATCATCCACATCAGTGCAAATTATGTCACTTAAGACAGTCAGTATTGATTGGACCGTCACATAAGCGATTTTCGACCCAAATTGATTAAAACGACTATTTTGAAAAAATGTCAAAAAATTATGATTGAGTTGACCAAATTAAAAAGTTAAAAAAGTGAATTAGCTACTATATAACAAGTTAAGAACTTTTTAAACAATTCTCCCCACGTAACACATCCATCTCCTCCACCTTTAGCCTCTCATCAAGCCGCCCGAGAAACTCGAGGCACCGCCAATTCGACGGCGGTGTTAACAGCACCATCACTTCGGGCATTCCGAGGCTGAGATCTTCCTCCCTCGGCGAAGAAGCTGCCCGGGTCGCTAAGGCAAGCCGTCACCGCCGATCGCCTCTCCTCCAGCCCGGCTCACCTGGGGGTCCCTATTCTCCACCTTTGCTTTCGAAGCTCCCTAGAACTCTCCGAGCGCACTCAGATCTCGGTCCTTTCCTTACTTGCTTGCTTGATCCTCTGATTCTCATGGGGGTTCTTGATTGTTTGCTGGGCCTTTGCTATATCTTGCAAAAGTCTTTTCACTTTTGGTCACGGAGGAAGATGGATGGTCTTTGGATCCCCGGAGGGAACAGTGCAAAGTGAAAAGAAGTTTGAAACCGGTCAAATCAGTCTCCCATTTTCCTCCATAAAAAATAGTATCTGGGGCCCAAAGATTTTTAACCTATAGAATCTGTCCAAATATCTAGCATTTAGTATCGTTCATGGATCCATAAAAGCATATCTACTACCCCCCTCGTCTAGTCCGAAGTCGCCCATGACCATCTCCTACAAAGTCCTGGTCGTTGCTTGGTGCAATCAATCAATCATACAGAAAGAGCAACGTAACAGCTTTAGCTTGCTGTTCATAGAGTCCTCCCATCTTTTGCTTGCTGCATCATCACCACCATCAGCATCACCATCGATCGATCATGGAGTTCTTCAACAAGGCCGAGGCGGTGCGGCTACGGAGCTTCCACGGCAAGTACCTCGTCGCCGACGAGGCCGGGGGGACTGTCCGCCAGAGCAAGAACGGGTCCTCCCGCGGGGCCCGCTGGGCCGTCGAGCTCGTCGCCGGGAACAGCCACGTCGTCCGCCTCCGGAGCTGCTACGGCAAGTACCTCGCCGCCACGGAGGAGCCTTACCTCTTCAGCGTTTCAGGTACGCGGGTGGGAGGATCGAACGAGGCTTCGCTTCGTTTTCTGATCTGATTTCTCCTCTCTTTTTTTCGCTTTCTTTCTGGGTTCGGTTTGAGTTTTTTTCTGAGATTCAATTTTATGCTCTTAGAAGAAAAAAATTTGATGAGAAAAAAGCTTGAAAGTTACCAACATAAAATTCATAATCCATTTGAAAAAATTACCGAATTGCCTTTGTAAATTACGAATCATATCTTCGAAGTTAGTAATTTCCAACTCATTTTCAGAATTTTTGTCCGTCATCGAGAAGCTAGCGAGATGGCAAGTCTTGCAATGCCAACCTTATCTATAAAGCTTGGATGATGGCTTTAGTGCTTTGTTTTTCTTGTTTTTTTGTTTAGCCCAATGACTTCAGTTTACCAAAGCTTCAATTGGTCTTTGTCCCCCCCTTTAAAAAATGGCTTTAAATAAGAAATTCCCTTCTCGATCCCGACTTACTCAGTCGTTAAACTCGATTAGGCCCCAATCGATTGCTCAAGAGCTTTTAATAATTTCTAACCGTGGCACTTAAATTAACGATTTTAGGCTCGGTATCGGATTCAAAAACGTCATTAGTCATTAGTTTGCTATGATTTTTCTGCCAAAACAACCACCGAGTCGAGCTCGTATAGTTCTGGTTTTGGTCATATTGAAAAGGGTTTTTTCTAGCATGAGCTAAATTAATTTTGAACTGCCCATATTTCTAAAGGCAAGAAAGTGGCGCAATCAACTCCGCAATCCAAGAACGATAGGTCCGTAGAATGGGAGCCACGGAAGGACGGGATGTGCGTGAAGCTGAGGGCGAAGGGCGGGATGTTCCTGCGCGGCAACGGGAGCATGCCGCCGTGGCGGAACTCGGTCACGCACGACATCCCCCACCGGACGGCCACGCAGGACTGGGTGCTGTGGGAAGTCGACGTGGTCGACCTCGCGGCGGACCCTCACGGGGCCGACTCGGCCCCTGGCCACCTGTCGTCCCATCCAAGCTTCGCGTCGTCGTCCTCGGAGGATTACTCGGTGGAAGAGTACGTGAGGAGTGCAGCCGCGGCGGTGGTGGGGGGCATGGACACGGTGGTTTCGAGGAAGCCATCGCGCAGCTTCAAGGTAAGCCCCCAAAGGTCCCTTCCCTTTCCGTTCTATCGTAGCAAGTTCTTTCGCACAGGGCTCTCACGCGAGCCGCAACGCCACGAAACTCACGGTCGATGAATCCGATACACTCCACGCGAGATTCACCTGATCTAAAAGGTTCACATGCGTTCGCGCTCGGGTCGGTTCGGGTCTATTCGAATATTGGTGAGCGGACAACCTAGCTTTGCATTGATTAAGGACCATATATATCAAATGGTGATCCGTCTTTGTCCATCACCAGTTGTCTTCTGTCGAAGTTGATCACATGTTAGTTTAGTTCCGGTCGCGTCGCCAGGTTCGACCAACTGCACTCTTTATGTTATTAGATTACTATATATGCATGAGCTAGAGAGAGGGAGAGAGAGTATAATACTGCTTTTTTAGTTTCAATTATTATACTGTCTATAAAAAACACCCTTTAAATTATTGTACTGTCTAAAAAAGAATATTATACGCTCTCTCTCTCCCTCTCTCTGGCTCATACATATAGTAATCTAATGCATGTGTTTGCAGTAGGGGTGTCATTGGGTCGGGTCGGATCGGGTTTTCATGATACCCGACCCGACCCGAAATATACAGGGTCAGGCTCGACCCGACCCGACCCGAGACCCTGTTCAGCATATACTCCAAGAATAGGGTTGGGTCGGGTCGGTCCGGATCGGGTTTAGGGTTTTTTTTTTTAGAGCGAAGCCGATGGAGTCCGGGACGAATCGGGGGTTGACGAGGAGGGGGCTTGAGGGCCGGAATGCCGCAAAGCACTACGACTACGACGCGTCCCCCTCGTCGCACTCGCCCGACGACTGCTCGTCCTCCGCCTTGGCCTCGCTCCACACGCGGTCATTGTTGCTGACGTCCGAGAGGGAGTCGCCGAATATGAACTGCACAATCTTGCAGTGGCATCCACCTACAGCGATTCCCAGAACCGTCACGACCAGCAACGTCACCACGAACGCGAACTTCATGATCAGAAACTCCCACTTCCTAGTCCTCCAACTCAACTAGAAGCAAAGATTTTCGGTGTTGTTCTTGAAAGAATGGGGGAGGAACGGAGCAATTTAAAACCAGAGCAGAGACAAGTTCGGGTCGCGAGGCGAGACCCGCCACCGGTGCCGCTGGCTCGAGCTGCCGTGGCGGTCGTCGTAGCTATCGTACGAGGGGCTAGGGTTGCGGCCGCGGCAATCGGGCTCGTGGGGGTCGTAGGAGGGGCTGCGGCGGCGGCGGCGCTCGGCGGAGCAGTCCGATTCGGGGGTATGGCGGTCGTTCTCGCCGTGGGAACGGTCCCGGCGACCGGAGGCACCGCCGGAGTACGGACCTCCCATCTTCGGCTTTGGAGCGGCAGCTTAGTAACAGAGAGAGCGAAGGGGGGGAGAGAGGAGACTCACAGCCGCCAGAGAGACACGAGGGGAAGGGGGGAGAGGGGAAGGGGGGAGAGTAGAAGGGTTATATGTGGTGTTAAGTCAAAAAACACCCGGCCCGGCCCAACCCGGCCCGGCTCGGCCCGATCTTAATAAATACCCACATCTAAAACCCATACCCAGAGAAAATAAGACCTGACCCTAAAATACCCTAAAATTTTGGGTCGGAACGGGTCGGGTCAGGTCGGGTCGGGTCAGCTCGGGCTTTTTTGACACCCCTAGTTTGCAGGCTATAGAAAGAATTAAGTAACTTACACGAAGGTGTTGAGACATGCAGAATGACATATGAAACGTAACTTACCTGTCGTCGCAACGAGATATCACATGTTTTCTTAGCTTTTGTTTCTTCTTCTTTTTCGTGAGTCTTCTTGCTGGTCGCTGGGTGCCGCTGCCGACAGTAGGGGTGAGCAACTTGGATAGCCCAAACCGGGACCGGACCAGACCGACGAGTTTGGTCCGGTTCTTAAGACTATTGGTCCGGTTCCCGGTTCCTAAAAGCGGAACTGGTTTTCGGGCGGTCCAGTTCCCGGTTCCGAGGGGGAACCGGACCGGACCGACCATTTAATATATATTTTTATTATTTTTTTTCTTTGAAAAAATTAATAAAATGTGAACTAAACTCTAAGTAAACTTTATTATCATAAATTCATTGATAAAAAATAGTAAAATGTGAATTAAACTCTAAGTGAACTTTATTGACATAAATTTATTGATAAAAATTAGTAAAATGTGAATCAAATCTTAAGTGTTTGACAAAAAAAAACCCTAAACTCTAAGTAACCGGTTCCCGGTCCTAGAACAACCGGTCCGGTCCGCGGTTCCCAAAATTGGGAACCGGTTCTCTCGGTCCGATTCCTGGTTCCACCTTGGAACCGGACCGGATCGGAAACCGCTCACCCCTAGCCGACGGCCCGCCGCCACTCTTTCTTTTTTCCAAATTTCTTACTAACTTCAACAATATAAATGTATATATATCGATGTTTTAAATTAGTAATAGCCATGTAGTTACCAACGCAACACTTAGTACAACCGCGAACAAAAAGTTATATAGTTCGAGGACAGTGTTGCACAAAAACAAGGGGAAAATTACCAAAAAAAAGTCTTAAATTTTTTGTATTTGTACAAATTCAGTCCTAAATCTTTATTTTTAACCAATTCAGTCTTAAACATTTTGCAATTATACCAATTTAGTCTATCCGGCCAATACTGACGTGGATGCTGGCCGGTGTCGGCGGCTGACGTGGCAATATTTTATTATTTTTTATTATTTTTTCTTTCTTTTTTTTCCCTATCTTCTTCCTTGGTCGCCGGTTTGGCGACCGACAAGAGGCTGAGGTCGGCGAGTTCGACCTCACCGGCCATGGGCGAGGCCGCCTAGATCTAGCAAGACTTCGCCGTCTTTGGGTGAGGTCGAGCCTTTCCTTGTCCATGGCGAAACTTCGCCATTGCTAGGCAAGGTCGACCTCGCCCTAGCTAGATCTGAGCGGCCTTGCCATCACCGGGCGAGATTTCGCCCAGATCTGGTGAGGTCAACCTCACTTGGCGACAGCGAGGTCACCCAGATTTGGCGAGACCTCATCGTCACCGGGCGAGCTCGACCTCGCCCTGCGATGGCGAGGTCTCGCCAGATATGGGCAGCCTCACTGTTGTCCGATCATGGCAAGGTCGACCTCACCTGACAACGGCAAGGTCGCCCAAATCTGATGAGACCTCGCTGTCGCCGAGCGAGCTCGACACCTCGCCCTGCGACGACAAGGTCAAGTGAGGCCGACCTTGCCATGACCGGGGGCGATGACGAGGTCAACCTCATCTAGATCTGGCGAGGCCTTGCCGTCGCTGGGCAAGGTCGACCTTGCCTTGGCCATGGCGAGGTCAACCTTGCCCGGCGACGACGAGGCTTGCCCTCACCGGTGCCGGCGAAGGCTACCCTCGCCCCTCGCCTGCCACAACCACTCGCCGGTTGCCAGTTGCCGGCTGTCTAACCAATGACCGAGGAAGAAGATAGGAAAAAGAAAAGGTAAAAAAATAAAAAAAAATTCGAAAAATAAAAAAAAATTATTAAAATATTGCCACATCAGTCGTTTGGTGTCCACGTCAGTGTCAACCGGCCAAAAGTGATCGGATAGACTGAATTGACATAATTACATAAGGTTTATGACTAAATTGATAAAAAAAAAAATTTAAGACTGAATAGGCATAATTGAAAAAGGTTTAGAATTTTTTTGGTAATTTTCCCTGAAACAAGTACAGAGGCGAAATTGTATAAATTGGAGGTTTTTTTCCGTTGGCTTTATTCTAGAAATTTCATAGATCAATCTTAAAGGTAGCTACCATTACTTCTTCCTTTCTTTTGCTTGGGATTTTGTGCCTAACATGTTGCCTTGGAGTTGGGACTTTGGGAGCACTTCTCTTAGCTTTAAGCAAAGCCAAAGGTACACTATCTCAATTTTGAAGCCCCAGCAATTCCATAATTTTTGACGGGTTTAAAAGGTAGGTAAAAAAAGCATAACGATTTTTCATTCCGAAATATATATTGTCGATTAAATTTCATAAAAATGCATAGAATGGGATCTAAGTAAGATAAAATCTAAGAGTAGAAAGACCGATTTATCAATTTAATTTAAAAATTGATATCAGAAACGCCGAAATGGGCATCCAAACAAACGAGTTGTATTTGAGCATCCATACATTTATCGTTCTGCTTTTAAAACTGATTTTTGTAGATCTAGCATTTGCCATATTAATGAATAGTATGTTCTTAGATATAGGTACAATCTTTTGTCATTTGTATAATGAGTCATAATCTAAGATACCATCGGCTCAGATGTTGAGGTTAAAAAAGGAGATATATGCTTTAAAGATAAAGAAACTGTTTTTAGGGGAAAAAGTAGAGGATTAAGATTGTATTTGTTTTATGGAAAATGAATGATTTCGAAAATATTTTCTTAAAAATGATCGATTTTATTGCTTACAAAAATGAGTGAACGAATAATATTTTAATCATTCATAAAAATGTTCAAACATAAACTGCTATGCATAACGAAAATATTTTTCATTAACTATTTATTTCTAGTGATGCAAGTGATTTTATTTTGAAAATGTGTTTAAAAAGTGATTCATTTTTCTCAAAACAAAGTCTAAGTTGAACTAAATCATTTTCCACACTCACAATACCTCTTCATACACAATATATCTATACGGTCAATTTGAGATGAACCACCTTATTTGTTTTCGGCATGAAAGTCACTTTCCAAATGTTGTTGCAGCAATTAGGCTAGTAAAATCAAGCGATCGAACTTGGCAGTTGCACGTGAAAGGGATATTGGTTACCTTGATTCGATCGGGTACGAGTTACTCGAAATTAATCTCGCCATAAGATAGTAGTTAGAATTTCTCCTTCTCTCTCTTTTTTTTTTGAATAACCATCCTGTAAAACAAAGGGAAAAAAAATAAGGACGAAATTTTCAAAGGTCGTGAGAAGAATATCAGGAATCCTTCCTTGTTATGCCCGCTTTAACCAAACGCCACCAATGGCCTAATCGCCAATATATAGTTAAACTCCCTAATTGTCAACCACCCCTAACCAGCATCTTCATCATCTTCTCCTCCTCTCTCTCTCTCTCTCTCTCTCTCTCTCTCTCTCTCTCTCTCTCAATCCTGAATGCGACATCGTCCCGACCACATTGATTTCCACATTGTCTCCTCTCTCTTGCCGCCCTTCTGTCGGAAAGAGCAAGAGCTGACGTTGTTACGCCTGATCATTTGCTTCTTCGGATCAGGTGATATGACCAGGACCCTTTGAAATGGAACCACCATCATCTTCCAATTCAGCAATGCATCGTTGGTTCTTTCTTTCTGGTCCCTAGGATTGATTCTCGTTTCCATTTTTTCACCCCGTGATCAGGGTGGCATGGAGTTCTTCACCAAGGCGAAATCCGTCCGCCTCCTTGGCCACCACGACAAGTACTTGCTGGCGGGCGAGGACGGGGAGTCCGTGTGCCAGGACCGCAACGGGTCGGTCAGGCAGGCCAAGTGGACTGTGGAGCTCGTGGAAGGCGCCGGCGTTGTGCGCCTGAAGAGCTGCTACGGCAAGTATCTGACGGCGTCCAACGTGCCGTTCCTCCTGGGGATGACAGGCAAGAAGGTCCTGCAGACCCTCCCGACCGGGAGATTGGATTCGTCCCTGGAATGGGAGCCCATCAGGGACGGGGTCCAGGTCCGGCTCAAGACGCGATACTGCAATTTCCTGCGCGCGAACGGGGGGTTGCCGCCCTGGAGGAACTCGGTCACGCACGATATACCGCACCGGACCTCGACCCAGGATTGGATTCTGTGGGATGTCGATGTTGTGGAGACCAGGGAACAGCCAATTAATCCGTTGCCAGAGGCAGAATTGGATTGTGATTCGGAACCATCGCTCCCGGAACTGGACTCTCCTTCCTCGATAGAGCTCCGCTCGCCGAAATCATCAGAGTTTGAGGTTATTACCTTACGCCTTGATTACTAGATCGACCAGGATATATACTTTAGGGATGAAGGATGACTTTCTTCGTAAGAATTAGCTAATTAGACGGAGATCAGTTTCAGCAACCGATGATAATGTTAATCTAAGCAGCCTACGCTCATCATTACGCGTGTCGATGCATCCTGAACGGACATCCTGCTCGTGTCTTGAGCTTCGGAACATATGGTTAACATTTGGAGTTTTTCTGTCTCGGGAAAACTTTTTCTTCAATAATCATATCAACTGGCATTTTTAGAATCGTATGCTGGTCTTTCCAATGCAGCGTTTTTTTCATCCAAGTCCATGCTCCATTCAAATGAACTTCCTTTTGTGCATCTGGCAAAATTGGACACTATGAGTAGCATCTTCACCCATTGCAGCCGTGCCCCCTTTCCCCCCTGACACCCTTGATGAATTGTAATCAATCTGGTTTCTGGGAAAGTATGATTTGATGCAGAACACTTGCGAGGTGCAATTGAACATTCTTTTTCTGGTTTTCTTTTTTTGCAGCATAACGATTCGTTTTCAGTGAAAGCTGAAGGGAGGATAATCTTCTACAAAGTGGCTGATGAAGACGGAACCACTAAGGACGAGAATGAAGAGCTTTCGTTCACGTTCAAGGGAAGTAGATTGGAGGAGCTGGTGCAGAAATTAGAGGAAGAGACAGGGCATGAGGATATCATGATCTGCTCTCAATGGAACAAGAAGCTCTATCCCCTCCGGCTACAGCTTCCTCCCAATAAAGCACCTATGCACATCGTGGTGGTTCCATCATCATCAAAAGGTTTGTTCATAGTTTCCATAATGTTTAATTCCTAGCATGTATTGATCTCACTATGGGAATTCAAGCTGACAGCTGATAAGTCCAATCTATAGAGGTGGTGTACGATGATGGTGGGGTGGGTACTGTTATGTCATTACTCCATCGAAATTTTTGTACCTTGCCAACGAAGTTTCCTTTTTCTGCAATTTTTTTGCCAGTGGCGAGTGATATTTCAGTTCCGGGGAGTCTCGCTTCCAGGTAACCATGGTGATTGGCCACTGCAGAAAGTTCACGTACTTTCGGCTTACGTAACTGATTCAGAGAAAAGGGCTTCGCGATTGGGTTGTTGATATGTTATTGACAAAGGTTAGATTACAGAAAGTTTTGCTGTCCAAGGTTCTCAGTGATTTGCTCTCAGTAAATCTTTCTCTTGTAAAGTATCTAGGACTTCGACAATTCAGCGATTGGTTTTCATGCAAGAGGTCCCAAAATAATGTCCTGTTGAAATGATTTCTAAACTTCGCTTCCAATATGGTGGTGGCCACCTGTTGATGGTGTTGGTCGTAGTTGCATTGCCGGTAAGGAGCAATGGCCGTCTTCCTTGTACAGATTCTCTTCATAATTGAACGTGTGCTGGAGCTTGACGCTGCAGATATAAGGCATCTGTGCAAGCAAATTCAGTTACTTACTCATCTACTTTTGCGATACTGTCTCCTATATTCCATTCATCGCTGTATCACAATCATCGTACTTTTCCGTAACTCGCTATGATCCAAAATTGAAGTGAGCTCCGAGCGTCGCGGATTTGCCATTAGTTGAAGTTCTTTAACAGCAAGTACCGCGACATCCATGTTTTAGATATGGGAGTCGTCCGATAATGGTGATTCAGACAGATGCTAATGACTTCATAAGCATCCTCCTCTCGAGCATGATTGCTTCATGCGTTCGACCATCTAAGGTCTGCTATGAATCTACGATGTGCATCCTCCCAAAAAAATCCCGAGAGCATGTCATTAGGACCCTAGAAGAAGAATTCCGCGACAAATTTCGATGCCTTAACTATCTCCCCGTCTCGATGGTTACCCAGCATGCATGAATCCACCGCACCCTGCCAGCAAATGATCCTGTCAATGCACACATTCCGGCGCACGGTCGAACATTCATCGAACAGCTTTGTTGACAGCATCACTTCAGCTTGGCAAGAGTATTAGAAATCGAACGGGCAAGTACAAGTTCGCAACTGAGGAACGAGCACTTATGCATGCCAAACAAACAACGCGAAATGCACTCCTCATTGATCCCGGGGGAACGCTAGTAGGGCGACATGCTGTTTACTAGCCGCGGTCAAATTTCATCGGTTTTCTGATCAAGCTGATACACAAGACATGTACTGAGTTTGTCCGCCATATCATTCCTATATGAAGAGGAATTTACACGAGAATTAGATCTTATTTGAAGAATGCTCTTAAGACACGCTTGTCAAACAATTAAAGCGAGAAAATTTCAATTCAAAGCGCTAATTTTTCTGCTAACACGTGATCATTAGCAGTCATTAGCAAGCTTTCCTCGTCGCGACATAGCTTTAACTGTCTATACCGAACGTCAGGCGCAAAACACATCATCCGCTGTCGCCGGAGACATTTTTCGCGAGGCCGGTGTCTGTCGCAGTCGCTGGACACTGGGCACGGACATGAACTTCGCTTTGGCCCGCTTCATCCTCCACCTGGGGTTCTCCTGCGAAAGACCCAGGACCAGCAAAAGCTATGGCTTCCTTGTCTTACATCCCAAGAAGAGGCCATTCTCTTCCGCTGCTGTCCCTCTAGCGCAGAAGGTAACACGTCTCGCCGGCTTTCGGCTTAATTCAGTTGATTCGACGCGTCTTTCGATGCGGGTTCCTTCTGTAGCTCCTTCCGGGTGTTTGTTCTATTGCGTGGCAGACGGGTGAAGAGCTTTTGGTGGTGGTTGGAGGTGGAGCAGCCGGAGTTTACGGAGCAATCAGAGCCAAGACGGTCGCGCCGCGTCTTAATGTCTTGGTCATTGAAAAAGGGAGGCTTTTGTCAAAGGTTGGGTTTTACTTGCTTTTCAGAGATATTGTTATAATGTGGTCATTCGCTGTTGTCCGTCTCCCCAGAACAGAGGAAGAATTGGATGCGACCGCTGAAAAGAGAGGCCTTTTGATGGTTTGGGATTGGGAGTTGGAGTGTTAGTACTTCAGAGTAAAATTAGATGGTTGTCCAAAATGGAGAGCACCCTGCTGCCTATAAGCTGCCGTGTCTGATTAGATTTTGTGGAGGTTTGTTGTGTTGATGCAGTGATGATTGGATAGTACGCATCGTGAAGTTTTGCCATTCTTGGCAGGTAAGAATATCTGGAGGAGGCCGTTGCAACGTGACGAATGGACACTGCACAGAAAACCTGGTGAGTTAAAATTGCAAGAGAAGCTTTCAGGAGTTAATGTTGCTTGGCAAAAATGGTTGATTAGTTTGCTATGAATGTAAGCCTAATCTTGGATGTTTCTGTTGCTGATCTACAAACTATGTACAACAAAGCCATCAGAGTTCACATGCCCATGATTGTTATCTAGTTCTAGTAAAAAATCAATGCTTTTTGCCTTTACATTTTCAGCTTGTTTTGTTATCTAGTGGAGGATCCGTTGACTGGACTGAAAACTCCTTCGCTCATCCAGAATCATGCGTTTATTGCATTTGTACTCAAGGAGGAGAATAACCAAAACAATGTTTGTGCGTTGCAGATACCAATAGAGTATAATACCTGGTCATGCATAATCTGTGTAAGCAGACTTGATTATTTAATCAATTTCAGAACTTGGAGCAGTGAAAGAATCTTGTGCTGTCTGCTTAATGGGCTTTTTCTTTAGTTACCATGAAAGAAAAAGTTGTCAATGATGAAAAAAGAGTACTGAGTACACTACAAGCAATCTTAAAGATGGAGAGAACTACAGTTTTTGCATACATCACCTTGGAGACCCACTTGTTGGAGGAATTGGACTCTTAACAGTGTTATGCATTTCCTGCCCCCATAATATATGGGCAAAATTTCACCCAATCTGCCTTTCATGATATCACTAGAGTGTTTGAGGAAGAATTCCTCATTTAGCAAGCTACAAAATTCGGGATGACAAACTTGATTGCAGGTTTTGGCAGAACATTACCCTAGGGGTCACAGAGAATTAAGAGGATCATTTTTCAGCACGCATGGCCCAATGGACACAATGACCTGGTTTTCTGAACATGGTGTCAAACTCAAGGTTGTGCTCAAAGCTAACCTACTATTTGGCAAAGCCGTATCATCTAATAGCTTAACATTGCATCCTTTCTGCAGACAGAGGACGATGGAAGGGTTTTTCCTAGTAGCGATAGTTCATCTTCGATAATTGACTGTCTTCTGTCTGAAGCCAAGCAAAAAGGAGGTAAGTGGCTCTGTTATAAATAGTGATTACATTCTGCTTGCATCCGATTTTTACTTCCAGAAGTCTTTGCATCATTTCTTTGTTGTGGATTTGTTAGAAGCTGAAGACCCTTTGTCTGAGATTGATAGTTTAATACCTGCCTACATTATGTCAACTCTGAAGGTTTTAAATGTGTGTTAGCTTCTTTTTGTAATCAAACATTGGAGCAACAATAGCTGGAGGGTGCTTCTTTCATTGTCTGAAGCAATTGAGAACTATTTTTCTTCCCCCAATCTAGAAGGCATCTTTTCATGTAAAAATTGCATGTTCAACCTCGACAGTGCCAAAGGATAAGGAAACTATTCAAAAGGGTTTTCTTCTGAACATTATTTAATTCAGTTCAGCTCTAGTGGCAAAAAGAAAAGATGGTTGTGTTACTAAATGGTCCGGTGTGCTGAAGATCTCTCTACATGGCTTAAAGATACAGTACTTGCAACTTGTCTTGTCTGAGCTGTGAATTTCTCTTTTAGTTCTAATACAGACTGGCAAAGTTGTCACCAGTGCTTCTAGAGATGTTGATGGGAACTTTCTGGTCAAGATTGAGAAGCGTACAACTAACTATATGGAAAATCTCAAAGCTGACTATCTGCTGATAGCCAGTGGGAGCAGCCGGCAGGTTGTGATGGATTTGACTTGAAAACTTTGCCAACCTCATTGGCTGAAGAATGTGATGGATTTCATATTCTTGTTTCAGGGTTATGTCTTAGCTACTCAGCTTGATCATTCTATTGTGGATCCAGTTCCTAGCTTGTTCACTTTTAAAATTGAGGATTCACGGCTAGCCGAGTTATCTGGGGTACTATCAGCAACTATTAAACCAACTTGCATTTTTCTTGCAATAGAGTCAAAATATCTATTTAAAGAGTATGGCTAGCATATGGGAGAATACTCTATCCTAGATTTTTTTTCTTGCCATACGAAACAACTGCTTGCATTAAGGTAGCTTCATCGCAGCCTTTTATACATATATAGCTTTTACTCACGCTTTGCATGAGTTTTTATTTTAGAAGAGTTGTTAAAATTTTGTGTATTTGCGAAAAGTTATTTATACTCTTTCACATATTCAACATGTAATAATAGATGCTATTGTTAATAGTTAACTTCACTACATACAATGAATTTATGATCAACGTAGACAGTTGTATCTAGGTAGGGTTTGAAAAGATTTTCTTACGAACTTTTACTTTTCTTGGCAAAACTGTTCAACTTTTTTTTGGAAAAGAAAAATTCATCTTGTAAAGTTATGAGAAAAACTAATTTAATCCTAAAAAGTAAAAGTTACAAGAGTATTTATACGTCCCTTATAACCCTAGTCTCTCAAACCATATGAAAGACTATTTTACCCTTATACTCTAACACTCCCCCTCAAGCTGGAGCATGAATATCAAACATGCCCAGCTTGTTACAAATATATTCAACTCTACCACTTCCTAAAGACTTAGTGAAAATATCTACCAACTGTTCACCAGTCTTAATATGATTAGTCAAAATGACCCCAGCTTCTAGCTTTTCCCGAACAAAGTGACAGTCAACTTCAATGTGTTTAGTACGCTCATGGAAGACTGGATTTGAAGCAATATGTAGAGCCGCTTGGTTATCACACCACAACTCCATTGGCGCTGGGTCCTTGAAACCGAGTTCAACTAACAGTTGCCGCATCCAAACTAGCTCACATGTAGTTTGAGCCATAGCTCTATATTCGGACTCTGCACTGGATCTGGCTATCACATTCTGTTTCTTACTCTTCCAAGAAACCAAGTTTCCTCCCATAAATGTGCAAAAACCTGATGTAGATTTCCGATCAATGGGAGAGCCGGCCCAATCTGCATCAGAGAACGCTTCCACCCTTTTATGACCATGATCTCTATAAAGAAGTCCACGACCAGGAGCTTTCTTCAAGTATCGCAAGATTCTCACCACGGCATCCCAATGGGGGGTACAAGGAGAAGACATAAACTGACTCACTACACTCACCGGAAAGGAAATATCTGGTCGAGTAATAGTGAGATAATTTAATTTGCCAACAAGCCTTCGATACCGCTCTGGATCACTTAGTAGCTCACCTTCTTCCGCCATTAGCTTAATGCCAGCTTCCATAGGGGTATCCAGAGGTTTAGCTCCTAGCATACCTGTCTCTGCAAGTAAGTCCAATGCATACTTGCGTTGCGAAATATGAATACCTCTCTTTGCTGTTGCCACCTCAATGCCCAAAAAGTATCTTAACCGTCCAAGATCCTTCGTTTCAAACTGCTGTTTCAAATATAACTTCAATTCATCGATCCCTGCAGAGTCATCACCAGTTATGACAATGTCATCCACATAAACAACAAGGAATATCCGACCAGCATTAGAAACCCGGTAAAACATAGAATGGTCGCCATGGCATCGAGTTAGTCCAAATTGAAGCACCACCTCAGTGAATCTCCCAAACCAAGCCCGAGGGGATTGCTTTAAGCCATACAATGATTTCTTTAAACGACATACATGGCCAGACTCCCCCTGAGCAACAAACCCAGGTGGTTGCTCCATATAGACTTCTTCATGCAAATCACCATGGAGAAAAGCATTTTTAACATCAAGTTGAAAGAGAGGCCATCGAGACGAAGCAGCCAAGGAAAGTAAAAGGCGAACCGAAGTCATTTTAGCCACAGGAGAGAAAGTATCACCATAATCCACTCCATAAATTTGGGCGTAGCCCTTAGCAACCAATCTAGCTTTGAGTCGAGCAAGAGAGCCATCGGGATTAACTTTGACAGAGAAGACCCACTTACAACCAATAGCATTCTTCCCTGCAGGTAACGGAACAAGATCCCAGGTCTGATTTTTTTCAAGTGCCCACAACTCATCCTCCATAGCTGTCTTCCAACCCGGACTCAATAATGCTTCAGCAACAGACTTAGGAGTATAATGTGTATCATTGGTAAGTAAACTAGCTCGAAGAGAAGCAGAAAGACCAGAATATGAGACAAAATTGGTAATGGGATGCTGGGTACAACTCCGGGTTCCTTTACGATGTGCAATAGGGACATCAAGATCTGTAGATGAAGGACTTACCTCAGACTTGGAGGACGAAGAAGCAGTAGGCACGGGAGCATCTGCAGAGGGTTGTACATGTCGTGGACGTCTACTGTATACCTGATGGATTGGTGGAGTAGGAGTAGACTTTGTGGGGGAATGCACAATGACATAAGTAAGCAACTCATCATCCAAAGTAGGAGAATCCATTTGTACTTCGGAGTAAACAGTAGACTCAAAAAAGGTGACATCAGCAGTGGTAAAATATTTACACAAAGAAGAACAATAACAGCGGTACCCCTTTTGTGTACGAGAATACCCCACAAAAATACATTTAAGCGACCGGGCATCAAGCTTAGAAAGTCCTGGACGATGATCACGGATATAACACACACAGCCAAAGATACGTGGAGGTAAATGAAACAAAGGCTCAGAAGGAAAGAGGAAAGAGTGAGGAGTAGCACCTTTCAGGACAGAAGATGGCATGCGATTAATAAGGTAACATGCTGTCATAACTGCATCAGCCCAGAGTGATTTATCAACCTTCATCTCAAACAACAATGATCGTGCAACTTCTAAAAGATGGCGGTTTTTTCTTTCAGCTACACCATTTTGCTGTGGTGTATCTGAACAGGAGGATTGATGAAGAATCCCACGATGTGTCATGAAGTCAGAGAATGGTTTAGAGAAGTATTCTTTGGCATTATCACTTCGCAGAACGCGAACAGGAAGAGAAAATTGTGTTTGTACTTCATTAACAAATGCACAAAAATTGGAAAACAACTCAGAGCGATTTCTCATCAGATATAACCAAGTGGCTCTTGAACAATCATCAACAAATGTAACAAAGTACTTGAAACCCAACTTTGAAGTAACAGGACACGGACCCCAAACATCTGAATGAACTAAAGCAAATGGCTGAGAAGCCTGTTTATTGACTCTTGGAAAAAAAGAAGTACGATGTAACTTCCCAAACTGACATGACTGACACTCAAGACTACTCAAAGAATGAAATTGTGGATCTAACTTCTTTAAACTTGCCAAGGAGGGATGACCCAAACGACAATGAACTTGGAGTGGAGTAACTGCTGAACAAGCCATACGGGTAGAATCATCAAACACGTACAATCCCTCCGACACATGCCCTCTACCAATCGTCTTCTTCGTCTTCAAGTCCTGAAAAACACACGAATCAGGATAGAAGGTTACCGAGCAATTATAGGCTTTAGTGAGATGACTGACAGACATAAGATTGAATGGAAAACTGGGAAGATACATAACTGATGACAAGGATAAGGAGGGTGTAAGAGGAACAGTTCCTACACCCTTAACTGTAGACACAGAACCATCAGCTAATGTAACATTTGAACTAGACTCATGAAATTCTGAAAATATACCTGAGACTCCAGTCATGTGGTCGGTAGCACCTGAGTCAATGACCCAGGGCCGAGAGGCAGAGGATAGACACACTGTAGCATTACCTGTCTGGGCAAAAGTAGCTGTAGAAGAATCCTGTGAGACTTGCTGTGAAATCTGAAACTGGTTGTACCTTGCAAGCTCTTCCTCCGTCATTCGAACTAGTTTCCCACCTTCAGAGGACTCTCCTGTATTGGCTACATTGGCTGTAGCCTGTTGACTAGGTCTCCCATGCAACTTATAGCAAAACCTCTGAATATGTCCAGGTAACCCACAATAATGACAAGTCCGAATAGGACCAGTATTACTTCCCATGTTATTGGAAGCATTGCTAAATGAAGATGGTTGACCTCTGTTGAAACCACGACCACCACTACTACCAGAACGGCCTCCACCACGACCACGACCCCCACCACGATACCCCTGAGCTGCCAGGGCTGAGCTATCACCTAGAGATGCCATATCCTTAGAAGACTCACGTGAAGTTCGTAAGGTACGCGCAAATACCTCCGTGAGTGAAGACAGCCTTTCTCCTCCAAGTATCTGGGAACGAACTGCATCATACTCCGGTTTAAGTCCTGCCAAGAAGCTCATGATAGCTAACTGCTCTCGTTGGTCCTGCATCTCACGAACAGTCGAAGTAATCGGTAGTAAAGCATTTAATTCTTCATACATCCGTTTAAAGTCAGCAAAATACTGAGTAACTGACTGATTCTTCTGGTCAGTTTTGCAAAACTCCTGGAACACCTCATAAATTCTAGCAAAATTATTTTGTCCTGAGTAAAGAATATTCAGATAATCCCACAACTCCTTCACAGTACCAATGTGTGTAACCAAATCTGCAACATTAGATTCCATAGAATTTAACATTTGACCAAGGATTCTAGCATCCATAGTCTTCCAATTCTTTTCTCTCGATACCCCATCACCTGTCAAGTGCTCCTGTTGGTCTCTCCCTGTCAATACTAATGTCACAATATGTTTCCATTGCTGAAAATTGCTAACTCCCTCCAATTTCTTCTCAGTCAAACGACTAGAAGACGATGATACCACCTCAGTAACCACATTCTTTTCTTTGTCAGCCATAGCACAATAGATAATTCAGCGATTTCAACACTTCAACAGACACTAAACCAGCAAACTACCACACATCACCACAAATCACTCAGCTTTCAGTAAACGAGACCAACCAACAACGTTCCAGATCTGCCAATCATCCTTCGACCTTAACCAACAGGAGCCTTACAACAAAATCTAGGAGTCTCACATCAAAATTTCAACCTGGGTGTGAGCACACGAGAGACACGCCTTGCGGGGAAGCGCCTAGAAGATGCACTGACTGCCTCGGTCGCACCTGGGAGGCGCGCCTGGGTCGCGCCTGGGAGGCGCGCGACCGCGCCTGGGAGGCGCGCGACCGCGCCTGGGAGGCGCGCCTGGGTCGCGCGCGACTACGCCTGGAGGCGCGCTGATCGGTGCTTGGGTCGGTTGCCGGTCTCTGGTGGTCGGAGCGACGGTGGCTGCTGGTGGGTGGTGGTGGTTAGTTTAGATCTAGGTGATTAGGCTCTGATACCATGTAAAGTTATGAGAAAAACTAATTTAATCCTAAAAAGTAAAAGTTACAAGAGTATTTATACGTCCCTTATAACCCTAGTCTCTCAAACCATATGAAAGACTATTTTACCCTTATACTCTAACACATCTCATTAATAATTAAATGCATTTATTATGCAAAATTCTTCTTTACCATAATATGTTGAGAATATGTGATCTCTATGATGGTAATTCTGGTTGTTGTTGAATTACTGATCTGACTGATACTCAAACATGATAACACAGGATAAGTAGATTCTTTGCCTATAAGCTTCCCTTTCTCAGCTACTTATGCTTATGTATACTTTCTTCAGTTAGGTCCCACTTATGTGTTTGAACTTCAAATGTTTTCATTGTTTTTTGAAAAATAGTGTATATATATGATGTCCAGGTCACATTCCCTAAAGTTCGTGTGAAGCTGAAACTAGAAAATGTTCAGACGAACGTACCCCAACTTACACAGGTAATCCTTTCCTTTTGTAGTGCTTAGAGCCTTGTGATGTATCCAATGACTGGAAGTTGGCTTTCAGGTTGGACCCATGTTAGTTACACACTGGGGACTTAGTGGTCCTGCAATTTTAAGACTGTCTGCTTGGGGAGCTCGTCACCTTTTTAGTTCAGATTATGAAGGTAGGACTGCTATGTGCATGAGTTATCTGATGTATATTTTTGTGTCTTTGACCTTGATATATTTTGTTTATGCAGGTGATCTTTTTGTAGATTTTGTACCAGATATTAAAATGGAAGATGTGAAGTCCATCCTAATGAAACAAAAGCAGCAGTTTGCGGTAATTCTGATATCAAATCGACTGATGTTTCTGCTTTTCAGTTTCTGTTAACAGGTTGCTCAAACAGCCCTCCCTGCTCTTCATATGTTTCATATCTTCAAAGGAATTGCTTTTACATCATTTGAAACACGGCACTGTCAATGGAAAGCAACAGGAAGATCAAGAAATCAACTGAATCAAAATGAAAGATACGACAACATTTCAGGCTGACATCAGAGCTGTCCTAATTCTAGGCTTTTGTTTCTTCTCTTCATCCCCAGAACAAGACATTTCTTGCATATGCAGGACAATATTCATCAAAACCTGATTTTTACTGTTTGCAGCCAACAAAGTGCATACTGGTGCTGGCTATAGGATTAAAAATTGTTCATTTGCCTTTTGGTAATCTTAGTAGGCACCATGTTGTGCCATGAGATCTTACTCTCCTAGTTCAGTTCTCCAATTTCTTACAACAATGGATTTGCGTTCTGTATTTATATGCATAGACTGAGTTTCGAGAGTACACAATAAAATCTTGTTATATTACCCCGTAACAAACAATAACTGGATTATGGTGCCTAGATTTACACAGTAATTCACCGAATTGGTAAATTAAAATGCCTAAAACATTTGGCATCTAACATTTTCTTTTTTTAATTATATTTTCATAATAAACGTTTAGCAATTTTGTTTTATTTTGCTGCCTCCTTTGCCATGTCTAATACATCCAGTTCCAATTTTGTCATTATCATCTTTTCTTTATCAGCTCCATATGTCTCCTTTGGGTTTAGGGTAGTGTTCTACCAGTTAATTATTCTTTGACCTAATGTTGCCCCCTGTATGTCTTCATCTTGCAGAAACAAAAGCTGCTCAATGCTTGTCCTTTGGAATTTGGCATTGTGAAGAGATTTTGGAAATATATATTGGATCGTGAGGTTATATGAGTATGACCACCATTGCTGTTCAAACACGTGGATAATCTATTTCGGCGGTATGCATTATACTTCTCATCTTTAATTTGCAGGGTGCGGATGCAGATATTCTCTGGGCTTCCATTTCAAACAATTCATCGATTGGTGTTGCTTCTCTGTTAAAGCAGTGTATGTTTCGCGTAATGGGAAAGGTACGGATTCTATGATTGGACACTGATATCTGGATGGTTTTCTCTTGTTCTAACCTTATCAAGCTATGTCATAAGGGCCAATTCAAGGATGAATTTGTCACTGCTGGAGGTGTACCCCTATCTGAGGTTCTCCCCCTTTTCCTCCGCTCGCTCTCTTTTCTTTCTTTTAATTTTTCATATGAAACTGTCTGTTCTTTGCCATAACTAAAGATAAAACTGATTAGTTTGTCTTTTATGAAGATCTCACTTAGTACAATGGAAAGCAAGATACAGCCCCATCTGTTTTTTGCCGGCGAGGTACAGTTGTGGTGGTGATGTGGATTTCGTTTCACTTTAACAATTTTCAAGTAATTATGACTGCATCAATTTCCAACTCGATGCCTGAGAACCCAAAGAAAGAGAACAAATTCAGTAAACATTCAGGATTGCGCCTTTGTCTGCAGGTGCTGAATGTTGATGGTGTTACTGGTGGTTTCAATTTTCAGGTTAGTACTGTTCTTTGTGCAATGTTCAATGCTCATATGGAAGTCCTGGCCTATGTTAGGGAAATTTAAGGTTTATAAGAAGTCTTTGTTAATTTGTTATTGCTATTTCTTAACAAAGGTTCACTCAAGATTTGCTTACCAACCGCTCCTTAATGGGCGTTTTCCAATTCACGTTGCAAGCATATCTGTATGTTTAGTCAAGATAAATGTGAGATGGTGTTCACTACCAAGCTATAGCTTACTTTTATACGGCCTGAGTTAGCAGCCCACTAAGGTGCAATGGTTTATAAACGCCATCAATTGCAGAATGCATGGTCTGGTGGATATATTGCGGGAACGAGCATCGGCAAGCTGGCACTTGACCCTAAGATGAAGAAGGAAGTTTATTTTGGCACGGAAGTCGAACAAGGGAAGACACCAAGCTGAGCCTCTAATGGTCAGGTTGACAAAGCAAATTCAACAGTACATGTGTGGCATGCGAACTTCTCAGTTGTAGCCTTAGGCTCAAGACCTTGCAAGTGTAGAATCCTTTTAAAGAAAAAAGGGTTTCTTCTCCTGCTGAACTCCTCACGGTAGCCTGGAAATGGAATCAGCTTCACTTGCAATTTCTTTAGACATGCACCACATGATTTGTATTCATATCGTTCAAGGACAAGTCTGCACCATCGATCACTTTCACTACTAAGTCGGAGTGCTTCGCTCGAGTGTCAAGAATATTACCTATAGAAGTTTGCCTCATCTCTAGCCGATGGTCAAACGACTCGTGAACGCATGCGCTCTTTTAACTCTTCTAGTGTGACTATCCTTGTCTGGCCAGTGACAGTATATATTCTTCAAAGGGGACGATTCACGCATTTCGTGTGCCTACATTTTGAGGCCGATTCGTCACGGTTAAACTAATGCTTTTTTCTGAGCCTGAAGGGTCATGCAAGGCTGAACCAGGCTTTCTTCTGTTGCAGAGGCACAGATTAGGATTGACATTTCAAAGTTTTAAACACAGAAAGAGTTTAATAATTCAGGGGTCGCAGTCATTGTTGTACTAACCTTACATTCTCAACGCCGAAGAGCTGTTGACTTCTCTTGATTTCCATCGCTGGAGACAGATTGAGCGAGAGTACTCGCCAAATTCAACATTCAGCAAGAAGTTTCCATCAGGGATATTCCTCAAGGATATACGCATGTGCACTTTTGCTATCAAGAGGCAATCTCCAGCGCAAGTGCAGTAACAGTGATGTCTTGTGCAAGAAAAAGACTCAAAACTTAGTTTAATCAGTCGATTCATTAGCGAACAGGAAAAACATATTATCCAGTTCAAGAGAAACCATGGACCAGGATAGAAGATCTTGCTCCACCTATGAGTAGATATTTCGTGGTAGTCCCGTTAGATTGTGCCCATTCTGAATTCACGACGGCGATGACTGGACTGCCACGTCAGTAATTTCCGGCGAAAATTTTTCAGAGGGACTACGTTGGAATTCCGCGCAAAGGCTTAGGACCAAGTTAGCGAAAATTGAAAAGTTTAAGGCTGAATGGACACGCGTGCAATGGGATTAGGATTGAAAATCTCGACTTGCAATCAGTCTCGCTTGCGAATTCAAAGAATATATCGGATACGAATTCAAAGATACGGCTACACTTCGACCCCTAAAAACGCGTGCGCAGCACACCCTAACACACGATAAGAAAAAAAAGTCGACTTGACGGAGCGAATTAAAAAAAAACCCGTAGCATGTGGGGTGTCGAATTGGGGGCGGGGCCCAACAACATTGCGATCCGGCGGTCGGATGGGTGGGGGCCGACTGGCGAGGTGTGATTCAGTCGTCGTTGCCCCACGGCTCGCGCGTGGGGGGCCGTGACACGACCCTTAAGCATTATCATATTTTTCCCATTTGTCCTTTTGGAAAGGCGGAGTGCCCAACTTGCTAAAAAGGAGCTTTTGTAATAACCTGGAAAACGAAAGACAAAAGGACCGTGTTGTGTGTTGGGTGGATCGCTTAAAAGAGGGCTATGATGAGCAGCACGACACAGAAAAGCAAACATCAAAGGAAGAAGGGGGGGGGGGGGGGAACACAAAAGGAACACACAAGAATCCAGGCTCCTCCCTTGCTTTCCACGTCCCAAGTTCCACCTCCTTGGAAAAGGAAAAACAACAACAGCAACAACGGCCAGTGCACTGCATATTCTAGAATCCAACCTAATTTGTTCACCCCCCTTTATAATCCCAACTCGACTTTTCTTTCCCTCCCCCTTCCCCTTTTTTTTTTCTCGTTTTAACGGAATCCCAACTCGAGTTAAGAAGCAAAAATTCATATGGATCTAAAAAAATAGCCCCGAAAAAAAGAGAGAAGGGATCGGTGCACCGGAAGTTCTGAGATTTGTTATGCAAGTACAATCGAGTCATAAAACTTTCAAAAAATGCGACAAACGGAAGGATTTAATTGGACAAATTTGATAAATTTTGAGACTTAATTACATAATTTTTTATAAATTTTAAGAATTAATTGTACATTTTTAAAGTCTTGAGACTCTCGATCATATTCTCGTAATAAGTTATAGCACTTTTTAATCGCTTATCCCAAAAAAGAAGAAAAAGTAGTCGTTTATTTTTTTTTTGTCGCGAGGCGAAAACGAGAAAAGGGCGGTTACTGTTCGAACGAGGGCTTGGATTGTGCGATGGAAAATTTAATTAGTTGGATTTATTTTATTATTTAATTGAAAGTGGTTTTTGGTAGGATACGTCGACGAGTTTGACCGGTGTTTCTGTAAATAACTCGATTCGAAAAAAATTGTATTTTCCCATCGGCTCTACTCTCTCTCGCTCCTTCTCTCTCTCTCTCCTCATTCCCCTGCTTCTGCCTCTCTGTCTCTCCGGCGCCGCCTGCTCTGCTCTGCTCCGCCGCCGCCTCCCGCCGGAGCACCCGTTCCGGCGCGGCCCCGCTCTTCTCCGGCCCTCGAGTATGGTGAATTTCAGCACTTCACTCTCTCTCTCTCTCTCTCTCTCTCTCTTTCTGTATCTCTTCGTCTTCACGCACTTCTGTGCACATGGAGGAGCCTCTTGCGTGCCTTACCTTTCTTCTTCTGCTGCTGCTGCGCGCGCCACGTGCATTTTGTTTGGTTTCGCGTTACATGCTGCATGTGCCTGAGCTCGCGAGCGCTGGCTCCTGCTCTGAAGCTTTGCGTGTTGGCGCAGTTCGCGAAGGCCCCTGCTGCTTCCGGTGTTTCGTTGCGGAGCGAAGAAGATCGACGGCCCGGGGGGTGAGACTTCGGAACGATCCGCGAGTTTCCGAGGCTGGAGCCAGAGCTGAGGTGGTTTCGAGCGCGAGATGGAGAGGAAGATACGGATTGGAGTCTGCGTCATGGAGAAGAAGGTGAAATGTGGCTTCGAAGTTTGTTTCTGCGTCTTTTGTGTCGCGCGGTCGGGTTTGGAAGCGGAGATTGCACGGTCTCGTCGTGGGCTTAGGAAGTGTAGCAGTCGTTCGTCGCGTTTTTCTTTTTTTTTTTCACGTCGAGTTTTGGCGCTCATTTATGTCCATTATCAGGTGCTCTCGGCACCAATGGTACAGATACTGCAGCGGCTCGATGCGTTTGGTGAATTCGAGGTACATTGAGACTCGGCAGGTTGAATTTAGAAGCTTTCTTTCAAATTTTGACGGTGATTGCCTTATCAAATGAGTAGAGATATTGTAGTGATATATTACTTAATTTATCTCTCTTGAGACGTATTATAGTATGATGGGAGAATAGGTAGCGGGCTTCACGTGTGATATTGATACTCTGCAAAACATGGATTGGTTGGTAAGCACTGCGCACCCTATACATGTTGGTGAAGCATCGGAGCAATGCTCCTGGTTTGTTAGGATGGAATTGGATTGAAAGATGCTGATTATCTGAATCGTAGAGCGTGACAAAGTGATTTAGCTGTTGTTTTGGCATTGGTTGCTTAAACTTAATGGGTGTTATTGATTGAAAGGTTATTAATCAATTTGAACTTGTATATACAACTTATTTTAATGTGTTTATCATTCACTGTGCTGTGCTGTTGTGCCAGATTGTCATATTTGGAGACAAGGTCATTCTGGAATATCCGGTGGAGAGGTAAAGTATTTTAAATGATGAGTTGGCGTACCTCTGCTGCATTGCAGCATCTTCTAACATATTCCGTTTACATATCTCTGATACATTGTTCTGTAGATGTATTGTGTCTCAATATCACCTGTAGCGTGCTTCTTCTTATGAGATTTGTAACTATTATGTCTTCCTTTTTAGACTATGGTCTACCATATGCAGCATTGTGAATCTTCTTATTTCGGAGATTGAAGAACTAAGAAACTGTGGGCATTCTTAAGGCAATTTGGATATGTTGCTAGCTAATGGTTGTTTCATTGAGCTAATTTTGGTTGTTCTTTTAGGATGAATCATGTTTGAGTTTGACTTCCATAAATCGCATTGAAAGGACGACTATGCCTTCGGAATTATTGGGCATGCTTTTTTGCATACAGAGGGTTAGAGTAGATGATAGAGAAGATAATTCAGATTAGAAGCCATTTGCCTACTTAAGGAAGTTATCTGTTAATTGTGCCTCTAGCAGTATTCTTGATAGTAAATTCTATTGCTATTTCCCTTGCATGCTGTTGCACTATTCACAATTCGTACTAAATGTGGTGAAGTAGATTTTTGTTGAATTCTGGAAATTTGAAATGCGGGTGGTCTCTGCTATATCTAACTTCTCAACATATGCCCGTTTCAGCTGGCCAATATGTGATTGCTTAATTGCCTTCTATTCAACTGGATATTCCCTTGAAAAGGCTGAGGCTTATGCTGCTTTAAGGAAGTAAGACTCTTCATTTCAACGGATGTCAAGACTCTTCATTTCCACGGATGTTAATTATTACCCGACTTCATTCACTCTGTTTGTTAGGGAACTGTTTTCTTATGCGAGGTTAGGTTGTGGAATGGAAGCCATGTGCACCTAATAGACTAGGTTCATATGAGGTTTTGGCTCAGAAAAAAACGTAAAGAATGAAGAAATGACCATTAGCTTTGCAATAGTGAGTTTCAGATGCACTCAATAGGTAAACAGGAATTTTCTTCAGATCTTTACGGAAAGCTGCATTAGTGATAGAAGGTTTAAGCTTTTGATTTTGCGGTAGTTCTCATCAAGTCTGAAATTTAGATTCTCAGGTAACAGTCCAAGTTTATTACGATGCATACAATTAGTGAACCTTGGAAGCAAGTGAACTAATATTAAGGAATTTTTCTTAAGGATGTGTTGCTGACAGTGATCACATGCTTTGTAATTTTGTATTCGTCATTTAAGGGCCCCAATTTAGCTATAAGAAATAGATATAGTGAAGCAATGGTGTCGTGATAAGGTCCTGTCATCACTGATACATGAGTTTCCGCTCGTCTAAAAGCCTCTTTCCCTCATATTTCTTTTTTTGCTAGCCTATTCTCTGCAATAGGCAAGTAGGACGTTAATTTGTAGATACTCAGCAGGTTCATATGCTGCTTTGTTGTTCCCAATAACTGATTAAAAGTTGTTTGTCCTTCAATGCTTTATGCTCCAGGCCTTTTCTGGTAAATGAGCTAAAACAGCAACACCTTCTTCATGATCGGAGGAAGGTATATGAGGTATGTACTTACCTTATTCAGTGACGTGATTTGAATTATATCAAGGCGTCAATTGTGGAGAGGCTTGTGCTTAATGGGATATTGAGGTTTGTGCTGCAGTTCATCCCCAGCCCCAATATCTCCTTGTGATGAAAAATTACTTGATGAAGAAAACTGACAAGATGTGTCAAAATTGGTTTCTTTTATGACACCAAGGCTTAGGGCTTATCATGGCCTAAAATTAGCTCATCGTCAGGTTCAATTATACGTGTATGCGCTGAAATACTACATTCTATGTTTTCTTTTGGATTTATGATGGACTTTTGGGTTTGTTAACAAGCATTTTAGTTAAAATCTTTCAGTTGATACATGGGACGGGGCATAAATGTTTCATTTATACATCTTTATGAGAACTTGAACTACTTAAACCATTCAGTTTTTTTCTCAGCTTAAATTTGCTTTCATTTTCTTATATTGCTATCATCTCAAGATGTTAGCTGCTATGTCTCACAAGGATAATTTAATTGTTTGTGAATTCAGCGGTTAAAAAAGTTTGGAGTTCCAGTTCCAAGATATGCTCTTGTGAATCGGGAAGTGCCCAATCAAAAATTAGATTATTTTATTGAAGAAGAGGATTTCGTTGAGGTTCATGGCAGTCGTTTCTGGAAGCCATTTGTGGAAAAGCCTGTTGATGGTTGGTTCTTTTGCCTACCAATGCCACTTCTTTCCCTCTGGGTTGTTTTCTTGCTATTACATGTATTTATATCCATAACAGGACTAGCTGTTTAGTACAATTTTTCTGCAACAATTCAGCTGCAAAAAGGGGTGTCGCAGCTCTTATTACGTGTTTGGCAAAACACCTCACAACTGTAATAGCTCGTGATAGCTTCTAGGAAATTGCTCCACCACTTTAAAGTGCCCTGACTTTGAAGCCTATATTATGAAACACATTACAACAATTCACAATACAGTTCCAGTACAACACTACCCAACACGCCTATATTGCAACCATAATAATACCAAACTGACTACTAAAATGAGCAGGTAAATGCATGGATCTGCATTAAATGTGAATATGTTAGTATATTGCTGGTGTTGGTATCTCAAGACATACATTCTTGGTGTTTCCAGGTCCTAGACCTGAATCACTTACACATGAATCGTCGAAAATATGAAATTTGGTGTTTCCACCATTTGTGATTATTTGTAGGTTCATGGGATTGTCAATCTTGATAAATGTCATACATATCAGTTCTTGAGGGAATTCCACATCATGCTTCGGTAAAAGATTTTGTCCGTTTGTCAATGAGGAAAATGAGCAGATGGCACGTAATTGCTGCATGGATTCTATTATGGAGTGGTTCTTTAACTTCAGAAAAAATGTGTACTGGGACAAAATGAAGAGAGAGGCTGACAAAATCCGAAACTAATTGATAGGCTGTACATTTTTCTATGCCAAGCTTCTTTATTTTGCTCTGGCTGATTTGTCACAAGCAATATTACATATGCTCGTGGTTCTTCTCAAAGCATATGGATTTTTGTTGTTTGTTTGGCCACTTAATCCCTTTTGGCAGGTGATTTATCGCATAGAATTCGCATCTGTTTGGTAATTTTTTTTGCCAGACTTTTGTCGGAAAAAGTACTTTGGCATGGAATTACAGTGTGAGGATTTCTTTTTAACTCCAGCAAAAAATTCTAGCTACAACATTTTAGGTATACTCGATAACAAGTGTAAGCTTTACTTTATGATGGGTACTTTTATTCCTGTGTAGACTGTTCCTATTAGTTTTTACCGACGTTGTAAGCTTTCATGTACAGTTTAAAATATCTTGCCAATTCTAATATCTGATTTTCCTTCCTTTACCCACTTCGAAGCGGAGCTTTCACCGTATGACCAGTTTTTTGGTCTGTTTTCTCTTTTTTGAAGGTGACAATCATAGTATAATGATATATTACCCTAGTTCAGCTGGTGGTGGTATGAAGGAGTTGTTTAGGAAGGTATGTCAGTGTATTTTAATTCTTAAAGGACTATTTGAACATATAATTCTGTAATTCATTTTTGCAATTATGATGACGGAATTCGCTGGTGACTTTGACATCGACTATGAGAAGACAAGCATGGCCTTATCGTAAGAGTTAGGCTTGAGCACTCCTCAAAAAAGAGCTCGGATAACAGAGGAAAGATCTTTACTTGTCTCTTGGGATTCGTCTCTGAGATATGTTCTCAAACTTGTTTTTGAGAGCCAATACAAAGTCGAATTGAGTTGTTTATTGTATTAAAGTGAATTTAGCTTATCTTATTCGAATTCGAGTTTACTAGATTGAATTATATATCTTGTGAATATTGGTCTTGGCTTAGGTTTTCTCTATTTTCTGGGACAAGCTTGATGAGAATAAATAATAACCTAATCTTGCTGTTTCCTAAAGCTGTGTTTTTTTCTTGCCAAAGAAAACTGGCTTGTTTCTCAGAAAATCAAAGGGAGAGAGAGAGATCAAGAACGTATTGCCAAATGCGTTAAAAGTTATCCTTGTTTTTCAAAAGCCAAAGAGCTGTCCTTTCTTCAAACCTTCAGACGATTTTGTGATTTTGGAATATAACAGACATCTTTCAGATGTCCCAAATATTCCACCCAGTTATGTGGACAGTAATGAGGAAGCCTCTTACCAGTACTTAAAAGGAGCAGCTAGGATATTGTGGAAGTGTATGCTAGTCTTGCCTTTGTTAACGTTTTGTTATTCTCATCTGAAATGATGAGAACTTGCTTTGGTGTATTAACAAGGTTTTTTTTCCATCTTGTCCATGATCTTGAAAACTTTTGGAAATTAAAGTTGATTTATCCATGATAATCTATGTCATCAATTGTATGTTTACTTAGGTTGGCAACCGCTCGAGCGAGTTTCGTCCAGAGGTCAGAAGGGTTAGACGTGAAGGCTCATATATATATGAGGAATTTTTGCCTACAGGAGGAACAGATGTCAAGGTTGTATTACTTTGTCCTAAATTTTATGCTTAATTGTTGTTATTTCGGATGACAATTCTTAGAATGGGATGCGAAGTCTGTATACCAATGTTATTATCTTTCTTTTTCATCTTTTCACGAAATCAGGTGGATAAATTATGAAATTGCGTTTTCCTGGTAGAGTTGTTTTTTATGCCCTTGATTAGATAATAGTCTGCTTACATCGTCTAGAAAAGGTTCAAAGTCACATTGCTCCTTATTGGGGAGGAAGGGAGAGGGTCTGGGATGACCTTCTAGGGCCTAGAGAAATCATAATGAACTTGGAGTATGAGTGGAGACCATAATAAGATAGCGGCATTGAAAGAGCTAAATGGGGTAACAGATGTAGTACCATTCTATGGGATAAAGTTAAGCTGACAACTCTGGACTGTGATCTGGACTTTATCTAAATTGTGGCTCTGTCATTCTGAATAATACCATTAATACATATGGAATTATTGTGTAGGTATATACTGTTGGACCTGAATATGCACATGCTGAGGCAAGAAAGTCACCAGTCGTGGATGGTGTTGTTATGAGAAATCCTGATGGAAAAGAAGTAAGTGTTACAGTATATTATCTCAAATTACCTGAAACCACCTCTCTCTGTATGTTGTACTCTCAACCATTCCTATCGATCCCTGTAGCATGAGTAGACACTGTTTGAACTGGTGCCAAGACACTATCCAATAAAAAATGGTCTTAGTCGTGCTGCAGTAATCTCCTTGCATATGGCAAGCCACTTGCAGCCAGTATTACTTTTTTCCCCTCAATCACAAACAGTTGTCATCGGCATGTTCTTAATGCTCTGGAATATATACCAGGGGTATACCAGCATAAGCATCGGAGATATCATATCAACTGCATGGATTCACTTTATGCACTTTATAGATAATCTTGAAAGGAAAAAAAGTATAACTAGATTTTTACCTGGGTTAGATTGGAGCTGAAGATAAATGTCCCTGTTATGTAGTTGCACCTACTTCATGCTAAACTTTCAAACCTGTACATTATTTGTTCAAGTAAAATATTCAAAACAGTTTAATACAGTTGCTTTTGATAGATTGAATGAGCTGCGTTCGCTACTGATAAAATTCTTCATGTATCATCTCAAACAGTCAAACTCTCATATTTTCGCTCATGGATGTTTTGCATCCACGTTGGCTGTCTTTGCTGCACTTTATCTAGCAAAACAATTTTACACAGATGACTGTTCTTTTGACAGGTGAGGTATCCTGTTCTACTGACTCCTACGGAGAAGCAAATAGCCAGAGAAGTTTGCATTGCATTTAGCCAATCGGTATGTACCTGAATCTGGGTGCAGTTTGATGTCTTTGAGTGTTGTAAAACAACTGAATTTTTCTATTATATGCGGGACCTACTTTGGTTGTGTGTTTCATCACATATGGTGCTGTGTCTCAGACTATAGAGGCAGCCTGAAGTTTGGAATTACGCATTTATTAGTCCTTTGTCAACCCAAAGTAATTACACGACTGCATGTCCAGCTTTTGTAACGATACTACTAGCTGGTCCAGTGTCAAAATTATATTTTTAAACGAAACTCAAGCTTCAGCTGGCTGACTTTGTCCCTTAATGGCTGTCATCAATTTTTTCTAATATCTTTTAGAGGCTAATTCTTCAGAGTCACTATTTTCTGCAGACCGTGTGAATAGTGTGCATTATATTAGCAAGCATTATTTATGTGAATGGCTGTTTATTGATGCATTATTTGGTATAGTTAAATCAACTGGTGCCTTCTCGTTTGATGGAATGAGGGAGCTTCAAGAGTGGGATTTGGTTTATCTGGAAAACAATAGCTAAAATAGCCTGTTGGGACATTCTATCCTTTTTCAGGTCTGTGGATTTGACCTCTTGCGTTGTGAAGGACGTTCATATGTTTGTGATGTGAATGGTTGGAGTTTTGTGAAGAACTCCCATAAGTACGGTCCATTTCCTTAATTCCTTTTTATTTCATGGTTCTATCAATTGGTAGATCCAGCTACGATTGCTATTAGAACCAGTTGCATCAGCAACTGTTGATATATGTTCTGTCACAATGTATTATAATCTTTGGCTAACTAGCAACTCTAATTTTTACTTTTTTGACTAAATAATGCGATGATAACATTCACCAGGCAGTGCAAATGTTACTTTTTGTCATTTCTTCTCTCGAGTTAGACTTATTTCGGGAAATATGTCTTTCTACCAAAGATGGACAACTTAATGTTAGCCAGTTTCATTGGGACATATTTACATACTTTTGACACATATCTAAGCAGTATATCAGTAAATTAGCTCCAACTTTTGCTGAAACAGATATTATGATGATGCTGCTTGTGTATTGAGGAAGATGTTCTTAGAGGCAAAGGCTCCGCATATTTCTTCAACAATTCCACCAATTTTACCTTGGAAAATTCATGAGCCAGTTCAGCCATCTGAGGGATTAACACGGGCGGGAAGTGGGATTATTGATACATTTGGGCAGTCTGAGGAGTTGCGCTGTGTAATTGCTGTTATACGACAGTAAGATCTATATTTGCGAAAAGTTCATGGAGGGATGGTGGCAGTGTTTGTTCTCTCTTCTCATATTTGTGTTTAATTGGACATTTGTTGGACAGTGGTGACAGAACTCCCAAGCAAAAAGTTAAATTAAAGGTTACCGAGGAGAAGCTGCTGAACCTTATGTTAAAATACAATGGGGGGAGGCCTAGATCTGAGGTGTGGTTATGCTGGTGCACAAGCTGCTATTATTTTTCACTATTGATTGCTGTTTGTTAATTGATGGTTCTTTTGCAGACAAAGCTCAAAAGTGCTGTCCAACTGCAAGATTTGTTGGATGCTACCAGAGCACTAGTTCCTCGTAACAGGTACATTTTCAATTATAATGGCTGGCTTCTGTCCATGAGCAAGGTTTACTGTATTAATTGTCAAATTTGTCAACCGGATTTGGAAAAGTACATTGTACAGAGAAATTTAGTGCCACTCTTACCTTGCACCAACAGTCATTTTGCATAGTTTCATCCTTAAGAGGTTCTACTTGTGTTCAATGGCCTTGATCGAAATTAATACACTGTTGCATGAGCCATATTAAGTTCCTGTTCTCATCCAGTTTTCACTTGCTATAGCTGTCTCTTGTTTTTCTGAGTTTCTCGTTTTTTTTTCCATTTGATTGTGTTGAGGTTATACCATATCTCTGGTCTATAGGTTTATTTTATGAGCCAGTCTTTGCAGTCTTTCTTAGATTTGTTAGGATATACTCTGGGGCAAAAAAGGCAAGACTTGTGCCACTTATGAAATCGACTAGTTTGAGTTCATTTGACTTGAAGAATAACGTACATATTTGTTAAAATCATATAGTAATGAAGTTAAAAAGGCATATTTTTAATAGGTTAGGCCTTCATAAAGATTTGTATCACCTGAATCTTCTAATTTGCCACGAACCAAGTATGTTTTTTTTATGATGACCATGGTAATGCCCCTTCTAAGTGACTTCATTATCGGATAACTAAATCGTAGTATAAAGCAGGTATGTCATATTCTTGGATCACAAATCGAGGAGAAATGTTCAGGGAAGATACCGATTAGATGAAAGAGGGAGGCCTTGCATGACCTCTTATGCTCTTGTTACTTAAAATGTGGAGGAGTATCTTATGACTCCAACTTGGCTTGGGAGAATCTGACATAGTATCGCTCCACCTAATAGTTTAAGCTTTTCCATTAGACCTTTTAATTTAGTATTAGAACCAAGTCTCAGTAATTCATGCTCCATCTAATATTTTGTTCTCAAGTGGTTCTTGTCGATCTTCTATTTTTGTAAATGATGTGGTTCTTGTCTATCCATGTACCACTTGTCAATTTCATGTCCCGTTCTTAGTCTGGTTTGCAAGTGAGGGAGTATTGAATGTATATGCAACTCGCTTGTCCATAGGGTCTTATATACATGCTGTCGCTCTACACCTAATAGCATTACCAATAAGTTGTAATTGGGACTAACAAATGTGTCTACAACTTTCAGACCTGGACGTGGAAGTGATAGTGAGGCAGAAGACATGGAGCATGCTGAAAAACTACGTCAAGTCAAAGCAGTGTTGGAGGAGGTTGTACAGATTATTTTTAGATCGTGCATCTATAGATATTCATGATCCACACAAGCACACAAGGATTTTGCACCTTTTTATTTTACCTTTCCAAGTCGTGTTTGAAGAATTGAAAGCTACCATAGGTTTTTGTAATTATGATATTCTTTCTGACAATGTCTTCCTTATTTAACCATGGAGCTCTTGGTTCTTCCAAATTGGTCGCTTATAAAGCTCCACTTTGGTATTGCATGTTTCATCCTTTGTGCATCCTTTCTAAGAATATTTGCATAGACAAATTTTGGTTGAATTGGGTGACAACTTGGTGTAATATCATATATCCAGCATGTGGAGTGTTGCGCATGCATTCTGTCTCTGGTTATGATTAATTAAATGAGCTGGATGTATTCTGGCTTAAATGATAGTCATTTCTGGCTTCAATGATAGTCATTTCTCGTGGTTGATAAATGGTTTACTAATGTACACGCTTGTGCTTTATCAAAAATCATGATAAATAGAAAATTTCTGCACGAGTTTGACTGGGTACACATGCGCATCTGATTCTTTACTGAATGATTCTGTTGCAGGGAGGTCATTTCTCGGGAATTTACAGGAAGGTTCAGTTAAAGCCCCTGAAGTGGGTCAAAGTTGCAAGAATTAATGGTGAGGGGGAAGAAGAACGGCCTGTTGAAGCTCTAATGGTTCTAAAATATGGAGGTGTTCTTACTCATGCTGGCAGAAAGCAGGTAGCAACTACTAATCGAATTTTCCATGCTTCCCATCTTCCTGGTTCTCTCTTATCCAAGGATATGTCACATATTTTTTTTCCTCAATTGCATGGTGCTACTCATTTTTATGCAAGCACTTTTCTTTAAGATGACCTATTATATGAAGAATAACCTTGTTTCTCCTTTTCCACAGGCAGAAGAACTTGGTAGATACTTCAGGAACCATATGTATCCAGGTTAACTAATTAGTAAACAGTCCATCTTTGGTAAAATTAGCTTGTCCTGCCTTCACAGTTCTCATTCGAATAGAGAAACTGATGGATTTTATAACTTTCAAGTATTTATTCATACTTTTCTGGCTTTGATTTCTGGTCTTGTGATCAGAGCATACAAATTTTGGCCAAAAGAAAATAATGAGATGATATGAAGGAGCGCTCACTAAAATGGTTTTCACAAATTTCTGTTACTGAAAGCATGTTACTTCGTGCAATTACAAGATACAACTATACCATACGCCTGTTCAGACAATGCTCCTTCAGTGCTCTCCTTAAGAAAATTTTTGTTATATTTTATCTATAGTTCTGATGTTGAGACATTGCCAATAGGCTCTATAGAAGCAAACCTCTAGCAAAACTGACAGTTTAAATCTTCAAAGAAAGCCATGGCATACTTCCCCGTAGCTATATCTCTGCACAACTGACTAATAGTGGTCATGTATGAATCAAATCTAGGTGTAATTGAAGGCAAATTGAAAACAATTTTGCAACTTTACCAGCAAAATGTGGAATTGTTAAGATCTTTCCACTGTGCCCATGGGGACCTTGCTTTCGTCGAGTCGATGCAGTTTCTATTGTGCAGCAATGAGAAACTTCTGCAATAAGCAAGTCTAGGACAATTAAGAAAAGATTGTTAATAAATGACAGGGGTCCTGATTGTAAAATTTCTGCAATAAAGCTGAGGGTCAGCAAAATTCTAGAAGAAGTTGCTGAACGGAGAACCTAATCTTTAATGAAGTATTGCATTTTTCATCTCAACTAGCTTACTTGATGTCCTGGAAGAAAAGCTGCAACTTGCAAATTTTCTTTTGACTTTGAGGATAATCATTTTGAATTATTGCTGATCTTCATGTTCTCCTTCAATTTTAGGTGAAGGTACTGGGCTACTACGCCTGCATAGTACATATCGGCATGATCTCAAGATTTACAGCTCCGATGAGGGTCGAGTGCAGGTACAGCCTTGCCAATTCCAAGTGACCAAATTGGTTTTTTACTGGTTGCTCAAATGTATATAAAGATAGTTCTCTCCTATCCTTTCAAGAGTTGAATATAGTAGTTTAGCATGTTCAGCTTCAATTTATGTGAGAACTGTTACAGATGTCTGCAGCTGCATTTGCAAAGGGCCTTCTTGACTTGGAAGGGCAGTTAACTCCTATTCTGGTTAGTGGATCGTCTTTCTGAGTTTCAATTCCTAGGTTACAGAACCAAAACTCATTTTTGACGATCTCTCTAGGTTTCACTGGTTAGCAAGGACTCTTCTATGCTGGATGGACTTGAAAATGCCAGTGTTGAAATGGAAGAAGCTAAGGTTTGATTTGCTCAGGACTGCTAACTGTTCATTCAATGCTCTGTCGCTTCTATATCTCAAATTCTTAACAAATTCAATTTTTTTTATTTATATTTATAAGTGAAATAGGTCACTTGATGGCTGGATAGATATATATCTAGTAATGTCTAGAAATGGTACACTACTCATCTCTTGTTTTATTTTATTTTCCTTCCACTTCAGGCTAGGTTGAATGAGATTATTACTTCTGGTGCAAAGACAGGTCATTCTAATGGCTCCTCAGAGTTTCCATGGATGGCTGATGGAGTGGGACTGCCTCCTAGTGCTTATGAGCTTCTACCAAGATTGGTAATAGAGCTTCTCACTACAAAGCTAAAACTAATTTGCTTCATTATTGAATTTGATTGCTGCGCTAGTGATCCAGCATTTATTAGAATTCAATAATCTTTATTCAGAAAATCATGTCTTCAGCCCAGTCTGAAGTTTGTTTTGTTATGGTTCTTAGCCGTGAAATAACTTTTAAGTCGGCAATCGCTTGCTGCTTTCATTGAACCGTTGAATAAACAAGAGAAAGTGGGAAAAAATGATTCTATCATGATATGTGCAAATTCACTTTTGATTATGCTCTTGTCCTGCTTGTTGACATACATTCAGTAGTACAAAAGGTTCATGCTTACTCGAGGGTTAAAGTTCATCTATGTGAATTGAGTGTTCTTTCAATAGTGCAACATGTAATTTAGAAATGCAGAATCGTTTTCATAATTTTAATATTTCATAAGTAGGTTGAACTGACTAAGAAGGTGACGGAGCAAGTGAAACTACTTGCAAAGGACGAAGATGAGAAACTTATGGATACAAGTGGAGATGACGTTAATCCTTCCTACGATCAAGCAAAAGCTCTTGGGAAGACCAATTTTGATGTTGACCGCATAGCTGCCGGATTGCCCTGTGGTAGTGAGGGATTTCTTTTGATGTTTGCTCGTTGGAGAAAACTCGAAAGAGATCTGTATAATGAGCGCAAGGAGTGAGTTTTTACCTCTTCTGCTCAGTGTATTTTTTTAAGCTCTGGATACTTCAAAGTTATTGCTGCTGTTTGGTTCTTGTTTATTTGCTTCACTGGAAGGTCTAATGTGTTAATTCTCCGAATTATTTTCCTTTCTTTGCAATCTGATTTTGTCCAAAGATTTGAATATTATATCTCTACCACCAATATTATGTTGATATAATTTGATTTGACGTGGAGAAATATGATTCTGAGATTAAGCGGTATGTATATATATGGCACTGGCACTTTGGCTGACGCCGTCTGCAATTGTTGGCAGGCGGTTTGATATAACACAGATTCCGGATGTATATGATTCATGCAAGTAAGTAACTTGAGCACCTCATGTTCCTAGGAAGTTTTGACAATTGTTTCATGCTTGTATGACATTTCTAATTTATGCGAGTGCCAGTGACAAATCCTTGGGAAATTTTTCCCTTCCACCTATTAGTCTTCCAAGTTTTGGGATGAAAGTGGACTTTCTCACTATCTGGTTCATCTATAGGGTGAGCAGCAGGCTATATTGGATATATATGTGGAGAGTGATGAATGGTAGTTTGAGACCCTAGAGTGGGCTGACATGGCTATAGTTATTCAGAATGCTCTAATTTTACTATCCAGATTTTGAAGTTTAGACTAAAAATTACAGTGATTTCATTTTTCTTCATATAGAATCAGGTAGACATGCAGATACATGAGTAGGCACCTGCCTATGGCTATATATGGATTGTATGTATATGTTTATGTGTCTGTATGCATTTTATGCTTTCAAATTGATTGGTTATTGTTTTCTGAGCTGCTGCTTGATAAAAATTTTAAGCAAGCGGTTCAAATGATCTATCATATGGTATAGATGAATATTGAACTAGGCCTCCAACAAATAGACTTCTTTTCTACTTTATGTTCTCGGAACATCAAATGACATTGAACTTTTCATATTTGTCCTGAGAATTATGGCCTGAAACTGATATTTCCTACCTTTTGTGTCAAGCTACCAAAATCTTATCTAGATGTACTTTGCTAAAAAAATCGGTGATTTGACATGGATAGGCTGATCGGTTTTTCCTTTTCATTTATCCATTAATTCTAGTTCATGTTCATAAGGACATCAGAGAAATGACAGCTATATGAAAGCCAATAGATAACATGTGCTGCATGTGTCAACAATGATGACTTCCTAGCCTTCATTTTCTTTAGTCAACACTTTCCCTACGAAATGTTTCCCCATTGTTTCGCATAATAGACCTAACCCAGTTTATATACAATGTCCTTTGTCAGTCGATGAAGCATAAGATAAGACTGCATCTTTTCTGAGTTTCCTCCTTATTTGTCCACTCTCCTTCATAGCAGATTGGATTGTGCGAGTCTTGATTAAAATAAAAAAAATCCATTACTCAAGTTAGTTATGGAAGGGTTGTTCATGCTGCTTGTTGCTTCATGATGTCATGGGACTTCAAACGCTATTATCTCAATAAACACTCATCTCTCGTATTAGACGGCATATAGTGTGGTAGCATTATAAGCCTACTAAAGTAAAGGAAAATTTACTTGCCTATGTGATGTACTCATTTAGTGCCTTATCTTGTGTTTTTGAAAGGATCTGATATACTAAAAATAGACTAAGTTGAACTTTCTAGTTTATTCCTATTTCCTCTTCTCTGTCCGTCCTGTCTTTTCAACTTTCTTCTGTCTCTGAATATTTCAGTCTTAGCACCTTTATTTCTCCTCGTGTAGGTATGATCTCTTACACAATGCACATCTTAATCTTGAAGGGTTAGACGAGCTCTTCAAAGTTGCTCAGGTACAAACAGAATCTTTCCTTACAGAATATATGGATTAGAAGTTGGTGTTTCCTTTTCTTTTTCGTTGTACCACAGAAGTGGCGCCAGACCCCATGCTCCTGATGCAAATGCATGTGTCTTACTTGTTTTGAAGGAATATTTCTAAAGTCCTATCTATATTCAAGAAAATTTGCTTCATAGCTTTTCTAAATTTAAAACTCTTAAAGATGTTGTCTTCATATCTAAGCTTAACCTTTAGCGTAACTCACTTGTCTTCTCATTTTTTCAATGCAGTTACTTGCAGATGGTGTGATTCCTAATGAATATGGTATTAATCCAAAACAGAAATTGAAAATTGGCTCAAAGGTAAGTTCTTCATTATAGCTGGGAGATGGATGGATGTTTCGACCAATTGGAATATTTTTATAGCAACATTGGACAGAAAAGAATCATCAAAGAACGTACTGTGTACTTCCAAACTTCTACTAGGCATCTATATCTGGAATGGAGCATTCATATCGTTCTTGTTCCAAATAGAACTACTTTAATGTAATGGCTCATTGGATGTCTGGTTGATCAACATGTTAGATAAACGTTTTCTCCCAAAAAATTAAGAGAAAATAGGAAGGAGACTGCATGTATAGAAAGCTCACTGAAACCCATAGATAAGTAATGTGGGATACTTTAGCACCCATTCTCACATGCAAAACAGACTAAGAACCCAACACGTTGAATTGACAAACCAGGTGTCACGCACTGGAAATGAACCTCAGGTGGAACCTGATTCTAATATCATGTTGGAAAATCCAACCCAAATGTTTAAGTTATTAGGAAACGGGCCAACAATAAATGTATAGTGTGTGTTTGTTGTTACTTGCGCAATACAGAATGTCGATGTAATCCCATCAAACAGATGACAAAAATTGACAGAATAATAGGAATTATAGGCAGGAGAGATGAGACGAAGTTTTGGGATTTGAACCCTTGACTTGTGTTTTAATAATTTTTAGGAACAACCACCAACTATTGTAAAAGTTTAAGCTATTAAATGAAACATGGTTTAGTATTTAATTTTTGCAAAACAACGTGATAATAAAAAAAATAAATGATGTTATTGATGATTACATGTTCTGCCTCTGTCCAGTCTAGTTTTGTATGGCAATGGAATTATATGGAAAGATGCATTTTCCCTTACATTCTTGTCCCTCGTGTTCTGTTCTTCTTTCTTTTGGGTCATGGCTGTTGGGTTTCATCAAAATCTGAATTTGTTTGAGATAAGATTGCTCGCCGTTTGCTGGGTAAAATTTTGATCGATCTGAGGAACACACGGGAGGAGGCAATCAGTGTCGCTGAACTGAAAAATAACCAGGACCAAGATTCAAAATCAAACAGCAGTGAATGGGACTATAAGGATTATCATTTGAAGCATCATGGGAAGAATGAAGATGGGAGAAGATCAAGCACTACGAGCGATAAGTCAATTGATCAGGAAGATGACGATGATAAGGAGACAAAATACCGGTTGGACCCGAAGTAAGTACTTGAGTTTATGAGCTTAATGTTTTTCACTAAATCTTGGTGGATTTCTGATGCTTTCACTCCATTATCTATCAGGTATGCAAACGTCAAGACACCCGATCGCCATGTCCGAACTCGCCTTTATTTCACATCGGTGAGTTCAAATGAGTCCCTTCGAGTTTCCAGTTTGACCAGGTTTTTCCGTTAGGCTTCCAGTCCCCACAACCAAGAATCTCTCCATTCTCAAAGAGATTTCTGTTTACTGAGATGACTGGGTCTTCTCCTGTATGTGCATCCTTATTAACAGGGTGCATGAAGTAAGAACTTCAAAGTTTGCAGTAATTAAATTTCTTCAAGGACTTCATTTTTCTACTTTAAACTGACCTGCTCTGAACCTTGTGTGTGTGTGTGTGTGTGTGTGTGTGTGTGTGTGTGTGTGCATATTATCACGGTATGATTAATATTTACCTTGTCATACACTTGTCTAATAATTCTGCACCAGCAAAAATGGTGAGAATTACCTTTTATCACCATAAACAACATGAGTAATTGCTATTGATGAAGCCAGCATCCATCAGGGGCGGTTTTGAATACGTTGTTTCCTTTCGCTTCATCTTTGCTCCTAATTAAATGTTCAAAGTTTCTCACGTTAACACATGTTTTTTAATGACAGGAATCACATATTCACTCCATGATGAACGTTCTCCGCTACTGCAATCTGGGCGAATCACTTGAAGGAGAGGAAAGTCTTCTCTCTAATAGTGCACTACAGCGGTTGCATAGGACAAAGGAGCTTGATTACATGAGTTATATTGTGCTGAGAATGTTTGAGAATATAGAGGTTTGTGTCTCGTTGCACCCTTTCCTCTCAAATATTGCATTGTAGTTCTTTTTACCTTCTCCATGTTGTAAAAACCCCTTGGAAAAAGCAAAACAAAAACTCGAGATTAGAGTGCTGATGCAAGTTTTACTGCAGGTGGACTTAGACGACCCTAATAGATTCCGTATAGAGATGACATTCAGCCGTGGTGCAGATCGATCCCCTCTGGAGGTATGTAATTAACAAGAGAAACTAGGACTTTCAAAAAGGCAGAGTATTCATGATTTTTGTACCGGTCATGTGGATGATGGAGAACCGAATTATCAGTTCCGCTAGCTTCGCTTGCTCAGAGCCCAGTCCAAACATCATTTCTGCTACACTGTGAGGCTAATCAAATCGACTGTCCTGGAGCTAACCCTTCCATGACCTGATTTGATATGTCAATGATCATAGTATCCTGAAGAACTATCTGGATTAATTTTCATGGTTTCGTGTCTTAGGAAATGATTGCGTGCATTTTCTGCCTATTCGTTAAGTGTGTGTTCCATCTGATGTCCACAGAAAAGTCGCTGTGAGACTCCTTCACTGCATCAAGAGCACATCCTGCCAATCATGGGCCCCGAAAGGCTGCAAGAGACCAGATCGGGCTTGACACTGGAAAAGATGGAGAGGATGCTTTGCCCATTTGCTATGCCACCAGAAGATTTCCCTCCACCGACGATCCCTCACGGATTCACGGGCTATTTTTCCAAAAGCGCCAACGTCCTTGAGCGCCTGGTGAACCGGTGGCGCTCCCCTAAGCATGCTAATGGAAGTGGCAGATAACGAACAGCGCCGCTACCTTCCCTTTCGTTTCCGGTAGTATTACAACGCCCAAGACTTAAGCTCTATGCAAGAATTTCTCAATGCGTTATGAGCATTTTTCTACAGTTCAACCCCCATCAATTAGGTGCTTGATTTCTTTTCCTATTTGAACATCTTTGATTCTGTACATAGAGGCGACTGCAAATCCTTTAACCTCGCCTGAGAATTTGAATTGAAATTCATTCAGCTTCAACATTTTACAGCTGTTCCCTCTCTCTCTCTCTCTCTCTCTCTCTCTCTCTCTCTCTCTCTCTCTCTGGGTCAATATTGACACTGGATTTCTTGACCATGTTTATTGGCCAAACCAGAACTGCACTCAATTTAAAGGGATATCGATAATCAGCCATGGCAAGATTGCAAAGTAGGTACATGGGTCAAAGTTTCAGGACTAGAATTGCCGATTCAGTTTCTAACTCAAAACCAGTGAATTCCATGTAGTCTAGAATTTAAGAAAATGAACCAGTGAATTCCATGTAGTCTAGAATTTAAGAAAATGGAACGGGAACTCCTTGTTTCTTGTTCACAATAGCCATAGCCAAGTACCGAGTGCCCATCCCTATCGGAACCTGTTCGTCGGGCCCTTCCCAGAAGGGTGCCTCCCCTTCGCCCACCAGTTGCCAGTACCCAGCCCTTAAAGACTCCGCTTGTTTGTCGGTACAGTTCTGTAGCAATGCTTCGACTCTGAAGTTTATACCAAGAGCGCCCAGGAACTGAGACTGCGTGATCGGACCATGAACCAAAACATCTTCTGTAGAAATGTCAGGATGTAAATGAAGTGAGAAAAACTGGAAGTACAGTTGATCATACTCTTGCATGCAGAAGCAACCACAACTGCAGCTAATGGTTATATTGCTGTATTATGTTATCTTAAATTTAGCGCACTGGCAACAAATATGGTAGGGTTGTGCAAACCTGATGCCTCCTCGGCGGAGCGCTTGATGGCAGAAAAATCCACATACGCACTGAGGTCAGCCGAGCCAGGATCATCCAGTATATCGACAAACTTGTGTTTCCGAATTGCCTGCTCAAAACATGGTCTGAATATGAGAGTAGCTAATAGGACAATGAATTATGCACAAACTGTTTGCAGGTTAAAACGGTCCTCCGGTACGCACGGGGTACTTGAAGTGAACTGCATCAACTACCTTCCCCATGAACAAATCTCTAATGTAGAGCAAGCTCGAGCGCGCAGTTATATGCATGAGCGTTCACGAGAGCGTTACAGCAAGTCTTACAAATGAAGACAGGAAAAGATTTTGACCCGAAACTATCACTCTATGATAGCTATCTTTATGGAGAGGCTATAATGTGTATGTAGTAAATGAAAAGCTTGAGAGAAGTATAATAGTCAGATGCAGACCTGCAGACTATCCGAGATCACTCCATTCAGACCACAATCGATTATAAGAGCCCCACCTCCATCGGAACTTATTCTCTTAGCAATTGTCTGTGTCAAGTCCATCGCTGTGGGGCAAATCTCGATATGGTTAAGCTTTTTGATCTCTTCGTCTGCAGCCCACTGGAAACGTTTCATCAGATACAGATTTGCAGGAGTAGGCAGTGGAGAGAGAACGAAGCGGAACCTAACAAGTAAAAGGCCGTTAAATCACTCCATCATAAAAAAAAAATACAAAATGATCTCTAAACAGAGAGCCCGGTAAAGATCTGAGTCCTTACGACAAATCTTCCCGAATATCAACCATTTTCTCAGACCAGCCACGAGAGGCCCTCTGTTGAAAGCATGGCAAGACCAGAATATGAGATGTTATAGAACACAAATCTACTTTAAATAAGGACATTCGGCAAGGAACATATTTTCTCATAAAGGAAATAATGCTTTTTCAGGAAAGATGTACAACTGATTCAACCACGCAGAAAGATCACTAGCATTGTTATCCCAGTGAAAAATTAACAAAAAGCAAATTAAAGTTCCAACAGGATCGCATATACATTGTATTGGCATGCAAATATAATTCTACGCCGGCTTTACAACTGCCTTAAATCCTACAATATCATTTCTAGAGTAGCGTAAAACTTTGGGACTTAAGGTACATTTGTCAAGCCCACCTATCTAACCGACAAGCTGGCAGTTAACGTTTTCTTAAACCTATGTAATAAGCAAATGCAATTACTCCACTCATGAAAGAGATTTTAACAAAATATCCGATAGCAAGATAAATAGAAGAAAGGCACATACAGGAAGATCTAAAAATGCAAAAATGTATGTATAAAGATTGTTGAAGCAAAAAGGTATTACGAGATCAATATTATACACAAGGACGACAATGCGACAAAGTCTTTCGCCCTTCGAGTGAAGCCAGCACATCAGCAGGTCGAGTTATATTAAGCAATTACGAGACTGCCCTAGGTTTGAATCTCAAGTGGAGAACAATATGCACAAGCATCTAGCAGATCAAATTTCTTAGAAGCAACATCCAAAAAGATAACATCACTGCACACTCAACTAACCTGCTGAAACTAAAGCTGGAAAAGAAAAACTAACCTGAAACTGGTGTATCGGCAAAGCATCATAAAACTCATGTGCAATGATGATTGTTGGCACTGGAACAAAAAGAAACAGATGTAACGCATCGAAGAAAGAGATGCTCAGTTTATGATTATCTAGAAAGAGTTAAGATCATCCCATCTAAAAGATTCCGAACTCCATAAGAATAATATGTCTTGAAAACAAAGTAGAAGATATTATCTAGTGTAGAGTGACCTTGAGCATTAACACCAGACACGTAAATAACAGCATCACTTCACTACGATTGGCATTGACATCACATACAATCATTTTTGTCTTATTGAACACCAAAAGAATGCAGTCACCGCAGTAACTAGTGCAGTTAAAAAAGGAAGTCAATTTCCATCACGACACTTTATTGCTTCAATACCTATACAAATGTTCAGACCTCATCAGATTTAATTATGTCAATAGCACGAGAAACAGAAAACAGTAACTGCTCACCATTCACAAAAAACAAATCAAACACTGATAATGCAGGATAGGTGGCTCTTTAGCATGAAAAAGTGTAGTGCCCAATAATTGGAAATATACTATTGGTATATGTATGTACTATCAAAATTCAGTTCTGCTGATGTATGTTTTTGTGCATCTAAAGAAGGGGAGAATCTGAGCCTAGGTATTGTATGCTTAACAAATGCAATATTTATATAGTTTCTTTTCATTCCCACAAAAGCATAATGAAGCAAAGATAAGTCCTTACATCCTGATGGAACCTGCTCCAATGCAGCATGCCACGTTACTGGGGTCCCCGCCAAAGTGCTAATAGTTCTGTGTCCAACATCTTGCGATACATTTTCCTCCTCGATACACTTCAAGTTGCTATGCTGGAGTTTCCTCAATGTGGGACTGCACTCCACCATGTGTATGTGCAGTGCCTCTGTGAACCGTTTGAACTTTGATGCACCCTACAACCAAAGCTACACTACTTAATCAGTTGACTGTCATATAATACGGACAACGGACGATGCAGCAAATATGAACGAAAACTTCCCTATCAGAACTGATGAAAGCAGAACATAAATTTCCTATAACTTCTCTCAGGCAAAACAATCGTTTGTAATAGAGCATCGCTGTGGACATACACGAAGAAGGTCGGCCATGAGAGTTCCTCTTCCTGGACCCAACTCAACAAGGTTGACTCTACTTGGTTGTCCCATTTGCTCCCACATGCACATGGTCCAAACGCCAATCATCTAAAGTTACACGATATATGTTAGCAGTGCAAAAGTAGTTGACAATATACTGGAAAAACCCACTGAAGATAGATTACCAAAGAACCCAGTAAGTTTAATTTTCAGCACCCACAAACTTCAATATGACTCAGATATAAGTAATGATATAGGGGGATAGCTACCGGTCTTACCTCACCGAACATCTGACTTACTTCAGGAGAGGTTATAAAGTCACCTTCCGCACCAAAAACATCACGGTTGATGTAGAATCCAGCTTTTGGGTTAGTCAGAACTTCCTCCATGTACTCGGCAACTGAAATTGGCCCACCACGAAACTGAGAAAGAAACCAATTGCTAACATCAAATTGCAAGTGTTGGCATTTCTCAATAAAGCACGTCAAATGATAGAGGATGCCCATAATTGACTGCGGAAATCGATGGGTCTCATTGTTCAGATGGTAGGCAAGGACGGGAGGCTTCCATCAGTTCAAAATGAGTGTCGTACACACAGAAAGCTATTGCCTTTCTAATAGCACTGTTAGATTTAGAAGCAGATTAACAAAAACTCTAAGTTTACATTTCATCAACTTAATCACGGAGCGCTACGTGAGTTCTTCCTTGAAAAGATAAATACGACTTATTTTTCAGCTTTATCATTTCCAACCAAAAGGCCTTCCACTGGTGAAAGCATTCCATACTACACACTATCAACTCTTACTGAAAAGGAACAACGTAACACCCGATCCCTGAAGCCCGCCCCATCTGCCGCACCTGACCGTGGCACTTACCGAATGTCACATTCACAGGCACGATCGGGACATTTCCACAAACGCAACGCACTCGCCATAAAGCACGCCAAGATATCAAGCCGAAACCAAGAACCGGGAAAATCTTCCCGTACCTTGATGATGCCCTTGAGGTGCTTAACCAGCTCGGAGTCCGTAGTGGGCTCATGGGAATGCTCTACAAACAAACAGAAAACGAACTTTACGAGAACGTACATCGCCACTCAATAACATCTCTCTCCCTTAGATCACACTCGCGAGCTCAAGCGACGAGCCCTTCCAAGGCAGTAGTACCGGGAGGATTGCAGAGAGCGGAGCGGTCGACGGAGATCGCGGCAGAAGGTTGGGAAGCGGAACCGTCCGTGGGGCCGTCGTCCTCCACGTGTTCGACGAAAGTGCCGCCCGGGTCTTGGGCCGAGGTCGACGAACAGAAGAGCGAGGACCCGCGAGGCAACAGAGGGAGAGACGGAGAGGCAGCGCAGGCGCTGGAGAGAGCTCGCCGAGCTGCGGACGTCCGAAGCAGCAGCAGCTTTCTCAGCATATTTGCTTCTCCCTCTGTCTCTCTCTCTCTCAAGGAGATTTGTGGAGCGACACTGACGCCATTGCAGAAGGGACGAAAGATGGAAGGGGGATCGTGTTGACCGGACCCCGGTTCACTATCCGCGACCACGAACCGTTTCCTCGAGAGACGTTGAACCGGTTCATCAACGACTCGAACCGAACCGTTCACTCCCCCCCGCGAAAGGGGCTTTAAAAAGTCACAACACAAACTCACGAAAGCACGGTCGCGTAATCGAAGGCAAAGGAAAGGAAAAATTGGTAATTTGCTGTGCAGTGAGGCCGCATTTGGTCTTTGCCAAGACAATGCAACCATACGTGATTTGTCGTCTCACATCTTTTGCTCTGGTAAGTAACTGGATCCCATCTTTTGTTGTAGATTGGAGTTAAACAAATAGCGAGCGAAATTAAATAAATAACTTGGAAAGCAAAGAGACAAAAACGCTATTCTACCGTGCGAGTAGGACAGCCGCCCCCTATAGCGGTGGCCATTTCTGGATGGTGACCTCCACAACGTGGGGGTCCGCCTGACCATGGCGACCGTCACTTGGGGGGCGGTCGAAGGGAAATGGGCTGGCGCGCAGGAATATCTTTAGGAGTAATGACAATACTGTGATTGCCATCGCCGCAGGACAGCAACCACAATCGAGTGGTCACCGGCAACCATAGCGATAGTATGTCGTGACCTGATCTGCCCAGATCTAGCCATGCGCGCAATCAAGGGAGGGGAAACTCTTAGGCGAGCACTGCATCAGGCATAAAAATCATTCTTGGCTCCTTTTTTTTTCTCGTCATTTATCTTCTTTTTTTATTCCTTACATTTAATATGGATAGCGATAAATTTTCCCGCTCCCAAAGTTAGGATAGCTTATCCAGCCTTTTATTTGGTTATACCCAGTTCGTCCAATGCTTCTGTTCGAGCCACAACAACGCCCCCGAATCCTTGTTTAAGCTCTCTGACCTGAAACCCAATGAACTTGTCAGTGTGAATATGAAGAGCGTATAAGGCTTTCGTCAAACGATGTGCGACAATACTTTAACACATTTTAATCACATGCAAGTCGAATTAGGAGCAATACGTACAGTTTGACCGATGGAGATGGATGCACGTATGCGAGATACGCAAGAGAGATAAGATATTACGTTAGAAGCTCCAATCCAAAAACTTAAACTAAGAGATGAAAAAAGATCCTCAAGATCTTCCAGCTCTAATTTTAAGATAAGAAGTTATGTGGAAAATAGAATTGTGTATGTCCGTATATTCCAATATGTCTTAATGAATACTACGTTAGCCTATTTATAGACTTTATTATATGACTTTAGAAGATAATATATTAGTAAAATTTATGCATGATCAAAAGTAGATACGGAGAATCTCCTAAATATATGCACAGCGACACAGTTGAAATGAAAAATCAATGGGAAATATTATAAACATCTCTTAAATTCGTGTCTGATCGTCGCGACATGAAACTGTCATTCTTGCTGGGCAGGCTACGTGACAAACAGACAACACCTACGTGGCTATCGGATGAGACGAATAAAGTTGAGGATCAATGTTGAAAGAGGGATATTGGCAATTATTGAAAAAGAAGATCGACATGATATACAAGATTTGCACTTATGTTTACACAGTTGTGCACGGGGGATGGACTCGGGTGTGCTGGAAAAATATTCGCGATGCGATGCTATTTGTTATGATTAGAAAAATAAAACAAAGATAATAAAATTGAGAAAACGATAACATATTTAACTCTGGTAAACACAACCGCACGAAGTGAACGAGTTATTGTCTAACTTTGTGTTGGACATCAACCCTGGAAGTCCCCAAGACAACTTCTCGAAGAGATGCAATCTCAGAAACGAGAAAATGTTTTGAGCACAAGAGTTCCTTCTCTCGATGCGATGAGCCAGAGACGTGAATGGAGCCTCCATGGATTCTCACCCAAAGTAGCCTTGGCCGGCCATTACAGTCATTCGACCATGCCTCACGTCATATGGGAAAACCCGAATGAATTATAATAAAATTAATCAAAAGGTGAGGTACGGCTAAACAAATTTCTTTTAAGGCGATTAGTTTCTACCAACAATGCAAAAGCAGCTTCACGAACTATACCTCTTAAGATACAATATTTCGAACTTGTTTGAATTAACACTATGCAAATAGGACTATATTAAACACTTATCGAAACTGACACACTTAGAGAAATAACAAATTGAAGAGAAAGTTTATTCTATTCTCTATACTCACTATACTTCATATACTCTTATCTTCTATGGAATGAAAAACAAACTCTATATTGTATTCTTCTCTTTTCTGTATTCTTCTATGAAGAATAATTCAATTTCATTCATAGAGTTTAAATGGACATGAATTGAACAGACACATAAACTAAAAATATATATGAATTCAAGAGATACATGAACTTAACAGATACATATATTGAAAAGATTTTTGAACTCAAGAGATTCATGAAATTAACAGATAGATATATTGTAGTGACATACGTTGATCCATTAACCCATGATTATAATAGGGTGTGCACTCGGGATCGTGCGCCCAGGATCGGGTTAGATCCATCCAAAGGACACAGAGGTGTTTTCTTGCTTGACTCGACAGGAGCTAATGAAATTTCCCATCAAGGATCGAATAGCTTCTAAATTGTCAAACACGAGTATAATCTAGTCCCGAGTTAAGAAGACAGGTTAATGTACCCTCGACCTTGATTTGGGTTGATTTGATCTTTGGATACTTGAGGCTTTGAAAATTCGATAAAATACCGAGTCCACTTTATTCAAATGAATACTTCGGAGTTGTTATATAGATATATTATAACATAATTTTTTAAAAATTTTGTTCTTTTAAGCTTTGTCACCTGAGACTGTGAATTACCAAAAAAAAAAAAATTTGACCTCTCCTCGTTGCAAAAATTGGTTTTTCTCCTTTCTTCGCAAAAGATCCGCCACATAGACATCAATGAACCTTTTATCGTTGTTTTATAAAAGATTGTCCTAATTGTCGAAATTCATTTATTATTTACCCTTTTCTTCATGCTTTTACAGAGTTGCGCTATTAGCTGATTATGACATTTCCTCGGCATTGTGGCCGGTATATATAGCTTCAAATAATTTAGCAAGGCGCTTTCGTGGAGAAAATTTACCCTTTCCAAGATTCGCGAGATATAGATTCTTCGAGGCCGTTGGTATCCATAACATATATAGGGGTGAGATTGAACTGAGTTGATTGTGAACAACTCAGGCTCGGCTCGGTAGTTATTGAGGTCGACTCATTTAATTTTGAGTCACGCTTGAGCTATTCGAACGTATCATTCAAGTCGAGATTGAGCTTGCCATATTCATCTTGTCGGATTCGTGAGACTCATTATTGAGCTTCATTATGTATCTTTTTTAAAAAAATCATGAAGAACTAAAATATAGATACAAGAATTCTTATAATAATATAAAGCTTAAAACAAGTCATACTTCTTCTCGATTGGAAAGTTTTCGGGGTTTATAAATTCTAAACTCATGCTCGAAATCCAGTTGATTTATAAGCTGATTCTATTTCAGTCGAGTCAAGCTCGAATGTCCCGATTGTCAATCAAAATAAGTTTGAACTTTAATTGTAATGCCCAATCGAATCATTGATTGAGTTTTGAGCATCCAGTGCATCAGCCCAGTCATGCTCGAGCTTAGTACCTTAGCTTAGTCTACTCGATTCGATTACACACCTAACTTGAGGTTGTCCAAGATCTTCTTCCCTTTTCTGTTTTTACCACTTTTTTGGCCTCGCAAGATATTCTATCATGTTCTCCACTAGGCCTGGAATCCTTCTGTGTTACGTGTCCAAACACTCATCTCACCGCATAAAAAAAGCCGTCTTTCAACCTCCCATCTCCAAAGGGGCAAAGGCCACTTATTCTCATGACCAGTGCCTGTAAAAATGCAGATTCTTTTAGCCCTTTTTACAGCTGTGATTGAGAATGCAAATTTTGAATCACCACAACAATCTGCAGTCTCTAGCTGCGTTTGCTCCCACAGAAAAAAAAAACTCCATTGTCCTCTGATCCTTGACTAGAAATGGTCCTGTGAATGACTCCTCATTTTCTAATTATTTGGGTCTGTTTTTTTTCTTGGGTTTAATATTCAGGCCATTATTTAGCTCTCATCCCATTAGCCTGGGATCTTCGAATGGCCCTGTCCCGGCCAATCCATAAGTCTGTGCTTGTCTGAAAACAGGGCTAAGGTGCCTGCCTTTTTCCATTCAGTTGAATCTTTTGTTGTCGCTTCTATGCATTGGAATTGAGGCTCGCAGGGAAAGACTCACCTTTTTAGTGAATCCCCATTTCCGCTTGGACTTATTGTATCTTGGGGTTCCAAATTTCTTTATCAATTTTGCAAATTCGAAACATGGGAAAGTTCATTCGGCTCAATAATATGATCTTTTGGTTTTTTTTTTCTTTCCTCCTCACAGTGAATAAACAAAAAGTTTCCAAGTACTATCAGCACTAGTATTCTATGATGTGATGTCTGGAATATGCCAAGTTTACTGTTGGTGAAGGACAAAAGAACTCTCTCTCCTGCCCGCACCCTTGCCCGCATTCCCAGTTTCAAACTGCCCGCACTGCCCGAGGCGGAGCACTTTCCCTCTTTCTCAAGCAGCCCCCCCTCTCTCTCTGATCCCTCAACCTATTCTTTTGACTAATTTGGCTGAACAAGATTGATTTTTTGGGTGACAGACATACACACACAACTGTTCATCTGTCTTTATCATCAGATATGACCTTATGAAAGAACTCCTAACCCTTCTCTTATGTACTAAATCTTCTGTGGGTGTTTTTGTTTGTGTGCTGATTGAAAGATCGTTCAGCTAAAGATTTTAGCTGGGTTTGGGTTTTATGAGGAAAAGAGAAGTTGGGTTTTCTTCTTTCTTTCCGTGGGTGTCGTGAGAGCTGTTGTTGCTGCGGAGGTTGGTGTTAGATGGGGCTAGGGCCTGATTCGATAAAGGTGGAGAATTGGGCTTTGGGGAAATCAAAGGAAAGAGAAGAGAAGAAGGAGAAGGGGGGGAAGAAGCAGAGGGATGGGAGGGAAGGAGGGCTTGGGTGTTGGATCAAGTTGAAGTTCATGCGGAGATGTTCTTGCATGCCTTTTAGATCAAAGGTCAATAGCTCCATCAGTGGAATCAGTACTAATTATGGTATGTTTATTCAACCTCTTGTTTCTCTTATTTGCTGGGAAAAAAAATAGCAAAGAGAGAGAGAGAGAGAGAGAGAGAGAGAGTTAGGACTTCTGCTAATCTTAGAGATAAGGTCATAGCTGTTGAGTTGGTGAAAGATGTTATCTTTCTGCCGAGAGGCATCGGGGTTGGTGAAGAAGAGTTTGTTGATCATAATATTCGTCCTCAAAACTGATGTTTCTGTTCCAGGGGGCAAAAAGGAAAAGGAACTGGTTTTTCTGATGCAGTGAGCGTAAACTTTGTTGTTTCGATCCTTACCAAAAAAAAAAAAAAAACTTTGTTGTTTCGAGGACTTGATTCGAGAACTGCTCAAATTATGCAAGCAGCTTGAGTTTTTATCTCTGTAATTACTTAAAAGTTTTGCATAATTCAGATTCAAAAGGAAATGGTATCCAAAAGATGAGATTCAACTTGTCTGTTGAATCCCATCAACATTCCCCTAGACTTCAACGGTACTAGCTGCATCATCATAGGCTTAACACCTACCTGTCTGTTTCTTCATTTTTTCTGACGCGGGGAATTGGTTACTTATGCTCTGTTGTTTATCTCGTCAGTGGAGAGTAAGTCGACCAACTCAAAAAGTGCGGATGAACCAGTTGTTCCGGTAGTCTCCTCTACAATTGCTAGCAATGCAGAAAGCACTTCATCGACACCTATGTTCAGTGAGGAACTCAAGGTTGCATCCCATCTCCGGAAGTTCACATTTAACGATCTTAAACTAGCGACCAGAAATTTCAGACCTGAGAGTCTTCTTGGCGAGGGTGGATTTGGTTGCGTCTTTAAAGGTTGGATAGAGGAGAATGGAACTGCTCCAGTGAAACCCGGCACAGGCCTTACTGTTGCGGTCAAAACCCTTAATCACGATGGACTCCAGGGTCACAAAGAGTGGCTTGTATGGCCTCTTTCGCACTTTTTCTCCCTATTTTGTTTTAATTATAAGCTAGATCCTAAAATTAAATGGATGCGATGCTATTTGGTCTAATATTGTTTTCCCCCCTCTGGCAACCTGTTATTCAGGCTGAAATTAGTTTTCTTGGTAATCTTCGCCATCCCAATCTAGTCAAGTTGATTGGTTACTGCATTGAAGATGATCAAAGACTGCTAGTCTACGAGTTTATGCCTCGAGGAAGTCTGGAGAATCACCTCTTCAGAAGTATGTAATTGGGCCTTTTTTCTTTGGCTGCATATAACCAATGTAATCGTTTCGAGCATTCTCTGCATTTAATGTTTCAGTATATATTTGGAAACTGGCTTGCTGAATAGTAAATAAACAGATGTTAGGTTATAACATTCTTGCTAATATCAATGCTTTCTATGTACTTAAACATTTACACGCTTCTAGGCACTGCATTTCTCCTATTTATAGTGCAACATCTGGCGCAATCTCAGAGAGACTGATCCATCTCGCTGGCATGTAGAGGAGCTTCTTTATTTACCCTTTTGACTCAGACTCTTTTTGTAAGAATCTACTGTCAATTTTCACCTCCTATGTCACTCAAGTGAATTGGCCTTTGAAATGGATCATTCGTGAAATATTTTAGATTGCCTGGAGAAAATGTTTGGTTCTGGATTATATCTTTGCTAGTTGCACAGTGCTTGCTTTGCACGATGGATTAACTTTTCCTGGTAAAACCACTTTATATGCAGAAGGGTCCCTGCCTCTTCCGTGGTCAATCAGACTTAAAATTGCCCTTGGTGCTGCAAAGGGGCTTGCTTTTCTTCATGAAGAAGCTGAAAGACCCGTTATATACCGTGATTTTAAAACTTCCAACATTCTTTTGGATGCGGTAAGTGACTCAACAAATCTGCTGTTGCCTCCAGTATTTCTGGTTTTTCTTTTGGTTTGCTTGTCCTAAAAAAGTGTTTGCTTATGCAGGATTACAATGCCAAACTCTCGGATTTTGGACTTGCCAAGGATGCTCCCGAAGGAGATAAAACTCACGTATCCACCCGAGTTATGGGAACTTATGGTTATGCAGCACCAGAGTATGTAATGACAGGTTAGGGAGTCAAATCATTCATGTATAATGTCTTGCGTTTTCATATGCCTACCTAATCATTTCGTTGTTATGTTGGATGCCCCTCTAATTTAGGTGAGTTGTGATGCCTCCTACACTTACAATAATTTTCTAGGAAACATATTGTATTGTATTATGGAAGATTGGTTCTGGCAGCCATATTTGAAGCTAGTGGCGAATATGACAGATTCCATAGTTCAACTAGACTAACAATGCCGGTATTAATTGTTATTTTGGCCCTTTAGATGCATCGCTGGGGTGGTCTTGGTTAATCTAAGTAAACTACAATAGCTGATAATAGTCCACATGAATTGATTGTGTTGAAACCTCAGTGTCACAATATTGAACCATGTCATCAGTTGCAGATGATATAGGCTTCAAAGTGGATAGTCAAAGGATTGTCATGGTATTTTAACCTTCTTAGATTTGACTTTTGCTGACAGAGTTGTTATGATAAGACGTGTGCCACTTATGTCAGATGGCTAAGAAGTACTGCCAAGCGATTCTTCTTTGATCTTTTGATGCTATACTGGTACATTTGATTGAGTGATTAGCGCGGCCACTGGGAACATGTTTTTCCTCTCTTTCGTAGACTATTAGCTATGATTTGCCTGCTATCTCACATCATAGAAGTGCCTTTAATGGTTTCATGTTAAATGGCCTAGAAGCTATGTGATCTAATGATACTGTTTTTCTTGGCACAGGTCATTTGACATCAAAGAGTGATGTTTACAGCTTTGGAGTTGTCCTACTGGAGATGTTGACTGGTCGAAGATCCATGGATAAGAACCGACCGAATGGTGAACACAATCTAGTGGAATGGGCAAAGCCGTTTCTAGAGGACAGGAGGAGGTTTTATCGGCTAATTGATCCCCGTCTCGAGGGACACTTCTCAATCAAAGGCGCCCAGAAGGCTTCTCAGCTGGCAGCCCACTGCCTCAGGAGGGACCAAAAAGCCAGACCTCGCATGAGTGAAGTCGTAGAAACCCTGGAGCCTCTGCTCAACCTCAAGGATATGGCCAGTTCCTCCTACTTCTTTCAGGCCATGCAAGCTGAACGCTCCAGGTCCAATCTGAATGCTAAGAACGGCATCAGGACTCAGGGAGGGTTCGTGGTGATCAGGAACGGCCAACCAGTGAGGAGTCTGTCGATACCGCACGGTACCCATCCTTCCCCAAATAACATTCCCCGCCTCTCACCAAAACCCAATGGAAAAGTATGAGTCCCACCCCGCACAAACTTTCCGTATGCGTTGTCTGTAGTCCCTCTTAAGGATATCACCGCGACTGGAGGTCGCGTAATTTCGAGAGAGGCTGACATTGCTTCTGTCGACCAATTCGGCAAAAGCAATGCGGTTAGCTGTCTTGTGGCCGCTTTGTCCATTCACTTGGGGGTAAAGGCATGATCCTTTCTTTCCCCAGTTCCATGACTTGCATTTGTTGTATCTGAGCTATGTAGGCAGTTGTGATTGGAAGAGATCCCAAGGTAGGTGAGCTGGTTGTAATTTGAAGAGAAGGATGTCATCGTCGTGTAAATTTTCGAGGTGGACAAAGATATAGGATCATGCATTGATGCGTCGTTCCCCTTAGGATAATGATGCTTTCCACTCCGTGGCTGACGCCTAATTCCTTCATCCTCATGTTTCGCCTTCTTGGTTCATCAGAAGTAACACTTGTATAATGTTTTCAACTTGCGTAAGATTGCGTTGTAACACTTTCCTATCTTTAGCCAACAGTGTAAACACTTCTCTATCTTTAGCTAAGAGTCTTCTTGGCACAAATGTAGATATGATGCCTTTCATTGAATTCCTAATGATTGATGCAGAATTCCTTCATCCTGTTTCGAGTATCGTTCTTCCTTCTTAGTTCATCGAAGAACGGTCATATGATGTTCTCGACTTGTGTAAGATGGCACCGTAATACTTCCCTTTCTTTAGCCAACAGAGGACGTATCAACATGAATGTCGTCCAAAATGAGATAGGTTCATGCGATGCCATATTACTAGCGACATGAAAGGTACCATTTCGAGTTTCTTTAGGATACAATCGGTTTCCTGTGCTTTTCTAGGTCGTGGTGACCCATACCGCTCCTACTACTACGACCGAGGAGAAGAAAACATATCTGGATTGGCATCTATTGAATTAGATTGAGAGTGACCAGCTCGATGGTCAATGCAGCACAATCAGATAACGAAAGGTCTTCAGTCTGCCATGGATAATGTAGTTTTTAGCGTATCCTCCTCTTTTGGCCAGTTTTTTCCATACGATCTTACTCATTATATATCTCGTTATGTAAACAAATGGCAGTGGAAATGGTATCAATCCAAATACACGTGTCCAGTTTTGACCCAAATAAATAAAAAATACATATGTCCAATCAAGAGGCACCGTGTCCAATTTGGAGAAAAAGAAAGGATTTCGATTGAGCTATTGTCGCCTTATAGTGCAAAGTGCAACCCAAAACAAAGCAAGCTCTCGACATACCAATGTTTATTGTAAAACCTGCACCTGCATCCGAATCCGTAAAATCAGAGACTCTAGATACTCCAAAACTCACATGCCGCAACGGATGCATGTGCCGAAAACAAGAGCGACAATTCTTGCAGAGGCCGCTCGGAATCGCAGTTCTTCTTTCTCCCATTCGATTGATTGACAAGTGAAGATTTCTAAAAGTAGCCCCCAGGGTTCACGACGAGGATATTTATTTTTACGCCTCCAAAAACCACCTAAAAGTGGAGGGAAATTGAGAAAACCAGCATAACTCTCCGACAGAGATTACAACCAACCCAAAAGAAACAAATAAAACCATCAGTCTGATCGAACTACACAGCTTTCCTAAATTCATTTGTCCCATCAATGCTCCGAGCCACAAGTGAGGATAATACTCTCATCATGGCTTAAGAGCCAGGGCGAGACCAACCTTGGCACTTTTATCAATGGATTTGGTGTCGACCTCCCCGGAGACGGTAAAAAATGATTTTGGGCGCCACTCGTGCTGGATAAGAGCGCTCGCCTTACCAGAGTTATTGATCCGTGCCTTCAGCATGGTCAATGGGTCCAGCGCATGCTGGGTACCGACGGTTATGGTGTTTACATTGGAAGAAAAGCTGTGGGTAACCTCAGCACCAATGGCAGTTTTTGTCACAGGGTTCACTATGTGGTAATAGGATGCAGTCAGTGAGTCGCCCTTGTTGTTCCTGCGTAGACAATGAGAATGTTAAGCGAAATAGGAACAAAAAGCACGGAGTAACCACACCAGCTCTACACTTATATAATAAAGCAATCTAGTTTCATTCGCAAATTCAGAAGGGATATGTTGCTATGAGAACCCACTTGATTCTAAAAAAGCTAGAGGACCTCCTAATCTAAACGTTAGAAGAATGGCTTCCACAGTACATGAAAGGAAATATATAGGTTTTTAGAATGCGCCTATCTTCAAAAGAAGTACAAGCTATAATCAAGACTAAAGGCAGGTGACAACTTCAGAACATCCGAACAGTTATCTAGTAATGTCAACATTCCAGACCAGACAATGACCAGTGTTATTCAAGAGAACATGAGAGATCCAACATGGAGTACGAGCTAGGTACAGATATATAGAAACTTTCCGGTCCATGAACAGGAAATGCAAACTACTCACATGGCCAATGACGCAATCAGGTCAGAATTCGAGAAGCTGATGCCAGCATTGCATTTGGTGAAATTGCTTGTTTTGCTGTCAAATGACACATCCGTGCCAAGTGACAAAACATTACTTCCTAGCACAGCAGCAAAGTTGACAACAGGATTTGCAGTCAACCCAACGCTTGTGCTTATCCCAGCATAGTCATGCAAATATTGTAGCTCAATCTGTTAATTGCAAACGTCAGGAAGCACCTTTCTCTCAGTAACAATAATATATCCAGAAAAGGAGCTCAATAAAAGTAATGACATGCCCGACTCAGATGATTAACAAGAAAACCATCATCCTTTTCTAATCAGCATTAAAGATGCCATGAGACATGAACGCTCACCTGGCCAGACCTTTGATCTGGGACTGTAAAAGAGAATATTGTCTTCAGTCCAGGGCAAGGTTCGTCAACAGTAATTTTTGTGACAAGCTGGGTATTATGAGGCAAGGTTCAGCAAAACCATGAAACAATTAAGTAAGGTGTCAGAGATCCAACTTATTCTTGTAAAGAACTTAATGAGTTATAAGATCAAAATGTACAATATAGACTTAATCAGCCTCATAATAAGTTCTTGACATAAAAAGCCTTTTTCCACAACCATAACATACAGCCCACCATTTATGAATCCCCTTGAGCCACGATCCAGTACTTGGTCCCCAGTTTTAAATTTCTCTCCATGATTGCTGAAAATCGATTTACTTGACTCAAACTACTCAAATAGTAAACAAAGATAGTAGAATAGGGACCTGAAAATTGACTCACTTGACTCAACTACTCAAGTAGTAAACAAAGACTGTACAATAGGGTCCCAAAAAGCTTGCCTCCTACAGGTACAGTACAACCTAATTTAACAAATTAAAAGAGACAAGTACAATGCTAATTGATACTGCTAGCCCATTGGTCAATAGCACAAAAGTTGCAGTTTACCAATAATGTTCAGACACTAACTACTAAAGAGAGCACAGAGTCTTCCCTGATTACTGTAAAGAATTAACCAAAACCATGTTTTGAAGGATCACGAGAAACCAACCAGTGATCCCAATAAGCATATTCTTGCACACCATGTTTTTGACACCTAACCCATTTCCATTCTGATCATAGAGCTGGCATTTGCTAATGACAAGCAATCATCAGGAGTTTACATTCAGTATACCATTGGCCACTATCCATTTCTCCATCAACCCCCTCCCGCCCCTCGACACCCCTAGATATGATTTAGAGAAAGAACAACATGCTATAAGAGAGCTTTTCACTTTCTTCGTGTCATAAATTCACAACACTTACATTGGAGTTCGTGTCCACTTTGAAATCAGTTGTAACATTCTTGTTCTTCAGCTGGGTATTCACATCAGCCAGAAACAGCTCGCCTTTCTTTGTTGCTGAAGATGTTATAGTCTGCAATATCATTGTGAATCTCAGTTGCATTAACAAATAAATAATACGCGGCAGACAATCCCAGCAATTAAACTATGATACCAGACAAGAGTAAGCATTTTCATCCAGCTCGAACCGCGTGAAAAAGTGAATATCCAAGACAAAAGCAGGAATGTCAACATCTGACAGTTACTATAGCGCTCGAACTGAGAGCGAATTCATCGAGTTTATGACACCTCTTATTTCCAAATACAGCGAAAACCAATCGAAATCAGCAAACTCATTAACCGACTTAAAGGGCATCATTCTTCCGAAATTATCCGACGGTTTAGATCTGGAAACTAATTTTTCGGGCTCGGCACAACCACGTCCGAGTTAGAAATGCACGGCGGCGCGTGAAATCACACCGCTGTTTTGCAAACATCGACGGGACCGTCGGAAGTCCCCAAACAATCTCAAGAGGAAAGCTCGATCAGCCCCAAGATTACATCAAAATCTTAAGAAGAAACAGCCCGTCATTCGCCAATTCCACAACGCTCCGATTTCCCAAAACCACGAGACCGGTTTCAAATCGCGGCTCAACCAAGTGAACAAGCATGCAGAGGTCTCCCCCAAAAAAAAGAAACTAACAAAACAAAATAAAAAAAAAAACGGAGGGGGGAAAAACTCACGACTCCCGTGACCGAGGAGGTAGTGACGGTGAACTTGTGGTCGCTCTGGTAGTCCTTGTAGAGGAGATCTGCACCACAAACAACCGCGACGACGCGGGGTGCACGCGGCATCAAAAACAACCTCAAACGATCGGACTAAACGACGGAACGAGGGGATCCGGCGAGACGCGCGCGCGCGCGAGAGAGAACGGAGGAAACGAGCTCGAGCTCGGGGAGGGGAGGGGGGAGACGGGTCGGTCGGCGACTGACCTTTGGCTTTCTTGCCGATGTCGGAGTAGAGGCCGGGACCCTTGCCCATGGCGCTTCCGGCGGAGGCGGAGATCTCTCCCGGGTCGCTGAGTTGCAGAGGAGAGACGACGACACCGGAGCAGGAGCAGGAGCAGGGGGACGAAGGAGAAATGATTGCGTGGCAGCACGATACGGAAGCCGAGAACCCTAATTTGAGTTTTTTGTTTTCTTTTTTCGGGGTTTTTCTTTTATAAAAATTTTCTTTATTCGCCCTTTTCGCCGTCAAATATTGCGTAGATTTTCTAGCTTTTTTTTTTTTTTTTTTAATATCACCAAAAACCCCAAACTGATACATATGTGATAATTTTACCCCGAACTTTTCTTTTACCACAAAAAACTCCAAACCGGTGCATATGTGACAATTTTACCCCGAACATATCCTAAAAAACCCAAAACTGGTACACATGTGACAATTTTACCTCAAATTAAAATTTTAATATTATTTTTTCGAATTTTTGTTAATTTTTTTTCATTTTCAACCTCTGGCCGGTCGCCTGACCGGCGATCGACCAAAGGCAAAAGCCGGCGAGGTCAGCCCTGCTGGCTGCTGTCGAGGTCGGCCCCGCCTACTGCTAGCGAGGGCCGCCCTCGCCAGCATCGGGCGAGGGTCACCAACGTCGGGTGAGGGATGTCCTCACTCGCCCAGGTGAGGTCAACCTCTCTTGAGTCGGGCGAGGGCTGCCCTCGCCCGCACCGGCGGCCGGCGGGGCCAACCTCGCCGACTTCCGCCTTTGGCCGGTCGCCGATTCGGCGACCGGCCAGAAGTTGGAGATTAAGGAAAAGAAAAAATAAAAAAATTCAAAAATTCAAAAAAATAATAATATTAAAAAATTATTAGTTTTGGGTAAAATTATCACATATGTACCAATTTGAGGTTTTTCGTAGTTAAAAAAAATAGTTTAGGGTAAATTTGTCACGGGTTTACTAATTTGGAGTAAAATTGTCACATTTGTACTAGTTTAGGGTTTTTGGTGGTAAAAAAAAATTGGGGTAAAATTGTCACAGGTGTACCAGTTTGGAGTTTTTTGTGATAAAAAAAAAGTTTAGGGTAAAATTGTTACATATGTACCGGTTTAGGATTTTTGGTGGTATTAACCTTTTTTTTTAATTACCACTTACCAATTATTTTTATTATGAATTTTGGCCAAAATTCAATAAATACTACTTTAAGACCTTTTTAACTTTAAAAGGCACTGACGGTTTCTGAATTTTGACCAATGTGTAATGTGGTCTTTGAATTTTTAATTTATTCAATGTTAGTCTATGAACTTTAGTATCTTGAACTTTTAATTTATCTAATGTGATCCCTAGACTTTTGGTACGTATTCAACCAACATTAAATACTTTCATATAGTTAATGGACCAAATTGAACACGTACAAAAAATTCAGGTTCCATATTAAAGAAATTAAAAGTTTAGAGACTACATAGCATATTGAGCTACAGTTTAGAGACCACACTGAAAAAATCGAAAATTTAGGAATTACATTACACATTAGGCCAAAATTGAGGGATCATTTGCATCATTTTCTTAAAAAAAATTTGCATTTTAGTTTAATAAACACTACCCATCTACATGCATTTATTTATGTTTCAACCATTTTAACACAATTCAATTAAAAAGATATGATGCGTTCAACTGTCAAACTTATTATGAAAATCACGAATATATTAAGCAAAATCGAAAATATCGACGTGCTCCAAATTTTATGTCTCAACATAAATTAATAAGTGAATTAATATACAGAAAGCGAGTTTGTATAACGATCCCAGACTGGAAAGTATTGCTTTGATTTGGCAAAAGGTCGCTCGGATTAGATTAAGAAGCAGATACGTTAATATTACATAATAATTATTTTCGACCAACTAAATTAGGACATGTCAAGCGTAACTAATCGCTTTGAGCCATGCTAAGTTTCAATTAGTTTCTAATGCCCTAATTTCTGTTATTTTCGTCTCCCCCTGAATTTTATAATAATGATTTAAAAAATTTACGTTCAACGACGATAATCATTTTCATAAAAGTTACAGGCCATATATACAAAGCAGTCTTTGCAGTATAATTTGGGCAACGCTCTTCTTCATTTTTTGCAGAAAAATGATCAGAAATTCATTAATTTAAGATATTTAACCTAATTGAATTTGATCAGATCAATTTGGCATTGAACTGAATTTTTGAGAAAATTAGATGATTTTCTTTAGAAATAAATACACATTGTATCGGTTTAATTTTCAAGAAAATCAAGAATGGGTGCTACTTTCTCCCTCATGAAGAGTGGAGGATCTGGTTCTTGGGTCTTCTTGACCTTGAAGCCATCGATGACATTGGCAAGAGTCTCCTCGTTAGTTCAAAAGAGACCGCTTCTTCAGCATGCTAAAAATGGAATGTTTGTTCCCAGATCAACGCGTACTCTTCGCGTACAATACGAGTACGATCTGCGTTCGGCTGCGCGGCCTACGATATATAAGCTCTATTCTTCGCACGACGGAGTGTCTAGACCGGAGTGATGGGCACTGGTTTTTCCAAGAACCGAAGAACCAGCCAGCAGAAACTCTAGGGTCCGTTTCTGTCAACGGCCCCTTTTACTTGGTCAATTTTCTGCTGCGAGAACCCTAGTTTTCAGGCGCCAATGTAGTAGTGAATTCTGATCTTATAGGAAAACGAAAATGTCTAGAACGAACATGTGGATAGAAACGTAACCAGACGGGGTTCCAATGTCGTCAAACAGCTCTCCTCTTTTGCTGTCAAATGACAGACTGTGACCTCTGAAATAGTGATTGGTTGCCCTCCTAATCCGGTCCTTTTCCTGGACGCCATGCTTTGTGGTTGGGGAGCTATATAAGCGCGCGCCCCGCTTTTCGAATGCGTTCAAGTCTTGAGCCGAACTGACGCCGCCGACGAGAGTAGGGTATCGATGGCAAGAGCTTAGCGTATTCCGGTCGCTCCAATAAGTAGTCTTGGCAAGGTCTGATCGTTAACTGAGCGAAAAACTGCAGGATCCCACGGGCGACAGACCTTAGCCATCACTAACATTGTTTCGTTCCGACGCGACCCGGACCCTTGGCCTGTCGATACGGAGAAAAAGGAAAATAAAAAAAAGTGAGAATCGAAACGAATCGAAAAATATATCGGAAAAAAGACATGGAGGCAATTAAGCTCGTCGGATTCATCTTGGCCTTGTCCTTGGCTGTTCTAGTTCCGAGCCTCGAGGCTCATATCGGGGAGTTCGACGAGTACTGGCAAAAGCGCGCGGAGGAGGCCCAGAAGGATGCTCTCGAGGCATATAACCCCGACCCCGAAAACGTCACTGCCCATTTCAATTCGCGCGTTCACAGGTGAGGGCTCTTGCATCAGTAGTCTCGATTGGTAGAACATTGAATTAGCACAAACGATACGTTTCGTTTTCCGGTATAGTTGTGAGAGAACAAAATGACCTTTGGGTTCACGTTTCGAATTGATACAGGGTCCTAGATGGAACCAACAGTACAAGGAGGCAATTGCACATGCACAAATACACCGGCCCATGCGTCGCCACGAACCCGATCGACCGGTGCTGGCGATGCAGGAAGAACTGGGCAAAGGAGCGGAAGAGGCTGGCCAAGTGCGTGCTTGGATTCGGTCGCAAGACCACGGGAGGCAAGAGCGGTAAATACTACGTCGTCTACGATCCCTCGGACAACAACATGGTCAAACCGAAGCCCGGAACGCTCCGCCACGCCGCGATCCAGAGGCAGCCGCTGTGGATCATCTTCGCACGCAGCATGGTCATCAGGCTGAACCAGGAGCTGCTGGTGACAAGCCACAAGACAATAGACGCCAGGGGTGCGAATGTGCACATCGCCTACGGTGCCGGCATCATGATCCAGTTCGCCAAGAACGTGATCATCCACGGGCTACACATCCACGACATCGTCGCGAAGCCTGGGGGCACCATCAGGGACTCGGTAGACCACCTGGGGTTCAGGACACGGAGCGATGGGGACGGCATCTCCATCTTCGGCTCGACCAACATCTGGATCGACCATGTGTCCATGGCAAGATGCCAGGATGGGCTCATCGACGCTATCCAGGGCTCCACTGCCATCACCATCTCAAACGGCCACTACACCCACCATAACGACGTAACGTCTTCCGTCTCCTCCATTTACCGATGACCTCAATGTTCTGATCTCGATGAAAACTAAATCTAGACATTGATGTTTACATACATGCGGGGACATATGTGCAGGTGATGCTCTTCGGCGCGAGCGACTTGTACCAGGGAGACAAGATAATGCAAGTGACAGTCGCGTTCAACCACTTTGGTCGGGGCCTGATTCAGCGGATGCCGAGGTGCCGATGGGGCTTCTTCCACGTCGTCAACAATGACTACACCCATTGGCTCATGTACGCCATCGGGGGCAGCTCGCAGCCCACCATCATCTCCCAGGGCAACCGCTTCATCGCCCCGCCCAACTTGGCCGCTAAGGAGGTAATCATAAAAAGAACTGCAGACTGATTAAGGGTCGCATTCACGATGCGTGTTTGATCTAATGTAAACGCGAATTCCGAACGAATGACTAGGTGACGAAGAGGGACTATGCATCGCCAAACGAGTGGCGCAACTGGACGTGGAGATCGCAGGGCGATCTGTTGATGAACGGGGCCTTCTTCGTGCAGTCCGGGAAGCCGCTGATGAAGAAGCCGTTCGGGAGGCTGGACATGATCAAGGCGAAGCCCGGGACGTTCGTGACTCGGCTCACGCGCATGTCCGGCGCTCTCAATTGCAAGCCTAACCGCAAGTGCTAAGTTTAGACACTCGGTAAAGCATCATTGTACAATCGAGTGTTTCGGTTTGGGGGGGTGAAAGCAGCATATGGGAGATGAGAGGGAAGGACCATTTTCAATTTGAATGTTGATAAAGCAATTTCTGACCCCTAATCAAATTCATTACCTAATGCAAAAAGCGATTCCGTCGCTTCTACTTACATCGCCCGCGCGCACGCGAAATCAAACCATGCGAAGCCGGTGAAAAGCTTCAACTCCGGATTAGACCAGCTGCTTCACCAGCTAAATCTACAGCTGATAAAGGGTAAGATGATGACAAAGATAATGACATGATAAACCAAGCATAAGCACATGTATGTCTTGATTGTATCTCTGGTTTTTGACCCAAGTCAAGCTGATAGAGACTAGTAGAGAGGTTTCGGTGCACTTGTTCTTCTGAATCCCAGACAAATTTTGGAATATAAACACCTGTTCTTGTCTGAAAATCTGCATTAGGGTTTCCTAGGTGCTACCACACCACCACCATACCCACCATCCACTGAAATATTTGGATGAGGCGCATCGTGATGTATTATCGTGAATGTTTAGTGCGAGATTTTCGTATCCCAAAAGACCGGATTATTACTTAGTATTTTCCTTTTACATTCGTCGGGTCACGAAAGAAGACATATCGACATCGTATCATATATTTACTTACATTGCGATGATTACTGTCGATCGCCCGATCACATGCCGATTTGCCTATGCAAAGAACTTCTCTATGGAGATAGTTTCGAAGCTTGGCCGTATGAACTTGAAAGTTCTTAGGGTGCATTTAGTTCAGTTTTTACCAAAACTTTTCGAAACCTTAGAGGCCCTTGGGCAAATGCAAATAGCGTTTAACAATTTTTTTGGAGAGTTTTAGGAAAATACAATTGCATTTACAAATGTCATTGAAGGCCTTTAGCTTAAGACAAGTCCGAAAGTGCTTTGAGATTTGAACATTTTCACAATGCAAATAGACTTTTTATTCTTCCAAATTTGCCCTTGCTATACTTTCGTAATAACACAAATGTTCTTAAAAACCATAACGTTGCAAGCCACCGCCAACTTTGCCTGAGGTCACTCAACCCCCGGTAGCTAAGTTTTCGCCGGACAGGTTTGAAATTTTTATTTTTAAAAAAAAAAAACTAGTAAAAGTCCTTTACAAAATGTAGTTTTTTCCTAATGATACTTTAAGTCAAAATTGATTCCTAGTGTGTTCTTAAATTACACTTCACCAAATATCATTTGCATTTCGGAAACCCATTTTCACCTAAAAGTCCTTCTCATCTTTCCAAAGGCTTTCCCCCAAAATCGAGCCAAACGCACCCTCAGTCCCTCCTCGATACATACACGAAAACATGGTGTGAAGGAGAAGGAAGGAATCCCTATCGTTGGATGCCTGCTTGGGACGATTGAAATTTGATAAAATGGTCGGCATTCATGTCCAAAGTTCAATCAAGGATAGGAGAGAATAGTATGGAGGTTTATTCCCTAGAAAGCACCGCCTCGAAGCTCCGTCTCCACCACAAACTCCTTCCTCACCCACTTTTTTTTTTTTATCGGTCCTACCCTATTTCTCTCACGATACATATTCAGACTTGCGTCCCGCCTCTTGCAGGGCATGGACGCCGAAACCCATATCTTAACTACGCGACCCCACCCTTATCTCCCTGCGAAAGTGAAAATTCGAATTCCCCACCTCTCCATTCTCAAATGAGAACAGTGATCACTGGGGTAAATTCCCAGTGATTTTCCTCACCCACTTATTATTACTATTATTATTACAATTATTATTGTTATTAGTTGTCACATCGTGTACTTCTTCAACAACCAGACGAAACTTGGCCTAGTTAATTATCACATAAATTGGACGACGAATCCAAAGAAAGAAGCTGGAGGGCATGAAGAGAGTGCAACGATCAATTGGATCAGTTTGGAGATTGGTCTTCTTCTTGCAGACACTTCTCTTTCCCTTTTCTTTTCTTTTTTTTGTTTAAAATTGTCTCGATTGTTTTTCTATTCGTGTGTGCACCACGGAAAACATGATGCTCAAGGCGTTCTAAAGTGCTCTTCTCCCTCAGCTCGCGTAACGCGACACCATATCGTTTGATTTAATCTAATCTAATCTCTGACCCTAAATCGTAGAGACAGCGGATTGAAGACCAAAAATCCATGAGCTTGATCACAATGGAACAGCCAATGTTCTGTTGGGGCACATGAAACAGCTTGCATCTGTCGGATGGAGGAGAGAAATTCAATCTTTGAGCCACCAAACAACACATTGACGTGGTCTATAAGCGAAACTCCAATTCAATACAAGGAGTGTTTCGATCATATTCCTTTGCCGTCCTTCGAATCTTCGAGTATCTTGAAAAGGGTCGCATGGTTATGCAAGTATTTCGTCGCCGGTCCAACGTCGCAAAACTCATAAAATTTATCATCTAGACTCGGTCTATTGTCAAAGCATTAGGCTCAAAACTAATGTGGACGAACAGAAGCCTTTACTCGAGACTGTGGTAGATTATGCGTATCTATGGGCCAAATCACACTATTGTATAGTGTATACCCACCGAATACAATCATCCAAAGAAACTCTCATTACAATTTCAAACCCAATAAACCATGGAATAATAAGATCCTCTGCCTCGGGCCGTCAGACATGGTAAAGACAAGTCCTGTCCTGCGTTGCTCCGTAGTAATAATCGCCAACCTCGTCTCATTCCAAAAACAGTTGTGACAACTAGAAGACAAACCGTGATTAATTAAAGAAACGAATTAGGACCTCAACAATATATATATCTTGTCCATGGACTTGGTATTCTGGTCAAGCTAAGAGCACAGACAGGAAGAGGCCAGGAAGAAGAACAAGGGAGAACTGAAGCAAGCGAGAGAAATGGAAATGATGACGGTGAAAGCCGAAGAGAACACGGGGAGGCGCCGAGTTTATGTGGCGGCAGATGGCGAGGCGCCACGGCCGTGCATCGTCAAGAGGCGCCGGAGAGACCCCCCGGCCCCTTTGGTTCTGCCCAGTTGCGACAACAGCCAGGTCCAGCAGCCGCAACAAGGGGACCAGATGTCTTCGGCTGCTGCCGTGAAGAGGAGTTCGAGATTTCGCGGCGTGAGCAGGTGCTGGAGTCTCGAGACTTGAGAGTCTGTCGCCCAAAACGTTGAATACTCGTTGAATCTTGAATCAACCATCTCTGATTCAAAATTTGTTATGTGGACTCAACAGGCATAGATGGACTGGCAGATATGAAGCTCACCTGTGGGACAAGCTCTCCTGGAATGTGACCCAGAGAAAAAAAGGAAAGCAGGGTATGTTTCAAAACTTGCTCAGTCACATGAATTCCTCATTATTCCTTTTTCAAGAATGCTAATGTTGTTTTGTCATGCTTGGTCGGACCGTTATTTGCTCCGGAACCTAATTGGGGATGAACAGTTTACCTAGGTGCTTTTGATGAAGAAGAAGCCGCCGCGAGAGCATACGACTTAGCCGTGCTCAAGTATTGGGGGACATCAACTTTTACCAACTTCCCGGTATGCATGACTCGAGAAAAGAATCGATACCTTTCCCATGAAACTATGGGAGATAAAGCATCTCTTCTGAATAAGCCTATTAATCATCTGCAGATATCAGATTATGAGAATGAGATAGAGATAATGCACAGCATGACAAAGGAGGAATACATGGCTTCATTGAGAAGGTGAGATCTGACTATCAAGCCAAGCAATGACCATCTCAACGACATTTGAGAATTAGCCTTCCCTGACTAACATCCTCCGGGTTATCTTTTCGACAGGAAAAGCAGCGGCTTCTCTAGAGGTGTATCGAAGTACAGAGGAGTTGCCAGGTGATAGCTCTATCAAATTTATGTTCTTACCACTTCACACCAGTCGTACAAATTCACTAGGAAAAGTTCACCATGAACCTAGAACAAGAAAAGAAATGCCTTTTAACTTGACTACGCACATGCTGTGCAGGCACCATCACAATGGCAGATGGGAAGCGAGGATCGGGAGAGTTTTTGGGAACAAGTACCTCTACCTTGGCACCTACAGTAAGCTACCTAACAATTTTTATACCGTTAGCAGCATAACGCCCACGGCAATAAGCCGATTATTTTACCTGGTTCTGTCAATGCACTTTCCGGTTAGATTAAATGCAATGTTCTGCTTTGGCAGGCACTCAGGAGGAAGCAGCTCGTGCCTACGACATCGCAGCAATCGAGTACAGAGGGATCAATGCTGTCACCAACTTCGACTTGAGTACTTATATTAGATGGCTAAAGCCGGGAACAAACACCCCTAATGCTGCACTTGAACACCTCAGTTCACTAGAACCTCAGATGGTTCCTTCGGTCCCCAATTTCACTCCGCAAGAAGAGTCCGATAAATCTCTGTTGTTCAACGCCAATACTTTCACAGCAGACTACCTCGACTCTCCTCAAAAACCAGATGTATTTGAAACTAAAGTCCCTCTTATCTCATGCAACAAGTCTTCTTCACCTAGTGCGCTCAGCCTCCTCCTTCGATCATCGGTGTTCCAAGAATTGATGCAGAAGAACTCAGCGCTTTCCGAGGAGGACACCGACGGGGAAGAAACAAAGAACCAACCACGGTCAGGCAATGAAGATGAATTTACAGGAATTTTCTACGATGGAGAGGGTGATTTCCATTCGATTGTTCTTCAAGCCAAGTTATAGGTTTGCAACAAAGAGGGTTGCAGTTCATTTTGTGAACGGATACAGCGACGACAGCATATCCTACAGATTTAACCCAATAACTGCAGGTTCCTTATTGCCCTTACAGTGGTGGAACATAATGTAAAGAAATTTTGTCCGGAAAAGGGATGTAAAGGTTTTCTTCAATGTCTAACAATAATTCATGGCTTAGCCTACCACGGACAACAATTTTTTCACTCGCGATGAGTAAGTTCATTAAATACCAGAGCTAGCACAGGATGCCATTGCAGAAAAAAAAATTGGCTTGCCTAATGATAGTACAACTGCAGATGCCGCTCAATTTGGTCCCCAGTATATGTGCTTGAACGAGTAATCGTGACTAGTTTCATCGCCTATTAAAAAATCTCTTCATATGCATCAAATAGTTCTACATATCCAATTCACAAGAAGAGACTCCAAAGTCAAACTACAAGGTAGATTGATTTTAATGTGATTCCATTACACTTTATCATGGAGGATCCTCTTCTGCTAGCTTTGTCATCACTCTCTTTACCTCATGTCCACAATCTCCACTTTCTTCTGCATACGGTCTTCAAAATATCCTCTGATACACAGACTGCCACTATCAACGTATACTGAAGCTCCATGAGAAAAGTAATTGTGCTTAAAACGAAAGGTTAAGGATATCTCAAAAATGAGTTTCTCAACCCTTAAGAACCATCTCGTTTTTCCCTCCTCTGTATACAGAACTAATCCTCTGTTTGTCCAATCTGAGGCATGGCCAAGCAGATTGGTTAGGAGTATTTTGACATTAAAATTTAATTTCCCACATCAGAAGGAAGAGTAATTTCATAGACCTTAATGAAATATTTGAACAGCCCATCTCCAAATAAACGCCACTTGAGAAATCTTTGTACAGTAATCCTAATATTTGTTTTCTACTTGTCTCTAAACCCCAAACAAAGAATTGAATCATGAGTCTAGTCCGGCAGCATTCTCAATTTGTGCATAAGCACGCTTCACTTATAGTTAGCAAAAGTCGGTTCTTCCACTTGTCTCAGATCTCTCAGTCTAGCTGGTTTTGATTTTCGACTCAGGAACAAGGGTAATTCCAAGTTGCCTGCACATCTAGGGGTTTTCATATTGGTTAGACAGGAGTTCCCTGATGAGCTGAAACCTCACTTTTTCAAATCAATTTAGCAGGGGAATGTTGATTTAACCTGAACCTTAAAGTTTCTTGCTTTTACTATATTGACACGGATACATGCCTCTCAGGTTGGAACATCAGTTCCCGCTACATTTACACTCAATCTGTCATCACCTCATAAAGGATCTATCTAAAGAGAATGGAGGCAATGAAGTAGCACTCAGCACTATTCATATTATGCTTAGGAAGCTTTAAAGGAGGAGGAACAGACATAATCTTTTATGCGGACAAGGAGAAACAGCACGTCTTTACCAGGAACATCACAAAATCATCACAAGGCATAAAATTCTGGACAGATCAAACAAGTTCAAGACGAGCGCAGTTGCATACTGTTCATTTCGAAATACCAACAGTGGAAACATGGGATAGATCATGCACGAAGATTTATATTTGCCTCGACTTCCTTTCAATGGGGCTGAGAACCAACATCCTCCTATGAAACTTGATCCAACTTAGTCTCACTTAGCATTTCAACAAACTAGCTGTCGTCATTCACATAGCTGTCCTGGACAGGATGAAAAGCTGGTACAAAAGGAGTCGTTTCCAGCAGTAGTATTCAGGGACACTGTATACGAATTTCCTATTGCAAAAAGCATTAACATGATTGATGCCTCCAAGAATTCCAGATCAAACGACTCATGAAGATAGATTCGCATAATAAGGCGAAAACTAAAAGCAGTTTACATATAAAAAATAATTCAAGCTCAGCAGTTATGTTTACTGCAATTATCATCCGGTAAGTTACAATATATCAAGAACAACCAAAGCTTGCTATCAAAAAAAAGAACAGTTGAGTCTCAAATTAAGATGGAAGCTCAAACTAAATGTTCTAAGAAAACTAAACCACTGGCTACTGACCTCTCAAATTTGCTGTCACGCTGAAATACAAGTGTTTGTATTGCTTCCGTTCTTTTTTACATGCCTGTCCTGCTTCTCCCAGTATCATCAAAACTGCTTTCTTTTATTCCTAAAGATCCTATCGCGTTTAGTCCAGACATAAAGGAAAGCAAACACACCCACCGCAGAAATTGACATCGAACCCCAGGGAAGAGGTGGATCCTTAAAGCAAACAAGAGATGCCTCAAGTTCTTGTGATGCATGATAAACAAGTGAGTGGATGCCATACAGATCGTGATCGGAGGACCTCATGTAGTACAAAGCCATCTCGAAATCAAAATGCGACAATGCAGAAACAGCTTTGTCCAGCTTGTACTTGAACAAATTCCATCTTTGTATGAATTCGGCAAGTCGATTAAATTTAAGAAGATTTCTGTCTCCGCCATGTGACATTATGGATTCAAGAACATCGATAGCACTAGTTATGCTGTAATTCAAAGATGTTAGGAGGACATTTCTCCGTGCTGCATCCTTTTGGACGAACGACAAAGACGAGATCTCCGAGAATGGCCCAAATGGTGTCTGCCCAACACTCCAAGTATAGTCCACCAGAGTGTTATTATGCCTCGAGCTCCATAACAGATGGGTAGGTGAAACTCCCCACATACTCTGCAAGATAGAACCGACTAGAGGCCGCTCGAGATCCCTCGTCTGAGCAAAAACATGACGGCCATTGCAACTGTAATCACTCACCGTCTGTGTAATCTTCGTCCTCACTGCGATCACCATATCCTTAAAAGAAACAGATTGATGATACCGGTCAAGCAACAAGAGAGCATTCAGATCCAAATCAAACACATAGACAGGAAGCACCCTGCCATAATCCTCCTCAGGGAACCCTGCCAACCTCCTAAACTCGTCAGCCGAATCAGTCAATATCTGATGCAAACGCTTTGAGTCCAGGTACTCATTCACGATCAGAGTATAATTATCAAACAAGAACCTGGAAGTGTACGAATTTGTAGCTCTTGAAATCGCGAAAGAACAAATCGGGCAGTCCTTATAGTTCACTGAATACTCCTTAAAGCTCAAAGACTGATCACCAAGCAACAACCCACCATCATTCACCTCATCCCTGAACACCCTCTCAATATTCTTCCAGTCCAAACCACTCGAATCCCTCGTCTCCGAGCTATAAACATGTATAAACTGAACAATCAAGGAGTTCTCGAAAGGGACCGGAATTTGCAGAGAGGGCACAACGAGCACCTGGTATGCGCTCCAGACCAGAGATGCCAAGTCCGCGTGGAGCACCTTGTGCGACTTGGGCCGACCGTGCAGCGACGCGAGGGGATGGAACTCGCCCCGCGGCAAGACCCCGTCGCCGGACAACGCGGGCCCATAATCGACCGGCCCCGCCGCCAAATCGATCCAGACGTACCTCTCCCTCCCGGTCCAAATGCTCCCCAGGCATTTCGTGAACCCCGGGGAAGACTCCCCCGGCGTGTAGCCGTACGCGTACGGCTTCTCCTGCGTGCCAAGGTCGAGGAAATAGACGTAGACCCCCTCGACGGGCTTCTCCCTCTCGAAGTCTTGCCGGATCAAGCCGTCGACGGCGGCGTGCGGGATCGAGAGGAGCGGGGAGCGGAGGGAGGAGGGGGACTTGGCGATCTCGGCGCGGAGGGCGTCGGAGAGGGAGGAGGAGAGGGAGGAAGGGGCATGGGAGACGTCGAGGTGGAGGGAGTGGCGGAGGGAGAGGCGGTGGGAGGGGCGGCCGCCGCCGGAGGGGGAGAAGGGGGCGATGACGTGGAAGTGGCCGGAGGGGAGGGAGGCGGAGAGGAAGGAGGAGAGGAGGGACGAGGAGTCGGGAGGGAAGGAGGGGCCGACGAGGCGGACGTGGACGGGGACGGCGAGGGAGAGGGCGGAGAGGGCGTCGACGAGGCGGCTCAGGTGCCGGGTTTGCTGGCCGCCGCCGGGGTAGGGCTGGACAGAGAGGGAGGACTTGAGGGACGAAGGGAGGGCGAGGAAGGAGTCGTTGGCGGCCTGCGGGTCGCGGCGGTACTGGTCGCTCAGGAAGGTGTCGAGGCCGACGATCGGGGCGGCGGGGGTCGCGGCGGCGGCGGAGGAGATCGCGAGGAGCAGGAAGAGCCCTAGCGCCGCCGTGGCTCCGGGGGCCATCGGGAGGAGGAGGAGGCGGCGGCGGCGGCGGAGGAGGAGGAGGAGCGGCTGTGGCTGTGAGTGAGTGCCGTCAGCGTGGGAGAGCGACGGCGGCGATCGGAGCGAAATGAGAGGATGCTGGCGGACCCAGTCCTTCGTCTGGTCCGTCGAAGGGAAGGCGAGAAAACGGAAGTCAATGCCTCGTTTAAGCGCTTAAGCCCAACCCAACCAAAGGGGTCCAATTCAAGTCAAGGACTTGCACAAAAGTGCCATGAAAGTCATTTTTAGGATTGTTTACCTTAGTGTTATTTGGCATGCCATCCTAAATAGAATGTCCGTACACGGAATGTACATTTTATCTGATTGCTGGAGAAGTTATATTGTGTCGAATCGATCCGTCTTTTACGCAACTCATCTTGAAACATGTATCAGGTGGGAGGTGGCAGGGTTTCAGAATAGATCTCTCCATTCGCTAGATATGGAATTTCTCGATATGCTGTCGAATTGAATTTATCTTGGCTTGTATGATGTGTCCGAAATTCCTCATCCTATATTCTTAGAGAAATGGTGATTATAATTTAGTACGGAGTAATCAGACTACCGGTGTATCACCAATGGAGGTAAGGGTAAAAAGAGAGTGGCATTAAGGGAATCTCTACTACGTATAGATTGTAGCCACCACGGTTTTTGGACTCTAATAGATATATATACACACATATATATGTACTGGCCAATAAAACACCCTCCTCCCTCTGTATTTGTTGAAGTGGTGCTAGCTAGATGTCATATCAATTTCGCGTGTCAATATTTGCCTCGTAAACATTCAGAAGCTGCATAATGATCAAAGCTATTAAATGTCCAACAATGAAAGGTCTTGATTACAAAATTAAACTATTTAAAGAGCTCGATAACACGAGAGAAAAAGTTAGAAACTGCTTTTCCATGAGCTCTTTGTTACTATCGGTGTAGGACCAATAGAGATTCGATGTGATTGCATCGCGATAAGGAATCCTCATAAATGGGGAATGCGACTATCGAGATTGCCACCAACGTGATGAAGCAAGCCCAGGAGGTGGGTAGAGGGGAAGGAGTGGCTCGAGTCTATTCAGTAGCACTTTTGTAATTGTATGACCATTTCTTGAAACACCTGCTTATTTCGCATGTACTTTTCGAGACCCCTTCCGAATCAATCACTTAGTTATGATTGCAGCCGACAAGGGAGAGGCCTTCCTATATTCTCCGTTACTTGTGTGGATAAGGCCTATCTTATAGGTTGAATATGTGTAAAAAGCAAAAGTTAGAGAACTAAAAATGCACTTAGCTAACGAAGAAGCCAAGTCTTTGGTGATAACAATAACAACTACAAAGAATCAACTCCGACCTTGGGCCTGGTTAGACCCAATCAATGACATTAGACATCATTTGAAGACCAACTACTAGAATCCACGAAGAGCCCACTTGTAAAGATGGGCTTCACTCATTGATGCAAAATGTCTCCCTCCAAAGGCCCATGTCATCTCTTCCTCAATCTTCCTTTCTTTCATTCTTCCTTTTTTCCCTTTTAAAGACTTACTCCACAACATTTACCTCTTTGCCTAGCCGAAAAAAAAAATACACAAAAATTTCAATTTTTCGTCCATGTAATTTCGCGCATTTTCTAATCAAATTTATGTCATTGTGACAGTCGCATTAGTTGAATATGGTCGGATTTGGTCTTGTAGGGACTTGATTAGAAATTCGTTGAAAATCAAAGGACTTGATTAGATAAATTGAAAGCACGGAGACTTGATCTGAGAATGCATGAAAATACAAGGATGGAAAGCATAATTTCTCTCAAAAGAATAATATAATCTGTGGCTCTATGGGCCAAAAAATAAGAAGAAGAAATATCCGGCTCTTCCACATCGGGATGAAAAAAGTTGTCAAAACATATTAATGTGCACGGCACGTCTAATACTATTTATTCTTCTTCTTTTTTGTCAAAAACACAACAATTTATTCGAAGTGAGTTGATGCATGTCGGAACGGTTCAAATTCAATTAACATGATTTTTTCAAAGTTAATTGAATTTGATCCGGTTCGCATCAACGCACTAGTGTTCATGAATTCGCCGTCCTTGTTGAAACAAGAAGATGGGCATGTTCATATGTTTGTCATGATTGTGGTACGATGATTTCCAATCTCCTAAAACATTTCACACTGATCACGTGGCATCAATGATATGATAGAACCTTAAAGAGGTCGAAGCTTAGAGATCTTCTTGAGAATCCGTGCGAGGATGGTGAGAATGCCGTCAGCCATGATGGTTGAAGCTTGAGATTTTGTCGTTCTCTTCCTCCAAAGCACCGCATGTGATGATGATTCATAGTTAATCCCCGCAAAACGATAAGGGACAACTTTTCGTTGATTTTGGGATTTTCTAGGCTTCATTGATTGCTTGCATTCATGCATGTACGCGCAACCCGTTCAACATGGCACTCATTTTTCTTTGAAAAAGAAAATTCAAAGCTTCTTGTTGGGACCCTAAAAAACGGATCTCCAAATCGTGGCAGTATATAAGAATTTAAAGGATTTACGATCAGCGGGTGAAATTTACTGACACTTCCATCAAATGTCTAGCGTACATTCGTACGAACGGGGATTATAAGATTTCTTGGCATCTACGTTCAACTGTCAAGATTGATTTGCATTATAAGACTCACTCACGTTTCATTCTTTTATCGCACCTCATTCGTGCAGCATGCATTATGCAGCACCAAAAACTTTTGTTTTTCATAAGCTTGGAGTATCTCCATTCATCTGAGTTTTATGACATGCATATAAGTGGCCAAGGGTCAATGCATTGCTTAAAAGTAGAAAAAATGGCAATAAGCCCAGTCAAGGGCCATCTAAAAAGCCCGAACCAACCCAATCTGACCAAACCGAAAGTTTCAGGTTGGTTCTTGTCCGGTTCGGGTAATGACTTAAAATCCAGTTATTGTTATGGTCTCAATTTTGTTCAGGTCACAAACTCAAAGGACTCGAATCAAACCGAAACATGTAAGTTTTTCAAACCCTAATTGCCCCGCCGAATTGTCATCACTCTCCTTTGTGATTGAAGCCCTGGCCCCATCGATCTTGGATCCATCTCTTTCTTGGTGTCTTTGTCCGACGGAGCGAAGTGTCCATTTGCTTTATTTAGTTCTATTCAGTCAAGTTCCGCTCACACCGTATGTCCACCTTCTTCCCATCAAATTTCTTTATTTCTTGCTTTCGTTCGAACAATCCGTCTTGGAGATTGATACCCGATGAGTTAAAGTTCAGGGACTATCTGTCTCATTATTCCTCCTGTTTCAAAAATCAATTTTGAATCCCGCACACTCTTAGAGACAGCATATGCAGACACGAGTTTGACTCCCAGATAAGCATTTGAGCGAAGCCATTTACGAGAGCTCGAGCATGGGACCGTTGGGTTGGTCTCAGAGATTGATACCCTACTTGGACCGACCTAACAATTCGGGTTATATGAGTTACGGGTCTCGACTTGAGTCAAGTGTCATGGAAAACTGACTCGAATTAGATACATCAGTACCCCTGCCCACATCGATACCGAGGAGCCACTTGCACGTGCATGCCTAAGATTCTCTTTTTCCTCCTCCTCCTCCTTAACCTTTTGCGCAACCCGAACCAAAATATGAACCGAAACAACACATGGAAGCCCACGAAATTGGCCTCGAACGGGTATCTCGAGTGATTTTCATTAGGTCCAACGCCGATGCAAAAAGAAATTTTACACCCAAGCATCGCCGTATTCGCATAACTCGAGCTCGTTACGAAATTTATCTACTAAAGTCTATAGTCCTCTAGAGGCACTTGTGTAGATCGTCGTAGTGGTGGTGGGGGGGAGGGCCCTTGAACTCCCCGGACCGTAGCCATGACGTGTGGACGACGTCGCGCATACGAAATTAATCCATACCGTTTACTTCTTCAAATGCAGCAAACTCCAAAACCGACTGCACCCACAGTTACGTCCCCTTTTTCCCCTGTTTCTCCATTTGTCCTTCTAGTTTTCTTCTTCTGCCATGCAGTTTGCTCACGCTCGTCCCTCCATATTTTGCCGGGTCAAGACGACACCTCACGTAATCATCGCCGCAAAAACACCTCCTCCCTCCTCTTCGATCGCCAACCACTCCCCCTTCGAAGTGGCACCAAGGCCTAACGATTGGGTCAGGTTCTCCATTACTAATTTAAAGGTGTTAACAATTAGTCCTGAATTCAACCAAGTTGGGTATTATCATAACCTTTTCTAGGTGTAGCTTGCTCAACAAAAAAGATGCCGCACCACCTCGCGAGGGTCACCAGACGAAATGATGAGCGTGCGTTGTGTTTTCTGCGGCGAACCGGATTCAAAAACCCTCAAATGGCGTACCCTCGTCTTTAAAACTGTGTTCTTACAATAATAATAAAAAAAAAAGAATTCGCCGACCACTTATTCGTTCTTTCGGGCTACACGAAAAAGTTCATATTGTGATTTATTTTCTATGGTTTGAAGTACATTAAGAATGTAATTTACCGGACGTCAAAATAACGCAAATACTAATCACGCAGCCTTTTCTACCTACGGGTTTTTGACACTTACCATGTCTTCATGAAGGTGAGGTAATACTACTGAACTTTCTTAATACGGTGAGAAGGAATGACAAAGATTGAAAAAAACATCAACATAATATTTTGTATAAAGTTGTTGAATTTAAGGATGCCATTTAATCGATCTTTGAAATTTTAGTGTAAATAGTAGTAATTTTTTTTTAAAAAAATTTGTAATTTCTAGGCGATGCAGTTAACTAAATGTTGAGGCTATTAGAACATCAAATCTTTGCGAGTCGGGGTCATGCATGCTTCGATGTAGTCGGATGAGTTTTTAAGAGATGCTTTTGAGTATGACGCCGGTTGGCTGCTCACCTATGTCGATAACTCGAATCGAACTAGTTTGAAACGATTCGAGCTCTTTCAATTTGTTCGAAGTCTAGGAATTTTGCTAGCATAATAGTTTTTAAGCCGCCGTGAGAGTAACGACATATTGTGAGTCATAAATTTTTGAAAAATGAAACCCGACAACAATATTTAATTATTTTTTTGTGGCCAAGAATAGACTAATAATCTCACGATGGATTAAGTACAGTCATATGAGCATTTTTCTTTCAATAGTGATGTTTCAACTAATTTTGGCACGAGAAAGTAAATAGATTTTACTAGTCCTATCAAAAGTAGATAATACACTCAAAAACTAGGGGATTTGAGAAAACATTTTGTTCGTGGCATGAACCTAAGTGATTATACCAAGTTATATACGGTTAATATCATGAAAAAATCCGAAATCGATATATCTGTGATAAATTTACAAAAAAAAAATCCCAAACTAATATGCCTGTAACAAATTTACCCTCCGTTAGTTTCCGTTAAATTTTCTTGTCTAATTGCCGAGTTGAATGATACGTAACAATTGACGAGTATACTAATTTTGGGTTTTAACCTCCGTTTATCACATATGTAGTAGTTTGTAATTTTTTGTGGTATTAATCCAATTTTATAAAAATTAACATAAAGTAAATTTGTCACAAATATACCAGTTTAGGGGTTTTTGTGGTCAAAAAATTAGTTTTTGGTTAATTTGTCACATGTGTATTAGTTTGGGGGTTTTTTGTAGTAAAAAAATTAGTTTAAGGTAAATTTATCACATTTGTATCAATTTAAGGTTTTTCGTGGTATTAATCTATCGAATTTGAAATCTTGAGCTTCTCGATATATGAAAATATATATAGTCGCCTAACTTGCTCTACTAAACTTAAAGAAGTGAAGTTGGGTGATACTTGATACTGTTATACAAAGAATAGAGAGAGAGGATAATTATCCAAAAAATCTTAAACCTATTATATAGTGGTCAATTCGACCATAGTCAAATTAGTCGTATACTTTTTAACGATTTGCCAATTTTTTTTTCTTTCTTTCCTTTTATTTTCCTTTCACATAGGACCGGTACTCAGCGAAAGAAAAGGAATAGGAAAAAAAACAGAAAGAAAACAAAAAAATAAAAATTCAGAAATATTTTAATAATTAGTGAAAAAATTGTCTGCTTCAGTGCTGGCTACATTACGTATGATAGAAGGCATTGACTGGACCGCCCCGTTAGCGATTATTTGGCCAGAATAATTACATTAGCAAATTGTTAAAAGGTTTAAAACAAAATCGACACAATTGAAAGATTTAAAATTGAATTAGCCTCCATACAAAAGGTTTATAACTTTTGGACAATTTTCTTGATAATAGAAATAGGTTCTTTAATTTTTCTTTTCCCATGCATGGTTCTAATCAATAATGGAATGATTGTTCTTTTCCTAAGGTGATTTAGTTATTGAATGCATTTCTGAAGTTTTTATTTATTTTTAGGGATATATTTATTGGAAGTCCTAAAACTTGTCAAGAAAGTGCAATTAAGTCCTAAAACTTGCAAAAAGTGCAATCAAGTCCTAAAACTTATCAAATCGGTGCAATCAAATCCTTCTCTTAACTCCATCCAACTTGGTCTATGAAAAATGCTAACGTGATATTTTTTAATATTTTCTCTCTTCAACGTGGCGATGACATCAGGAGATAATATTAATTTTTTTAATCTAACTTAAACAAAATTTATATTAAAAATCATATTTGGGACCAAAACGACGTCGTTTTAGCCTTATGTTTTATGTTTTAGCCAAGTTATCATCACGTAGGAGATAGAAAATATTTTTAAAAAAAAGTCACGTTGGCATTTTCCGTTAACCAAGTTAGACGGAGCTACTGGAAAAACTCGATCACACTAATTTGATAAGTTGTAAGGCTTTATTACAGTTTTTGTAAGTTTTAGAACTCGATTGCACTTTCTTGACAAGTTTTAAGACTTCAGTGTACATATCCCTCATTTTCAATTAGGCGACGCAGTCCATTTAAATAATAGAAAAAAAACAGGAAAACTTCTGTCGCATTTGGCAAGGAAGAAAAAAGCAAGTGCGAATACAACAAAATTGGGGAAGAATATATTGAATCTAAATCATGTTGCCTTCCAAATTGTCTTGTACCAGGATACTTTTAACAGGAGCTGGGCTAAAGAAAGTCGAAGTGCAGCGGCCCACGTGCTAGTATTTTATAACGACCCTCGAATTAACGATTATTTAATATCCACTAAGTACGAAATCGATTGGCAACTCCTTCGATTAAATTACTGTTTCCTAAACTCCAGATCCCATGCTCGATGCGCTTGCCAAAAATCATTATTATCTCCCGATCACGACGGTCGAATCGCGGTCCTCAAGATTATCTCTTGCGAAAAACGAAAAAGAGAGAGAAAAATAAAGAAATTGAGAAAGGATTAATCTAACACGCGAAATTTTGTGGGACCGCTCTCGTTGTAGTTAGATTTGAGTTCTCGATATTTTTTTTCTTGTTATGATACGGTCATGTCACTAATTTGCTTTATTAGTAATTGAGTGCTTCCATTAATTGTTAATTTAGTTGACACAGTAAAAGAATTATCATGTGGATTAGGGAGAGAGAGAGAGGGAGGACCCAACGGTCGGGCAATGGTTGTCGGCCCTTACCGGTGCTTGTGCCCTAGTGAGGGCACGAGCATTGGATGGGCGAGCTCTTTCTCTCCCTCTCTCTCTCTCTCTGTACTTTTCTTTTTTTGAATAGCTAATGTTGCATGCCATCATATTCACGTGGCAATTTAAGCGTCGCCTTAATCAGCAAACCGTTGCATTTAGCGAAATTGTTGGAATTGCTAGTCACAAATGAAAAAAGAATGTGATCGCACGATTCTAAGTGAATTTAAGGACTCGATTGCATGATTTGAGCAAATTAGCTGGTCGATTTCATCGATAAAAAAAAGAGTATTCTATGGCCCAATTTATGCACATATGGCCAGAGGTAGTTGCCAAAAAGTGGCATTGAGTGGGCTCAAGAATAGAATTCGTGCTATAAATTAAGAGCCTAGCTACTAGCTCAAAGGCAAACACTTCACCTTGTTTGGTCAATAAATTATGGTAATCTTGGAAGGGTAAGAAGATCTTCAATAACCCAAGACACATTCACTGTTAAACATGCAAATTAGGGTTTCAACATTCACCTTTTACCAAGCAATCAATTCTTTCCTAATTTCAACCTAATATTATCGTCATTAAATCCACCTCCGTTACCAAAAGTATGCTTATTTCCGCATTGGGGTTCGATGAACCGACCACCTAGTTATTATCCGATGTGTGTATCTGATGTGGACCTCATTTTCAAATGTCCATCCACTGCATCCCGGTCGATGAAGTTAATATAGATCTCGTTTGTAGATGTCGAGCTGGTGAGGAATGTTGGCCGGCTCAATTGCCATATTAGCAGGCATTTCGCGTTTATGTGGGCACGATATTTATCTTCGTAAGAAATTGGACTAACTTCCTTAAGATTCGCGTGTTTAAAATAGCAAATCCACCCGTCAAGAAATTCATAGAAAACTCCAAACTTATAAAAATCAAAAAGATTAGGGGGGCAGCAAAAAGCATTAATAAGAATAAAAAAGAAGGAAGGAAAGGACGAAGAGAGAAGCAAAAAAAGATGAAAAACAGAGAGATTGACCAGACAAAAATCCGCCATTTGAACAGCCCACAGGAAAGCCAAAAGCAACGGCCCATGGTTTTGGCTCTCCCCCGTCTCCTCTAATCCCGCTCTCTGCTTCTCTCCCTCTCCGTTTCGACCCCCTCTTTAAATCCCCCTCGGATGCATCGGTCGCCATCATTTGCAACTTTGCACCAGGCAGGAGGTGCACGCCCCTTTCGCATCTCTCGTCGAGGTGCACCGTTTCCCGCATCTGCTGTTCTCGTTTCCCCTGCCGAGTTGGACGACTTATACCCTGACAAAAGTCACTTCCCGTTGTACTTTCTGTCCCTCCCCCTCCCCCCTGTTCTCTCCCCTGTTCTGTGCTCGTGCAAATTCAGATCCTTCCTTTAATGCCCGTGTCGAGATTTTTTTCTCATTTTTTGAAGCTTCTTGCATCGTGCCATGCCCTTCTTCTATGAGCCTGCTCGTGCTGCTCCATTGGATCAAGTAACTGTAACATAACCAATCCGTCGGCAAACTATGGCGATTTTGCAGATACCCACGATCCGTTTTGCTTCACTTTTCGTTTTGTTTTGATTTGGGGAGGGTGCTTGACCGATGCCCATGTAGAGAATCCGGTAGCATTGGGTTTTGGTGAATGGGGGGTTACCACGACACTTGGTGATCGAAAAGTTGAGGAGTGTTGCGAATTGACTGACACCACGACTACCAATAGCAAGTCCAAGAAGAACCGGCGGCGTCAGAGGAAGGCAGTGGTGATGCCGAGGACGTCGCCGGTTCAGCGGCTATTCAACACGTGCAAGGAGGTATTCGCCGCGTGCGGGCCTGATATCGTGCCTCGGCCGGAGGATGTCGAGCGTATCAAGGCTGCTTTAGGTAAGTATAGTAGTGGATAATGGCCACGTTGCTTTTGGGATTTGGAGTATGATTGCACAGGGTGACGCGACCAGGGAATTTGGATATTGTTCATTTTTACCTTCATCCAGATGTTTTATGGGGGACAACCAAAATGGGCATGCTTTGGCTTTGACAAGTGATGTTTTTATTGCTTTATATTGGATATATCACGATGAATGTATCCTAAATATGATGAATATCTTTTGCTTATGATGGTTGTCTCAAGTCATGTGAAATCAATAGCCATTCAATTATAGCACAAGACTTCAAACAATACAGGTAGAATGATGTTCTCTTTCTCCCACTTGCATGAGAAACTGTTATTTCGCGTGGGTTGGGTCTCATGCCTTGTACTTGTAAGTATTCATGATGTCCTAACTACTGCAAAATTCCTTTTGGGGGGTTGTGAGGGGAGGGGACTCCGTACAAACTCGTTTTATGGTATGATCGATGTGGTCGACATAATCAATGACCGTATAGGATATGTAGGAATGTTTGTGTCCTTTTATAGGATTCCCTACATGGGGGTTACACTGTTACTTGATGACTGATTTGTGGTTGGTGTCGTTTGGTATAGGGAGTTTGGACTATATTATATCCATTGGCTACTTGCACATCGGCATAGATAGTTTATTAAATGCTTGATGTCGGTTGTCGTGCCAAAGTTATGTTTTTGAACAATACTGCAAGTGCCATCTTGTGCTTACTGTGCTGGAAGCAAGTTGATATTCTTAATTCTATTCTTTTCTTCTTTGTATAGAGATGAAATCATGGTCCGTTATCCTATGGTTTGACTCTGCATATCAAGTTGCCAACTTTTGACGGCAATACAGTTTAATGATTTTGAGCAGTGGCTTTGCAATTCGCTAAGCTCTATGGTCTCGCAGCGCCCTACCAATGAACAAGCGGCAAATATACACGCAAGACTGAACCATCGAGAACTTTACTGTATAGTTCTCAGTTGTCATTGATCGAAGAATGTCTATTCTTCTGTGCTTTTACCCTTTTTTACAAAAAAAACTGATAAGCTCAGTTGCAACTGTTCACATCGAAGTCGCAAGATTTGTGAACGTAGTGTTGTTCAAAGTGAATTATTTTCTTGGCTGAATGAAGTTAGATTTGTGATCTTACTTTCATCCATTTCATAGACATTCGTGGTAGTCACCGGTGTTTGTTTCTGTAAATGCTTCTAATTCATGATTCATTAGCGCGCGGTTTGTGCTAGCAACTTATCTCAGCTAGATCCTCATGAGTTTCTGTAATTGATATTTGGCAGATGACATGCGAGTGGAGGATGTGGGCCTTAACCCTGACACGTCATACTGTCACATAATGGCAGCGGAAAGGTTGCCAATCATAGCACGTCTGCTTCTCCACGAATGCGATAAATTTTCGGTACGTTGGCTTCTTCTTAGGCCCGCCTAAATGATGATGCCAAACCAAATTATATGGTTTTATCCATGCTAATGGAACAATTATTATTTACTTCATGCAGATAGTGATCTACTGCTTGCCAGCATCCAGTGCTATTCCTCTACATAACCACCCTGGAATGACGGTTTTTAGCAAGCTTTTATTTGGAACGATGCACATCAAATCATACGATTGGATGGTTGATCGCTCCAGCGGCGCATCAGCTGTTCTGGGTAATCCTCAAAGTAAGTTGCTTTTATAAAATCTGCTCCTGCATTTTCAATAAAGACATACCTAAATTGGGGGTCTTAGAAGTAGGAGAATAGTTATCATGAATGCGGAGATGTGTATGACAAATTTAATACATTTGGAGAGGAAAATAAATGAGGAGCGCAAGAGTTTTAAACAAAGCAAAGATAGACCTCGATTTGCCGGTGTGTATTCATTTTATGCAGTTGTATCTCTTGAAATCAAATCATGAGGTTCAAACTAGTGCTGCTGATCTAGTGAATGGAGTGTTCATTTTTCTTTTCCTCTCCTCTGTAAAGAAGAAGGTAAGAGCGCCGAAAATATCACTTAGTTGGATTAGGCTTAGTTTGTTGTTATTGTTTGTTGAGCAAAAAAGTTAAAGAGTGCTAAAAAAACTTGTCATTTTGACCGTTAGTGCAGAACGTGCATCACTTTTGGCTTGTTGGCTAGAAGAATTTAGCTAGAAATTTACTTTGGTTTTTGATGACACAACCTCAATTGTTACTTTTTCAAAGGGTCATATGGATAGCTATCGTATATTAGGAGCTGATGTGGTGGACTCTTATCGAGTATTCGATATAGCTCTTGCTCACTTACAATCTGCTACATAACCTTGTGAGGCGCATTGCTTTGTGAACAAGTCTTAGTATCACTAGTCTCAGTACTCTATCCATTAAGACTTCTCTATCTGGAACGTGTAATTATTGTCGATTGCGAAGATCATGCATTAGAGAGTCAGGATAACTATATAAAACTTGTCAAATGACAAATCTTTAGTCTGGAAGTACTGTCCATAAAGTGCAATTTAGCAAGAGGCGGTAACTGAGGACGTCAAACTCCACTTCTTACAACAAAAGGCTCTCTTGCGCAATTGAAGGTTTTTTTTTTTTGCCTTGTCTAGGCACACAGCTTGCTTTGATTAGCGGCTCTTTAGATGTGAGACACGGGCTGTTTGTGCCTATGTGAAGCAAATCTTGAATTTCTCTTCGTGCAGTCCAGCCTTTTGGGGTGCGCATGGCTAAGGTCAAGGTCAATTCCGAGTTTACAGCTCCGTGTGAAACGTCCATACTTTATCCAGCCAATGGAGGCAACATGCACCGCTTTACCGCGGTGACAGCTTGTGCAGTTCTCGATGTATTAAGCCCACCATACTCCAACCCGGAAGGCCGACATTGTACCTACTACCGCGATCTCCCATTCACCAGCTTCTCAGGTTTCCACGCCAAAACCTTATCTTCGCCTTTTCCTTTTATTTAAATCCCCTTGATTCTTTTTTCAGTTTTATCCGAAGTTACTTCAAAGAATAAGAAGTTGCCATTTGAAAATGCAGTTGATGGAGCATCATCAGTGCCTGAAGAGGAGAGAGAAGATTATGCATGGCTTCAAGAGATACAAGAGGATTTTACCGTGGTTGCACCTCCTTACACAGGCCCAATAATAACAACGGACAATTAAATCCGACACCAACCTTGGCTTGGGCAGATCTTCTCTCATCTTAGACATTCCTGCTGCTAAATCTTTGCAGCCATTCAACCTTTGGTCTTTTTTAAATGTTTGTTTTTTGGTCTCTCCCTCTCCCTCTCCCTCCCCCCCTTTTTCTTCTTTTTGTGGGACATGAGGCACTAGTGGGCCTTTTTGGGTTTCAAAGTTAGATGTACATACTCCAAAGGAAAAATTAGAGGCAAAAGGAAGTCTTTTAAAATTTGGTGGAGTAATTTTGGATGTTGAACGCAAAGAAATGCTATAAAAGGTTCGGTCCTTTTCCTCCTTGTGACTGGTCTCTTTAATGTCGTTCTGGCTTTTATTGTCATTTCATTGTTGGTTTTTGAGTTGTCAAACTCGTTAATGCCTTGACCAAACTTTCCTAGGTAAGGTATAGATGCACCAGGACCTGAAGCAAGTCAATTCTTGAACTTATCTTTGATCTCCTTTTCTTTTTCTAAACCAACAAAGGAAAAGGCAACGACGTTTGTTATTTTTATTTTCTTTGGCTGAGGGATTGGTGATTTGATTTTGGTTGTGGCAGACTGGGCATGTTGAAAATTTTCTCCACAAAGTTGTGTGGTTTCTTGGGGACAAACAAGAATCTGGGATGGAGAATTTTGTAGAGTAAAGAAGATTAGGTTTATACTAAAAAGGCCAATTCCTTGTGATTGATAGGATCGAAAATCTTTTGCACTTGTGTTTTGGGTCTATAAACTGAGGGACAGGCTTTGAAAAAGTTGCTTGAGATGGCTTCTACTTGGCCCAAAAAAAAAAAGAAGACCTTCCAAAACAAAGTAATTTAAGTTTATCTAGATGATAATTTGGCTTAACTTTGATTTACCTAGTTCTTAAGCCATGACGTGCACGGGAAGTGAAGTCGCTGGATGGAGAGCATACAATTTAGGTTAAGCATTTCGCAGCATAGTAATGATGTCGTTGCATTGTGTTGAGTCGCGAATTTGAATTCTGGTTACAATGCACGATGTCATTGCATTGTGTTCAATTTGGATGAGCAAATGAACATTGCATTAGATTCTATTCGTGCAAAAGAATCAGTGTTGCGATATATATAAGTTGAGATTCGATGCGACTCTCATAACTTGAGGTCGACCATAGGGCAGAATATAGTTCCAGCTCTCTTTCTTCGAACTGTGATGTGGAAGGCCAAGGCTTGTCAGTTACTCCTAAAGTCGAGTTCCTTGTCCTTGTCTAGCGTTGGAGATATCAAGCTTTGACAAAACAAAAGGGACCTTATAAAATTTCTGATATACATGTGATTTCCATGGTTCGTATGTCTTTCCTAAAAGTTTCAACGTTTTGTGCTTCGTTTTATCCAAGATTTTCGTTGTTCAGTGCCGGCTCTTCCCTGGGTCTTAATGCGAAAACATCACCAAGCTTGCAAAACCTTGGATTACGGGATAATTACCATAACTGTAAGAATATATGTGTGCGTGTGTTGAATCGAAATTTGAATTCTGCTTACAATGCACGATGTCGTTGCATTGCGTTCAATTTGGATGAGCGAATGAACACTGCATTAGGTTCTATTTGTGTGAGAGAATCAGTGTTGTGATGCATATAAGTTGAGATTCGATGCGACTCTCATAATTTGAGGTCGACCATAGGAACAGAAAATATTTGCAGCTCTCTTTCTTCGAACTGTGATGTAGATGGCCAAGGCTTGTCAGTTACTCCTAAAGTCGAGTTCCTCATCCTTGTCTAGCGTTGGAGATATCATGCTTTGACAAAACAAAAGGGACCTTGTAAAACTTCCAATATGCATGTGATTTCCAACGTTCATGTCTTTCTTAAAAGTTTCAATGTTTTTTTTTTTTGGTAAGGTAAAAAATTTATAACTTTCAAACAACCAAGTACAACCTAAAGCTAGAGGCACCCAAGGACCCAATAAGGACAACATGTCAAAATGGGGTCAAAGGCCTTAGCGGGAAATATACAACCAACAAAAAGAGGAGTATACAAAAAGGAAACAAACAGCCTAACTAGTAGCTGAGCTAGCGTCAAAGATCGTGGCAGAGAGGCCCCAATTCCTTTGGATTCTCCGATTTGGAGGTGTGTGAGGAATTGTCCCCATGGCAAGAGCTTTGTCTTTCACAACCTTGAGAAGGTGCTTGAACATTCCTGGGATAAAAACATCCTTGTTCCTGAAGATGGAGTTGTTCCTTTCTGTCCATATGATGTGACATAAGGCTCCAAATGCAAATCTGGAAAGACTATGGGCAAAGGAGGAAGAATTACAGACTTTCATTGCCCAGGTAACAAGATCGAGCCAGGCCATATTACGCCATGGGAGGTTGCATCTAGTCGCCCAGAAAAAGGCAAGCCTTCTTGTAGCGGAGCACTCGAAGAATAAATGGTTGATGGAGTCCGGGACCTCACCGCAAAACACACATACAGCGGCTTCAATCCTACGATTTTGTAAGAGTAATGTCTGAGTGGGCAAACGGTTAAGAGATATAACCCACAGTAAAAAGGCGTGTCGAGGGGCCATATGTTTATCCCAAACAAAGGAATGCCACGGGACTGATTGTCTTGTGGTTCTAATATGGTTCCATGCTCGGGAGACAGAAAAAGGGAGAGAAGGGGATGGAGCCCACGTCAATACATCCGGAATGTCATCCCTGAAAATAGGATGTGGATCGGTCCAGCTAAGGATGGTGTCAAGCACTTCTGAAGGAAGCCAAGTACCATCATAGAAATCTCGAACCGAGGACTCACGGGGAATCCTAGATTGATAGATGCTGGCATTGGAGAAGATCCGGTATAGGGGGCCTTTGACATGCCACCAATCAAACCAAAGAGAGACCGAGCGACCATTACCAATAGTCCACCGAAATAATCCTTGGGCATTGGAGCGCAAATCTAGGAGTTTCTTCCAAGTCTAGGAGCAAAAGGTGGGTTTCGAAACAATCCAAATCTTATTTGTGTTTATCCAAGATTTTCATTGTTCAGTGCCAGCTCTTATTTGTGTTTATGCAAAAACATCACCAAGCTTGCAAAACCTTGGATTACCGGATAATTACCATGACTGTAAGCGTGTGCATTTGCGCGCGCGCGTTGTTTGTGTGCGTGTTAGAAAAATAGTTTGCAACTTTGATAGAATCACGAAACCAAGATTCTCTCATATTGCACTTTGGATCCTCTCTCTGTTCATATTGTTCTACTGCTCTATATCTTAGGCTGAGCTCATAACATCTCTCCCAGGTCAACCATTTGATGTCTTTGATGTCTCCTTTAAGAAATACTCGGGTAATGTTGTCACTGGTGCTCGTCACCGCCGAGCTCTGTTCTATTACTTCGTCGTAGCTGAATCACCTAATGCTTCCTCTCTTCCCTTGACCCTTTGGCTCAATGGAGGTCCGAAAACTTCTCTTCCTTTTGTCTCATTACCCGTGCTGTGACTTGTGGTTCGTGGAACAATCTTTTCAATGCCCAGGTTCAGGTTGTTCGTCGCTTGGTTTTGGTGCTTTCATGCGGTCCCTTCAAACCCAGCGATAATGGTTCGCTCATCAAGAACGACTACTCGTGGAACTAGGGTAAATTTTTACTTGCTCACTGCACTAATCTGTCTATGAGCAGATGCCGTTAACTTGGCTGGCTTCCTAGTTCCTTGTTTTAACGTGAAGTGAGTGATGATCAGAATCGAACATGCTATATGTCGAGTCACCGATCGGTGTCGGATTCTCACACTCCACCATGAGCTCAAACTACTTTTATTGGAACGATACTGGACTGATACGCCTTTAAGTGCTTTGTTCCAATGCTTTTTAATTTAATTATATTCGTCCTTTTCTTATTGGCCATGGGGCGATAATTTATGCATCGATCGGCCTGTTCGCCACGAAGGACAACACGAGGTTTCTCATAAACTCTCTCGAGGAATTCCCAATGTAAAAGGACTCTCAGTTCTGTCTAACGGGTGAAAGCTATGCAGGTGATGGCAGTTCGAAGTTGTTTCTTGTTTTCATCTTGTCAACAATGATTGACCTCATTTTCAAAGATGATAAGCATAACTAGATTACTTATTGACATTTCGTTTGTTGACAAGAAGTAAGAGTATGCTCTTAACAATTTTACCATCTTGTGTAGGTCACTATGTACCTCAACTTGCAAATTTGTTGATTGAGTACAACGAAAGGCCCAATATTAAATCTATCAAGCATAAGTCAATGACTCTTAGTTTCTTCATAGTGCAAGATCAGTCAAGTTTTGCATAAGTTTTGTAGTTTTGCCCTATGAAACAATTCTTTTAACCTTAAAATTTGTACATTGTCTCTTCAGCTAGGAAACCCACTTCAAGACCTGGATAGTAGTATTCAGGGAGAGGACGGTCTGCAACAATTCCAAGTACATGCGAGAGTATGTGCACGATCAGTATTCCGGCGGATGCAACCATGTGTTCTATATCAGAGTCAATGATGAAGTCGGCGAAGATGTTAAGTTCGACGATCTCCTTCTGCCTAAATGCACATCGTCCTCGACCTTGAACTCGGAGCAATTTCTGCCAATGGCAAAGTGGGGGGGCGTGGATCTCACGGCGAGTATAAAAAATATATCTAAATTAGCCATGATTGATGAGATTCGGTGGGTCAAATAACTCAGCCGGAGTAAATTTGATGGGAAAATTTTGACAGGTTGCCAGGAGAGGACTAGGAGTGACGGGAGATCCATGCCTTAAAGGAAGAATATTCACTTATCTGAACAAGCCTGAGGTTCAAAGGGCTCTTCATGCTAACGCCACTCACCTCCCTTTTCATTGGGACTTTTGTCTAGGGTCTCTCTCTCTCTCTCTCTCTCTCTCTCTCAAGATATTTCATGATAACATGATGGAATTAGGTCAAGATCTAAGCTAAGCGAAACTTGAAAAACCAGAAAATGGTTTTGCAGAGATCAAGTCCATGATCAAGTCTAGTCCGTGCGTTTTAGATACGCACAGAAAAAGTAGTGCCGAAAGATTATAATCTAAAGTATTTTTGCAGGCCACTCGTGTCTCAAGAAGATGATTTGGACATGAACCTGATCCCCCTCGTAGCAGAGATCATTCAGGAAAGCATTCCTATCTGGCTATACAGGTTTGATCTTGTTAAAAACTTCATTTCATCCGAGTCTGGATTCAGGTAGAATCCCCATGAATTGGTGATCCTATTTCGTTTATCTGTTTGGTGATCGAAACAGTGGGGATCAAGATTCATTAATCCCCCTTGACTCAAACTAGAATAATCGCCAACAATCTAGCCAAAGATTTGAAGCTTGTTCCCTTGATGTAGAACGATTGGCACGTGATTATCTTGACAAATGTGATCGCCAGAAACCGACTCGAATTGACCGTGACTGATGCCGGAGCATTCCTCGAAGACGTGGAAGGCCATTGATGAACGATTGGCGTGTGATTATCTTGACAAACATGATCGCCAGAAACCGACGTGATTTGACCATGACTGATGATGCCGGAGCATTCCTCGAAGACGTTGAAGGCCATTAATGATCTCTTATATTTTCGAGAATAATTGAATAGTTTTAGATTTCCAGAGTCCTTATTAATTGTGATTTGTCTTCTAGGAATTTTTTAAGTTTTCTATTTTCCAAGCTTGGAGCGTCGTTCCTTGCTGATCGCCTATAGAAGAAGGATGCTACGATGAATGAGATGAAAAAGACTACTATCAATTAAATTTCAAAATTACTTTGGAAAGCTCTTACCCTACGCCATCCCTCCACAAAATATGGTCCATGGTACGACAAGAAACAGGTATGATTCAACACCCAACATGCCCTTCATAGATTAATGCTGTTAGGTGCATCAATGCTGGTAGTTTGATCACACATAAAATTCACTCTTTTTTTTTTCCATGGCTTTGCAGGCGGGAGGTTGGTCGCAATCCTTCGGCGCGTTGACGGATGGCAAGAACGTGGCGTACTTGACGTTCGCCGCCGTGCGCGGGGGGGCTCGCGAGGTCCCGTTCATGTCTCCTTCTCAGGCGCTCGAGTTGTTCCGATCGTTCCTGAGCCGATCTCCTCTTCCGAGGCCTCGAGATTGATAGAACACACGTCAAACTTTCGTTAATTGTTCAAGCATTTTTATCACGTCTAGCAATCTTAATTACGGAGGATTTGTTTGCTTTGGCCAAAAATCTCATGGAGATTTGATGTGGTCATGTTCGATAAATTTCATGCTGGCAAAATCAGATTTCTTTATTTTGCTTACCAATATATACTCCTCGAACCTCAAATCTAACTCGTCTAAAGAAATTGTTTGGCATCATGTCGAAAATCCGCTCAATGAGCTTCGCTATTCCGCAACCGTCGTCGCATAACTTCGTTGTCAAACAATCGTCCCGCCACTTTTACATAAGGATGACCGCTTGTCATCGGGAAAAACACGCATCGCGCGCTTGAAAAACGACACGGCCCCTCGATAAATTAGCAACATGGAATGAATCTGGATTAAACTAACATACGTTGTTATCGTTTATGGAGATAAATCGAGACAAGTTAAATTTCGAGCGGGTGCAAAAGTGAAGTCATTCACGACACCCCGACACAAAACATTTCTCACGTTCGTGATTTAAGGTAAAAAAAAAAAACAAATCGTGAATTTCCCCGAAATTCTCTCTTCTTGTCCAACGTGGACGGCCATCGGCGCGCCCTCCAAATCGAAATTTCCGTAATAACAAACCGGTCAGGGGTAGCCTGAAAAGAAAATATAGAAATTAGAAATAAAGAACCCCAAAAAATAGGAAAGGAAAGAGCAAATCGAGCTCGAAATGAAACTTTCTTCCTCCGTGGGTTAGCCTCATCTTTTTGGAGCAAGAGAAGGGAAGCTTCTTCTTCTGTTCGTGGGGATCATCAATCATCAATCATCGATCGATCGATCGATCGAGGAAAGAAAAGGGGCCGACCCTTGCATGGTCAAAACGATTCGATTCTGGTGCAAATTATTCGCTTCTTAATGGCGTATAAAGTGGATCAAGAATACGATTATCTTTTCAAGATCGTGTTGATCGGAGATTCGGGGGTGGGGAAATCCAACATCCTCTCCCGATTCACACGAAATGAGTTTTGCTTAGAGTCCAAATCCACCATCGGCGTCGAATTCGCCACCAGGACTCTCCAGGTTCGATTCGTTTCCTCTCTTCCCGTCCATCGGAATCGACCGAGGAAGTTTTCTTAATGTCGTCCGGTGATTTTCGCCCGTCGGGTTATATTGAAATGATCGAAATCAAATCGTTTTTCGGCTTCTCTCTCTTTTTTTATTTTTATTGTTTTTTTTTCTTCTTATTGAATTTTTGACTAAAAGAATGTGTTTCCAAAGCATCTAATAATTCCATGAAAATAAAGAATTTGCAGAGTTCTTGAAGATAATAGGAGTGTATTATTTTTTGATAATGAAACCCTTTCCGATCTACAACGGCTAATACAATTCAGTTTTTTTTTTAAATAAAATCGTAAAAAAGTAATCTTTTTGAAATTGAATTTTGCGAACCAAGACGACCATGGATTGATTAATTGTTCCGACTTATATCATTCAGGTCGACGGCAAGACGGTTAAGGCCCAGATATGGGACACCGCCGGGCAGGAGCGGTACCGCGCCATCACGAGCGCTTACTACCGGGGCGCGGTCGGGGCGTTGCTGGTCTACGACATCACCAAGAGGCAGACGTTCGACAACGTCCACCGGTGGCTCCGCGAGCTCCGCGACCACGCCGACTCCAACATCGTCATCATGCTGGCCGGGAACAAGTCCGACCTCAACCACCTGAGGGCTATCTCGGCAGAGACGGCGGAGGCCATGGCCGAGAGGGAGAACTTGTCGTTCCTCGAGACGTCGGCGCTGGAGGCGTTCAACATCGAGAACGCGTTCCAGAAGGTCCTGCTCGACATCTACCACATCATCAGCCGGAAGGCGCTGGCCGCGGAGGAGGCAGCCTCGAACCCCGGGGTGCTCCCTCACGGCACCACCATCAACGTCGGGAATTTCTCGGGTAATTTCGGCAAGAGAACTTGCTGTTCAAATTGATGGCAAATTATAGAAGTCAAATTGGAAAAGAGAGAAAGAATGCTACATCTACTAAGAAAATCTTTCAAAAAAAAAGGGTAGGAAAAGAAATTCTTTCTATTTGTCGACCCATACATGAAATTGGAAAGAAAAAGGGTAGAAGAACTAACTGTCCCTTTGTTAAGCTTCTATTTGTTGATTTCTATGTATAGGAATCAGTTTTGTTAGTTGGAAAAATGTTGCATAAAGGATATCATCATGAAAGAAAACAATAAATGAATGTTTCAATCTTTTTTATTTTTTATTTTATTTCATATGCTTTTATAGTAGTTTTTTTTTTTTACGGTTCATAATATAAAGCACCATTTATCACCTCCTTCAAACTAAGAATTTGTGCAGTCGATTATTCAATTTCTCATGAGAGTGTCTTCGAGAGCGGACGATAATGGTAGATTTGGATATTCGGTTGTGAAGCAGTTGAAGCCGACAACCTTGGCGAAAACGGCCCTGCCGCCGCCGCCGCCTCCTCCTCCTCCATCGGTCCAGCATGCCGTCGCTCTCTCTTCCCCCGGCTCTAAAAAAACTCGGCCAAGCTCGACTAAGGCTTGCACGGCTCCATCTATTAGGGTTTGAAATTGAGCACGAGCATCACGTAACCCTTGGCCAGTGTCGCGTGACCATTAGCAAGCTAGATCCGTTAAAAAAAATAATAAAAAAAGAAATCAAAATAGAGACCTCGGCAAGGCGAGCCAAGCAAGATCTGGAGTCGACGTCGCCCGACCACTTGGCCGATGTCCCTGACCTCCTCCGTAAATTCCCCGTGAACGGTTTTAAAGTGTCCTAAGATGTGGCCCCTCAACGGTAAAAAATGTAATATGATAAAACTAGAAAAGGTGATAAGAAAAAACGAGAAAAAAATCATTAAATTCCTAAAAACTGCCTTCCGAAAATGCTGAAAAGTCTCACCTATTTGGTCTTTCAGTTTTGCCAATAACCGGCATCTCCCCAAAGCGATCCCAAAATAAATGGTAAAATGACACTATAAGTGCCATAAGTTGTGTACGGAGATCACTTTGGTGCCATAACTTTTTTTCGGATCATTTTGATGTCGACTTTTTTGAAAAACGATTACTTTAGTGTCAATGCTGATATGGTCGCCGGAAATCTAACGTGGCTCTTTTTTTTATTAATTTTCGATGTTGACATGGATCGCCGGAAATCTGACGTGGCTCGTTGGAAATCTGACGTGGCTCTTTTTTTTGCAATGAAGGCTAGGAAAAGTTGAGATTACACCTTTTGGACCCAATGGCTTAGAATTGCCCCATGTGGAATAGGCACTAATTATTCATACTAATCTACGTTGGACCCAAAAAGGAAAAAGATTATTTGACTGATGCAACTTCAACCCCAGAGTCAAAACAATCATTGAGCAGGGACCTTTAACAAAGTTGATGTAATTGCGAAAGAAAATGATCTTGGTAATCGCCAATTTAAAACAAAGTTAATTGATGCTTAGGAAGATTGGACAAGATCTTTCTTTCTAGTAGGCGACGGCGCTAGAATATTTAGGATGCAACCCAAGAACTTATCCAATTTGCCTTTTTTCAAATTCTACCGTCCTCATCTTCAAATAAAATAGATGTGATGATTAGAGACTAACCCCTTCAATTTCATTTTTATTTAAATAAACGAATCCTTTATTAATTTATTTTTTCCGATCTTTGATTTCACTTTCCGATCATCTTTTCCTTTTTCTTTTTCTCTTTCTTTTTAATCTCGGAGCCTGCCTTTGCCGGGGACAGCTTTGAATATATGCGACCAGAGGAGCAGTGTCTCTTCTCGAATCTCATCGGCTGTGGTGCACTAGTGGTTTGGAGTGGAGTAAGTACAGACATGCACAAAAAAATTGGATTTGATAATGGCATGGCCAACGTGGTGATAGTCTTGATTCCGGACAGTCCACAATCAATGTGGTGATAGTGTCGCTACTTGCTGCGAGGACATTTTAAGGCTGCGCATGGCAATCATTTTGTGCCCGGGAACAAATTCTGATAAGAAATTATTCTTTTTTTATTCTATGCACGGGAACTGATTCTGAGCATTTGAAGGCGTTTGGTAACGGCCCAAAATTTCTATTCCTGAAATAGTAAAAGAACAGAAATGCGTTTGGTAACGGCATAAAATTTATTTTTATTAATAGCATTTTAAATATTTTAATATTTCGTTCTTTTCTTTTTTTTTTCTCCTCCTTCTTAGCCATGGTTGGTAAAATATTTTTTAATTAATAATAATTTTATTTAAAATAAATTTTTTATTTTTTTTTGCCATGGCTGGTAAAAAATTTCTTTATTAATAATACTTTTATTAAAAAATAATTTTTTTATTATTTTTGGCTATGGCAGGTAAAATTTTTTTTATTAATAATATTTTTTTATTTTTTTTGGCCATGGCCAGTAAAGTATTTTTTTTATAAATATTTTTATTGAAAATATATATTTTATTTTTTTCCATGGCCTAGTCGCTAGCCATGGCCAGTAAAATATTTTTTTTATTAAATTTTTTTTATTAATAATATTTTTTATTAAAATTTTTTTTCCTCTTTTTCCATGGCCTGGCTGGTAAAATATTTTTTTATTAACATTTTTTATTAATAATATTTTTTATTAAAATATTTTTTTCCTTTTTTTGCCATATCGCGGGCCATGGCCGATAAAATATTTTTTTTATTAATAATATCTTTTTATTTCATAGCCTAGTCGCTGGCCATGCTGGTAAAATAATTTTTTTTTGTTCATGGCTAGTAAAATATTTTAATCTCGCCAGATACGCCGAGGGTGGTCCTTGTGCCGGACATTAGAAACTACGTTAAAAACAAAAAAAAAAAGAAGAAGAAAAAAAATTGATTCTCATTTTTTTCTTCAACACCATGGCTGGCCGGGGTGAACGCATTCAGGGTTGGTCCATGTTCCACCTGAAACCCGAAACCTATCATTGTCAGAATCAGTTCTCTAATATTTTGAACCTGCAACTTACCCTGCATACCCTAAAACTTTGAATTTACCCTTTCGATCGGTTCTGGGGTCTACTCGGGAACTAATCAATTTCTTCTTTTTTTCTTCTTTCTTTTTTTTGTTTCATTTTTAGTCAGGTAAAATGAAAGTGAACGCTACAACAAAAATCTTCATTTGTTAATAGCAACAAATCACAAAAGATGAACGCGTAAAACAAAATAAACAATAAAGAGTTCAAAACGTGTAACATAAAACCTAAGCGTCTTGCTCACGGAGGAGTCAAAAACCACGATAAAAGTCAAGGAGTTGCTCTCAGAGGAAGGAATTTTATTTTCGTTCACCCAAGCCTTACGTAATATTGTCTATGTCAAGCTCTATTTTAGGGTTACCTTGGCTCCTTATATGATTCTCGGTCTGATTCGGTTCGGTTCAAGGATCGAGAACTAAACGTATAATATAGTTCCAAAAAATATATAATCAAGAACCTGATCAATTCCTACTGAAACTTGAAACCAGACTGGCTCCCATGGCTAGTTCGATTCGTTTCTCGGTTATACTCAGGAACCATGTTCACCCCTAATGTTTGGGAAGCAAGCAAAAATGAGGAAAATAAAAATTTGTTGTTTGTTAGGTAAAAAATGGGAAAAAATATCTAATAAAAAACAAGTTTTCACTCTCCCCATTTGAATCTTTTGTGTTGCTCCAATTGGTACTTCTAGTGTTAATATTGCTTTCTTCTAGTTAAGAACCTTTTGAGGTCGCTGAATTTCGTTGCTTGTGCGACTTGATTCTCTAAGCTTTTTCTTTTGTGCAATCTAACTTTTTTCATTAATTTATTCTATCAAGTCATTTATTCATCTACAGTTATTAATGCCATCAATAGGCTGACGTGATATTGCCGATGCAATCAAGTTAGAACACTAATTTGGTTGTACAATAGATTTAAGACTAATTGGATAATTTTCCCGATTAAAATGACATGTCTAGATGAGTTCTCTGTATCATAAAATATCCTAGCATATTATTTATTTAATAATATTTTAGTGTATATTTCTCTTCAGCATTGGACTACTCAAACATATTCATATATTTTTTTTGTCGTTTTACCATTTTTCTCGTGGATTTACATTGCATATCTTATGAATTGTTCAATTTAGCAGCACAAATTACTATTTGATTAGCTCGAAGCTAGAGCTTCGCGGGGCTCAATGTAATATCACCAGAGACTTTTGAGCCATGCCTGCCTTTCTTTATGCCTTTTTCTTTTATTGAACAAGTCACAAGAATTGTCAAGGTTAACCCATATAAGGATCAAGATCTTTATATGTGATCCATAAGAGCTTTTAGATGAACTAATTCGAACTTAGTCACCGCCCAAAATAACATTTTCTTAAGCACATGTTACCCGATGTATATGCAAAAACAGATGTGCAACAGAACCGATAGAATGATCAGATAGATTTCGAGGTGAAGGTTAAGAATTATAAGTACTTTTCGGGTTCCAAAACTTAAAAAAATGTACAATCATCCCCCCCTATGCTCACCCTGTACCTTGTACTCCGTGTTATTGTTCATACCCGAAGTAGTGTACCCTATTAAAAATATAAGTGTAGATATGTAGTAAGATCGATTTGCAAATTGATCCGGTAAGTGATGTAACGGATTTCGGTTGAATACCTTGTAAGCATCGCCTCCTTGTAGTCGGCATATTGTGAGATTTGTAGAACCAATACATCGCCACCCTAAGATTTGAAGCGAAAACAAAAACAACAATATGTATGAAGGATGTTGATGGCTAGAAAACGGACATTTCATCTAAAGCGATTAAACAAGATCAATTGGTGGCTCCTGGTTGGTGAGATGTCAATTTCAATGTCACGAAGATAGACGCTAATGCAATTTGGACCAAGACAAAATAAAAACTAGGCTGTGAATCTAAGAGTGTCGATCGTGAGAAATTTCTCGCTGAAAGCAACGTAAATATCCAGCAATTAATTAACAAAAAGCATGAGATCTCGCGCTTCCAAGAGTCCCCGAGATCGATCGATCGATCTCTAAACCCACGAGATGCCCGAACAAAATCTCACCGAAACTGGGGCATAGAAAATTGATCGAAAAGCGATGGATGGAATTGGGCCGTTTAGCGACACATGGTAAAGTCACGGATCTCGTAGTTTTACGCCAAAGAAAAATCTTGGATATGATTCTTCCTCCTCCTCTTTTTCCACCCTCAAAAGGGTTTTTCTTTATCTTTCTTTTCTTGGTGGTGTCCCGCGAAGGGTTGAAATGCTACGAATTGTGCAGCTAGTTGATGCCTCCCAAGAAGTCACTTTCAAAGGCCATCGGATCGAATCGTAGACCATATGTATGGTCAATCATTTTCGCAACTCCCTGTCACCCACCAAAGGAAATTTGACAAAGAAAAAAAACCCGAACTTTAAAAAGAGAAAAAATTGCAATAAGTATCCATGCTGCGGAACGTGAACCGAGCTCATCCCAACCGTTGATCGGGTCGTAGCATTTCGAGTACGGATTTGCCAGCTACAAAATTAAAGGAGCACCACGCGTTCCTCACGACGCTGACCATCATCGCCTTCCTCTGACCGGCCCCCCCACACGTGTTTGCGTTTCTCGTCCATTCGGCGTGATCGAGAGGAGGCGTGCGGAAAATCACGTCCGTCCCTCTTCTGTCCGCCTCTGCTGCTATATAACTCTGTTCTGATCTGAGTAAAAGAGAGACGAAGGAGATGGAGGGGATGATGGAGGAGGAGAAGCAGAAGCAGGAGAAAGAAGCGAGGGAAGGAGACGAAGAGAAGTGGGTGCACGACTCGTCCGTGGATCACAGAGGAAGGCTCCCTCTCCGAGCTTCCACTGGTGTCTGGAAAGCCTCTCTCTTCATCATCAGTATGCTTCCACCACCGAACACCACCTCCTTTCTTCTTCTTCTTCTTCTTCTCCTAGTATTGATCTAAGTGATAAGTTAATCAGATGCTTGCAGACGATTCACTTCGCTACTTCTTGTTCTGTACATGTAGATGATCAAATTACATCGCGTAAGCTATGGCGGCTGTTACGATTTGATTTTTATTTAATGTAGAACGTACCCGGGACCGTGCGAAGCATACAAACACCCACGCGAAAAATCATATATAATTTTCTTTTTGTAATTTTTAAGAACCCGAAACGTTAATTTTTTTTTGTCCATTTCCATCTTTTAGAGGAGAAAGTGTACTTTGTAGTAGAACCCGAAATTAAAAAATTTGTCCGTCCATTGCAAGATTATATATATATATATACTCACGTTAATAAAGTACCCCATGCAAGACTATTTCGCAATAAAAAAAAAACAGAACAAGAAAATAAATGGGATATTGAATTTATGAGGTTCGAGCTGTGCAACCTACTCTACCGAGAGAACAACCCAACATCTGAAATGGAGATCGCAATCATACTCTAGTCACTCGGACACTTTCGACGTTGCCCCATCACACAATAATTCGCACGGTGTTTTGCCTTCACGATTTTTTGTGACACAATCACTTATCCTCAGCGAGAGAATTCACAGATCTTACCACCAGATGTATTGGATCTCTTGAAAAAGGCCGAGCCGCAATCCAACTTTGAAAGAACGAGACACCCCACCTGTTCTTTCCACCCGAGTCAAACGATGCTCCAAATCCGACAGAGTTTCCCTCGTTTTGCTTTTACCATTGTCGGAGTGGAATCGTATGAACCGATTAAGCCGACCGGGTATGAACATATGTTCCAAACTTGCCCGTTCTTAGCTTCATTTAGGATACTCGAAGTCGTGTCGCGTATCCGATGCTGTAACACTTCGTCGTCTCCTGCGCGATGTCGACGACATGGTCATTGTAGTCGAGATCTAAGGCCACCGCAGTGATCTCCGGTGTTCTTTTCCCTTTCTCTTTCTCGTTCAGGGTAGAGTTAGAGAACGTAATCGACGCGAGCGATATAGCACACCGAAGCTAATATGAGTATATGAGCACGGACGGAGCCAAGGCATATACAAATTGATTAACAGTCAGCACTTTTAATATGTTTTAAGTAACAAACACAGAGTAAAAAGAGGTCATTTCCTGCTTCATATGAATTTCCTCTATGTGTTTCATCAATGGAAAAGTTCAATGACAAAGCTGTCGATTTTCAATTTGGATTGCAGCAATTGAGTTCAGTGAGAGGCTGTGCTATTTCGGAATAGCAACAAATTTGATCACATACCTCACCAGAGTGATCCATCAGGACCTGAAGACAGCTGCCAAGAGCGTCAACTACTGGGCCGGCGTCACCACGATGATGCCCTTGATCGGTGGCTTCCTAGCCGACGCCTACACCGGCCGGTTCCCCATCATCCTAGTCTCGTCCCTCGTCTATCTTGTGGTAATGAATCGACTAGCTCTATCTAATTAGTCGACTAAATTTGCAACAGCATTTTCAGGAAAAAAAAAACGTTTTTCCAGGCACTCGTTGCACGAAACTTCATTCCAAATTTTTCAAGGACGTTTCGCGGGTCACTTGTCGACCGAGCTTCTGATGCTGAATTTGGGGCAAAATGTGCAGGGTCTGAGCCTTCTCACAATGTCTCAGTTGATCCCTAGCTTGAGGCCATGTGACAGCAGCAGCCCTTGTAGCCGAACCCGAAAAGTCCACGAGGTCGTGCTGTTTTTGGCCCTCTACTTGATATCCATAGGCACCGGGGGCCACAAGCCGTGCCTAGAGAGCTTCGGGGCCGACCAATTCGACGACAACCATGCCGTAGAGCGGAAGAAGAAGATGTCCTACTTCAACTGGTGGAACTTTGCGCTCTGTTGTGGCCTCTTGCTGGGAGTGACAGTCATAGTCTATGTCCAGGACTATGTGAGTTGGGGCGTTGCCGATCTCGTCCTTGCCTTCACGATGGCGGTCACGATCGGCACTTTCTACACCGGGAGGTCCTATTATCGGTACCTAGCTCCCGAAGGAAGCCCTCTCACACCATTACTGCAGGTTTTGGTGGCGGCAATCCGGAAGCGAAACCTGCCTCACCCTTCAAGTCCCGACTCGCTCTTCGAAGCCTCCGCATCAGAGAGTTCTCGCAAGCGACTCCTTCACCACACGAATCGACTGAGGTATGCAACAAAAACTGAGCCAAATCTGATATCGATACAAGCCTCTGGCGGTACCAATTTCGCGCTTCTCTTGGTCAATCCTAGTCCTGCCACTCTCGTCTCACACCTCTTGAACTTTGATTGAAATTGAACCAATTTAGCTAATTCATACATCACTGGTTTTAAATTTGATTCATGTATGGACAGATTTTTCGACAAAGCCGCGATTCTCGAGGGTGGCGAGGAGCTCTCCAATGGAGAGAAATATGATCCATGGAGACTTGCAACAGTGACCCAAGTGGAAGAGATGAAGCTGGTGCTGAACATGATCCCCATTTGGCTGACCTCATTGCCCTTCGGGGTATGCGTCGTGCAGGCCTCGACTTTCTTCGTCAAGCAAGGCGTGGCCATGGACCGGAGGATTGGCGGTGGGGGCCGCAGCTTCGAGATCCCCGCGGCCAGCACGTACGCCCTCGCCGCCGTCGGGATGATAATCTCGGTGACCATCTACGAGAAACTGCTTGTCCCATTCCTGAGGAAATCCACGGGCAACGAGAGAGGCATGAACATACTCCAGCGGATCGGATTTGGTATGATCTTCTCAGTCGTGGCCATGTCGGTCGCTGCGTTCGTCGAGGCGAAGCGGCTTAGGATGTGGAAACACGACATCCTCACGCAAGGAAGGGCAATGGCCAAACCATCCATGAGCGTGTTCTGGCTAGCGCCGCAGTTCCTCATCCTTGGCCTCGGGGACGGGTTCGCGCTCGTCGGCCTGCAAGAGTACTTCTACGACCAAGTCCCCGACTCGATGAGGAGTCTTGGGATGGCAATATACCTGAGCGTGATCGGGGGCGGGAGCTTCCTGAGCAGCTTCCTCATAACCATCGTCGACCACGTCACGAGTCGGGCTGACGGCGGCGGCGATGGCTGGGTCGGGAAGGACTTGAACTCAAGCCGCCTCGACCTGTTCTACTGGCTGCTCGCGGCGATGAACCTGGTGACCCTCTGCGTTTACGTGGCCATTGCAAGGAGGTACACGTACAAGAATGTGCAGACGAGGGTGGTGGTTGTGAGCGATTGCAGAGAAAATGGTGAAGAAGATCATGAGGCAAGGGCTTGATGATTCCCCCTAGTGCAAATTCGAAGTTTGGTCACGCAAGAATGTGCAAGCTTTTTGCAATATTGCTAGATGATTTCATATGATTAATCACCATCTTGACTAGCAACATTGCACCTGCTGGTTCTTATGGCGTTAGCGTCCGTCATGAATTTTTTTTGACTCGTTGCATTTTATCGCCGATGACACGTCTTCGATCGGACTCGAATGATTTAGAAGGTATCATTTGTGATTCTGAAATAATGCAGCGCAAGGAAAGAAAGATAGATTTTCGAAAGATAGATTTTCGGTTCGCGCGGACAGAACGAGAGTTGAAGACAAAGAAATGAGAGAAATTATAACGGGTTGGCCTTGAAAAGATTTACCAAGGATGAGATAGCGATACACATATGAACACCATTTACAAAATTCAAACATAAGAAATGTTTGGGAATTAGATCTCACAAATTAGTTGTTAGCATCATGATAAATTCCTGACCAAGTTGAATTATCGTAGGAAAAGTTACAAAAGAAAAAAGTCATTTGAAACGTGGCAACAAAATATAGCAGACAGCCTTAAAATAAATAAATAATTTATCTCGCAAAAATAAATAATTTAAAATAAGTGCATATTTTTAAAATAATCCCTTATATTATTTACGAAAAATACTTTCATCGTTCACGATAATATTTCATTATAAATTATTAACGATAATAAAAATATTTTTTATTAACTAATTATTTCGGGGCGATACAGACAATCGTCTTTAGAAAATATATATTTTCTAAATCAATCGTTTATTGCGAAGCAAAACGAAGTCTTAATAATATGCTTAGATTATCGAAACTCCTACTTAAAATTGGACTCGCTCCTCCCGCATGTTTGTATCATGATGTTACGCAAAGCAAAACACCTTTTCTTCTCCTTCGATGGCCGGATTTCAAAGCAGGATTTTCTATAAAAAAAAAAAAAAAAGTTCGACGAAGAGGAATTTCCGAAACTGCCCCTGGAAGCGAAACGCAACGAGCGCTCCACGTCCGTTTCTGCAAATCCTTAAAAACTCTTTTTTTTTTCCCCTTTAATTTTTTCTTTATTATGTGGTGTCTGTCCTTTTCTTCGGCCATGGGGACTGCAAGAATTCTTTACGGTTCCTGCATTTCGCTTTCTCGCACTTTTTCTCGGGAAAAACTTTTTCTTTTCTCTCCCTAGAAAATCCGACCCCTCGAAGGCTCCACCGATGAACGAGCGAGCGTCGTAATCTCTTCTTCGCCGCCGCCCCCCACCACAGCACAGCAACGATCGACGGATCCCGAGGGAGACGCTCCCCCTTCCCCCCCAACCCCACCGGGCGATGGCGGCGCAACCGCAGGGCGGCGGCGCGGCGGCGGCGGCGGCGGCGATGGACCCCGCCGCGCTGGACGACATAATCGGGCGGCTGGTGGAGGTCCGATCGTCGAGGCCCGGGAAGCAGGTGCAGCTCTCGGAGTCGGAGATCAAGCAGCTCTGCGTCGCGTCCAGGGATATCTTCATGCAGCAGCCCAACCTGCTCGAGCTCGAGGCGCCCATCAAGATTTGCGGTATCTTTCGTAATCTCGAGTTCCCTTGTTGATCGCCGCATAGTTATATACCTATTGAGCCCCGAGCCGCTGGTAGTTTCATGGTTTCGATTGCTATGAATATCGTGTTTGTTCATTGGTTTTGCCAGTGCTTGGATTGTAGATGTTGGAAGTGGTGTGTATGAGAGTTTTGCAGGCTCAGGCTGTTCCTGTTGGAAAAGTTCACGAATTTTGCCTCTCGTGTTATATCACATCGGGAAACAAAAATTCTTGGTTTATGCTAAGTCTTGTGAAGCATCTGATAATGTCACTGGATTCTATTGCGGTGAAAGTGCGATGGTTACGTACAAGGAACTAAGACTGAACGGCCGGTCGTGTGCGTCTCCCTCCTTGGAAATGTAGGCTTTATCAGGTGTTTATGGTCATATTCTCGGAACCTGAGTTTGCAAGGGGTGGGGGGGGGGGGAAGTTGAAGGTTTAGGAAGCAAAATGTTCTGTAAAGGTCTGGAATTTGAATAAGTGGGATGAGAACTGAGGGAAGAGGACTCGATTTGTATAATGTTGTGCAGGCTCTAAGAGTTTATTGCTATTCAGAATTGTTTAGGGGCTAGATTATATGTGTTCTTCAGCGTCGGCTTGAGCAAGTGCTGCATTGAGATCTAATAGGTCAACGTAGTGATGTTCAGGGGCTAACCCTTTATTCAAAGATCATACCTTTAATCAGATCTCTGGAGTTTAATGTTGATCATCATGGATGTTACCACAAAATTAATTTAAGCAAAAACGAAAAGGTAAAAGTCTCCCCAAACACACACTTAGTTCCAGCACGACGATATTCATAGCTATTAAGTTTTATTTTTAATTTTTTTTTCATGTGGAATAGTGATTTGTTTATGGCGTCCCTAACAATTGTAAAACATCTTTTGAATTAAAAAATCTCCATGGGAATAAGACTAGACCTTTGCTCATGTCCAATGAAAAGTGACTACTTATTAGTGACATGAGTTTGCTGACTGGCTATTTCCGTTTCTTCATTGGAGGGAATGCTGTATGGGTGTAGCAGGGGTCTGGAGGAGCATAGTGGCAGATTGTCACATACATTTGCACTTACCTTCTGATGCTTGGATGTTATCATGGTATTTTGTATGTTAATATTTCTTTTGGGCTTTAGGTGACATTCATGGACAGTACAGTGACTTACTGAGGCTTTTCGAGTACGGCGGTTTTCCTCCTATTGCCAATTACTTATTTCTTGGAGACTATGTGGATCGTGGCAAGCAGAATTTGGAGACGATATGCCTTCTGCTTGCCTATAAGATCAAGTATCCAGAGAACTTCTTTCTTCTTAGAGGAAATCATGAATGCGCTTCTATTAATAGGATTTATGGATTTTATGATGAATGCAAGCGGCGTTTTAATGTGAGACTTTGGAAAGCTTTTACCGACTGTTTCAATTGCCTCCCAGTCGCAGCTCTTATTGATGACAAAATACTATGCATGCATGGTGGTCTTTCTCCTGATCTGACAAATTTGGATCAAATAAGAAATCTACCGCGCCCTACTGTTATTCCTGACACGGGCCTGCTGTGTGATCTGCTTTGGTCTGATCCTGGCGGCAGGGATATGAAAGGATGGGGTATGAATGACAGAGGAGTCTCATACACCTTTGGTGCAGATAAAGTATCAGAATTTTTAACAAAGCATGATTTGGACCTTGTTTGTCGTGCTCATCAGGTATGGCCCTTCATGTTCTCTTTGTTGCTATTTCTTTATATTTTTTGAATTGTTCTAATGTATTTTATCCTGAAAAAATGGTTATTGGACCTAGGTTGTTGAAGACGGATATGAATTTTTCGCAGATAGGCAACTAGTGACTATATTTTCAGCTCCGAACTACTGTGGTGAATTTGACAATGCCGGTGCAATGATGAGTGTTGACGAGAATTTGATGTGCTCCTTCCAAATCCTCAAGCCAGCAGAGAAGAAAGCCAAGTCATTGATGCCGACAAAGATGTGATGGTTGCTGCTGTAATTCTTCAATGAGGTCTGATCAATGCAGCTCTGTGTCTTTTACATATTTTATGATGTCATAGTGGTACTTTCGCTTCAGATTAAGTGGAAACTTGCGCCAATATCTTCACATCAGAACAGTTGCTAGTTGTGATGATTGTTTTCTTGCTTTATTCCTCAACTGCATTCATGCCCAGTTTGTTAGTTGCACTGGTTTGTAGTAATTAGTCGACTCCATCTCATTCTCTTTTGCCTGATTTCTTAGATTTAACCGAGGGGTTGATGCAAACGGAACATACATGCACTAGTGCTATTCCTATTTTCAACTTTATAATACCAAAAATATCTTGAGAATACTCCATTGGTTGGTGTGGCCAGATTGGAGATTTCTTCATGACTTTTGTGGATTCTGGTGGCAATAATCACCTCTGAGATCTGGATGTTATCTTATTTGAAGTAGTTGATGGGAAGCCTAGCGTACAAATTTCATACCATCGTCTAGCGACTCACTTTCTTTCTTTTGCCATGATGAATAATTTCGGGAAGTAGATAGAAGTGAAACCAAGTCTAGCAGATGCTGTAATTGATGACTGATTCTGATGCAGAGATTATTCCCTGTGGCTCAGGAAGCAGCAAAAATGTGAAGATTGCTATTTTATGGCTTTTTAAACATCTGCATCTGATGTAAGTGCCAGTCTGCTGTTTGGAAGACCGACGCCGTTGTGAAGACAACTTGTCGGGCTCAATAAATGCCATTCTGCGGTAATTTATCTGCTGTGCTTGTTTATGTAACTGTCCTGGTAATGATGTCTATATCGATTGAACTGTTTGTTAGGGAGGATAAGAAACGGGGTGGCATTTTGGCACGTACAGATGCATTAAAATGCGCTCTCTTGCCATTAATATTCAAAGTTTTTTTTGACATGCACCAATTATATTCTTGTATGACCATCACAACGGCTAGTGTGCGATTCTCCTTATTGCCTAATGTGGTGGATATCTCTACTGGTTTGTGAGTTCAGTAAAGCCTCTTGGCGACATGGGTGGCTGTGCGTTGTTGCAAAGCCTGTACATCTGTCACTGCGCCTCTGTCTGCAAGGTGGTTGCTGCACAATTTATAAGCCCATGCTTGAGCTGATGAGTCGAGCCAAGCTGGGTATTGGCATTTTGAGATTTGAAAGCTTTGTCATTGCAGGCATGGCACAAGAGGACCGGTGAATGGCCGGCTAGTCCAATGATCTGTTATAATGGGAATGACTCTTTCTACTATACTAAGCTGCTCGCATTAGAAAGAGCGATACCGGCACTTGATCTCACAAACCTGTCCACATTATTTTCTCTGAAAATGCTGTGCCGACGGCGACAAACATGGTCTCTCTTAGCAAGACTTGAACAACATGAATTTTTAACGGTAGTTGAGAACAAGAGATTTATCCTTATGCGCGCGTTGATATAGCATTTGGTGGCAATCAACACGAGCCGGCCAGACATTATAATTATGTGCCTTCCATCGCCATAATATGTCAAAGATTAAGGAAGTAGTTAGAGGGGTGCTCGTGGGGTCGATGTTAATGGGGGTTCAATCATGGCCCAGACAAGAACATTGCAACTGGCCCTTCCAGGTTCGACCGACTCTCTGAGAGATGATGCAACAAGACCCCAAAAAGGGATAGGAAGGAGAGAGATAAGTCGCTACTGTTCTGTGGATCAATGATCACCTATCATGAGTTTTCAACTTAATCCATCGCGGGCTAAAGGCCACTTCTTTTATGTACATTGATCATCTTGAGGTTGTACTATAAAGCGAGTCCCGCTGGTAATTTTCTGACGCAGGGGTTCAGCTGGGTACTGGGAAGCAGCTAGAATCTGAAGTGACCCTCGAGTTTAGATAGAATTTAGCCAAGTGGGCTATACTTATTTTGAAGGAAAAATTCGTGGGGAACTTGCTTTTTGGCCAAGGTTGAAAGAGGGATTGTTATTTAAGCTACGCAAAGAAAGAAAGTTGAGTTTAGAAGATTGGACGCGAGGAACTTTACGTATGTTCTCGGGTTCTTTAGCAAAAGAGTAAATTTTTTATTTCATATTCAATTTGATATTTTTTTTTTGGTAAGGATATTTCAATTTGATAGTTTGTATCCGCAAGTCGGGAAAATTAAGTGTTATTATCCAATTGATAATCTCAAAAAAGGGAATCACATGGATTTGCCCCTATACTTGTAGTTACTAAGAAGTAAATACAAAATAGTCTATTAACGAGTTAGCAAATATTGAGGTAATTTTTAAGATGTGAAGCTCCAAAATTCTTATGATTGTCTCAATCCTCTAATGGACTTTCCTAGTTTACAAAAGGCTAGATGTTGCATGCCTAGACTGAACATTTCTCTTTTAAAATGATAAATTTTTGAGATGTGAAGCTCCAAAATTCTTATGTAGAATCGAATTAATAGAGGAATTATGGCTTGATTCATAAATGTGACTCACTCCCCCACATGGCACTACCCGTTATGCTTGTTCTGAGGGCTCGACTCGAGATCATTATAAATGGTACTAGAGCATTGTAGTAAAAAGAAGGTTTCATTTCGGGGCATGCCCATTTTGCTTAATCTGAATTTTGCAATGGATTTCACTTGAACCTTTTTTTTTCTTAATTCAAGACTTTCACAATATACAACTATTAAAGGGTAAATTCACCCGCGAGTATTTCACAACTTCCTGAAACTTAAATAATATTTTAAATTTCTGCAAAAAAGAAAAGGGGCCGCTTTTCGCTTTTCGAAAAGCTTAACCAATCAGGCCATCAAATGTCGTATCTTAAAGTAGCAACAAGAAAGGAAGAGTATTGAAAATTCCAAATCAGAACGTACTTTTACTAGTTACTTCCATTTCCATCATGATTTCAATAGGAACCATAAAAAAGAAAACGTGCCAGTTTATGTTCAATCTTATTTTTCTAATTATTTATTCTAGAGATAGTTTTGGAAGAAGAAGGTAAAGAGAAAAAAAAATGTGGCAAAATCACTTTTTTTTTTTTACATTTATGAACATATACATATACATAAATATATTTATATATGCCATTTGGCAAGAAGCGTGGGCTCTCGAAGGCGCCCAATCACCCACCCTCTCCATCCATTTTTAAAATTTCTTGGCCGATCTCTCTCTGTCTCTCTCTCTCTCCTTCGCTCCGCATTTCAGTCCATACTTGTTCATGCTTCGAAGGTAGGGTTTTGCTCTCCCTCCCAAAAAATCCCGAAAGATCCTCCTCAAAATCGACTGCAAATCCCACCGCATTGGCCGCCGATTTGCGGAGGGGCTTGGGGGGGGGGGGCGATGATGAAGAGCCTGGTGGATCCGTCGGCGGCGTTCCTGGCCGCCAGCGGAGGCGACACCGTGAAGCTGTTCGACGTGTCCGTGGAGGCCGGCGATCCGTGCGCGTCGAGCTACGCGCCGTCGCCGGGGAGCCCCGTCCACTCCGTCAAGTGGAATCACACTAGTGAGCGACGGTCTCTCGTGGTGTGCGTGCGTTGTCTTTTGGGGAATTTCGGGTTTTAGCTTCGAGTGTTCGTTTCTTGGTTCCGCATTTTACGTTCCGTCGGGGCGGGATTTAGATTGCTTTACGGAGCCAAAGCGAGGATGGAGTGATCGCTTGGTCTTTGCGAAAGTGATGGGCTTGTGGTGATCGTAAATGAGGAGTTTGGCTACTGGCCAATCACTATGACTCGGTGTGGGAGTGACTGGCTGTGTGTGGATTTCATGTAGGGTTGTCTCTAGTAGCGTGTGTAAAGAAGATTGACAAGAATTCATATTGTGCCCGGTTAACACTTTCGGGTATTTTTTTTTTTTTTTGGTTATTTTCAGATTTAGTTGTTGCTAGTGCTGGGGAAGACGGGAAGATCTCGCTGTGGAGGAAAAATGGTCAAAGCATGGGGACATTATCAGTGTCTGGGACAGATGGTGGAGACAACACTGAGGTACCCAGATTTACTCTTTAGTTCTTTCCCCATTGTTAATCAAGCTAAAAAAAGGGGCTCACGGGCAGCTGTTCTCTATTCCTATATGAGTGGTTACTATTTCCTGTTGTTTGTACTTGTGCCTTGCGGTAGGTTTGGGATGTCAAGAGCAGCAAAGCTCATCTTCTTTGAATTTCTGTGTGTCCAAAAACACGTTCCTTATGCAGCCACTATCTCTGGAAACTTGCTCCTCCATATTTAGCACACTAAAGAAAGAAAAATAAAACACTGTTTCTATCCCATCTGTCTTGCTTTTTGGTAGGGCTCAGAACATAGTGATTAGCAGAAAAGGGGGTATATCCAATTAGTGGAGACTGGTTAGTGTAACTCTAATGATCCATTTTTTAGACTTTAGAAATTGTTACCTACGATCTTCAAGCAGATTTAATGACTTAACTTGTCCAGTGTACATGAATTCAATTGCAAGAACCTGCCTTTCAATCTGATTTGCAATTATTGATGATTTGCCATTCCAGCTGATCTTTCATGTACAACTTTTTTTTGCGATGGGGCTACTGTTTTCTTGCTCTTTAACACGATTCTGACTCATTGCATAAGAAACTAACATGTTGCCTGAGGATCACAAATAAAAAGAACTCAAGTTGTCATAATTGTAATGCTATCATGGCCATGGCAGTGACTTACTGTAATTTTCTCGGCTTTCAGGAATCTATCATGGCTGTTAGCTTTAGCAACAAGGGATCCAGATACATATGCTCTGGGGGAAGTGATAAAGTTGTAAGAATATGGGATTTGCAGAGGAAACGTTGCATTAAAGGGTTAAAGGGTCATACCAATACGATAACAGGTGCCATGTACAACTGTAAGGATGAGCACTTGGCTTCTATCAGTATCAGTGGAGACCTCATTCTTCACAACCTTGCATCTGGTGCAAGGGCGGCTGAACTCAAGGACCCCCATGCACAGGTCATTTATTGTTTCCATCTGAAACTGCAGCATGGTGCTTGCTGGCTCTGCTTTGTAAGCTAATTTTATTTTGCTGGATGATTCAAGACCAGGTACTTAGGGTACTTGACTACTCAAGGATCAGTCGACACCTTTTGGTAACTGCTGGCGATGATGGGACAGTTAATCTGTGGGACACTACTGGTCGTAGCCCCAAGGTTTACTTTTATGTTTAACATATGCTTGCTATCATTGCGATATTTTGTTACTTTATTTCAAGATCCCCGTGAACGTGGATATGGTTGTTATTTACCTGCGCCATTTCATACTGTTTCTTCTGTTCAAAGCTATGCTTGTATATTATTCTGGAGAATTGAAAATGTTGACCTTTTCTGTAGTCATTTTCAATAGCTCTTCCAGGGAATCACTTGTACAAATTAGATTGCCATTTTGATTGGCAATTTAACTTAAGATATGAGATTATGGCTCCATTTCTATCGAGTGATGCTCAATTGACCAACTGAGTTTTTTGTTCTTTTTAAGCACGTTCTTTTAGATTATCCACTGTCTTTTGGAAGGAGATCTTATTTGAATTCGAATGAGCATCATTGTCAGACTGCATCTTCTTTCACCTGTTAACCAGTAATAGTTTCTCTGCGGTTTTCCCTCGCCCCCACCCACACCACATAAACACCACATAGCTAGTCTGTTTCTCATTTTTAGTAAATATCTGAGGCAGTGTTTTTATGGTTCCTTTGTTTTCTCTTAAGATTGCTTGGTTGAAGCAGCATTCTGCACCAACGGCTGGTGTTAGCTTTTCTCCATCCAGTGATAAGGTTTGTCCTTACACTCACTAGCAGAGACCTGCTTTTTAGTTCTTATTCTTGAAAAGAGAATATCAGATAGCTGTGAACATAGCGAATGTGAAAGATTGTTATCTTTTTTCTGGTAAGGTCTGCCCGTTATTACCGGTGATCCAAACACTATCGATGATTCTAATATCCAGAATTCCTGTGGCAGATGATCGCTAGTGTTGGTTACGATAAAAAACTGTATACCTATGACTCTGGATCTAGAAGGTTCTCTTCTTGCACTTCTTATGAAGCACCTTTCTCTTCATTGGCTTTTAGAGATGATGGATGGATATTGGCTGCTGGAACCAGCAATGGTCGCATAGTCTTTTATGATGTCCGGGCAAAGCCTCAACCTTTCACTGTTCTTCGTGCTTATAGCAGTTCAGAGGTGATTGATATTTTCTGTAATTACCTTTAGGCATGAAACTTCCAAACTTGGATACTTGTCTGTTTGTAGTTGGTTCTTTGTAAATCTTTTTTTGTGTTCTGAATGGTCTCCTTAATATGCACATAGAACTACCTAAACAAGTCTTTGTTTTCGTGTATTTCATTGAACTGTTTTTCCTGTTCTCCGATACTCCCGCCAAGTCCCCTTAACACTGATTTTTTGTCGCAATAATTGCTTGGAACTATTCATGGGTCCTTCCATGTCTTTTACAAGAGTAGAGCATAGTCTTTTTTCCCCTTTTTACTTGACTTTGGATTGTTGGCCTGATAAGGAATGAAATTGAGTTGGATATGTTAGTGGGCATGGGCTAGCACGGGGTCCTGTTTTTTTATGTGAGATTGACATGCATAAAGGATGGTCACTCTGTGTGTCTCCATGAATAGAGAAGCATGTTGGTATGCAAATGTAACCAATATGATGAGGCATTTGTTGCATAAATCTCCTTTCACACAATGTTTATTGGATGGTAGTGGGTTATATGACAATACAGGAAGGCATTTGTATGAGGGAATACATGAAATAAAATGAGTTACAAGATAATGCTATAAAAGATTGAAATTGAGTTTATTGCCAATTTTTCTGCTTTGTCTGCTGGTGTCTCCATCTATTATATTCATTCTTGATTCCTGAATTGAAGGCAATCAATGCTGGTTTGGGATCTGGCATCATGTTACAAAATCCAAGTATTTCTTCTTTTAAATATATTTGGTTGAACTTTCTCTTTCCGATTCAAGACCTCTTGAACATTAGCATGCCAGATGCAGCCAATGTATTTCAGTTCGTTTTATTGTATGAACAACTGAGGGAATTTCCCTGGTTCTGGTATAGTGATATATACTTCTTTGTCAATTGGATAATGGTATCTCTCTTCCCGCTCCACAGAATGGAACAGCAGTAATGGTGCCTGCTGCTTCTTGTGGAACTAAATTTTGTAATGAATGATGGAAAAAGTATATCTGCTGCAGGCTGTTTTTGTGCTTTATTAAAATGGCTGTGAACTTAGAATTTCGCTATCATTATTTAATTGGTGAGGAAACTTTTCAGTAACTCTGATTAGAAAATAGGCCTTGATATCCTAGTCTTACTATATACTGAGTTTTTGTGGTATTAATCAGGCTGTTACGAGTTTATGCTGGCAAAGAGCCAAACCAGTTATTGTGAATGAGAGTAACTGTTCGGCTGAGACTGCTCTTCTTGGAGGTGCTGATGAAGAATCAATACTTATGCCCGATCCGCTTCCCTCTGCAGCATCAACGAACCTTACAATGTCTACGTCAGTATCTGGCTCACGTAATCCTGGCCGATCAAGTCTTTCTCTAGATGCAACTTCGCTGACAACAAGTAGCAGTGGATTAACCATGAGCACGCAAAATTTGGTTTCATCTGAGGAAACACCCAACAGAAGCCATCTATGGCCTGGTGGCACATTGGCTAGGTTGCATGCTCCGCGTTCTACATTTAACCTGAGGGATGACATGGAGGTTTTCTCTCCCCTTGTCGACGTCCAGCCGATTACGCCCTCACTTGATAAACTATGGAACGACGATGATGGTAGGAAGAAAGATCTTTCTGCTCTTGATAAGAGACCTTCGCTGTTGTTTCCTTCATCCAATCGACGGTATCCCTTTACTGAGGATGGAAGTAACATTCATCCTATATTTGATTGGAAATCCAGCTCCAATTCAGGACAGGTTTGATACTTTCACTTGTCCCATGAAAATGCTATAGCCTTTCGTTTGTGATACCTATTGTGAATGTGACTGTGCTCATACAGACAGTATGGCAATTTTTCTTTGCTTCCTTAATTGAGAGTCAGATTTACGTTTTGGCTCTTTTGAGGCAAAGGTAGAAGATGGACAAGGCCTATTTGTCTTCATACAAACAGTCTAGGAGTTTAATATGATTTTGATTTCAAAGTGATTTTAATATTTTGGTTCGCATTTCCTGGATTTCCCAGTTTTTCTTTCAATGAAGAGTAGAAGGCATCCTATTTTGTTAGATTATAACTCTATGTGGGATTTTGTTAGAAGACATTCTGTTTCGCTATAGTAACTCCGGTGGATTGTTACCATCTTACCATAAATCGTGCCACTCACACATCTTATAGGAGTTATTTGGGAAGACCATGTACGTTTTCTTTTCTTTGTGCAGGATGAAAATCGAATTTTAACACAGCTTGGATCTACTCCACCTCCATCATCCAAGAGTGAAGATTCTTCTATCACTCCTCCAGAAGCTTGGGGTGGGGAAAAGGTATTGGACAAATATGCTCATCTTCGTCAGCCTCTCACTTTGCCCTCTCGTCTTGGAACGTTAGCTGGAAGTCAAACATCAGGATCAATGTTTTCGTTCCAAGATTTTCCCTCATCTGTGAGCCCGACAAGTATCAGCTCTTTAACAAGTTCAAACTTCGATTACCCAAATCTGCGGAGTAAAGATGCTTCCAGCATTCAAGAGACTCCACTTGGATATTCAGAACTCCCTCCCTCTAGTTCATTGTCCTTGTCTTTTGGGCCGAAAGGCGTGATGGGACAAACTACAGTGGAATCTTCTGGAACAGCATCTCTGACCCTGCCACGGCGATTTTCCACTTATGCTGAGAGAATAAGCACTACTTCTTCCTTCAGCGACGGACCATCCAATTCAGTAGGTTCACCAAAAACCAAGAAAACAGGAATCGAAACCAAGGAAGAGCTTCTTAGCAGTTTGTTATCTAGGTCAGAAACATCGGCCACCTTGGAACCAGGGACTTTTCCAACGATCAATGTAAGCTTTTCAAAACTGTTTGAGGAATGTTTTGTTCTAGAAACCACAGAATGTTTTTGTCTGTCTCATGATGGGGGAGTACCATCTACTTTCTTTTCATGTCACTTACGATGGATATATGTTACATCGTTCAATGAATTATAGTTATTAGTGGTGACTTTGAAGGCGAATTCTTGTCTTCTACGCTGTACATGTTCAGTACGATAAGATCCAATCAGTAATATGTTACTTTTACAGGGAGGAATGCCACATTTTCAGAGGACACCTCATGCGGATTCACAGCAGGGAAGTTCCTTTACATTGCAGCTCTTTCAACGAACCCTTGACGAAACCCTAGTTTCCTTTCAGAAATCAATTCACGAGGATATGAGAAATCTACACATTGAAATATTGAGACAATTCCATATGCAAGAGGTATGCTCATACATTTTTTCTCCTCTCTCAATTTTCTCTGATTATTTCTTGCTTCCATTGAACAGATGGAAATGTCGAGAGTGATGGCCTCAATTCTGGAAAATCAAGCTGAGTTGATGAAAGAAGTCAAATATCTTCGCAGAGAAAATCAACAGCTTCGCCAATTGCTTTGAGATAAGAGATAAGAGAACTTAGCTCAATCATTTTTGCCGGAAAACGGTTGAATCTCTCTTCCTTTCAGTGTTTAGAGTCTCTCGATTGCTTTTGTTTGACTCGATGAAGAGCGACAGTTTTCTAATTAAAGTTCATGCGGGGGGAGTGCATAGATGCTAAGAGAGATAATGCAAATGTACCATGTGATGTAGGAATTCACTGTTGTACAGAGTCATTCTATTCTGGTGATAGTGTTCTTCAAGCCAGCATAAGTTTGTGTGTAATATGTATCAGATACGTTGAGCTTGTTCGTAGCTTCGATTTGGCAGAGTGGCATTGGTTTTCTTCTGTGATAGTATTCCAAATGTCACGACTCACCGATAAAGGATCTATTGTCCTTGACTTAAGGAAGCCTCTTCAGACATTAATGGGAATGACTGTACACTCCTGTAGTATCGGCTTCGCAATAGAATTTCCGAATCAGGATTTTGGATCAGAACTAGTAACTGCTCAGTAGTAACTGCTCTTTCACATACATAATCTTATGAAATAACCGCAGGATGTTTGAAAATTGCGATAACCAACAAGAAGCTTCCTGGTTTTTTGGTCGAAAAAAGCTTCCTTTTAAATGGGGCAGATTTTCGGTCAGGGAATCAGTAAGATTAACATGTCTTATCTTCCAAAATCTCTTATCGGGAAGTGTGTATAGGCAACGGTTTAATTGTCCAAGTCCATTTTGTTTCTCTTATTTGACATGGGGTAAGTGCAAAAATTCGGACTTGAGGTCTGGTCGTCGATCAATTGATGACTTTAAGGACTTAGGTTTTATGGGGTGGAATTCAAGCGTCAAAACTCCCTGGAATATTTGGTCTATCTGACTTCTGAATCCTACTGAGGGCGTCCTCTAGATCTGGTTGTGATTTACGTCAAAACCTTAAAAGCACAAATTATCCAAAAAAATAATCCTGTGATTGCTATGCACACATTTCCAGTTGACCAAAATGGGCGATTGAACTGCACATTTAGAAGTCGCAAAAGGAGGCCAATCCACTGTTTGCTTCTCCAATGACGTGCGAGCAAAAGTACAGATCATGTTAACAGAAGTCTTTCCGGTCAACAACACAACAGAGCCCTGTGTTCTTCTTCTGTAAAATGGACAAAAGCCCACTCTTAACAGATATCCAAACAGCCTTCTCTGCTTCGACTATTGCTCAAATGCTCAACGTCAAATAAATTACATCAAATAAGTAGAATAATGGCAGAACGCCGAAAAAAAAACCTGTGGGTGCTGAAGAATTTCCTGGCAGTTTGAGAACAAGCAATGCAGGTTCAGCATTTCAGTAGAAGATCTTTTGCTAGCGTGCAAGGGACAAGTTCCATCCAGGACACATCCAACTCGTCCGCGATGCAACGAATTCCGCGGCAAAGCAATCTAAGAGGGCTTCGAGTGGGTTGACAACTTCACCTTTTAACAAGTCTCAACACGTCGCCCATGAGATGTAAAGAACCGGTCACAAGAGCCTAAAACATTATCCCAAAGAAACAATTGTAAGTTAAATGATACGATCATCCAGTAGTAAAGGAACACAAAAACGTCAAGTTGAAAATTAGAGTGCATTTCTAGGAAATTTGACCCCATTTGATTTTATTAAGCTTGACAGGCGATCCATCCTTCTGCAAGTTGAAAGTTCATGTCATGAAAGTTTTATCAAGCCAACAGTCCATGCACCGGTTGAAAGCATTTCAGGCAAGTCAACCATACGTGAAGATTCTCATCCTAGAAGATTACTATTTCACTCTGGCTCCTTGTTCATAAACTAATGTGAAATTTGAAGGCAAATGGGCAAAATGATTAACATGTGACAAGTTTTCATAAGCTGAAAGAGTATCATAAAGAAAACTAGAAAAGATACAAGTCCTCTTTTTCCTTATGCAAGTATCGAGAAAGCACACATGATATTGGCAGAAAAGGATGCATATAAAAAGAAAAAAAAAAGGTATGACGTTACCCGTATTTGCATTTGTATCTTCTGGTTATGCTGTCGAAACTTCTATAAAATATATTTAATGTTCAGGAAGAAATTGAGGAGCTTGAGAGCGAAAATCGTCTTCACAGTCAACAGGTGGGATCCGAGGGTGCATTTTGAGTTGTCAATGTGTGTGGGAAGCTGGAAAGTACAATACACTTTTCTGATGTAGTCCCCGGACTGCTAGATCACTTGGTTCATCTTCTGCAGTTTATCCCATTGCCTGGGAGACAGTCACATTCGTAAGAATCAAGAACTTCATGAGCGATTATTGCAAAATAGAACTTATGCGATTATGATCTGTAATTGGTAATCGCATGGATTAGGACGTGTTTGCGCAAGTAGGAATTACTTATGTTAGTTGGATTATGGAAGTTTAACTACAAAAAGAAGGTAAGGAAAAAAAGGGAAGTGGCAATTCACCGAGGAAAACGAAGGTCGCTAATACTGTGAAGCCTTCGTGTAACATTATGCTGATTACAGGGTCGAGGTGGCCTTTTCTTGCATATACACCCGTGAGCTCTATCTTTCCACCTATTAATGATGAATCAGCAGTAAATTATCATTAACTTTTTTAATGCTATTGCCATTCCTTCTCTCTTTTCCATCTCAATTTGTGAGGAGATGATATTGGATATAAATGCAGCTCCAATACGTTCGAGATTCCTTTGCCCTTCTTGACAGATGTAATCTTAATTGTGTGGATGTAGGAGGCCATACTGAAGGAAGAGCTTCGCAAATGGAAAGGATGCAGAAGAGGGAAGGGGTAGATACGACATATTTAAAAATGTCTTGTTGAAACAGGTAAATTTTGGCAACAGATATACTGTGGTGTAACGTCAAATTTTATAAGTAATGTTGGTTTCTCGTCTTTCTTTTGTTAAACTCGTGTAATGGGGTGCTTCGGTTCGTCTTTCTTCCGTTAGGTGACGTAGAGGCACTGTTGCCGGCGGTCGCTATGCTGCTTCAGTTCAGTCCGGAAGAGGCTATTCTCAGTTTTAGCTAGTGTTGGATGGATTATATCCAGTAGTCGAAATGAAAATTCATTGTCACTGTCCCTGACCGACTTTCGGTTGTGATGCGAAGCTTTCGCCGATGCGAGCCCAATTCTAAGTCTAAGATGCTATCCAAGAAAGATAGTTAGTGTCCATGCCGCAAAGCTTTCCAAAGCCATAAGTAAGATCGTCGTAAATTTGTCTAAACTTCAGTTAATGCTTGTGTAGTACGGAGAGAGGTCATGGTTTTCTCCATCCCATGAGATGTAGGTCAGTCGTGGTCTTATACATCAGTTGGCCATGTCAAAGGAGAGAATATTTGTCGTCGTCTCGGGTCTGAGGTGCATCAGCGGTATCATATGTTTAAAACTAGTCATGGACCTCCTTTTATGACACAAGAAACTTGCTGCATTTCCTTCACTTTAAGATGATCACGGCCAAACGACCAATATGTAGCCACCGTTAGAGGTTTGGTATCATAATGTTCCTTTTCAGGGCACATCAAGTTCAAGTTAAAATATGCATTTTAATGCAATTGCAGATGCAGAAATGTCAACGAGCTTACCGGACCGCTGCAGACGTGCCTCCAACTCCACCGAACGATACTTCAGGATCTCCTTCGTCGCTTCTCTCAAGATTCTCATTTTCACATGGGGTGTCAATGGGTCGGGTCGGGCTTTTATAATACCCGACCCGAAACCAACATGGTCGGCTATGACCCGACCCGGCTCAAAACCCTGTTCGGGTTTTCTTTTTATTTTTTTATTTTCAATAGATTGCCATTTGAGATGGGTGTCAACCTCAAATACGAATAGCCATGGAATCCCTCGAAATGTTATTGGTGTGTTTATAGCAATTCCAAGCATTCTTTCTCACGTGTAATAACAAAAAATATATGCAACAGCATTTCTCAATGTCTCATCCTGAATAGGGCAGAAAATGGTTAGAAACTGCTACTTTCCTTGGACAGAAACAAGCAAATATGCTCTACAATGAGATACAGGCTCAGTAATTCCCAAGATGGAGTTACCAACGATTCAGTCTAGGCAAACACACAGAACTCAAGAAGCCAGCCAAGCCCAGATCAAAACAACCAACAAAATCATCCCTGAATCAGATCAAACAACAAAATCAAGCTAAAGCAACGAAAGCCAAGAACATACATTTGAGCTGCTTGCGCTCGGTGCAAGGGGGACAAAACCACGACCCTTTAGGCACAGACACGATGACCGGCCGGAGGCAGAACAGGTGCAGAACTCGTCGCGAGAATCTCCCGACCCACAGTCCTCGCAACGCACGTCGCCGTAGCAGCTATCGCCGCCGGGATGACCGCCGCTGTTATCCGTGCCGTCGTCCTCGAACAGGGGTTGACAGAGCGGCTTCGGCGCTCAGGTCCTGCGACCAGCAGCGTCTTGGTCTTCGTCGTCGAAGGAGAGAGAGAGAGGCGGCTGTAGAGTACAGTGTACTATCTATATCTAGCAGTATGTGTCTATCTAGGGCTTTTTTAATTCACGGGCTGGGCTGTCAAAAAAAAGCCCGGCCCCAAACAGGGATGATATTCGAAAATTAAAGGTGTTACCAGAACCGGAGGAGACCCGACCTGAAGAAGCCCTAAATTTCCGGGTCGGGCCGGCCCGGGCTTTTTTGACAACCCTTTCAACAATTATGTCGTCATTGCCGTCTCTCGTCCTCTCTCGACATTTTAGAAATTCCGCGCTAAAACCTCCTCTCACTCTCACGCGAGCTTCGCTCTAAAACACTCCTCTCCCGCTCCTCTCTCGCCCTCTCCAAACCTCGACAAGATGGCTGATCCTGGAAGAATGAGCCGCGAGAGGAGACGGGAAGCGCGGGAAGCATTGCAATATGTTGGCGATTTGGTTCAAGATTTTGGTCGGAAGCTTAGTAGTACGGGGGACATTAGTAGGAGGGGGGATTCTGGTTCTGATGATGCTTTTAATATGGAAATGTCGAGTGTAAATGTCTCCGAGGAGATCGGCAAAGGCCGGAATGGCACAACTGTGTTCAAGGGCTTCCATCGTGGCGATTCGGTCGCCGTTAAAAGGTTCCCTACCGATCACGTTAATGTGGATGATGGGATTCTCAATCGCTTGTCCGCGCGACCACATCGAAATGTGGTTCTGAATCGCGGAGTAGTCCACTGCAGAGAATACGTATTTTTAGTTCAAGAGTTATGCGATTGCAGCTTGAAAGATCTGATTGAAGGGTCATTGCTCAGGGATAGGATGCTGAATATTTACTTATGGACTGCCGATGGCGCTCCTTCACAGACGCTCATGAAACTGATAAGGTAATCTTTTATGTTTTATGCATCCGTACTGGGTCTTAGCATTGCTTAGATTTGAATCATAATGTCTATCTGTAATTTACAAAACAGGCATGTTCTATTAGGAGTCCATCATTTGCATGGATGTCAGATTGTTCATAGGGATTTAAGACCCGAGAATGTCTTGATTGTCGATTTTAAAGATCCATGTGCCAAAGTATCCGATGCTGGAGTTACTAAATGCCTTCATGGGCATCAATCTTCCCTTGAAAAGCTTGCCACAGGATGGCAGGCCCTAGAGCTGTTTTATTCTGATAAGAGCCCAACGAGCGAGAGTGATATATCCAGCGTAGGCGGTCTGTTATTCTATTGTGTCACTCGGGGAAGTCATCCATTCGGTGACTTTCCAGAACGTCACATGAATATAAAGAATTTCACATTGGACAGTATCCCGGCGATGCTAAGTAAAGAAGCTTTGCATCTTATCTTGGGTTTGCTAAGCAAGGATCCTACAGCGAGGTGAGAGGTCTCTCATTGAGCTAATGCTCTTATAGAGATTGCAATAATTTATTTGAGCATGTTGAGCTAATGCTGCTGGTTCTTTCGATTGCTGGTAGGCCAACAGCAGGGGTCGCGCTTGTACATCCATTCTTTTGGAGTCCAGAGAAGAGGATGGACTTTTTTTGTGACCTGTCCGCTAGAGTACAATCGTTAAAGTATCATGTTCCCGATTCCGTTGTTGTTAAGGAGTTGAATGCCAAACGTGACTTGATCTTTGCTGGGACTTGGGATGGCTGCGTAGATCCTATACTTTTGACTGACCAGCCAACTAATGGTTATAATTATTGTGATGTCACGGATTTATTACTGATGTTGACGAACAAGTGGACTCGCAGGTCTAAACTTCCAGCAAACATTCAGGTACTCTTTCTGGAGTTATTGACACTTTGTGAATTAGTTTGCTTTTGATCTCTACTTAAGTTAATGATCGCTCTTGCAGGTGCTGTTCAATCCATTTCCCCATGGTCTAGAGAAATACTTCTCAAAAAAATTTCCGAATCTCTTGTTGGAGACATACGAAGTGGCATTAGAGTTCGACAAAAGTCGTCCATCCTTTAAAAAGTACTTCGAAATAGGCGAGTGTTGATCCTTGGGCAACAAGAAGACCTAGTTTTGTTAGTACACATGGGACCAATATTCATGTGAAGGTAAGGGCTTCCCTCAGCAAAAGCGAAGGGCTGTATTGGGAATTTTTTTTTCCGTCGAAGTATAGGGAATTTGAAGTACATATCATTTTATTGCACTATTTGGTCTTTATGAGGAGAAAATATTCAGTGGTTTACACACGCCACGTCATGTGCCTACGTGGCGTGCGTAAACCCATGTAGACCACTAATAATAAGACATGTGGCTGTGACGTGGAATAAAAAAAATAAAGCTATATTTGACTTCTCTCTTTTCTGACACCCTAAGATAGAAGTCCTCTCCTCTGTGCCTATAGAGGAAGCGTGAGCGAGGAAATGAAACAATAAATGCACCTCTCCCTCTCTTTTCTCTTTCGCGTTTGAATTTCATTACTTTTTCGTTCTTCTCCTTTCCTTCCCACTTCTCCTCATCTCATCCTTCTTAACTTTCTTTCTTCACTTTCGTCGTCAGTGGCTCCGGAAACCACTAGCAAAGGTCGTAGCGGTTGGGTCCCGAGACCCCCTCTGCCTCCTCCTCCGCCTTCCCGATTCTCGCTTCCATTCTCCGCCCTCCCGCCTCCGCCTCCCCCCTCCCGCCTCCGCCTCGTCGCCTTAACCTCGCGGCCTCCGCCCTCTCACCTTTCGCCTTCTTCCTCCCACCTCCGCCTCCGCCTCCCCCTCGCGGCCTCCACCTCGTCGCCTCCCCCTCGCGGCCTCCGCCTCAACCTCGTGGCCTCCGCCCTCCCGCGCCCGTCCTCCCGCCTCCACCACCAAAGCCTCGCGGCCTCCACCTCCGCCCTCCCACCTTCCGCCTTCGTCCTCCCGCCTCCTTCTCCGCCCTCCCGCTCGTTGCCTCCCCCTCGCGGCCTCCGCCTCCGCCGTCCCGCCCCCGTCCTTCTGCCTTCGCCTCAGTCTCGTAGCCTCCCCCGGAGAAAAGTCGCCTCCGCCCTCCCGCTTCCACCTCCCCAAAACTCCCGAATGCTCTCTCTTCTCCCAAACTCCCAAATATTCTCTTCTCCCAAAACTCCCGAATATTCTCTCTTTTCCCAAACCTCCCGAATGCTTTTTCTTCTCCCAAAAATCCCGAATATCCTCTTCTCCCCAAAACTCCCGAATGCCTTTTCTTCTCCCAAAAATCCCCAATATTCTTTTCTCCCCAAAACTCCCGAATATTCCCTTTTCCCAAAACTCCCAAATGCTTTCTCTTCTCCCCAAAACTCCCGAATGCTCCAAAGTAACCGAAAACGCCCATCTTTAACCCACACCCCTCCAAGCAAATCCAACAAGCAAATAAGCATTGAAAGTTGAGAAAACATAAGACAGACCAGTTAAGATGACACTGAGGAATTGGCCGTAGAGATAGAAAGAGGAACTATATGGATTGTGCTATTTCCATTCCGTTTTTCATTAGATGCCACTGAGGAATAGTAATACATCAGGAACTTGCATTAGAACTATGTTGTTCTGTCAGCATGGAGTGCCGATGTTTTCTTCCCTATTGATTTCCTCTCGTTCCCTCACCTTTAGAATATCTATTTTCCCTAGAATCGAGCAGAGATATTAACTTCTCATCTAGGCATGATCGTCTGCTCCGTAGGTATAGAGTATCCATGAATCGGTTGTTTCCTACAGCGGGAGCTACTGATTTTGTAGTGTTTTCTTACATGCGAAGTGCGGTGCTGTATCAAGAAAGTTTAGCCTCTTAGAAGTACTGTGATAAAATCGAAAAGAAATCTCTTGGATTCGTTCACTTGCTCCCTCATGGAGAAGCCATGGATAGCTTTATCAACAACATCACCCGCATTGCATCCCCCAAAGCAGTAATAATTGGGTAGATCCTTTTTTAGTTTGATATTATTGGTCGATTTCAGTGTAAGCGTCTGTCTCACCAGTCCAGTCACCCTGGCCTCTGGTCAGACATTTCTTTTATCTGACTGAACTTTCGCTTTCTAAAGGGAAAAGAAGAAGCAGCAGCAGAAGACTCGAGTTCTCGAGTTGGTGGTGGCGCATCCATTAGAGCATCCTTCAATAATGCGAACCCACCTTGCAGACAGGGTACCGAACTAATTAAGCACATATGGTATTTCTTGAAATAGGAGTACGTAAATTGTCATCAAACCGTTCTAATCAAAAGTAGAGGCGAAGTACCTGTCATTTCATGTCCCCAGAGAAGAATTGTTGTTCTCATAAACGTGCTATCAAGTCATATGACGGTGACTCCGATCATCTTTACCAAATGGTACGTAGCGCCATTGGAACAATACTCGGGGTCGGTCAAGGGCTAGAAGCTACATAAATCGATGCCTGCAGGACCAAGGAACAAAGCAACTTCCATTAGCATTGTGAACTGATTATTTACGCAACGAAGCAGCGTAGCTTTCCCATCCTATGAGTCGGGATATCTCATTACAAACAACCCTGATCAGAATTGCTACTTCCAGTGGCAAGAAAGGAAGCGCATAAACAATCACTAACCAAATAAATAAGCCGTTCCATTTTCCCTATCTTTTTCACCTTGACTTCGAAGAATACCCCAGATGCTTCTGCTGCCATAGTTCCCCTTCAGCTGCATGCTATGCGGTTGCCTTTTTTCTTTGACTTAGGTGCACTAAAGAACTGTAAACTTGTGAATCGGGATTCATCTTTAATCTCCGCAATTACTTTGAACGAGAATCTGCATTCATGTCGTGACCGGAAAATTACCTTTGGAAGCAGATAGTGCATACACAATTTATAATGACGTCAGGGATAAGATCAAACGCCAATCAAACTTAGTAGTCTCCCTTTCTAGAAAACTGAACAATAGACCATGCTTCTTTGATCCGTTGCGTAACTCCCCTTACTATTAAGAGAAGCTTACCGTCTCAAGTGGCTTGGTCCTTCCTCTTTGTAGCACTCAAAGTAAGGGAGCTTCCGCTTGTTTTGTACAACTTTGCTTTCGCCGATCCAGTCTCGGTATCACCTAAAAAATTAGATAAGCAAGTCCATCTATTGAGAGATCCTTTCTCGCCAAAAGAGCAAAAAGATCCCGTGACGCTTCATTACTAACAAATAAGAACAGAACTCAACTCAATCATAATTCAATTAAGCAACCTCAAAAGGTGATCACACCATAAAGCTCCCTATTTGAAGATATGATGCAGCTGATGCTAGGAAACTCAATGTGAGTAGGTCTCTATCGATGGAAACTTCAGATGAGACCATCTCTCCAATACATTAAGATCCTAGTCTCTAATATAAGAAAAGATGATTATGATCTTTTAACAGCTTACCTACTAAAACTGTAAATTCTAGGCATGCCCTCAAAATCAATCAGCACTGAAGGTGGTCTAAATAGAAGGAAGAAAACTTATGGAGAAGGTTATACCTTGAGAACATGCCATTGTTTTTATGTTTGATAGAAATAAAAGTACGTTTTTCACTGAGCTTGTGCGCTGTGAGAAAGAGAGCTCAGTGATGGGGTCTGTGCGTGGAACTACGAAGAAGGTGAAGTTGAGAGAGATGTAAAACCGTTCCACTAACTACTGTTGAGCTTGAAATGCCATTTTGGATTATTTTACTTCTATTGTATAGGATTTTTTTTATGTGGATGTTTATTATAGTAGTCTCTTCCTCGCTCGCCTTGATCGTCGCTAGCGAGGGTGAGCCTCGCTAATGGCTGGTGAGGTCGACCTCGCCAGTGGCAGACGAGGGTGAGCCTCGCCGGCGCTGGCCTCTAGCCGGTCGCCGGTTTGGCGACTGGCTGGAGGAAGGAGGGAAGGGAGGAAAAAATAAATATTTAAAAATATATTAAAATATTAGTTTACTTTTATTAAAATAACTCTGGAAGGAGGGAAGGAGGGAAGGGCGATCGTGGAAATTGGTCCGTCATGTATCAGTTTACTTTTTCTGGCTTAAAGAGCCTCCGGGTTCGTCAACCATACGATTATGAGTGAACTCCCCAGTTGTTAACAAATGGGTTATTTTTTCACAGGACAATAATGCTGTCTTAGGGAGATGGGTATTCATAGACCTCGAACACTAGCAATAAGTTAAGCTTCAGTTAGTGATTTGCGGTTGTTTATATATACTTGCTCGAATTCTTCTACAATAACCAAGAATTGTTCCTTCATTATGGAAAGACAATAATGTTTGGAAAGACCGCATTTCTTCTTTGTGCATTCATTTGGAGATTTCATTATCCAATAATTGGTCATGTAAATGGGTCTATCAAATTGAAGTGTGCGCGATATTCGATGTCTGTAATAACATAAATGTGTTTATTTGATATTCCTCCCAGAGTTATTTCTCTCACGTTTCAAATTCATCGAGATGTTCCAATTTTCGAGCACCATGAATTAGGTTTATGATCACGTAAGCGATTGATGGCAATTCCTTCTATCGGTTAGAAAAGACATACACAATCGATTTTTCAACTAGTGCAAGTTCATCCTCTCACCATCTTGCGGCCTTTTTGTCTAGAAATATCTTACCGTTTGTTGACACCTAATTTTTCCCTACCCGTTTTAGGGGTTAATTTTTGACCCCAAAACATGAATAATTTTCATTTAATCACATGACATGTAAACATTAGGTGCATTGGCTTCAATAGGGTTCATTAGACATATTTTCCCAATCCCATAAATAAAAAAAAAAAATCGGGCCGATTCGACCCGAGTTGGTCGTGGGCAAATATTTATCAGTGCTGTCTTGCGGTTTGAAGCTCCCACGGTCAGACTTATGTTTTCTCAACTTTCAATGCTTATTTGCTTGTTGGATTTGCTTGGAGGGGTGTGGGTTAAAGATGGACGTTTTCAGTTACTTTGGAGCATTCGGGAGTTTTGGGGAGAAGAGAAAGTATTTGGGAGTTTTGGGAAAAGAGAATATTCGGAGTTTTGGGGAGAAAAGAATATTCGGGATTTTTGGGAGAAGAGGAGGCATTCGGGAGTTTTGGGAAAAGAGAGAGTATTCGGGAGTTTTGGGGAGAAGAGAACATTCGGGAGTTTGGGAGAAGAGAGAGCATTCGGGAGTTTTAGGGAGGTGGAAGCGGGAGGGCGGAGGCGACTTTTCTCCGGGGGAGGCCACGAGGCTGAGGCGAAGGCAGAAGGACAGGGGCGGGACGGCAGAGGCGGAGGCCGCGAGGGGGAGGCGACGAGGCGGGAGGGCGGAGAAGGAGGCGGAGGCGGGAGGACGAAGGCGGAAGGTGGGAGGGCGGAGGCGGAGGCCGCGAGGTTTTGGTGGCGGAGGCATTCCTCTGGGTCAAGAGTCAAAGGCTAGAGGGGGGACGACCCAATTCGCAAAAAGGAACTGCGCAATGACGAGAGAGAATAAAGAAACACGGTGATTGGGATTGAATATAAGAGGAAAAGCTGAAGTGGGTCTTGGCGAATAGTAAACCAAGAAGCCAACAGAAGAAAAAGTATTGGGATTGAATATAAAGCGGGATTGTGCGTAGCGGGGACAAGAACCGGTACATTCATTGGAGTCATCTGCGAGAGGGTCGTGAGAAGAACAAGGACTTAGGCGTCTGCGACCAAACCATCAAAAGACACAACAGAACAGAACAAGGACAAGAACCGGTGCATTCAAAAGACGTCTGCGACCAAACCATCGCTCATATTCAATCCCCAGAGCAGAACACACTAGGAAAGTAACACACAACAGAGCAAACATCACATAATACGAAAGAAAAAAGAGAAGAAAAAATTGGCCAAAGAAGGACCTCGCTCAAATCCATAATGTACTAGGTACGTAATGGATGGGAGCATGGGAGACAGTCAAAGTATCTGGGCGATCCAAGACTTGGACATTCACCACCCGCGAATTCTCCTCCTCCACGGCGTACAGCAGCTCTCGAACTCCGTTTTGTTGAATCCACGCAACAATAACAACTTCTTGGCCAGGGACGCTCCCAACAAACCCCCCCTTGTAGTTGTCGTCCATCACCCGGATCCGACGCTTTGTCCAGTTTTCCCCCGCATTGTCCAGCAAAATGTAGAGCGAAATGGCCACCCCATTCCCATTCTCGGCTTCCCTCAGGTCCGACAACGCCACATGTCCTCCCAGCTCTATGAGCTCCGTCCGCACGCCATGTGGCTCCTCCATGGCATTTTGGGGTAGGGGTATGGTGAGGAACTCCTCTGTCGCGAGGATAAACGCCACGATAACTCTCTGTCTCATCTGGTCGACCGTAAGGAAGTAGATGCGTCCTTCCATGCAAATGCACCTGCGAGTTCTCTCGATAGGGCCCTTGAATCCGAGGGTCCTCCAAGCACCGGTGTTGCATCTGAAGATCTTGTGGCCAGCCAAGTCTAGTTCCCTTTCATCATCAATGATACCTTCAGCCAGTTTTCCCATTTCGAGCTCGCTATCTTCGGGGCTGATGTGGACCCAGCTCTTCAATACGACATGCTCTTTCGTGTTCCGATCGTAGCCTAGGGCGCTGTGCGTCCTGAACCATTCGGGGTCAATGCCAATGTAGGAGGGGAAATCGGGTTGAGTAGTGGGGAGCTCCTTGAAAAGTGAGGTTGTGGGGTTCCATAAGCAGGTGAATTTGCCGACGATGCCCTCTACGCTCTGTAGAAGATTATTATCCTCCCACTCATGATCCTCCCGGTTCAACCTACGAGGACTATCCTCCAGTCATGAAGCATGGCCGAGTGCATGGTACAAGATGTAGTACCTAGTGGCAAAGGGGTTGCCCGGACCGTTAAGGTGGTCCGGCCGAAAGAGGCCATCGAAAGAGATGAGAGAGGTGAGGCCGTTGGGGTACTGCTCTTTGAATTTTTGGGCGAAGTGCGGCACGTCGATGTAGGATTTCCAATGCTTCGAGACGCGCCTGAGAAGACAGAGTTGCTCGAGGGGCACCCTCAAAAGGATGTCACAGAAGAGTTCTTGAATTCCCCAGACGGCATGTCCTCCTCCGGCCATCATTGGAGCCTGCAAAAAGAAGCAGTAAATGAACACCTCGTTCTAAGATACTAAAAACAGAGACTAACAGAAGAAGGGTGAGAAGCAGAAACAGCAGTACATCAGAAAGAGGAGTTAATAGAGCAAGTGGATAGATTGGCGCGCAGATTTACTTGTGAGGAGTTAATAGAGCAAGTGGGAATCCCTGGCAGGGCGGAGGACTGGAGAAGATAACAGGACGCGCAAAAACCACGCCTTCACCGATAAATCAAATGCCAAGAAAAAGAAAATTACTGAGGGAAATGCTTATAAGTACTATCTTGCTAGAAAAGAATGAAATATTATCCTCGGAGCTTATGACGATACAAGTCGACGTCACCTAACCGAATCAATCCGAGCAATGACTTTCCTCCACGTGGGAATCCAAGATAGTACTTATAAGCATTTCCCTCAGTAATTTTCTTTTTCTTGGCATTTGATTTATCGGTGAAGGCGTGGTTTTTGCGCGTCCTGTTATCTTCTCTAGTCCTCCGCCCTGCCAGGGATTCCCACTTGCTCTATTAACTCCTCACAAGTAAATCTGCGCGCCGATCTATCCACTTGCTCTATTAACTCCTCTTTCTGATGTACTGCTGTTTCTGCTTCTCACCCTTCCTCTGTTAGTCTCTGTTTTTAGTATCTTAGAGCGAGGTGTTCATTTACTGCTTCTTTTTGCAGGCTCCAATGATGGCCGGAGGAGGACATGCCGTCTGGGGAATTCAAGAACTCTTCTGTGACATCCTTCTGAGGGTGCCCCTCGAGCAACTCTATCTTCTCAGGCGCGTCTCGAAGCATTGGAAATCCTACATCGACGTGCCGCACTTCGCCCAAAAATTCAAAGAGCAGTACCCCAACAGCCCCACCTCTCTCATCTCTTTCGACGGCCTCTTTCGGCCGGACCGCCTCAACGGTCCGGGCAGCCCCTTTGCCACTAGGTACTACATCTTGTACCATGCACTCGGCCATGCTTCATGGCTGGAGGATAGTCCTCGTAGGTTGAACCGGGAGGATCATGAGTGGGAGGATAATAATCTTCTACAGAGCGTAGAGGGCATCGTCGGCAAATTCACCTGCTTATGGAACCCCACAACCTCACTTTTCAAGGAGCTCCCCACTACTCAACCCGATTTCCCCTCCTACATTGGCATTGACCCCGAATGGTTCAGGACGCACAGCGCCCTAGGCTACGATCGGAACACGGAAGAGCATGTCGTATTGAAGAGCTGGGTCCACATCAGCCCCGAAGATAGCGAGCTCGAAATGGGAAAACTGGCTGAAGGTATCATTGATGATGAAAGGGAACTAGACTTGGCTGGCCACAAGATCTTCAGATGCAACACCGGTGCTTGGAGGACCCTCGGATTCAAGGGCCCTATCGAGAGAACTCGCAGGTGCATTTGCATGGAAGGACGCATCTACTTCCTTACGGTCGACCAGATGAGACAGAGAGTTATCGTGGCGTTTATCCTCGCGACAGAGGAGTTCCTCACCATACCCCTACCCCAAAATGCCATGGAGGAGCCACATGGCGTGCGGACGGAGCTCATAGAGCTGGGAGGACATGTGGCGTTGTCGGACCTGAGGGAAGCTGAGAATGGGAATGGGGTGGCCATTTCGCTCTACATTTTGCTGGACAATGCGGGGGAAAACTGGACAGAGCGTCGGATCTGGGTGATGGACGACAACTACAAGGGGGGGTTTGTTGGGAGCGTCCCTGGCCAAGAAGTTGTTATTGTTGCGTGGATTCAACAAAACGGAGTTCGAGAGCTGCTGTACGCCGTGGAGGAGGAGAATTCGCGGGTGGTGAATGTCCAAGTCTTGGATCGCCCAGATACTTTGACTGTCTCCCATGCTCCCATCCATTACGTACCTAGTACATTATGGATTTGAGCGAGGTCCTTCTTTGGCCAGTTTTTTCTTCTCTTTTTTCTTTCGTATTATATGATGTTTGCTCTGTTGTGTGTTACTTTCCTAGTGTGTTCTGTTCTGGGGATTGAATATGAGCAATGGTTTGGTCGCAGACGTCTTTTGAATGCACCGGTTCTTGTCCTTGTTCTGTTCTGTTGTGTCTTTTGATGGTTTGGTCGCAGACGCCTAAGTCCTTGTTCTTCGCACGACCCTCTCGCAGATGACTCCAATGAATGTACCGGTTCTTGTCCCTGCTACGCACAATCCCGTTTTATATTCAATCCCAATACTTTTTCTTCTGTTGGCATCTTGGTTTACTATTCGCCAAGACCCACTTCAGCTTTTCCTCTTATATTCAATCCCAATCACCGTGTTTCTTTATTCTCTCTCGTCGCTGCGCAGTTCCTTTTCGCGAACTGGGTCGTCCCCCCTCTAGCCTTTGACTCTTGACCCAGAGGAATGCCTCCGCCACCAAAGCCTCGCGGCCTCCGCCTCCGCCCTCCCACCTTCCGCCTTCGTCCTCCCGCCTCCGCCTCCTTCTCCGCCCTCCCGCCTCGTCGCCTCCCCCTCGCGGCCTCCGCCTCTGCCGTCCCGCCCCCGTCCTTCTGCCTTCGCCTCAGCCTCGTGGCCTCCCCCGGAGAAAAGTCGCCTCCACCCTCCCGCTTCCACCTCCCCAAAACTCCCGAATGCTCTCTCCTCTCCTAAACTCCCGAATATTCTCTTCTCCCCAAAACTCCCGAATACTCTCTCTTTTCCCAAAACTCCCGAATGCCTCCTCTTCTCCCAAAAATCTCGAATATTCTTTTCTCCCCAAAACTCCCGAATATTCTCTTTTCCCAAAACTCCCAAATGCTTTCTCTTCTCCCCAAAACTCCCGAATGCTCCAAAGTAACCGAAAACGCCCATCTTTAACCCACACCCCTCCAAGCAAATCCAACAAGCAAATAAGCATTGAAAGTTGAGAAAACATAAGTCTGACCGTGGGAGCTTCAAACCGCAAGACAGCACTGATAAATATTTGCCCACAACCAACTCGGGTCGAATCGGCCCGATTTTTTTTTATTTATTTATGGGATTGGGAAAATATGTCTAATGAACCCTATTGAAGCCAATGCACCTAATGTCTACATGTCATGTGATTAAATGAAAATTATTCATGTTTTGGGGTCAAAAATTAACCCCTAAAACGGGTAGGGAAAAATTAGGTGTCAACAAACGGTAAGATATTTCTAGACAAAAAGGCCGCAAGATGGTGAGAGGATGAACTTGCACTAGTTGAAAAATCGATTGTGTATGTCTTTTCTAACCGATAGAAGGAATTGCCATCAATCGCTGACGTGATCATAAACCTAATTCATGGTGCTCGAAAATTGGAACATCTCGATGAATTTGAAACGTGAGAGAAATAACTCTGGGAGGAATATCAAATAAACACATTTATGTTATTACAGACATCGAATATCGCGCACACTTCAATTTGATAGATCCATTTACATGACCAATTATTGGATAATGAAATCTCCAAATGAATGCACAAAGAAGAAATGCGGTCTTTCCAAACATTATTGTCTTTCCATAATGAAGGAACAATTCTTGGTTATTGTAGAAGAATTCGAGCAAGTATATATAAACAACCGCAAATCACTAACTGAAGCTTCACTTATTGCTAGTGTTCGAGGTCTATGAATACCCATCTCCCTAAGACAGCATTATTGTCCTGTGAAAAAATAACCCATTTGTTAACAACTGGGGAGTTCACTCATAATCGTATGGTTGACGAACCCGGAGGCTCTTTAAGCCAGAAAAAGTAAACTGATACATGACGGACCAATTTCCACGATCGCCCTTCCCTCCTTCCCTCCTTCCAGAGTTATTTTAATAAAAGTAAACTAATATTTTAATATATTTTTAAATATTTATTTTTTCCTCCCTTCCCTCCTTCCCTCCTTCCTCCAGCCAGTCGCCAAACCGGCGACCGGCTAGAGGCCAGCGCCGGCGAGGCTCACCCTCGTCTGCCACTGGCGAGGTCGACCTCACCAGCCATTAGCGAGGCTCACCCTCGCTAGCGACGATCAAGGCGAGCGAGGAAGAGACTACTATAATAAACATCCACATAAAAAAAATCCTATACAATAGAAGTAAAATAATCCAAAATGGCATTTCAAGCTCAACAGTAGTTAGTAGAACGGTTTTACATCTCTCTCAACTTCACCTTCTTCGTAGTTCCACGCACAGACCCCATCACTGAGCTCTCTTTCTCACAGCGCACAAGCTCAGCGAAAAACGTACTTTTATTTCTATCAAACATAAAAACAATGGCATGTTCTCAAGGTATAACCTTCTCCATAAGTTTTCTTCCTTCTATTTAGACCACCTTCAGTGCTGATTGATTTTGAGGGCATGCCTAGAATTTACAGTTTTAGTAGGTAAGCTGTTAAAAGATCATAATCATCTTTTCTTATATTAGAGACTAGGATCTTAATGTATTGGAGAGATGGTCTCATCTGAAGTTTCCATCGATAGAGACCTACTCACATTGAGTTTCCTAGCATCAGCTGCATCATATCTTCAAATAGGGAGCTTTATGGTGTGATCACCTTTTGAGGTTGCTTAATTGAATTATGATTGAGTTGAGTTATGTTCTTATTTGTTAGTAATGAAGCGTCACGGGATCTTTTTGCTCTTTTGGCGAGAAAGGATCTCTCAATAGATGGACTTGCTTATCTAATTTTTTAGGTGATACCGAGACTAGATCGGCGAAAGCAAAGTTGTACAAAACAAGCGGAAGCTCCCTTACTTTGAGTGCTACAAAGAGGAAGGACCAAGCCACTTGAGACGGTAAGCTTCTCTTAATAGTAAGGGGAGTTACGCAACGGATCAAAGAAGCATGGTCTATTGTTCAGTTTTCTAGAAAGGGAGACTACTAAGTTTGATTGGCGTTTGATCTTATCCCTGACGTCATTATAAATTGTGTATGCACTATCTGCTTCCAAAGGTAATTTTCCGGTCACGACATGAATGCAGATTCTCGTTCAAAGTAATTGCGGAGATTAAAGATGAATCCCGATTCACAAGTTTACAGTTCTTTAGTGCACCTAAGTCAAAGAAAAAAGGCAGCCGCATAGCATGCAGCTGAAGGGGAACTATGGCAGCAGAAGCATCTGGGGTATTCTTCGAAGTCAAGGTGAAAAAGGTAGGGAAAATGGAACGGCTTATTTATTTGGTTAGTGATTGTTTATGCGCTTCCTTTCTTGCCACTGGAAGTAGCAATTCTGATCAGGGTTGTTTGTAATGAGATATCTCGGCTCATAGGATGGGAAAGCTACGCTGCTTCGTTGCGTAAATAATCAGTTCACAATGCTAATGGAAGTTGCTTTGTTCCTTGGTCCTACAGGCATCGATTTATGTAGCTTCTAGCCCTTGACCGACCCCGAGTATTGTTCCAATGGCGCTACGTACCATTTGGTAAAGATGATCGGAGTCACCGTCATATGACTTGATAGCACGTTTATGAGAACAGCAGTTCTTCTATGGGGACATGAAATGACTGGTACTTCGCCTCTACTTTTGATTAGAACGGTTTGATGACAATTTACGTACTCCTATTTCAAGAAATACCATATGTGCTTAATTAGTTTGGTACCCTGTCTGCAAGGTGGGTTCGCATTATTGAAGGATGCTCTAATGGATGCGCCACCACCAACTCGAGAACTCGAGTCTTCTGCTGCTGCTTCTTCTTTTCCCTTTAGAAAGCGAAAGTTCAGTCAGATAAAAGAAATGTCTGACCAGAGGCCAGGGTGACTGGACTGGTGAGACAGACGCTTACACTGAAATCGACCAATAATACCAAACTAAAAAAGGATCTACCCAATTATTACTGCTTTGGGGGATGCAATGCGGGTGATGTTGCTGATAAAGCTATCCATGGCTTCTCCATGAGGGAGCAAGTGAACGAATCCAAGAGATTTCTTTTCGATTTTATCACGGTACTTCTAAGAGGCTAAACTTTCTTGATACAGCACCGCACTTCGCATGTAAGAAAACACTACAAAATCAGTAGCTCCCGCTGTAGGAAACAACCGATTCATGGATACTCTATACCTACGGAGCAGACGATCATGCCTAGATGAGAAGTTAATATCTCTTCTCGATTCTAGGGAAAATAGATATTCTAAAGGTGAGGGAATGAGAGGAAATCAATAGGGAAGAAAACATCGGCACTCCATGCTGACAGAACAACATAGTTCTAATGCAAGTTCTTGATGTATTACTATTCCTCAGTGGCATCTAATGAAAAACGGAATGGAAATAGCACAATCCATATAGTTCCTCTTTCTATCTCTACGGCCAATTCCTCAGTGTCATCTTAACTGGTCAGTCTTATGTTTTCTCAACTTTCAATGCTTATTTGCCTGTTGGATTTGCTTGGAGGGGTGTGGGTTAAAGATGGGCGTTTTCGGTTACTTTGGAGCATTCGGGAGTTTTGGGGAGAAGAGAAAGCATTTGGGAGTTTTGGGAAAAGGGAATATTCGGGAGTTTTGGAGAGAAAAGAATATTCGGGATTTTTGGGAGAAGAAAAGGCATTCGGGAGTTTTGGGAAAAGAGAGAGTATTCGGGAGTTTTGGGGAGAAGAGGATATTCGGGATTTTTGGGAGAAGAAAAAGCATTCGGGAGGTTTGGGAAAAGAGAGAATATTCGGGAGTTTTGGAAGAAGAGAATATTCGGGAGTTTGGGAGAAGAGAGAACATTCGGGAGTTTTGGGGAGGTGGAAGCGGGAGGGCGGAGGCGACTTTTCTCCGGGGGAGGCCACGAGGCTGAGGCGAAGGCAGAAGGACGGGGGCGGGACGGCAGAGGCGGAGGCCGCGAGGGGGAGGCAACAAGCGGGAGGGCGGAGAAGGAGGCGGGAGGACGAAGGCGGAAAGTGGGAGGGCGGAGGCGGAGGCCGCGAGGCTTTGGTGGTGGAGGCGGGAGGACGGGCGCAGGAGGGCGGAGGCCACGAGATTGAGGCGGAGGCCGCGAGGGGGAGGCGACGAGGTGGAGGCCGCGAGGGGGAGGCCGTGTCGATCCAGCGGCGGAGAGAGGAGCCGTCGGTGAGATTGGCGTAGTGAAGCTTCGTCCGGGCCTGGTGGGCGTTGTGGGGGTCGATACAGATGTGGTCGACTCGTCGGGTGTTAGGGTTGGAGGAGCGACGGATCAGGCCGTGGACCTCGTACCCTTTGTCGAGCAAGAACTTGGCGACGTACGATCCGTCCTGGCCGGTAATGCCGGCGATCAGGGCCACCTTGCGGTGGTGCTGCGGTGGCGGCGGGGCTTCGACGTTGGCTCCGGATCCAGATTTGGGCTTGTCGTTCTAGGTCGCCATCGTCGCGTAGGATAGCGAAACGGGTCCGCCCGCCAGATGTTCGTGGGAATTCCTGAGAGAGAAGCATGGCGGATTCGAAGGAAGTGGGACTCTAGGGTTTTGAGGAGATGCAGAGGGAGATGCGTGGGAGGATTGGGTGATTTCGGGAGATTTTTAAATAGGTGGAAGAGGAACAGATACACGCGCTTTTTTAACTTACTAATGAGATCGCGCCACGCAGATATGGAAGGACAGTATGGTCAATTTGGAGGAGCCAGTGAAATGAAAAACTCCGGGGATGGGGGGTTCTTGTGCTCCTGGAGTAGTGGTGGCCACGGGCCGGTTTGGCTCGGAATCGGCCCGGAACCGGACCGGTCAAACCCGCGCACGGAACCGTTGATCGGGCCCGCGGTTCGGAACCGGAACCGGCTCGTGGCATACGGGCCCGGTTCCGGTTCCCGAAAAATTTGAACCGGCCCGAAACCGCCGGTTCTACTAAATAAAAATTTTATAAAAAAAAATAATAATAATGAAATTTTTTTAAAAAAAATTTCATTATTTAATTTTTTTTATAAAACAAATTAAACTCTAATTGCCATGCATTGTAAGTGCATTGATTTTCAATTGCAATGCTTGGTTTGGGTGTATTGAACTCTAATTACAAGGCTTGGCTTGAGTTTTATAAACAACCCCTTTAATGGTCTCTTCATTCTCATTCGATGTAGGACTCTCGGTTTGCCTTGAACGCCTTCAATATGAGACTTTTGGCTTTGTCTTCATGCAAATGCCAAGAGTCCCACATCGAATGGGAATGAAGAGACCATCAAAGGAGTTGTTTATAAAATCCAAGCCAAGCCATGAGAATGTGAAGTTGTATGCCTTTTGTGGCTACGATCCTTTGCTAATTAAGAGCAAAGGGTTTCATTGGACCGCCTAGAATCGGACCGGACCAATGGTCCGGTTCTCAGTTCTATGGTTTGCCGGTTCGGTTCTTAGTTCTAAAATTAAAAGACCGGTCTTACCGGTTCGGTTCCCGGTTCCGACCGGGAACCGATCACCCCTACAATTTTCATTTTGATTATAATTTATATTGAATAATTCATTATTTCATATTTTTATAATTATTTTATTTTTTATTTTATAATTTATTTTTTAAAATTTTAAATTACGAATCGGAACCGGAACCGCTAGGGGCAGTTCCGGTTCCGGTTCACATGTGGCCACGAACCGGAATCGACCGGTTCCGAACCGTGGCCACCACTATCCTGGAGGATCGGATTTTACCGTGCGACGGCAAGTGCGGTGCACTATGAACCGTCCGATGAAGGCTCCTTTGTAAAATAACGGCCTAACGCCTTAAAACAATTTTAATTAAAAGAATCCCGACTCTAAGTTCAGTCCCAATTTGTCCATAGGTATGTGGCCCTGCTGATAAAGGAATTGGAAGATGGGGGAGCGCTAGTATCACAGGTGCGAAGTTCAATTCTCACGCTTTGTAAGAGGCGGAGCAAATATTCAGTCCTAATTTTATGTTAAATTTTTTTTGTCGCATTGGAAACCCCAGCTTTAAGGTCATCTCCCACTATTCGAAATTTTTCTTTGACAAACAAGAAATGGAAAACTTTCGAGCACGTGCTGTTCGAGTATCTTGAGGGAGAGTTCTCTAACTGTGAAAAGTAGAACACTCTCGAGCACAAGAGAGTGAAGATCAAGCGCAAAATCAAAGATCCCTAGCAAAATGGAAGGAAAACTCTCTTAAGAGTGAGAGCAATTGATAAAAATGGAACATTGTCAAGGGGCTAATCATAGACAAAGCAAACAAACGACCCACACCCAACGTACCTCCATTGTCAACACTTGCCGCTAGCTCATAAAATGGAACATTGTCAACCAAATTTCCCACATTTTCTTCCCTTCTTCCGACAACGCAGTGCTCGTTATGTTTCGCTGCAGTTCATTTATCAATCGTTACGGTCTCTCTTTTCCTCTTGCCCAAACCAACATGAGCCAATAATAAGACGTTAGAATCGAAGAATGGTCAAAAAACCAAGTCCGCTCGAGAGACTTATCACGAGATGGGGAAATAAGCCAAATGGATCCCGAAGAAGAACAATATGCTGATAGGGTGCTAATTATATGCTTCAGCAATATACGAGTGCTGAAAAACACCTTGAAGATACCAGCCTTTTCCCCAGCAATTTCTCCCAGGGTATTTCCTGTGCAACATAAGGAGATAACAATGATACTTATTCAAAGTGGAATCACCATCACTATTATAATTTTAGACTGAAACCGTGTGATCTGAAGCCAGGACTATACCATAAGCTATATTACAACACAATATGCAATGTCCATAGACAACATGACTAGATGCCTTGGATGAAAATTCATGTGTGAGACGTGGTGCAGATTGGTCAAGATCCTTGTCAACCTTCAGAAACTACAATCTAAACTTGTCAAAAATGTGTGAAACTTCATAATGAGGTTCAAGGTTTGACACATCGAAGAATTTCTTAAACTCATCAACCGTAAGGGAAAAGTTAGACACATGAACAGGTTACCAAGTCACTCAAAAATGTCCCATCAAGCAGCAGTAGTTTACAGATAAAAAGTCTGAAAGTTGACATTCAACAGGAAACTTAAATGGAGACGTATTAGCGCTGTACTTCTGCATATCTTTGAACACATTTACTGATAGCTTACTGGTCTCAGGCTATGGTCATGCGGTACTCGGAGAAGTTTTTGATTAGCATTCAGAATGCAAGAGTAATACCGACGATGTCTTCCCTTGCTTCGTTTCGTTTTGTAGGGTTACCGTTCCTTGCAATGCAATCATATCGAGTAGCACATGCATTGTGGAGAAAAGGAAGGAAAGTACCCGCCCTGGCATTGCAAGCCGTATTAGTGAGGTAGGCTTGTCTGATCATTCTCAATAACTGTTATAATCAAAAATTTGCTTTCTTAAGAATTTTCCCGCCCCTTTTCTCTAGGTTTTTGGAGTTGACATACATCCCGGTACATTTAGTTCTTTTCTTAAGGTTTATGTATTCTTGAGTTCTACTTCTGTATTTTACTGAAGATGCACAATCGCATCATCCAAACTTCTGGATATACTTTTGACACCAGCAACAGTGGAGAGCGGCATTTGGTGCCGACTTTCAGAAAACATCGCTGAACAAATCTGGACTTTCGAGGTTTCTTAATCATGTTGTCATTTAAACTTTGACTTTTGGGAACTGTGAAGATGATTTTAATAGATTTGGGTCAAAGTCAACATTTGGGGGAGTTTTATTGCACTTGTACTATATGTGAGGGATAATGAGCCTCTCTCCTACTGTTTAGTTTGCAATGCTATCTCATGATCTATTTCTAATTGGGTTATTTTCTGCAGCTGCCAGAATTGGAGAGGGAATACTACTGGATCATGGGACAGGCTTGGTTATCGGCCAGACTGCCGTTATTGGAGACAGAGTTTCCTTGATGCCGGTAAACCCAATTCTCTTTTCCCCTCCGTCTCTTTTCTAAGCCGTTAGTTTTTTCTTTTGGTAGCCTCCGAGAAACCCTGCTGCTTGCCGACGCATATAATTCTCCCTGGGACTTCTACAAGCATGGCTCGGTACTGTAGAGATCAGAATTACTGTTGTGTCGCTTTTATTATGCATTGTGATGCATCAGTTTTGCTCTTAGGCATATGAATGGCGGAGAAGTACCATGGACTTAATAGACATCTTTTTTGTTTGCCAAAACTCTAGAGGCAATGATCAGAAGGATTCTTCGTACAAATATACTATACCAGGCTCTTTATTATATTAGGTTTTGATCTTTCGAAAACTTAGCCTTTCAAAACTCGCAACTGCTTCAAAGTCAATTGTCATCCGTGGACATTGAAGAACTTCAGATTTCAGAAATCACACATCTGAAGAGGCAAAAGTTGTTTTTGTAGCTTGTCGTCTTTTACCAGTGTAATTGCATTTCATATACTTCGATGCTTTGCTTGTAGAATAATGCTTTTACACATCTGAAGCAGAACACGTGCTTCAAGAAGTCATCTGTTTATTCTGTTTCTTTCTCCGTGAAAAGGGACGACTTTATGTTTATTCAAAACGGATGATAGGGTGCGACTCTGGGAGGGAGCGGAAAAGAGACCGGTGATGGTCATCCAAAGTTGGGTGAAGGTGCACTTATTGGAGCGAGTGTAACTGTACTTGGAAATATAAAAATTGGGGAGGGTGTGATGATCGCAGCTGGTTCCCTGGTATTGAATGATATCCCTCCACATGGGTAAGCTCTTAATGGACTACCCAACTACTGCTTTAATAAAATTGTCTTTCTATTAATTTGATTGACTCGTAAAGTTTGCTAATGGTTTCTTCTTTTTTTATCGAAGCACGGTAGCAGGAATACCAGCTAAGGTGATTGGTGATGTAATCAAGAAAGATCCATCATTGAATGAGCCTGCGCATACATTCCGTGTTTGTTTTGGTTCATTCGGCGAGGCATGTGGTGATGCACGATAAAGGGTACTGTTTTGGGCAGAGGACACGTTGATTGTCAAGAGCATTAGAATGTCTGCAGAGGGAGGTGGGGTAGCTGAAATGCGGGAAAGTAACATGGAAAATTCTTTGGAGACGGGGAATTGCACGAATGAGACTAGCCTTAGAAGCAATGGGCTTCCTGCGAAGGAGAATGGATCATGTGAAAACACCCCGCATTATGGTGATGCTCACGATGGGCTCGTGCAGATGGCTACTGAACTCAAGCTTCGAAACGAGTTCTTGAAGTTTCATTTTGAGGGTCTAAAAGATCTTTGCTTGGAAGAGATTAGTCTCAACAACGAACGAAAGTAGGTGGGCAGGAAGGTGAAGATGTGAAGAGACTCAATGAGAGAATAGAATCTCTGGAGAGAGAACTACTGGGGGAAAAGCAAACACGAGGTGCAGCAGAGGAGGCTCCGAAGCATCTTCAAGTAGCACATTCGGAGGCAGATGCACGAGCGCAGGAGATCTCAGCCAGGCTTGCTGAAGGTCAGATGAAGTTTCATGTCTGGTATTTAGTGAGATTTTCTTCACATGCCGTAGCAGTGAAACACTTTGAGTATGGTGGGGAATTGCTGTTTTTGCTTGGATCTGTATTTTAGTTGGATACAGTTTGCATCTGAACTCTCAGCCATTTGACTGCACTTTTTGGAGTATGAAAACCGATAAGGGGAAACTCAAAATATGTTAGGCTGCGCTTTTTTTCAGAGAAAAGTTTTCTATAATATGTTTAGCCTGCAATACCTAATCTCTTCAAGAAACAAAATCGTAATAATATGTTTGCATTTCACCAGAATTCCTAATCTTGTTTTTCTCCTGTAATGATTAATTATAAAACCTTTGCTGCCGTATTGAAATGTCATAAGCCGATGAAATCAATGATAGGGCTCTTCCATTTGTATTGTGCTCTTTCTATGTATCATTGTGCTAACATTTTTTAAACACGGACTTCGAGATGACAACGAGGAATTGCAGCGATTTTGCAACCTAAAGATCTTGCCCCTGAGTCAATGCAACAGTCCCTTCTTGAGATAGAGCAGGTAGTTCAATTTTGGAAGTTTCATTTCATCGGCCCTGTAGTGCTCTGAGTGATGGTTCTCCTTTTCTGCTCAGGATTGCATATTCGCGTCCATTATACAAAGGAAGTAAGGTGTCTATTTTGAAATATCTAAGTAGCTATGTTAATTGGGAATTTAGTAAACACGGCTAGCAATCACCGTGTTGGACCTGCATGATAATATGTGTGAAAGTTGTACAGTAGCAAACCAACAAACTGATACGAAGTATTAGGTAGAGGAGCTTGCACAGTAAAAGGCATAGGATATGCTGAATTGTTGGCTTTGCTCGTGGAAATAGTACTGATATTTAAAGTTGCTTACCTCTAGATGTTGGAAGACTTTCGAAATTTGCTAAATTCTGCAGAAGAGAAGAGGCAAGCTTCTCGATCTGAACTCAGCGCCAAACATCAGAAGCTTGTTCTTTTCTATTTCCTTATCAGAGGATAGAGAATTTGGAGTCCCAACTAGCTGACGCAGCCTCTGAGAGAAGCAAAGCAACCAAAATGATATCTTCACTTCAGGTGAGAGTTTTTCCTTCCGACCTTTTTTCATATTGGGTGCCTATTGACAACAAATGAGCAGCATCCGAGGAGAGTATTGCAGTTATTTGCTCTATTTTTTTGGTGAAATAGCATGACCGTCGATGCGGTTGAATAGCATTTGCCTTAGGCTCCTAGGGGCTTATTTCGGCTTCTAGAATAAAGAAATGACTTAGTACGTTCTTAAAAAAAAAAAAAAAAGAATGACTTAGTACGTTGATCTCGTATAGATGTTGCAATTTCCAATGTTGTGGGCTAAGATATGCTTAGAAGCTTGAGAACTTCTCAACTTGAAGCTTGACTGCTTATCCATTGTATTTCTTCCGTGATTAAAGGTCCTACTTGCAGAAAAAGAATCTAAGATTGCAGAGCTTGATGCAGCTTCACCAGTTGAAGCTGCAAGACTTAGAGCCGCAATGAAATCTGTTAAAGGAGAGGTTGCACACCTGAAACGCGAGCATGCATGAGCCGAAATTATTGTTATTTTTACTATAATGGATATGGAATGGAAATAAAAAGCAGTTTATACAGTAAACTTTGAATTTTTAGTTTCTTTCCATCTTTGGATGTGTGGCATGGATGCTTCGTTTTAGAGTTTTATCAGCTTAATTTTCTCTGGCTGGATATCGCCCTTAATTCTAAACCTCGGTACTTATCTGCTTTCTGATGATGCGTCCATTTTTGGTTTTGAATGTCCCGGATTCTGCAGAATGTGTCGAATACACCTTGGCTTTTTTTTTTTTAATTATTAATGGCAATAACCTGTTACTTGACTAAAGGAAAACTATATTATCCTCCATGGATATATATACCACTTCCAGGGAAGTTTCTTTGCCTTTTTATGTGTGTCTAAGTTAATTGGATGGAGAAATTTTTTTCTAAGCTTTTGGTTTTGTAAATCCTGAAAAGAGTTTCTGTTCTCGATAGTTCAGCCGTGTATGATGTTTACTGCCGTATATGTCGTGGCATTCTATGATAGGCTACTCTTCGTGCTTTCTCGGTGAGTCTTATCTCAATAGTGTATGAGTTTTTCAGGATAAGGATAAGGAAAGCTGGGAAGCTGCTTTTCAGGCACTTAAAACAAAGCTTGAGGTGGCTGAGAGCAACTGCATTCGCGCTGAAGTTGAAGTGGCTAAGTTAAAAAGTATTTTACCCTCGTGGCAAGTTTGGAAGATCAAATGTGCATAATAAGCGCAATTATGAATCTGATGGCCGTGCTTTTGGACAAGTCAGCTGGAGATGGAAGCGTCTTCACATGCGCAGTTATTGAATGCTAGAGATAGCAGCTGTCAGAGAAGAGGTATTCACTTCTGCATTTTTTTCCCCAGTCAAGACAAATTGGGTTGAAAATGTCATGATTCATAGTGGCTTAATTCTTACAATTTACTTATCCGTTAATTGCAGAGGTGCGGTTCTTAATACTGCCAAGCAGTAGATGTTTTCATGACCATTTTCTTATTCATTAATTGCAGGGATGCAGCTCTTAATACTGCCAAGCAGCAGATGAAGACCATTGAAATGAACCTGGACTCTATGAATGCTCGGCATCAAAAAGATAAAGAAGCATGGGAACTTGATCTTAAAAACTTGGAAGAAACGTGGCGAAGTAAAACGTCAACAATGTTTTCTCTTAAGTTTCTTTCACTTTCGTTACCTTTAGATTTTAAAAAATTCAAATTGTTCTTGCTTTGAAATGGTTCAAATAATGCAACAGATAGATGCAAGGCACTGAAGGCTGAAAACGAGGCAGATTCAGGGAAAGATATGAAGCAAGAATTAGGTGAGCTTAAATCTCATTGCAAAGATTGAAGGTAAATTGCATTTTGCATTCTCTCACGGAGGTTAATTCTTTTCTCCTTATTTACTTTGGCATGTTCTTTGGTAGGAGGAGCACGATTCATTTAGAGATCTAGCTGATAGAATGATTGAGGAGAAGGACAATGACGATGATCGAGAGGAGAAGGACAATGAAATCTCTAGATTGCTTGATGATAATGAGAATCTTCAACGATCTCTGGATTCGAGACCAGTTGTATGTCTTTTATTGTACTTTAGATAGATGCATGCCATGAAATCTTTCCCTACTTCCTTGTTCCTCGGAAGGGAACAAAGAAAGAAAGAATGATATTTTTCCCTACTGCCATTACTCTCACAATAATTTTGCTGACGATGTAGCAAAAAATATTTCGGGCTGAGCAAAACGATTATTACACTGCAGGTATGTAGACTTTGTCCACCACCACTCCTTGAGTAATCTGACAAAATGACTCTTACACGCCCTGGATTTTGAAAACTTGATGCTTTTGTGAGCAGCTGGTAATGTTCTAAGTTGGTTTAGGCTGACAAATTTATTCTCTCAGCCTCGCAGAAACAGGAAATACCAAACTCAGCTAGCTCGGCAGCTGAACAGCAAATTCTGGTATGAGCCTTTTTTTCGCTCGAAATTTTTTTGGCTGTGAGTTGCTATGGTCCTTTATTCAGTAAAAGCGCCATAATTGAGGAGCTTTTATTGCTATTGGAAGTTGGCACATAGAAGGCGGTGGATTGATTATAGTTGTCCTGTCAATAGTAAATATAAATACACAAAACACTGTAGTTTGAGGAAGATTGTCATTTAGGGGCAGTGCAGATCATTCAGATGATGTTACTTTAATCTCTTTGAATATTCAGCTGTTGGCAAGGCAACAAGCTCAAAGAGAGGAAGAGTTGGCTCAGTCTCAGAGGCATATTTTGGCACTTCAAGTATGACGTTACCTCTTTGTTCTAAAAAAAAAGGTATGACGTTACCCGTATTTGCATTTGTATCTTCTGGTTATGCTGTCGAAACTTCTCTAAAATATATTTAATGTTCAGGAAGAAATTGAGGAGCTTGAGCACGAAAATTGTCTTCATAGTCAACAGGTGGGATCCGAGGGTGCATTTTGAGTTGTCAATGTGTGTGGGAAGCTGGAAAGTACAATACACTTTTCTGATGTAGTCCCCGGACTGCTAGATCACTTGGTTCATCTTCTGCAGTTTATCCCATTGTCTGGGAGACAGTCACATTCGTAAGAATCAAGAACTTCATGAGCAATTATTGCAAAATAGAACTTATTCGATTATGATCTGTAATTGGTAATCGCATGGATTAGGATGTGTTTGCGCAAGTAGGAATTACTTATGTTAGTTGGATTATGGAAGTTTAACTACAAAAAGAATGTAAGGAAAAAAAGGGAAGTGGCAATTCACCGAGGAAAACGAAGGTCGCTAATACTGTGAAGCCTTCGTGTAACATTATGCTGATTACAGGGTCGAGGTGGCCTTTTCTTGCATATACACCCTTGAGCTCTATCTTTCCACCTATTAATGATGAATCAGCAGTAAATTATCATTAACTTTTTTAATGCTATTGCCATTCCTTCTCTCTTTTCCATCTCAATTTGTGAGGAGATGATATTGGATATAAATGCAGCTCCAATGCGTTCGAGATTCCTTTGCCCTTCTTGACAGATGTAATCTTAATTGTGTGGATGTAGGAGGCCATACTGAAGGAAGAGCTTCGCAAATGGAAAGGATGCAGAAGAGGGAAGGGGTAGATACGACATATTTAAAAAATGTCTTGTTGAAACAGGTAAATTTTGGCAACAGATATACTGTGGTGTAACGTCAAATTTTTATAAGTAATGTTGGTTTCTCGTCTTTCTTTTGTTAAACTCTTGTGTAATGGGGTGCTTCGGTTCGTCTTTCTTCTGTTAGGTGACGTAGAGGCACTGTTGCTGACAGTCGCTATGCTGCTTCAGTTCAGTCCGGAAGAGGCTATTCTCAGCTTTAGCTAGTGTTGGATGGATTATATCCAGTAGTCGAAATGAAAATTCATTGTCACTGTCCCTGACCGACTTCCGGTTGTGATGCAAAGCTTTCGCCAATGCAAGCCCAATTCTAAGTCTAAGATGCTATCCAAGAAAGATCGTTAGTGTCCATGCCGCAAAGCTTTCCAAAGCCATAAGTAAGATCGTCGTAAATTTGTCTAAACTTCAGTTAATGCTTGTGTAGTACGGAGAGAGGTAAGGGTTTTCTCCATCCCATGAGATGTAGGTCAGTCGTGGTCTTACACATCAGTTGGCCATGTCAAAGGAGAGAATATATGTCGTCGTCTTGGGTCTAAGGTGCATCAGCGGTGTCATATGTTTAAAAGTAGTCATGGACCTCCTTTTATGACACAAGAAACTTGCTGCATTTCCTTCACTTTAAGATGATTACGGCCAAACGACCAATATGTAGCCACCGTTAGAGGTTTGGTATCATAATGTTCCTTTTCAGGGCACATCAAGTTCAAGTTAAAATATGCATTTTAATGCAATTGCATATGCAGAAATGTCAACAAGCTTACCGGGACGCTGCAGACGTGCCTCCAACTCCAGCGAACGATACTTCAGGATCTCCTCCGTCGCTTCTCTCAAGATTCTCATTTTCACAGTGGCAAAGAGTAATACAAGACCGGGAATTCTTCTGTTAAATGAGCAGAGTCTGCAATCACATTCCAGCTACAAAGATGCGAATGCGTGAGGTGGTGCTTAGAAAGTGGTCTGCAGTTCCGTAAAAACTCGTTTCTTTTAACATCGACATTGTTGGGGCGAAGTGCGGAGATACTGTAAAGAACATAAAGAGAATGTACCCTAGACCCCAAGAGGTAGAGAGGATACACACATCAGCAATTCGCGCTGTCATTGTCGTGATTATTGCGAAGGAAAAAGGAAGCAGCGGTTTTAATTGTTGTAACTGACGGTGATATTTTTTATATGTCATCGTGGCGCGATTTGTTCACTCGAAAACTGTATAACACTCGTGGTTCAGTTATCTTGGCTTAATTTTCAGCAATAAGAATGGTTGCTTAATCTAATGTAGTACATGCTATGGGATCAAAATTTAGAAGAAAATCAATCACACTCGAACGAGAATGATGATTTTTCAAGATAAAAGAAGAAGTTCTACGAGTACACTATTTATATAATTAAAGGCGGGACAAAAAAGAAGGAAGTTAAATAAAACAAAGTTTATCGCATCCCATATTAAACATATGCTTTGATAATTATTAATATTTATTATTTACAAGATGAGCTTTGAATTGAATTGCAAGGAAAAAAAAGACAACATTTTTCTTAAAATTAAGATAATTGTAAGGAATAAATGATCTCTTTAGCAGTTTTTAAGGAACAAATGATTAACATGAGACCACCCGCCTGGGTGGTGCTGCTGGAGCGGGCGGTTTTCCTCTCGCAAAAGGTTAAGCGTTCGAATCCCGAACGCCGTAAGAAGACTTAACCGGTGGCACGTGTGTGGTGGCTAGCACGTGTCGCCCTCAGGGTTTACCTTCCGGCTGTCGGCCGTGCGAGGGTTCGTTACCAAAAAAAAAAAAAAATGATCAACATGAGGTGTCAATGGGTCGGGTCGAGTTTTATCATACCCAACCCGAAACCAACATGGTCGGGTATGACCCGACCCGACCCGGCTCAAAACCCTATTCAGCTTTGCCCCCAAGAGACGATAGGTTGCCATTTGAGATGGGTGTCAACCTCAGATACGAATAGTCATGGAATCCCTCAAAATGTTATTGATGTGTTTATAGCAATTCCAAGCATTCTTTCTCACGTGTACTAACAAAAAATATATGCAATAGCATTTCTCAATGTCGCTCATCCTGAATAGGGCAGAAAATGGTTAGAAACTGCTACTTTCCTTGGACAGAAACAAGCAAATATGCTCTACAATGAGATACAGGCTCAATAATTCCCAAGATGGAGTTACCAACGAATTAGTCTAGGCAAACACATAGAACTCAAGAAGCCAACCAAACCCAAATCAAAACAACCAACAAAATCATGCCTGAATCAGATCAAACAACAAAATCAAGCTAAAGCAACGAAAGCCAAGAACATACATTGGAGCTGCTTGTGCTCGGTGCAAGGGGGACAAAACCACGACCCTTTAGGCACAAACACGATGACCGGCCAGAGGCAGAACAGGTATACGAATCTAGTGAGAAATACACTATTAATATTTCTTTACCAGCAATCAGACATCAACGGTTAAGATGATTATGTTTAAAAGAATCTCGTATCAATAAATTTAGAAGCACAAGCTTGGTGAATGTCAAATCTAGGAATCGAAACTACAATTTCGTATTTTGCAATCCTAGCAAAAGGGTACTTCTCTTACCTTTTCTTTTTACATGCATCATTTTCTGTCAATATCATACGTGCTTTCTCGATACTTGCATAAGGAAAGAGAGGACTTGTATCTTTTCTAAATTTCTTTAGGGTTAATATCACCAAAAACCCCAAACTGGTACACATGTGACAATTGGAACATGGGAGAAATACGAATGGATCCCGCTGCCGTTGTCTAAGACAACCCTGTTCTACCCGCGGGCCCCCTACACCGTGTCCAAGTGCGCCGCGCACTGGTACGCCATGCACTACCGTGAGGCCTATGGGCTGTTCGTGCGCAACGGGATCCTGTTCAACCACAAGTCCCCGAGGTGGGGCGAGAACTTCCTGAGCCGGAAGATCACGAGGGTTGTGGGGCGGATCAAGATGGGGCTGCAGAGCACGCTGTTCCTAAGGAAGCCGGAGGCCTCCCTGGACTGGGGGTTCGCTGGGGACTACGCGGAGGCGTTGTGGAAGATGCTGCAGCAAGAAAAGCCGGACGACTACGTGGTGGCGACGGGGCAGTCGCACAAGGTGTTGGCTTCTCGAGTCTCTCAAGGTCAGGGCCAAACCTTGTGCTTGTGCTCGAGTTCCCAACGGCCATGCCGAGTTACTCGGCTCCTGTGCCGAGGTCATTGGTGCCCAAGCCGAGTCCATTGAGGTCTAGCCCGACTCCTTAGCAAGGCCAAGTCGAAGACCTTAGTGCTTGTGCCTGGGCTCCTATCAACCATTCTCAATATACCTGCCTCTTGTATCCAAATCACCAATACTCTGACCCTGGCCCATTGAAGTCGAGCTTGAGTCCACAAAGGTTGGGCACGAGTCTTCCATCGCCATGCCCAAATACCTAACTCCCGCATCCAAGTCACTGGCACCTAGGCTAAGATTCATTGAGGTCAAGCTTGTTTCCTCATAGGCTAACCTAGGTAGGTCCACAAAAAGGTTGGGTTGAGATCCATCAAGGTCGAGCCCAAGACCCTTGGTGCTCGTGCACGGGTCCCCAGCAGCTATGCCCGAATACTCGGTTCCATGCCCAAGTTACTAGAGCGTGGGAATGGGTATCTTAGAGCTCGTGCTCGGGTTCTCAGTAGTTGGGTCCGAGAAACACTGAATTTTGTGACATCGCACTTGGCGATCGAGCTTGGGTGCCCTGTGACTAGGTTCAAGGCCCAACACCCAAGCTCGAGTACCCCAAGGCTGCACTTGGGACCTAAGCATCGAGCCCGGATTTCATAAGATAAAAATAAACAAACTATTTACAATCCACAAACATATTTATGTTATAAAAATTTAATCCGATACGATTTTATTTGAAATTTGACGACACAACACATATAGCCTTTATATCACACGAGCAATGCCCGTCTCTTTTGAAAAATAAAAGGAAGCTTCCATTTTCAGTTCATTTGATCATTTCCCGAGAAATTCAGAAATATCAATAATTTTACGAAATAAACGAAGTCCAAAAGTATAATAATTTGTCCCGTTAACACGAGTACATATGTCTGAACATTCTTAAACTGGATTAAGAATGTCCGTTGTCCATCTCCTCGGTTACGTTCAATGAACGTAAAGTGACAAACGTCGCTCATTACCATTTCTCTCCTCTTTTATCAGCAAGAGCGGGGGCACAAGTGACAAGCAGATAAAAAAAGAGCTCCAGCAAAAAGAAATACGCACTCGACAAGGGCAGTTGCGTCATTCCCCGATCCCCCGCAGACACCAGTCAACCAGTCAAACCTCCCACACCTCCCCGTCCTTTCCGCTCCGACGTGGCATCCTTCCATTCGTCCATTTCTGGTCTTCGGGATTGACAGCAACACCACTCTCTCTATCTCCTCTTTCCGTGCTTTTCTCTCGAAAAAGAAACACACTTTTTCCCTCTGAATTCCTCTCTCTCTGTCTACTTCTCTCCCTCTCTCTCTCTCTCTCCTCGCATTCCGAGTTCGAGCTCAGCAATGCTCGATCTCAGTGGCTGACGCTTCTCCTTTCTGCGTTTCGATTTTTGTTCCCTCTCTGGTTCGGCGTTTGCTCGGAGGATCGCCGCGAGGGAGTGCTCGCTTGCAGCAGCGGCGGCGAAAGATGATGGAGGCAATGGAGAGCTCGATCAATGGCGGGTTCTCGCACCTGCAGCAGAGCTACGGCGACAGCAGCGAGGAGGAGCTCTCCGTGCTGCCGCGCCACACCAAGGTTGTTGTCACCGGGAACAACCGCACCAAGTCCGTCCTCGTCGGCCTCCAGGGCGTGGTTAAGAAGGCCGTCGGCCTCGGGGGCTGGCATTGGCTGGTGAATTCTCCCTCTGCTTTTTGCTCTGGGTTGTTTGTTTTTCTGGGGAAATGCGGATTGATCCGGGATCGAGGTTGATTGGTACAATGCGGCGCGCGCGTCTCGCGTTTGAACGGTTCTTGAATTTAGGTTTTGCTTTATACTGGGTCGGCGAATTTTAGTTGATTAGTAGGGCATCGCATTGGTGTGTCAGGGTTCGAGAATGTGCGTTGACTTGATTTGAAGTTGGAGCAGATTTGGGGGGCGTGATCTTGAATGGCACACGCCGGTCTGCGTCAATGCCTGCGCATTGGTGATTGATGAACTCCCGTATTGCTCTTCAGTGTCCGATTTCAGATGGAAGTTCTCGACATTGAGTGTTCATTGCTACTCTGGCCATGTTTTCTTCGATGAAAGGTATTTCGGGCCAAGGGAGGTCGACACGTTCAAGGGAGATGCAAGAAAGGCCGAGAAGGTGTTGGGTTGGAAGCCCAGCGTTGGGTTCGAGAACTTGGTGAAGATGATGGTCGACGAGGACATTGAATTGGCTAAGAGAGAGAAGGTTTTTGTTGATGCTGGGTACATGGATGTCAGCAACTGTCCTGAGTATACGGTACTTCTTATCTCTTGCCGCTCTGTTCCTTAACCCTGTGCTCTTTTTTGGTTATCTATTGGTAGATCAGCTGGGCGCAAGTAAAATTTTTGTTTTCAAGGTTTAAAGGGTTTGAGATGTTCTTGGGGTGGATATAAGTTCTTTACCAGTTTAATGTCTATCTTGCTGGGTAGATGTCTGTTGGATTTGTTGTTTACCCTGTTCATTCGCTTTCAATTAGTACATTTAGATTTCTTTCATCTTCCTTGGTTTGCCTCGTTTGAAGTTGCTACCTTCTTGTTCAAGTTCGGGTGAGCTTCAGATGAGTTGAAGCCTGCGTGTTTACTTTCTTTAGATCTGCTTAAATTCTGGAGAGTGCAGTATGTTGTGGACAAGAAAGTGAATGGACCAACCTGTTCAATTAGTCCGTTTAGATTTTTTCATCTTCCTTGGTGGAATGAGCTGAGGAAGTGTTTGTCCGAAAAGTTCCTTGAGGAAGGCCACAAAAAATATTAAATCTGAGGCACCAACATGCTTCGTATTCCCCAACCTATTTGTTATGTCATGATAATCTGTAACTTCAAGCTTTGTCTTCCTCGTTCCTATAACTACACCTTTGTCTTTTGGTCAGACCTATAACTACACCTTAAAATGGTGAATTTGAGAAATTTCTTAGTTACTGTCTTGGCCTTTTCAATGATTCTTCCATTTGATTAGCTTTTCTGGCGAAGAAGTCAAGTTTTGCTCTGGGGTCTAATTACACAATATATGCAGTACCTGGAATAGTTTTGGTTGGCATGAGTTTTATTATATTTAATGTTGGGGACAGTGTAAAGAAAACATGAATGTGATCTTGTGCTTGGAATAGTTTTTGGCCTGGCCTTGATCTATATTTAGTGTCGGGGACAGCATAATAAAAGATGAATGTGTTCTTGTACTAAATCAATGTGATGCAAAGAAGAATGCAAAAGCCAAAGAAACACAAGATTAATGTGGTTCTGTTGCACCTGTCTTAATGGAGGACCTGAAAACACCAGTTTTAGCTATGAGAGGAGGCCAAAGTACAGAATACAAATAGTTTCACTAAGTTAAACCAAACATATCCACTCTCGTCAAGCCATCAAAAACCACCTTCATACAAAGGCTAATTAGCACGTTTACTTGAATAAGGAAGTTAATTGACTTTAATATCAGGGTAACATGGATTTTCTGGATGAAAAAAATGTCATTAACTACAAAAATGAATGAACATGATACAAAGTATTATCCAATTGAGCCTTCCCCAACCCCCCCAACGCTCGTCACAAGAGAGAAGACATGGTTTGAATGGCTTGAAATTGATTGTTGTGTTCTATAGTTTTGTTCTTACGGGGTGATATGTAGCATCGGGGGATGGTGGAACTTGAAACTGGGCTTAGTTGTGGCTGTGGAAGATATCCTCATATTAACAGAGAAAAGACTTGGTTTGTTTAGTGCTCTTCTATTAATGGAAGAAACTTATTGGAGAATCCCATCTCACTCTAAAATTACTAAGCAGTGTTGAGCATTCTACTGATTATTAACAGTGTCCCTCTCTTTTTGTTATCCTAAAGAGCTAATGTACAGAGCTAATGTACACGATTTTTGAAATGGTTGCACTTCCTTGTTCTGTTTAGGAGTGGCAAGAAATTGCTTAGATCCCCATTCCTACTTTAGATGAAAGAGGGATGGATACATAAGTTTAGAGTTGCATAGTACTTTATCAAGAGCTTGACCCATGTGGTTTGGACAGGGTGATATGTGCATGAGTTTATACTAAATTTTAATTTTAAGAAATCGCAGTCAATAATGTGCTCAGTATTTTTTATAAAAGTCACATTTTTTCCCTGGTTTTCTTTCTTTTGATTTTACTTTCTTTCCAATGTGCATTCACAGTAGTGTGTAAACGCGATGATGATTCACCATCGGTGGTGGATCATAAACAGAAGCAGTCATCGCTCAGGGACAGGATGCTGAATATTCACTTATGGATTGCCGATGGTGCTCCTTAACAGACGCTTGTGAAGCTGATGAGGTAATCTTTTATGTTTTATGCATCGGTCTTAGCATGGCTTATATTTGAATCATAATGTATATCTATAATTTACGATACAGGCATCGATTTTTTGGATGCCTTAGATTTGAATCTTAATGTGTATCTGTAATTTACAATACAGGCATGTGCTATTAGGAGTTTATCATTTGCATGGATGTTAGATTGTTCATGGTGATTTAAGACTCGAGAATGTCTTGATTGTCGATTTTAAAGATCCATGTGCCAAAATATTCGATATTGGAGTTTCTAAACGCCTCCTTGGGCATCAATTTTCCTTGGTAAAGCCTGATTCCGGATGGTTGGCCCCAGAGCTTTTAAATCCCAATGAGAGGCGAACGAGTGAGAGCGATATGGTTAGCATAAGCACTCTTATATTCTATTGTGTCACTCAGGGAAGTCATTTATTTGGTGACTTTTCAGAATGTGATGTGAATATAAAGAAGTTTAGAGCGAACAATTTTCCAGCGTCGTTCAGTAGAGAAGCTTCTCATCTTATGTATGGATTGCTAAACTAGGTTCTTACAGTGAGGTGAAAGATCTCTTATTGAGTTAATGCTCTTGTAGAGATTGCAACAATTATTTAAGTATGTTGAGCTAATGTTGCTAGTTCTATTGATTGCCGGTTGGCCAACGGCAGCGATCGCGCTTGTACATCCATTCTTTTGGAGTCCAGAGAAGAGGATGACCTTTTTTTGTGACATGTCCGATAAAGCAAAATGGTGTATGGTGTATGATCCCACTTCCACTCTTCCTTTTGAGTTGGAGAACAAAGGTCGCTTGATCTTTTCTAGGAGTTGGAGAAAGTGCTTAGATCCTGTACTTAAGACTGACATGTTAAATGTGAATTATAATTATTCTAAAGTTACAGATCTATTACGAATGTTGAGGAACATGTGGGTTCACAGGTTTGAACATTTACCGGCCATTCAGGTACTCTTTCTGGAGCTATTGACGCTTTGTGAATTAGTTTGCTTTTGATCTCTTTACCATTTAAGTTAATGATGGCTCTTGCAAGCGCTTTTCAATCCATTCCCCGATGGTCAAGAGAAATACTTATCCAAAAAATTTCCTCATCTCTTGATGGAGACGCACAAAGTGGCATTGAAGTTCTGCAAGAGGGATCCAACTTTTAGAAAGTACTTTAAAATAGGCAAGTGTTGATCCTTTGGCAACAAGAAGACCCGGTTTTGTTAGTGCTCACATGGGACCAATATTCATGTGAAGGTAAGGGCTTCCCTCCGCAAAAGCGAAAGGCAGCATTGGAAATTTTTTTTTCGGTCGAAGCATAAAGAATTTGAAGTACATATCAATTTACTGCACTCGCCTCTCACCAAATAGTGCAGTAAAATGATACGTACTTCAAATTCCCTATACTTAGACCGAAAAAAAAATTCTCAATACAACCTTTCACTTGTACTGAGGGAAGCCCTTACCTTCAAATGAATATTGGTCTCATGTGAGCACTAACAAACCGGGTCTTCTTGTTGCCAAAGGATCAACACTCGCCTATTTTAAAGTACTTTCTAAAGGTTGGATCCCTCTTGCAGAACTTCAATGCCACTTTGTGCGTCTCCATCAGGAGATGAGGAAATTTTTTGGATAAGTATTTCTCTTGACCATCGGGGAATGGATTGAAAAGCGCCTGCAAGAGCCATCATTAACTTAAATGGTAAAGAGATCAAAAGCAAACTAATTCATAAAGCGTCAATAGCTCTAGAAAGAGTACCTGAATGGCCGGTAAATGTTCATTCTTGTAAACCTACATGTTCCTCAACATTCGTAATAGATCTGTAACTTTAGAGTAATTATAATTCACATTTAACAGGTGAGTCTTAAGTACAGGATCTAAGCATCTTCTCCAACTCCGAGAAAAGATCAAGTGATCTTTGTTCTCCAACTCAAAAGGAAGAGTGGAAGTGGGTCATACACCATTTTGCTTTATCGGACATGTCACAAAAAAAGGTCATCCTCTTCTCTGGACTCCAAAAGAATGGATATACAAGCGCAATCGTTGCCGTTGGCCTACCAGCAATCAAAAGAACTAGCGGCATTAGCTCAACATGCTTAAATAAATTGTTGCAATCTTTATAAGAGCATTAGCTCAATGAGAGATCTCTCACCTCACTGTAGGAACCCGGTTTAGCAATCCATAAATAAGATGACTGAACGTCGCAGGGAAATTGTTCGCTCTAAACTTCTTTATATTCACGTTATATTCTGGAAAGTCACCAAATAGATGACTTCCTGAGTGACACAATAGAATATAAGAGTGCTTATGCTGAACATATCGCTCTCACTCGTTCACCTCTTATCGGGATTTAAAAGTTCTGGGACCAGCCATCCGAAGTCGGGCTTTACCAAGGAAGATCGATGCACAAAGAGGCGGTTAGAAACTCCAGCATCGGATACTTTGGCACATGGATCTTTAGAATAGACAATCAAGACATTCTCGGGTCTTAAATCACCATGAACAATATGATATCCATGCAAATGATGTACTTCTAATAGCACATGTCTATATCGTAAATTACAGATGCACATTATGATTCAAATCTAAGGCATCCAAAAAACCGATACCTGTATCGTAAAATATAGATATACATTATGATTCAAATCTATGTCATGCTAAGACCGATGCATAAAAGATTATCTCATCAGCTTCACAAGCATCTGTGAAGGAGCACCGTCGGCAGTCCATAAGTAAATATTTAGCATCCTATCCCTAAGCGATAACTACTTCTATTTATGATCCACCATCGATGGTGAATCATCATCATGGACGGAGAGAACTGAAGAAGCCCTTGCTGAAATCAGCGGCCTGGTTTGCTTGCAGAATAATGCTTGTACACACCTGAAGCAGAACACGTGTTTCAAGAAGTCATCTGTTTCTTTCTCCGTGAAAAGGGACGACTTTATGTTTATTCAAAACGGATGATAGGGTGTGACTCTGGGAAGGAGCTGAAAAGAGACCGGTGATGGTCATCCAAAGTTGGGTGAAGGTGCACTTATTGGAGCGAGTGTAACCGTACTTGGAAATATAAAAATTGGGGAGGGTGATGATCGCAGCTGGTTCCCTGGTATTGAATGATATCCCTCCACATGGGTAAGCTCTTAATGGACTACCCATCTACTGCTCTAATAAAATTGTCTTTCTATTAATTTGATTGACTCGTAAAGTTTGCTAATGGTTTCTTCTTTTTTTATCGAAGCATGGTAGCAGGAATACCAGCTAAGGTGATTGGTTATGTAATCGAGAAAGATCCATCATTGAATGAGCCTACGCATACATTGCGTGTTTGTTTTGGTTCATTCGGTGAGGCATGTGGTGATGCACGATAAAGGGTACTGTTTTGGGCAGAGGACACGTTGATTGTCAAGAGCATTAGAATGTCTGCAGAGGGAGGTGGGGTAGCTGAAATGCGGGAAAGTAGCATGGAAAATTCTTTGGAGACTGGGAATCGCATGAATGAGACTAGCCTTAGAAGCAATGGGCTTCCTGCGAAGGAGAATGGATCATGTGAAAACACCCCGCATTATGGTGATTCTCACGATGGGCTCGTGCAGATGGCTACTGAACTCAAGCTTCGAAACGAGTTCTTGAAGTTTCATTTTGAGGGTCTAAAAGATCTTTGCTTGGAAGAGATTAGTCTCAACAACGAACGAAAGTAGGTGGGCAGCGAAGGTGAAGATGTGAAGAGAGTCAATGAGAGAATAGAATCTCTGGAGAGAGAACTACTGGGGGAAAAGCAAACATGAGGTGCAGCAGAGGAGGCTCCGAAGCATCTTCAAGTAGCACATTCAGAGGCAGATGCACGAGCGCAGGAGATCTCAGCCAGGCTTGCTGAAGGTCAGATGAAGTTTCATGTCTGGTATTTAGTGAGATTTTCTTCACATGCCGTAGCAGTGAAACACTTTGAGTATGGTGGGGAGTCTGTTGAATTGCTGTTTTTGCTTGGATCTGTATTTTAGTTGGATACAGTTTGCATCTGAACTCTCAGCCATTTGACTGCACTTTTTGGAGTATGAAAACTGATAAGGGGAAACTCAAAATATGTTAGGCTGCACTTTTTTTCAGAGAAAAGTTTTCTATAATATGTTTAGCCTGCAATACCTTATCTCTTTAAGAAACAAAATCGTAATAATATGTTTGTATTTCACCAGAATTCCTAATCTTGTTTTTCTCCTGTAATGATTAATTATAAAACCTGAAGTGCCGTATTGAAATGTTGTAAGCCGATGAAATCGATGATAGGGCTCTTCCATTTGTATTGTGCTCTTTCTATGTATCATTGTGCTAACATTTTTTAAACACGGACTTCGAGATGACAACAAGGAATTGCGGCGATTTTGCAACCTAAAGATCTTACCCCTGAGTCAATGCAACAGTCCCTTCTTGAGATAGAGCAGGTAGTTCAATTTTGGAAGTTTCATTTCATCGGCCCTGTAGTGCTCTGAGTGATGGTTCTCCTTTTCTGCTCAGGATTTCATATTTGTGTCCATTATACAAAGGAAGTAAGGTGTCTATTTTGAAATATCTAAGTAGCTATGTTAATTGGGAATTTAGTAAACACGGCTAGCAATCAACGTGTTGGACCTGCATGATAATATGTGTGAAAGCTGTACAGTAGCAAACCAACAAACTGATACGAAGTATTAGGTACGTAGAGGAGCTTGCACAGTAAAAGGCATAGGATATGCTGAATTGTTGGCTTTGCTCGTGGAAATAGTACTGATATTTAAAGTTGCTTACCTCTAGATGTTGGAAGACTTTCGAAATTTGCTAAATTCTGCAGAAGAGAAGAGGCAAGCTTCTCGATCTGAACTCACCACCAAACATCAGAAGCTAAATGGCATCTGCATCCTAATGTGCCGTCTGATAATCACCTTGGTTTCAACACTTATACGTTTAAGCTTGTTCTTTTCTATTTCCTTATCAGAGCATAGAGAATTTGGAGTCCCAACTAGCTGACGCAGCCTCTAAGAGAAGCAAAGCAACCGAAATGATATCTTCACTTCAGGTGAGAGTTTTTCCTTCCAACCTTTTTTCCATGTTGGGTGCCTATTGACAACAAATGAGCAGCATCCGAGGACAGTATTGCAGTTATTTGCTCTATTTTTTTGGTTGAAATAGCATAACCGTCGATGCGGTTGAATAGCATTTGCCTTACGCTCCTAGGGGCCTATTTCGGCTTCTAGAATAAAGAAATGACTTAGTACGTTGATCTCGTATAGATGTTGCAATTTCCAATGTTGTGGGCTAAGATATGCTTAGAAGCTTGAGAACTTCTCAACTTGAAGCTTGACTGCTTATCCATTGTATTTCTTCCGTGATTAAAGGTCCTACTTGCAGAAAAAGAATCTAAGATTGCAGAGCTTGATGCAGCTTCACCAGTTGAAGCTGCAAGACTTAGAGCCGCAATGAAATCTGTTAAAGGAGAGGTTGCACACCTGAAACGCGAGCATGCATGAGCCGAAATTATTGTTATTTTTACTATAAATGGATATGGAATGGAAATAAAAAGCAGTTTATCCAGTAAACTTTGAATTTTTGGTTTCTTTCCATCTTTGGATGTGTGGCATGGATGCTTCGTTTTAGAGTTTTATCAGCTTAATTTTCTCTGGCTGGATATCGCCCTTAATTCTAAACCTCGGTACTTATCTGCTTTCTGATGATGCGTCTATTTTTGGTTTTGAATGTCCCAGATTCTGCAGAATGTGTCGAATACACCTTGGCTTTTTTTTTTTTTAATTATTAATGGCAATAACCTGTTACTTGACTAAAGGAAAACTATATTATCCTCCATGGATATATCTACCACTTCCAGGGAAGTTTCTTTGCCCTTTTTATGTGTGTCTAAGTTAATTGGATGGAGAAATTTCTTTCTGTTTTCGATAGTTCAGACGTGTGTGATGTTTACTGCCATCTATGTCGTGGCATTCTATGATAGGCTACCCTTCATGCTTTCTCGGTGAGTCTTATCTCAATAGTGTATGAGTTTTTCAGGATAAGGATAAGGAAAGCTGGGAAGCTGCTTTTCAGGCACTTAAAACAAAGCTTGAGGTGGCTGAGAGCAACTGCATTCGCGCTGAAGTTGAAGTGGCCAAGTTAAAAAGTATTTTACCCTCGTGGCAAGTTTGGAAGATCAAATGTGCATAATAAGCACAATTATGAATCTGACGGCCGTGCTTTTGGACAGGTCAGCTGGAGATGGAAGCGTCTTCACATGCGCAGTTATTGAATGCTAGAGATAGCAGTTGTCAGAGAAGAGGTATTCACTTCTGCCTTTTTTTCCCCAGTCAAGACAAATTGGGTTGAAAATGTCATGATTCATAGTGGCTTAATTCTTACAATTTACTTATCCGTTAATTGCAGAGGTGCGGTTCTTAATACTGCCAAGCAGTAGATGTTTTCATGACCATTTTCTTATTCATTAATTGCAGGGATGCAGCTCTTAATACTGCCAAGCAGCAGATGAAGACCATTGAAATGAACCTGGACTCTATGAATGCTCGGCATCAAAAAGATAAAGAAGCATGGGAACTTGATCTTAAAAACTTGGAAGAAACGTGGCGAAGTAAAACGTCAACAATGTTTTCTCTTAAGTTTCTTTCACTTTCGTTACCTTTAGATTTTAAAAAATTCAAATTGTTCTTGCTTTGAAATGGTTCAAATGATGCAACAGATAGATGCGAGGCACTGAAGGCTGAAAACGAGGCAGATTCAGGGAAAGATATGAAGCAAGAATTAGGTGAGCTTAAATCTCGCTGCAAAAGATTGAAGGTAAATTGCATCTTGCATTCTCTAACGGAGGTTAATTCTTTTCTCCTTATTTACTTTGGCATGTTCTTTGATAGGAGGAGCACGATTCATTTAGAGATCTAGCTGATAGAATGATTTAGGAGAAGGAGAATGAAATCTCCGGATTGCTCGATGATAATGAGAATCTTCAACGATCTCTGGATTCGAGACCACTGGTATGTCTTTTATTGTACTTTAGATAGATGCATGCCATGAAATCTTTCCCTACCTCCTTGTTCCTCGGAAGGGAACAAAGAAAGAAAGAATGATATTTTTCCCTACTGCCATTACTCTCACAATAATTTTGCTGACGATGTAGCAAAAAATATTTCGGGCTGAGCAGAACGATTATTACACTGCAGGTATGTAGACTTTGTCCACCACCACTCCTTGAGTAATCTGACAAATGACTCTTACACGCCCTGGATTTTGAAACTTGATGCTTTTGTGAGCAACTGGTAATGTTCTAAGTTGGTTTAGGCTGGCAAATTTGTTCTCTCAGCCTCGCAGAAACAGGAAATACCAAACTCAGCTAGCTCGGCAGCTGAACCGCAAATTCTGGTATGAGCCTTTTTTTCGTTCGAAATTTTTTTGGCTGAGTTGTTATGGTCCTTTATTCAGTAAAAGCGCCATAATTGAGGAGCTTTTATTGCTATTGGAAGTTGGCACATAGAAGGCGGTGGATTGATTATAGTTGTCCTGTCAATAGTAAATATAAATACACAAAACACTGTAGTTTGAGGAAGATTGTCATTTAGGGGCAGTGCAGATCATTCAGATGATGTTACTTTAATCTCTTTGAATATTCAGCTGTTGGCAAGGCAACAAGCTCAAAGAGAGGAAGAGTTGGCTCAGTCTCAGAGGCATATTTTGGCACTTCAAGTATGACGTTACCTCTTTGTTCTAAAAAAAAAGGTATGACGTTACCCGTATTTGCATTTGTATCTTCTGGTTATACTGTCGAAACTTCTCTAAAATATATTTAATGTTCAGGAAGAAATTGAGGAGCTTGAGCGCGAAAATCATCTTCACAGTCAACAGGTGGGATCCGAGGGTGCATTTTGAGTTGTTAATGTGTGTGGGAAGCTGGAAAGTACAATACACTTTTCTGATGTAGTCCCGGACTACTAGATCACTTGGTTCATCTTCTACAGTTTATCCCATTGTCTGGGAGACAGTCACATTCGTAAGAATCAAGAACTTCGAGAGCGATTATTGCACAATAGAACTTATTCGATTATGATCTGTAATTGGTAATCGCATGGATTAGGATGTGTTTGCGTTACTTGTGTCAGTTGGATTGTGGAAGTTTAACTACAAGAGGTAAGGAAAAAAAGGGAAGTGGCAATTCACCGAGGAAAACGAAGGTCGCTAATACTGTGAAGCCTTAGTGTAACATTATGCTGATTACAGGGTCGAGGTGGCCTTGTCTTGCATATACACCCTTCAGCTCTATCTTTCCACCTATTAATGATGAATCAGTTGGGAGGACGGACGATCTGCGAAGCAGAAGGAAATTGACGATTGGCTTCCGATCATGTCTTCAAGGAATGCGAAATGGCGGTACTTGACCTTTCACAACGTTGCTGCCATGGTTGGAGCTGGTGTTGTGAGTCTCCCTTACGCGATGTCAGAGCTTAAATGATAACGAACTCTAAAATTGAACCTAATATTTCGAATCAAAACCATACAAAGCCGAATCTGAGTCATACAAAAAGATTAGATGCTCAAATCAAGATACCATCTTTTAACTCAGAAGAACATCAAAATCTTTCTTTAAACCGGGTATAAAGTAGTTCCATAACTTAGCACAGAATCTTTTTGACTCCTGTTAGACTCAGGGGTCCTGGCGTGGTAATATTGGTACTGTCATGGGTCATCACACTGTACACCCTGAGCAAATGGTGGAGATGCACGAGATGGTCCCCGGGAAGCGTTCGGTGAGAAACTCGGCCTCTAGCTGCTTGTTGAGGTCGGTGTCGACATCGTGCACATGGTCACGGGAGGGAAATCGCTGCACAAGATTTACAACTTGGCCCACCCGAATGGCAAATCTCTCAAGACTACGTATTTCATCATGATATTAGCTTCAGCCCATTTTGTTCTCGCCCAAAATTTGACTCGATATCCATGGTTTCTTTGGCAGCAGCCGTCATGTCCTTAAGGTGTCAACTTCTTTTGTTCGTTCCCCCCTTCATACAGCCACTACTGGCTCCAAGAAGTGCAAAGCCGTAGAAATTGATCTTGAAAGTTGGAAGAACATTACTTAGTCTTAAGGTCTATCGCAAGAGAAAGGGAACTTCAAATTATTTGTAAGCTTTAGTGTATGCACGTCAGCTGGATGTTGTCCTTGCAGCTACTCGACCACCGTGTGGACGGCCTCCGTCCACAAGGCTGTCGAAAAGAACATCGACCACAGCTCTCGAGCCTCCACCACCTCCTGAAAGGTATTCAACTTCCTAAGTGCCCAAGGCAACGTTGCGTTCGTATACGTGGGCCACAATGTGGTGTTGGAGATCCAAGCCACCATCCCTTCGACCCCGGAGAAGCCATCCAAGGGCCCACTGTGGAGAGGGGTGGTGGTCGCCTACACCGTCGTGGCGCTGTGTTACATTCCTGTTCCACTACTACTTGGTGTTCAGGAATAAGGTCGAGGACAATACTCTCATTTCGCTCGAGAAGCCTAAGTGGTTGATCATCCTGACCAATGCATCGGTCGTCATCCACGTCATTGTTAGCTACCAGGTATAATCTCTTGCACAAACTATGTCCGTCTAATTGCGTCGCGCAAAGAGTTTGAAAGAGTCGCAATTGCTTTAGACAGTATGTCATGACTTGCTCTTCTCTGACATGCAAATGCTCTGCTCTAATTCTTCGACACTACTACATATACGTCCTCATTCAGCGATGATGTGAAATTTGAGAATCAAGACATCCTTCTCACTGAAAATGACTGAAAGAGTGGTTTAGCACATACCCAAAAAGAAAAAAAAACAAAGAAAGAAAGAAATCTTCTTTTGGACGATGGAATAGCCGATCGAACTAAAAGAGTTAGTCAGCTTCACTGTGCAATGTTTTAATCACGTGGAATGCAGCTCTATGCAATGTTTTAAAAATAATGATCGAGACGAAGTGTTGATCTCGTCCGGCCTCCCAATTCCCCGGATCTCCCACCCGTCCGCATTGCGATGATGCCCGAAAATAGGGGATTGTCGAGTGTCTTTGAGTAAGCACGAACGGCGAGGGAGGATTTAACACTGAATCGACATTCGAATAGAACAACTCATTTGAAATAGAGTCAATCTGGACTCGGGTAGGGAGGTTGAGCCCCCTTGACGATTCATGCTACCTAAGGACCGTGTAATTTTGGGGTGGGGGAGTATGGTTGTGATTTCGATCGCATTGCATGATTTGACCTCATTTTGTTAGTAGCGATTTTTAGGCAGTTTTACCGATGAGATAGACTTAGGAAGTGAAGAAATAGATTTCGTAAAGGAAAACAACTCAAACGGTCCCGAATATATTGTATAAATGCCAGTTTTGTCTTAAACTTTTGATTTTGCCAATTTAATCCTAAACCCTTTCATGAAATTTCAATGCAGTCCTTCCGGTCAATTCTCGCCTGAAATCAATGACATGGCGGTCCTTTCATCGCCGGCCATCGAAATTGACAAAATTAAAAAATTTATAACAGAATTAACATCCATGCAATAGGTACGGGACCGATTGGATAATTTCCACGATTTCGTACAATGGACGCAACCGGGTACAACATTCCAATTGGTTGTACGCGCACGCCTTCCCTTTGTCTGCAATTGACTGTGCATCACATGTACTCAATCCATGTAGGTGTAATTAGGTCAGATCGACTTAATGCGATGGATTATAATCACTAATCAATCTTGTGCAATTACTCCACAACTTACAAAATAGAGTTTTATTTGTCGAATCCTTGGCAAATCCAATGGAATGACAAACGGAGAAGGATAACGTATCTCTCGCTCCAATCAATTGCTCAGTTGACATTGCTAGCCCGAAAAGATAATTGAAATCTTACGAATATTAGAGTGGTTAAACGCTTACTCTTGAATGCAACAAATTCTCTTGTCGAAACAAAAGGATGGGTTCTCCCGTCGAATGTAATCTTGGCGGCACGCATGTCGCCTTATAGGGTAGAGTCTTGTCCGATCAACACACGCGAAAAGAACGATTTTTGAAATTAGTTGAGCCAATTCATTCGAAAATGTTCAAATATTCCATTTTCTGCACTTTAGAAAAAGATAATTGGAATCTTGTGGAATCCATTATTCCAGTTAACAAAAGGAAGATTCATAGTTTGGGGTAATCAAATGCCCATTCTTTGTTCGTTATTTGTTGCTCAAGTATTGGTTGGCACAAAAAAAAAAGGAGAAAAACCACCAAAAACCCCAAACTTTTCCACCTGTGACACATTTACCCCGAACTTTTTTTTGTGACACCAAAAATCCCAAACTTTATTATTTGTGTCACATTTACCCCACCCTCGCCGGAAAGAAAAAAAAAAGTACAAAAAAAGAAAAAGCAAAAAAGACGAAAATGCCCATGGACAATGTATATTGGGGTAAATGTGTCACAAATAATAAAATTTGGGATTTTTGGTATCACAAAAAAAAGTTCAGGGTAAATATGTCACAGGTGGGAAAGTTTGGGGTTTTTTATGGTTTTTTCTCAAAAAGAAATAGTCGCGCTGGAATTAAAAAGAAAAAAAATTATAATTCTGTCAATTTCATTTTGCAGTTTTTAATGCCTCCTTTTAACTTGGAAAAGCAATTTCTTTTTGGGAAGGTCCTCGATCATGCCCATTCCCATGTTGTTATTATTATTATTATTATTATTATTTGACCAACCCACAGTTTTAGTATGATAAGATTGAATTATCATTGCACATGATCACCAAATAAATCATCATATCAATCCACGTGATTCATTCAACCACAGGACTTTCTCTATTTCTTTCTTCAATTGCAAGCAATGAGAATTTTCATTTTTTCTATATTTAAAGACGTAAAATTGCTTACTCGATTCCATAACGTAGTTACGTCGCTCAAGTGTTGCGTGGAAGTATGTAAAGTTATCTCATTTTTTTCTAATCCAAAAAATTACCACAAATTGACAATAAATATCCTAAATCTCGGAATATCTCAGAATTCGGAATTAAAACTAAATATATTTTACACGACTTTAAGTGTAGGTCCCCGGGGAAATTAATTTTAAATAAGGAGTTATGATTAGCAAAGTTTGATTATGAATGCAAAATGAATGTAGGACGAATTTGACATATTGGCCTTTTCCATTCGGCTTTGTTCTCTTTGTTTTGGACACATTGGCCTGTCGATTTGCATGACATCCTGAAGATGAAATTATCATATTTTAGAACGTATGTCTTCACATTAAATGACTTACGGTTTAATTCATTAATGGAGACCCGACATGAAAGATTACACCTCTTGAAACGATTGCTTTCGGGGTTTATCTCACATGGACGGGTTCGGGTCGTTTACATGTCCTATATCTTCTCCGAGTTTTATCACGAACTTTTGACTTTTAAATGAAAATTTAATTCGATTTATTGGCAATTACTACCCGGAGTGTGCCCTAACTATATGACTGCAATCAAAAGTTCGATGCACGACTTAGTCTTTAGAGTTGGATTTTCTTCTTGTCCGAATTTGCTGTACTTTGATAGAGAAGGCATTTTGAAGACCATAGCAAAGCATAAGGACTTCCCAAACACTGGAATAGTAAGTTTTCCTGTTTAGGTAATTTTAACTAGCATAGTAATTTTCGCTTCATATATTCAGAACTCCACTTGGATATTCAGAACAAGTTCTAACTTCGAAGAAAATAGGAGTTGAAACCAAGGAAGAGCTTCTTAGCAGTCTGTTATCTTAGGTCAGAAACATCAGCCGCCTTGGAACCAGGGACTCTTCCAACGATCAATGTAAGCTTTCAAAACTGTTTGAAGAATGTTTTGTTCTAGAAACCTCAAAGAATGTTTTTGTCTCTGTCTCAGGATGGGGGAAGTACCGTTTACTTTCTTTTCATGTCACCTATGATGGATATATGTTACATCGTTCGACGAATAATAGTTATTAGTGGTGGCTTTGAAGGCGAATTCTTGTCTTCTACGATGTACATGTTCCGTATGCTAAGATCTAAAATTGCGATAACCAACTAAAAGCTTACTGTTTTCTTGGTCGAAAAAAAGCTTCCTGTTAAATGGGGCGGATTTTTGATCGGTGAATCGGTAAAATTAACATGTCTGATCTTCCAAAATCTCTTATCAGGAAGTATGTATAGGTAACGGTTTACCTGTACGAGTCCATTTTTGTTTCTCTCTTAATTTGACATGGGATAAGTGCAAAAATCGGACTTGAGGTCTGGTCGTTGGTCAATTGATGACTTTTAAGGACTCTGGTTTTATGGGGTGGAATTCAAGCGTCAAAGCTCCCACATCTTTCGAGTGGGAATATTTGGTCATCTTCCAAGTGTTAATTCTGACTTCTGACTTCTGAATTCTACCAACGGCGTGCTCTAGGCCTGATTGTGATTTAGTTTAAAACCTTAAAAGCACAATTATCCAAAAACAATCCTGCGATTGCTATGCACATATTACCAGTTGACCAAAATGGGCGACTGAACTGCGTATTTAGAAGTCGCAAAAGGAGGCCAATCCAGTGTTGCTTCCCCAATGACATATGAGCAAAATACAGTTCATTCCAGTCAACAACACAACAGAGCCTGTGTTCTTCTGTAAAAGGGAGAAAAGCCCGCTCTCAACAAATATCCAAACAACCTTCTTCGCTTCGACTATTGTTCAAATGCTCGACGTCAAATAAATTAACATCGAATAAGTAGAATAATGGCAGAACACCAAAAAGAGATTCCTGCGGGCGCTGAAGAATTTACTGGCAGTTTGACAACCAGCAATGCAGTTTCGGCATTTCAGTAAAGTTCTTTTGCTAGTGCACAGGGGACAAGTTCCATTCAGGACAGGACCAACTCGTCCGCAATGCAATGTATTCCACAGCAAAGCAATCTAAGAAGGCTTCAAGTGGGTTGACAACTTCACCTTTTGACAAGTCTCAACACGTCACCCACGAGATGTAAAGAACCAGTCACAAGGACCTAAAATATTATCCCAAAGAAACAACTGTAAGTTAAATGATACAATCATCCAGTAGTAAAGGAACACAAAAAGGTCAAGTTGAAACGTAGAGATCATTTCTAGGAAATTTGACCCCATTTGATTTTATTAAGCTTGACAAGCGATGCATCCTTCTGCAAGTTGAAAGTTTATGTCATGAATGTTTTATCAAGCCAACAGTCCATGCACCAGTTGAAAGCATTTCAAGCAAGTCAACCATACGTGAAGATTCTCATCCTAGAAGATTACTATTTCACTCTGGCTCCTTGTTCAAAAAATAAGGAAAAAGTCTGAAATAAACTAATGTGATATTCTATGTTAAATGGTTGAATTGATTAACATGTGACAAGTTTTCATGAGCTGGAAGAGTATCATAAAGAAAACTAGAAAAGATACAAGTCCTCTTTTTCCTTTCGCAAGTATTGAGAAGGCCCACATAAGAGTGGCAGAAAAGGATGCATGTAAAAGAAAAGGTAAGAGAAGTACCCTTTTGCTACAATTGCAAAATACAAATTTGTAGTTTCGATTCCCAGATTTGACATTCACCAAGCTTGTGCTAGTAAATTTATTGATACGAGATTCTTTCAAACATAATCATCTTAAGCATTGATGTTTGATTGCTAGTAAAGAAATATTAATAATGTATTTCTCACTAGATTCGTGCCTAGGCCTCTGCAGCATTTCTGTTGTCAGGTCCCCCACTCTACTTATCAGTTCGCTATCCTCAGTTATGTACCAACTATGCAGTCAATTACCAAAACTTGTGCTTAACATCACCCAAAAACCAACATGAACGAATTAGTTAAGAATTAACATTACATTCTAGCCTAAGTTACACTTAGTTTTTTTCCAAATACAAGATGCTATAATCAAGCGAAAAAATAATATGAAAAACTGGAACGAGCAGCCCATTTCTTTCCAGAAGAGGTAATATAGATCCTGTACGTTCACAAATGGAACAAAGTTGATTTCTGACATCCGAAGCAGGTAAATGCTCTTCAATAAAGTAACCTTACCTGAAACCGCACTGAGCGATTCTGTTGTGCATTGTCCCTCAGCCACTTAATAGCTAATGGAAGAGAAGAAAACACAGCACTATTCTCACAACTTTTAATGCAAGCTTCTGTATCATCCCTAACTTCATCACCAGCGACATCTATGTTCTTGGCCTCGCCTTCTATACATCACATGTATGAAGAATATATGTGAGTGGAAGACATTGAGTAACAGAGACAGATCTAAGGCACATAAAATACTACCTTTTTCACCTTGGATAAGGTTCTCCCAAACTCTTTGCAGAGCAAGCTGCCATGACAAATCAACTTCAGAATTGCTAGGAGGTAGAGCATGTGACCCAACCTTGTAATATACAGATATGTTTGGTACAAAAAGCGCCTTCTTGAAGTGCACTCCTGGACATTACAATACATATGGGTGTCATTATACATTTGCCCAAAAGACATCCTCACATTATCATACTGCCCAACAATTCCATGCATCTGACAAATATGCGGAACTAGAGATATTTGTGGAAATGATAACTGGCATATGCTGGAGAAGAAAATGTCGTTAAAACGGGATCAGAAAAAAAGCTGGTCAAAGAGGTTGCTTTTGGTCAAGTAGTTTGACTGCTTTGTTAGTTTGTTGGTAATGCAGTTCAGCCTATGTAAAGATCATAATTACATTTTAGTTTCAAAACATGACTCTACTCTTTGATTTACAGAGTCAGCACAATTTTCTAGGTGTATCTTAGCTGATCATGCAAGGATGTTATTGAACAGGCACTTCTCCAAAATTTAAGCTGTCCGAAAACATGTCCACAATGCATATGAGCATGTATCTTTAACACTCACTTGCATGTAAGCCAGATCTTACGCGTGACACATAGGATGTGAACAAAACAACGGCAAACAACAACACAACAGACGACAGTAGAAGATTCCATTGCATACTAGCAATGGCCATTGGCCACTTTCACATATACCTAGAGACTTACTAGCTAAGCTTGTATGACCATCGATAAGTTCTACTTTCTCAATATCAGTAGGTAAGTATGGCGAAGCTATACAGAAATCAGTCTAGATCCATGTAAAGAGATGTTTGAATCTGTAGCTGAAAACAAAAATGTCAAACTTTTACCCTGGCTTCATTTTTACAACTGTTGATTGAAAGCAATGTACTGGTTTCACCTTGTAAATAGTGAATATGAAGACAAATGAAAGAATGTATTTTCATATCACGACTTGGGGAAAGGATTAGTTGATAATGCAATATATATTGAACTTTTACCATGACTAGCGCATGAATTCATCAGGCGAGGAAGGAGCAACTTAGGATCTCGCACGGACATGCAGTTGAAGAGAAGTATCTGCATTGGTCAGATAAATTAGCTCAGATTCACTAGAAAGGCACAATGGATTAGTCATAGGAGCAAAACCATTCCCACATATTTTACTTCTCTACATCCCAAGGAAATCCATGACCAATTGTGAAAAAGACACAAAAATAGAGAAACAAAATAATAGCCATCAACTTCTGCAGCTGAATTGCTAAGGTAAATTCTTGCACAAAGCTAAGAATGTTGCCAATAATTCCAACCGACTGTCTTGTACAAGTGGAATTGGATCTGCCAACTCCTAGCTTAAGATAGTTGGAACCTATGCCAACTCTTTCCATTAAGCTGGTCCTTTTAACCACATGACAAGGTACCATGAAATACTGCCAGCCCATTGTCAATGCATAAAAGTCCATTCTTTCATACAAAGAAATTACGGTTGTATTCTGATCAACAAAGATAATATCACATGAATCTCATGATGTTTTAGATTAGAATGATGTCAATTACTGTTGGTAATATTTCATAGATTATGTACGTTCTCATTTGCTCGAACATATATCAACCCAGACTGACCATCAAAACAGAACACAAGCATACAAAAGTATCCCCTACTTTTTTTCAAATCCTACCCGTCTTTTCGCTGCATCAATACTAACAACAAATATAAAACGAAGTCAATGAGCTCTACCTGTGTGGAGATTTTTCCGGAACTTTTGCCATAGTTATTGCCTAACATTGGATTTGCAGATTTAGAGTCGCCCCCTTGCTGGTTACACCAGTTCTGAGGTTGATTTTCTTCTTTAACAGCAAGAGAAAACCACTTAGCGCATACTTCCATGCTTTCAGGACTATGAGCACCATCCAAATAAAACACCAGTTCTCCTGAACTTTCAGAGTTTAATAGCAGATCCGGGACAATCTGAGCTCGCCCTTGCAAACTGGCTGATGTCAGCCCTTTAATGAACTGCTCGGGCAAATTGCTCTAGCACCCAAAAATACATTAAAGGAGGAAAGATAATCAAATACCGGCAGAAATGAACTCGGGATTATGCTTACCATCTGTTGCAGACAGATTATGTCCTGATGACCTGTCCTCTGAAGCCAAGTAGAGCATAAAGCAACAGCAAGACCAGCATTGAGAAATTGATGCTCACCCACTAGCCCAAGTTTCAGACCATTAAGTAGGTTGGCATCCAGTTGCGGTGCTACTTGAAGATTCACCTATAAGCAGAATTATTATGTTGTCAATCAACTATATGTTCACATGTGGAATTATGCAATTGAAATACAATCAATCCTTAGCTCACTAATAAGTGAGGAAAATCCAATCAAGAAAACATATAGTATTCAGGTTATTTCAGAAGAAAAACTAGACAAAGCTTCAGAAATAGACACCTGCGAGTTTTACAATTCATTTCCTGCTACAGAACTCCATATGTTTAATAGGAAAGAAGTTTCATATTGAAAAGATTATGACATGCAGAAAGTCAATCCTTTTATTTAAGAAGTAATCTACTTCATGCATCTTACAATTCTTGGTAACTGACCAGCGAAGCAAGAACATCTTACATCCAACTGAGAAGCTTTCGCTTCAAGCACCTGCATAGCTTCATCAGGTTGAGGCACAGTAAATGCTGGCACTCCTCGCTGGGCCACACGAAATTAGACTATATAAGCCAAATGGATCCCGAAGAAGAACAATATGCTGATAGGGTGCTAATTATATGCTTCAGCAATATACGAGTGCTGAAAAACACCTTGAAGATACCAGCCTTTTCCCCAGCAATTTCTCCCAGGGTATTTCCTGTGCAACATAAAGAGATAACAATGATACGTATTCAAAGTGGAACCAGCATCACTATTATAATTTTAGACTGAAACCATGTGATCTCAAGCCAGGACTATACCATAAGCTATATTACAACACAACATGCAATATCCATAGACAACATGATTAGATGCCTTGGATGAAAATTCATATGCGAGACATGGTACAGATTGGTCAAGATCCTTGTCAACCTTCAGAAACTACAATCTAAACTTGTCAAAAATGTGTGAAACTTCATAATGAGGTTCATGGTTTGACACATCAAAGAATTTCTTAAACTCATCAACTATAAGGAAAAAGTTAGACACATGAACAGGTTACCAAGTCACACAAAAATGTCCCATCAAGCAGCAGTATTTTACAGATAAAAAGTCTGAAAGTTGACATTCAACAGGAAACTTGAGGGAGCCCTTCAATAATGTGTGCATTGTGGACAGCAGGCTTCTTGCTTATTGAACTCATAGTATCGCTCGAGTGACCTGCAGGTCTACTCCAAGCTAGTATAGAATGCATTTTGGCACCTAGACCACTAACCAGCAAAATTTGGGCCAGTAAGGAACCATTCATTCTCTATGAAACACTGTTTGGGTTTACACTACTCAAGATACTCAAGCACAATTCATGGCAGATACTTTATATATTAATGAATTGAATACAAATAAATGAGGAAATTGAAGTCTAACCAAGAATCTCCATGTGGTCAAACCCCAGAGAAGATATACCGCAGACTATCGGTGCCTCAACCTGCAGAGTTGATGCATGCATAATCACTTTAGGGGCAGCTACTAATTTAAGTTCTAGCTGTCACTTTTGTATAAGCCATTAGAAAGGTGGAGTGCATCTCAAAACTACTCCTTGTACAACAATTGAGCACATACCACATTTGTTGCATCAAATTTTCCTCCTAAACCGACCTCTAAGATGGCAACGTCCACCTGTAAAGCGAATACATAATTGAAAAGGGAATCATCTACTAATATTCAAAAGAGACAAAGAAACTCCTAGTAAGAATCCAAGTGTTATTTCAAACTAACTTGCTCTGCCGCAAATATCTTAAAGGCGAGTAAGGCAAGGAAACGAAAATAAGTAGGCATTGGTACATCCTCACTAGCTTTTTCCTGCATACAGAAAGACAGTCATCCAAATCAGAGCTAGAGAAAAATAACTGAAAAAACAATGACCTGGTTGCAGCAGTCTCAATAGGACACCACCGCAGCAGACATACACTTAATGACGTGACAATGGCGTGCGTGAATACCTTTAGTCTATCATAGCACCACCAGAAGTATGCCAAAAATTTCTCTTCGCAAATGTCCTCACTGAAGCCAAAACCATGAGAAGGAAAATTACTGAATTTGTCATGCAACACACACCCAAAAGGCATAGTAGAAAATCATCCATCCGTCTATTCGGATGCTCTTTAAACCAACCCAACCAAGGAAAGCTAAAGGATGTTTTGGAAAGTCCAACCAAAAAAGTGAAACTCACCCATCCAAACGAAATCTTTCACGCACATCGATGAGGTGAGGTGATGTGAAAAGTCCAGTTCGGAACCCACAATTACGGAGTATCGATTCTGTAAAAGTGCATGTGGATCCCTTTTCAGGTCCAACAGCAAAAAGTAATCAGCACGAAGAAATTTCACCGAATTTAGATACTACCACGCTATAAGACTCAAAAGTCCTAGTATGATACAGCTACATTATGACTTACTAATTAAATTATGACTTAATATTGGCCAAGAGCAAGCTTATGCAAAGTATAAAGACATCCCACACAAATGGTTCTACGAAACCTGCATAAATTAAACATACACTCCATCCAATAAAATTACAATGAACTCCCAAAAATTAAAATGCCAGAGAATAATGAGTAGACAGTTTGAAATAACACCTGCTCACAAACTAGTATCAACTTACAATTTCCATGGAAAAAGACAAACTAAAAAGTCGCAGAAAAATAATACTTCCCAAAAGTCATTTATTCAGATTTTAGGAGTAGTCTATGTTGACTTTCTACACTGTTCAAAAGAAACTGTGAGCAGAAAATGAATAAAGCCCTGCTGAAGCTCTCTGATTAAATGGTGAAACAAGTGAGAACCCAAACATCACTGCGGCAGTCTGCTTTAAGTTAGCAAGCTGAAACCCAATACCAATGCCCCGAAAGAGTATTAAGTAGCTTAGAGAAGTAGAATTAGGTACCAATGCCCCTCATAAGCTGACAGCAGCAATTCAGAATGAGGCTCCCTTATACATAAAAATACTGAATCTAGCCAAGCAAAATGGAATACAAAGAGAGACACCAACAGTCGATCATTGAATTGATCTTATTAACGCCTGCAGACACTTAGCCGTTTCGAGCATTGCACCCAGAAAGCAGGGCATCTTCGAACATAAATACATCCAGACGCATAAAAATGAGATGAACTTCATCTGGTGAATCAAGCAAAAATGCCTAGTACCTTGCCCTTGGTGCCAGCCACATGGATGACCTTCATCTGCGGGATTTGCTGATCCAAATCCAACATCTACAAGCGGAAAACCACGAACAAAGACACAAAATAAAAGGAGAGAAAAAACAAATGAAGTAGTCCTCGCTCGCTTATCTAACCAAACAGAGAGAATCAACCACAAGAGCTCCACCAAAAAGAAAAAAGCAGGTCACCTTCAGATAATCGAAAAGCAAATCGAAACGGTCGCCCTTGTTGCTCTTGTCGGCGCGGCTGCGCTTGGTGATCAGAGAAGACAGGGCCTCCATCGCCTCCTCGTACGGGGAAACCGCGGGCCCCGCCGAACCGCCCTCACCTGCGGATGCACAGAATCGTCAAGCGATCACCAACCGAGAGCAACTCGAATTCGCAAATCCAGCAAAATGACTCGTCGCTGCCGGACGGGGAAGTACCTTCCGCCATGCTTTCCTCCACCTCCTCCTCCGCGCCCCGCTCTTCGGGACCTGAAACACAGTCAACAGCGACGGAGTGAAGCTTCCGTTCACGGCGATGACATTCGAGGCACGCGCAACGCACACATGCAGATTGGAGAGAGACACGTCGCGAGGGACGCACGAAGCTCGCACCCGCGCGCGCGCGCAGAGAGAGAGGGAGAATCGACGTCGAAGGCGGCGGCGAGCGGCGGCGGAGGCGAGCGGCGGACGGAGGGATTCGAGAGAGGCGGAGGAGGGAACGAGCTAGAACGGGTGGCGATGGCGAAGGAGTGGGTGGGCGGGTGGTGGATGAACGACGACGATAGAAGGAGGGCTGATAGCGACCGATGACCGAGGAATCAAAGTGCAGCAGTTTATGCATTGTAATTTTTTTTTTTTTGTTCTTTGTCTTATGATTGGTGGTGCGTGAACTCGACGCAATTAAATTAATTTTCAAATAATGTGTCCCAAAAATATTCTCCTAGAAAAGTTAAATAAAAAGTTTACACAGATCCTTTATTTATTTACTTTCATTATCTAACCCTATGATAGAAATTGGAGACTTACTGACTACCATAAAAACATGTAGTAGCTCTAGAAAACTTATCAAGTGATTTGAGCTCAACCGTGCCAATACATTTTCATGTATTCTCGCTTTTTAGTGAGGTCAAATTTCAACATACCGAATATCGTATTTCACATTAGTAGCATGCGCTCACGAGGCTAGTGTTGTCCTAAAATCCTTACTTGCTAAAATAATAAGAAATGGCTATTCTTAAGCGGGGAAATTCCATTTTTATAATTGGTCGAGTTTTTTTTATCACTTAGCAAATGGAATTTTAGAAGCTAATACCATAAATCAATAAAGAAACTAAAAAGAACCTAGTCAATTAGAAAAGATACTAACATGAAGCAGCAATGATGATTACTAATGCATTTATTAAGTTGTTCGCTTCCATTAGGATGATAAAGCTTGCAATTTCGCAATATTATCTTGAATATTGAGTTCATTAATCCATGTCAGGAATTCTTAATCTTAAGAATAGTAAGTTTTCCTAATTAGTTAATTTTAACTAGCATGATAACTCTCATGTTCATATACTGTCAGGGAGTGCAAGTTGTTAATGCGTATTAGTAAACCACCACTCGGTCATAACAAAATTGACCTTTAAATTTAGAAGGCCGTGATATAAATATAAACAAAAGTTCGCTGGCGATTTACATGTGTATTAATAGCTAAGGAAAAATGCATTAGCGTGTCTAAAATTTGTAAATAAAATGCATTCGAATTTTAATATTTTCAAATAGAAGAATCAATGTCCCAGTAACGTGTCCAAAAAGTGTAGTCGGGTACACATGTTAACTTCCGTCATTTCGAGCCTTGAAAAAAAATTAAATGTGATTGTTTTGATGTTCTTTAGGGAGAGCCGGTGCCTAATGTGGTGCCACGGTAAGGGAGTAACTTTACTCCTAGAATTATCACCCCTAACAACATTGAGAAATTACCAACTGTCGCTAATTAAAATTAATAGAATGAATGGAAGCACTCAATTACACTTTTGTATAAGCTTAAGGACTTAAATCATATGCTTGCTTAATATTTTGGAACTTTTGATCCACATATTTCATGTTATAAAAAGAGAAGCATCAGCAACTTTTCAATAAAACCAACGAATTCCATGTAGAGAAGTAAATTTTGTGTGAAAATATTGTCCAGAATAACAAACTCTCAATTCTCGATGATAAAAATTTTGTAATTAATCTAGTCACAGAGTTCGAATATTGAAATTACAACTGATAGGTAAATGATCCATATATTAATGTATATAAAGATCGGCGACTCGTGTTAGTCTTATGAACACATTTATTATTCGTGTCAATACGTGTTAACATAACTATCGTGATTTTGATTCTCTAGCTTAAATAATTTACTTTTGACATATAAAATTAAGCATATCATTCGTGTTATATTTGGATTTTTTATTTGTAATGCCCGTTTTGCCTTGTATCGTACAAATAATTTGTGCAAAAAGGTAGAGCCATGCTTTATCAGAGCAGAATAAAGTTTTTCAGTGGGAACTAGAAAATTAAATAACGACTTTTTTCTTGACCGGAAAAATAAACTGATCGATCTAACTCCAATCTCTCCGCGCGTATCTGATCGTGTGCCGTCTGAGCCAAAGCTGATACACCACCATGTGGAACGCATCCAACGGCTGAGGCGACCGGTTCCACGCGAAGTGTCTGCTCGCGGCCACGCACGATCCCCTCATCCACGCCACGCGTTCCTTCGTCATCCCCCTCAGCGCGCGCTTCACCCCCGCCGCTCCGCCGCCGCTCCCGACGAACACCGCCATCTCCTGCCACCTCAGCACGTCGATCAGCGGTAGGTCCTGGATCGGGCAGTCCGTAACCACCGGCACGCACCCGAACCTCATCGCGTCCCCGATCCCCGACACGTCGCCTCCGTAGTCAAACAAGCAGAACTCGCTCGTCGCGAGCCGGTGCTCGAAGGTCTCCCGATCCGACGGCTCGGACTCGATGAGGAAGTCCCGATCTCCGGCTAACCGGCCGGCCAGGCCGGGGTCCTTGATCGCGCCGAGCCTCGCGTACGCCAGGTGCTCGGCCGGCCCGTCCGAGGGCGGCGCGCGAGGCTCACCCTCGCCGGCCGGTGCAGCGCCCGCCGGGGGCAGGGCCACGTCCTTGTGGGGGACGAACCTGCCGCCCGACGCCGGGAAGCACGACAACTGGACAGAGTTCTTCTTCAGCTCGAGAAGGTTCCGGTCCGACCCGAACCCGATCCCGTCGCAGGAGGCGTAGAAGTGGTCGGCCCCGAGCGTGCGGTTCCAGTAGGGGAGGTCCGCGCGGAGGTCCCGGACGACGCGCGCTATGGAGCGCTGGGATAGGCCGCCGTCGAAGGGGACGAAGAAGAGGTGGGCCTCGCTAGGGTTCTCGGTGACGAAGCGGCTGCCGAGGAGGGAAGCGAGGAAGAGCGATTCGGCTTCGGATTTGAACTTGAAGGCCCTGCGGGCGTCGTAGACGAAGATCCTGAAGTTCCCCAGCATGTCGTCGTAGTCGGCGGCGAAGATGGCGGGCGATAGATACGGCGGCGGAGGAGGAGGAGTGGAGGAGTGTACGGACGGTGGAGCGAGGAGAGAGAATAGGAAGAGGAGGAGGAAAGAGAGGTCGGCGACGAGCATTTTCGCCGGAGGCGGAGGAGAGAGGAGGAGCGATTTGCGTTGTGATCAAAGCAAGACTTTTGATGGGGGAAGAATCGGGGGAGGACCGTGGCGTTTTGTGAGGTCGGACAAAACAAGTCATCGCCGGCTGCGATCGTTGACTTAGAAGAGGAAATGTCGGGTTTGGATCCGAATCGGGTCGTCGGGATCGATGTTTCGGAGAATTGAACATCACTGCCGTCTGATCTTTTGGTCCTTTCCTAACCTTTTAATAAAAGAAATACACAAAATATTCCAAACCATTCTTTGGAGCTAAAAATTCAATTTTTCTTATAAATAAAGTGAATATCATAGCCAACATGCGTGTGATCCTACTCGTAAAGGGATTGGTTAGGTAAGGTCCGGAGTTCAATCACCCTGAGCAATAAGCAATGAATGCATTTGTACGTAAAACAGAGGTATAAAACAAAAAAAAGAAGTGAATATAAGAGATATTACGATATGAATGGATTTATTGACGGAAACCCACTCGAACACAAATGATGAATTAAGACTCTATAGAGTCCGGCCCAATGAACTAGCTTATTAAGATTCTAATATAAATGAATTTATCGACAGAAATCCACTTGAACACAATAATGAATTAAGACTTTATTGAACACGACTCGATGAATTGGCTTATTAGTAGTATTGAGAAAATTGTTCAAGAATAGATGATGAAACTTTTTGGTAATATTGAGTTTACTTAATAAATGATTATAAAATTCAAATGACAATTTAACACTTCGTAGTATTTATCGTTCAGAGAAGGAGTGGAAGAAAAGGTTTTTTTGGAGGATAGAGATATCATTGCTCGTGACTAAATATTCAATCCAGTCTCTATGTATATTTTCTTATATGTTTACTAGAGTCATAAAATTTGTCGCCAAAGTATAAATTAAGTTTTAAAACTTGGAAAAGGTGCAATCGAGTCTTAAAATTTATCAAATTGGTTTAATTGATTCCTAAAGTTAACACTATCCAATTTGACTAATGAAAAATACCGACGTGAATTTTTTTTAATTTTTCTATCTTACGTGACAATGACTTGACCTTTTTCAATCATTACTTTAATATTAATTTTATTTTAATTAAATTTGAAAAGTAAGCTAAAATATTAAAAATTAAAAAAAGGGAGGTGGAGGATAGGAGGGGAGGACCATCCCCGCTGCCACCACCTCACCATCGCCATGAGGGGTCGACGAGGGTGGAGAGATGGCAGGCGAGGGCCTGCGGGCCCTCCCCAAGATCGGGCGAGAGTCACCGATCCTTGCCCAGACTTGGTTGAGGATTGCTAGTGGCAAGCCACATGGTATTTTTTTTGCCACATCATCCACATTTAACCAACAAAGCTTTACCTAATTAATTTGTCATTCACAAATTTTTGTCTCTTTTATTTTAAATTTTAAGATAAAACATCTTGACTTTTTAAAAAAAAATTATGTTATTTAGGATAAAGCTCATCAAAATAACGTTATCTATACGATTTAGGAAAAATCTATTTTGATTTGAAATCCAAAAAGATACGTACCGAAAAAACTGTCTTGCAATAAAATTTTCAGCTCTATTATTTTGAACATAACTCGCGATAGTAAGATTATCCACTTGTAAATTTAAAGTAAAGGAGAAATACATCTAATTACATAAAAAATGTTGAAGAGATTCGCGTAATTTTTCCGTTATCACTGCAAAAAAGATAAATAAATCGAGTGAAAAAAAAAGGAGACTTTTTCTTCTTTCGACCAAAAAAAAAGGACGCTTTTCTTACAGAAAAAGTGTGACATTATTTAACATCGTCAGTCCCCGAAAAGAAAAACTAATCCTAAACATATGAAGAAACGCCTACGAAGACCCATCACCTACCTACCCATAATATTAAAAAAAAAAGGGAAAGAAATCAGAAACCAGAGACTCCTACTTGACCGTCGGATCAGACGACCATCTCTACATGGCGATGCATCCGCGGCCCCGCCAAGATAAGCTGGCCTGACACGTGTATGGACAAGATCCACAGCCCAAATTCTTTCCATTTTCCCTTCTTTTTCTTTTTTTCCCAAATAACTCGACATATCCGGAAATACTTACGCTAATTGACAAAATGTAAGTTCATACAACCAATTATGGACAATGTCGAAATTGCCGTGCCGCGGCCTATGAGATACGTTGTTTTTTCATTAAAAAAAAGCACAATAAAATCACTTATTTTCGCAATGATAATAAGAATTCGACATGAGAACATGAATAGCCGAATAAAAAAAAAGGAGAAAAAAAAACGATGGGGTTGCGCGGGATACACACTGCAAGAAAATCTGGAAAAATAATTAATGCGATTAAGGCGTAAATTGATAATAAATGAATAAATAAATCCCCAAAACGACAGCGACTCGGAGAAGCCAGGAGGCTCATAAGCGACAGAAAGCCATCGAAACGACGACGCGCATGGCCCCTCTCTTTCTCTCTCTCCACATTAGAGTTGCTTCGTTGTGACCTTCGCTCTCTCTCTCTCTCCATCTCGCTCGTTCGCTCGCTCGCTCTCGCTGTCGCTCGCCCTGCGTCGTGCGTTGCTCGCAATCTCGTCCGCACAGATTCCTCCCCCCCGCCCCCATCTCCCCTCCTGCTCGATCGCCGCCCAAGTCCGTAAGTCCTTAAGCCCTCGCGTCGCAAACCCTAACCGCCGCCCCGATCGCCGTATCTTTGTTCGAGTCCGATTTTCCCCCCCCTTTGAATTCGCCCGAGATCTCTGCTCCAGTTCCCGTACGATCTCGCAGTGTTTTTTTTTTTTTTGGCTCTTGGTGATTGGTGCATCGGGCTCGCGTGAGCGCTCTCTCGAATCGGATGTGTCTGGATTGTGGTTGCATGTGGACGGAGTTGATTTTTAGGTTTTTTCGCGGGTTTCTCGCGCCGGGTGGTTTGCGGAATTTCGTGGGTTCCTCTGTCTGTTACCGGGAATTGGTTGTCTTGGTGTGAGGTGGCATTGGTGGCGGTGGATGCTTTCGTGGGTCCCGTCCTTTTGATGTCGGGAGTGAATGGCTGTGGTCGGTGATGCCTGGACGGGGTCGACGAGAGTTTGGGTGAACAGGGGTCCTAGGGTTTGACGCGTGCGTCCGGGAGAATTGTGAATGGGGGTGATCCCCGTAATGCATGTGTCGGTGGATTTTTGTTTTGTGGCTCGTTTTCTTTTACGTCTCGCTGATGGACGTGGTTTTCTGCCTTTTTGATTCGTATAATTGAAGAAAGAGTGAAAAAGGAGGAATTTTGGAAGTATTACATGGTAAAACATGACAATCAAAGTGGCATCATGGGATGTTGTGTGTTGAGATCACTTGATGATTGAATCTTCGAAGAATTCAGGGGTTTATATTTTGTACAGTATCTTTTTCCCTTGTTTTCCTTTCTGCTTCTTTTTCCTGGATGATAGCTTGACTGAGTCCTGACTCTCACTTTCTTTTGTCTCAGGGAAACCATGAGCGATCAGGGAGAAAAGACATGCCCTCTCTGTGCTGAAGAGATGGATTTAACTGATCAGCAGCTGAAGCCTTGCAAATGTGGTTATGAGGTCTGATTAACAATTATTTGTTCTGGTCATTCCGAACTCTTTCAAATTTTAAGAAGTATAATTGCCATAAAGCACACACTTTTTTGAAATATATGAATTCATATAAATATATTACCACTTGCATTCAGTTATAATCAGCTAGGTATGAAATAATGTCATTCCTTTTTTTCCTTCTGAAAGAACCCGTAATTCTTGAAGCCATTGATAATACTTCGGTTCAGTGTTAATAGGATTAATATCGTCCCGTTGATCAGTTTCCAGAGCTTTCGGTAATGATTGACACGATATTTTCTACTTGGATTTGGGATCATCATTCAACTTGCTTGGCTCTGGCATCATTTCTCTGCTCACACCTTATGGGCATGTCAACAAAAGTGAAACAGTTCTATCTCTCATATCCTGCATATGCGTTGTCAAATGTTTTTTTGATCTTTTGAGGGGTGTCCTCCCTTCTATTGGTGATTGGGTTGATTTTGTTTTGTTGTGATGTAATGCCTGGCGGTTGTTGCTTTTTCTGAGAAGAGTGGCTATTCCCTTAGTTGTAAATTTTCTTATAATTTATGAGAAAAAGCAGTAACAAGTCAATAGAATCAAACAATAGCTTGGGGTATATATCGTGAAGCTTCCTATATAATTAATAATCGAAGCCCATGGCAATCACGCGACTTCACTCTATGGCTACTGACACTGTCCTGGAAATGGAGTCATCCCATTCAGAGTGCACCTGTAATCTTAATACGGTCTATATGTATGGGTTGCTGCGATCTGATTTGATCATGACCCAACTGTGAAGTCTCCCATTTGTTTGATTTGGTCTGTAGGCAGTCAATTCATAAGGTGGCTCCACTCTATCCACGTTGGCTTGACTATTTAGTCTGTCAATGATCTAGCGTAGCCTATTTAAGTTGGTTGGCAAGTATGATACGACTTATACTATTTGCGTCAAGCTTTAGGAGAACTCGTCACTTATATAGTTCCAATATGGTCAATATAAGGTTTTTCTTTCTATGTGGGTATGACTTGATTTTAGTGGTTGATGGCTCTTTGAGTTACCATTGGCACAAAGTGAGTGATTGCTACATGTCTCGTTGGCATTATGCAGATCCTTTGTGATTCTGATTCTGCTCTTTCTAATGCTTGTACCTTCATAAAGGACACCATGGTAATCTTCTGTGTGAAAATTTGATATTACGTGGATTGTTTTGCCGAGTCCGCGGTGATAATAGTAAGGATTTTGTTTTAGTACTTCATAAGTTATAAACCTGAGGAGCAAGGTCGATTGTCTGTGTAAAGTGGTGTTATATTTACTATTTGTTAGTTTCTGTTTGTTCTGCATTAACACATCTTGTTTGTGGTTTCTGTTTGTTTCCGTTCTTAAGTGCTTTGTTCTGCGTTAAAACATCTTGTTTGTGGTTTCTATTTGATGACAGATATGTGTATGGTGCTGGCATCACATTATGGAAATGGCAGAGAAGGATGATTCAGAGGGTCGTTGTCCTGCATGTCGTGCCCCTTATGACAAGGAAAAGATTGTGGGGATGGCTGCAAACTGTGAGAGGTGTTGTTATTTATAAAGAGACATTACTCTCTCTGTCTCTCTCTGTCTCTGTCTCTCTCTCTCTCTCACACACACACACACACACACACACCCAAACATGCATATAAACATGCACGCACACAAAATTGACGTCTGTCCTCCACAGGTTGGTGGCTGAAGTTAATATGGAGAAAAAGAGCAAATCACAGAAAGCAAAGACAAAATTATCAGAGGGGAGAAAGCAACTCAGTAGTGTGCGTGTCATTCAACGCAACCTGGTTTACATAGTTGGTTTGCCGCTCAACCTGGCTGATGAGGACGTGAGTTTTCTTCTCTCTCCTGCTTATCTATGTACATGAGAATTTTAATTAGGAATCAGCAATTATGCATATTGTTTTATTGCAGCTTCTCCTACGGAGAGAATATTTTGGGCAATATGGAAAGGTTCTTAAAGTGTCAATGTCTCGGACATCAGCTGGTGTCATTCAGCAGTTTCCTAACAATACTTGTAGTGTGTAAGTACCTAGCACTTATGATGTTATGGTTTTATTTTTCTTGGTGTTTAGAAGTAAGGATTTGTTAACAAGACTTGTTAACCAATTAGCAAACCGTGCAGATGCATTGCCTGTTCATTTATGTGTTATGAATGCTTTGAAAGTTAAATTAACATAAATTTTGTGTGTAATAAGTGGCAACATGATGTTAGAAACAAAATATCGTATATTTAACTTTCATGACCCATGCACTAGAGTTGAAGGGTAAATTCTCTGCCTGTGCTATTTGTTGTAGCATTTTTTTCCAAGCAATAATTGCCTTAAGTGTATAGATTTATATTCTCTTGCATGGCTTTTAAACTGTTCTGTTTCTTATTGCTAAGTCTTTTGTTAATGAAGACATTCCATTGATGAACTCAACACTGCTGTTGGTCTCCAAGTTTGCGTCGTCTTACTTTTGATGCAAAGTGGTTTTGACTTGCAATTGTTGTGAGCTTTCAACAGAGTCCACTTGTTTTGGGAGTTGAATTTTTTTGTAATGGTTTACGTGTTGGCCTGCAGTTTGGTGGCTTGTTACATTTAGTCCTTTTAATTTACCCAAACTTATTGTTTTGGAAAATATGTTGTCTTTTGTTACTTTTTCCTTAGATATATTACTTACTCAAGAGAGGAGGAAGCAATTCGTTGTATTCAATCTGTACATGGATTTGTCTTGGAGGGTAGACCATTAAGGTAAGTTTCATTTTTTTCTCTCCATTAACGTAGTTAACTTGACTGTCTGAACTTACTGCATCTCAGCTCTAAATTAGCTTATCAAGAAGTTGATTTTCAATAATACATGCAGGGTGTGCTTTGGGACCACAAAGTATTGTCATGCTTGGCTAAGAAACGTGGTATGAATATTAGTTATGTATGAGGTGTAATTGGCCTGAATTTTTTAACTAAATTTACTGAAGTTCTATAATGGAGTGAATCTGAACTGATGTTTGACTTTCTGGTCCAGCCGTGCACCAACCCAGATTGCTTGTATTTGCATGAAGTTGGTTCTCAAGAGGATAGCTTTACAAAGGATGAAATAATTTCAGCCTACACGAGGTGGACTACCTTTTCTGGTTCTGATATCTGCCTGCTTTAATTTGTTTTTCCAATTTCACAGCTTGTCTCTCATTCTTTGATCTGGAAAATGAATTGTCTAGTGCTGTTTATATTTCGAGAGCAGGTGAAACAATGGGTCATCAATTGTTTCGGGGAATTGATAGCTTTTTCCCATCTAATGTTGCTTACAGTGCTCCTTTAATTGCTGGTGGTATTTATGGAGCATCGCCAAAGTTTCATAAAGTAGATTATCTTCTTTTGTATTAGTCCATGAGAACCAATTATGCCATAAGTGTATGATGAAGATAAGCTACTTATGGAACTTGTACCTTGAAATTTTTTCTGTGGATATTATTTCAGTTGATCCTAAGCTTTTGATCTGTCCAGAAACATTGTATTTTCATCAAGTATCTGAAGCTGCCATGTTTATGCCTATTTTATTGTATTTGACTCCTGTTGATGTTGATTGATTTAAGGTCTGTATGCTCTACTCAATACCACCCTCAAATCAGCATCTCTAGTTTCATGTGCTGATTTTGTTGGGTCTTGAGTTAAACATTCTTATCCTGCGTTTAACTGTATTGTGTTCTTGCTTGGAAGGAGCAGAGTTCAGCAAATCACTGGTAATGCAAGTACTCTGCAAAGGCGTTCAGGCAATGTGTTGCCACCACCTGTTGATGATATTTGTACTAACAGCTCTGCTTCCACAGGAAAACCTATTATGAAAACTGCCCCAATTGTAAGCTCTTTTATGTCTATTATAGAAATCAATATTTCTAGTTCCTTTGAACTATTGTCCATTTGCCTCGTACTGTTCCATACTTCATCATGCACTCGTTAAGTAGAATAGGCTAAGCATTCCCAGTGCATTTCTCCAGATGAATATTTTCAGGATATAATTATTTAATATTTTGGATTCTTTTTCCTTAATTAATTTTAGACAAAGCACAAGTATCTGAAATGCAACCAACAGTACTTGAACCAAATGCTTGATTCATAGTTTTGTTGCCTGTTTATTTGATTTGCAACTGGTGTTTCCTGTGGCAGACTACAGCGAGCGTTCTCAAAGGTTCTCCACCAAATGGAAGTAATGGCAGACCAATAGCTCTACCTGCTGCAGCCTCATGGTAAAACTTCTTCTATCTGCACTAATTTGGTTTTATGTATAAATAGCTTTCCTTTTTGGCTAGATCAAGACATGAACAAAGCAAGCACAATCTTTTTTGTTCCTTTTGTTATTACTTAATTGAATTTTAATTTGCTTTTCTGAAATTGATCCAGGGGTACGCGTGCTTCCAGTTTCCAATCTTCTGTTCCTAGTTCAGGTAGTTTAAGTGGACCTATTTTGAAATCCGAGAATGTGGAAAGGACACATGGACCTTCAGCAGCAGTTGAAAGCACTGATCAGGCACCTGCATCTCACAATTATTCAATAAAGACATCATTGGTCGAAGGGATTCAGTCAATATCTGCAAAGAGCTTAACGGATCCAATGAATACTTTGAAGCAGCTTACTCACCTTCCTCCATCCGATAATTATATTGCATCAGACAGAGCTCTTAGTGGTTCAGCACTAAGCAGCCGTTTATCATGTCTGTCACCTAGCAAGGACGACATTGGCAGAACTAATGCGCTTCCAAGAGTAAAGAGTACCTTAGACAGTGCAAGAGTGTCATGCGCTCTAGACCCACAGACAGGAGGAAATATTGGAAATGGAGATATTCCAGTTTTATGTTCTGATATTTCTTCGATGAAAATCACCAACCACTTTGAGCACGAGTCATTGAGGGTTGTAGGACCTAAATCACCGGATCCACTTCTGACAGGATCACCTAGGAACCAAGGGTCAGAAGAACAATTATACTTAGAGGAATATGGAGAAAAGGGAGGCAACAAAACTGTCCCACCTAGTCTTCGTGTGGATGTTTCTTCTGACCAGTGTCACCAGAATTTAGTGTTGCATAATCAAATGCCTAGTGCTTTGGCTGAGGTTGCTGAAGATGATATACAAACCTTTGATAATCAAAGACTAAGAGATCCTGAAGTTGGGCAAAACTCCTTTTGTTCATCTAGTCCGAATCACTCGAGGTCTCATTCATATATACCCAGCGAGGCGCTTGGCATGGGGAGTTTAAATGCTGACCCCTTGCCTGTAAATAATACATTAAATAGTCACCATTCGCTACTTGCATCATGTAGTTCAACAATGTCTAATGGTTACCATGATAGCTTTGCCAGTGACACTGCTGATTCTAGTGGAGTTGCTGCAAGTTTCATTGTATATCCAAAAGAGGTGAAAGGAAGGCAGATGGGAGATAATTCTGCCATTGGTGGTGCCAGTGCTCCCTCAGATACGGGAGAGAGCAGCATAATCTCAAATATACTGTCCCTGGACTCTGATGCTTGGGATGATTCATTGACCTCGCCACAGTATCTGGCGAAACTGTTGGGAGAAACTGATGAACAACCAGGGTCTATTAAAACATTGACTTCCAGGAAGGTTTCAAACAGCAATCAATCCAGGTTTTCTTTTGCTAGACAGGAGGAGTCACTAAGTCAAGCATTTGACTTTGAGCCACCTTATGGTGTTCCTGGCCAACTATCAGGAAATGGATTGCTCCACAAGGATGGTGAAAATAGAGAGTCGTTCTCTAATAGGATTGGCATGTCTAATGGTTTTCATCATCAAAGTCTTGTCGATGCTGACAAGTTTTCTGGTAGTCAGTCTCTTATGTCTTCAGGAAAAAGTTCTGGTGAGTAGTGTTTATTCTCATTTGAAGTTTATTGGTGATATATATATATATATATGTGTGTGTGTGTGTGTGTGTGTGTGTGTGTGTGTGTGTGTGTGTGTATAAGTTGATTTATTGAAGGTTTTTGGTAGACTTGTCCCATTGAAGTTTAAGTATATGAACATTTGCATATTAAAATATGTAATGCGTATATGTCTGTCAGTTGCAACGTTTTATTCACCTTCTTTTCTGTCCTGCTTATTGTTTTATTATTCTGGTGGGTCACTGAATATAGATGGCCTGGTTTTCTCACAATGCCCTCCTTGACTGCTAATGCAAACTTTATCGTGGGTGTGGGATCTTAATATGTGGATTGTGCTTCTGTGGTACTTTAAACTAGTTAGGATTTCTAATTCTTTTCCTCGTGCATTTTCTGGATATCTGGTAATTTGTACTATTTCCGTCATACTATTGCTCTGAACTTTGTGGTTTCTTTTGTCCATATTTGCTGTTTCTCAGTTTTAGTGGAATAAGTTTGAATTTCCATCACTGTGCATTTTCACTTGAGTATGTTTGTTGTTACGGTCGTTGTGTATTTTGGGTGCCTTCTCCACTTACTTGTGCTTTGTGGCATGCATTCTAGTAAGTATTCTTCAGTCATCTGGCTTTCTAATGACCAATTTTCAGAGATTTTACTGCAACTTGAATGTTTTCACACTATCATCAAGAGTTAAGAGAAGGTAATAGTTAATTTGGTTGCATTTCTCGATTCTCAATATTCTTGTCGATCCTTTCTGGTCTTGCAACGGGTCTTGGAGTACTGCGTTGCATTTTTGCCTTGTCAAGTTCATCGATTTATTAATCTGTTTCCCTTATGTAAAAGTTACGATAAGAAGTTGCTAGAGGGAAGATTCATGGGTCCTTTGAAGGACCAACAGAAAGATGATGAACTGAGTTGGTACATCAGCATTTATAATTTCAAATAGCCGGTTGTGGATACATCTGGATCTCTGAAAAGTAATGCATTCTCACACTGCATGGGATTGGTAGTATTCTATGTTGCTCTCTGTTTTCTACTAAACTCCCTGTGACCATTGTCGTATGTCCTTGGCTTGCAAATTTTGTACATAATGAATCTCTTGTAACCCAAGAACTGTTAGTAAAGCAAATGATTCCAAGTCAATACTGGAAATTTCACGTTGGTTAAATGGTCACTTGTTTTATTCTTCTTTTCTTGTGGTATTGGCAAATTCCCAGTATGACCCTGTCAATTTTCTTTTAGCAGTTTCAAGGTCTCAAATGTTGGCCCCTCCGGGTTTCTCAGCGCCCAGTAAGGCACCACCTCCAGGGTTTTCTTCTCGGGAAAGAATGGACCATTCTTTTGACTCCATGTCTCGTAAGTAGACAAATATTATATTAAATATATTTCGACATTTAGCTTTCATTGTATCATCAGTTTGTGCTGTGTTTTCAGGGAATCAGTTACTCGATAAAGCCTCTTGGTTGAGTAATTTACATCAACCACCATCAGCTGGAGACATTGGCAACACAGTGGATATTGAGTTCATGGATCCTGCTATATTAGCTGTTGGCAAAGGGAGACATCAGAATGGGCTCAATAACCTGAGCTTTGATGTTAAACCTTTCCCTCAGTCAAATGCTTTTGAGAGTGATTCTAGACTTCGTTCATTGATGCAGGGATCTCTCTCTCCACACCAGAACCTGACATATATTTCGGGGGATAATTATTCTACTCTTAATGGTACATATGGCCTTCCTTCTAGAATTTTGGACAGATCACAAGTAGGCAGCACACCTCCCTTTTCCCAGTCAACTCTCCAACAGGCTAGAAATGGTCTAGCTACAAATGTGCACTGGGATGGATGGAATGACATCCAGAGTGGAGACAGCCTCGGCATCTCTCAGCTCCTTAGAAATGAAAGGCTTGGACTAAAAAAATTTTATGATGGTTATGAAGATTCCAAGCTCTGGATGTCTGGTTCAGATCTCTATAACAGGAACTTTGGGATGTGATGCTTTGTTAGATGCAACACCTTTCTTGGTTGGCTTGGTGGAGATGGAAATTATTGTAGGTGGAGTGACAATGACTTTGGATGATTCCTTGACATTGAACTTTAGTGCACAGGACAGACTCACGAAAGCTCTCGATAAAGGCAGCCTGTTGAGGATCAACTCCCGAGTTAATGGGGGTATCCAATGCAGCAGGTAAAAGTGGACGTTTTGATTGTAAATGTGACTGAAGCTTGTAGCCTGCTCCCACTCTGCATCTTTTTATGATAATGTCGAAAGAGGATGCGGTTAGAATAGCTTTTGTCTCGAGGTTATGATCATCTCTTATTTGTGTATACAAAAGTTAGTATAGTAGTAGTTATCGGTAATTTTCGAAGTTTTAAGGAAAGTGTAAGCATCATTTCTTGCTTGGTTTGGGTTGTCTTCGAATGATGGTAATACCACAGCTTTCTATGGCGTGGTGGTTGTCTATATCTAATCCTCCTTCGTCTTTAGAATAGATCCAAGTTTTGCGATTCTCTGACCTGTTAAAAAGAAGTTTCTAATTGGTTCTCTTGCTCTATCATGCACTTGCAGGTGTGCAAGTTGTGGGCCGAATGTGGCATCAGAGTTGGAATAGTGATTACTTCCAGATTCTGGCTGATGCACTTAATTAGGGGTTCTGGTCCTGACAAATATGAATTAATCCAGTTGTCACTCTCACAAGCTGAGATCTTAAGCGAGTCCTTTTATGGGTAATAGGATTTACAGTGTGAACAAAATACAAATGGACTCCTTATTGAGCTTTTTGCGATGACTTGCCTGTGAATCTCGTATAGCATAGCATATCTTCTGTAAGTACCCAATAACCTCTTCTGGAGTTTTTCATCTGATACCTGACTGATATATTGTCCCTGGCTTGATAGCCGAGTTAAGTAGTAATTGAAGGACACTAAGCGAAGTCAGTTTCTTTTTACGCTTTGCAAAGTCATCATGAATTCATGTTGTTGGGGTATTGAGTTCCATGTTTGGAAACCGTCAAAACTTGTTACTGGCGACTGCGGTGGATTGTGTTTCTGGTGCCAAGTAGTATAAGCCTTAAAAGACAGGTGGTCAGCAATCACTTTTGAGTGTTGTGTTTCTCGTGCCAAGTTGTATAAACCTTAAAAGACTGGTGGTCAGCAATCACTTTTGAGTGAGAACACGGGAAAGTAGAGGTTGTCACGACATTTTGGGACTACAGTAAATCCTCATCCGTAGATGGTGCCAACGTATGATGTGGGCATTGTACTTTCATGGGAACAGTCGTGGGGACTCGTAAATATTTATCGTTCATTGTAGCCCCGTGTTGACTTAATGGCAGCTTCGAAAAGTCAGGGATACATCCCGAGATTTCTGTACCTGAGTTTGATCTACTTCCCCTTGGCAGGATTGTTATTTCAATCCTCTCAAAAGAGGTCAGTGGCCAGGACAATTTGACGAAACTGTGAGTAGTGTGCACCACCAAAAACCCTATCTTTCGGGCTATATCTCGCCTTAACGGGTTCCTTTTGTCCCCAATCGTACGAACCTCAACTGTTCGCTTTTACCTGGTGAAATCACTGCTTGAACTGGTCCGTTGCAAGAGTTCATCCTATATATTTGGTGTCTTTTACTGACAAGCAAATCTCATTAAGTCATACTTAGGGAATTCGCCTTGTAGTTGTGAATATTTGTTATAACTCAGTTGTGAAATGTGAATGTTGCCGATGGAGGGAAAAAGCAAGAGCTAGTAATCGCACCAAAGCGGATCATGCCTGTCACCGTTGGAAGGATAATTGTTACCAAAGAATGATAACACAAAGGTCCCCCTTGGCCAGCCTTTTTTAAAGTAAATCTCCAATCTGACCTCATCAGAATGACAAAATTGTAGCAATTTCAATTGCCTTAAAATATCCAGTTGGGGTATATGTTTAGAGATTTCTGCGGTTTTCTGCCACGAAAAAAGTTCTAAAAAAAATTCTATTTCTTAGACTTAAAAAGGGTGAAAAATTGGAAGCCATGTGATGACTAATGTGCCATCATAGGTCCTATGCCATATAGGTCCTTGGGATGTACCCTTTTTCGCAGTCTTGTCAAATGTTTATTTAAAGAAACGAAAAGATGTAAAGCTGATGTAGGAAAAGCTTAGGGATAATGTGGATGACCCCATCACTTGAAAAGGTTGAAAGTGGGGGATCGATAGTAAAGAAGTTCTCCACTTTTGCTTGGGATCTGCGATGAAAATCAGTCATGTTTGAGTTGTGGACGTATATATGCATTTGCACGAATGTTTGCTTATTTAAAATCTACAGATGACGATGGAGATATAAATGCGGATACACAAAATTATATAAAAGATGACATGACAAATCCTTATTGAGTGCTTAACTATGCGCCCTTTTTAAATATTCGATTGTGATTTATCATATCATTTTGTGAATCAACTTTATCAATAAATAAAATAAAAATAATACGATGAGGAAAAAGTAATAGCTAGTAAATGAAGCCTCAAGATTGATTACAACTTTTGCAAGTGGGCTAAATGAAAAGATAAAAAGGAAAGGTTGCAAATCCCAAAATCCAACTTAAGTTTTGCACCCATATATCAAATGCCATTTAGGCTTTTGAAAATCAGGGTAATTATAAAAAAAGTCTTAAACCTATTTTATTTGTGTCTATTCAGTTTTAAATATTTTAAATATGCCAATTTATGGTGGGTTTGGTTTGGCTTTTGGGGAAAGTCTTTTGGAAATGCAAAGGTCTTTAGGTTAAAGGGGTTTTGCGAAATGCAATTAGTGTTTGGTAAATTGTAATTTAAAAGTGCATTGAGAAATAACTTTGGTTTAAATGGTGTTTGAAAAAAATCACACTTTGTAAAGAACTTTTGTTTTTTTTTTTTTAATTCAAAATTGGCGAGGACTTAGTGATCGGTGAGGCCAAATATGGTTGTCGACGAGCTAGATCTAGCTAGTAGCCTTCCCTAAGGTTGCCCGACCCAAGTGACAACCACCTATGTTCGAGCGACCCTGAGGTCACAGGACTTCTAGACCTGCCTTGGGCATAGCAAGGACAGAGTTGGAAGGAAAAAAATGAATTTGTATTCCAAAAATGTTCAAAGCTCAAAACACCTTTAGACCTGCTTTAGGCTAAAAGCCTTTAGAGGCTTTTCAAAATGCAATTGCATATTCCAAAGCTCTTCAAAAAATTTGCCAAATGATATTTGCCTTTGTCCAAAGGACTTTGGAGCCCATATCCTTATGGGAAAGTAGTTCTCAAACGGAGCCTTAGCCCTAAATATTTTCATGTTTTACTAATTAAGTCAATTCAGTCAATTTTGACTAGAAATTATTGACGTAGGCGCCGGCCAACCTGGATGCGAACATATTTTAATAATATTTTCTCTTCTTTACTCTTTTTTGGATTGAAGGTTGGCAAGGTTTGCCGGCCAACCCTTGCCAACCTTGCCAAATTTGGGCAAGGGCTACGGTGCCTTCGCCCGGCCCAGATCAAGCGAGGGCATTGTGGCCCTCATCAAAACTGAACTAGGGGCCATGCGCCTTTGCTTTGCCCCACTGACCACAGCAAGGGCATCAGACGAGGGCCACCATGCCCTAGTCTAGTGTTGGCGAGGGCTGGCCCTCACCTGTGGTAGCCTTGTTGGCTCTCAGTCCAAAAAAAAAGTAGAGAAAAGAAAAGAAAAAACCAAAAAAATATAAAAAATCTAAATATTATTAAAATATAATAAAAAAATGTATATGTCAGCACTAGCTATACTATGTAGGATGACCGGCGTCCACGTAAATAATTTCCGGCCAAAATTGGTTGAATGGACTAAATTGGCCAAATGTGAAGAGGTTTAAGACTAAAAAAGGCACAATTAAAATGTTTATGATTAAATTGTAGGTTTAAGACTTTTTTGATAATTGTCCCTTTGCAAATCTATAAATTTTTACGTTTTTTTTTTCTTCACTTCTCTTTTCTATGTATATATGTGTGCGGTGCTCACGAGGATCGAACCCCAGGCCTAATACTTTCTAGCCCCATCCCCCAATCCTTTTACTGGCAAGACCGTGTGGCTACAGGCCTGTGACTTTGTACTTTGAGCTTTGCCATTTTATTTCAAGTTGCGTCCTTCCATCCTACTTATTTATCAACCTATCATATAAGCATGGTTCCATCTCATTTTGCTCTCTACTCTACATTTAGCTCTAGAATTGTTGATGTATAAAGGCTGCACTATCTATTTTCTATTAAGTCGGTTTGCAGATGTCCTGGAGTTAATTAGTCGTTGTTTTACTTGATCAGTCCTATTTTGTAGGAGTGTTTAGCTGCATTTTTTTAACTGTTCTGTTAGTTAGTGGGCAACATGTAGTTTGTGGGCAAGCTGTTAGTTAGTGGGCAAAGTGTAGTTAGTGGGCAACGTGTGTTTATGGAAAAGCTTTAGTTTTGTATTTAAGCAATTTCAATTTTTTGAATAAGAAGTGAAGTTCCCTTCCAATACATTTTGTCTTATTGCAAAATACAGATTTTGCTGTCAATTCTCCTTTCGTTCTTTAAAAAAACAACATTGGTATCAGAGCCTTCTTGATCTTAAGGGGCTGTGAGTGACTTGTGAGATTGATTGAGAGGTGTGTCTGCATCCATAGGAGCCGAAGGCAAAATGGAGGCAGGATCAAGTGGTTTTTTAGCAATGGCTCCACCAGTGTTTGATGGAGAAAATTATCAAGCCTGGGCAGTGAGAATGCGAGCCTATCTAGAGGGTTGTGATTTTTGGGAAGCTATGGAACAAGATTATGAAGTTGTTCCACTTCCTGACAATCCAACCATTAATCAAATCAAGTATCACAAGGAGAGGACAACAAGGAAAGCAAAGGCAAAGTCTTGTTTATATGCTGCTGTCTCACCTGCCATTTTCAGCAGAATTATGGCTTGTGAATCAGCTAAAGCTATCCGGGACTTCCTCAAAGTTGAGTATTAAGGAGATGAGAGGATCAGAAGCATGAAGGGGCTAAATCTGAATACAGAATTTGAGAGGCTGTAGATGAAGGAGTCTAAGACAATTAAGGAGTATTCTGATGAGTTGATAAGCATTGCAAATCAGACAAGAGTTCTGGGCACTGACCTCTCTGATAATAGGCTAGTGCAGAAGATTCTTGTCTCCTTACCTAAGAGGTTTGAGGCAACCAATGCCTCTTTGGAGAATACCAAGGATTTGTCTCAAATCAAGTTGGCAGAATTGCTAAGTGCTCTGTAAGCACAAGAGCAGAGGATGTTAATGAAGCTAGAAGGAAGCACAGAACGAGCTTTGCAGGCCAAAGAACAGCAAAATGTAAGAAGGAAAGGCAAGAAGTGGAAAGGGAAGAAAGGGAATGGCAGTAATGGTTTAGAAGCTGCTGTAGGAGAAAACAGTGTAGGCAACTCCAAGAACAATTGGAGAAGGTATTCCTCATGTCAACACTGTGGAAAACAGAATCATCCACACTTTAGGTGTTGGAAGAGGCCAAATGTAAGGTGCAAAAAATGTCATAAGCTTAGACACATTGAGAAGTTCGACAAAGAGACGGGAGATCAGCAGCAAGGTGAGGCACATGCTACAGTCCAGCAAGAGGTAGATCAACTATTTGTTGCCTCTTGTTTCTCCTCTAGTACTCCATGTGACAGTTGGCTTGTTGATAGTGGTTGCACGAACCACATGACAAGTGATAAAAAGCTATTTAGAGACCTTGACAAGTCATCGAAGTCAAGAGTAAGAATTGGGAATGGGGAGTACTTAGAAGTGAAAGGTAAAGGGACTGTAGCAATAGAGAGTTGTGCTTGAACTAAGCTGGTTTCTGATGTGATGTATGTGCTTGAGATTGATCAGAATTTGCTAAGTGTGGGGCAGTTGGTAGAAAAGGGATTTAAGGTGATATTTGAAGAGGGTAAGTGTTTGATCTTTGACTCCAGTGGTCAGGAGCTGTTCAAGATAAAAATGCAACAGAAAAGTTTTTCTTTGAATTCCCTCGAGAAGGAGCAAGTGGCATTCAAGTGTCAGGCTAGTGATTCAAAGATATGGCACAAGAGGTTGGGCCACTTTCATCACAAAGGCTTGTTGTTCATGCAGAGAAATGAAATGGCAACTGGGTTACCAAGCCTGGAGGAGCATATCACAAGGTGCAAGGCTTGTTTGTTGGGCAAGCAGACATGACTTCCCTTTAAGGAATCCACTTGGAGAGCTACAGAGAAGCTGCAGCTGATTCATACAAATCTCTATGGTCCACAAGTGACTCCTTCACTAAATGGCAGCAGGTGTTTCATTATTTCATTGATGATTATACTATAATGTGCCGGATTTACTTCATGAAGCAAAAGTCAGAAGTTGCTGAGGTATTTTTGAAGTTTAAGAGATGGGCTAAGAACCAAAGTGGTTGCAAGATTCAGGTCATTAGATCTGATAATGGAACATAATACACTTCGTAGAGGTCCAACTCTTTCTGTGAAGAGGCTGGAATTGAGCATCAGTTCCTTACTCTCCATAGCAAAATGGAGTTAGTGAGAGGAAGAATAAAACCATTATGGAGATGACTAGGTGTCTGCTGCATGACAGGAATCTACCAAAAGAATTTTGGGTAGAAGCAGCAAACACAACAGTTTTTCTGCTGAATAGACTGCCTACAAGGGTATTGGAGAAGAAGACACCATTTGAAGCTTGGTTTGGTGTCAAGCCAATTCTAAGAAATTTGAAGGTGTTTGGTTGTTTATGTTTTTCTCATATTCCGCAAGTCAAGAGAGACAAGCTGGGAGAGAAAGCTGAACCTGGGATCTTTGTTAGCTACAGTTTAGTGTCAAAAGCCTATAGGATCTATCAACCACAGACAAGGATAGTGATCACTAGCAGGGATGTTCAATTCATGGAAGATGAGCCACAAGGCAAGCACAAGGAGGTCTCACTGGAACCTGACGAGCTGGTGGATGATGTTCTTGTTAGAGGTACCAAATCTCTGACTGATATATATCAGAGGTGCAGTGTGGTTGTTTTGGAACCTGCAGGTTATGAGGAAGCTAAAAGTGATCGGAGGTGGATGAATGCAATGAATGAAGAGTTGGCTATGATAGAAAAGAACCAAATATGGGAGCTAGTGGAGAGGCCTGAAGATAGGAAGGTGATTGGAGTAAATTGGGTTTTTAGGACCAAACTCAATCCTAATGGCTCAGTGAATAAGCATAAGGCCAGGTTGGTGGTGAAGGGATATGCATAGATTTGGGGAGTTGATTTCTCAGAAATCTTTGCTCTTGTGGCAAGACTGGATACAATTAGAATGACTCTTGCTTTGGCAGCTCAACAAGGATGGAAGGTGTATCGGTTAGATGTGAAATTTGCATTTTTTAATGGAGTGTTGCAGGAGGAGATTTATGTTGAGCAGCTAGAAGGCTTTGTCACACCAGGCCAGGAGGAGAAAGTTTACTTGCTAAGAAAGGCTCTCTATGGCTTGAGGCAAGCTCCCAGAGCATGGTACAATACGATGGATGAGCACTTACTAGGCTCGGGTTTCAAGAAAAGCCTCAGTGAATCCACTCTATATGTCAAGAAGCTAGTATCTGACTTAGTGGTGGTGTCTCTTTATGTGGATGAAATGCTGGTGACAGGGAGTAATAGTGCTTAGATTACTGCATTTAAGCAAGAGATGATGAAGATGTTTGAAATGACTGATCTTGGTGAAATGTCGTATTTTCTGGGGATGGAGGTTAGGCATACTCAGAATGAAGTTTTTATCTGTTAGAAGAAGTACATGAAGGAGATCTTGAAGAGATTCAATATGGAGGAGTGCAAGAGTGTGAGTACTCCAATGGATCAAAAGGAAAAGTTTCAAAAGAAGGATGGATCAGAAGCTGCAGATGAAAGAGTTTATAGAAGTTTGACTGGCTGTCTTATGTATTTCACTGCAACTAGGCCAGACATCATGTTTACTGTAAGTGTCTTGTCTAGATTCCTTAATTGTGCAAGTGAGTTGTATATGGTAGCTGCAAGAGGGTGTTGAGGTACTTGAAAGGTACTCTTTCATATGGAATTAAGTTCTGCAAAATTCAAGAGTTTAAGTTGCAGGGGTATTCTGATAGTGACTGGGCAGGATCAGTGGATGATATGAGAAGCACTTCAGGGTATTGCTTTACATTTGGGTCGGCATGTTTTTCCTAGTGTTCAAAGAAGCAGGAAATAGTAGCTCAATCAACTGCAGAAGCTGAGTTCATTGTAGCTACTGTAGCTGTGAATCAAGCATTATGGTTAAAGAAGCTGATGGATGATCTGCATTTGGAGCAAGAAGAAGGCATAGAAGTATTTGTGGATAATCAAGCTACTCTGGCCATTTCACAGAATCCGGTATTTCATGAAAAAACAAAGCATTTTAAGGTCAGGTATTACTTCTTGAGAGAAGTGCAGAAGGCTAAAGAGGAGAAGCTAGTGTACTGTAGTTCAGAAAACCAAATTGCAGATATATTCACTAAGTCATTTCATGTTGGTCGATTTGAACTTCTCAGGGCAAAGCTAGGAGTGTGCAGCACTTGATCCAGGAGGAGAGTGTTGATGTATAAAGGCTGCACTATCTATTTTCTGTTAAGTCGGTTTGCAGATGTCCCGGAGTTAATTAGTCATTTTACTTGATCAGTCCTATTTTGTAGGAGTGTTTAGCTGCATTTTTTTAACTGTTCTGTTAGTTGGTGGGCAATGTGTAGTTAGTGGGCCCTTACCAAAAAAAAACGTGTAGTTAGTGGGCAACGTGTGTTTATGGAAAAGCTTTAGTTTTGTATTTAAGCAATTTCAGTTTTCTGAATAAGAAGTGAAGTTCCCTTCCAATACATTCTGTCTTGCTACAAAATATAGATTTTGCTGTCAATTCTCCTTCTATTCTGTAAAAAAACATGTTTGCATGGAGTTCTATTTTTCCGAAACAATGTCTGTCAATGTGTTGAGTCCATAGCCCGTTTGGCTGTGAAGATGATTCCAAATGTGATCATTGGCAGCAAGCTTAGAGTTTCAGGTGCCGTAGGCTCATGCTCAGTGTATTGCAAAATCTCTGTAAGTACCTTAGATATCGTAAATTTTTGTGGTGCGAGTGACCAGTAAAACCTGCAACTATTTGTGGTATTAACACGTACGGTTATTTCTCTTGTTATCAGGTCTAACTTGCTTAGACTGGCAATGTCTAGCAGCTATCGGTTGCACAGCTGGTTCACATACTCAAAACTTCTTCCGTTTCTCAGTGCTGCCCGATTTTGGGTAAGATAGCTGTCATAATTTTTTTACGCAGATCTTTTTAGACAACAACTGTCAAGTGCAGTTACTTTCTTTCGTGGGCTAGGTTAGCCCATCATGGGCGGCCCATCTTCATAAAGAAAATCCATCACTTATAATATACCCAACTGCTGCAGAAAGCTCAACATTCTTTTCTTGCCTTGCAGATGATGGCAACGTTGAATGAATGATTGTCACTGTTTGATGCAAATCTTATCGTTCCAATGTTTCAAATTGCTTGGACATTCTTTTCCATTTGTACAAGATCTATTTACATTCAGGAATATCAGGTCGTACAATTAGACAATCATTTTGTGTGATTCACCCATTTTTAGACAAGGTATCTGATGCACTGAGAACAATGCTCATCCTGGGAATGACGTCTGGTTTCATCGGGATTTCTTTGCTGGCACCCGATGAGTCAAGAGGTACCGAGTTTCAAGAGCAATGAAAATTCAGAGCATTACGTAGATGTAGGTTTACTTACACTTTTGTCTTAAAGTGAATTTGCTAACAAAAATTCTACTCTAACATCAGATACAGCAAAGCAAACACAAAGAGTATTAAATTTTCTCCATGTGAGTTTTCTGAGTGAATTCTCTGTGAGAGATTGTAAGATAATGCTTGTAAATTTGCTTTGAGCTTAATCTAGGTGTGGGAAATATTAAAGCGTGTGAGCGATTAAACAATGAGTCTCTCCCCTCTCTCAATCGATCCATTGCAAGCTGTGTCCTTCCCACCAAAACCTCTACCTTAACCCGTCGACGGCCGCCCTATCACCCACGTTTACGGCGGCCACCCTTTCCCAAGCAATCTCCAATCTCGACCGCATGTCTCATGTGAAGAAGAAGAAGAGCAACTCCCTTCCTTATTCCCAACGTCTAAACTAATTAGGTGGTTGATTAAAATGGGCTCGGGACTTGCACATGCCGAAGAGGAAACACAGAGTAAGCCGACGACTTTGCCAAATGCACAGTAATTGAGCATGCGATGCCACGCAGACCGGGTTTTGCACGGTCAGAAAGAAACCGATTAAATGGACTTTGGCTCGGACTGAGACAAAAAAAGATCAAAGTATACTATGTTGACTGTGCAAAGAAACAACGGGGTTCGACTGAGACAACCATGAAATCAAACAGTGCAAGTTGGAATTAGCCTAAAAGTAGAGATAATGACGGGATTTGAATGGGAAATACTATTTGTACTAGAAGTCCAGAACTGGTTGATAATATTAGTGGATTAGGTTATTAGATGCTTGTGAATAGAGAAAAATGGTGAGTAAAAAACAAGGGTGGGACAAGATTAATACTGAATAGTTGATACGTGAGATAAATAACTTTAAAGCTTCGAAAATAAGTAGGGAGCATGAAACTGAGAACAAATAGAAATTCTTAGGATGGAGGCTAGTTCTCATGAAGATGATGGGTTTGGCATTTCACTTAAGATAGGACACAGTAGTTCAGTTTCATGACATTAAAACGGATTCTTAGAGAGAATCAATTTGTCACGCCCCGATTCTCACCACGAAAGGGGAATGACACGGCCATCTTCTTACCCAAAGGATGCAGCCTAAAACAAAAACCAACACAAACCTTCTAGCACATTACACACACACTTATATGTACACACACACATATACATATATATATGATAAAATAGAGAGTTGTTTACAGGATTAGAGTTTCTATAATTGAAATAAATATGGACACAGATGCCTCACTTACAAGAATTTCGATCCAATTTGGGGCACAATAATTTAGGTTTATGATACTAAGACTCCGTTTGTTTTGCGGAAAATATGACATTTCTAAAAAATGTTTTTAGGGAGTCATTTTCTAGGAAATAACAGTATTTTTCGGTACTTGGCTTAAACCTAAATATGAATTAGAATATATTTTCTATTGTTTGGCATGGAAAATCTGATTTGAGTTTCTTGGGAAAAGTTACCAAAAAATTCAATTTTTTTAAATATATTTTTTCTTTTTCCTTTTTCCTTAGCCGGCCACAAGCATGATTGTCCATACCTCTTTTTGGCCAATTCGGGTTTAGCATTCCCTAGAACCGCTTCTCTCGCGCCGTCGTACATCTTATCATCCACCTGACTCGCAACCCCTTTACTCAGCCTCCTTCCACTTCTCCTCGGCCACTCTCCTGAACTCTTCTGCTGTCGACGGCGCTCTCTCCTCCGAGCCGCCGTGGCCATCTTTGGAGTCATAATGTTGGGTAAATTTCTACTTAAACATGTCAATTAGGAGCCACATAACGATAACAAGATGATATTTTATCAATCATCACCCGCCCTCCGTAGCATCAGACAACTACTTGCCCAGATACACCAAAAGAGAGAAACCAGAACTTCGTAGGACATCATGCTTGTCCTTAATTAATGAGAGAAACCTGGTTATCCAATGTTGTGCAATTAGATTAATCTTTGTTCCCGGAAATGCCCCTCCATTTGCCTAGATCTTGTCAGACTGTGCAACAAACGAAGATCTGGTTTTGTGAATCCGAATAGCGTATGTCTCCACCATCTACGTGAGTATGTATATATATTGTACACAGTATACGTGTGTATATATACTGGAACCGTATGCACGAAGCATGCTCCCTCCCCCAGCTCCCACCAAGCTTTTCTCCCACATAATGGAATTGGCTCCCAATTTAATTTCTTGGCGCGACCATTATCACTCGGAATTCAATAGACCCAGAATGAAAAACCATTAGACGATAAAAAAAATTCAGGAAACGATTTGAAAATCTGTCTTTCATAAGGTCCAAATCTATTTATTGGCAGCATTAATTATTCATCGAACAAAACAGATGATCTCTACCAATACGTGCGATCCAACGGTTGATCCTGGCATGAATTTCTATACGTTGCGGACTGTTTCGTCACGGTCCATGTAAAGCTGAATGCACGTTCCTATCGAACTGTGGGCCTTACAAGTATGCTCAAAAAACACGCGAAGCGATTAAAGACCTTTTTAATTCGAAGAAACTCGACGACCTCGATGCAATGCATGAGAGACTAGTTCGGAATGTAATAACTTGGGCCTCACTTTGTTGGTTTACTTCAATCGCAAGTTCTGTACCGCTGTCCGTCGGCCAAACCTTCGGGTTCCCGACCGCCATGATTCTATTGTCAAATAATCCATGATGAGTTTAAGGGATTCCGTTGAACTAAGAGACTGACACCTAGGCCAGAACCGAATGATTCGTCGATTCAGGGCAAAGAAAAACGTTGAACTTTATCTTTAACAGATATCGGGGCGTAAAACATCTGATATATTAAAAAAATTATGAATCTTATTTAGATAATTCTGATGCGATTGGGGAGGAACCCTCTTTATATGGTTCATACTCTTGTGGTATTATCTTGTGCTTTTACTTAAATTTATCTAGTACATATAAATAAAGATTGCACTTGTTGCAATTTAGTTATATAAATTTTTCAATTGTCCTAATTTATTTTTAAGCATGTTCACGTTTTGTCAATTGAGTCCATTTAGTCAATTTTGGCCGAAAATTACTGGCGTGGATATTGGCTGTCCTACTTGACACGATCGACACCAACATAAATGTTTTTAAATAATTTTTAAATTTTGTATTATTTTATTCCCTTTTTCTTTTCTTCTCTTTACTCTTTTTTGTTTGGGATTAAGAGCCGACAAGGGTTGCCGACCAACCCTCACCGACCACAGGCGAGGGTCGCAACTCCCTCGCCTGATCCGATGGGCCAGCGAAGGCCGCGATGCCCTTGCCTGCCCAGATCTGGAGAGGGCCGTGACGCCCCCGCCTAGTGTCTACAAGGGTCGATCGGCTCTCAATCAAAAAATAATAATAATAAAGAAAAGAAAAAGAATTAAAATATTATTTAAAAATGTTAACGTGGTGGTAGCTGTGATGACTATGCCACAGAGTGAGGTAGATGGTGGTGATGTAAGGTGGGCACGAGGTGGATGTTGCATACCGGTGGCGACGTGGAGGGCGGTGGTTACGACTGTGGGAGCGCACTTACGGTTGATGTACAATGTAAAATTCAGGTCGCCTTATGCAGTTATCGCAAAGATAAGCAATCTTGCCTTTCGAGTTGCATGACAAGTTGGCATAGTTAATCCACCTAATCTTGATAGGCAATGTGAATGCTTAGAGGATTTCCATATGTATAAGGGCATGTGATATGTCCCTCTTATTTGAAGGGCAATTGTCCATCTGTAACCGAAGATGAAATGACAATGACGTAGGAAGAACATAATTATGCGCGCACAACAATATATTTAAGAGCTAGAAGAAATTAAATGTTTAAATTTTAAGGTCATTTTTGATAATGACTTAAATTAAATGAAAAATAATACTCATTAAAATAAATAATTCAACCTGACATATCGAAAAAATTTTAAAAAAATCAAACACTCGCATCTCTCATTTACATGACAAGGATTGGACCGCGTTCGTTGCCGTACTGATAGCCATGGTGCAGTTCATCTGGGACGTCTTCGTCTTCTTGAACATGAACATGACCGTCACCTTCCCTTTGAGCTCGCCTTGACTGTTCAGCGTCATCAACCCCGAGCTCAATTCGCTCCCGAGATTCGAACTGCTCGGCAAAGCATTGGAGCTCAAGTTCACGTTCACATCGATCTTCTTGGTGGACTTGAAGTTGGCCTTGCCCTTTGGAATCATCACTTGCCCTACCTGAACGCCTCCGTGAGTGAAGTTGACTGCAGTCGCGTCGTACTTGAAGGGACCCCAGTTGGTGTTCTTGATCCGGATGGGAGCGACGAAGCTCATGTCGAACGAGGGCGAGGCCTGAGTCCCGATGCTCAAGGTCTGGACATCGAACTCGCCGACCCTGAACTTGGGGGACTTGAACTTCATGATGACCAGGACGAAGAAGAGGGCTTGGACGACCTGGAAGATGACGAAGGCAGCGATGCCGATCGTCCACTTCATCCTCTTCTTGCGCTTCGCCTCCTCGTCCACGTAGCTCAGCGACTCGTGGTCAGGCTTCGACATCGCCGATCTCTCCTCTCTTTCGAACAGAGGATGGTGTTTGGCGTGGTTTCAACTGGCGTCCTCTTAAGCGAATTTGGGGATCTGGAGAAGCTTTGGGGAATGAATCGAGGAGGTGGGTGTTCATATACAGGCTTCGTTGCCTACCGAAGACCACTTATTACGACCCAGGTCTCCTTCCTAGAAAATGTCATTCGAGTCCACACGCCAAAAGCCATCCAATGTTAAAATTCTGACTTTCCAGACGAATGGGATGTATGCACACTGTCGAGAATTAGAAGCTTCGATCATTAATATTGTACACCACAGAAGGAGAAGAGCAGGTGAGGAGAGCTTGAGTTGACTTTTCGCATGATTACGATGTTTGATCAATTTCTAAGGTTTGGTCAACGCGGGAAATGGAGCAGTTTCTTTTACATAGTCGAGGTCCACCGACGCTGTCCATGTCCGCACGACCATTTGTCATATATAATTTGAATAAGTTAAGGGGCGAACATAGTCGTTAAACATGAAGGTTTCGGATTCTCCCATTTCGCCATCCAAAAACGTCTCTCCCCTATCGCAAACAACACCATGGTTTTAGCTGGTGAATCGGCAACAATGAAGAACCTTCCTGTGGAACTCTTAATGTAATGAAAGGCTACTGATGACATGCTAGAGGATGCCATAGGGTTTGCTTAGCTGCTTCATTTACCGTCTAAAAATTACCAAATCGGTCCTAAATCTATTATTCGGATGACAATTCAATCCCAGGATTTTCGATTTTGCCAATATAGTTCTAAACTTTCGAGCAAAGTTCCAATGTAATTCTTCCGGCCAACTTCTGTTGAAAATTGCCAACGTTGTGTCCAGTTATTGCCGGCCATCCTATATGACATACTGACGTGGATGTTGTGGATCGTCACGTCTTTACGTTTCGTTATTGATGGGTTTTGAGGATATTGGGCAGCCCATGTTAGGCTAACCCAGCCAATTAATCATGAAATGGCCCATGAGAGAGAAATAACCACCAAGGCAATTATTTATGGGAAAATTAAAAAGGGAGAAACGTTCTATGTGAATGGGTGTATCAAGTATTCTCTCACTCAAAAAGAAAAACATTCTCTCATTCAAAAGAAAAGAGGCTCTCACTTGACGATCGAAGAATCGCACTCTCTCGACATTACAATTTGAGCATTTAATCCGTGGAAAACAAGGTACGTCCTTCTTGGTGATGTACTTTAGACGATTGGTGATTCAAGTTCTCTTGGGCACGTTTCCGCAATGTTTTTGGTGTTACTCGATAGTTCGAGTTTTCGTCCCTTAAGAATTTGTTTCCGTCCCTTAAGAATTTGTTTCCGTCTTTTCGCATTTCTAGGAATCTGTTTTCGGCAGTTATGTACATTGAAATATACAAAAATTTCATATTTTTCTCTTTTGCATATTTATTTTTTTATCTGGTAGGAACCACGCTCACACAAATTGTACCAATGCTTACTTCACATGCAGTACCTCTTAGGGTTGGCTTCATTTATGTTGTGGAGAATAGAGGTAGCATTGTCATTCAGCCTCACGCTCTAAAAAGTTTAATTTTATTATTATTATTATTATTTGCATAGAAGCGTAACGTCAAGTGTTCCCAAAAAGTAGAAAGAACAACGAAATTCGACCAAGAACAGTAAGAAAACATGACCAAAGAAGTCGGCTCTTGTACTTTGGTGGTTGAAAGGTCCCCTTCGATAAGGACCACTTGAGGCGGACTTCCGAACAGAATGGATCATGATAGCTTTGCAGAGCGAGAATTTCGCTTGGGGTCGTGATTGCATACACCGGAGGTTGTTGATGGTTATGACAGGCTCATATCGCAGAGGGCGAGAGAGGTGCAGCGGGCCGGCGTGAGCGTAGTTTGTCGACGGCGGTGGCTGGCGGCAAATGGGGCATGTGTACGCCTACCGCCGAGATGTAGGGAAGAAGAAAAGGAGAGTGGATCCATGCCATTCAATTTTCGTTTCTTCCTTTTTTTTTCTTCAAAGTTCATTACATCGTTCCCCCATTGTTTTCCTTTGATTTGCTGGTTTTATCATCTATATCTTTGAGAATATCCCGAGTTCCTTTTGCCAATTTTGGGATGGCACCAGAGGCAAGTACATGGGAAGGCAAACATGGCAGAAGTGGTGATTAGAACCGTCAAGATAGAGCATAAGCTCATTTCTTAACTCATATATCAATAAATAAGTCATAAATAAGCTAGTTTTATTCATTAAATAAATTATAAATTGACATAAAGATAATATAAATATTAGATGGGTCATAAATGGATTTACAACTTATTTAAACTCAACTCATCTCTCTCGCTCTCACTTAATTTTGTACTCATTCACTTCGCACTCTCATCTCAAATTAGGTATGATTTTTTCTAGATCGAGTTAAATATGAAAGTGTTTTTAGTAATATGAGTCGGATTGGATATAATTTGATCGGACATGAGCCGTTAAATTTATATTATGATGGATCAAAACATATTAAATAGGTCTATTTGGATAAAACCATTTTCAACCGAATCGAAACTGATCCGACCCACTCATTTGATAGGTTCAAAGGTGGTGGTTTTGATCAATGCACCGTCCAAATGCACGTCCACACCTGATTCACTCAAACCATTTGTCGTCCCTACCCCGCTTTTGGTTAGAAAGGGTAGTCTAAGCTCAATTTCACGACGCAACCAGTTTTAGCAATTATAGCTCTTGGAGAAGAGAAGTGCCATCAAGAAAGCATTGCCTCCTAGTTCTCTAGAAACAGGAAGAAACAACGATGGCAACACATGAACAGCAACACAGCGTCAGGTTTCGTTTTTCGGTTCCGTCAACAATGGCGTGAACTCAAGAGATGATCGACTCCGAGCACGTCGGTTCCTACCTCTGCCTATCATAAACTCGCAGTTCCTCTTTTGAATCCACAAAATTTGACCCGCATTACGCGTGTAATGAAATTTCTCGCACACATCAAATACCATCGAGCAGAGTTATTCGCCATCAAAACTCTCTTTGTTGTTTTATAATGAATGGCTTTTTTTTTATCTTTCGCATAAATTCATGAACATGACATTGGCCATCACAGAGAGCTGACTAAGAGTGCTCAGATTTTCCTCCTAATAATAATTAAACATTGATCTCTCCGACCCCTTCATTAGAGATCTAAGAGTTACCTAGGAGGCCATTGAGGCATCAACTGATAGTAGCCACGAGAGATGTTGGCAGCCGAGGAGGGCAAAGAGAAGCGGTTGCTTTGGCTTGTTGAGTCGGTTAACGGCAGGGGAAGATTGACAGGAGAGTGAGGAGCGGCCGACAGTGAGAATCCTGATGATGCTGCAGCAGAGAGCAGTGGTAATGGGGCAGAATTGACCTGACCATGATGCATTTGTGTTGCCCAGGCAGGGAGTCCTTGGGACGAGCCTAACCCACATATCTTCTCTTTAGCTCTTTCCTGCAAGTCAGGCTCACGGGATTAGAACAGCGGACAAACATGCATCATCAAGCACTGTTCAGAAACCTCTAGGCTGATAGCTGCAAGGTTATGAATTAATTGAAGCTTTATTCATGAAGCAGCACATAAAACAGGGAATAGCACGCACAAAATCACTTGTCGATTGTTTTTCCGATCTCTTATTATCACTTATCTCTCTGGTACAACTTGACATCTTGGCATATTGGTATGAATATCTCCATGTTCTAACCAGAACCTTAGTTCAATGCATACAATCCCAGACACGTCAGTTCAAGCACATTTTTTCCCACTTCCTATTTGTTAGCAAATAAGATAATTCTGATAAGAGATTTATATCAAATTCTGTTCATTTCAGTTGTAGGTTGTCTCAACTGGAAATTTCATAAAGCTGAATCGAGATGCTGCTTGAAAGCAAAAAGGCATTGGATAGATGCCAACTCCACTATGAGGATGTACTAGGAAAACGATAGTTACTTGCCATGTGAGGAAAGACACTAGGATAAACACCAGTCCAAGGAGGAGGATGTCCTGACGTCATTGAAAAACCTTCAAAAGATGGATTGCCCCAGGATGCAGCAGAGTTTTCAACCTGAGAAGCATTTTTAGTGAATACAGAAACCATAGGAAATTGAAAAGTAGTAATAATCTGCGCCTCCTCATAGAATACATGGATCTAAAGAGTATAAAGGAAAGAGAAAGGAAATCGAGATAATGTTCCCTAATATTACCCTCAAACTACTTCCACGATGCATGTCGCCATGGCCAGCAAGGAACTGGGAAGGCTCTAACGTTTCCATTGTTCCCCTGGAAGAAGCTGATATCCCAAGATTGAGATCAAGACCCTGGTCACCATCTGCATCAATTGCATCAGAATACTTCATCAACCTCGTAGAGAAACCTGACGCGTTTCTTCTCATGAAAATGAAACGGTTCGCTGAAAGCTTCTCATTTGCGACAAAATATGTGATTACAGATGCTATTTCCATTGCTGGCTTTTGCAATCATCTCTCCCTCGTACGTACTAGGTTCAAAGTTGGTCACGGCCTCTCTTCCGTTACATTTGATAGCTGCCTTGTCATACGCCCTGATTCAAAGAAGCAAAAGCTATAAGTGAGGGATCGAGCATGTTAAGGCTGAGTATTCATAGAATTGAATTCTCTATGTGGTCACAGGTTGGTCGGGACACCTTGCTGCCTCTACTTCACTATCAAATAGGCCGAGGTATATATACCTGCACAAACGCATTGCAAGATACTCAGATACAATGTCTCCAAAGTTCGCTTTCCAGAATATTCGGTGCAAACTGGCTCGTGTATAAACACAAAAGCTTGCCTCAGTTCACAGGGGCAGAAAATCTTTATAAAGGGGAACAGGTTTTAAAGGGAAAAAGCTTTTAGTTTCCTACTTTTTGCCAAGGAATTGGCCCATTCTAGCTTCCCACCGCCCGCACTTGTGCAGTGTCACCCCTCGATATTTTGAACTTCCCCGAGAAAAGCCAGTGCTCTGTCGACGAAGTATGTGTACAAATTCTTCCTTTGCAAGATTCTTCATCTGCCAATCTCAACCAAGAAAGAGCCTAAGCCAATCCAGAATGCAAACTAACATGGTGCAATGGTGGGAAGTTTAAATCATGTGAAACATCTTACCTGTTTCAAATCATCCTCATAATCACTCAAATTGAAATTTATGTCTGCATCGAGCCCCCTGAATTTTATTGCAGCTCGATCATAGGCCCTGAGTCCACAAAAACCCAAATATGTTATCTTCTTAGATGAATGAAACCTTCTAAAGCGACAAAGCTCAATGACATATGGCAATGTCTTACCTAGCTGCAGCATGAGCAGTGTCGAATCCACCTACAAATCGGTCAAAGATTATCAGTGCTGCCAAACGTGAACTGACATCAAGTAAACTGAACTCAAATTTCCCGAGAAAAGACTATGCATACCCAAATACACTTGCTTTCCACAGTCCCTGTCCCAAAAATAAGAGAATAAATCCGTAGTCAATAAGTTAAATTCCATGAAAAATTCAACAACTCGTACATACATCCGATTTCACTGAAATCAATCGCACGACAAGCAGAAGCAAAATGAACCATGCTCAGAACGAAAAACCCAGAGATAGGCCCAACTCCCCAAACGAATTGTCAATTTCAGCAAGCCAATCGCGCCAAATGATCATCGGTTCAGGAATCAGACCGTTTCAAGACAGTCCCTATTATCCGGTTAAAACAAAAAGCGGCAACCACTCGGGTAATTCAATCAAACTAAACCAAACCAAGCAGCCAAGCACATCAATCCCGGAGAAATTGGATAGAAAATCAAACACGGCCGCAAAAATTTTAATAAATAAGAGCAGATAGCATCGAATTTTCGAAAAGTCAAACTGATCGTCCACTAACCATATGTGCGACTCCCATCTTCCGGTCCTCCTATAAAAAGTAACCCCTCTATACTGCGAGCTCCTCGACCTCGGACCCCTCCTGCTCTTCCTCCGCTGTTGTGGCATCGCCAGCCTCGGACCTTCCTTATCCGTACAAGTATCGACCGCGAAGACGTCGTTCCTCTTGTCCATCGCAGACGATTCGCCGCACCTCTCCATATCCGCGCCCACCTCCCTCACCGGGAACAACTGCCTCGTCGCGCCGAGCTCGTCGTCCGCGACGCCAGCACCTGCCTCGCCGGCCTTCAGGATGCCGAAGCTGAAAGTGAAGGTGGGAACGTCGGCGGCGGCGCGTGCCGAGCACGGCTCGTCGTCGCAACCGTCAGCATTGACGATCGACGAGTTCGAGGTCCCGGACTCATCCATCTGAGCCCCCGGCGGCGCGTCGGGGAGCTCCTCGAGGATCGCGACGGAGCTCTCGTTCCGAGTCGACTCCGAGGTGGAGACCTCCTCATTGAGGTTGAGATCCAGCATCATCGCTCTCGCTCAACCGAACGGCCGCGCGTAGCTCCACTTCACAGCCCGCACCTAACGCTCCGACCGGCCCTCGCTTCGAATTCAGCTAGCCCCTCCGCATTTCACCGCGAATCGAACTTCGCCGGAGCTATCGACGGAGCTCGACCGAGATCGCGGTTCCGACACTCGATGCAGGGCTCCTAACCTTCAACAGAGTCACGACTCAGAGAGAGAAAGTAAGAGAGAGAGTGAGAGAGAGAGAAAGGCAACGTACTCCGATCTCTCAGGAAGACGCCGGGGGAAGCAGCCGGCGACGGGAAGAAGCAGCTCAGACGCCGTCGCTGTCGGCCGGAGAGCGGAGAGCGAGTAGCATTTCGGATTCGTCCGGCGACGCGATTCTCATCGGAGCATCCTCGTCCGTCGCTTCCACTGCAAACACACACACAGGGAGAAAGAGAGAGAGAGAGAGAGAGCGAGAGAGATTTTTTTTGGAAGAGACTGGGGAGAGAGGGACGAGCGACGGAACATTTTGGAACCAGATGGGACTTATATACGTGGGAACATTTATGTATAATATATATATATTCATAAAAATTATATATACCAAACACCATACTCTTATTAAAAATGAAAAAATGAAAAAAAAATGTAACATTATTACCCTTGGCCGTTGATGACCATTTTTTTAACACGTCGCGTGGACACGATGGGAAAAAAATTAGGACGCCGATCTTGTCGGGATCAATTTTCACGCCAACCGGCAAGAGATCGAGATGTGTGTAAAGCTTTCTGTTCGTGACGAGCTTGAGAAAATGCCTACTTTTAACCCTATGGTATCAGCTATTGACGTTTTCGATCGGTGGTATTTCATCAGCCGTGTACGTGATTGGGGAATTATTCGTCCTGTTGGTCTCGTGATGCTTTGTGGATGGACCATCGCAACTTGTTATGGATTTCATGAAAAGACCGGGTGCGTCCCGGTCGATCGGTTTCGTGGCACAATTGGCCCGTGCGATCGTATTGATCCATTGACCGCACGATCATATCCTGTCAACCCATTAATTTCCAGGTCGCGTGCGTATCGAGTGGGTCGATGTAAATAACCAATCACGTTGTGCTTGGATCAACCCTTTCTATAATGAGATATGATTAAGTAATAGTCCTTGAGATTACCAACATGTTCTGATCCAAAATTAAAAAACAAATAACCATAATATCATTGTGGGGTCCATTTGTTCGAGAATCCATGGCTCGCAATTTGATGTTATTATCACGGTGATCCAAAAACTGTTACGCTAGTAAAATCCTTTTGTAATATACCCTCACGACAACACGACCAGCGAATACGAACTGCCAAAAAAAAAAAAGACAAGTGGTGAATTTTAGTGCCGATTGTCTATTTGATTAGATAAACAATGTTATCCGGGGATGATTATTTGTTGAGCAAGTGCTCCTTAGTGCCGTTTATACGCCCATGGTGTTTTGCAAAGTGTTTTTGTCGTGGGCACGATTTTTTTAAAAGACATGTTGAAAGGACACGATATTAGGTGGGGAGGGAATATGAACTGTTGGTGCAACAGCTTCGATCTGTCATTAGCGACCGAACATTGTTCGTCGGATCCATTCGAAACGCTTGCAGAACCTTTTGTATTCTGTACGGATCGTGTGTGGTCACTGTTCCGGGATTGAATATTTTTAAAGGATGGTTTCTTTTGTCGAAAATGTAAGAGTTTGTACCACGAAAAATCTCAAACTATTATTCATGTTATAAATTAACCCAAAATTAAAAAATCTCAAATCAGTACATCCAAAACAAATTTACTCCCCGTTAGTTTCCGTCAAATTTTATCTTCAAATTATTGATTCGAATGACACGTGTCAGTTGACGGATATATCGGTTTAGGGTTTTACCCCTTTATTTGTCATTGGTTTACCAGCTTGTGATTTTTCGTGGTATTAATCTAATTTAATAAAGGATAAGCTTGTCACAAGTGTATCAATTTATGATCTGTCGTTGTATTAACCAAAAATTTAAAGGATGTTGAGGAGTAAGTAGTCTTAGGAAAATTTATAATGCATATTGTAGGGAATGTCTAGAAATTTTAAAAAAAATTGGGTAGGTATGGGGGCTATTTTTCTTAAAAAGAAAAATAATCCCAACTTTAGGTCAAATATCAATTCTAGCATGAACTTTTTTTCTTGATCTCTAAAACAGAGAAAATCTCTAAATTTTCACTATGATCCCAAATCTATCTGCGCGGTCTAAAAATCGCCGCTGATTTCTTTAAGATTCTGTTGTTCCAACATCGATAAAGACATGGGTTATGATGATGAACATTTAACTGACCATGGTGCTGATAATTTTGGAGAAATTAGTAACAATTTTTTGAATCATGGGCAGATTCGGGATTAGGGTAAAAATTGATAATTTTGTTAAAAAAAAAGTTCGGGATAAAATTGAAATTGGACCTAAAATTAAGTATTTTTTAGGAAATTAGGTGGGTAGGTGTGTGTCTCTATATTTTTATGCATATTTCCACTCTGTCACAACTGGGTGCAACAACTTGTCTGCTTGAACGGTCACCAGCTCATTAATATTTGTGGTTGGATTATTTGATTTTGTCTAAGCAATAGAAGATTTTATTTCTTTCTTTTTTTTTCCCAAATTTACGGTACTTATGCCTTTTTGTCTCCTAGGCAAGTAGGCATGAACAACAGCGTACACTCTTCTACGGTACCGATACGCAGCACTTAGGTTGGTGACGAGTGTACGCACCTCATACACGTGATCTCGCTCCGTTGGATTTTGCAGATCTAATGTGAGATCCTCGTTATCGAAAGACTGATATGAAATAGGCTCACGTGCTCTCCGTACACATAAAAAAGAAAATCCCCAGTCATTTTACTTGTCATAAAATTATTTTACCTGTTATTATTAGCTTTCCTATGCAGCTGGCAAATAATTGAACCGTCACATCAACGATTTCTAGTTGAAGTTGACCAAAAGAACTACATTGAATTTCGCGCAAAGATTTAGGGCTAAATTAATTTGTAAAACTAATAAATTTATGATTGAATTGATATTCATATAATTTTTTTTTATCTATCCCACTCTAACTCTTAACTTAATTTCAAACTTTTGTTCTACCTCTTTATAAAGTGTGAAAATCAAAATTCATATCTGAAACTAAACGTCCTCATTCCAAGCCCTCCCGAGAAAGTGGGAAATCAAACTCCCCATCTCTGCCGCATCCGTCCAATTAATTTAGAACTTTTTTGGTAAAAATTTTTCGTTCTAGTTTTTTTTTGTTCAAATTTCCCGTTCATGTTGATGTTGCATGAAAGTGGAATGCTAAACTTCACTCCCCCTTGCAAACTGTCAACGCAACATTCCAGCCCAAAAAGGGAATGTCGACGTAGCATTAACAAGCATAGTGAGCCTATAGATCTCCTCAAGGTGAAACCTGTTCAAGTGCTGCCAACCGCGCGCAAATTGCTTTGAGCAGAGGCTGCTTGAAACGGCACGACAATTCTTAATGTTCGTCTATCTAGGTCAGGATCTCCGAACTGTCCGCCGGGTCTCGCTAAAGTAAGGAAATTTGAGGATCTAGAATATACTTTGGCCCAGCTTAGAACAAAGCAACCAAATAAACAGTTTACGAAACGAAAGGAGAGTACCATATTTTTCCCACCTTTAAAAGTATTATAGATTGGTCCGACCATTGGAATATTATAGATTGGCCCCAAAAAAGAAACCACTGGATGGGTACAACCGATTCCTAGGTCCAATCTCATTACAGTAAAGGTGGGAAATCGATGCATCTAAGTGTGCCTCGAAATTTCAGGACCACCTGATTTGACTAACTTGTCGATAGGCTATTTGATTTTTTTTGGGTTAAGCTTGATTTGGGTACCGTTCACATGCTATACAAGGCCAATGGTCCTACAGTCCATTAACTTGCAGTTGCGTAGCTTCTTGTGATGCCATGAGACCGCGCCATCGAAGCCGAAGTACCCTTTGCACGAATCGTATTGTTGGACTAAATTGTGACAACCCGTCCCGATCCACATCAAACGAGCTGTCGGAGTGTACCGGGGCAATAACTTGAATTGAAAGCGGGTCTTGAGCGACCCCTATGATTAGGAGCGAGCATATGAGAAACCGACCAGTCCAATTCCTGATTTCAAGTCTGGAGAATGGATCAAGGTCGTGCAGGTTACAAGCTCCACCCTTAATTGTAAAAAATAAAATAGAAAAAAAGTTAAAAAAAAAATCTCCAACTTCGCTCACTTGACACGTTTATCCTGAACTTTTCTTTTCCTCAAACTCTGTTTACTATAACACATTTATCCTAAACTTTTTCTTGTGACATGAAAAACCTAAAAACTTGTAATTTTGTGACACATTGACCCTCCATCAAAGTTTCATTAGATTACTTTTTAGTCAAAACAATGTTGTTTTAATTTCACTTAAGCCACGTGAGCGCCATGTCAACACTGTTTGACATGATAGATTTGTAATAGTTTTCATTAACAGAATTTTTATGAAGAGTAAACATGTCACAAAGGTATAGTGTAGAGTTTTTACACAAACAGTTCCTGAACTTTTGCCCAATGTGCAATGTGATGTTTGAACTTTTAATTTGTTCACGTGATTTCTGAACTTTAACCTAACGAGCAATACGATTTTTAAACTTATAATTTATTCGATGTAGTCCTCGAAACTTTAGTTATATGAAAATGTTAGATGTATTCCCTGAACTTGAATTAATGAAATGACTATAATGTTCATAGTTCAAGAATTCAATTGAACATGCACGGAAAGTTTAGGAACGACAATAAGCAAATTAAAAGTCGAGGAATCACGCTGCACGCTAGGTTGACTTTTAGGAAGATTATATAGAATAAATTAAAAATTCAGGGACCGCATTGTGTATTAAGTTAAAATTTAAAAATTGCTTGTATCATTTTTCCTTTAAATAAAGCTTGTCTAAATAAATTTTTTTTTTGTGGGTCCGTGTCTAGATAATTAAAAGTAAGGATGGAGGCGTCGAACGTCTTTGCGGGCGAAGGTACCGTCCTCCTCTCACTTCAATCAAATTAGTCCTCACTATTGACCAACAGTCCATCGTCAATCAGGCCTCCGTTCCATCCCATAAAAGGCCCAACACGAACAAAACGTGGCCGTGGGGTGGGGCCCGGGCCGACAGAGTTTTAACTCCGGCTTTCTTGTCCCGAACGATTTTTGTTTTTTTTGTTTTTACACCTTCTTTCTGACTTTATTACAACTATTTATTTATTTTTTTTCAGCTTTTATACTTAATTTATTAAGCTCGTGAAAGTGAAGAGGGACCATATGCTGTCCCTTGGTTGCGCAAAACGCCACGGAATGAATTTTTGGGAAACCGGGACTGTATTGCGTGGATATTGGAAATAAAATAAAGAGCCCTCTCGTTTGGGTCCTGCTTGCCGACCTTTTATCGGGAAACGGGACTCGTGACTCATGAACTTCGATTTAACGTGTAATGTGATTATTAAATTATCGATAAATGTTCAATCCGATCTGTCGAGCCATATAAAAATGTTCGAACGCCGTCTTCCCGTTGGTTCGAGTTAATGGAAGCTGTTAATGTGACTTCTAACCTAGAGCGGTGGACAGAAAAAATAGATAATGACAAAACAGTCGTTGAACTATAACTCAATATGCAATATGATCCCTAAACTTTGTATCAAAAGTCCGGGAAAATAAATTTAAAATTTGGGGACCACATTGCATATTTGGCTAAAGTTCAAGGACTACATTGAACAAATTAAAAGTTTAGGTACCACATTATATATTGGATCAAAGTTCATGAATTATTTATGTCATTTTCCAAAAAAAAAAGTTACGCATTTGATTATCCACATAAGCTATTGGTATCGAATCAAGGTATAATAATCCACGTCGTCAAATGACGATAGACAATTTTTTTTCCGCTAGTCTAAAATGGACATGTTGACTCATTATTTTTTGAAAATCCAACTCAGCATGTAATAATCCGCGCCACTAAAATAACGTCCGATTTGTCGTTTTAGCAAATAGAAGAACCACATTAAACGTTCACTAACAGTTCAGAAGATCAGATTGAACAAATCAAAAGTTCAGGGACGACATTACACACCGGATCAAAATTCATTAACCATCTGTGTTATTTTCCCCTATCGAAATTATTTTACGTGTTACATTGGATTAAAAAGAAAATTATTAAAGTGCGTGCATGCTGCGCATCGAGTCCCTGACAACTGAATACTTACATCAAACAATTTATTAGGAGAATCGAGAAATTAACGATAATATATGTGGTTGAGTTAGTCTAAAATTATTCAACTATTAGAATAATTATCGGGATTTTGAATGTTATAAGACAAGAGAGACTGAGAATTCGAATTCCATGCGTCAAATAGGAGGCTTACAAAGTTTGGGATTTTTTTTAGACAACAAAAGAATTCGACATACAATTGAGATCGGATCTAAATTGAGAGATATTTTTACGAAAATCGGCCCAATAAAAATAAGCGAAAAGCAAAAGGATGCGCATTTCCAAATGGATCCATCTGATTTTTGGTACGTTCAAATTTGTAGGCAAAGGCAAAAGTTGCCAGCTCAAGAATTTTTGTATTGCTCTCTAGCCATTCAAGACAATGTCCAAAAAAGGTGAAAGTTGAACGACTCGAATAAAGGCACGAGCGCATATGGTCCCAAAGCACCGTGCCTCCCATGCTTTTCACGTCGGTTCGAAAAGTTTAAAAAAAAAAAAAAGAGTCATGACTGTCTAGATTGAAATCAGTTGAACGATTAAGATTCGTTTGCATTTCAATCCGATGGTGAGAGATCATAAGGGCACGGCGCCTCTCTCCGAGGGTATGGAATCGCTCCGAAGAAAGCGGCCCCGAGAAGACTAAGATTCCTCGAAAGAAAGAAAAAAAAATAACACAGCAATGGAATTCTTTGGACAAGATGATCATAGCTTAACGATGCGCTTTCCATTTTGTATGTAGGCCCATGTTGCTTTCCGTGACATATAAGAAGGAAATACCTTAAGGGACACTGGCAACATTTGGCAAATATTCTCGGACAATCGAATCCAAACATTCACATGCTAATAAGTCAAAAGGAGTTGTTGCAAATAGAAGTCATGGGGTGCTGTCCTCGTGTAAAGGCAAATAGTGGCATTTGTGTGCACATCCGCTTTGTTTCACCGAGAAACATCGGCAAAGCACTTTTCAAAATGTGGGTCGATATGGAAATCGACACGGGATGTGAAGGGTGTCCTTGTTGATTCTCGAACGAGAAACGCGAACTGTTTATAAAGAAAATATGATAATGTCCTGCGTGAGTGCTGGAATATAGCAATATGTATTTACAAACAGTTACCGAATGACCCACTATCGACGATTATGGCCTCATCACTCACTTCACGCCGACAGTTTCTTTTGTGGCCTTTGACTCCTCTTCCTAACGGTTATGACAGCCCGTGTTCCTCAGCTATAGTCATTTGTGGCCTCCGAGATCATAAACCGAATGAATGGCTCGTTATGATTGTAGCCGAAATTGTTGGCTTTGTGACTTCGAACAATTATCTTGTTCTACCACCCGCCTGGGTGGCGCTGCTGGGAAGGGCACTCTTCCTCTCGCAAAAGGTTGAATGTTCGAATTCCGGGTGCCGCAGGGTGACTTAACCGGTGTACGTGTGTGGTGGCTAGTACGTGTCGCCCCCAGGATTTACCTTCCGGCTGTCGACCGTGCGGGGGTTCCCTGGATTATCAAAAAAAAAAAAACAATTATCCTGTTCTTGATCCATCGATTTTTACTTCAGCTTTGGTTCCTTTGTCGACTTGATCTAGTTTCATTTATCCATAATCGTGACTCAACACTCAGTGATTTTCTCTTATATCACCTATCGGTAATTTCTCATCGCTTTTGTCGATTACCTACAATTGCCCTGTTCAGTCTTTTCCAATTCAAGTCGACGGCAAGAGATTTGGGTAATGTTAGCGGCGACATTCTTAATATAAAAAGATAATTTTACACAAACGGCTTTATGTGCTATTGATGTGAGCGAACGTTTAGTTATAATTTTCAAATCAACGGTGGAAAAGATGGTTTGTGTAAGATTTTTCTTGTATGTTCCAAATTTCTATTTATACCTAACATAGACTAATGGATCTCGAGCATTAATTGCATGGGTCCATTTGCAAAGATCCTATCTATAATGGGACTTACAACGTACGATTGTGATTAGGACTTATGAAATTCATATGGATGGGGTCTACAGATGTCTTTCTCTCTCCGACGAGATTGCTATTTGTTGACAAATTGCCTTCCCCGAAAGGTAAAATCCCTCTCAAATTTCAGTGTCTCCTCGACCCAAAAGCACTTTCCAATTATGGCGAGTCCAACTCATCATCCCCACGACACAACATCTCAACCGATGCACTAATCCGCCGAGTCGCCGCTCGCCACGTGGCCACGATCCAAGAAATGCGATGAAATAATCAGCTACGATGACGAGGTTCTTAACGAAAAAACATTAGCATCCCACGAACGAAAACTTGAGAGGTCTAACATCGGATTCTTATCGATTGAGAAAAGAGAGGGCACGGTTTCAAATTAGGCGTGGAGGAAATATTCAATCAAACATCGTCAAATCCGACAAAGACCCATCCCGCCTCTCCCGGGAAACCGAAGCGACGGTGAATGATTGCCTCCGCAGATGTGATCAGGATGTCGCCGTCTCTTTCATCGCCGTCACGATTGATGATCTGTTCACTCGTCAGAAAATTACCAGAAAAGCCATAAACCTATTATAATTGTGCCAATTCAGTCATGAACCTTTTACTAGCCAATTGAGTCTCGATCATTTTTGCATCCGTGTGGATTCCAGCCAGAAATCGCCGACACAAACGCCGGCCGTCCTACGACGTTGGATCTCTTTTGTCACTATCGCAGTCAATGACCCGGTCCCTCCCGGTGCCGGCGAAACACGCGAGAACATAGAAAGACTTGGGGAGACTCATCATACGCGCTGAGGAGGATTCCCGTCTGTCAAATGGGGACGATGGAGATGAAAAGAGGGGAGCGGGGCGGGACAAGGAAGTTAGAAAGCAGAGTACAAAGCACGCGATGGAGAGAGAGAGAGAGAGAGAGGGTGGGTGTGCTTTTGCCCTTTCTCGGGGCGTGGATTGTCGGCAGACGGAAGGGTTTCTGTACGAGGTTTGGACACTCCGACCTCGATTCGTCGGAACAAAAGTGGTTTCGAGTCGATGCTCCCTTTTACGACATTTGCTTTCTCTTTTCGGTCCCTCCACGGTCGTCTCTCTCTCTCTCTCTCTCTCTCTCTCTTTGTGTCTCTCTGGTTTTGTGCATGATGCCTTTCTTTTTCTTCATCCCCTTTTGCTCGCGACCCATGAATTCGACCCCGGAATTCTTTTAATTGGATTGGAGATATTTCGTAAATCTTCTTGCGGGCGAGGAAAAACCATCATGAAATTATGATTTTACTCCCGTTGAGTGAAATGATCACTGATCTCTACACTGACGGTTTTTTCGAATTTACGGGAAGAAGTGCGTGCGGCTTGAGCGACGCTGATGGAGTGGAGAGGAGGCGAGACATGGGCGATGGGTTTCGAACCCCGCGATACAAACGAGTGGCTAAATGGCACGGCATTTCCCCGAGGAGATAGGTCGAAATTAGATCCCACTAGAGAAGTGGCCGAATTTTCCTCGGCAAGGCTCGTTTTTTTCGCGCGCGCTTCGATCGGCCCGCCTCTCTAGGCGGTCTTAAAGTGTGCCGGGCTCCGTTCTGATCCGGTGCGTTTGGGATTTGCGGTCGCTCCGCTCCTAGGCCCGGACATACCGTCGGCGTGAAAGGCGTGCTCTCACGTTTCCCTTTCGTTCGGAAAGCGATTTGTCCAGACACCAAAAACGGGCTAATTGCGAAAAAAAGAAGAAATAAAAAGAAAACGTGCATCTGCCCCGTCTAAATCAATTTGGCTTTTAGTGGCAACGGGAGATTAGTCTTTGCAGTGCATTAATTTGGCGAATTCAATGAGTTTTTGTCGTCGATTGAAGTTTTTTTTCCCCTTTCCGCTTGATTATTTTTCCCTCACTTTTTCTTTTGTCGAATTCGCGAGCATCATTCCGCCAACATAACATCACAAACAGTGTCACAGCACTCAATCATTGATGTTGAGCTGCCAACGAACAGAGATAAAGCGAGCCGGCCAGCCAGCCGAACAATCAATCGTCGGACTTTCCAACGTTAGGAAGGCCGAACCCGGACTCTATGGAGCGCACGCTTTCTACCTTTCGCTTCGCCACAAGGCAACCTTAGTTTTGCCGTTCACGGTTATGGGCCAAAGGCAATTCTCTTGAGGGGGGAGGGATTCACGGGACCCCGGATCGTGTCGCGTGGCTCGATCATACCGCGGACATCCATAGGCCGGAACGTCGGGGTTCGGCATGACGCCATACGACCGAAACGCGATGTGGAGGTTACGCTACATGCCTCGATATGACGCCATTCGGATCGGATGGCCGGGAGGGCGAAAAAAGTTCCTCTTTCCCCGTCTCAGTCTGCAGAATCAATTGCAGAATCAAGAAATTCCTCATCCTGGCAAAAGGTCGATTGCAGAATCAAGAAATTCTCCTGTTAAGTGCTCGAATGGACTAAAAATTGGGCTGAGCCCACTTACGAGTCAATCTTTCTCATCGTAGGCCACATGTTGTTAAAGCAAAGCACCAGGCGTCTTCATGTCCAAAGGCCTTACAATAGTCTTGATCTTCTGACCCAAAGCGACCCGTGGGCTCGCTCGGTGAGTAGGTTGAGCTCCGTCCCGGGAATTTTGCCGTCGCTAATGAACTTCTGTTACCAAATCCTTGCGAGAACATTACCAAAAAAAAAAAAAGGAGAAAAAACCTAAGCTGACTGTCCTACTTAACATACGGCGTTGACGTAAATAATTTTTTAATTTTTTTTAAAAACTATTCTCCTCTTTTTCTTTCTTATTTTCATCTCTTTTCGCCAGTGGTCGGTCTCAGACAATGGCCACAGTGGGCTAGGTGAGGGCCACCTACGCCGGCCCCAAGGCGTGGACGGCTATTGCCCGTGGCTGTCGAAGGCCACCCTCCCCTATAGTCGGCGGCGGTGGCCCTCGCCAGATTGGGCGAGGGAGACCCTCGCCTAGCCCTATCCAAGCCCATCATCATTTTACGTCCCGAAGTGCTACTAATGTCTTCGCGATTTCTTGACTCTGGCGAAAGAGCTCCAAGATTCATTTTTGCCACGGCAGGGGCAAAGATTTCATACTTTCTTGAACTGTGTAAGCTACGTAACACGAAGAATACGTATTCCCTGTAATCATTACTGCCTTCCTTCCATCTCGCTACAGTATCAATCTTGCCCTGCAAGCAATTGGCAAACTTTGATCCTCTCTCCTCGCAGAGGATTCAAACGCCCTACAAAACACAGCACAGCACAGCCCACCACCACCACCACCACCACTACTTTCACTCTCGGCTCCGAGGCCCCACAACAGAATCTCCCGCAAATCCCCACCAGCATCTCGGCTATCCGCTCCGGCGAAATGGAATTCGGTGCCCCCGAGCGCCGGCGGGTGCGGAACCAGAGGCCTCCTCTGAGGAGAGGCCGGGTCAGGACCGCCGTCTTCAGGAAGCTGCTCGGCCTGGCCTCCCTCGCCGTCTCCAGGATCGCTGGCCGCGCCGGAGAGGAGCGGCGCCGGGGGGGCCCTCCCGGCGACGGCGACGGCGACGGGGACGGCGACGGCGACGGCGGCCCCGCCGGAGCTCGGCGACGCGGGCGTCGCGTCCACCCCGTCCCCGGCTCCTGGCGGCCGCCACCGGTGTGAGAAGGGGGAACCGCCGGGCGAAGGTTTGTCAATGTCAGTAACAGGTTTTTCTGGTCATTTTCGCTCTTTTTTTTGGGGTGGTGGGGGCTGTAAATTGTAATAAAAGAATAGTTTTGGGGTGTGGCGAGGAGTTTGCGTAATTTTAGCAAGGAGTGATTTTTTTTTTCTTTTTTTGTTAAACCCTTTATTTAATTTTATTTTATGTAAAAATAGAGATGAGGCGATCAATGCTTTTCAATGACTAGATTACTATCCATTCATGCCCCCATTGAATGATGTCGTGCAACATAGATTCTTGGGACCGTCTGAAACGGGAGAAATGGTTTGTTGTTGGCCCAACGACATATGCCAAACGCTCTCTTGTTGCGCTGCTAGATGGGTCAGCAGAGCACCATCCTCCGAACTTCGATGATCGTATAGCATGTCCGGTGAAACAAGGCACCGCGGTGAAGCGTGCTGGGGTCCATCTCAATGTAATTCTTGTTATAATTATATTATTTATAATGTGATTCCACATTTAATTTATTATTGCCCACATTAATTAATTTTGTCTATGTTTATTGAGCGCATTCAAATACGTGATAACTATCATCACCAAATATTAAGATAACTATCTTGATGGGAGAAGTTATCTATAAGGGTATGAATTGAGATATAAATAGGTCATTTAAGCCAAACCCTCTTGTAATTTTAAGATCGATATCTCATTCATTTATTTGAGATATCGAAAAACACACAATCGGCGTTGAGAGGGCAATTGTCTAGAAGCACCTATCAATGATCGTCAATGCTCCGCACATCAAGTTCTCGATTTCATCAATGGCCGAAGGTTAGTACAGAATTTTCCACGTTTCCGCACTCTATTATGATTATGCATGGTTATATTTTATACATGAATAATTGAAATCTTCAAACTTCCGCTATAGTTAAATTTCTAACGGTTGGTATCAAAACTTATTTATATCTCTGCCTTGATGATTTCTCGTGGTATTTTAAATGAATTAAAAATCGGGGCAATTTATGGGCAAAAGAGAAATTGGCGATTCCGGCCAAATTTGGGCAACCCACCACCTGGCTTTGGACTAGCATAGTCGCACCGCCATGAGCAACAAAAGTCCTAAGTTACTTTCGCATTTTGGTGATTGCCAAACGTGAATTAGGCGGCGGAAGTCATGGTGCTTAGGGTTTACGTTTTGGCGGAATTATGCTTAATTTGGGCCAATTTCTTGGCCGTTTTCACCGATTCTTGGACTTATGTGTTCACGCCAGTGTGGTATCGAAAACCCACCATTTATTTTGGTCCATGGTGGGCTGCCGGAGCAGAATTGGTGGAGGAAGGCATGGCGAAGCCAGGGTCGTGCAGCTGCTCGGGTTAAAAAAAAAAAAAAAGCCTTTAGGCGCATGCGTGGGGAAAGGCATGCGGGAGCTACGTGCCCTGCACGGCCCAGGCGCATGACTGGCACACGCGGTGGAAGGGTGAGTGTGTGGCACTCTCCGTGGGGACCCACTTGGATTTACGCTTTTGCCCTCTCTTCACTTTGAATTTATGATTCTGCCCTTGACCGATTTATTTACTATTTTGCCCCTAGCCACGGGATTTTACTGTTCTGCCATTGGTTGTATTAATTTACGATTGTGCCCTTATAGATAATTTTGTGATATATTATGCATGTAATCAAATGCCCAGTGATTCATATAGTTTTAATTAATTAGAGAGTAACCAAGACATACTTAATTAGTTGAAATTATATATTAAGAGCCTCCAGATCACATTTAGAAAAGGACATTGATTGTAATTAATCGTATGAATGTAATGAATTTTATCCCATAAGAATTTTCATTATATTAATATGATTAATTATGATGAAATATCATATTATTTTTCTTAATTTACCCACAGGGATTAAGAAAAGGAATATAATATGATAATTTCTTCATAAAGTAATTATGAATCTATTTAAATAAAAAACTTAGCTCACGGGCAGTTTTTATGTTATGTGATTCATATTTGTGACATGTTTTACATTGGTAAAGCATGATATATGTTTGATGTGCCTCAAACTTTGTGACGTAAGCATGTATGTTTGATATTTAGTTTTACAACCTGTGAATTTCTTTGAATTTAAGAATGATGTTCCCGTGCTGAATGATGAAAACTATATAGTTTGGAAGGAGTTAATCCTTCTTCAATTGGGGTGCATGGACATTGATTATGCTATAAGGAAAGACAAATCACCTGCTTCTTCTGACACGAGCACTGCAGCTGAGATAACCCTTTTATGAACAATGGGAGTGGTCCAATCGCCTAAGTGTGATGTTCATAAAGACTAAAATATCTCCTAGTATCCGTGGTTCGGTCGCTCAGCATAACAATGCTAAGGCCTTGTTGGAAGACATTAGTGCGCAGTTTGAGACATCAGAAAAGACGCATGACATGACCCTAATTATGAAGTTTTCATCTCTAAAGCTCATTAATGAATTCATGGCCATTTGTGTTTAAGAGGAAGAAATGTTGCTTATGGAATCGGGAGAGAGTGCTCATTTGGCAACACAAGGAAAGCATAACGAGCGAGGCAAGCAGAAAGGAAATGGTAAAATATCTCCCCAAGCTGATACTAAGAAGGAATCCAAATGTTTCTTATGTAAAAAGAAGGGGCATATGAGGAAAAATTGTGTCAGATTTAAGGCTTGACTTGAGAAGAAAGGTAATCCAACCTCTTGTATTTGTTATGAATCTAATATAGCCGATGTGAGTCACAACACTTGGTGGATTGATTCTGGATCTACAATCCATATTTCGAATTCTATATAGGGTTTTCAAAACCACCGGAAACCAGTAGGAAGTGAGCAATGCATCTATTCTAGAAGCAAGATACGTTTGCATGTGGAAGCTATTAAGACATGCATATTGGTTCTCAATAGTGGCTTTGTTTTGAATTTGGAGGGAGAAAGATACTAGAAGTGCTAAAAGTTATGTACGACGCTCACTTTGATGCCAAAAGTTTCATTTTGATCATTTAAGTGCTAAAATTTTTGAAAAACGATCACTTAAGTGTCAATTCCGATCAGTTTGGCTGGAAATCCAAAGTGACATTTTTTTTATTAATTTCTGAAGCTGATGTGGCTCGTTGGAGATACAGTCAACATTTTTTTATTTTAAATAATTTTTTTTCTTTTCTTTCTTTTTTCCTTCTTTTCTTTTTTTCTTTTCTTTCTTCTCCCTTTGGTCACTGCTGGTGACCGGAGTCTAGCCACCTGGCCTTGCCCGAACGAGGCTGCCGCCGCTCACCACAGGCGAGGCCCGGTGACCCTCGCTTGAGGGATGGCGAGCAAGCCCCAGCGAGGTCGACCTCGCCTTACATGGGCGAGGGCGAGGCCCTACGAGGGCTCCCCTCGCCAAATCTAGTGAGGCCGGCCATCGCTAAGGCCACGGTTGCCCCACCAGGCATTGCCTTCCCCCAGGCGACGATCGGCGGGGCGGCCGTGGCTTGGGCGACGGCCGGCCTCGCCGGATTTGGCGAGGGGAGCCCTCGCCTGGGCTTGCCCGCCATCGCCCAGGCAAGGGTTAGTCGGGCTTTACCTGTGGCGGGCGGCGGCGGCCTTGTTTGGGTGAGGCCAGGCAGCCGGTGGCTGACCACCGGTCACCAGTAGTGACCAAAGGGAGAAGAAAGAAAAGAAAAAATGAAAAGAAGAAAAAAATTTAGAAAAGTATTTAAAAAATCGAAATATATACGTGGAAATGCCACGTAGATTAATTTTAAAAAAATCCAACTAATATTAAAAATTTAATTATAAAAGTCACGTATTAATTTGGCTGGAATTTCTCGCCGTTGGCATTTAAGTGATCATTTTTCCTCCGATTTGGCACTTAAGTGAGCAGGCGAAAACTTTTAGCACTAAAGTGAGCGTCGTACATAACTTTTGGCACTTCTAGGCTGCGCATAACAACTTGTCAAACAGTGTTTGATTCTGTTCTTTTGTTCCCAGAATCAGTTTGGGAACAGAAATGCGTTTGTTTAATTTTTTGATTCTGGGCACAATTTTGTCAAAAATTGTTCTCAGAATTAGTTTTGGAGCAGAATCAAGAAAAAAAAATTAGCTTCTTGATTCTAGGAACAATTTTGAGAATCAATTTTTTTTTCTTCTTCCTTTTCTTAGTTTTTAATGTAGTTTCTAATGTCCGGTCCGAGGACCGCTCTCGCCGAATCTGATGAGAATAAAATATTTTTTAAAAAAATATTATTAAAATAAAAAAATTTTACTGGCTATGATCGGCGATCAAGCCATGGCCAAAAAAATAAAAATATATTTTTAATAAAAAAAAATATTAATAAAAAAAATATTTTACCTGCCATGGCCAATGACCAGGCCATAGCAAAAAAGGAAAAAATATATATTTTTAATAAAAATATTTTAATAAAAAATATTTTATAGGACATGGCCGGCGATCAGGCCATGGCCAAAAAAAAGAAATATATATATTTTTAATAAAAATATTTTAATAAAAAAAAATTTTACTAGCCATTGCCTGCAACCAGGCCATGGCAAAAAAAAATAAAAATATTTTAATAAAAAAATATTTTACAGGCCATAGTTGGCGATCAGGCCATGGCAAAAAAAAAGAAAAATATATATTTTTAATAAAAAAATATTTTACCAGCCATGGCTGGCGACCAGGCCATGGCAAAAAAAATAAAAATATATATTTTTAATAAAAATATTTTAATAAAAAATATTTTACCGGCCATGGCCCAAAAAAAATAAAAAATACTTTTAATAAAAATATTATTAATAAAAAAATATTTTACCGGTCATAGCCGGCGAGCAAGCCATGGCCAAGGAGGAAAAGAAAAAAAAGAAAAAAAAGAAAAAAAAGAAAGAATTATTAAAATAATTAAAAATATTATTAATAAAAAGAAATTTTGTGGCGTTACCAAACACATTTCTGTTCTTTTTCTATTCCAGGGATGGAATTTTGGGCCGTTAACAAATGCCTTAAAAAGCTCAGAATCAATCTCGGGCACAGAATAAAAAAGAATCATTTCCGAGTATAATCTGTTCCCGGGCACAGAATCGTTGTCATGTGCAGCCCTAGTGTTCTTCTCCCGAATTTGGAAAAGACCTTTTATATTCCAAGTTTCTCTAAAAATTTGATTTCAATTTCAAGACTTGTACCATTGGATTATTCCTTTAACTTTTCAGATTCAAATTTCAGTTTATCATTTAAATTTGAATTTTTAGGAGTGGTATTTTATCTTATGGTCTTTTTCGAATCAATTTACAAGACAATGCATTCTATAATGCAATGCATGTTCATGATAACGTTGGTATAAAATGATGTGTTGTGAATGAAGATTCCTCTATGTTGTGGCACCGGAGATTGTGACATATCACCATAGATAGAATTAAACGATTAGTAAATGATGGAGTACTTGGTATTTTGGATTTTGCTGATTATAACACTTATGTGGACTTGTATAAAGGGAAAGCAGACCAACAAGACAAAGAGAGGTGCCAAGAGGAGTACCAAAATATTAAAAATCATACATACAGATATTTGTAGTCCAGATATGGACTCGCGTGTTCAAAAGTATTTTATCTCATTTATAGATGATTACTCACATTTCATGTATCTCTATTTGCTTTACAATAAGAACGAAGCGTTAGATGCCTTTAAGGTAGTTAAAACCAAAATAGAGAAACAATGGGGTAAACAAATTAAGATTGTGAGATCAGATAGAGGAGATGAATACTATGGTGGATATACTGAAGATGGACAAGCATCTGGCCCATTTGCAAAGTTTTTTGAAGAGCATGGGATAGCTGCCCAATACACCGTGCCTGGTTCTCCGAACAAAAATGATATAGCAGAAAAAAGAAAGCGAACTTTATTGAACATGGTGCGGAGTATACTTAGCAACTCCAAACTTTCAAAGCCCTTGTGGACCGAAGCTTTTAAAACGGCAGTGTACATATTAAATAGAGTTCCGACCAAGATTGTCTCAAAGACACCTTTTGAGTTGTTCAAGGGTTGGAAATCAAGTTTGTGACATGTACGCGTTTGGGGATGCCCGTCTGAAGTAAAAGTTTACAATCCATAAGAAAGAAGTTAGACCCAAGGACTATAGGTGAGTATTTCATTGGATATGTCGAAAAGTCCAAGTGATACAAGTTTTATTGTCTATCTCATACCACTAGGATTGTGGAATAGAGAAACGCTAAGTTTCTTAAAAATGACTTGATTAGTGGGAGCGATCAATTAAGGGACTTTGTTCCTAAGAAAGATCATTTAGATATTCAACCTTCCACATCAAGTGTTGGATTGGTTGTCGTTCATAACGCTCCTCCAGTTCAATCGGCTGTTGAACAACCAATCATTAAAGCTTCACACCTTGCTGATATTAATCCAGGAGATCCAATTGTTCAGCAATTACTAAAAGCTATTGAACAACCAGTTGAACAATACGCTCCTATGGAGAGTATTGATGCAACATTAAGACAATCTGCTAGAACAAAAAAAACAGCAATTTCTAGTGATTACATTTTGTATCTACAAGAATCTGACTATAATGTTGGAGCTGAGAATGATCCTGAAACATTTTCACAAGTCATGAATTGTGATAAATCTAATTTGTGATACAATGCCATGAATGATGAGATGAGTTCTATGGCATCTAACAAAGTTTGGGATTTTGTTGAGTTGCTTAATGGTGCGAAGGTCATTGGTTGTAAATGGGTCTTCAAAACTAAAAAGGACTCATTAGGCAACATTGAGAGATATAAAGCTAGATTCGTTGCCAAATGATTCACCCAAAAGGGAGGGAATCAATTACACGAAGACATCTTCTCTTGTATCTAAGAAAGATTATTTTCGCATTGTTTTGGCATTGGTTGCCCATCTTGATATGGAATTGCATCAAATGGATGTGAAAACGGCATTCCTCAATGGAGAACTGGATGAGGAGGTTTATATGAAACAACCGGAAGGATTCTCCTCTAGTAATGGTGAGCATTTGGTGTGCAAACTTAAGAAATCTATATATGGCTTGAAACAAGCATCCCGCCAATGATATTTAATGTTCCATGATGTTATCTCTTCATTCGGTTTCGTTGAGAATGTCATGGATCAATGTATGTACCAGAAGGTCAGTGGGAGCAAAATTTGTTTTCTTGTCCTATACGTGGATAAAAAAAAAACATTTTACTTGTAATCAATGATAAGAGGTTGCTACATGAAGTGAAACAATTTCTCTATAAGAGCTTTGACATGAAAGACATAGGGGGGGTATCTTATGTCACTGGCATTAAGATCCACAGAGATAGGCATAGAGGCATTTTAGGATTGTCTTAAGAAACCTATATTAATAAAGTCTTAGAGAGATTTTGGATAAAAAAGAAAATTTGTTCATCAAGTATAGCACCTATTGTGAAAGGTGACATGTTCAATTTGAACCAATGCCCAAAGAACGATTTTGAAAGAGAACATAGATGAATACACATCCCATATGCGTTTGTTGTCGGAAGCTTGATGCATACTCAGATTTGCACTCCACCTGACATTACTTTTGCTATGGGAATGTTGGGAAGATATCCAAGTAGTCTAGGAGTGAACCACTGGAGAGTTGCAAAGAGAGTGATGAGGTACCTTCAAGGTACCAAAGGTCACGTGCTTATGTATAAACCGACTCGATTGGTACTCCCACTATGGAGGTTAAGTTCGTTTCCTGTATTGAGGCTACCTCATATGGTGTGTGGTTGAAGAGTTTCATTTTTCGGCTTAGAGTTGTGGATTCCATTGCTAAGCATTAAGAATATTTTGTGACAATTCAGTTGTAGCTTTTGTGGCTAAAAATGCCAAAAGTGGCAATCATAATAAGCACATCGACATTAAGTATTTAGCCATAAGGGAACGTGCTAAAGAGAATAAAGTGATCATAGAGCACGTTAGCACTGAATTGATGATCGTTGATTCTTTAACTAAAGGCATGCCACTAATGAGTTATAAGGATTATGTGGTTTGAATTGGAATTGGTCATATCATGTAAATTTTCGTTATATGGATGAATTGGTGAAACTCTTATGGTAATCATCTCGATTTTGGTGTACACATTCGGTTATTCTGAGAATAACAATCGTTTTTTACCTAGAATAAACATAAGATTTATTCATTAAGTTATGTTATTACATATGGGCAGATAGGATGTATTGTGATACATGGAAGATAATAGTCATTCTAAGAGGACTTATCGCCATGATTCATGCGTTTTATTTTCAGCATGAAGTTTTTGTGTTTGGTTCAATATTTCATTTAATGAAATGTTGGGATCAAGTGGGAGAATATTATAATTATATTATCTATAATGTGATTCCACATTTAGTTTATTATTGCCCACATTAATTAATTTAGTCGACGTATATTGAGCGCATTCAAATACGTGATAACTATGATTGCCTAATATTAAGATACCTATCTTGATGGGAGAAGTTATCGAGAAGAGTATGAATTGGGATATAAATAGGTCATCCAAGCCAAACGCTCTCATAATTTTAAGATCAATCTTTCATTTATTGATCTGTAGATATCGAGAAAACATACCATCGACGTTGAGAGGGCAATTATCTAGAAGCACCTATCGACAATCGTCAAAGCTCCGCGTATCAGGTTCTCGATTTCATCAATGGTTGAAGGTTAGTACAAACTTTTCCATGTTTCCGCACTCGGTTCTGATTATGCATGGTTATAGTTTATATATGAATAATCGAAACCTCCAGTCTTCCGCTATAGTTAAATTTCTAACAGTTTTTCCATTAAATTAAGTTCAGCGACATTATCGAACACTTTTACATAGTCCGTTGACTAAATTGAACACGTCCAAAAAGTTCGGGCATCACATTGCACACTAGGTCAAAGTTCATTAACCATTTGTGTCATTTTTCCGAAAAGAAATTCTGAAGATGAACTTAGTCGGCGATAGATCGCCGGAGAAATGTACGGTGGAGATTATCCTTTGATCTCATTCAAGTGACGATTTCAACATTAGTGTTTTTTCCTAATATCTTGACATAGGCAAGACACTTGGGAGATTCGTTTTTTCGCAGCGGGGGAGACAAGGATGTCTCCGTTCATTGAACCGTCTTAATCCGGGGGAGCTGCTTTTTTAGAAGAATTGGCCATGAAACGAGCATTTCATTTTTTTTTAAATTTTTTCCATTTCTTTATGGAGGGAGGTTGTGCTGCCGCAACTGGGGCGAAACTTAATCCCCAAGTCTCTCCAAGTAAACCGGCAACTTGCTGCTGTCGAAAGAGGTTCAACCGCACACACAACGCCTACTTCACTCTCGTTTCCAAGCCCAAAGAATGTAACCCATAAAAGCGAAAGTCCCACACCACCGCTACCTGCATTGCGTTCTCTCTCTCTCTCTCTCTCTCTCTTTCTCTTTCTCTCTCTCCGCTTCAAAGATGGAATTCGGCGCACCCGATCGCCGGCGGACGCGGACCCAGAGGCTTCCTCCGAGGAGAGGCCAGATCAAGATCGCCATCTTCAAGAAGCTGCTCCGCCTGGCTTCTCTCGCCGTCTCCAGGATCGCCGGCCGCGCCGGGGAACGGCGCGGGGCAGGCCATCCCGGCGACGGCCCCGTCGAAGCTCGCGGCAGCGGCCGCGCACCCGGCGGGCGTCGCGTCCACCACGTCCCCGACTCCGGCGGGGCCATGCCGACGTGAGGTGGAGGAACTCTTCGAGGACGACGTTTTGTAGATAGTTGCCTGTAACTTTCCTTTTCTCGTCCTTTTCTCTTTCGTTGTTGTAGTGGTCGTAGTAAAAAACAGGCTTTTGGGTGTGCCGATGAGGTTATGTTAGGAGATGGCATGCGGACCCAGAGAGGCTTCCTCCGAGGAGATGCCGGATCGAGATCGCCGTCTTCAAGGAACCGCTCGACCCACCCGGCCTCTCTCGCCGTCTCCAGGGTCGCCGGCGACGGCCCCCTCGAAGCTCGCCGCCGTGGCCGCGCGCCCGGCGGCCGTCGCGTCCACCGGGTACCCGACTCCGGCCGGCCGATGCCGGTTGTACGGAGGAAGAAGCTTCGGACGCCGTTCTGTAAACGTCAGTAACTTTTTTCTTTGTCTTTTTCGGTCGTTATCATTATGGGCCGCAGTAAAAAAAAGTTTTGTCCTTGAGGGACGTGGAGAGAAGGTGTAACACTGATTTTACATATTACACCTTTTTTTTTTCCCCTCATTTATTTATTTTTTTTCTCGTTTTGTGACTTGGTAATTTTATGTGTGTGTGATCAGGTGAGGTTAACGATGCTGTTCCGTGACTAATTACGTCTCTCATTTCCATGCCCACCAATTCTTAAATGTCGAATTTTTCTTTTGCTTAAGGATATTTTCACGGGACCATCCGAAATTGAGAAATGTTTTTGACCGAGATATTTCCAATAATAGAGGTCAACGGAGGGTCTCTTGTTGTGCGATTCTAGAAGCCAACATTCGGAAGAGTCGTCGCTAAAAGTCTGGATACGTAAGTACGGTCTTTTAATAATGGGATTAGGCAAGTAAATTTCATTAGCAGGCAACAAGAGATCGCATGATTATTAGCTGAAACAATTACCCACGAAAACTTCAGATACGGTTCTACTTGCGGGTCTCCTGTTGCGATTTCTGTGAAATCAACACATAATTTTTGGGAAAAGTACCTAACAAGTCCTACAATCAAACATTTCAATTAGACTAATTTAGCCATAAACCTTTTATATTTATACCAATTGAGTCCATTTGATTAATTTTAGCCGAAAATCGCGCAAGTAGATGTCGATCGTCCTACGTGACATCTTGGCTTCGACGTGGATGAAGTTTATAATTTTTCAATTTTTATTTAAGTCCTAGATCTTTCAATTTAAGCAATTTAGTTTAAACAAATATGCATTTTTTGCAAACACAGATTTGGCAAGGGTCGCCGTTGACCCTCCTTGAACACAATCAAGAAAAAGAAAAAAAAATTAAAATCGAAAAATTTGCCCAAGTCAGCATTGACGTCCATATCGTCGATCTCTGGCAAAAAAGTTGACCGAATGAACTGAATTGACACAAATGCAAAATATTTAGTATTAAAGTGACATCTTTCGACTTCAGAAAGTTTGTGTCGTTATTAAACACGTATTTTGGCTCAGAAACTCGCCCATAGAATAGAAGTACAAAAATGTATTTCTGGCCGGAAATTAATTTCTGAAATAAAATGGTTATTATTTACAACCTTAATATCCGGGCCCCTGCTTCGCGGATAAAGAAATGGACGGTCGATATTACTTCCGGGGGGAGGGCGGCGTTGAAGGAAGGAAGGAATCGTCAATAGTCGCGGTCAATTGCGCCGCGCCCCACCCACGCCCCCCCTTCCTTTCTTTCCGATTCAAACTTCTCCCCAAGATTCAAACTTTCTTCCCACTCGCAAAGCCAAGAAAGAAAAGCTCTCTCTCTCTCTCTCCCTATCCTTTCATGTCTTGACTGTCGCCATTGTCCCCCTCCATCCTCTCTCTCTCTCTCTCTCTCTCTCTCTCTCTCTCTCTTTAGAACCCCTCAGCCATCGCGCGACGGGAGGCGACGGAGAGAGAAAAGACTAGGCCTCGGCTCGCTCCCGACCGGCCGCCGTGCTCTGCTCGCTGCTCGAAGGAGAGATTGAGATGGAGAACGAGGGCGTGGCCGCGAAGCCGAACGGCGACGGCGGCGGCGGCGGCGGCGGCGGCGGGGGGAGGTACGTGCAGTACAGCGTCCTCGGCAACCTGTTCCGAGTGCCGTCCAAGTACGTCCCTCCTATTCAGCCCATCGGTCGCGGCGCGTACGGCATCGTCTGGTGAGTCCTCCTGATTTTTTTCTCTCTCTCGCGAATCGGATCGGGTGCGCCGAGCTTTGGATGCCGATCGTTGATTTTGACGCTTCGATCGGGTTCTTAATTGCTCGCCAGCGGGTCTGAGTCGCGAGTTCTTGCGGTCTCCGTGTGGATGGCTGTTTCTGGCTGGTGTGCGGATTCGTGTGATTGCTGAGATTTTTCAGTTGAAAGCCCGTGCGCGCGTTCGCTAGTACAGAGAGTGCTGCGTTTCTGGATCTGGAGAGTGGATTCTGGTGTGTGGTTGGTGTTGGAGGATGATCGGATGACCTTTTTGCAGCTGCGCGACGAATGCGGAGACGAAGGAAGAGGTTGCGATCAAGAAGATCGGTAATGCTTTCGACAACAGGATCGATGCGAAGAGGACGCTCCGGGAGATCAAGCTCCTTTGCCACATGGACCACGACAATGTAATCACGGAAAAAAGAATTGGAGTAATTGAGAGTTAGCTGAAAGGTTTCGGTACCGGAGATTTTCTAACTTTTATCTGCACAAGGTTTTGCACAGTGTCTTGAGTGCGGCGCGTCCTGTCAGTGTACCTTTTCAGTGTTGGAGCGCAGCATCTTTCTTTCCGTCTTTGGATTGAGTTTCTGCAGAAGTATATTCTGATTACTCATAGATACCAAAGTCCTTTCCACGTGCCATGATGTTTGAACAACGTTCACGAATCATAAAGATCGAGTTACAAATATACTTTAACTGGGGCATAGTGGTTCTTTAGACGGGGGCGTTTCTGTGTAAACTTCTTGAAATGAAAGTTCCATTTTTAAACCGTCGTTCACTCTATAAAACTCAGAAATAGCAAGAGGGTACTTCTCTGTGTATGGTTTCAGTTCAATATAACACATGATGGAGGTGATTCTTTCCGATGTTCTGCAGGTAGTCAAAATCAAGGACATTATCAGGCCCCCGAACAAAGAAAATTTCAATGACGTTTATATTGTGTACGAGCTAATGGACACCGATCTGCATCAGATCATCAGGTCGAATCAGGCCTTGACGGACGATCACTGTCAGGTTAGTTAGTTGTTCGATCCTTTACTCTCTTGCCAAATCATTGGGTGAATTTCTCACATTAATCTGCATGTGCCTTCTGTGTTTTCCTTTTTCCAAGATAGATTCCAGTCTGTCCCTTTTTGACAGTACCTGTTCCGCTTGTAAATAGAATACTCGGAAAAGGAATTTTTTGACTTGGGGGTAAGTGTGACACATCTTTCACTTCACACTTGATAGTCAGATGTCCAATGTCGGTATTATCCTATCAACTTTGAAGAGCTTCCCCAGAAAAACTTCCACCCCTGACAGTTATTATTCAACTAGGAAACTGTCGCTCGAATTCATAGATAATTGTTGAAGTTTGTTTACACCATTGAATGTATCCTGATCACCTATTGTGATTCTCTGTCAAATATTTCTCTTGAAGAGCGGGTAATCATTCTTAACTGTAGATAGTGAACGAAAAGGAATGGATGGTCAGAAGAAAATAGAGGGGTCAAGAGCGATAAAGGGAGACGAGTGAAAAATGAGAAAACACATGGAGCTCTTTCGGTGATGTTACCTTGATTTTTAGGAGTTAGGGCTGCATATGCTACTCGGTAGAGCAAATTCTTTGTCTAGGTTTATTTGTGGCACGTATAAGGCTACAATCAAGTCATTCCGAAATCTCTCTGTTCATTTGTTAGCTAAAGGGGGTATTTTCAATTGGATCTTGCAGTATTTCCTCTATCAGTTGTTGCGGGGACTTAAGTATGTGCACTCTGCAAATGTTCTGCACCGCGATTTGAAACCAAGCAACCTGCTTCTTAATGCAAATTGTGATCTCAAGATCTGCGATTTTGGCCTTGCAAGAACCACATCAGAGACTGATTTCATGACTGAATACGTGGTAACCAGATGGTACAGAGCTCCTGAATTGCTGCTTAACTGCTCAGAGTATACTGCGGCCATTGATGTTTGGTCTGTGGGTTGCATCCTCATGGAAATCGTTACAAGGGAGACACTTTTTCCTGGCAAAGATTATGTTCAACAGTTGGGGCTTATAACTGAGGTATCTCCCTTGATATGAGTTCCTTATACTTTATTAAGATATACTAGCAAGTTTAGCTCCTATAAATGATGAAAAATGGAGGCACTGTATTGGACAGAATGCAGACATGTAACGGATCTTCATTGACGACTTAGCTTTGCCTTGATTGGTGTGATTTTCATGAATTCATCTTCTCATAGTTGTCATCAAAACCAGCTTTTAGGATCCCCAGATGATTCGGATCTCGGATTTCTGAGGAGCGATAATGCCCGCAAGTACGTGAAGCAACTTCCACACGTCTCAAAGAGGTCCTTTTCCCAGAAGTTCCCGAATGTTTCCCCCTTGGCTATCGACCTTGCAGAGAAAATGCTGGTATTCGATCCTAGCAAGCGGATAACAGGTACAATTCCTCCGGAATCATTTCCATGAATTCTTCTCGCTTGCTTTCGGAATATAGTCTTGATATATTGTGACGTGTGTCAAGTCGAGGAAGCTCTGAACCATCCATATCTCTCAAGCCTCCACGAGATCAACGAAGAGCCCACTTGCTCATCTCCTTTTGTCTTCGATTTCGAACATGCATCCTTGAACGAGGAAGATGTCAAGGAGCTTATATGGTTGGAGTCTTTGAATTTCAACCCGGACGAGAAGTCGGAATGATCGTGCAGCTGCACGTCCCATCTGTCCACCGGAGATGTTTTGTTGCGCTGTCGACGCAGAGTGTATGTATATCCATATACGATGAGATTTGGGGTGCGAGAGTAAAATAGAGATTCAGTTTGTCTTCCATTGGTGGTGGTGGTGTGGCATGATAGCTTGCTCACGGACTCACCATAAGGAAGCGGCAATCGATCGAGTAGGGCGTTGTCCTTGTTGCCGCGGGGCATGAGAATTGACGGTGTTTGCGTTGTGATTGTTGTTGTAAGACTGGGTAAATGAGGAGAAGAGATATTTGGTGTGTACAGTGATTGTGTTTCTTGGGAGGGAAGAAAGGCCTTCTTCCTTCTACTTGATATGTTTCTGGAAGTATACTGTAGAAAGTCTGTTTTAAGAGTTTACTTATAGTGGGATTTGAATTGTTTTTTGAAGGACCGTTGATAATGGTAAAAATTAAAGTGAGAAAGAAATATACGAACTCGGCTGCGGGGTTGGGCTGTTGATTACGAAATATAGCAAAGAAAAAGAAAAGGAGGAGAAAAAAAGAAAAAAATAGAACTTTTACAGAAGATAGGCTTTATTTAGGGGCAAAATGAGCGAAAATGAGAAAAAAATAAAGTTCCAGAAAAAGAAAAAAACAAAAAGGAAAACATGGAAGAGAGAGACAGAGAGAGAGAGAAAGAGAGAGAACGACAGGATGACATCACGGAGATCGAACCTGTCTTTAGCTCCTCCACCAACTCGGCCCAACCACCCCGTAAAATATGACATAGTTTTCGAAGGACCAATCAACACTCAACACGTGGCAAAGGCGGAGAACCCATCCCACCATTTTAGGACGTGTTTATTTCGCAGAAAATAAAAGATTTGAAAGTTCTCTTTTCTAAAATTAATTACTTGTGTCAGTGTCGAAAGACATATATTGAGTCGGTCAATGTATGAGTAATAAGCTAATAGAAATACATTACTATTATATAGGAAGGAAATTGAATTTTATCGTTTATTTGGACGGTATCTTGAGTTTTTTCTATAATCTTGTGTCTCTATTAGATCTAAAAAATGCATTTTGTGAGGCAAGCGAGAACTTCTGCTCAAATTTCTAAAGAATTATGATGGGTTAAGAAAATTTTGCTATAGTGATAGCATGGCAACTATTTGATATCATGTCAATTGCGGAATTTTGAAAATCGATTTGTATCTTTTATTTTTTATTTTTTTTGGTAAAGAAATATATCTTTTATTTTGGTGTTTCATAAATTTCACAAAATGTTATATTATCACGACATTGACACGAACTTAAATATATTTATTAATAAAAAATACCAATTCGTAAGAAATGATCTTTTCTTAATTTCGAGCCCGTTGGTGGGCTTAAAACCATATATATATTTTTTTATCTTGAGCACGCATTTTCAAGCTGTCATCTGGAGAGCCATCACCAAACGACGACGTCCCACGAGCGGGCGGATCCCAGTAGCAGTCCCCCGAACCGCAGCGCGCCACGTGGCGAGCCGCGATCTCGACGGTCTCGCGGGATCCACGGAGCGCGCGCGGTCCCTCCCGACTGCCCTCCTCCTCCTCGTTCCTTCGAGCTTTTGATACACTGTCCACGTCGACTCCGCCCCGCCCACGTAGGACGGGCCCACAATCACACGTGGACCACGGAGCCGCTGCGCACCTTCGCTTGCGACACGTCAGAGCGCCTCCCCCAAAAAAATCTAGCTCCCCCCCCCCTATTCCTCTTCTCTTCTCTCTACTCTCTGCCTCTCTCTGCCCTGTCGCTTCTCCTATCTGGAACCAGGAGAAGAGCTCGCTCGCAGTCTCCACCGCCAGTCAAACTCACTCTCTCCCCTCGCTGAAGTTCCTTCTCGCACGCACGATGAAGCAGCTCGCGCGGAGCGAATGATTCGCCGCTCGTCTGGCCTGCTGGAATTCGTGTGCTTTGAGCTTCGGATTGTGGATTGCCGTATCCGTTTCTTCAATGGGGGGTGCTGATCTAGGTCCTCTTCCGCTGCTGCATCGGGCCTCGGGAATGGAGGTGTTGGTTCGCTAGGGAATCGGAGGAGGTAAGCTTTGCTTGGCTTTCGAAATCTTTCTGATTACTCAGCGTCCAAGTAGGTTCCGGTTCGATGGTGTTCCGAGCTCTCTTGAGGTTTTTCGGATGCCTCTGTCTTCGGTTTTGGGTATCAGGTCCTTAGCCTTTGTTCGTTTTGGAAAAGACCGTGGCCTTAGCGATCTGATAGAGCGAGATTAGTTTCGTTTTGGTGCCGCGGTCTCGCGGACGTGGAGTTGGGAGGATTGGGATCGTGGTTAGGTTTTTTTTTTCTTTTTGTTTCGAGCTGCTCTGTTCTTTCTTAGCTGCAGAGGCTCGTTCTTGTTTGGTTCCGTACCTTAGTCAGACGTGCTTGTGCGCCTTATGTGCATAGGCGGCTTGGATGCTGGGAGGTGGTTTTTGTTTTTGAGGTCGGTGAGAGGAGATTTCCGTGGTCAATGGCGTATTTCATCGGCCCTGCAGAGTATGTTACAGAGTATGCCAGGGCCTTCGGGCTCGAGGTGTCTGTCATTAAGTTCAATTATTAACTGGAAGTGTGGATGTTACTGTCCTTCCTCATCATTAAGGGTATATTGATATGTATCAGTGCTGAAATCTCCATTATGGCACACAGAAGGGCGAGCAAGTCATCAATGTGTAGTCGGTCGAAATAAATGATGTGGATGACAAGCATACCTGATCCATTATTGTGTACTTGTCTGGGATGACTTCTCCTTGGTGTGATTATATTGATCAGTATTGACAGCTTGCAGCAGGTTTGCTGCTATCATTTGATGACTAGAGTTTCCATCTATGAATATGACAAGTGAATATTACGATTGTCTTCTGCCACTGTTGCTTGTGAGATATTTTATCACACACGTGGATTGTTCCTGGCTGTTAGATTTTGAGGGTTGCTCTGAAGTTTTTGTTTCCCCTTATTGTATGATGAGAAAGTTTCTGCTTGTCGTCATCTCCAAATATTTTCAATTATGGGTCCAGTTATTGCTTTTACTTCTCAGACGAATTCAACCTAAATGAGTTGCTTCATTGTTTTACGTGCACTTTCTATAACTCCCAACATCGTCACTGGATGCAGTTGGCTTTTGGATCAGGCTTTTTTTCGTCTTTAGCATATAATAACCACTGATGAGTGAAAAACCTGCTGGCTTAAATAAAGATTTCTTTTGTTCTTTTCTATTTGCCTCATTTTTTTACAAGTAGTTGTTGGATTTGGAACTCCATCACTAGGTTTGTCTTGCAGACAGTAACTTCTAACGGACGCCATGCATGAGTTATATGGTCAATCGAGCTATCAGGCATTTCTAGTTGCTGTTGATTTTGAGTCCAGTTGATGGGGGCTCTACCAGTGGACAATGACGGTGGCAATGATAGGGCGTCCGTTGAACAAAGCATTCAGCACCATGAGCAGAATGTAGGAACCAATGGAATTCTGCATGAGGAGCAATGTCGGAATTCATCTGAGGAAGACAATTCCAGGTCTAATGATGTAGTGGGATATGGTAACGGTTATCCTAGTTTGGATATTCAGGCACATGATGCTTTTCGAATAGAGCCACAACAGCCCCAGGGGCCACAGCAGCCTCATGGGCCTATGGTACTATGGGAGAGGTTCCTCCCCATCAAGACAGTTAAGGTTCTTCTTGTCGAAAACGATGATTCAACACGGCAAGTTGTTAATGCACTGTTACGGAACTGTGGATATGAAGGTTAGCGCTGGTTTGATATTCACATGAACATTCAAGCTAGTGGCAGTAATTTCACTGTTATTTCTGTGACATTTTTATAGTAAATTGCATCCTCATGTTATTAATTGATTACGTGCATGTGTACTGAACTGAAAATATGGGTTTGACACGTGATCTTAAAATGTTTTCTTTGTTTATCTTGTTAATCAGTTGACCGCAAGATCTCATTTATGCACTTTTTTAAGGATATTCCACTTTCCTTCTAGAGCTTTTAGGATAGGATAGACAGTAGACACGCACGCGATTCCATATTTCTTGTTTAAAGGACTTTCTTGTTGTGTGAAAGAATCTCTTACTGTCATTCCTTTCGCGATTCTTTTAGTCCCAATGCACTTAAGCTGTAAAGTTTTAAGGTTTTAAATCTGGCATATGGTGTATTAGGTTCGTGTTCATCGAGGGAATGTTTGGTGGGATTGAGTTTGCCTGTTTATCTTTCCCAATGGCCTGTGATATTAAGCGGGGGTTGAAAAACCTCTGATTGGGGATTCATGTTTATTGCTAATGCTCTAAAGTGTCTCATTTTATGGGATCTTCAATTTATACTACGATTGATTATCCTGACCGAAATCAGACTTTTTGTTGGAACAGCCTTGGCTTTTTTTTACCAAATGAACCCTCAGTGTACTCTGACCTTTTCCTTCAGACCTTTTATATTCAATTTGTCTTGGCAGTTACTGCTGTTGCAAATGGTATTCAGGCGTGGAAGACCCTAGAAGATCCAACAGATCAGATTGACCTTGTCTTGACAGAAGTAGTCATGCCTTTGGTATCGGGAATAGGTCTTCTTAGCAAGATTATGGGCCACAAGACTTTGAAGAATATTCCAGTAATAAGTAAGAATTACTTCACTATAAATGGGCAGTTTGATATGGTAAAGCTTTCCACGACTATGATTGCTGTTTTAATGCTTTTGAATATTGCACCTAATGAGCTACTCTTGCAGTGATGTCTTCTCATGATTCTATGGGCATAGTATTTAAATGTCTGTCAAAGGGTGCAGTTGACTTTTTGGTGAAACCTATCCGAAAGAATGAACTTAAGAACCTATGGCAGCATGTGTGGAGGAGATGCCACAGTGTGAGTTACAGTTCATCTTTTGCGATAGTCGCTCTATTTTAACTTCTTAACTTGTTTGCCAGTTTAGCATAGGTGAAAATAGTGCCAATAAGGACTATTACCATAGGTTAAAATAGTGTCAATAAGGACTATTACCATAGGTTAAAGTAGTGTCAACAGGGACTAGAAGCAGAAGGAGCTCTTCTTAGGAAGGGCATGTCTTCTCTCCTCTCAGTAGGATGGCAAAATCTTGCATGGACCTTGGTCCGCTTGGATTGGGTCAATGACAACTGTTGCACGTGGGTCCCATTAAATGGAACAGCTGTACCCCGGTCCGTGGACCTCGGTCTGCACATGAATTTCCCTAGTAGTTTTTCTGTTGTTTGACATTTTCGGTATGATGGATTTGTCTATCTGATCTTTTAATGTTTATCCTGGTTCAGTTGGCTATATTGAATGAAATATTATTGCTGCAATTTCCTGTTTGTCATTGTGTTAAGTATCATCTTTTCTCAGTCTAGCGGCAGTGGAAGTGAGAGTGGGACAAACACCAGAACGTTCAAGGAATTGAGAAGCAATGATGATTCTGAGACCAATAATGGTAGCAGCGAAGAGCAGGATAATGGAAGTAATGGTTTGAGCATGCAGAATGGAAGTGATGATGGAAGTGGCACTCAGGTAAATTTGCATGTGGACCGGAAAAAGCCTGACATGATAAGAAGTTCTCACATCTGTTCCTCATGCGTGGTATGTATATCTAGCAATAAGGCACTGATTTTGGGGTTTCTTGTTTCATAGAGGCATCATTCTCTCGTGGCTATGGTGCCTCAAGGCGTATAGAACGCCTTTCTTTTCCTAATGCTTTTCAATGAGGAAGGAGCTGATCATAATTGAATGAGTTGAACCCTTGCTGAGTCAAGTAGCTCAAATTATTCGTTGCATCGTTTACTCCAGTTGAAATTAGACTTAGAGAGCTTCTCTTAAGGTCTAAGTATGTAATCAATAGTCGCTGTTTATTTCTTATGTGTCCTTGATGAGCATATGACATACTGGGAGAAGGTCTAGGATTTGGATGCCAATGGGCAGATTTGGGAGCAGAAATTAGTTGCACGGCGAACAAGTAGGATCGGGACTTGATGTCCACTGGATTTTTGCATCTGCCTATTATCCAATGGCTACACCAGGTCCCATGTCTACAATGGATGATGAGAGATAACATCCTCATATATTTACATTTGAAAAAAAAGAACATTATCGAACTGTCTCTATTAAATTATAGTGATTGTAGTAGCTGGACTGCAGTGCTTTAAGATTGAGGCAGTTGTACCATGATAATTGTGGGAAGGAGGAGGAGGTTGGGGTGGGGGGGGGATAAATTTACTCAATGTCTATCTCACAAAAGAAACTCATATAGAATTTAAGTATTGCTAAAACTAACATTGGGAAAGCAGTATTCCTGTCGTTAATTGAGAAAAATAGAGTCAAAACTTCCACAGAGTATCCGTTCAAAACAGTAAAAAGTTGTTGAGTTAGATTCATTGTTGACTCAAAACATGGTGCAGTTGCATAACAAAGTACAATGACTTATTCAAAAATAAGAAGGGTTCATTTTTTTTTACTTTTGGTTTATGCTTCTGTTTCTTTCAACTTAATTTGCTTTTCCACCAATGTCTAAAATACTATTCAAATTCCAAAACTGTGAAAATTTATACGTGCATCTACTCATCAATATTTGCACTCTGTGAAAGTTCCAAGTGTTTCGGATTTAAAAAAGAAAGTCAAACTATGTGAGTTGCAAGAATTAAACTAAGCAAAAAAGTTGAAAGTAAATGTCAATCCAAATGGACTTGTAGCCACTTGGTATAACGATAGCAACACTATAGATGCTTGGAAATTTTTTCATGATTTGTTAAAAAAATACATTATTCTGATTATTTAAGAGCTAGAATGAGGATTACCTTTGGGAGGAGCATTCAGTCTTCAGGTTGGTTGCATATTTGTCTTGTTTTGTGTGTGTGTGTGTGTGAGAGAGAGAGAGAGAGAGAGAGAGAGAGAGAGAGAGAGAGAGAGATCTGTTGTTACTAAACCATAAGAGAAATGCATGACGAAAAGAAAAACAAGGAAAGACAGAAATTCAAGGCTGCATTGTACTTAGACATGTGTAGTGCAGTGAGTGGGGGGACCACTGTTGATCCATTCTTAATCCAGTTAGTTATCTTTCTGTTCCCTCCTTTCTGTGCTGAGGATGCATCCTACTAACCTAGGCATAGCTATGTCATGGAAGGGATTTTTCCTGCAAGTAGAATATAGAAAACAGGCTCAAGCAACTCATAAAGTTCTCTGGTTAGATGGTGAGTATCCTAAACGAGGTTTTCATAGCCTCTCCAATCCACAATAATCAATTTTTTTTTTTGGTTAAAACACAATAATCAATTTTGGAATTTAGTAAAGAGAAGAATCTTTCAATATCTTAATTTCTCCTATCTCAGGACATCTTTAGACTTCAGAATATCTTTGGTTGAGTTTGCTTGAAATGAATGTTGCATTTGAATAAACGAATAACTGGGTAAGATGGGAGTAAGGCACGGGTGGATAGGTCAAACATTAGATTGTTCGCAATTGCAGGTGAGGGAAATGGGAACTGTGTCGTGTGCTTAATGTACACACGCATGCCATTCCTTTACTACCAAGCAATCTCTTGGGGTTGTAAATTTTGTACACTCATCCAAGCATGCCTCCATATTGCCCATACTGTCTTCTTAAATGTGTGATTGCCTTCTTTTAGCAAGCTTAAAAACTTCTTTGCAGAAACTACTGTCAAAGGATTTGGTTTCAACGGGTGCAAGCTATCAGAAGTGAGAAATCATTGTGACGCTTCAGTGCAAAACGATATACAATCACAAAAATAGCAGGCTGCATCTAAGTTTGTTGTTCTTTTTTCTTTAAAGTCCAAATGATGGAACCCGATGTAGGTCATCATGAGTGATCTTAGGTTTTCTCCATATACGTGGGCCCACATACCACAATCTTAGTCCTTTTAATATTATTGATATTTGGTGCAATGAAAGCCCTCTTCTTTAGTCTAAAAATAAGTAGAGAGCTAATGCAATAGTCTGTGCTACCTCTTTGTTGACTTTTGCATCGAAAAACGTTCCATATAATCTATAGCGCCATGCTCATTAGGATGCATGGAAAAACTTTTATGCTGCTTTTACTCAGGAGGATGTAGTATTTTAGGGGAAGGACTAAAAAGGTGATCTTACTGGCATGTATGGATTGACTTTTACTTTTCCTTTCATCTAGATCTTGCATCGTATGCACTTTGATTTTCTTACTCCAAAACACCTGAAACTTTCACAACAGATTAATGTTGACATAGATCGGAGTATAATTTTTCATAATCTTTTGACATTTGATATGGCGGGAAAGCTAAAAAGTAGTACTTTTTGGTTTTGCTAAAGTGTAAACAGACGCATTCCGACCAGATTCAGGACCTATCACGAGAATGTTTTTTGCTCAACTAGTAGTACACCAGAGATGTGTAGTTCGACAACTAAGGGATAGTGGCTAAGATTTGTTACTAGTCCCTATGAGCAGCGGCATGGTGGATGACCTTTTGATTCATTAAGATTGCTGTTCGCTTTAGCATGGGAAGACCAAATTCTTAATAATCACTACACCTTGCAGACTAAAGAGATGCCTTTAATTTTTTCTTTTTCTGTTGATAGCAAAGAAAAGGCTGAAAATCTTAAACAGTATAAGCATCAGGTCAAAAGACTCGGATTATGGTAGATCTAAGTTTTTTATTACTATTTCAGCTTATTAATGCTCCATCTTCTCAGAGTTCATGGACAAATAAGACGGCCGAAGTTGACAGCCCTAAACCAGTATCACCTTCGAATGAATGGGCAGATGCTCCTGATAGCACTTGCGCTCAGGTGGTTTATACTGGGGCAGAAACACTCAAAATGGACGAAGAAGAACCAGGTACTAATGAACATTAGCAACTTGAAGTAAAAAAACTCCTTGACATCTGTTTGGTCATGTTCTCATCTACACATTTCAATCTTGTAGGCACTGCTGGAATGGGCAAGGATGGAAAAAGAGCCTCTAGATGTCAAGATTCTAAACATGGATATCAGCATGAGAGATGTCAAGATTCTAAACCTGGATATCAGCATGAGAGATGTCGAGATTCTAAACAAAAATATCAGCATGATAGATCCGAGAATGCATCCTCCATTATAGAACCTAAACCATTTGATAAAGGACAATTGGGGCTCGACCTTGACTTAGGTGGCAAATCTAGAAATAAAGAAGCCAATTTGACATGTGGAACAGCCAATTGCCCAGATGCACAGACTGAAAGTACAGTTTTTGACACCAGAGATGGTATTTCCAGAATCTCACATGCAAAAGCAAAAGCTGACTGTGATTCTAAAGAACTTCCATCACTTGAACTAACACTTAAAAGGCTGGAAGGAGTGGGCGATTCTGGAAAAAGTGCCCTTGGTGATCACAAAGTTTTGAGGCATTCTGGCCTATCAGCATTCTCCAAGTAAGAAGGAAACTTCTGGATTCAACTCATCTAAGCTGTTTTGCAGATCAGGATAAACTTCTTGTTGCGATGTTTTTGTTTTTGCAGGTTCAATGCAACCTCTTCGGCGAATCAGGTAACTTGTCTAGCTTCTAAGTTGATGTACCATGTGATTGCTGTACTGGAATCTATATACATGCCTGCATATTATTGGCACGAAGAAACTGGTGTGCAGCAGACTAGACTAAACAAGCCTCCACACCAGTGCTACTTTTAGCTAAGATGTTAACAGCGTCTCTCTGTTCAAGTTTACTTATAGTGACTGCTGTCTTTACTTATAGTGACTGTTGTCTTGGTGATGATCACGTCCACTGTGGAGCAGGGTCGGGCAGGGACTACTGGAAGCTGTTCTGCATTTGATAATTGTTCAGTTGCAGTAAGAATGGAGAGCGACTTTCCTTCTCGTTCACTTGGTACTCCTCCATATCGTCAGTCTAACACGAGTAGCAGCAACAATGAATTTGTTTCGAGTAGTAAAACTCCTATAAAGCCAGAAGTAGTAGTATCAACTTTCAAATCTTCGGAGTCTTCCGCCTTTCAACCAGTACAGCATGGTTTTGTGTCTTCATCTTGGCAAGAGCTGTCTGGAAGGGCAAACGATGCTTGTTCTAACACAATCCAACCACCGTCAACCAGTCCACGTCAGCACATTCATATCCGGTACCACCATCACCACCACCACCACCACTATCATCATCATCTCGACAGCTTGCAGCAGCAGCAACAACAACAACCTGACCACAAGGATCTGTCACTCAAGAACATGGCAGGAGCAGCTCCACAATGTGGATCATCAAATGCATTCCAAGATCATTTAGAAGGTAATACTGGGAACTACAGTGTAAGTGGGAGCGTCTCTGGGAGCAATGGGAATACTGGAAGTAAAAGTGTGCCAAATGGTGGAGAGAGTGATAAGGTAAAGGATGATGGAGTTGCTGGACATACTGGAGATGGTGGTGTTACTGAGAATGTTAATGGTGGTGGACCAGATGAAGAGCGAATTGCATTGAGGGAGGCAGCCTTGTCCAAATTTCGACAGAAGAGGAAGGAAAGATGCTTTGAGAAGAGGGTAATGAGCACTCTTTCTAGTTCTTTGCTGTGAAGCAACATAATTTTGATCATAGACCTAAGCTGCTGTATAATCCTTTAGTGAACCAATGATAATGCTTTGAATCTAATGACTTTGTAGCGCTTAACTTGCTTCTGCTTTTATGGAGAAAAAATGTTTGTTTGTAGGAAAAATTACTCTTTCGTCTATGTACTGTCACATTTTTTTTCTAATCGAGATTTTATACTTTTGATTTGTGTAATCAGTCCTTTTACTTTAGCGAATTTCTAATCAACTCCTTTGGACACCAAATCCAGTCAAATTCAGCTGACGAGGCTGTAGGGCAAGTCCAAGGTATGCTGCGGATAGAGTATCTGGATGCCAATGTGGATGTGCGTTGAATAATTTAGGCAATGGATACAACGTCATAATATGATGTGAATATAACTTAGCAAATGTGGATGCCCTAGTGGACGCTCCCATTGGAAAAATTTTGTCCACATCACACTATGACATCGTCCAATGGCCAATGCAGCTAGATTTGGGAGAATTTAGTGTCGAATGGATTTGATTACAAAGTTTGTGAAAATAGAATGACTTGATTAGACAAATTAAAAGGTAATTTCACTTGATAAGAAAATGCATGAAAGTACATGCATAGAAAGTAGAATTTTTACTTGGTTATATGTAAGTTTCAGAATCCACCGTGCTTGATATACAAATATCTCCAGACCTGAGAACCATCTTGCTTATTTTGTGAAGTTGACTATAATCCTCTACTGTTGGTGCTTGCATGTGAGCTTTGTATTAAGCTTTGTTGTAGACTGCTGGTAGCTCACATGGCATTCATAGAAGCTATCACTGGGAGAATGATGACTTCATGAACCTCGTGGATGCTCTCTGTTCTTACCAGTGTCTCCTTGTGTTTTGTTCTCCAGGTTCGTTATGAAAGCAGAAAAAAGCTAGCAGAGCAGCGACCTCGGGTGCGGGGACAGTTTGTTCGGCAGATAACGTATGAAATCACAATCACAAGAAATGATCTCTTTGCTCTAAATGTCATGCTTTAGCAAGAAGCTGAAATAGTAATCTCTTATTGCTGGTTCTGCAGGTCTGACAGCAAAGCGGGCGAAGACTGCCAGAGCAACGACTCGATCTCAAAGGACAATTCTTGCGACAGTGTTCTATGACAGAAGGAAGAATGCATGTTGATGGTCGATCATTGTTGTTCAGAGTGCGAAGGCATGTATGAATATGAACCTTTACACTGGCCTTGTCTTTTACCAAAAGATGTTTTAGTCTTGTTTTGGAAATCAAGGTTTGTTATGAAAACTGTAAGAATCAACTGAACTTCAAACATATCTTGTATCTGGGAAAGGAGATTACGAGCAGATAAGACTTGTGGATTCCAAATAATTTCACATTGGTAATGTTTTCCTTTGGGTTCTTCATCTAGTGAGATTGACACGTGACAGATCCTGTCGTGGATAAGTTCGATAGAAGTTGATTGAAAACGCAATAGCCACGACCCACGTCATGTGTGGTCATCAAGTCATCTTTGTCGGTTTACCTATGCCGGAATAATCACATGTCAATCCTTACCAAAAAAAAAAAAATTATCACATGTCAATCTGTGAAACTGCAATAACCGTTAAGTGAACGTTAAATATACCCAGGCGATGTGTCATAGAAATGGTAACAATAATATGTTCTTCTTTTAGTTGGTTCCTTGTCCAAGTCACGGGCCATGTAGAGCTCTTTCAACAGTAGACAGCACTAATTAGAATGTTTCACCAGGTTATAGCCCTTTCCTGCAATTAAGGATGCTGAGTTGGATTCTATCCGGTTGCGTCATTTGTCAAAAACTTGTTCGCTTTGGCAGCCTGAGAAAGAAGAAAAACCTGGGCACGACGTGCGCGGTCAGGCACGTAGGGGTGGACAAAGTGCTGTCGGAACCAGCCTAGGTCGACAACACAGTTCAAAGGGCTTTTGATTGTCGAGAAACAATCTCGGCTGTACGTCCCCATTTTTCCAGAGCCTTAATTATCCCAAGCCAACACGCGTAAGCATATCAGCCACGCCTTTTTGCAGAGGCTTTGATGAACAAAGACAAACTTGTCACGTCTTTTTGACCAATTTTCCTGAAACAGCAGAAAGGAGGGGAGGTGTTCACGGCAATCTGGCCGAGAAAGGTACAGCACAAAAGAGAGCGTCGATGTCACCACGTAGGGACAGCTTTGAAAACATAGAACTTGCATATCCACAAGCTTTGAGGGCTACAAATTCACTTTGCCCCAATTTAAGGGTTTGCTTATTTCGCGATAAATATAATTGCTTTTTGAGAGGTTTTTTTTCCAGTTTCTTTTCAAGTTAGAAAATTCTTTTTCTTAATTTTAAGCGTACATATTTTCTGTAATCATAAGTGATTTTCTGTCAACCAATCATTTTAACGAACATACCCCGTAAGTTCAATTTCATAACTTTGACGTCCTTTCTCTTTCCGGTTCAACTGATCACTCGGTGTCAAAGGAAAGATCTCTCCCTCAAGATCTAATTAGCTCTACACGATGATTGCACTGATTACATCACTCCAACGTAAACCCACCTAAAATATTTTGTCCTTGTACGAGAACAAGACGTCGATATCTCTAAAAACACTAATGGAGCTTCTGACCTGTCCACGGAAGCTCCAGACGTATAAAGTTGTTTTGGAAAACTGAAAAAACGGTTTGGACCCTTTTCGGCTCCCCGATGATTATCTCCAACGAGCGACTGGGTTCGCGACACGTGCGCGTGCGCTGCCAAGAGCTCTTGTTGGTTTCCATGTGTCGCGAAGTTCATGGTTCATAAACAAAGGCAGTGCGAAAGCGATCAAAGCACCTGTCGGGTCGTGATAAGGGCTTTGGGCACCGGCCATGGTCGCCCTTGGTGACAGACGGGCCACTAATTGTGCACCAATTGGCATGGCTGACGGGGCGATCTGTCGAGGTCGTTTTCGTGTTTGAATTTTGCTCCATTATTAATTTGATGGTTCGATATTGAAAGTTCTTTCAAAATGGAAGTTTTGGGTGTGTTGCCATTATAAGCTCGTCATTATCATTCTCTAACTAAATTTAGGGTATGTTTACACTCAATATATGGATGTCTTTCACAGAAATGGTGACTTATAAGTTTGATGCGTGATATTTTATTATGACATATCCGTACATTCTAGATAGTTAAGCTCACATCTCCCTCTCTCTCTCTCTCTCTCTCCTTCTCCCTCTTTCCCATCATCACAAGTCAAACAAAGAGATAAATTGTTAGGCAATTAGACACGTCGTTTTTATCGATAAATAAGTTGGAGAATACTTGAAACGTAGCAAAGTAGATTATTACAAGTATAAAATGCAAGAATTTGAATTTTAGTGATATAAAGGAAAGTTATCAAAGTGCTTGATGATGGGGTTATATCGCAAACCGAATCAGAACAATCACGCAAAGAATAGAAGAAAATTAAATACTGCACGAGTTTACCCAGGTCTCGAATAAGGTTACGTCTTGCAAAGGAATTCCACTATGATTTAGGTTTACAACCATAACTACTCGTTACAATGATCTCTCATATAAATACTATATATATATATATATATATAACTATAACTATAACTTAAAATGGGCCAAAAGCCCAAGCATATTCGAATTCCTTTAATCCCGCAACAAACTGACCAGCAAACCCGATGTTGTTTCAGGGGCGCTGCTCTCAAGCCCTCGCCCGCTCATCAGCAAGCAAGGCCGCCGATATCGCTCTATTTTTCCTCCTTTTCTTCTATTGTTAATATAAGAATGTGTTTGTTTTGGTGAAAGTGCTTTTTCAGAAAGTATTTTCTGGATTTTCATCCGTTTGGTTCTTCGAAAATGATTTGATCAACGGAAAATACTTTCCGATCAACACAAATATCATGTTTAAATTTAGAAAAGTGAATTTCCTTATCTAAGAAGGTAAAAACATTTTTCGGAATTGTTCATCTTGAATTTATTAATATTTTTTATTTTCTTTTTAAGATGGAAAACATTCATGTATTTTCTTTTCTTAATAAAAATAATTTAAAAATAACAAGTAATTTGAAATAATTTAAAAAAATACAAATTTTTTTTTTATAATTTTCATTATCAGATTTTCCTCACCAAACAACTGAAAATACTTTTCAAGTCTTTTTTAGGTTTTAGCCTAACACCGAAAAATGAACTTATTTTCCTGGAAAATGATTTCCCATAAAATACTTTCCAGAAACGGTATATTTTTCGTGAAATAAACGCACTCTAAAATAACATTTCCCTAGGCAAGTTTGCAGAGAATGTTTTAATTTCCTGTTTCGGTCACTTTCCATCCCTTAATCACGCTCATCTCAATCGACGTCAATCCATTTCTGCTTGATCTCCAGATTCGTTTGCGAGGATCACGCTCATCTTCTCCATTTCCATAGCCACGGAGGGAAGAAACCGGTGAAATGTCGACGAGGCTGTCCTGGAGGAAGTTGACCTCCAAATCCGTATAATCGTCTTCAGCTGCTCCACACCCATCTTCTCCATCTACAGAGCCACTTCTCTCTTCGCAGCCGCCATCGCTCTCCCTCTCTTCTTCCGTGAGCAAAATAATATTTCAGTTCGGTCCAGTTCGGTTCAACACAAGGAATTAGGAACCACACCGGTTCTCTCGGAAGTCACCCGGAACCAACCGGTTCATACTGGTTCCACATTGAATTGGGACCGGTGCTCACCCCTAATTCAGACACCCTGATTGACGATGGCTTTGAAAATGCTTAACCAAAGGCAAAGATCTTCATCGAAGCTCAGGCCTATTAGTTCATAAAATTCGTGATGACAGTAAGGCTAAACTTCGTGGCTTCGTGAACCTCTCTTACAGCCTTAGAATCGACTCTTTCTCTCTCTGTCGTCTTTCTTTTTGACTAAAACGAATTCCTAAAGTGATTTGAAATCTTAAGATATTCTCCTCATTAACGTATTTACAAGAATCTATGACGATGGATTTTGTTGTTGGAAAAGCAAATGACCCTTCTTGTCTTTTGTGGCGGTGGTGGAGTAAAATAAAGTTGACTATTGACCCGTTCAAAGGTCAAAATATGTGGACGGTAATTTTTTGGCCCGGCTGGCAGCACAGGAAACCGCGTGCTTCCGTGGCTGACAGCGGTGTGAATTAAAGTTGAGAAAAAAAAAATTGAGAAGAAAAGCTGGATGTGGCGAATCGCCACTTCAAACTGAAGATAAAATTCGGTTGAGTTACTCGTGAATAGTTCAGATTCGATTCGACTCGATTGACGATTGTCGAACTCGAGCTCGCTAATTATTAACTCGACCGATCTATGGCCTAACAAAAATTCTTACCGTTATCAGAATATATTCATAAAAAGTCCTCGAGAGATGGATTTTATGTATGATATTTGAGCATGAGGTGAAGTTTCGGATTCCTTTACGATGGATTGAAATCGAGTTGTGTTCTAGTGTCCGATTTTCTATTTGAGATGAGCTCAAGCCGATCGGTTAAGCTTGAGTTAAGTCTTGGGTCCTAATCACGTGAGATTAATTGAGGTTGAGATTGACACTGTATTGGCTAAATTTGAATCGATTCATGTCATATTTGAAATCAATTTGTACACAGGAGGTTTTAAATTCAGATAGCTTACATGTGTTGGGTCATTTTGTTCTACCTTAGTTGGTCCGTCCATGCTTAGGTCAATGGGTTCTCAGCTTCTCATGTCATATCTCGGGTTTTATTATGTTTGATGTGGATTGAGTCCGCTTCAAATAATGCCGGATCGCAAGTGTGATTTTCTCCAATTCCGCCTTTAATCGTTCGTGTCAAGATCCAATATCAACACATTCAGGGGGGGGTGCTCCACTTTTGGATTCGATTCGCACCGATATTGAATCCGATTCATCTAGAGCCCGGATTGGGTCGGTCTCAAATTAATCAAAAGATGTGATTTTCTCGATTAAGGGTCGTTTCGGGTCCGTTCGATTTTCCAAACCAACCGAGCTATCGGGCCATTCTCTGTGCACCAAACTCCCGGTTGTCGGGTCGGGTCGGGAATCATCGGCTTCTGTAAATGTGAATGAATTCGGGTCGGTGCGTTTTAAATGTGAATGAATTCGGGCGCGGGTCCCGCGCTTTGGCAAACTTCGAAAAAGGTTGACTTGAGAATTAGATATTTTAATCAGATCAAACGGTGGTGGATCGGTCATCAGGGGATGGGGTCAATGCAAAGATGGTTGGAGCTCGCAGTGATTTATAATTAGGCAATTAATGCCCCCCACGTCACCATTTGTGGTTGATCAATTATGACCGGACAAAAACACCCTGCCTACCAAAAAAAAAAAAGAAGAGAGAGAGAAAATTTGAAATTAAAGAATTTTATTTTTATGTTTAATAATACAAGTATCTCTATTTCCCAATTCGATATTTGATCGATCGAATGGAAAGCACGCTCTTGACATGCGGACTAGGGTAGCCCGGTCTGTTTTTTTTTCGAAGAAAATGGAAATTCGGGGCGTAAATAAATGGATCAGACATTGATTGGATTTCAACCGGTCGGTGAACATTAGGTCATCTCTTTAAGTTATAGTAAGTACGCTTTAGAAATCAAAAAACTATCTTCCTCGTCTATTTTTGTCATTAATAAATATTAAAAGTTATTGTGACTTCATGCTCTATTATTGCTATTCCGTTGGTAGTTCGACGTACAAATGATGAAGAATATCGAACGCATAAAAAATTAAGAAGTAATATACAATCTTGTTACACGCAATTAACATAAGATAAAAAGTTTTAGAGTGCATTCAACCTTTTTGAGATCATGTCATAGTTGGATGATCATTGGAATTGCTTTAATCATGTTTCATCGCTTATGGCATGCCCACCAATCACCAAATTTCGCATATCATTTTCGAAGTTCAATTAAAGTGGCATCATTACCACTTATCTAGTTTCATCATGATAATTGAGCCGAAGTTAATCCGAAACATGCATTTAGCGTCTACATGTAAAGGCTCTAAGAAAAAAAATTATAATGCTCATTGTTATAATAGCCAAATAAAAAATCATACAACATGCCAAAAAAAAACAAAAGAAAAAAAACCATAAAATTTTACTAGTTACTTAATTTAAAGTTTGCGACGGACGCATTTTGACTCTTTCTTAACCGTAAACTCCTCAAAATTGCGTAGCGTGCAAAATGACATGTAAATCCACGTTTTAATTTTTTATCTGATGTTTTAATAAATTTATACGCATTTTATTGTTTTGTCAAAAGTACAAACTAGCATGTCCTAGAATCATTCTATAAGTAACTCTTTTCTTTGAACGAGGGAATGTGAAAATTCATACGTACGACGCAGCTAGATTTAATTGACACGAGGAAAATTTCCCATGAATAATCCACACGCGAGAAACAAAAACCAACCCCCCCAAAAAAATTTAAACAGCCCAAAAAAAAAATAAAAAAACCATCCCGAAAATCTCAAACTTCTCTTGCCACTTTTGCTCCCCCTTCTCTCTCTCTCTCTCTGGCGTTTCTTGTTCTCTCTCTCTCTCTCTTCTCCTCCTTGCCTTGTGGGGGACTGCTTCAGCTCCCTCTTGATTGCAAAGATCGTGACGCAGCGAGAGAGAGAAGAGAGAGAGAGAAGAGAGAGAGAGCTTGGTATGGGGTGCTTCAGATGCGGTGGGAAATCAGCGAAGGACCCAGAGGCGGTGCGCAGGCGCCGCAGCAGGAGCAGCAGCAGCACCGCCACCACCAGCAGCAACAAGAACAACGGCAGCGGCGACAGCGACAACCATCATCATTGCTTTGCGAAGGAAGCGGGAGATCGAGCTGCTCCGGGTAAACTCCTTTGAAAAGCCCTGGCGATGCCCCGTCGCGTTTCGTGTCGGGGACGGGAGATTTTTGCCGGTTGTTAAGAGGACTCGGACTTTGGTGGCGCTCTTGCGAGCTGAAACTGAGGGTGTTACGTTTTAAGAATCCGTTCTTGATTCCGTGGGGGTGGATTTCTTGAATTTTCCTTCCGATTCGGTCAAAGTTTTCTCCTGGGTAGATTTCATTGCCGTAATCTTGCATGTTTGGAAGATCAAAGCTTGAACTTGCCCAAAAGAAAGGAAGAAAGAAAGAAAGAAAGAAAGAATGAAAGTTTGAGGGCGAAGTCTTGTTATACTATACTAGCGTGGCTCTTTGAATTCCTCTGAAACTTTTGCTGCTTATTCCATCTGCGGCGGTGCCTTAAGTTGTGTTCATGAGGAAACAGATTTCAAGACTTGATTTTTGTGTTTTGCCTTTTGCTACTTGATAGAGACTGCGAAGGTCGATGCTTGCGGAAATGCGGAAGAATCCGGGGTAGAGAGACACGAGGTCGCGAGAGACGATGACCAGCTGAATATAGATGTGCGGGCTCAGACGTTCACGTTCGATCAACTTGCGGCTGCCACGGGCCATTTCAGATCGGATTGCTTTGTGGGCGAAGGTGGCTTTGGCAAAGTGTATAAGGGGCATATAGAGGGAACTGACCAGGTTGGTTGAGTCAATGTAAGCCTTATACCCCATGTTCTGGCTTCTTATTGCTTCATTAAGTCCGTGCTATTTATCGAGTCTTTAAGAGTTCTGGTACTGAACTTTATCGTGAAAGATCGCCTATGTTGAGGCTGAGGAGGAATGCATTGCTGCTATGTTATACTTCATGTTTATTAAGCTTGATGTTTTGGTGCAGATAAAAAGGTGTGCGTTAGGGCATGTTGTGAACTCTTGGTTTTCTTTGGTTAGTAGGTGGCAAGACATTAATTTTGTCTTGGATTTGGTGCAGGCAGTAGCAATCAAGCAACTCGATCGTAATGGACTTCAAGGAACAAAGGAGTTTATTGTCGAAGTAACGATGCTAAGTCGGGTTGATCACCCTAATCTTGTGAAATTAATTGGCTTTTGTGCAGAGAGAGATCAGAAACTGTTGGTGTACGAATATATGCCGTTAGGATCACTAGAAACCCATCTGCATGGTAAATAACTCTCTTCCAGCCTGCTTATTATGTTGTAATGCTATCATCATTATGATCCTTTGAGTTTTGTCCATAGCGTACATTGATTTTTGTTGCACACAAGTTCTTCACTCTGTCCAATTAGTGTTTTGAATAATCTCCTTTTATGCCTGATCAGACCTTCCGCCAACTAGAAAAGGACTTGACTGGAATACACGAATGAAAATAGCAGCTGGAGCAGCAAAAGGTCTCGAGTATTTGCACGACAAATTGAAGCCTCCTATTATATACCGTGATTTGAAATGCTCAAATATTTTACTCGGCGATGGATATCACCCTAAGCTATCTGATTTTGGCTTAGCCAAGGTGGGTCCAAGTGGGGATAGGACCCACGTGTCAACCAGGGTTATGGGTACCTATGGTTACTGTGCACCAGATTACGCAATGACAGGCCAGTTAACATTCAAATCAGATATCTACAGCTTTGGAGTTGTTCTTCTGGAGCTGATAACAGGAAGAAAAGCGTTTGATCAACTGAAGGAGTCCAAGGACCAGTACCTTGTCGCTTGGGTAAGATACAACTACCTTTCTTTTTCTCTGCTGATAAGTCATAACTGATTTGCCTGACAGACAAAAATATTTCATTTTTTTTTTTTTGGTAAAGCAAAAATATTTCATTTGATTTGCAATATTTCCTTAATTGTACTTATTATCCTTAAATTGTTATATGCTTCTCTCTCTGTTTTTTTCCCCTGAGATACCCTATGTGATCTAGTTTGCATGGAACCTTGTCCCGTTTTATTTTGCTTGATCTTAAGTTCAATAGTCAAGACAGATGTGCAACTTAGTGAAAAAGCAGATTATTTAGCAATGCCTGGAAATCTATTTTGCCTTGGCCAATCTGATAGGATGGTGAAAATTGTCATCATGTACTTGATCTCTTTCATAACTTCTTGAGCCGGGTTACCTAATAGACTACCGAATCTTCTTTGTTGGACTCCAAGTAATGAAGATTAAATACATTATACCTTTGGATGTGCATCTTCTGGTTTTTTGGAAGTTAGGAGACCTTCTAAGGTACATACTCCTTTCCCTTAGACGGAGAAACTTTGAAGTTTTCACAAGCATGAATGCCAAGTAAGAATGAGCTTTTTTTTTTCTTCTATTGTTTTATATTGAAAGTAAGAATGAGCTTACAGAGCAAAACTATTGATGAGAGTCGTCACCTCTCTGACATGTCCTGAATAATTTCTTGAGTGTTGCCTCTATGGCTTAGTCCTTTGTGATTTTATTTTCCATATAATCTGGTTTAAGAGGAAGTTTAATTAGAAAAACGTTCATCAGATGTTGGCCTCTGAGAGTTTTATCCGTAATTGTTGATTGCTCATAGGTGGATCATTTTGATAAACCCTGCACATCTTTTGCTTTTTGGGTATGCTGCATGCTTGTTGGCTGAATCGTCGTGTGATGAAAATATATAGGTAATGTACAATTTACTATGTGTTTGACCAGTACAAAATAGCTTGTATCTGAAGAAAAATGTTGTATAGGAAAAAGAGATTCTAAGCCTAAAATATATTCATGTTCGTGCTTCAAGCTCTCGATTGATATTTTCAAGCTCATTTCTTGAGGATGAGGTTATGGTGGTTGTAAATGCATTTGTGTGTTGATTTTACAACAGAATTCTGTGTCTGATGGACTCCTTAGCCACCTGAGAATATTTTCGTCTTCCTTACCTGTGGACTTGCCTTGAATACATTCATCTCATCCTGCTGGAAACTCTCTTTCGTGAAGCTGATGAAAAACACAATCTAATATACATTGAAACTTTGAAATACATCTAAATGATATGAAAGACGATAGCGTGTGTCTTAGCGGTTTAACTTGACCAACGAGGGTGATGAAATATTGGCCAGGCACGCCCCCTTTTCCGGGATAGGAAAAAATTCTCCCAGATGGCTGACCCAACACTTGAAGGCCGGTATCCTGTAAGAGGCTTGTACCAAGCGCTAGCCATTGCTGCAATGTGTGTTCAAGAGGAACCCTCCATGAGGCCGGTCATAGGTGATGTGGTCATTGCGCTGAATTACCTTGCCTCTCAGAAGTATGAACCGAGTACCCAGCCTGCTCAAAGCTCGGGGATGGCAGCCGGCGGATCATCTTCTAGAACGAGAAGGGAGGACAGATTGAACACCGATGACGATTCGGTCTTTTCATCTTACGGATACCAAAACTAGGAAGACCGCATGACTTTTGGCGTTGTTCATATATGAAAATGCCGACTTGTCTGTCTTCATGTGGCACACATGTTAGGTTTGATGCTTCATCCTCGACTTCAATACAGGTAACTCTTTACCTTCCGAACCCCACTTCATCCCCCGTGTACATGCGAGCTGAGTTTTGTATGTAAGTAAAGATGCCTCTGTGAAGAAACTAGCTGTCTGTACCCTTCCATTTAGTGGAAAAAAAAGCCTCTGCGGTATTCTTTCCCTTACATTGTTTTGCCATGATCTGAGACGCCTCGTGCTGAAATTTTTTAATCCAGACACCTGGAGATCAATATTTCAGCATTTGGTAGTTTACTAATTGCCCTTATCGAGTTTGCACGATGCAATGCGAGCCATCCTTATGCGGATCTCAGGATCTTCTCTTTACCGAGGCAGATGACGAGTCGTCAAGCTATATTATACTCAGTAGTAAGAAATTTTTGCTCAACGCTCAAAGCTGATTGCTCGCCTACAAGCCAAATGAGAACCTCATGACGCGAGAAATGCATTGAGAGTCAGAACAGTAGAGCTCCAACTGGGTCACTTCACGTGCAACATGCTTGTTTCCTAAGAGGGCAAAGTGAAATGTGTCCTATTTTAACAACTGGGCCATGTCAAAGCCGACTCAAAACTCTCGAAAGGTTAACAAGGATGGACATGTAGCTACGTCAAAACTGTCCGGGCTTGACCCTGGGACTTCCTGTCTCCGGAGCATCACAGCCATGGCCATTCGTTCCTTTTGGTGTCTCCCAATTGATAGGCTGAATGAAAAGCAAGTCGGCCCCTGATTGAACGACTCGGCCGGTGTATTCTCGACAAGCCCGGCTTCGATTTTTTCCTGTTTAGTGCAATCACCCTCTGGTATCAGGACCTTACAAAACTACAACATTGTCTCTGTCACTCGTGGAATCTAAATCTAATGAAAAGTCAGTAGTGGGTAATCATGAATCTGTGGGAAATTACATTAGGGATATACGTTGGGCTTTTTGCATCATACAAGGCCCACCACCTTAGGTCCAACCTTCTGACATGATACCGCTCGTGAGCCGTCAGGTTGTTCTTCGTTTCTTGTACTTACCAATAATTAAGATTCACTCTGTCGGCAGGTAAATGAAATGGTTTTCTATAGCGTGACCCGGTCGTGATCTGTCCTGAAAGTCACGACTTATTATGAGCTGATTCTGTCCGAAACAGAAGCAGAGAAAAAGCGTAAATGACAAAAAATTTTAGCTCAATGTGTAATATATTCTATAAATTTTTAATTTATTTAATATAATTTATAAATTTTACTTTAATATTTAAATCGATCCCTAAATTTTTTTTTATTTAATATTTACCCCAAATTCACAAACTAGTATATCAATACCTCACAAAGGTTCTCATCCCCAAAAAAGTTCTTGTGAAATGAGGGCAGCTCCTGGAAGCTTTTAGATAAAGGGACTTGGCTTCTCCCAAGCAACGCGGGACTCCCTATCACAAAGGCTTAATGATGCACTTGTGCCACATTAATCTCAAATTAAAATAAGGAAAAAAATCACCAAAAACCTCAAATTTTATCATTTGTGACACATTTATGCAGAACTTTTTTTTGTATCATGAAAAACTCCAAACTATGCAACTTGTGACACATTTACCCCAATATAATGTAACCTAGGGCAATTTAGTCTTTTTCCCATTTTCTATTTTTTTTCTTTTTTTCGGTAGGGGCTGCCCTCACCGGCGAGGGCGAGGGACCCTCGCCCCGCCTAGGCGAGGGCTGTCCTTGCCGGCATTGGGCGAGAGGGACCCTCGCCTCGCCGGCGTCGGGCGAGGGGGACCCTCGCCTCGCCGACATCGGGCGAGGGTAGCCCTCGCCTTGCTAGCGTCGAGCGAGGGACCCTCGCCTCACCCAGGCAAGGCGAAGGTTGCCCTCACTTGGGCGGGGCGAGGGTCCCTCTCTCAATGCCGATGAGGTGAGGGCTGCCCTCGCCCAACACCGGCGTGGGCAGCCCTCGCCTGGGTGGGGCGAGGGTCCCTTGCCCTCGCCGGCAAGGTCGCCGGCGAGGACAACCCTCGCCGGAAAAAAGAAAAAGAAAACATAAAAAAATAGAAAAGGAAAAAAAGACTAAAATGCCCTAGGCTACATTATATTGGGGTAAATGTGTCACAAGTTATATAGTTTGGGGTTTTTCATGACACAAAAAAAAGTTCGGGGTAAATGTGTCACAAGTAACAAAGTTTGGGGTTTTTGGTGGTTTTTTCCCTTAAAATAAATATGAGATTTTTTGGATAAATGTGGTACAAATGTACTGGTTTGAGGTAATCGTGGCATGAATGCATTAGTTTGGGATTTTTCATGAAAGAAAAATTAGTTTGAGGTAAATATGGCACGAGTATACCAATTTGGGGTAAAACATGACACGAATTTATCAATCTGAGAGTTTTTATAACACATAAATTAGTTTAAGGTAAATATGATCGGTGTATCGATTTGAAGTTTTTTGTGGCATTAATCACTTTTATTTCGCTTTTAAATCTCACGACACAAGAAAAGATGTCCGTCGATCCAAAAGCCTAGAAATGTCGTAGATGTCTTGTGAAACGGTCAAGTCCATATCTGTGACTTGCGCGCGCTGTCCCGACTCAGAGCAGCTCGCATTGCACACGATGGGTGAAGCATTAATGGGCGATCTCCGATTCCAAAGCTAACGGAATTCCCCCTCCTCACGTCCTGATTACCCAAACGGTGCGTCCGCGCTCCGCTGTTCGCACCGTCGCCTCCCGCACCGCGTGTTATTTCGGTAGGTCGGACAAAAGCATGACGAAAACGTACGTCGGGGCGCAAAGGCCGGTGAGAGCGGGGGTGCGCGGGGCCCAGAAGCTGGTTCTATCTTCTGCGGTAGGGACTAGAGTAAAGGGAAAAGGGTTGGCATGATGTGACCTCGCACGGCCATCGATATGGGCCGGGTCACGTGGCCCGTGGGACCCCACCCGCACGTGGGGCCCCCTACTGCCCCCCCTCACACAAACCCCTGTCAATCCATCACCGACTTCTCCGAGCCCTCCGAGGTGAAAAACGAGGTACGACATTTAGGCCTGGACTTTAGCGCACACGGAAATTCACCCCGGCACGATTTGTGAATGGATAAGGTTATCTAAACTCCTGAAATTTATCACGAAAATACAATCAGGTCATAAAATTTTCGAAAAGTATAATCGATAGAAAGACTCGATTGAATCAGTTTGACAAGTTTTAGGACTTAATCGTACATTTCAAAGGTTTCAGAATTTGATTGCACTTTCGTGATAAATTTAAGGTTTCTAATGTGCTTATCCTATTCGTGAATATAATGCTACCATACTTGTTATATAGCGCATGTTCGTGGCAACTCGACTCTCTTTTGCAATACGAAAGAGCAACATAACCATTTATAGAAGGAGCGACTTCCAAGGGCCCGTTTGGCAACGTGCCAAATAGTGAAAATTTCTGTTTTTTTGTTCCCAGAATTAGTTTGGGAATAGAAATCCGTTTGTTAAGATTTTTGTGCCTGGGCACAATTTTGCAAAAAATTGATCACAGAATCAGTTTTGGAACAGAATTAAGAAGGAAAAAAAAGTAGCTTCTTGATTCTGGAACAATTTTTCGGGAACTTTTATTCTTCTTTCTTTTTTATTTATTTTTTATCTTTTTCCCGGCCCACCGCCGGCTACTATCCATCGGCGACTATCCATCGGCGATTGGCCAGGGCCGACGAGGGTGGCCCTCGCCGCCCCCGGCGACGGCGAGGTCGGCCTCGCCTTGGCCTGTTGCCGATGCCGGCGACCGGCGACCGGCCATGGTCAAGGAAAAAAAAGAAAAAAAAGGAAAAAAAGATAAAGAAATATTAAAAAATTCAAAATATTATTAATTAAAAGAAATTTTGTATAGTTACCAAATATATTTCTGTTCTTTTTCTATTCTAAGAATAGAAATTTTGAGCAATTACCAAATGACTTCAATTGCTTAAAAATTATTCCCAAGCACATAATCATTTCTAATCAGAATTTATTCACGGATATAGAATGATTGCCATGTGCACCCTAATTCTAACATTTTAATTATTTTTTTGCAAATCTTGCGAAGCTCGTACTTCTATAGGATTTAGCTTGGAACGGGTGAAGGCGTGAAAGGGTTGTGCTAGTTTCGAGATGTCTAAGCTCCACTCTTCGACTTCACTCGTTGTTGAGAGGGAAATTTAAGTAGCTGGAGCAAATGTATAGAGTCGAGTTGGAGTATCAAGATATTCGACTCAAGAGAAGTAGAACTTTTTATATTGATCCATACATTGTTTACTATCAAAATGGAGCTCGAGTGACTTTGAGCTTAACTCAATCTCATGTCGATATTTACATCTTGATAATTGAATTGAGCTTGAGTTTGTCAACTACTTGTTCGAGGCAAATCCCGAGAGCCTAGGAAACAGAGCTTGGCCGAGCCATGTGTCTCGGTCCTTGCCATGATCAAATCTCCTGCATCCAGTCATATTTCTAACCGGTGGGTTACAAATAAGAACATCCCGCTTTCGATTTCATCATAATGATCCCGCTTTCAATTTCATCATAATGATCGCGTAACGACGGGTCGTGTCAATCATTGAAGAATATATAGAGTTTTATCCCCCAAATAAAATCATCTCGAAAATCCAATGTAGCACCACTCTCTCGTATGTCCACTTTCGAGCCTGTATTGTTCCTGGCAAAAAAGTCAGGGTCATCTTTTCCGTGACCACCATCACCAAATGCCACAACATGCCAATCTTCTCCATTTTCATTTCCGACCCCCCACAATCTCACCCTTCCGATTTTCCCCCCCTATCAAATCATAAAAATGGCAGATCTCTCCCCCTCTCTCTGTCTCTCTGTGTTTGTCCGATTAGATCAGTTTTATCCTCAAGCTCAAAACTTCATTTTTATGCTCAAAACTCCATTTTTATACGTACGCTAGCGACCAGCGAGAGACACGACGACACGGCAAGTGCTTCGACAGACATCTAAACGCCCCGCCCCGTTTTTGGGAGTTCTCAACTTTTGCCTGAAGTTGAAGAGAGAGAGAGAGAGAGAGAGAGAGAGAGAGAGAGAGGTGTAGGTCAGTGAAGAAAGAAGCTCTCTTTTATCAGAAACTTTTTGGATTCTTTATTATGGTTCTGGTTTTGGGGAAGTGTTGCTTTCGGGTACATGATTGGTGGCGACTGGGGGGTGCCACAGCAAAGACGTGATGCGCCATGTGAGTTTGTAGTTGTACAGGCATGGGAGACCAACCCCTCTGTCCTCCTTCTCTCTCTCCTTGCGCTTTAAAAAGTCGTTTCTGGTCCGCCTTTTTCCTACTAGTTGCTTGACATGCTTTGCTGCTTCTTCTTCCACCTCCTCCTCGCAGAGTTTCGTGCTGCAACTTTCTTTAGCCGTGGATGAAGTAGCGGATCCTGCTCGTCAGCATCATCACCATCATCATCGCCTGCAAGCTCGTTTCGACTTACAAGCCAGAGCCTCAAAGTCCCAAAAGTCCACTGGAAGTTCTGCTCCCGCCAGTCGAGGTAAATTCTTCGCGCAATTCTCACGTTACACGTCCGACCTCTTAGCAAGTTCAGATCATTGTTCCTGATTCTGTGAGCACAAACACTCCTTTTCATCGCACGTCTCGGCACGAGGAAGAGAGTAGATTTCGAACGAGAAAGCAGTCGTCATACTGTTTCAGATGTTATCATCCATATCAGTGTAAATAAAAAACCAAGAAAGTAAGTTGTGCATAGATGGATCTGCAACGGTAAGTTTCCAGGGTTCGGTAAGGTCATGTCCCTTCAGCTATCCATGCTTTTATGGAGAGAGAGAGAGAGAGAGAGAGAGAGAGAGAGAGAGAGAGAGAGAGAGAGAGAGAGAGAGAGAGACAGATAGGACGTTGACGGAGATGGAGATGGAGCTTTAACTAGCAAACCACCCACACATTGGTGCTTTCGTTGGCTGCACTGTCAAATGACATGATCCCTTTTCCCCTAACGCGATCTTTTGCATGGGACGGAAATGCCCCGTTGAATGTGAGGTGCGTCGAGTCTCTCTCCTCGCCACGAGCGGAGCCGCCCGCCATGGCTTTTCATTGGCCGGTCGGACTCGAAATAATGACCCGGAAGTCCCCCCGTCGCTATTTGCATTGGCTCTGTTCTGTCCAATCCCGATGCCTAGTATCGGCCTAATCCGATCCAATTCCAGTCCCGAAAAAACATCCTTTTCGAGCCAACCCGCGAGCCCTCCAGTTCGTGATCAGTGGTCCCCCAATTCACATTCAAGCTCCTTTCACCATCTGAAAACGACATTGCATTACGAATCCGCCAATTGCTCATGTACATGATCATATATGTGTACATGTGCTTGAAAATATCTCCGGTTCACGCAGTCTCACATGTCTCCTTTCTTCTTTTTAACCCCGAAAGTCATCTTCCATGTTAATCTAGCTGCGATGAGTGAGCTGTATAAGCGTGGAAATTGCTGCAATTATTTTGTTTTGCCCTCTATTTTCAACCACACATTCTTGTTGATTATTTATCGAGGAAATTTGCGTAGGTGATTTCGACAAAAGTAGCGATGCCGGGATAGCAACATGAGAGACAATCATTGAAACGTGTAGTGCTAGATTTAGTAACAAAAAGTTGTCTCTTACTTTAGGAGAGCAACGTTAGATAATCTCAAAGTTCTGTTTTTGGTAATTATATGTCATGCAGAGAAATGGAAGCGGCGGATCACAAATCCACTAAACCGCCGTCCCAAATACCTCCTCTGCCCAGAGACTCGCGCGGTTCACTCGAAGTCTTTAACCCGTCGAACTTTTCGACCCGACCGACCAACCGGGCCTTTGGCCCGCAGCAGCCCCCCTGGCAAGGCTGGGTTGGCCGGCAAGAAAGCTCGGAACCCGACCCGCCCAAGCTCCCCTCCTCCAGGCGCACCGGCGGAGGCGATGAGATCACGGCCACCTCATGGATGGCCCTCACGGACGCCCCTCCGCCCAACCAATCACCGCCCTTCGTGCAGAAGCCCATCTCGACCGTCCATCAGCATGACGACGGCGGACTATTACAGTCCGCCATTTTGGCGCAACCGCCTGACGAAGCGGGAGCAGCTGCGCAGAGGGCGGCGGAGTGGGGGCTAGTGCTGAGGACGGACACTGACACCGGGAAGCCTAAGGGCGTGACGGTCAGGACCTCGGCCGTCGACGACCCGAGCGGGAAGCCCAGCACTTCGAGGAGGAACTCGAACAACTCGGTCCGGAGCTCGGGGGACTTGTCGGAGGGCGGCGAGGGAGGTAAGGAGAGAGGGTTCCCGAGGGTGTCGGAGGACCTCAAGGACGCGCTGTCCACGTTCCAGCAGACGTTCGTGGTGTCGGACGCGACGAAGCCCGATTACCCGATCCTGTACGCGAGCGCCGGGTTCTTCAAGATGACCGGGTACACTTCCAAGGAGGTCATCGGCCGGAACTGGTACCCCTTCTTTTTTCTCTCTCTCTCTCTATGAATGCGTGCTGTGTGCATATTGTCGTAATTGACATTAGTTCATGAGACGATGAGCGGTTGATGATTCGTGCCATCGGCACTGGATTCAGCCGGTTCATGCAGGGGGCGGAGACGGACCCGGAGGACGTGGCGAAGATCCGGGAGGCGTTGCAGGCTGGGACGAGCTACTGCGGGCGGCTGCTGAACTACAAGAAGGACGGCACGCCGTTCTGGAACCTGCTCACCATCTCCCCCATCAAGGACGAAGCCGGCAACGTCCTCAAATTCATCGGGTGGGTCTGTCATGTCCCTCACGAAACACACTACTCCGATTCTCTCGCGCCCGTGTTACCCTATGATGACATTCACTTAATCATGTCTCTTACTGAATGAATTGTGATGATCCACGCACACGACACGTCGAATCTTTCGACCGTTTCTTCCGGAACTTGGATTCAGATCCCATCTCTCACCCTCTCTTTCAGCCACTAGAGAGAAAGAGAGATTCAATTCATGAGGACGATTTGAAAGCGTGGGGACTCCCATGCTTTTGAGTCGCGACAAAGATTCATTTCGTGCCACTATTAGTGGACTTTGGGTAGTGCTTGTCTACACATAGAATCTCTATACTGAATTTACATATTATAAAAAAATGGGATATACATTTTAAAATAATTAATCTCGTGCTCCTCAACATAATTGGAATCTTTTACATAAATAAAAAATTAAAATTATAAGATTTGAACAGCGTCATTGACTGCTCAAATTTTTAGAGCAGTTCACGAAAAAAAGATATATATATATATATATATATATATATTAGATTTAGTTTCTAATTTAATTTTTTTTGGTCCCTTCTCTCTCTCTTTGTTTTTATTATAAAGAATGGAATGATGATTTAGGGGTTGAATTATAAAAATATTCGTGTTTTTTGTTTGCTGTGATGGTGGTGGGTGTGCAGAATGCAAATGGAGGTGAGCAAGCACACGGAGGGATCCAAGGATAAGATGATGCGCCCCAATGGATTGCCCGAGTCCTTGATTCGATACGATGGTCCGGCCCTCTTTTTCCACTCACTTTTCTCATGATTCTTTGATCTATTTGTTTTATTCTATTTCATTATATTCATGTTTATTTTCCTTCCCGGAGTAGCACGTGACGAGTCTGATCCTAACAGACGTACGTACCCCATCACGTTCTACTTTTAGCGTGAATCCAAATGTTGTCGCCATCGACCAAGTTTACCTAAAGAAGCAAGATTTGCCAGTACATGCATGGTTAGCCCATGTTGCGTGCATATAAGGAGCGCGCTTGGTACAGTGACAGGCACCTTTGCTATGTCAACGAGCGTGCTGAAGACACCGCTTTTATTAATAGTGGAGGATTCGAATTATCGGCGGACCGACAATATAAAGTATGAGGACATCGGGTATCTTGAAAAATGGAATTCTTTTCGATACAAAGACACTTGTTGGCGCGACCCTTTTGTCCGAAACATCGGCTTTCGGAGGTGGCGATGGGATGGAGCCGAGGGGATGAATTAATTGCTCGATACCCACGTTACTATTTATGCATGGTTTTTAAGGCTTCTGTTTTGTTTGTTTTTCAAGATAACACGACAAGTTTGTCGTCGTCATTTTTGTAATTTTAATGCTTCGGTACTTAACATTGGGCGCAGACAGAATGCGCTTCATGTGAGTTTAGAGTGAACTAGACATTGATATTTACAGCCTCTGCTTTTGATGGAAGCATCATCTTTTATCGAGCTGTTTCTTTATGGTTAAATGATCGAACTTGTGTTGAAAATTCAAAGAGAGAGAGAGAGAGAGAGAGAGAGAGAGAGAGAGAGAGAGAGAGAGAGAGAGAGAGAGTGTATGTGTGAGTGAAAAGTCAATCACAGTCCACTGAATGCTAAACTATTGGCAGTTGTTAGGAGGAATGAACACAACGTTCTGAGTTTCGTAGTAATGTCTCATGAATTCGAGTTTCCATTCTCCTCACTCCAGTCTAGAGCAGTAAAAACGGCAGACAGGTCCAAGCGAAATGACTCGTGATCACGCTTGTTGCCCACTCCAATTTGGATGTCTTTGGATCATAGTATACTTGGTCAATGCGATCGTTTTGCCAATATGTGAAACTCATGATGTAGGTGTCAGCAGATACTCTTACATTAGTGTTCTTTGTTTCTTCTTTTAATGCTAGATGCAAATGACAATCCCGATGTGTTGTTATTTTCGCAGCCCGTCAGAAGGCAATGGCGGCGAGTTCAGTGTCGGAACTTGTGCAGGCGGTGAAGAGGCCGAGGGCACTCAGCGAGTCGATCAATCGCCCTCCAATGCGGAGGTCGGGAGGCGGTGGCGAGAAAGAGAGATCAGATGCTGTAGGAAGACGAAACTCTGAGAATCTGGGAGGTATGAGGAGTTCGATGCAGCAGATCAATGAGGTGCCTGAGAAGAAGCAACAGAAATCCGCTCGCCACTCGTTCATGAGGTATCGCCTTATGTCTCTCACTGTTAAGAATGTATTGGAATTAGCGATATTTTCAGCAACTTGTATCTAGCTAAGATGCTATTGCCTCGCTGAATTTGTCTTCCCATCCTGGTGGCAGAATGGTTAGGAAGCGTCAGTCCAGTTCTGAAAGCTTCGATTTTAGAGGAGCTGCAGATGACAATGACGACAACGACATGAGTGAAGATGACGAGAGGCCAGACAGCGTGGATGATGTTGTAAGACAGAAGGAAATGAGGAAGGGTATCGATCTTGCTACCACGCTTGAACGTATCGAGAAGAATTTTGTCATCACTGATCCAAGGCTACCAGACAATCCCATTGTAAGACTGTTCGACAAACTAAAGAGGAGCTCGTTCATTCGTTGAACTTGTAAATGGATATATGCGATTTAAAATTTCATTTGGTCTGAAATTTTCAGATATTCGCTTCTGATAGCTTCTTGGAGCTGACAGAATACAGCCGGGAAGAGATTCTCGGGAGAAATTGCAGGTAACTGCTTTCTAATTAATTCAGTAATCTCATTGAAACATCGTCTTAAAAATCTTAAAAGTCGTTGAAGCATTGGCAATTACAGTTTCTAAAAATTGTGACATAAATGTCGAACTTTTGAACTTTTAGTCATCTAACTTGTCTAGAGATGGGACTGGCAAATTGGCACTTAGATATGTTTAAGATATGGGCATAAATAGGAAATGTGCAGCTTCGCGCTCTCATATTGCATCCTCCTATCCGACAGAGTTATTGATGATTAAAAGGCCCTGAGCTTGTGCCATAACAAATCCGAAGCTTCATTTGGAAAAAAATAATAAAGAAACTGAACTATTGTTGAAATGCAAAAGAATTAGTTATGAGATACCTTGCTTGAATTGGTATAGGTTCCTCCAAGGACCTGAAACTGATCCAGCAACCGTGAGGAAGATCCGGGAAGCCATTGACAACCAAAGAGAAGTCACTGTGCAGTTGATAAACTACACAAAAAACGGTATGTACCTATAAATGACCTGAATAGAAATACTGTGAAGTGGAATTCCTATTCCAGGATGTCTTCAAAATTATGAGCTTTGTGTAGAATGACACAAATGACAATTTCAAGGAGAAAATAATGAAAGCTCGTCTTTCGTAAATACCATAAATATGCCTCTTGCTTCTTTAGCCTCAATATGAAACTGATCTACTTTACACATTCTTGTAAGTATTGTAAAGTTTTTCTGCTGAATTTCAGGCAAAAAGTTCTGGAATTTGTTTCATCTTCAGCCAATGCGTGATCAGAAGGTGCACTCCACAGTTAAATTTAAATAGATAACATAATGAGATAATACTGTTCAAAGAACTTAGGAACTGTTTATGTGAGAAAACAGGGAGAAGTCCAGTATTTCATTGGAGTACAACTGGATGGTAGCGCTCATGTTGACCCACTGCACAACTCTATTCCTGAGGATACTGCTAAAGAAAGTGAAACACTGGTCTGGGCTCTCTTTGCCTCCTCACTTATCATTCAGTTATCGTCATACTTTGTTATTTCTTCAAGTTTGGGAATATCATACTTTTCAAACTTAACCCAGTTGTTCGAGATCACTTTTAATTGGGTCACATTTCTGAAAGATGATTTTTTTTTTTGTTTAGTTCTTTCAGTGTTTGCCCCATAAAATGACAGAATTTCCAAATATTAGTTGCTACTAGCACTGCAAGATTTTGTAGTAGGGTAAAGAATCTTGATAATCTCCAATAATTTCTGCCGTTTCCCTTGCTGATGAATTATAGGTGAAAAGCACTGCTGAAAATGTCGATGAAGCTGTGAGAGAACTTCCGGATGCCAACAAGGTAGCGTCCTTTTTTCATTAAAGCATCAGAAGTCTCTTAAGGTTATAATTGAGATTGAGGACTTTTCTGTGAGCAGAAACCAGAGGATTTATGGGCTAATCACTCTAAAATGGTTTTCCCAAAGCCACACAGGAAGGACAGCCCCTCTTGGAGAGCCATTCAACAGGTACTTTATTTCTTATCATTGTTCCATACTAATATTAGTTAATAAGTAAACCTCTAGCAAATGCAATGTCATTCTTATGATAAGTATGGTGCATAACCAGTAAATATTGGGAAGAATGGATGTAATCGATGCTTTTAAACGTCTAGTGCCCTTTACCATATATAGTTCCTACATGTTTCTACTTATTGTGAGTAAATAATTCACGTTCTGTAATTGTTAAAGTAGAATAAATTGATTAATTAATCTCTCTGTGACATTGGCACCATGTCCGTTTACTACTTTGGTCTTATATAAGCTTTATTTCATGATTTCTTGCCGTTATCTGTGCTTAAGTTATTTATTCTGTGCATGGTGCTCCTGACATGCAGATACTGGATCGCGGAGAGCAGATAGGACTAAAGCATTTTAAGCCACTTAAACCCCTTGGCTCTGGGGACACCGGCAGGTACATCCGGTGCATGTCATATCATCTCAGCTGGAGTTAAATCCCATCTGGTTCAAGCAAACCCAAAAGTCATGTCTTTTGATTTTTCGCAACTTTGACATTTCACTGTTCTTCCAAAATTTCAGAGATTTAGCAAGGAAATCAGAAACTTTGTCAGTCTCACTTACATGCGGTTTTATTGAACTTCGTTGGATCAATTCCTTTTCCTCTTCATGTTGGTCACAAATTTTACTGCAAATTTTTTAAGCATATAAGCTGCAGAAATGCAGTCATGCTTAATAAATTGATGATGACTTCCTTGGAGTAACTAGCTAGTGTGGGATAGAAACCACTTGTAATATACAATTTGAACTGCCAAGCGCAATGCTCAGACTTACTGATTGCACGCTTTGCTCTCTTTATTGCTGGAAAAGCTCGTGCGCCAATTCTAGAAGTCTGGAAGTACATTAATCTAGCTGACTTTAATCGTGTTTCAGTTGCTTTGGAAATTTTAGCTAGAAATGAGAAATCTTGTAAACGTTGCTGCAATGTAGGGCAAAGGTGCAATTGAAGTTTTTGAGTCTTGCTGGCATTTCGGAAGACGTTAATTTCTTTTCTACTTATTTCTTTCTGCATCCGAAAGGGGAATTTTCCGTGTGTTGAGAATTTGATGAATGCTTGACCATGATGGCAGTGTGCATCTAGTTGAGCTGCGTGGAACCGATCAATTCTTTGCAATGAAGGCCATGGATAAGAGTGTCATGCTCAACCGCAACAAGGTATTGAAATTGGTCAACTTCGATCAGGATTCAAGTTCCTCTTGAATTTATATGTGCGACATTCTCACAATCCTTAAAATGAGACTGATCATTGGAAAACCCAATTACTGACGTGGATGTAGCACTCGCGTGTTGTATTTTTTGTAAGATAGAGAAGTTACCTTTAGTAATGCCAAAATCTTCTTCTACGTTTAAAATGGGGGCCATTCCTAGTTCGGGGTTTACGTTATAGGAGGATGATCTAGTGTGTATGATGGTTGGATGCTGTTCAGGAATTAGCTGATAATGTGCTTTCATTCAATGGATTTCTTATTGATCTGTTTCATGAGTCTGTAATGGATTGCACGCATATTGTATTCCTTAAGATGAATAGCTTTCTTCATTTTGTGAAGGTCCACAGAGCTTGTGCTGAACGAGAAATCCTTGACATGTTGGATCATCCTTTCCTTCCAGCTCTATATGCGTCTTTTCAGGTAATCATGTATAATGGATTGCTATCATCCTTGTCTTCCAGCTCTACATGCTTCTTTTCAGGTAAAAGGCATTTATAATAGATAATTATACTGGTAATTGCAGAACATGGAGATAATGCAAATTGAACTGTGTGCGCGGTGCTTGTTCTAGCACAAAGATTCAAAAAAAAGAGAAAGTTATGTCAATTGCTGGATATGGGTGACTCATAACATATTAGTTAGGCACTTTTCACTTTGCCTTCAATGATCTCAAGTCGTGCTCTCGCATGCCCTTATAGTGATTGCTTGTTATATTATTCAAGTTATGTTCCATTTGTGAGTGTCAATTATTTACCTCCCCATGGATCTAATCCAAATCGCTTAGGATTCTAATGCTCGCGGTATCCATCCAACATGAGTACTAATATTAAGTTTTCTGCAGACCAAAACCCACATTTTCCTAATAACAGATTATTACCCCGGTGGTGAGCTCTTCATGCTCTTGGACAGGCAAACCCTGAAGGTCCTCAAGGAAGATGCAGTGAGGTAAAAGTTAATGAAACAATCTTAATGTAGATTACTTAAATGCTTATGTCAAAGCTTTTCCCTTTGCTTAGTATCTAATGTTTATTCAAAGAGGTTACAACCTGATTTCTGAGGTTCGTGCTACCAACAAAGTTCCCCTTGACGTCCAAAGTTGAAAATTTAGTCATTTCAACTGCGACATATTGTGGACTTCCTATGCTGAAAATCACAATATAAAATATGCACATTCATCCGTTTAATTCCACAAACAAATTTTGATTATAATGTACTATCCAAAGGAAAAAAGGGCAGCCCGGTGCATGAAGCTCCCTGCTGTGTGCGTGGTCAAGGGAAAGGTTGGAGCCCTTTGGGTCTAATGTAGCAGCCTTCCCTTAAAATTTTTTGCAAGAGGCTTTCTTGACGACTCAAACATGGAGTAAAATCGATATTACTCTGGGCAATTCCAACTCCACCTGTAGAAGTTGCAGGCCAAAATGTCAAGAGCCAACTTGACGTACAACATGAGTACTTCTGTCGTGTTCTATTCCTTTGAACTCATTGCATATAGTTGATGATCGCAGATTCTATGCTGCAGAGGTGGTTGTGGCATTGGAGTATCTTCATTGCCAAGGTAACGGTCCATCACTCTACATCAGCCGAGAATTCATTATCTGCCAGATGCACCTGTTGCTACATTTAGAATCACGATGGCAAAGTTCGATGCAGTCGATGATGAAATTGGAACAGTTTTGTGTTTTCAAGGATCATTTGTGGGCTAACGAGATAGCAAATTAGACACACTGCTTAGAGTCTTCCCGTTTGTTGACACCTTTGTCATTTTACAGGGATTATTTACAGAGATCTAAAACCGGAGAACATTTTGCTTCAGGACAATGGGCATATTTCTTTGACAGACTTCGATTTGTCATGCTTGACATCTTGCAAACCTCAGGTAATTCAACTACCTAATCATCTTCCATATGAGCAATTGTCTCTATGATTAATCAAATCTATGAATTATGTGTATAAATAATGTACTCGTTGATTCTGCTATTTTGAAGCTTTTGATTCCTAGTACTGATGAAAAGAAGAAGAAAAAGAAGAAGAAGAAGAAAGGCCCGGAGATGCCAATCTTTATGGCTGAACCCATGCGGGCATCAAATTCTTTTGTTGGCACGGAGGAATACATAGCTCCGGTTAGTTTCTTCTTTTCTTGCTACTATCTAAAGTCCAAATGACTCCAGATTGAGTGTACCAGTTTACTTTTGTCTTGCTATTCTAACTTCCTGATATGTTGCAGGAGATCATCAAAGGGGCTGGCCATACAAGTGCAGTTGACTGGTGGGCGCTTGGTAAGTTCTTCTCGTATCTTCTAATGAAGGTGAACATGGTAAAGCATTTATTTCAAGAAATTTTTTTATTCCAATTCGTAAGACCAGGCTTGCATTTGCGCGAATGTCAAAGAACTCTAGTTTCTTTCAGTCAACTTTGTAGACAAATAACATCACCATTGTCTTTTAATGCATTAGAAAGTTTGACAAGAGAAAACGAAAGAGAAACTACTGCCTCACATATTTTCTCTCGTGGTAACGAAAATGTTGAAGTATTGTCCCACATCACTTGACAACGGGTCTTAAATGCTCTTTATATTCATGTGGTATCTTTTCACCTATCAGTTTAAACTTTTGGGTTGGACTTTCTACTATGTACTAGAGCGCCTAAGCGAGGGGCAGTGATAGAATACTCAAGCCTTTTGATAGGCATTAACTGCAATTCTGGATTTCATTTTGAGCTATGCAATATGGTTAAACTTAATGCATTATGCTTTGCTTACTTTGAAGTCATTTTTGGGACCAGATAATAACATCGAAAAGATATCTTGACATCAGCAGCGCAACAAAGTTTCATGGGGAAAGGGAATTCTTTCCTATCATTAGTACTGGTAGTTCTGTGGTAGATTTGGCTGCTTTGTTATGTAATGATGCTTTTTAAAGGGATTTAATTCTGTCATTCACAAGGCACTAATGTCATCACACATTTTCAGCCTACTTATGTTTCTTCAACTTGCCTAAGGAAATCTCGTTGTCTCCATTTCTTACAGGTATTCTGCTATATGAGATGCTGTATGGATACACACCCTTCAGGGGAAAGACAAGACAAAAGACATTTGCCAATATCCTTCACAAGGAAATCAAATTTCCAGGAAGTAAACCGGTTAGATTTCTGCCCATAATCATTCCTAGAACTTCACACACTTGAACTATGGAATTGCTTGAACAGAAGTTCATGCTTGGTCAGAAGTTTTTCAAGTTTTCAACAACCTCCAACTGATCTGAACTAGGAGTGCTGGAAAGCAGCTTGCTCATGTTCTGCATTTCACAGAATTGATAGCGCACAGATTGATATGCCTGTTTAAGAAACATACATTTAATATTGGCCTCAGCATCTCATTTCGGATTTGTCATTGGTTCTTTCCCTTGAGCTTAGGGTCAGGGAAGTTTTCCCCAGTAAGTAGCAACACATTTGACCGATAAGAGGGAGATTTTTATCGTAGTTTCTGTTCCTAGCACAGCACAAGATATGTTTAAGTCAGATTCCTGAAAAGTTGCTGCATAGAAGATAAAGAGGTATTTTTACGACCTTTAGCAACTCTCAGGTGACTCGTATGATGCTAAAGGGAACTATGTCTGTCTGCAGGTAAGTCTCCATGTGAAGCAATTGATGTATCGATTGCTGCACAGGGATCCCAAGAACAGATTGGGCTCACACGAAGGAGCGGAGGAAATCAAACGCCACCCGTTCTTCCATGGCATCAACTGGGCCTTAGTCCGGCGCATGGTAACGCGACAAAAATTGTGATCACAAAGCATGTTTTACTCCTAATTCGATCTCATGCAATGGGCTGACAAGTGTGAGCTTTTCAGAAACCTCCTGAGCTCGATGCTCCTCTATGCGGGGCAGCCAATGCAGAAATGGAAGCCAAACTCGTAGACCCTGAAATGGATGACCTTCAAAAGAACGTTTTCTGAGAGGTCTAACTCCATGCCCATCCATTTTGCAGTTGTGTAAAGCAAGCAGGAATAAATGGTTCATGATAAGTGCATCGACTTCAATGTGCAATAGAAGGAAAAAGAAAGAACTACGGTCACTTCAACAGGACTTGGGAACCTAAGAGATCGGTAATTCTTTCGCCTCGACATTTGATTGATGGAGATGGCTTCACGACATGTTGGACAAGCTCTGTTTATAATTTCTTTTATGGTTTGGTGATGTGATTTCCAATATCCATGTCGGAAGGGTTTGAATTTCTCTTCTGCTCGCAACACCAGATTAATCTTTTTGTGAGTGTACATTATGCATTTTTCGTGGTTCTATTAAATCTAAAGTACATCGTGTGACGGATCATGTTATGGCCATATGAATCGACTTCTCGTTTCATGGTTTCATGATAATTATGTGCAACAGGCAGCTGCCAGATAAAAACATTCTTATATCTACATTGCGCATTTTTTCTCGAGTTGCACGATATAGATCACACTCGACCGAATCTAAAGTTCAATATCTCAATTCTCTAAGCCAAAATGCCAATGTGTTCTAACGTGCTTTTTCGGTTAAGAATTGTCTGTTCATGCACCAGTGCATGGTGTAATTTTTAAGGTCATAAAGTGAAAGAGAAGTTGATGTTGGTGTGGTCAGACTGACCGACAAATGACACCGAATTCTATGGCGGTGGCGATTACTGCAATAGAAGTTACCGTGCAGAGGCTTAAATTAGAGTTTTTGACATGGGCTCTAACACCATGTGATGATAAGATAAAAGACTGAAGAGAAAAGCAGTGTGTCATTGAGACTTGGGGTGTCAAAATGGGCCGGCCTGCCCGAACCGTACCTACCCGAAAGTTTGAATCTTTTCGAGCCTCCTTTCGGTTCGGGTAATACATACAGGTTTGGGTACCGTGACAGTTTGGTTCATTTGACAGTTTGAAATTGTCCAATTCCAAGTCAAAGTTCCTGTTCCGATCGTTGTTTGTCAACTAATACACGAAGCATCAGCCAAAAATTCACAAAAACAAAGCAAAAGAACAACTGACATCAACTATAGCAGAGTTTTCTGCTTTGCAATCCCTAACAGTAAATTAAAAATAAAGTTGCAACATTTTCACATCGTCAGGAGCAATCATTCCCCGACTTCCAACCAAAACCGATTGAAACCGTAAAAGGATGACAAAGCAACTGAACCAGATCTTGACTGGAGAGCCGATTGATACTGCTTGGAAGCGGAAGAGTCGCGAGCGCTCCTTGAATTTGCATCCATAGCTCCAAAACACCAAAAATCTCAACAAAAAAAAAATTTACTTCCACAAAAACTCAAATTAGTTAACACAGCTGTCATTTGCAGAGGTTTTGAATCAATCACGTAGCGATTCCATTGCAGGTGCGTATGCAAGAAACTGAAAACCTTAGAAAAGATCGAGAGATTCGGGTTGATATTGGCCTTTGAGAGAGAGAGGGAATGAGGAGTGCATGTCGTGTTCTTTAATCCAATAACCTGACCCGAATTCGGGTCTTATATGATCTGGGTCATGGTTCGGGTCACCACAAACATGTTTTCTTTATGTTCGGGTCGGGTATTAGGGCACCCTACCTGAACTGAGCTATTAACACCCCTAATTGAGACCATACACATAGTTATACTATATTCAAGCGTCACAAAAGAAGAGAGTCAAAATTACAGAACATAGCAGAATTAACAGACATTTTCTATCGTACTATTTTCTATTCCTAACACCGTTAGAGACACAAGATATCCTCAGCTAAAGCAAGAACACAAAAAACCTTGTGATTATTTGTTTGCTTCACTTCATGCTCCAACCATCAAATTTGATCAACCCGAGTCTGCATGATCATTCTCAACCATCTGCAAGTGATTGGATACAGAAGCTTGAATTGGATGATCTTTGAAATTTGAAGTCAATAAGTTGACATGATTGGATCCGATGCATACGTCAGTTCTGGTTTTTTATCCCTACAATCACGAACACCGAATATATTAAAAGATACACAAATTTCCTGCAACAAGTGGTTCTGGTGAAAAAGTTTACATCCTCATGAATGCAGATCTGCATTTACGAGCACATAGTCCATTCTTTATTGTCTCATGTGTGCTCAAAAAGCAGAGAGAGAGCTGCATCACTTGTCGCCACAGATGCAGGTAAAAAGGGACCATTGATAATTAACTAGAACGGCATGACCATTTGCGCAAGCTACAGCAATTTTACGGCCCATTTGACAACGTGCCAAATAGTGAAAATTTCTGTTCTTTTGTTCCCGGAATGAGTTTGGGAATAGAAATCCGTTTGTTAAGTTTTTTGTGCCCGGGCACAATTTTGCAAAAAATTGGTCCCAGAATCAATTTTGGAACAGAATTAAGAAGCAAAAAAAAGTGGCTTCTTGATTTCGGAACAATTTTTCGGGAACTTTTATTCTTCTTTCTTTTTTATTTATTCTTCATCTTCTTCTCGGCCCACTGCCGGCGACCAGCCACCGGCCACTGTCCATCGGCAACCGGCCAGGGCCGGCAAGGGTGGCCCTCGTCGCCCCCGGCGACGGCGAGGTCAGCCTTGCCTTGGCCTGTTGCTGGTTGTTGGCGCCGACGACTGGCCATGGTCAAGGAAAAAAAGAAAAAAACAGAAAAAAAAAGAAATATTAAAAAATTCAAAATATTATTAATTAAAAGAAATTTTGTGTAGTTACCAAACGCATTTCTATTCTTTTTCTATTCTAAGAATAGAAATTTTGAGCAATTACCAAATGCCTTCAAATGCTTAGAAATTGTTCTCGGGCACATAATCATTTCTAACCAGAATTTGTTCCAGGGCATAGAATGGTTGCCATGCGCACCCTCAGTGTCCAAGAATTAGAAAATTGATTTAATGAAACATGTCTCTCTCCACAAAAGTTTTCACGAGATCTACATACTACCTATATGAAATTTCTTCATGATTACCTTACATCTCAGTAAAGCAAGCTATCCAAATTGCCTAACCTCACAATCAAGCACACAACTGAGATCTAACATTAATCACCATCAGCGTTCTTGTGATATGCATGGTATACATTACTTATGTAGACCAACTCACATTAAGCTCCGTCCTACTCATTAATGCATGTACTAGCGAACACCGAATATATTAAAAGAATGTGAACTGCAACCTTTAAGTCTGCAGAGGCCATACAAAACTTACACAAGAGGCATGCTCACCTTTGAATCACTTTCAGAATTCCTGTGCCCAATTGCATTGGTACCCCCATGATGATGCATTCACTGACACCTTCAATTTTGTCGGCCTTACCACTTGCAGAAGCGTGGAAGAGGTGATCAGATGTTTTCTCAAATGAAGCCAACATCAAAACGCTTTTGTCCATTTTCTGTATGCCAAACCTTGTAATGCCAAGAACTTCACCCTGATAATTCACATCAGACTCTAAGAACACACTAGACCAACAAAGAACAAATAAATAGCACATTAATCAGCAAACTACTGGTTAATTCTCCCTCACAGTCACCATGCATTGGATTAAAAAACATCGCCATCTAGACCACATATATTATTGGAGCATATCTTTCCAAAAACTTCTACTTATGTGAGACACCGAATTCACTACCTTTATCCCAGAAAGTGTTAATAATTAATTCTCTCCGCATATGACACCATATTGACTATGCTTACTCACCCGGAAAGTCATTAGATCTGCCAAAAGCATCATATGGCGTATGTCTATGCTCATGCCGTGATTCGACATGATGAACTGTATCTCCTCAATAATGCACCTTCTAGCAGCTTCAATTCCTAGTGTCTGCTGTACCTCAATGACATGATTACTTTTCGTTTTCCGACCATCAACACCGTCGGTGCCCATGACTTCTTGCAGACCCGTGCTGCAAGAATTCAATCATACAGAATTTTTAAGCAATTCTTTTCCCCTATTTCGATGCATAACGTTTGCAAGTAAGAGAAATACTATGGAAGTTATATGAAACTAGCAACGATGACATGAAGAAAGAGAGCTTTTAGAAAAGTGAACTAGCAGTCATATTCTAACCATTAGTATTCTTATGTGGAAACTGGAAAAGAAATTGGAGTTTTCTCTCTGAGAGTAAAATTCTATTTGTTTTCTTTTCTATTGCAAGAACTCAACAAACTCCAACAACAAATAGAAGCATAAGTTTCTGTTCAAGGGAAATGAGATTTCAACATCCGTTCTACACTAATACCCAATGACCTCTTGCTTTTCTGCATGGACTTTGATATGTTTGGTGACGATAGGACTAGTATTACGGAGTGAGTGTAAATGTATTATTGAGTAGTTTTAGACTTCCTAAGTTGTACCTAAATTAACGTAAATACATGTGTCTGACTTGGCATCTGATACCTACCTTATGTGAGGATTGACTGTTTATGCGTGTAGTTTAAAAAGGTTGTACATATTCAAATAAACTCACAATTTATTTTGCTAAAAGTAATCTGCATAATTGGCTTCCTATAAGACAATGTCCTAACAACTCACCCTTCCACTACAAGACTGTACTTCTCCCTCTCCTTCGCCTTCCCTTCCTTGTCCTTATATTTTTCTTTCCCTTTGTTTACCACAGCACGCTCAACTGTCTTGATTCCCTGTCAACCAAAAATCAACACAGAGAAAATTTAACATCCACGAAGAACTATAAGGATGAACTAGGATCATTCATTCATCCAGGGGTTCAAACGAACATTAAGGTTCTCACCTTCACTATGACGTTCGGAAGCATATTCTTGAGGGAATGGAGCTCAAAATGAAGTTTACCTCTATCAACCACAGGAACAACTTCCAATTTCGTAACATCCAAAACATTAATTTGCTGTATAATGGACACATGCATCAGATGTTGTCAACAAGAATAGTTCATAGATAGCCAAGCTACAAGAAGAAATACACACCAGCTGCTTCGGTTTAATTTTCGGCGTTTGTGTAATTGACTCCCTCACGGTATTAGCATCTATACTTAACTGTGAGTCTTCAATTCTACTCACGTCGAGCGTGATGACTATCGACCCTAATCTTGAAGTCATAACAGTCTTTATGCTCTTTGCAATCTGCAAAAAAAGCGATTGTCCAAATGGATCATCAAGCTCCAATTTCATTATTTGGGAGCCAAACAGAATGTTGCGTTTGTCTCTCTTCAAGAAGATGCGAAAAAGATGATTTGACTCACCAGAAGGCTTTCAAACAATACACTCTAACAAGAAAGAGGGGTTTACCAAACACATATATAACAAGTCAGAACCAACATACTTCATCAATTAATTCCAAAGTCCAAAAAGATACTCAGATAAAGCAGGTTAAAGTCCACTAGTTAAGAGCTAAAATGTAGTGATGCCACAAATTATAAGCCTTCATGGATGCATAAAAGTGAATTAACAAAAAAAGCATCCAATTTTTTATTGCTAAAGCACAAAGAATAAGGAGGAGCTCAAGAAAGTGCTGCTCCAAGGCAATAGACAGCCTAACTTATGCTTTCTCAACTCTAGAAGAAGTACCCGAAGACCCTGTAGCAAGGTTCAGAAGTGCATTATAACTAAAGCATACCACTTGCTTTTTACCTCAACATGAAAATGTGCATGGTTAGTAAAGCAAGGTTCTGCTTACACTACAATCTCATATAACCCAAACATTGGAGGAAGAACTAGTAAAAGGGATCACCTTATTCTCAAATTCCTAAAGAAAACCTAAGAAGAGACCGCAGAGAGAAAAAAATAATATGTCTCGTACAGAACTTCTAGAACTGTTAAGACCCAAAAAAAAAAAAATTCTAGAACTGCAATTCCAGCAATACAAGCCTAAAAATTAAAAGATTGATGAGAAAGGGTAAGGGTACCCCAAATCTGACTACCTTATTTGGCCCACAAGAAAGGGCAACCTTTGGCCCAAATTCCTAGAGAAAGCCTAAGAAGAGACTCTAGAGAAACAAAAGGATATGTCTAATAAAGAACGCCAAGAACTGCAATTACGGCATATCAGGTAACTTAACTCTCCTCAATTCTAATAGATCTCCATTTTCCAAAATTTACGCATGAATCTAACAAACTCAGTAGGAATGGGACTTATTTCAGAGGAATCAGAAGTATACCTGGCCTAAAATGGTCTTATCAATCCTAGCCTTTACCATCCTAGCAATATTCACATTATCATCACGATCTAGCTCTGCAGTGATGATGGGTGTAAGTATTTTCTTGGCTCCATTTATGATCTCTTTGATACGAGGGACTCCAAGTGTTACATCTAATACAGGTTAAAGAAGTACTGTGACAAGTAGAATCAAGAGTTGGGTGTCAAGCTTCGACAACAAAAAAGAGAAGTTTCTGAAGTAGCTAAATTAAAGCCAAAACAAGACGATATTCAGAGGATACTCATGCTGGCAACACCAGCAAAATGGAAAGTTTTGAGTGTCATCTGTGTCCCTGGTTCTCCAATACTCTGAGCCCCAATTGCTCCAATTGCACTTCCAGCTTCAATTCTTTTTAAATGATAACGAGAGATGCAGGTGTCTATAAAGGCCTATTACATCATCAAAAACCACACGAATAAGATGCATCTTATTAAACTACAATAGAAATCAAATTAGTCAAAGACATCATCAGCAGTTCTAAATTTCTACAAGCAACTCTTTATTTTGGCAAGATCTTATACAAAGAGAGACATGTACGAGGCACTCAAAGATCTTGTATAACAGAGTTTGAATTTTGGCGTCTAAAACAATCATCATCAATGAGCTTATTTGAACAATTATTGTTGCACAACAGTAGGTTCATAGTTGATGAAAAAAAGTTAAACAATAAGGTTCCCTTCGAAGTTCCTTTCTAATCTCACTTCTGCAGAATTTCTCGACTGCCACTATAAGTAATAGGTCAAGCAATTTCACCAAAAAACTGCTCCTGTCCCAGACCATAGCCTCACATTTCTTGTCGAGATTTTCAATCTTAACCTGCTGTCTTTCTCTTCCTCATGGTTAAACTCAATACTTTGATTCGGAAGAGGATGACTGTTTCTTGTAGCCAACCTTATACTGAAATTTAGTTGAACCAAACCAGAAGAATCAACCGAAAGTACCATCCTCCAGTGAAAGAAAGAAGCTAATCTCGGTTTTTGTTAACCTTAGTTCTACTGAATTACATGACAAATTTTGGATGAATTGTCCGATATTTGTAGAGAATATCTTTTCATCGTGTTCCCAAGAGTCTTATTGCATCTCATAAAGTGTGCTCATTTTTCGTTCTAATAGACTAATAAAGCAAAACGACTGGCCAAACACAAAACAATTGCCAAAAGTAACTGGAAATGCAAAAATAAGAGGAGAAAGGAAAAGGGCAAATAGTTAGATTATATTCCAATCAGAAATTTTACTGTACTAGCCTGAATAAAGTCCCATCGAACTGATATCAATATAAGCAGTTGATGCATGGGGTTATACTAAAGAAATTTCTGGTGTCACAATTAAGAAGACATAGCATACACGAGCTTCTTTGGATGACTGCTAATGCAAAATGACATGCATGTATTGACTTAATTAACCAGCCACTCAATGAACGGTTTTGCACATCAGATTTAATTCCAACTTCAACTGCCCCCAACTATTTTAGCATACTTCTGAACTCTCGTTTAAACATATGCAGGCTACCAATTCTGTCCTGACATGCGAACTATTGCACAAAATCTGCTTGGAAGCACCAAAGTCATCTATAAATGATATAGGCACATCGGCATTCTAATAATTTGCCTAATGATGCCACTTCATCAATAACTTTGATCATTTCCCCATCTATAACATTGAATGACAGGGTCATAGGAATACAAATAAACAAAAATATCCAAGGATGTACACTCTCCAACGGGAAGAAAAAGGTAAATTCCTTTACCCTAAGCTGTTTTTCAGTAATTCCACCAATTTTCTGGGCAACTCGTTTGACAGTCTCACAACTTTCCCCTGTTGCATCTTCACCAAACTTCATAATGATTTTTGATCCTTTCTCATGTTCTTCAAGTAGGAAGGCTTTCAGAGATTTCTTGAAGGCTTTGGAAGCTTCTGAGAGGCCACCATCAGAAATACTTTCATTTTCTGGTAGCTTTTGTTCTATCAATGCAGATATTTCCACAGGAGATAGATACTTATGTTCTCCAGAAGGGCAAGTTGCCTGCAAATAAATGTGGAAGTTTGTGCATAGATGAACCAATCAACTCGTCCATCCAACGAACTGAACAAATTTCTGGATAAGGAAAAAGATGGACTAAGCTTCATTACCTTCACTTTCATAAATAATCTGTTGAAATTCAAAGGGAACCCACTTTTTCCTTCCATTTGTGCAGGATCCATGCTATCATCACCATAAAGGAATTGAACAATGCATCCACTTGCGTTTCTTACTGTGTTGTCATAATGAATAGACAAGTCTTCCAAAGCCTTGATAAGTCTACGAGACATGTATCCAGTATCAGCTGTTTTCACCTACAATAACCAGAGACCGCGATTTTTTAGAGATGGATATAATTATTTCCTCACACAGTCAACTATTACAGCTACAGAATAAAAATTTTAACAAGAAAAGAAAAAAAACAGAATTAAAACATGACCTACTTTGTCAGGTATAATCTCTCCCCACTAAGATAAGCCAACTCTAAAGAAATCAGATAGGAATGACAAAAACCCAACTTTTTATTTACAAATTGGACAAATGAAAAGATATACAATAGACTCAGAATGTTACGACATCATGCACAACTCTATAGCAAAATAGAAGGATTATTATAAGGGCTAATATCACCAAAAACCCCAACCGGCACACCCATGCCACATTTACCCTAAACTGATTTTTGTGATTAGTCGACAAAAACACCCAAACAGGTACACCCATGCCACATCTACTTCAAACTAATTTTTGTGTAACAAAAATTCCCAAACCGGTACACTCGTGACACATGACACACTACCCCAAATTGTGGTATATGTGGAATTTTTTGGAGTTTAATGTGGCATGGGTTTACCAGTTTAGGATTTTTTGTGACACAAAAATTAGTTTTGGATAAACGTGGCACGTGTGCACTGGTTTGGGGTAAATGCGGTACAGGTGTATTAGTTCGGGATTTTTGTGACACAAAAATTAGTCAGGGTAAATATGGCATGGGTATACCAATTTGGGGCTTTTGGTAGTATCAACCTTTATTAATTATTGTCGCAAAGTAGAGAATGTATCCAAACGAAAAGGAAAACTTAGATTCAAAAAGACAAAAGCACAATGTATGCAGCAGCAAAGAGAAAGCCAATGACAACATATAGTGGAACATAGAATCAATACTCATTGACGGCAGTAGTGGCCCTTGAAGATAAATAGAAAGATCATGACAACAATGATGATTAAATCTGCCGCAATGATGCTTTACTGAGAGCATGTTGATGTATATACTTTTAGGTGAATGTAAATCAAAATATTTGGCACACAGGGCAGAGAGAATTAGCTTCCATATACACAAAAAACGAGCATTTTCCTAAACTATCGATCAAGTTCCACATGCCAGGTCTTCAGCTGGTTAAATCCATCAGGAACACCAAAAAGTTTTGGGTGGAAAATGTAACTCCTAGAAGACCTTTACTGTTCTCCTCATTAGAAGAATGTATGAACATCCTCGCTGAATTAGTACAAGATACCTAAATGATGATAACTCATTTATTATGCAGAGACTAACATTAGCAGCACCAGTTTTCTCAGCTGCATAATTCAATTTATGATATAAGTCAGCCACAGAAGAGGACACACGTAAAGTTCAAGTGGAAGCCAAAAAATGATCTCCATACCGCCGTATCAACCAGGCCTTCTCGTCCTCCCATTGTATGAAAGAAAAATTCCGTAGCTGTCAAACCGCTGTAAAATGAATTGGCAACAAAACCTTTAGCCTGCACGAAAAGTTTCTAAATTACTCTCAACCGTTTTTGGTGAATAACTTCATGAACACTAGAAGTTTGGGTGAATTGTAGCATCTTCTGCTGTTCTGATTAACTTCTCAAAACATACAATTGTCAACTAAAGCTATCATTGACTATTTTTCGTTATCATTGGCTCTTTTTCCTTCTCAAGGAAATCCTCCAACCTCACTCTTGCTCTTTGATTGAAGAATAATTCCATATAGAGTAGACCTTTCTACCAAAAGAACGAGCTTTACAACAAACAATTTGAGTACTCACTGCAGGTGTCTTCGATTGCCTTGGAAAATGAGGAAGACTCCGATCAATGAATCCATTAGGTGCACGACGACCCCCAACCGACTGCTGACCCACACATGCAATCATTTGGCTAATATTGATGGGAGATCCTTTTGAACCACATTGTGACATGATCAAGGGACTATTTCTCCAATGTAGTTTCTTCATGCACACCTATTAATATACAAAATGTAATCTGATTCCCTCTCACAAAATGTTTCCCATGGAAATGCTTTGCAGAATGAGGAACACAATGCAGCACACATGAACTAATGCAAAACCTAATGGATCATTCATTCCTATTTTTGCACTTACCTGCCCAGTCTCATTTCGAATTTGATTTAAAATATCAGTAATCACAGCCTCCAGTGTTTGAGCAGCATCACAACCAGGTTGGAGTTGCAGCTTTCCTTTGTTGTAGAGCTCTATTTTTTCATCACAACTATTACAACCATTCAAAATGGTCTCTCTCTTCCTTTCATTCAGATCATTATCCGGTTGAACATCATCAATACCAATGGAGAACCCGTGATTTCCGATCCACCGGGCACTACATCAAGACAGGGGCAGTTATAGGTCTAAAACTGAAAGAACTTTCGCTTCCAAACAAAAATTACAGACGCAGCACATGATTGTCATCATGAACATAAATAGGACAGTGAAGTTAACCTGACTTGATCAAACAGCAAAAAAAAAAAAAGATAAGGAAAATAAGCCTTCTAAATGGTAATCTAAAACATGTAAACATTCATACTCTGAAAGGCAGTCAACCGACATTAAAAAGATCAAACCAGAATCAAAAAAATAAACTAAATCAGGCAGATACCCCAGTGGTATAGAGGAACCATATAAAACAATGAATCATTACTATAATGCAACATGAATGCATTGTTGGCACAAACTATTTAATATGGCATGTATTAGGGAAAGGAGGTAAACAACTTTGTTAGGAGAAGGCTTCGTCATTAGCTTTCTCTAAAATTTAAAAGCAAAAAGTAATTCAAAGTGTGTGAACAGCAAGTTTCACGAAAGTAAAAGTTAAAAATTAAAAGTCAGTCCTAACACACCCTTAGTCCAAATTCAGTAAGTCATTCAAATCTTTTAAACTACATAAATTAAAAAGTTATCTATTTCTATTAGAATATTTAAACAATATACAACGCCTTCATCTAACAGCTTAAGCTTTTAGAACAACTGGCAGTGGTCCCACAAAATCTCACATGGTATTAGAGCCGGAGGTTTTGAGTTCAAATCTTTCTGGGCCTCATATGTCTCCCTAATTAAATATTTTCACGCTTAGTTATAGGCAAAAAAAACTAGACTAAGCGTGAGGGGGAGTGTTAGAATATTTAAATAATAAATGCCTTCATCTAACAACTTTTAAAACAGTGGGCAGTGGTTCTACAAAATCTCAAATTTCCATTCATGGTAAATACAGGTCAGCAAAGAAAACCATTTGTACACCACCACATATAAAAATCAGTAGCTCGCACAGGCATCTAAAATTAATTATAAATATTTGCATTTGACACAAAAAGGCAGATAACCCAAAAGTAAAGCAACTACTTATCAGCAAATACCTCAGTTTAGCAAGACGATTCATACAAGCAGCAGCAGCATGTGCATTGTAGTCCCTGAGGAGGACAGAAAAGAGACCATCCTTGTTCCCATTACCTGAAATAATTTGGATTATATGAGGATAAATATTTAGCTTTTGAAGAAGGTAGTCCAAATGAGCCGTTGATTTAAGGATTGAATATGGTCCCATGAGTATGCCACTATTAACACAAAGTCACTTAGAAAGAGAAATTGGCCAAAAACATACAGACCATATAGACTCTCACTCCAGCGCCCAAAATTATTCCAATAACTAATGCAATCTAGGTTTCATCTATCATAAGACGGTTTAACAGAGAAGGAACAAAATGGTACAAGGTACAACTGACAAATTTGAGCCATAAAAAGATGTTGGGTTAATACTGGAGAAAATTCCTGTAACCATTTCTTTAGATTTATGGAAATTATTCAAAGAAAGGAATACAAATTTGGTCATTTGACTGGCAAAAGATGTACTGTAAAACACCTTAACGCTACCTAGTTCATTGCCATGATTTCTCAACTGTAATGAGCGTAGCTTGTTGGTTAATAGCTCACAGCCACCAGCCATGACAGCACTACATGGACGATAGGTATATGCACTCACATTTGCAATTAGCCAGGGGAAACTCGAAATTGACCAACAACAGAATCTAATATGAGTCTACTTTTTAAAAAGATGAAAAGACGAAAAAAAGGTAGCAACTGCTTTTGGAGTAAGAAAACGTAGAATCGAAAATCACATCTCGCTGACAATCTTTCTTAGCCAAATACAGTAAACTTCAAACTTCTGAGCAGGATAATAATAACTGGAAGGTAATCAGTGGTTGGCAAGTCCTGAGGCGTAATGCTCATGGAGAAAGGAGTCCAGATAGCATTAATAAAGTGAGAGAAAATATTAAATAAGTGTGCATCTGCACTACAACACATGACCCAAGAGCGAAAAATAAGCCTCCAAGACAAGTACCTCAATATAAACATGTAAGGTTCCTATACTGAATTCCTTGAACAAACGTTTTAACTTTAGAATGTTTCTTTTAAAGTTTGAATATGTTAGAAATGAAAAGCAAGGAGTGTTCACTATCCCACAAAGTCGGTAGATTCTTTACAATTTACGGGCTAATTAAGCCAGTAAGAGAAGGCCATAAAAACAAATTATATCCCAAGCTACAACAGAGAACAGACTATCAATACTCTTAGAAGATGTTCACAAGAAAACTATAGTGTCGTATTCCAATGATAGTATCATTAAAACAAGAAAATGCAGGAAATGAAGACAACTAACCTAAAGTTGCCTTTCCAAGTTGCCCCGATATAAGCTCACTGTTACGGAAATAAACAAAACCATCATTAGGGCACATTGTTTCTAGTTCCCTCTCCGACGCACTCTTGGGCTTGCTATAATTTTTCTCCTTCACAGTCAGAGTCACAAAGACTCTCATGCGTGCATTGGGGCGCAGTAAAATGCTAAATATCTGCTTTCCTGTCCAGAGTTCTATTGGCTGCAGAAAACAAAAACCAACCAAATCAGTCTCTAAGAAGGAAACAAGTCTGACCAACAAAAACGGCATTATCTTAACATATAAATAGTCAACCTCAACAGTTATATGCCTACTCCCATATTGCAAAATTATCTAAAAAACACTTCATAGTGACTACTAACTTAAACAGAAAGACTGCTACCTTTGCAATGACAGATAGCTGCTTGACCTTGAAATTTCACAACCAAGTGGAAATATTGCCATAACGACCAGTAGAGCTAGATCTTTTGGAAAACTAACAAAAGTCTACGCTCACTGATTTGATGCAGACTAGCAGCTCATACTCCTTTATAGAAACCAGAAATTTGTATTGCCAATAGTCAAACCAAAGTTAATGGCTTACTCTTTCAAATCAAAACAAGACATTCATACAGTTTAGGATATGAAAAAAATGACAAACAACAAGACCATCATTAGGTATTGAATTTAAATCCAGACTTCAATTATAGTATTATCCCTGCCCCTTGTGCGGATAAAACCGAAAGGGATAATGACGCAAATAGTCCCTAAACTTTGGCCTAATGTGTAATGTGTCCTTAAACTTTTAATTTGTTCAATGTGGTCCCTGAATTTCAGCTCAATGTGCAATGTGATCCCTAGAATTTTAGTATATGTTCAATGTAGTCTATAAAAATGTTCAATGTTGTCCTTCCATTAATTCGAGTTTAGGGATAATATTGAATACTTTCATATAATCCAAAGACTAAAATGAACATGCACCAAAAAGTCCATGACCACATCGAACAAATTAAAAGTTCAGGGACTACATTGCACATTGGGCAAAAGTTCAAGGACTATTTGTGTCATTTTCTCAAACCGAAATTTATTTAAATATGTGCTGCATAGGTATGCGTGTGGGTCCAGCAGCAAGACCTGCCCGTGGGTGCCGGTTGGGATTGGGGGCGGATTGCTTGCAGACCTTACAAAACTTTCACCAGAAGCACTTTTATGAATTCAAATGGCATTCATTATACCTAGAAAATAAAAATCCGTGCAAAATAAAATCATTCACTCTTAGTGCAATCAGAACCAAGAGGACATAATATTAAACCGTTTGCATTAACTACAACTATAATTAATCCAGTCAAGCAATGAAAAAATTAGAATAAGCAATCGAGCAACAAATTACATCTCATATAACAGAATTGTTGAACAACTCAGATTATTGAATCCAAAAAAGATACAAGAACTCCTCCATCAGCTTTCATTACCTTAATTATTGCTGGTGTTGGCAGATCAATGAGATCCATGCCGTCTCCCATGTAAGAACATATTAGTGAAAAGGCTGCCCGGTCATAGAATATATCCTTCCTTGTTATGAGAAAGGAGGATGTAAGAAAATCTTGAGTTGAAGCAACCAAAATTTCTCCATTTTTGGGGGTGCATAAATTGTTTTGCACCTGAAAACAGGAAGAAATCTTATATGCTAAAACATAAAGATAGACTTCTTTGGGGAAAACGAAAATTCACAAATATTGATCAGGCACTACCATGACCGGTCAATTGATTTCCAGAAATAAACCAGAGACGATATCTAGCTCAGAAAGCGATTCATATTGGCAAGACATTCATCCAAGTTGGAGGCCAGTTAAATAATTTTTTGTAATAATTAAGCACAAAAATAAATACACTTTCTCAGAAAAGAAAAGAAAAATGTACCAAGTATATTAACCAAATTAAGGAATGATTAAGGCTTTGCATGCAGAGTGACTTGATCAAAGGTGAAAGAGAAAGCACAGGGAAAGAAAAGATCATAATTCAGGAAGTCTAATAATACAGTAGAAAAAAGTTATCTTATTATAAGTATCACAAGTAGCGCTATTTGTATGATAACATGGATTTGAAAGAAGTTACCCCCATCAACATCAAAGCCTCTGCACGAGCCTCTTCTGTTTGAGGAACATGCAAATTCATCTCATCTCCATCAAAATCGGCATTATATGGGTTGCAAACAGATTCATTGAATCTCAATGTTCTCCATGGCATTACTCTTGCCTGCTTGGACAAAAGAAGAAAATCCAATTGATATTAAAACCAACATGACTGTGTTAGAAAAGTAAATAGTAAGGCTATAGCTCTTGTTCATTCACCCTATGACACATAATAGACATCCGATGCAAGCTTGGCTGTCTGTTGAATAGGACAACATCACCATCTTCCAAGTGGCGGTCAACTATGACACCAAATCCTAACTCATCAGCAAGGCGCTTTCTAAAATTTCCCATCAAAAGCCTGCAGGATAAATTTTTTGATTTTAGGTTATCAACTGAAAAATGAAGCTGGACTTCACAATGGAAAGGGCTGCTATAGTCACCTCATTTCACCATCAGGATATCTAATCATCCTTGCACCAGGATACTTGTAAGGGCCATTGCGAACGCATTGTCTCAATTTCTCAATATTGTATTGGTTGACACGCTCAGGATAAGTCAAGATCCGAGCCATTTGAATGGGGATCGCAACCTGTGATGACCATTAGATACAACATACTAAAATATCAAGCAAGAAAGCTTGAGAAGGAGAAAAAAGAACAGAAGTTGAAGAGTACGTATATTGCCTCACCTCGGTTATCTTCAGATTGGGGTCAGGTGATATGACTGTCCTTCCGGTATACTCCACACGCTTACCAGATAAATTTCCACGAAAGCGCCCTTGCTTTCCTTTAAGACGCTGAATGAAACCAGCCAATGGCTTGGCTGCTTGGAAAGGGTATGGAACGCCACGAACATCACTGTTTATATATAACCCAACCTCAGCTTGGAGATGATCCCAGGCAGCCTAAACCATTATGTTTACTCTAAGAATCACAGGAGAGCTCCTGATTTTGAATACATAGATAGCAACAGACTAATAATTGATGATAAGTGAATTAGTGCAGGACCAGAAACAGCAAACTTCCATTCCCCAAAGCATTGAAAAAGACATTGTAGCACATAGGATAGCCAATAGGAAACTAGGACTGAAAATATACGCTCGATCAAATCAAATCAAATTTAAAAAAATATCAGAAGCAATTAAAGAGATCACCACCTCCAGATGACTGGAGAGCAATAGAAAAACTTAATCCAGATATATGGACCTTCTGCACAAGTAATCACAAATGTAGGACCATATAGCAGATACTATAAATAATAATTACCTTGGACACTCTTTACTAAGGCAACGAGAAGATAATGCAATTTATTGATCTCCAATGATGTATGAGACTGCCGCTTATATAATTTTCCAATTGAAATAGATTAATACTCTGGATTAAGCAATTAGTGTTGTACCAGATGAAAACATCTTATATAGCCATCCTTTGGTCCCTGGTATTAATCAAGACTTGCTCAAACAATAAAAAATGGGATAATATCATAACCTCCTTAAACTATAAAGTAAACATGGTGCTTTATTAAGCAACCTCAGCAGCCAGAAAATGCCAACCACATGCTTTATTTAAGAGCCTTTATACAACATGGGCAGGAATTCCATCCAAACTAAGCTTAGATGAACTTTTCAACAGGGAAAAAATCCATCATGGTACATTGACATAACAAGATCAACCACTATTTACGTTGAAGGAATTAAGAGCAGTGAACAACATTAAGTAGGTCGATGACAAGCCAAATCTTGGGCAGTTTAAAAGTCGTGGAACTCCTCAAGAAAAATGAAACGGGGAAACAACTAAGCAAACGCAACTTGAGTGACACGAAGCAGCAAAGGCAATGCCATGACAATGAATTATTAGCCCAGAGAGGTCATTAATGACTATGGTTTAGTTTTATCAAGAAGCCAACAATACATCCTAGAACTCAAGCAAGCAACTATCATTGTGCCAAACATATTGATCACTCCCAGTCCGAGCAATAGGAAAACAATTTCACTTTGCCACATCATGCATTGTGATGTTACAAATACCTTATACACAGCAAGGCAGTTTATAGCTTAATCCACTGGAAACAAACAAGTCAAAAGCATAAGTCTATCCAGCTTATGAGCAGCTCCCATTTGTCAAAACCATAATGATTTATCACTTGTCCGCATACTACTTACTTGCTTTATAAGTTGCGAGCTGAAAAACAAGTTTCAAAGTTTATGCATTATTGTAGTGTGATTGGCGATGCTAGCACAAAACCGAGGGACTATCTAGTTCCACCTAAATTTAAATGGATTCAAATATGAGTACTTTATAAACTTTCAAAGATCAGAGATGTTCATGTCAAGTAAAAATCAAATCTCAAACGTTTAGGGTGCATTTGCTTTTGCTTTTTAAAAAGCAAAAAGCAACTTTGTTCCTTTCAAAATTAGTCAAAGTGCGTCTGCTAAACACAAAGGAAAAAGTAAAAGTTAATTCAAACGCACCCTTAAAGGAAAGGTAAGAACAAAAAATTAAAACAAAAAAAATGCAAAAGCACCCTGAGATTACATCTTGACTTTCTAGTCTCCTATAAGAGATTACGTCATTCAATCATTTTCTAAAAAACAAATCTTGATGAAACCACTTTGATAACGATATTGCTCCCGACAGTAAAAGGATAAAATAAGAAATTGCCCTTCAGATATTGTATTCCTAAAATAAAATGTAACCACTAGACTAGAAAGTCCTGTATTGAATTAAAGATGACAGAAGATGACCTCATACGCTGCTATCAAAATTCAAGCATAATCATCAAAAGTTTGAGCACAAAGTATAAAATGCAAGTACCCACAGAGCTTTGTAAATCCATTAGCATCGACCAGTCACATCAATCCAAAGATTCAAATGAAAGGGTAAGAGTCTGAGAAATGCCCAATACCAGATTTTTTGTTTCTTGAAGTTCTTGCTGAAGAGAAGCATTGACCTGAATAATTCTTTTTAACCTCTCCGTGATGTCATTTTCATTACTGCAACAAGACAAATCCGCATGAGCAAGTTAGAACAAACTAAAAAAATAAATATGCCTCAAAAAATCTGTAAATGTAGCTGACAGCACCTCTGCGATCCTTCCATCATGACTGAAGGACGAATTGCTATTGGTGGCACAGCTATGGTAGTTATCATAAATTTCTCCGGCCTGTCTGCAACATTGAGCAATTCACAATCCTGCATTATAATTGCTCTTGTTAGCTAGAACGTGATGAATGACTTCGAGATGTGTAGCATGAGAGAGAGAGAGCCTTGTGCTTCATTTTGGCTACTTTTTCCCCAAGAAATTTAGTTTGAATGCTAGCCACATGATCTCACTGACCACCACATACATGCATGATAGATTACAGAACAAACCTGCATAGAATTTCAATGTCATAAAACTCGGATAAATTACACCAAAAGAAATGTACCTCATCTAACATCCTTTCAAAGAGAGACAGAACATCCCGGGGATTAAGGATGTTACTAGCCACACTCAAGGACCCCTTGGACTCTTTTATGTGGGACATTGCAGATTTACACTCTTCTAGGCTCCTGTCACTAGTCTTTGAACGGTCATGAATGTAGCTAATTGCACCAATGGCTTTTTTCACTGTGCCTGTAATTCAAGCAGAGTAACCACAATGGGATCACTTTATCAATGCATAGTATGCAAGCACAATGCTCACACATACCCAAATTTTACCACAAAGACGGGCAATTGAGTGACAACCATTTAATGAAGATTGCAGTATGCAGCTAAATGTGAAAATTAGTAACTGAAGATAATGTTTTCTCCAAGTTGATTGGAGCACTAGAGATGTCCTACACCAAGAGAAGGAGAGTAACCATGTAAGGCTATACCATTGAGGCTTCCTTGCACATAAGAATCAGATCTTACTTAAAACCTCTACCAGAGTTCCTCTTCTCGCAAAGGCAATGAGTGTGATTTTGTTGAATCTGTCCCGTGACAGAACAACTTGGAGATGGAAATTTTAAGATTACTGAAAACCACTATTTCAAGATAAGGTTGCAGCATATGGATAACTTTTCTGGTGCCACCAGGGGACCTTAAAGCTAACCAAGCTCAAGAATTTTCTATAGTTCTGATACATCATACCAACAAAAAAACCCATGGACAATTTCAACCTTGTTGCCTTGAAATTATGTGTTAGTACCTTAAAAATGCTGTTTTTTAACCAGTAGGAAGAAAAACAGTTGTATAGGACCCAGAATAATATCAAAAAGTACATGAAAAGAGTGCAAAGGACAAAAAAGAGTCCCCTTTTAGTACTCCGTCCCCTACCTCCCTCACTCCCTCCCTCCCCATATTGAATTTACCCAGCCAAACCCAAATCTCCTCCTCCACTAAACTTGCCATGACCCAACTTGTCCTTAGTAATCACAAATAGTTGGGAAAAAGCCACAAAAAATCTCAAACTATGCCCACCGTGACACATACACCCTGAACTTTTTTTTGTGACACCAAAAACCCCAAACTATGTCTATTATGACACATTTACCCTAAACTTCTTCTTGTGACGTAAAAAACCTCAAACTTGTACTTATGTGACACATTTACCCTCCGTCAAGGTTCCGTCAGATGATTTTTCAGCCAAAATATCGCTTTTATTTCACTTAAGCAACACGGGCGTCATGTCAACACTGTTTGCTATCTGGCGTCCATGTAAGCAAATTTTCAAATGGTTCTCATTGGCAGAATTTCGACGGAGGGTAAATGCGTCACATAGGTACAAATTTGGGATTTTTGGTGTTGTAGAAAAAAGTATAGGGTAAATGTGTCAAGGTGGGAATAGTTTAAGATTTTTTGGTGGCTTTTGCCCTAAAGATTTTTACAAAATGTGCCACATGGAAGGATAGTGCAAAAGAAAGTGAGCAACGGTTTCTTCTTTCTTCATACACAAAAAACAAATGATTTGCCATAACTTTATCTGTCCTCTTAAAGTTGTCCAAACTGAGAACACGCCCCTCATACATTCCCAAACAAAGGGAGGAACTTTTGTTTGGATTTTTCTATTCCCCAAATTGCTTCCCAAGGAAAATTTCAATGTTGACAAGGTCAGGATCAATTTTGGACGACTTCGTTGATAAAATTTCACCAGAACACAACCACTTTGCTTCATATCTATCGGTTGACATTCTACCTTCAGCCACCATATACATATTGCTTGTCAACCAAATTAATTACAGAAGTTTCCATGACAATCTGCCATAAAGTCTTTTTTTCATTAGAAAACCAAGACGTAATGAGTTAAGAAGTTGGTTGATTAGAGGCTAAACTTCACATCAAGCACTGAGCCAAAAACATGTCTCCTCCCAACAATTAGCTTGACCGTCATTCAAGTCCTTCCAAACATTGCTAGTTCATCTCCAAACTCCTCTTTCACGGGTCATCCTTGTGCCGTTTGAAATTCATCTAGGAAATCTGATTTAGTTGCTACCATCGTTTCACCATCAATGATTCTATTTAGTTCAAAATGCCAAAGCCCAGCTAGGCTTTATTCAAAATTTCAAAAAAGAAAAGAACAAAAGCAAAGAATAAATATTTAAAGTTTTAAAACTGCTCTATCCTTGGGTTGTTTAATCGTATTGATGACCAGATAAAGCCTTCAGCTTTGTCCACTTTATCTGACAGAAACCTACTGATGTCCTGCCTACAAGAGAGTGCTTTAGGTTGATGTTAAGGTTCCTCCTTTTGGAAGGACAGATCTTTTCAAACCTGATGACTCTTCCTCGAACACAAATTGATGATGAAGATTTTTTTTTAAAAGCCTTAACAGGTCCTTAAACTCATTGGACAACAATCTCATGTATGATCTAGAAAACCTAAAACATCACCATGCCTATTACAGCAAGTACCCAATACCACCCTCTTCCAGATTAAGGAATGAACTCAACAAAATCCCATTCTTGCACGTGCTAGAAGGTGATTTTCTTGTTTTCAATTAGAAAGGAAAAGAATTATTGAGGATCTAGAGGAAAGTTTGAACTGGTGTGAAATTTCTTTGTGAAACATACCAAGGTGAAATGTCATAAAACAAGTCAGTCAAACTGATGAAGATTAATTTGCAATGAAAATTTATTCTCGAAGAAGACAAGACAAGTATGTGTTCTCAAAGGAGGAAGACTGACCATTTATGTATCCACAACGGGCACACTTCCCTGGTTTACACTTGTTGACTGTTTTCTTTGCAAGCTCGGCCTTCTGTAAAGCATCCCTCTTCGGATGTCTTATCTTCTCCAACTCTTTTCTGCGTGATTCCTCCTCCAAAAGAATCCGCGAACATGACTGCAGAGGAAATGTTGCTATTGCATGAAATCTGAAGGAAACAAAAAAAACACAGAATACTACACCAGTTCATCACATAAGTCTAACAGCAGGCAAGGACAGGGAAACTATCCCATCAGATGACACTTCTTTTTCACATTACCATATGCACATATTTATACACAACTTCTAAATAATTGTTCATACAAATGGGCATGTATGCTACCTACTTCCCTAACACAATGCCAAATTTGACATACATAAGGTACGAATATCTCTGTTTAGAGAAAACTACGGAAGGCAACTGAAGGAGAAGAGGAAAAGAGAGCATGAAATGTCCGAGAATGGAATCCCCAATCGATCAAGTACCTTGCATATAGACTTCAAGATCTCCAGAATTTTGTCAAGAAATCCAACATTATAAACGGGTAGAGCAAGAGTCAAGTAGCCATAATGCCCTGGACAATCCTTGAAATCTCCATGGCATGTATTGCACCTGCAACTCTTGTTTGCAGGACCCTGTAATCACAAGAGAAAACACTCCTCAACCTTTTCCATCACCCGAACAAAGTGAAAATGCAATGACATCATACTTCTCCTGTCATAGCAATATCTTAATCCAAACTAAAAAAATCTACAAACTGTACTTACCAACCCCCCAGCAACCTCCCCCCCCCCCAAAAAAAAAAAAAGAGCCAAAGGTAAAGCACAAATTGACAAATAACACCAAATGAACGAATATTCATGCTGGAAATGTAAAGAATCATCGAAAAACATCTCTCCTCTCAAATTATCCGACAATCAGATCAGGGCCAAACAGTTAACATTAGCACTAGTTAGTATTCTACACAGTGAGAACTCATTGAGCCATCAAAATCACACAAAAGCACGCGGAAAGACGGCGATATCGTAGAGAGGACAAACAGCGACGGAGCTAATACCATGCGTGGATCCAACAAGCCGCCCACCATTGGCTTCCGCTCCTGATCGTAGTAGACGCCTCTGTACACCTGAACTTCCGCAGCTTTTCCAATCTCCGACGCGGAGAACATCGAAAACTGAATGCTCTTGCTGTAGATGGAAGAAAAAAAAAGCAGCCAAAAAAAAATGTTACAATAAAATAATAATAAATAAAAAAACCCCCGATTCGCACAGAAAGTCCGAGGTTGCTTACATCCTGCGAGGGCCGACATTCTCCACGTAAGGCTCCTTGGTGAATACGTGCGACGCCGCCTTCATCTCTGATCAACAACTGCAGAAGACGAACGGAAAATTCAGAGAAAAGAAGAAGAAGAAGATGAGCATCTGAACTAGCTTCAAAAAATCACGAAGCGAATGCGGAGACGATCGGTTCGCGCGGGCGGGACGCGACCGGGCATTACGCGAGAAGCGAGGATCGACGGCGAGACGGCGATGAATCGGAGAAGCTTCGGAGGCGGAAGGCGGGAGGATTCGCGGGGGGGCGCGTGCGGAAGGTGCGGATGGACCAGCAGAGAAGCGAGCTTGGGGGTTTAAGGAAAGCTCTTCAGCGCTTTTTAGGTCACGGGCGGTGGCGGGAGGGTTTTTGACCCGGCCATGGGCCCCCGCCCCGACCGGGACTCGCCCGGACCCGGTTCTGTCGCCGCCAGTGGGAACTTCACGTTGGGTCTCACGTGCCGCGATGGACGTGGTTACGTATGCTCGGGTCTCGCGACCGCGGGTCTTTTTGTCTTTTGGCTTGTGCAAGCCAAAATGGAAATTGCCGATCTTCTTGAGAAGGGCGAATTACCAATCTTTCCCTCGGATTTTGATATTAATTATAAATTTCTCTCCTGACTTTTCAATTTTTGCAATGTCAATAAGTTCTTGAGATTAGTAACTCCGATTATTTTTTTTTTACTGGAGCTCCAACATGTACCTGTCGCGTGACTAAGCTGCTATCTTATGAAGGGCAAATCTGTCTAACAAATTATAGTGAATTATGTTTTACCTCTCAAGTTTTGCGCATGCTAAGTTGTTTCTTGGCTTTTCAATCTCTTTTGATGTTCTCCTATAGAAGCAAGGGTCATCTTGCCCTCGCTCGGTTCTTGTACGGGGTTGTCAGGACTGAGATTTTTGGTCTATGTTATGCTTGGATTGACCGGACCGGTCTTTCACGCTTTAGGTATTAAAAGCCTTAACGGCGTGGTTGGAGCCGAAATTATGTATAATAAACAAATGTACTGACAGTTGAACGAACTAATATGAGTTGTTACTCGTAAAACCGAAACAATATTAAAATCTACCGGGGTATTTATAATGGTAAATTAGTTGTTTTGTTCGTAACTTACGATCAGTAATTTAAGTACGCGTTAGCTTATAAAATCTAAAAACAAGTGATAATCCATTGTTGGGTTTGTGAATGTTAAAATTGTTATTTCATTGGTAACTTAATAATAATTGATCGGACTAATAAATTACCCGATCACTTTTTTATTTACCAAGGATGTTTAAAACTTGACTATCACTTTACATCTGTATCACCTATGGAAAATAATTCCATTTAGTGAACTGAAGTTTGCTCTAGTGCAAGGCCAGCCCAGATTTGGCTTGAAAGACTGGGACCTTCGCCCAGTGAAAGGAACCATTCAGTTTAGAGCTTCACATCTGTGGTTAAATGATGCATACACCATTCTCTGGATAAACAGTCAATTTACAGACTCACTATCTATTCTACGGCACATGATACAAGGACTATATTCACTGTGTAATCTCGGATCGATGACCATCGCCACCAGGAAACTGGTCGGTCAGCATCTCCGAATCAGGAATCTTTCCCACGCTGTAGCTTTTGCTGCATCTCGAACATAGATCATCTCCGGTTTCTGTGATCATGCAGGGAAGCTCAGGAGCCGACCCGGTGTAAATACTCTGTGGGGACGAGTTTCTAGCTAGGAAAGACCATTGCGATGGATGCCAAAATTTTACAATGTTAGATCCCTACTCTAGAAGTTTTCCTTGTGAAAATGGAAACGGGTCGACGAGTCTAGGCTGAACTCTTGACAAAGCTTCTTTAATGGCTTAGTAAGCGTCGGACTTCCACAGTAGAAAACACCTGCAAGGGTCCCATTTCCACATTAGAGGCAAAAGCCAGAATGAGAACATTCTCATCACCTATGTGCATTTCGACATTTCTCTACGGCTGCAAATCAAAACCAGTACCTATTCGAGAAGAAGGATGAGCACTAGCCAATTGGGAGAACACCTTTCTCCAATTAGGCCTTGCAAAATGCGTTCTTATCTGTGTGCACATATGTCAGAAAAGGGCTGGACATAAATTAGATGATCACGGGCATAATAAATTAATAACTAAAGGCATATACCCGGCTTTCTGAGACGACATCCACTCCATTCTTAGCGTGCTGCAGCTTCTGCACCATCGCGATAAGCGCCGACCGCGCATCTCCTTCTTCATATACACTCGTCAAATAGTTGTGCATCTCTATAATATGCTGCTCAACTCATCAGACCAGTAAACGGTGAGAATGATGTAAACAGAAGAGGATGTGCTGTCATGAGAATGAGTCTGTAAACATAAGAGGGTGTGGTGGTCACAAAGCATGCTTTTCTTTGTTTCGGAACTTACATTATGGTCATACTCTGCGATATCATCCATCACACCTTTGAACCATTCAAACGAACCCTGTTCCCTTGTCACCCAATAAAAATATGCTCTTTCTGGTGCCTTCTTATTCGCACCCGGTATACTTTGTGCAGGATCCTGCATGGAGTCAACTCATCCTGTTAATTACTTGTCCTGTTAAACTTGTTGGTGTATTCAGTTAATAAACTTTTGGCTCACGTTTTCTTCATTCGGCTTGATCTGGTTGAGGAGGTCCTTCAAAATGCTGATAAATGGGGTTGCCCCAATCCCTAGACCGATGAGGAAAAGGATGTCATACTTTTTGTAGTTCTGAGCCGGGGCCCCATATGGTCCCTTAATGAGGATTTTCGGAAATCTGTAATATTAAAGAGAATTATGAGATTCAACAACATCGTCAAAGCCACGAGAGGAGATCACGGAAATTTCTCTCCACCTGACTTCTGTGTGATCATAATCCGAGACTGCCTTCGTTTGAAGTCTCACTAGACTTCCCCTTCCTGCTGGTTTGTTCGGTAGCTCACAAACCTGCAATTCTTCTGACTTAGCACTAAAAAATGGAAACAAAAAGCCACAGGCATCTAAGATCAAGAAGCGAGCAAGAGTGCAAGATAGCGTCCAAACTTCTAGCAATAGCACCATAATCTGTTAACCTGCGCGAATCTGTTCTTTAGCTCCATGGTCCAGTCTCCCAAGGTTCGTATGTGGACGCTCAAGTAGTCATCTCCTGGCGCAGAAGTGATGGAGAAAGGATGCCTGTGACAAGTGAGAATTCAATCAGATCAATTTAAGAAAATGTGCAGCTAGGTATCAACAGACTTTGTTTAGTTTGTTGTTGAGGTAATGCAAAGTTTTACCACTCAAAAGTTGAAATATCTGGACACTTGACAAACATATACATTCCACTTTTGTACTTGAATCCTGGGGGTTTGCTTATGTACAATGCCAAAACATTTCCTGTGTATATGGTTGCCTGCAATTACCAATATATACAGTTTATAAGCATTTGTATATGTTCCGGGACTTGGAGAATCTAAAGCAGAAGAGCTGTAAAATTACTGACCTTGATAACATTAACATGATGGTTGCGTTCATCAATAGCTGTGAAAATCCTCTCGCTAACATAGAGTAATAAAGGACCAGAGAGATACATCCATGTCTACACAGGAAGAAATTTGACGGTTCATAATTGCTTTCTTTCATTAGTATGAAACCAGGTGGAGCAATGTCATCTGACAAAGTTCTATGGCATTTTAAGCTAATCAAATTCGAGTTTGCAATGAATTGAGGATCATGTGTTAAGCATTGCATCAAATACAAACATTCTATTAAGCAGAAACTGTTCTGTTGTTGCAGTAAAATTATCTGACAGATTCTTTTTTTTTTTTGGTCAAAATTATCTGACAGGCTCATGAACAAATAAAAGTATGATTAGCCAAGAAGTATAGAAAGGATGATTTAGTTCAAGTGCATAATCAGACTTACGCTTTTTGAGTACCAGTGCCTGCTCAGAAACAGGAAGTAGCCGTGCACTATCAGGAGAGCATAGACCAGGAACAGCAGGTGGTGAGCGTACCAGAAGGCATTGAACCCGGCCAGATGGTGGAAGGGCCAAGGCAACTTGATGACATTCCTTCTAAACGAATGCGTGGCCAGCGTGAAAGAGAAAGCCATCAAAACGGTAATTATAATCCCGGTAACTCCCGGAATACTCTCAACTAGATCCAAGTAACTCGGCTGCTTGTAATCGAAATAAGGCCCTGCATACCTATAAAACTTTGGCTTAGGACATGAAATTAGTCTCGGGAAATCACAAGAAACGTGCATTATAGCATGTGTCGCCGTCCCAATTACTATTGCCAGTGCTATCAGCTTGTGGAAATTAATATTGTCGTCGAAAGGAAATATCCTACTGAGGGCGGTTGATCTAAGTTTCGTGAGCGTCCCTCTACACACAGGGAGGAGAATAAGAGCCATGTTGAATTTGAGTGTCTCAGCCGCGCCCTTTGCAAAACAAACACAGTAACCCATGACTTGAAATATATCTCTCTTCTTGTATTGATGGAACTTCCAGACAAAGAGGATCAAATTTGCGGTTAACCAAAGTGACATGACCCACACTCTCTTCCAGTTCTCCTGGAGAAATTCCATGGTTTTCGACAGAAATTTGCTGATCGGAGTCCTATATGGTCTCGGAATCATGGTCCTTGTGAGAGTGTGGGTTGTCTTGGCCAGCTTGTTGGCTTCTTCAGAGCTCACCATCTCTCTCAATAGAGTCTCGAGTTGCCACATCTGCTTAAGCTTGCGACATTAGGAAGAGAGAGAGAGGACTCGATAGCTAAACACACAAATATGCACTTCACAGGGAATGGCCCTAGACTTCCACTCACTTCAATATACCCGAGATGGTCAGGGTCGAGCTCTTCCATGATCAGTGCGGCATAGGATGCGGCTTGCTGCTTGAGTTTTGACAGCTTGTTCGCTGAAGCGCTCAATATGATTACCTTACTCACCAGAACAATAAGGAAAAGATTATCCATTAGCGTTCAAACACGCAAGAAGAGGAGATTTTGGGAAGTTACTATCTCTCACCTCCTCCACCTCTTCCTCGGAGAGCTTACCATCGCCATTTTTGTCACACCTGAAACACCAGTGAAGTTAGTTTCCTGTGAACAAACACACACGGAGACAGAGAAAGCGCAGTTCTTTACATGTCAAAGAAGATTTGAAGCCGTGAATCTATGTCCCGGTTATTCATATCGTCCCAAAACACCCTCATTTCCTCCTGAGTAATCCCGTTCTCTGAGTATATCTTCCTGCGCCTCGCCAATGCATCAAACAGCTCCCCCGCAAATTCCTTGGATTCTCCCATTCCTGCGACACAGCATTTCGCCACCCATGAGCTCTTTTTCCCCGGATAAGTTAGATTTCAAGCAGGAGCCCCTCTAGGGGTTTCCAAGTCAAAGCGTCGAATTACCAATGCAGGTCCCGAATTTGTCTTTTGAGATCCTCCCATCGACTGCGAATTGGTTGAAACGTTTCTCCACGGACTTCCAAGCGTCCACTTCCTTCCCTGTGACGGTCCTCTCCAGGAACCTCAAGCTCTTGAGCCCTCTCTTCGCGCCGGACTCGGCCCTTCTCATTCTAGATGCCGTGGACGCCATGCCCTGAAACCCGTTTCCCTTTCTCGTGCTGCTCAAGTTCCGGGTGAACAATGCCTCATCGCTCACCTTGGAAGTGGGACTGCTGATACGAACACCACTCTTGCTGGAGCTGTCGAAGGGTGCATCAACCATGTCATCCACCTCGATGCCTTCCAGAATCCATTTCGAGGAGTTCCCCGTTTCCACTCTCTCCATGGAAGATCCAGCTGCTCGAAAGTGGGTCGTGTAAGATCTGAGAGTCCGAGAGAGAGAGAGATGGAATGAGATGAAATGAAAGGGTCAAGGACTCGAGATGTCCAGTTATTTTAGTCAGTCGTCTAAAAATAGAACGAAACCGAGTGTGGGGAAGTTCCATTCTTGTTTTGACAACCCATGAAAGATTCATCGTTTCTAATATAAATCCTTTTCCTCTAAGTGTCGTGATCCCGAGTCGTGTGCACGTCGTCCTGCATAAGGTCGTGTCTGGATCGTCCCAGAGTGCATTGAATTCGCCAATTCAAACCGGGGAACAAATGATAAAAGATTTCGAGAGGTTGGTAGGTTGGTTGTGCAGTCTCGCGTAATCTGGGGGAGAGGCACATCTCCGGATGGGAGGAGTTGAACTGACCCAGCGCGATCATCTCCTTGAGGAAGACGCTCTCTGGGAGAACTGTCAAACCCTGACCGGTCTTTTGCATGTCTGTCTGCCCTCCCTCCAACTCTGTTGGCGAGAATAATAGTTTTTGGGAATGTCTAACTAGGAGAGATATAGAGAATGCAAGTACTCGGTCCCGTCGTTATCTATGGGTGATGCGGTGAATAGAGGTAATCATCCTCGTAAACAATGTGGTACACGAAATCAATCATAGTGTAGTATTCATATAAATTCATGAAATATGATAGGATCGGATTGGTTTAGTGAAATTAATCTATTTATGCAATACTTGCTCTCCCAACTTAGGGGTGTGGAAAACGGATTGCCCCAATCGAAAACTGCCCGAGTTGGACCGAAGCGGCCAGTTGGGTCCGATTCCTAAAAGTGAAACCGAGGTCTAGGCGGTCCAACTCCTGATTCTAAAGAAAACCTGACCAACTAAGGCCTATTTGGTTTGGGTCCGGGGGAATACCTTTGGTAAAATGTAAAAGTCTTTGGGCTAAAGGGGCTTTCTGAAATATAAGTAGTGTTTGGTAATTGTATTTTAAAATCACGTTTGAAAGCAGTTTTGGCCTAAATACCACTCGGTAAAAACTATATTTTGTAAAGGACTTTTGCTAATATTTTAAAAAAAAAAACGTTTGAGGTGGAGCTCAGCCACCGGCCGCCAAAGGTCGTCGGCCAACTGCCAAGTCTGGTCGCTGGCTAGCCTAGCCTGACCTCAGGCAACATTTGGCCTGGGTCGCGACCCAAGCGACGCCTGAGATTCGGCGACCCCAGGCGGCGATCGCCTAGGTCGCATGACCCCTAGGCGATGGTTGCCGAAGTCGCGCGACCACTCAGGCAGCGGTCGCTAGCCGCCAGACTTGCTGCTTGGAGAAGATGAAAAGTGCTACAATGAACAGTAATCTTATTTCGATAAAAAAAAAATAGTAATCTTACATTTCAAAAGTTCAACTTGCCAAAGTATTTCCAAACCTGCCTTGGGCTAAAAGCCTTTAGAGTCATTTGGAAATGCAATTGCATTTCCCCAAAGTGCTCCAAAAAAATTGCCAAACGCCATTTACATTTAGCCAAGGGACTTTAGAGCCCCAATGCTCATTTCAAATGCTGAATCAAACGGGGCCTAGATCGACTATATATACCTTTTTTATTTTTTTATTTCTTAAAAAAAATTAGTAAAATGTGAACGTGATGACAAATTGGCAATATGCATTAGAGAAGAGCCGAACAAGCGTCCTCCCATCAACGAAGTCGTGCTCCCTCTCGATTACTTGGCGTCCCAGAAGTATTATCCCCACGCATCCCCCAAGGTCAGCATAAAGAAAGCGCACGAGGACAACTCTCCGACGAAACGACGGCGATGCTAGGCAAGGAGCTGGAGCGCGAGCAAGCCATCGTAGAGGCCAAAATGTTGGGGGAGAGCTGGAGAGATAAGGGACGGCAGACTTCTCTGAGCAATGCCGATGGCTTGAGTAGGTGACGGCCGGATTGGATCGAGTCGAGTCGCTCTATGTTGGTCCCTCTTAGCGTTGAGCACAGAGACTTTCGAAATTATTGGTTTCCGATTTATAGTCCCAAATGGTTAGGCATCGGTAGTGAGACATTGCAACATCATTTTGCAAACTCTTCACGTCTTCAGTGACAATTTTGCTCAATGTTAGGAAGTAAGGAGCGACCTTTATTCCTCCTCTCCGTATGGCCATGTGCATTCATTCAAAAAAAAAAGTGACCAGTTCCGATCCTAGGACCAATTGGTCCTCCCGGTCCAGTTATCGGTTCCACCTTGGAATCAATTGCCCCTATTCCAATTCGATTCACGGTTTCTAACTTTAGCAATGTGCTGGCAGTTTTTCATTCTTGAGGTAAAAGAAAAGGAGTAGATGGTCGTAAGGGTCTGATGAGTTTAGTTGAAGTTTAGATCTATTAGTTTGAATTATCGACCCATAAAAGTATTGTTGGCACATGTAACTTTTCAGATATAAATTTCACTTATGATTGCTATATTATAGGAGATTTTGCAATTATAATCCTAAACTTAGGTTGCAATCTTCCAATGAACTTTATTTTTAATTTGCGATCGACACACTTTAACTAGAATCTAGGTAATCTTTCATGAAATGATGACATGTTGGCCATGGAACAATGACACGGCAGCCAAAAAATTAGCTAGGGTTAATATAGGTAAGTATGTTCTATTATCAATAATATCATTCAAAAAGTCATAAACTTATTACACTTGCAACCTTTCAATTTAGCTAATTTAATCATAAACCTTTTAGTAATTTGTCAATTCAGTCTTTTCGGTCAATTTTGGCTAGAAATTTTTGACATGGATACCAGCAGTGCCATGTAGGACAATTGGTGCTATCATGCCCTCGCTGATCGCGAATGAGGGTTTTGGCCCTCGCCGAGACGACCACTGGATGAGGACCGCGAGTTGCCAGCAAGGGTCGTTGGCACTCGTTGGGCTTGGAAGAAGAAAAAGGAAAAGAAAGAAAGGAAAAAAAAACGAAAAGAATTAAAAATTTAAAAAAATTTATAAAATTTATCCGCGTCAGCACTAGCCATTCCACGTGGCATTGCAAGCATCCACATTAGTGATTTCATATCAAAATTAACCGGGAGGACATAATTAACAAATCGTCAAAAGATTTAAGATTAAATTGATCAAATTAAAAAGGTTTAGGACTTAATATGGATAAATGCGATTGATTTATGACTTTTTTGATAATTTTCCCTACTATTATCTTATACCTCTTGCATTCATTTGAAAGTCTCCATTTACAAATAATCTTGATATAGGGAATCAAATGTTATCCTATTAACACTGATAGTAATCTCAAGAGTTGGCCAAGTAGCATATCGCAAGAAGCGTTAGATCTCGAGTTTAGTTCTCGCTCAACAAAATTTCTTAGATGGCTTGTTATCGAACTAGAAAGTAAGACTTAAACCCGCATACGGAAGCTCACATGGAGTCCGTACCCGACTCTTAGTGCAACACCAAGAACACCACCAACTCGCAACAATTTTCAATTGCTTCTTTTCATTCGCCATGCTTATGTTTGCCCTGTTAGACAAACGTCGCAAACCGTACACCCAAAAGTTTAAACGAACAGGAGACAACGGCCAACAAGCTATGTATAGCAGATTTACTTATGTGCATTGGCCAAGTGGTGTCGAGGCCCCCGTGCATCCACCAAGTCCCGCCATTGACAGCTTAGACTCTGCATAGCAACGCTTATGTTCTCAGAAATAATTTTTGATCAGAAATAGTTTTTTCTATTTCTATTTCTATTTCTTGGAATAGTTTCTGGGCAAAAAATAGCGTTTAGTAACTGCACAAAATTTTTATTCCTGAAATAGAAAAAGAATAGAAACGTGTTTAGGGCGCAAATGATCCATTTCTATTACATGGACGAGTTTCTCCCTTCTGAGCTATAGCGGAGGACGGCAGGTGGCGGTGACGGGCGGAGGACGGTGGTCGGCGGTGGCAGGAGATGGTGGCCCGCGGTGGGAGGCAATGGAGCATGGCGGTTAGTGGCGGAGCACAATGGCGTCGGGCGGCGATGACGGCAGCGGTGGGCGACGGCGGGAGGTGGTTGGCGACGGAGGGTGGCCATTGTCGGTCAATGGAGCACGGCGACCGGTGGCGAAGGATGGCGGGCGATGGTGGGTGATTGTTGGCATCGGGTTGCCAAAGGCGGGAGATGGTCGATAGCCTAGGGCAGCCAACGCCGGGTGGTGGCCGGCGTTGGGCGGTGGAGCACAATGGCCGATGGTGGAGGATGGCGGCCGGTGGTGGGCGGCGAAGGATGGCGACCGGTGGTGGGTGATCGCCGGCGTCGAGTGGTTGGTGGGGGGAGACAGCCAGCTTCGAGTGGCGGCCAACGGCGGCGGAGGACGGCGACCGATGGTGGGTAATCATCGGCGTTGGGTGGTTGGTGGGGGGAGGCGGCCAGCATCGGGTGATGGAGCACAACGGCCAGCGATGAAGGACGGTGGCCGGTGGCGGGTGGCGACAAGCATCGAGCGGCGGAGAACAGTGATTGACGACAAGAGGAGGCTAGCGGGCGGGAGGCGGCCTACGAGCGTTGGTCGGCAAGCGGCGACGGTGGAAGGCCGATGGTCGCGGCGGAAGGCGGGTGGTAGGTGGCGGCAAAGGACGACGAGAGGCGACGGTGAGTGGGTTGTGGCCGATGGATTGTTTCTTATTTTTGGAGAATTCTAGAAAAAAAAATTGTTTCTTTTTTCTTGTTCCAGAAACAAGAAGCAGATTTTTTTTGCTTCTTGTTTCTGTTCCAAATCTATTTTTGGAACACTTTTTTGTTCCGGAAACAAAAAAATAGATTTTTTTTACTAAACAGATTTCTGTTCTTTTTTTGTTCCTGAGAATAAAAGAACAGAAAAATAAAAAAACAGAAACGTTACTAAACAGACCCTTAGCTCCATATTATTGTTTCTCTCTTTTTATTTTATTTTGATCTTGACCTTTTCTTTTGTTTCGATTCTCATCCCTTCTTTTTGCTTACCTTATCGGTGTTTTCTTTGACTTTCACTTCCTAACCATCATCCTTTTATTATGTCTAAACTCACATTTTTTCTCTTTGTTTTTTCCTCATCCCTATTTGCAAATTCATGTATCCTTCCACGAACTTGGGTTTTTCTATTTCTTTTTAAATTATACGAGAAGGTCTTCGTGCAAGTGTTGTGAAAGTTTTATAAATTTCGAATTTAATAAAGTCAAAGTCTAATAGCCACGAGCTTTAAATTAAGTAAAAAGCGAAAAATATATATATCGGGCTAATTCAAAAAAAAAAACACAAATATTAGGTCAAGTGACAATTCTAGTTCAAAATTTTTTTTTATCTTCTAAAAAAGCACCAACTTTAGGTGTCAACTTTTTTTTATCTCGTAAAAAATTACCAACTTTCATCCTTATTCCAAATCTCGCCTCTCGTTGACTCTCTGTTTGAAGTCGCCATTATTTGAGAAAAAAGGTTATGGTCGTGACCTAGGTGGATCTCGTCCATGACGTATGTCGACGAGTGGTGGTCTATAATTTCAGATTATGACAAAATGACGAAGTCTGGCCAGACAGATTCAATCTGGAGATCTTTTTTACTTGCTGATGAAGTGAATGAGACGAACAGTTTCACCGTCATTCTTCAAGCTGTGGCTCGGAGAAGAAGACAATGAATAGTGCTTTAAATCCAGTCAGCAAGCCATGTAGATTTATTGCTGAGGTGAAATAGTCAAGTTGGATAATCAATGGTTCTAAGTCGAGGAGGCCAGATTTGGAATATGAGTGAAAGCTGGTGATTTTTTGCTAGACAAAAAAAAGTTGGGGTCAGAATTGTCACTCCACCTAAAGTTGGTGCTTTTTTACGAGACAAAAAAAATTGGGGCCGGAATTATCACCCAACCTAAAATTGATGCTTTTTTTTTTAAAATTAGGCCTATAGGAATAAACCATTCATTCATCGGAATATACTATAACATGGTAAATTTGAACTGCTGCAAATTAGACGCCGGGTCATATCCGGGTGCTCGTCAAACGTGCAAGCAAAACATAGTTCAGAAAACAGAGTAATGGTCAACTTTGGCAACACCTTGTCCCCGGAACCCCTCCGCAAATTCCGCGGTGCGAATGATTCTACGCCGACCGCATCGTCCACGAAAACGAGCCTACACAAATCAAGGGTCAACCTCGACGAAAAGGCCCGGTCGACAGACTGTAATGCTTTACTTAAAGCTTATGATGAACGCGTCCGGCCGCGAAGCCAATGCCAAATCGAAAGGACAATGTATCTTAGTTATAACTTAATTCGGCGCAAACGAAAAGAAAAAAGACAGCCAAAGTTCATTTCAAAGGCATGAGATACCAACAAACTGACGGGCAATCGACTCTGCTTAATTATATAGTTAACTAAATCAATTAAATTAACCCTATTTTGTCTCTTCTCCACGGAAAGCAAATCAACACACGCAACGCAGCATCACAAAATGACAGGGTTCAACGAGACAAAAACGACTTAAACGGCACTTCGCACTCGCACTCCCCCAAATGATCACTTCACTTTCACGACAAATCGATTTCTCAATGTACTAATCTCCCTATAAATTACCACTAATCTCCATCTAAACAGCATGTACCAAATTCAATCACCAAGACATCTTCACTTATAGCGAAAGAAAATACAGAAAGACGAAGAGAAAACGAAATGGGCCAATCCAAGCTCTCCTCCACCGTTCAACTAGTCCTACTGCTGTCCCTCTTCGCACCCCAAGCGTCGCTATCACTATCCTCGCCGTCTCCAAACGCGCCGTCGGGCCTGTACCGGGAGTACATCGGAGCAGAGTTCAAGGGCGTCCGGTTCTCTGACGTCCCGATCCACCCGGGCGTCGAGTTCCACTTCATCCTCTCCTTCGCCATCGACTACGACTCGTCGCCGTCCCCGACCAACGGCCGGTTCAACGTCTTCTGGGACACCGACAACCTCACCCCTGCCCAGGTCGCCTCCATCAAGTCCGGCAACTCCAAGGTCAAGGTCGCCGTGAGCCTCGGCGGTGCATCCGTGGGCGACGGCAGCACCGTCTACTTCTCCCCCTCCGACCCCGACTCCTGGGTCTCCAACGCCGTCTCCTCCCTCACCGCGATCATCAAACAGTACCACCTCGACGGCATCGACATCGACTACGAGAGCTTCCGGGCTGACCCTGACACCTTCGCCGAGTGCATCGGGCGGCTGATAAGCACCCTCAAGAGCCGTGGCGTCATCTCCTTCGCGTCCATCGCCCCGTACGCCGACGACGCCGTCCAGAGCCATTACCTGGCGCTGTGGAGTAGGTATGGCCACCTCATCGACTACGTCAACTTCCAGTTCTACGCGTACGACGCAGGGACGACCGTGTCCCAGTTCATCGGCTACTTCAACGAGCAGAGCCAGAATTACGGAGGGGGGAAGGTCCTGGTGAGCTTCATCAGTGACGGGAGCGGCGGGCTGTCGCCAGCGAACGGGTTCTTCACGGCGTGCGGGAGGCTGAAGAGCGAGGGGAAGCTGCACGGGATCTTCGCGTGGTGCGCCGACGACTCCAAGGCCGAGGGCTTCAAGTACGAGAAGCAGTCGCAGGCGTTGCTCGCCATTTCTCCCTAGATGTCGTTTTGGGGAAAAAACAACAGAGTTGCTACCGTATTCCGTGGCTGTCCGTGTGCTTCGTGTATGATTTTGTTGCATGCTACACTATTACTACGCGTTCTTGTGGTTTGATGTATACTTGTAAGATGTGTAATCTATACATATCAAGGATTTGTGAATAATGATAGTCATATTATACCTAAGACAGCCACGGGCCGACCAACGAAATATTTGTAATTTTCCTTTTCTCGGGATACTGTTGTTTGTAAGTGCATCTTCCGTCCTACTCACGGAATGCCGATCTCAGATAGAGCTTTCTTCAATTGGGCCGGAGGAAAACGTGGCCCTGATGTATATCTATAAATCACCCGATATGACGAATGACAAATCGTATCAAAAGAACCCACATTGGACACTAGGACAAGCTTGGCCTTTCAGAATGACAGAATTTGAGCGGATTGGTTTGTTGGATAGTAGTGCTTTGCTTGAGCCTAATCTTGCCCGGAATCTTGGGTATTATAATGTGATTGAAACGGGACGATAAGTTGAGTAGTTTTGTTGGGCCAAGAGTTGTACAATGTGGGAAAAAGATCGGCTCTAGCCCAACAAAAGATTAACCATGTGGATCACTATTAACGACGACACTAGTAGGAAATCCTTGCATTCAAGTGAGGTCGGGTCGAATTCAATTGGGTTCCCAACCCTCCTGCCTTTTTAGCAGGTGATCTTCGGGTTTCCGATGTACGTAATCGGGGTGGCGCGTAGATAACCTGATGTTCAGGACAAGCTTGAAATTTCAAATGGCAGACTTCTTGAATTCCGAGCCCCATTAGGTTATGAGATGACAATTGTTCATTGCCCTCTCTCCGGGCCGCGCACTCACAGATATACCCTCAGTCTAGTACGAGAAATCTGTCCGTAACTTCATGGAGTGCCAATTACAAAAGTATTATGCTTGTGGTTGTCACATATGTTAAGCTGAGATTATTTTTGATAAGTTATAATTAGATAGATACATAGCGAGATAAAACACGAATTAGAGAGAGATCAACAAGCTTTGTCTTTCCCCGACACATTTTTCTTTCACACTCGTGGTGATGGAGACCAAGGGCTGCCAAAATGGGTGTGAGGATGACGTCGACTAGGGCCGACCGGCCGCAACCGAGAGGCGATGTGGCCACGGGTCTTTGTCTCGTCGCCAAAGTCGCAAACAAGTACCAGCTTCTAATGGTGACCCAACAGATGTCCTTCTGTTGCGACTAAACCACTAAGCCGGCGACCAACTATACTATTCGGTCGCTAGAGCAGTATTTCCTAGTGACCAATTTTGATTTGATCGGCAGCAATTGTTCGCTCACCATTCGTCGCTGAGCAATTCTTTGTACCGTTACACGAAGGAGAGCCTTGACACCTAGAGGCGATAACTCGCCAAACCCTCCAAATCTGAAAGGCTCTCTCGAGACCATGGGCCGACGAGGGTCGTACGGGTCCTGGAGATCTCGACGACCATGCAAGCCGGCACGCCTGAGCCAAAAGCTTAGGCAGGACTGGTGTTTTGCAGCCTCGGGTGAGGTTTCACAATCGATACACAGTTGAAGACCAAACTCAAATCAGAGATGCAGAAGAAGATTCTCGTGGAACGAGGCTGCACCGCAGATTGGAACACCCAAAGAGGAGAAGACGACGACGGGACCCACAGCCATTCCTATCGTGATCCCCCACCATTGCAAAAGACCTAAAAGCCTAGCCAAAACTTCAAAGTCCAGCAGAGAGTGATCATCAAGTGGAGCTAACCCTGCCTTTTGCTGTCACATTCATTAGCTAATTCGATCTTTTCACCTGCTCTTTTACGGCGAGAACACGCGCTTGAAACCGACTTCGCCCCACTTTATATCATTTAGTCAACTTCCCAATCACAGCAATGGCTACTAAAGATCAGATGAGGAAAACCGCAATTGCGAGAAAAGACCCTCCGTTGTGGGTGTCGAAAATGACCATTTCTTTGACATCTCTCCCTCCTTTCCAAAGGAGTCGAGATCTAAGAATCGCTAGGCTCGTTGGGACTCTGCTGATTTTTCTTAGCCATAGGTCGTCAAATCGTCACGGCACACACACACGAGGGCAAATACTTTGACTATCTGGAAGCCCATGAAACACCCTGTAAACTTCATCGACGGGTCGAGTCCGAGTCTTTCCACCCGCGCAGGCGGCCCTGGACGAAGATAAACTGCACTCCAGGTGGCCTCCCGTTATCGTTTTTTTTTTACTTCTCAATTTTGGTTTTATTAAATAAAAGGAAACTTTTGGGAGTGCGAAGACCTGAGCCAAGAGAGATAGGGCATGACTGCGACCGTTCCTGCCGACCATTTTGGTAAGTGGGAGGAAAACATCAAATCTTTCGCTATTGATGCAAAAAGCAATGAAACTACCCCCCCAAGACAGTTGACTCTAAACGTGACACCTTATTTTTAGTTTCAATTTTTCGTTTGCCCAAAGTCAATAACATGCGATTGCTCATCATGAACTCGAAACTATAGTCTCGTATTATCCAGACAATGCAAAATCGCAAACATATATATATATATATATATATATACGATCAGAAGATGATCTCGAATGTCATGGAAACATCCATGTATGATTGTGCTTACGCACGACGTGGCGGGCATGGATATCGTGAACTCCCGGTGTGAATGGCGACGGAAGATCGGAGATTTTATATGTACGGAACGAACGAATTTAGTGTTATAGAAATTCATTTATAGATAGAAAGGGGAAGGTCGGCATTCACGTCGCGTCTGTTTTCTTCTTTTCGAGTCAATTGCTTCTTTCGATGGACAGAAGCTAGCTTCGACGTCCGTTGACTTGCCAAGCCGAGTGAATCGCGGAGGCAGATTGCGGTTAGGCACGACCCAACTTTGGCCACTCATAGAGATATTTCATGTTATCTTTTTCTTCTATTTCCTCTCTCTTTTCTTGCAGTTTTAGTTAGTGCAAATTTAATTTTCTCTCTCAAAATCGCAGCATTAATTGCACTTAAGGCTCTGTTTTGTCTCGCAAAAAAAAATGATTTCGAGAGCATTATCCTAAAAATGAAGACAACAATTTATGTCTGAATATTTTTTAGAACGATGAAAATATTTTTTGTTCATTTATTTTTTTAGTAAACAATACAAATGATAATTTTTAGGAAAATACATTTCCAAATCGTTCATTTTCTGTAAAACTTTGCTTCGCCGATGTCGCGACCTAAAAATTTTTCTTTCTCAGACTAATGGATTATTAAGACTAGGCTTAACTCGGGCTCTCCCAAATCTTACCAATTCGCAACTTAGGGTTTAAGTTCTTAACGTGCAAATATTTTCATACTTAGAGTCGCCACTAATCTATTTATGGTAGGTCGATTAGAAACCTAAATAAAACATAGGGAGATATGTTTTATTCCTACGAACCAGAGATTCTAAGTTCGGGGACTTGATTACGCTAGATCTAGTCTAACGCCCTTTTGGTACCTTTTCTTTTCAAAAAAAATGTTGGCAGACAGTTTGGATCCATTTTAACTTAGTCACTAACATGTGAGGTGATCATGCAGGTGCGCAAACTACCAAAGTAACACCCAAGAAAGCATTAAATAAATTGCAAGATTATGAGAATTACTTACCTCAAAGCAACGTAAGCATCTGCATTGTTAGCTAGAAAATCACATCAACAACCTAATATGATTTCTAATTAACAAGCAGTTCACTCAATATTTTTTGGATTTTCGCTTATTTAAATGAAAACTAACCTATATGCAATGACGTGCAAAAATTGACATGCGATTAATGCAACCTAACATGCAAATTATATGTCATGCAACTACGTGACTTAATTCTAATGACGGGCAAACAATTTAGTTTTGGTATTTTTCAAATGAAATTCGGAATTAAAAAATGTCTAAAATAACATGCAATCTAGTTACTTCTTTTTTGGTATTTTCTTATTAAAATTCGAAATAAAAAAATTACTCAAATTAAGAATGCAATCTATCCTAATCTATCCTAAAGCAACTCATTCTTTTTGGGATTTTCATGGAAATTCGAAATTTAAAAAATAACTTAAATAATCTATTAAGATTAGAATAACACCTAATTTAAACTAGGAAATAGATTATCTCAAGTCCTAATTTAAATTAAATAATTACTCTATCTTCTAGATATATTTATGGTTCCTTAGACATGCAAAACTTCTAATTTAAACCTAACTAACAGATTTTTATTTGGATTTCTCTATTTTAAAAAAAAAGGAAAAAACAAAGATAACGACGCATTCAAACAGTCCACGCAATCCGCAAGATTCTTTTTATCAAACTCAGATTAGGCAAAGAAATCGAACTATCGGTCATATCTACAGGGTTATAGATATTGACGGAAAATTGATTGTTCAAATTTGGATAGCAAATAAAATCCATTATCGTATCCAAGTGGTTATGGATAAGATAATGATTTTTCGTATCGCCGTGCATCGTACCTTAGGGATAAGGTCGGATAGTCGTCCAGATACATTGTTAAATTAGGAATAATTCCTAATTTTGAATGTTTTCAAATGTTGTGGACATCAGAAAATTATCCTAAGATATTTAATTATCCACCAAATATCCATGGAATATTCTAACATTCAAAAATTAAGAAACTAAATATTCTGAAAATATTTGGATAATGTCCTTACCTAATTCGAAATATTTCCAAATTTGGATTGTAGATCGGGTTTGCGGATCAGGACGAGTGACGAGCGGTGGTGATGATGGCTCACAGCGTCGGGATCAGCACGGCGGGAACAGCGACGGTGCAAGGCGGGGCAGCAGCGGCGCGGCTGGAGCGGCGGCTGTGGACGCTGGCGGAGGGCAGCGCACGGCGGCGCTGTGGCTGTAGACGGCGTTGCTATGGAGGGCAGGACAGCGGCGGCGAGCGAGCGGCTCCGGACGGCGGCGGTTTGTGGGCGTCTCCGGCGGTGGCAGGCGGCACGGCAGGGAGGTCCGGGCGGTGAGGTGCAGAGGCTTTGCCAGCGGGAACAGGTTGAGTAAGGGACAGGCGGCGATCGGCGGTGTTGCAGCTTCGGCGGGAGGCGACGGTCGACGGTGCTGCAGCCTCGGCGTGTCTATGTCGGTCTCACGGTGAGCGGCAGCGCGGCACCGACTGTGGAGGAGGCGGAGTAGCGCTCGGTGCAGTGGCTGTCCGGCGGCGTAGGCGGTCGGCGATGAGGCTATTCCGAGGATGCAGCAGCTCGGTGGTTGATTGTGGACGCCGGCAAAGGCGTGGCGGGACAGCGATGCGGTGACGCTGTCTCCGGCAAGAGGGGCTAAGGTGCGGCGATGATTCTCCGGCGAGGCTGTAGCGGTGGTGGACGGCAGAGGTGGCGTCGGCGTGAAGGGCGGCTTCGGCGGTGTGGCATGGTGGCGCGCGCAATGATGGCGCGATGGGCGACTGTGAATAGCGGCAGTCGTCGGCGAGGGGACGGCGGTGGCGCGCTCGTCTCCTCTCTCTCTCACACTTGTGCTCTAAAAATTTCTGATCTGAATTTTTTGTCTTCAGCCCCACGATTATATGACCTAAATATATATTTATAATGTTAACTTAGGTCAATTAGATGGGCTTGCTAGTCCTAATGGGCTTAAGCTTGGGCTTAGGCTTTAATTTAATTTCAGGTGGGCTGAATTAATGTGGGCTTCTTTAACCAAAAAAAAAAAATTAATGTGGGCTTCTATTTAATTAAGCTTAATGGATTAAATTAAGCTCAAATTAAAACAATCGGGCCCGTTTAACTTGTGATTTTCAACCCTTGCCTTCCGAGTGAGCCGAGTCTCGTTCGATGAATTTTAAGCTCGTTTGCCACCACCGATCCGATGCGGAATGCAATTATCCTAAATGGACTTAAACTATATACTTATGCAATTTTAATATTTTTGTTTAGGGATTAAAATTTAATCTCTAATTTTCTATGCAAATTATAGCTAAATGGTCGCCAAAATTTAGGTGTCAACAACCGAAAACTTTACGGTAAATGAACATATTTTCCATGGAAATCATTTTCAAAGAAAATGGCTAGTTTTCATTTGTTTGGTAGTTTAGAAAAAATGATTTCCTTCTTTTGCCAAAACGTGAAGCCGTTTTTTCCTAATTTAAACTTGTTGTTTTTAGCCCACTAAAAACGTTGTCCGTATATCGATTAGTTTTTCGTCATCAAAACACCAAAAATTCATAAAATAATTTTTTAAAAACAGTTTTCATTCAAACAAACGGATCCTTTCATATGGTTTTCCAATTAGGGTTAATACCACGAAAAATTCTAAATTGGTATCCTTGTGATAATTTTACCCCAAATTAATTTTTTTACTATAAAAAACTCCAAACTGTTACACTTATGACAAATCTACCATGAACTATTTTTTTTACCATCAAAAACTCCAAACTGGTATACATGTGACAATTTTACCCCGAACTAATTTTTTAATATTATTTTTTATTTTTTTAATTATTTTTTTATTAATTCTTTACTATTTCTTTCCTTTCTCTTCAACCTCTGGCCGGTCGCCGGACAGGCGATCGGCCAAAGGCGGAAGTCGGCGAGATTGGCTCCGCTGACCACTGGCGAGGTCAAGCCTTGTTGGATCTAGCGGGGGCCCACCCCCGCCGGCCACTAGTGAGGCACGACCTTATCGGCGTTGGACAAGGTCGGCCTTGCCCTGCAACGCCAAGGTCGGCGGGACGGGGCTCTCACCAGATTTGGCGAGGCCGACCTCGCCCAACGCAGGCGAGGTTGACCTTGCCCTACAACGGCGGGGCTGAGCCCTCGCTAGATCTGGTGAGGCTCGACCTCGCCGGCGTTGGGTGGGGCCGACCTCACCCAACGTCGGCGAGGTCGTGTCTCGCCAGTGGCCGGCGGGGCCGGGCCCCCACCAGATTCGGCGAGGCTCGACCTCGCCGTTGCAAGGAGAGGCAAACCTTGCCCAACGCTAGCGAGGTCAAGCCTTGCCAGTGGCCGGCGGGGCCGACCTCGTTGGCTTTCGCCTCTGGCCGGTCACCAATCCGGCGATCGGCCAGAGGTTGAAGAGAAAGGAAAAAAAATAAAAAATTAGTAAAAAATTGAAAAATAAAAAAATAATATTAAAAAATTTGTTCGGGTAAAATTATCACATGTATACCGGTTTAGGGTTTTTTGTAGTCAAAAAAATAGTTCATGGTAGATTTGTTATAAGTGTACCAGTTTGGGATTTTTTATGATAAAAAAAAATAGTTTGAAGTAAAATTGTTACAAGTATACCAGTTTAGAGTTTTTCGTGGGATTAACCCTTCCAATTATTCATTATGGAACTTGTATATGTAACATCTATCTTAAGAGTGACGGATGCAGAACTATGTAATTCAGGGTAGGCGAGATAGAAGATCTCGCAATACCTAACTCAACACACAAGAGGACGGGATATAAAAATTTCATGCGAAGTTTCATCAATACAATTTATGTTTGATGAAAATTAATTATACAAAACACCGTGTAGCCGTAGAGAGTAACCACACCGGCTAACCCTCATTCGATTTGTTATCGTAATTTCGAGATTACAATATAGTATTCTTCCATCATAGAAATGAATTTTGCATTGTTGGAGATGGTTCTAGTTTTGAAATTAGATTTTTATTTATCGATCTTTCATGCATGGCAATATTCATAACCCGAGTTGATATCCTCAAGTGGGCTGGACATTAGTCGTTGGGGTTAATACCTAAATGAGGTTTAATTAGCTTATTAGGGTTGGTAATACATCAACCTTTCGGTCACATAATCATTCATTGTAAGATTCTCTCTCATATTCTTGATTTAGCCTCGGTCCTGCCTTTTGAGATCATGACTTCTCTTAATTTCTTTATTACCTAATAACCTATCAATAGACTCTGAAATTAAAATACCTAACACGTGTGTTGATTATTCTCATATTTCTCGGACGAAAAGTTAGATTTGACTTTCTCGTCAAATCTTAACACTTTCGAACTTTACATCGGTAGAAGATTAGTAGGATTTCGCACGTCATATTCGTATATTTTGAAAGAATTCACGTATTCCATGTTGAATATGCAAGAACGACAATAATTTAAAAAATAATTGTTCAAAGTAAATTTTAATCTAAGCTGGTGTTTCATACTTATAAATATGATACATGCACGCGTGAATTTTATTAAAACTCGTTCGACATATGTCACATCAAGTTTATACAAATAAGCATGATATTTTCAAATAGCTAGCTTTGATTTCTCGCTAGATCGTAATCAAGTAGTAACAAAATTCAATAGTCGCATATTTGGAATTCGACAAACTAATTTAATTTGCACTATTCTTTTTAATCAATACATAAACTCATTTGCTCACTACAACATCTTTGGGATACATGACGTCATCTTTAAATGTTATTAATATTGTCCCGTTTTTATGCAGACTTTTTCCTCAACATTTTTTATAGGAGAGACTATATATCTACCCATTTCTATGGCACACCTCCAATAATATGAACCTCTGATTAGATAATGAATAGGGCTATTTCTCTTTCTAATCAATCCTCCGCGAGTGATGCCAAATTATATTTTTTGGCCGGACACATGCTGCACCAATTTAACAATGTATGTACAATCACAGGAGAATTACCAAAAAAAAATTTATTGTAATTATACCAATTCAGTTTTAAATTTTTTTTGGCCAATTGAGTCATTAACCTTTCGCATTTGTATCAATTTAATCCATTCGATCAATTTTGGACATGAATCATTGACATAGAAGCTGACTGTCCTATGTGTATATCGAAAAATTACTAAAATATTATTAAAAATGTTAATGTTAGTGCTGGTCAAGCCACGTTGGTCGGCGTCCATGTCAATGATTTCTGGCGAAAATTGATCGGATGAACTAAATTGACATAAAAGCAAAAGATTTAGGACTTAATTGGCTCAATTGCAATAGATTTATGATTTTTTTGATAATTTTCCTATAATTACCGAATTAAAAATCGTTACCTCAATTTAAAAATATTCGCACCAAACAATTGATTATGTTCACAAAAATCATAAATTACGTGGACAATATAATATTTGGGAAAATATTTCTTTTACTTTCTTGTAAGTATGGAAAAATAATACGTTAGTCAATCAGCCTTAGCCCCCACCTCCACGTTTCCATATTGGATCCACGTTCCGCACACCACAGAAAAATTAGGACATCATTACTTAGGCATGGAGGACGACGCACAGGCATGCACTATTCCGCATAGTCTTCGAGAGAAGTTGGATCATGAAGATTCCTTTCTCATAACCTTTATCCTACAAATCCAGCGTCATATGCATAGTGGCATTTCATGCCAATTTCCTGTTATTTTTATATAGCATGGGAGTTTTAAAATTCCAAATTAGGGCTAATTTTTTTCTATCATGCACACAAACTGCGTTGCTCACGGATAGCTGATAAGGTCGCACGTCATGTGAAGCTACATTTTCCTTCATCTTTGATTGAAAGAAATTTTCTCCGATCATGCTTATGATTAGAGAGCGATGAGTTCTGACATCCCCATATGTGATCCACCAATCAAAATACCTGGTTGGAGGAGGGACGGAGGAATACGGGGCCCAGGGATGTGCTATTTGGTTTAGTCTATGTGAAAGAATTGGAATGAATGAAGAGGGATCGGATTGAATATTGGGGGTAATTAGAATGGTAGATAAAAGGTTGATTGCCATGTTTGGTAACACCTTGGAATTGGAATATGAGGTTTTCATAATTTGAACATGATTAAAATTTACCGTACCAACAACCCGCTTAAATTTAAAGCGAAAAATATTTTTAAAAAAATGAAAACTAAAGCATACACTGCTAGAGGAAATAGAACTTCACACGGGCGATCCTATCCACAAATCCTTCGATGATTCTGATTATCCATTCTCTTACTAACCATCAAATAAATTGACAAGTCCGCACAAGGAAAATTGATCAAGACACATTTACTAGAGGAAACAATTCGAAACTATCAATCTAGACAAAAAGCTATACTTCAATGTATATTTTGATGAAAATCATATTATTTCCCACCAACATACATGAGGCTGCTTGAGTCTCGTTGTGCTCCAAGTAGGGGTGTCAAAACCAAACACAATAACCGAACCGAAACACATAATTGACCCGACCCGAACACAAAATTTTCTTATTGGGTCGAGTAGGTCTTAACTTGTTTGGGTAACAATAAAAACAATTGGGTATTGTTTGGATCTATTGGGCTTGGGTGCCCAAGCCCAACCCAAACAATAACCAAAACCCTTAAGATCCTTCCTCCTCCCAGGACCCTACCGTCGACTTCTTCTTCCCTGGGTTTAGCCGCATTGCCGTCGTCGGCAACATCACCCTCAGCGGCATCGCCGAGATCGACAGCCGCGACGTCCTCAAGCTCACCAACAAGACGACCTGTTTCTACCCTAGCCAGGCGACGAAGGATTTCATCCTTCTGTCAGAGACCACGCCACCCGACCAGATCTCGCGGCCATCGCGCCACCGCCTCCAGAAATATCGCATCATCCCCAAGTTCTACGCGGCGAAATCATCGACCGGCGACAACGCCGCCGTCTCTGTCCCTGGGAACCACCACCACAAACAGTCTAGAGACGCCATCGATGACGACCTCTTGAGCGGCGATCGCTTATCGGCGACTCATGATCCTTGCAAGATGACCAAGGCGTCGCCGTCTCGGGGGCACGAATTGGAGATCGACCCTTTGATTTCCCAACATGTATGTAACGACCCTTCTTTCCTCCTTTCCTTTTTCAAATTTTACCTTTTCTTGTCGTCCTCGTCGTCCTCATCGTCAGTTTATGTTGTTTCGACAAGTTTTTGTTGAATTGATTAGGGTTTATGACTTAGTTCTGGGATTTCCAAAAGAAAAACCTGATAACTTTGTTCTTAACTCCTTTACAAAAGCAGGGGCTGGCCAGAAAAATCAAGGAAAAAGACCAAGAAATCGTGAAGATAGGGCAATTGAATCACCTCCTCTAAGAGCAAGTGAAGTCCCTGTTGTCGAAGAATCGCATCTGGCGTGGCCTTGCTCGGGACAACGAGGCACAAGCGGCGGCGACGACGGGCTCGTCGATGACGCGGAGTCCTCCTACTGCGGCAACAACAATGCCGGGACGGTGGGCACAGAAGGCGGCGATGCCGCAATGACGGTTGAATCGCTGAGGCCGGGGCGGTGATGCACGGGGTGCTGCTGGGAAGATGATGAATTCGGGATCCGCAACAATGACATCTCTCTCTTTATTTCTATCTTTGAATTCATTGTTTGAAATACAAAACCCGTCTCGATCCTACACGACATAACCTAGCCCGATCGTGTAGCTCTATCTTGTTTGGGTCTTGTCTCAGATTGGGTCGAATACATATATCCAATATTTGAGTCGGGTCAGGTATCATGAAATCTGATCCAATCTGACCCATTGACACCCCTAGCTCCAAGCATAGGTATACAATAGAGCAACAAGTCTTGCTTTTCACTTTCTTTTTGTGCTTTTACTACACGACAATTGCAACGTTAAAGGCTAAAAGCAATGCCTATTGCCTTAACAGTAACAAAATCAACATCCTCGAAGTAGCCCCTAGTTCATATCATGCGGTCATTCTACTATTTAGACCACCCTTTATACTAAAGCAAAACACATTATCGACCAACACTGTTATAAGGCTTAAATTATTATATTGCATTCTTTTCTCGCCCATTAGAAATTCTGAAAGCTAGTGGCAAAAAAATCTCTTTTTGAATAACTAAATTTCGCAAAATGCATAACTTTGGAATATATTCTGCATCGTAGTTATAGATCACCAAGAGAGAGCTGGAGTCACGAATGAAAACCTATTTAATATATCTAGTTGGACATACATTTATTTAAATATTTAAGTGCCTATTTGTTTTAGCTTAAGGAAAAGCAAAAGGCACTTTTGTTTTGCTTACCCGTTAAAATTCGGATATTATTCAAATTTTAGAAAATGAGGAAAAATTTATTATGTGAATTTCATTTTGAATAACTAAATTTCGCAAATGCATAATGTTGGAATATATTCTACATTGTAGTTATAGATCATTAAGAGAGAGCTGCAGTCACGAATGAAAACCTATTTAATATATCTAGTTGGACATACATTTACTTAAACATTTAAGTGCCTATTTGTTTTACCTTAAGGAAAAGCAAAATGTACTTTTTTTCGCTTACCTGTTAAAATTCAGATATTATTCAGATTTCAGAAAATGAGGAAAAATTTATTATGTGAATTTACATGCCAACATTTGCATTTTATGAAAGTTTTAAGTCTTTAGGATTTTAAAAAAGTCAAAATTGTGTGAATTGCAATATTTTGACTAAGCAAAAAATAAAGTGAAAGTAAATCCAAATAAAAAAGTCAATCTATTGTGAGCCAACTAGAATATTAGTTGCTCCGAATCACATCAATTCTCCGTTATATAATTTTTTCTGACCTTTACACATATATCTTGACAATTGACGAAGATTAGTGTGCATTTGCTTGGATTATACAGCTCTTGTGTTCTCTTCTATTTTGTGAAATCTTTAGTTTATCTCAATAATCCAACGCCATCACACTCGCTTATGTTTTTGCTGCCCTTCACTCGTCAAGTGAATAACATGTATCGTACCGTATGAGCAGGGCAGGCCAGTTATAAAGGGCCACTAAGCAATGTCGTGAACGGACATCTAGCTAGCTTGTACATTAGGTATCACCTACATCTCGATCGTGCAGAAAGACTTCCTGAATCCTAACATGTGGGCGGTCGCAGCAATGGGCTCCTCCGTGCTGTACTTTTGGGTAGCCGGTATACACTAAGTAATTAGGGTTCAAACCCCAAATATTCCGTATGTAACGGGTTTCATAATCTTTGTGATGAGCGCTCAAATCGAGTGGCTTCACTGATTGTCCGTCCCTACCCTTTTTGTCAATCAAAGATAATCGCATGCACTGTATGGGAGTAAATCCTCTCAAAAGGGCACATCACCAAATAGTGCTCTTGGAGATTGTTGGAGTTGGTGAATATTTCGGGGACCCTTGTTTCTCACATCGAGTACGTCTACGTGAGCTTAGGAAAACTAAAGTATTGTTCGACGACATGTGATCCTTGCATGCGGAATGCGACACAGGTGCCCCGCTGCCCGGTCAGCGGGCGGGGGTTCGAGGGCAGCGCGACGGCTACCCTGCTCGTTGGTGAACGGGCGGGGGCTCGAAGGCAGCGCCCCCGAAACCTCAACGGATTTGGGCTTTTATTTAAGCTGGCATGCATGGTGCGAAATTAAGAGATTTAGTATAGATTTAGATTTTGGGCCCGTTTGAGACATATATATATTTTTTGCTCGTTTTTCTGATCGTTCTAACTAGTTGAGTGGCTGTAAACCGAAAATCATAGTGAAATCTTTTTGCAGGACGTAATCCTATTCGAGGGTGAACTTGGGTAAATTCGTGCATCGTCTATTTTCTCTATTTTCTGCATGATCGTTCTGTTTCGATTCTCGATACATCCCTTTCAGAAACAAGGGGTACATCAAGTTCGTGAATCGGCACTGTGTAACATCTGCGTCAATGGTTCAAGTCCAAGTACCAAACAGAACGTGAAAACTTAAAAAGATGGTGACCCATTGGCTCGCACCCGTCAGCCCAAGCCAATGACCAACCAACGACCGAAACGTCTGAGCTTCGTCGAGAGTTCAGTTGCTCTGTGCACATAGTCTTCCTCACCATCAATTGAGCCCAGTGTGTGGAGAGAGAGAGAGAAGGAGAGAGAGATTTGTAGTTTATGAAATCGAGAGATCCTCTTCTTTTTGAGTGATGCAGACGATTCTTGGGAGACCCACTTGGGAGGTGTCTTCGCTCTTGGGGTCCCCTCACACTTTACTCCTTCGCTTCTTCATGGGGAGGCTTCATCCTGGAATGGCATCGTGCAACGCATCGATCAAGTCAAGATCATATAAAAAGTAATTCAAGGAGCTCATTATCATGAAAAAGATTGGAGGCGGGCAAGCATTCACTTCGTTATTCCCCTTTAATGCTTGTACTAGCCATGTAGCTAGTCCCTTCCGGATATATAAATCCACCAAAGAAAAATTGTTGAGAGAAGTCAATAATGTTCCGTGTGGAACACTTATGTCTTCCCATGTTCGTCATCAAAGGGCTACCGGCAGTATAGATCGGTCACGACTCATTAGTTTTCAACAATAAGCTAACCGAAAGTCCTAAAAACTATATGCATGCGGTCGAGTCGTAACCTTCTCGATTGAAATGATCCAATTTAAAAATTTTATTCAATAAACGCAATTAAATTTGTGCACATTGATGAACAAATACCAAATGTATATATTAAGATGCAATCATGCCGTATAATGGGTTACCCCTAACACAAAATGAATATCTCAATCTTTCTGGAGAAATATAGTTCGTTGGTCTTATCCATTTTTTCAAGTAAAATATTTGAGGGCTTTTCCCGCATCCACCATGAATTATAATTTTCAAAAGAGGCCATACATTTGCCTGTCGTACCTTCCTCCGTAGGCATTAACCAAGTCGCTATAGGATCATGATTAGGGTTACTAATCTTGCTCCTTTTCTACACAAATGATTGGGAAAAACATATGCTCTTCACATGGGCATTGGCATCAAGCAACATACCATTTAGTCCCTCCCTCCCTCCCTCCCTCCTTCTCTCTCTCTCTCTCTCTCTCTCTCTCTCTCTCTAACACACGAATTTGAGTAAGTGGTGGGGCTTTTGTTTTTCATATTGTTGTCGAATGCAAGTTGGGCACGATTCGGTATCTTTGCTGCAATAATTCTTTTCAGCAGAGGAAAAAATTGCAAAAAGAAGAGAGAGAGAGAGAGAAGGAAAAGAAATTCATAGAAACACGTTGAAAAAGCGCCATGTCTTGTTACTTCAACTTTGACTATTGTGCCTGCTACTGAAACTTGCCCAATTGGTTCGCCAGTGCTCATCAAGACAAGTCTCCTGTTCACGAATATTTTATGGGGCCTTTTATCCCAATGCCGTGAAATCATAAACAATTCAAGTGAACGTCGTTGTACGAAGAAAAACAAATGGAAATGAGATGAAATATATGTAAATCAAAACACATTGAGCCAGGAATATGGTCACTTGAATATGGCATCATTCCACAGATTTGTTGTGGAAAAGCATTTCAATGTTTATTTTTCATGTTTTTTCTTATCCCGCTTTATTTAGAAAGCTTCACTTTATTAATGGGTGCATTTTTTTTTCAGTTTGATAATAACAAGAAAAATGTGTTGGCGTTGTGCTCACCAGCTTGGTCTAAACAAAGTGTAAAGCCGAATTTTGCCTGCCTATGCGCTTATTTTGACGAGCAAAATCAAATCTCCCTATCTTTAAAACCTCTTATTTTCATATTTTTGGATGGACAAACTAGCTGTTAGAATTTTGATTACCTAGCCATTGGTACATTCAGTCACAATCGCACTAAGTATTGTGAGATTTAATCAGCTAGCTCGTCGGCTCGCCTTTGAATTCCCATCATCTTGTTCATTATTGCAGATACATGAAAATGGTCCACGAAATACTTCCTCCCTGTTCTCTTCTACGTGGGTTTCTTACGATTTCGCAATTCCTATTACGAATAAAACTGAAGTGTAATTATCTGGAGAATTTGTTGACTTCCGGACAGTAATCACGCCTTACCTTCTGCGAAATCCGTAGGGAGAAAACCATCTTTGAGTATAATACTTGAACACCCAAGACATTCAGGATTTTGCATTTTGCATTCGATGGTTCTCTCAAAATTTTACCACAAGATTTTAATCATTTGTCATCATCACCTTCCAATGAGATAAACTAAGTTTAATCAAGTTCATAGTGTTCTTTAGGCCATATATGACATCTCTATAGGAACCTAGGTAGTGAACTAAGCTCTTTGGTACATTTTCACATGAAGATTTATTGCTTGTACCACCACTTTATGGTAATCTACTGGCTTGTTGTAAACCAAAAGAAAAAATCGATTGTTAGAGCACACTGTGTTGCTAAATGCTAAATATATAGTACATTGATTAGTCTTGACACATGATGATGTTCTCGTTCAACGTGACCAATCGTTGCCTGCCCATCATTCACCTCAATAGGAAAAAAAACCCTAGCCTCACTCCTCCTCCTCTTAATTGCCTTTCTCCCCCGACATTTGCCACCACTGGTTGGCAATGCTCTCGCCGCGATTGCAGTCGATTGCCCTCTAGATGTCATCGCCGTGCCTCCACCTTTAAAGAAATGATGATGTGATGGCGAGGATGACAACTTGAGATGTTATTTTGATAGTAATTATGTGTATATGTAGTAATTACGAACAGGTCGTACGCAACTGAAGTCACGTAAAATGGCGTCGATGGTTGGTATCAAATGATGGGAGTACGCCCTCGTCTTCTCTAAACACGACACAACACAACCCGTCGCGATACAACACAACGAGACCATAATCATTGAACCTACGGAGCATCCTAGTTATCGTCGTAGGATGTTCGGGGTCGCTCGACATGTGGAAGGCGTAGGAGTGGAGCGGGAGGGCCCAACTCACATGGACAGTGGGCCATCCGATCCGCTCCCGGAATCAAAAGCAAGATAGTGACGAGAAATCAGGTCAACGCTCCTCCCAACCACGTGACGTCATCACCCACGTCACTCGCTCCAAAGTCTCAATGTGCTTATATAAGCAGCCCTCCCTTGTTCTTTCCCATTCAATCCCATTCAATCCCATCACCTGCTCGCTTCAATCCAACGAGAAATTCACAGGCGAGCGACTGCAAAAAACGACGTCGCGCCATGTACAGCGGCACGTACGCACACGCCGACACTCAATGCCCCTACTCGACGTCCGACATGGCGGCCACGTCGTCTTTCCCGTCGCTGCTCCCCCTGCCCCTCTTGACCATCCCCAACCCCGACCCGCTAGCCGCGATCGCCGAGTTTGACTCGGTGAAGCCGCCGTGCCACTACCCGGACGTCTCGCACAGCGGCACCAGCAGCAGCGGGGGCAGCAGCTGTTACAGCTCGCCGAGCTCGTTCCCGAGCGCCGAGACGCGGTCGGGACCGAGCTTGTTCCAGAGGAGCATCAGCAGCGTGTCGCTGCAGAGAAAAGACGGGGGTTACTATCATTGCAGTCCGCTCGCCGTGAGTGCTCTCGAGTTGGCCGAGTCAGAAACGAGTCCGGTGAGGCGAGTTTACAGTACCGGCGATTTGCAGGTAAGGCGTTGAGTTTTCAAGCCATTAAGCCCGCGCTGTGTCCTTTTAGTGGGCTCGTCATCAAACGGGTCGACGACTATGTTCTTTTGGACAAATACAGCGTAAATATCTGTCTAGGGTTGAATATTTAAATTTGTCCCATCAATTTCTAAATTATTTCTCTTCATCTTGCATCAAAATTTTAACCCATCATGATTGTGTTAACGGATGCTTCCGAGATATTTGTTAATCATGTTTTATGAGAAAATATTTTCATTTTCAATGCACTGGTTTCGCATAACACGAGCAAGACAAAATATCCATCTTTCATCATGTCTCAATAAGATGACGACACTCAAGATCTTCGTCCATCAATTGACACTAGGTATCTTTCGGCGAATCTAGCGATATTGTTTCTTGATTCATGAATGCGGCGCGACAGATCTTGGCTTCTTCCCCTTTTTCTTCTTGTTTCGAGGTCTCTGTTTCGTTCATTTATCTTTTGGGGTTGGTGGCGACAGAGAGTTAATGGGCTGCAACACAAGCAGAGATCAGAGAGCCCATTAATGAGCGAGAGCAACATGATCATTGAAGGGATGAGCAGGGCTTGCCGATACAGCCCCGAGGAGAAGAAAGAGAGGATCGAGAGATACAGGAGCAAGAGGAACCAGAGGAACTTCAACAAGAAGATCAAGGTCTTTGCTTGCTTGCTTTTTTTTCTTTGAAGCCCTCGATTTCATTTTGATAATCTTTTGTTCTCTTGACTAAGACATGCGGTGATGAGTTAATGGCAGTGGCGTAGTTAATGCTGCTGATTGCTGCATTGAATCTTTCTGCGTTGCATCATGTGGTGTATATAATAAGGTTTCAAAGTGATAATCGATATCATTTTGAATTATGTACTGAGAAATGAGAGGAAATTTTGATGGAAAGTCTTTGAACTGTTTAACATGCCTGCATGATAGCATTTCTGGGCCTACTAGAAAAGACGGGACGAACCCATGTTTGCTTTATTTTCTTTTTTCTTTGAACGCGATTTGATTAATCTTGTTTAGCATTAGATATCTCGAATACTTAAAACGTAAATGAATCTCAGCATACAAATGATAATTTTAGTTTATCACTCTCTGTGCAATCAGTACGCCTGCAGGAAAACCCTAGCGGACAGCCGGCCGCGCATCCGGGGGCGGTTCGCGAGGAACGATGAGATCGACAAGTGCGATCAGCTCCCGTGGAGCCACGAAGCTGGTGGGGAGGACGAAGAAGAAGATGAGAACGATAATTGGGCCAACTTTCTCGACTCCTTCGCGTCGGGGAATCTATAGCTATCTTGAACATTTAAATAAGATTTTTATTTTTTTTAGAAGGCATTTGTTTCAAGGAAAATCAACGATTTGGGAAATGTTTTCCTAAAAACGATTACTTGTATTGCTTACGGAATTAGATGAACGAAAATTCTTTTTTCGTTGACTGATTCTTTTAAACAATACAAACGATGATCTCGAAAAACAAAAACATTATCCGGATGGTTGATTTCTCTATAAACAATTGCACAGCATCATCAGTTTCTATCTTTAGCTTGGAGTTTTGGGCTATCCTTGATTTGACTGGTTTTTGAGTCATCTTAGTCCCCTAGTTTGTGCACCTAAAAGACGGGTGATGTATATTGATAGCGTGATCATAAGGGAATTATGAGATTTCGTTCCCGCAAAGTTGAGTTTTTCATTCTTTGGCCTAATCAGCTATCGCTGTAGGTCATCACTTGTGCTCTAGTGACCCTATTACATAGCATCGTAAGTGAGCAAAAAAATATACCTTCTTAAAGACAAAAACTTGTATTTGTTTGCATTTCCGGCGAGCCGGATCAATCGGGTTAAAAGGAATAACACGACGATGATTCACTATAATAATTTGCACGTGTCGTTCCATGTCCCTTAAAAATTCAATGAAGTACTTCCGATAAAAGGGGATAATCCAGCGATTTTCGTTGCGAAGCCGCCCGCTTATTTTTCGAAGTCAGGTGCGAAGATCTCGAGAGTCTAGATTGAGGCGAATACAAATGAACTCCAATCCTTATGAAGTATCACAAATGGAAAGGATTCAATTTCCATGGTCTTCATGTTGCTGCTACGGGGAGAATCAAGAGCTTGATAAGCCTTTTTGACAGTAGAACTCGATTTGACTGGACTGTACTAGACTTGCTGGTATGAAGGTATGAAGCCCAACTTGTGGTTACTATTGATGATGACTATTGACTAGTGTAAACTCCATTTTGAGTAGACAAAGAGTACGCTAGAGAAAAGGAAGGAGCATGTATGTATATATACGTATGTATGTATTTATAAACTCTATATGGACCGTTAGAGTCGGTAGGTTATTTCATAAAATCTAAAGATCGGAATACAACTTGCTGCACAAAGCATGCTCATCAAAAAGTTTCCCAAAAGGAAGAAACCGAGACATAACACGGGAAGCAACACAAGCGAAATTCAACTCATTAATAGTTATAGGAGAGGCCGGTGCTCGTGGCTTCAATATCATCCTAATCTTAGGATTGTTATAGGCCGATACTTTCGTTACGCTTGTTAAATATATTTAATATGGAATATTCCATATTTTAAAGAATTCAATGCATGTACCGCAAAAAGAAAAATTATTTAACAAACATTTTCGAAGATACTTGTTAATAAAATACTATTTACTGACTCGAAGAGTGTACTACAAGAAAAGTATCTCACACGGCGAAGAAAGTTAATCACATTTAGTTAAAGTAATCTCACATTGCTAAAAGAAAATTATTTTTTTTGTGAAATAAAAAAAAAATCCTCAACACCGAGAGCGCTTCAAAATTTAGAAAATTTTACCAGTTGATCATGGAATCTAGCTTTTACAGCAATCATTTGGTCGCTCATGTTACTGAATGATTAGTCGAAGACCAGCCCAACATGATGATCGTTTGAATATGCTTATGAAATATTTATTTATATAGCTTGATTCCGAGTGTTTCTTTCTTTTTAACAGACAAGAGCTTAAGCTATGTTTAAAGAACCGACCCTACAACGTAGTAGGACGGCTGTGTTGGTTTTTGTCTGCCGGCGGTGCGTTTCCCACTAAGTATGGCTTTTGGATGGCTTTCTTCTTTTTTTTGCAATAGAGTTGTGCATAATTTGCGAAAAGATTATGTTAAGAAAGAATTTCGGAGAGTTTATTCGGTAATCAAATAAAGAAATATTGTAACTTTCAATACGTTAACTGTTTTCAAGATATGCATAATTAATATTTTGAAAATCGAATAATTTCTTATTTAGCATGTTTAACGAGTACCCTGATGGTATTTTTGAAAAAAGCTTATCGGAAAAGTAATAAAAAGAGCAAGTTCATTAGTTGGTGCCCTTGCAGCGACCATTGACTGCAAACCACTTAGGTGCCAGTCATTCTCTATACTTTTCCAATCGACCACATGCAAATTAGGTTTACCTATTGACCTTAACCATGAAAAAACCCGAACCTCATTAGTATCTTTCTATTCTATTGTCTATCTATTTTTTTTTTGATAACCCAGGGAACCCCCGCACGGCCAACAGCCGGGAAGTAAACCCTGGGGGTGACACGTGCTAGCCACCACACACGTGCCACCGGTTAAGTCACCCTGCGGCGCCCGGGATTCGAACATTCAACATTTTGCGAGAGGAAGAGTGCGCATTCCAACAGAGCCACCCAGGCGGGCGGTCTATTGTCTATCTATTTTTATCACGGGCACCGCCAACAAATTGTATGCACCCACCGCATTCGTTGTTTCCCGTCGTTGCAATCACTACCACCCATCACCAGCATAGCCACTCACCCAAGCTCACAAACATCTCCTTCTCTCTCCTCATAAATCAGCTAGTTGTCGTCGTTAATGAGTGAATTTTGTGAGTTTGATATCGACTAGCTCACCAAATGTCGAGCTCGATTGCATAACTGAAAGCTATTGACTTCATTGTCGTTGACGAGATATGGCTCATCAATTGCCACTGCGTAGAGCTCCCGCAGCATCGAACTCTGTCAAGGGAGGAGCTTGAAGCCAAGTTGAGCTTCATTGCGTGACAAATCAATGAAGTAGCGAGACTGAGAGCAGGGCGAGAAGCATAAGCGAGGCAAGCCGAGTGAGGAAGGAGTTTATGCACACACATAGAGGCCGACAATTCTGGTGATCATAATAGTATTGATGCTAGTGGCGTTGGGTAGGGGCGACAACAAATCACAGAGAACTTAAACCTGTTCAGGTGTATCTTCTCCAAAACTCAACTAACTAATATCAAATCAACCTTAGCAGCAAACGGTTACAATAGTCCAGCAATACCAAACCCAAACCACCCGCCTGGGTGGCGCTGCTGGAAAGGGCACTCTTCCTCTCGCAAAAGGTTGAGTGTTCGAATCCCGGGTGCCGCAGGGTGACTTAACTGGTGCACGTGTGTGGTGGCTAGCACGTGTCGCCCCCAGGGTTTACTTCCCGGCTGTCGGCCGTGCGGGGGTTCCCTGGGTTATCAAAAAATAAAAATAAAAATAAAAATAAAAAAAAAATCACATGATCTCTCAAACACTTCTTCTAATCACCAAGAATAGCAGGATACATAACAGTTCATCTGCAGTCACATATTTAGAGACTCAACACATCAACAATAAAGTAATATGTATCCTCACCGCAATGTGAATTAACAAAGAAGCAATAAAACTCAAACCACTACCGGAGAAATTAAGAGACAATTTGGTGAAGTATTTCAACAAATAAGACCGAGCAACTTGTAGATCTTAATCTCATAAACAACATACCAAAATCTTAGCCAATTCCAACAATACTTCACTATTGAATCTGAACTCTCTTCTCCTCTGAACCATCGTCTCTCCCCGTCTTTTTTGTGGCTCAGCCATCTTTTTCTTTCCCTTTTTAGACTTTTCTTCTTTTAATTTTTAAAACTGGGCTGGGCCTCATGAGGCAAACCTATTCCATCCTATTCCATCAAATCTCCCCCTCTGCCTCATGAGACAAGCTTACATCCGCTTTACCTCTACAAAATCAAGTTTCACCCCATCCCCAAAAGATCTCTTGTGAGGTGAGGGCAACCTCGAAGGTTATATTCAGAGTGGGTTGGCTTCTCCCAAGCGATGTGGGACTCCCTTCCGGAGGGACTTAACGTACACCTGGATTCATCAAACTTGGCTCTGATACCAACTAAGGTTTTCACCCATTGCATCTTCTTTAATTTCTCTAGGATCCAATGATGTTCCACATCAATGTGCTACGGTCTTCATTGCAACATTGGATTTTTGCTAAGGTACAAATCACTAATGCTATTACAATACAAAGCAAATTTCTCTTGCTTCAAACCCAACTTTTGTAGAAATTTCTTCATCCACAGGAGTTCTTTACCTCTTTCGGTAGTACCGGTGTACTTTGTTTCGGTCGTAGAAAAAGTAACACATTTTTGCAATATTAATTGTCACAAAACTCCCCTCGCAAACGTCATTGTGCAACCCGGTAAGGACTTAAGAGAGTTAATGTCATCGGCATAATTTGCGTTTGAGTAGCCACTAAACTCAAACTTCCTGTTTCCATAGCACAAGCAAGATTTGAAAGTGCCTTTGAGTTACCTCAATATCCATTTTATAGCAGCCCAAGCTCTTTACCTGAATTTGGAAGAATCCAGTTGACAACACCAATTGCGTGAGCAACATCTGATCTTATACAAACCATGACATATCACAAATTATCTATGATTGATGCATAAGAAATTTTGATCTTCTCTTTCTCACTAATGGAACACTCTTTACTGCTCAACTTGAAGTGGCCAGCAAGTGGAGTATAAACCAGTTTGAGTTTGCTTATGTTGAATCTCTCCAGCACTTTTTCAATGTACTTCTCTTAAGACTTTCAAAGTTTCATGTTCTTCCTATCACAAGTAATTCTCATATCGAGCCGGCCTTAAATCTTTCTTTGCAAAAACTTTACTCAACTCGTTTTTCAAGCTTTTAATTTTCTCGGGATCATGGTCAACTATCAACATGTCATTTGCGTAGAGTTGGAGAATAATAAAATCACTATCTGAGAATATTTTCATAAAGACACAAGGATCAGAATTAGTCTTACCATATCCATTAGCTTCAATGAATGATTCAAACTTCATTGCCTTGGTGCTTGCTTGAGAGCATATAAACTTTTCCTCAATCTAAATACAAGATGCTCCTTGCCTTCAGGTTTACAATCCTGCGACTGCTCCATATATTTATTTTGTTCTAAGTATCTATGAAGAAAAGTGTCCTTATATCAAATTGTTCAATTTCTAAATCCAAGCTAGCGGTCAAGCCAAGAACAACTTGAATAGAGGGATTGGTGGAAAAATCTCTTCAAAATCAATTCTTTTATTCTATCAAAAGCCCTTTACAACAAGTCTGTCCTTGTATCATGATTGCAAACTATTTTCTTTCGTCTTTACTTGTACACCCATTTGTTTTTTGGTATTCTTTGCTCTTATGTAGTTTCACTAGTTCAAATGTGTGGCTCTCGTGCGAGGATTTGAGATCCTCTTGCATGACGTCATACCACCTATTCTTTTGGTCACATAATATACCCTCTTGACAAGTTTCTGACTCTCCTGCTTCAGTGAGTAATACATACTCATGTAGTGAATATCTTTGTGAAGGTTTACTTTCTTTCATTGATCTCACTTGAGGTATGATTGGGTGTTCTTGCTTGATGGGGCGTTCTTGCTCAACAAATTGTTCTGGCTCAACTATTTCACCAATCTCACTTGAAGAATCAATATTCTGTATAAACTTAACAACTTCATGACTACAATGAGTTCCTTGCACTTCTCCCCCATGATTTCCACCTAAACGGTAGGAGAATTTAGGTTGAAAGTAATAGAATACTAAGCTCCATTCTTTGACCTCCCTAGCTTGTCGATGTTTTCAATGGTCTAATGCTAAAAACAAACCACATCTTGGCTTCTGATGATTTTGTTTGCAACTGGATCCCATAACCTATAACCAAACTCTTCATGTCTATAACCTAAGAAGATACATTGATTAGACATGTCGTCAAGCTTGAGTCTTTCATCTCTTGAAACATGCATAAATGCCCTGCAATTGAACACTTTCAAATGATTGTATGAAACATGTTTCCCATTTCAAACTTATCGTGGAATGTCACCCTCAAGAGAAACTGATGGGGAGAGGTTTATAAAGTCCACTATTATTTTTATCGATTCACCCCATAATGACTTAGGCAACTTCGCATTAAAAAGCATATACCGAATTCGGTCATTAATTGTCCGGTTCATTCTCTCTACTACTCTATTATGTTGTGGTGTTTTTGGAGCAATCTTCTCTAGCTTGATACCATGATCTTTGCAATATTGTTCAAGCGAGCCTCTACATTTACCGTCGTTGTCAGCTTGAACACATTTTAGCTTCTTCCCAATTTCTCATTCCACGTTGACATAAAAATGTTTGAAAGCTTCAAGCATCTGTTCTTTAGATTTCCAAGCAATAACCAAATTTTTCTAGAGCAATCATCAATAATATCACATAATATAATGCGCCACCAAGTGTTCTAGCATCCATGCAATAAGTATCAATGGAACTAAATCACATATATTTGATTTCTGTGCAGAGAGGAACTATGAAATGAAAATTTATGTTACTTATATGCAAGGTAGTGAATACATTCTTTCGCATTCCTCTCTTTCAATAGGAGAAGGTTATTTCTAGAAAGAATTTCAAGGTCCTTCTCACTGAGATGACTAAGTTTCATATGCCTTCATTCAATTGCGGAGTCCTCCACTACATTTACCTCCTCCTTGATCAACTTAGCTTGCAAGGTGTACAGAGTAAAAGTCCCTTAGCTATCCACTGTTGAACCTTTGGTCAATTTCCATTTACCATTGTAAAAGGAATTGCTATAACCATTATCATTTAAGGCACATGTGGAGATAAGATGAAGGCAAATGTCTAGAACATATTTCACATTTTTCAGAAGTGAATTACATCCAACGTCAGTTTCCAAAATGAATATCTTTCATACCAATAATCTTAGAAACACCATTGTTGCCCAATCAAATACAACCAAAATCGCCGCTGCGATAGGATGTGAAGTAGTCACATCTTGAGGTGAAATAAATTGAGGTTGCGGAATCAACAACCTAACTAGAGTCTCGACATATGAGGTTCACATGAGCATCAACATAGATGAACACAATATCTCTATCGGATGCAACTCCGTTATACCTTGTAGCTCTTCTTTTTTTCTATCTGCATTTCTATCCAGGGATTTATCTCTCTTTGTGAACCTGCATGCTTTGGAATAATCTCCAATATTGCTGCAATTGTAGCACTTCACGTTCCTCCTCTACCTTAATTTCGATATTCCTCTTGACTTGCCTCTTTAATCATAATTCTAAAAGTTTTTTTTTATTTCTCCCCCTATTTTCTATGACAAGAGCCATTGAATGAGAAGCATAATTCATACCTTTTCTTCTTGTTTCTTCATTGAACAAACTTTCTTTATCAACTCATTGAAAGCACACCGTACGAAACAAAGTTGTTTAATTCCACAACCAATATATTTCAACCGTCAGGGAGAGTATCAAGCAATAAACATGCCTGCAACTCATCACCAAGATCAATTTTTAGATTTGTCAACTAATTTACAACATCTTGAAATTGACTCAAGTGCTCAAACATGCTACTCCCTCCTTTATATCTCAAATTTAGAAATCTCTTAACTAAAACTGCTTTATATTGTGAGGGTTTTTCTCTCGTAAAGATCTCGTAATTTCTTTCACAATGTTTCAACATTTGTTTTTTGAGCAATATGATGAAAATAACCATCATCAATCCATTGTCAAGTAAAGCCAATTGTTCCCATTCTTTATCTTCCTCGTCTCCTTTAGCCTCATTCCCATTGATGATATCATGCAAATTTTTACTGTACAATATGTCTTCCATCCAAGACTTGCAAATAGAATAAGTTGAGACATTTAACGTAAGCATGGTGCCGCTGGTTTCTTCCATTTAATGCTGGTTCTAATACCACTTTGTTAAGGAGAGACGACAACAATTCACTAAGAACTTAAACCTATGAAGGATTAATATTTCTTCAAAACTCAACCAACTAATTCAAATTAACCTTAGCAGCAACCGATTATAATATTCCAGCAATATTAATCCCAAACCAGTAAATATAATGTCAAAAATTAAAGACGAAGCGGAAAAATAACACTTACAAATTTTACATGAAAAACTCAATGTGAAAAAAACAATGATCATTGCAATCTACCAAATATTTCATCTCTAGTCGCCAAGAATAGCAATATACCAAATAGTTCATCTCTAGTTGCATGGATAGAGGTTCAACACATCAACAATAAAGCAATACTGCAAAGATTAATTGACAAAGGAGCAAGAAAACCCTGACTACCGCTGGAGATATTGAAAAACAATTTGAAGAAGGATTTCGATGAACAAGACGGATCAACTTGTAGATCTGGATCTCACATACAACATACTAGAATTTTAGTTGATTTTGACAATATTTTACCACCAAATTTGAATTGCATCTTCTCTTCTGAGCCGCCGTCTCTCTCCCTCTTTTCTTTTTGTGCGAACACTCATTTTTCTCTCTTTACCAACAAGAAAGTTTAGCCCTCTTTTTATTTTTCTTTTAGGAAAAAACTACCAAAAACTCCAAACTTTGTCACTTGTGACACATTTACCCTGAACTTTTTTTGTGTCATCAAAAACACCAAACTATATAACTTGTGACACATTTACCCCAATATAATGTAGCCTAGGGCATTTTAGTCTTTTTCCCCTTTTTTTATTTTTTTTTCTTTTTTCCGGTGGGGGCTACCCTCGCCGGCGAGGTCTCCGGCAAGGGCAGCCCTTGCCTCACTGGCGTTGAGCGAGCGACCCTCGCCTCGGTGGGGCTAGGGCTGCCCTCACTTGGCCGGGGCGAGGGTCCCCTTCGCCCGACGCCGGCGAGGCGAGGGCTGCTCTCGCCCCGCCCAGGCGAGGGTCCCTCGCCCAACGCCGACAAGGCAAGGGCTGCCCTCACCGGCGTGGGGCGAGGGCAACCCTCGCCTCGTCGGCCCTCGCCCAACACCGGCGAGGCGAGGGTTCCCTTCACCCTCATCGGCGAGGTCGTTGGCAAGGGCAACCCCCGCCGAAAAAAACAAAAAAAATAGAAAAGAGAAAAAAGACTAAAATGCTCTAGGCTACATTATATTTGGGTAAATGTGTCACAAGTTGCATAGTTTTGGATTTTTGATGACACAAAAAAATTTAAGATAAATGTGTCACAAGTGACAAAGTTTGAGATTTTTTTATGGTTTTTTCCCTTTTCTTTTATGACTTTTCTTCTTCTTCTCTTTCTTTTTTTGGTCAGACTTCCTTTTTAAAGATGCGTTGGGCCCCATGAGGCGGACCCAGCCCATCAAGTGGCTATTGTGTTGGCCCAATCAACGTTCAGATTTTTTCCAATTAGAGAGAAAGGGGAGAGGTTAAGATTTCAGATGAGTACTTTATTTTTATGGTTAAAACTTATGTGAGTCAACAAAATGTAAATCACCTACTCATCAGCTTGCTAGCAGCCAATGACTGTAATCATTATTACACAAATTATCCTATTCAAAAGGTCCACATTTATTTTGTATAGACATCCAGGCATTTAATAAATCTAATGTCTCAAAAATTCCATCGATGCTAGCCATACAGATCATGTGGGTCCTATGTAGTCTCTACCGAATTTAATGGCTGACATTTATTGAGCTCATATGAATGACGAGCATGCAAAGGCGAGGCCATGTATTAAGCCTCCTATAAGTCTTTTGCATCAATGTGAAAATGCCACATAAAAGTACCATTTCCTTGTGAAAAAAGGACCATTCTTCTAACATCAAACCAAAAAAGAAAAAGCGAATCACAGCAACAAAAGGAACCCCCAAAAGAAAACAAGAAGAAGAAGAAGAAGAACATAGAGAGGTTTTCAAGGGTTCAAAGAGAGATGATCTCGGTCAGCTGGTGACTCCTGACGATTATGCTCTCCATGTTCCGCTACTTCCCCTTGACCCGTTCCCATCATCCCAATCGCTCCTACTCCCTGAGCCACCCCGCCCTCTGCTGCTATATTGTTTGCTATGCCTCCTTGTTTCCCTGCATTTTGTTTTTCATGATCATGCCATCAATTAGTTTTAAAGACCGTGTGGAAAAAGAGATATGTTTTCGCTGGTGAAGTTTAGATGGCTAGGGAAGAGGCATGTGCCCGTGGAACAGTTTGCTAACACGGGTTTGATTTCCCGCACCATCAGGTGTGAACAATTCCATGCAAGGTCCATGCAATTGCAATTTGTTCTTGCTCATGTCTCATCTTGGCCTAAGGGATTAAGGGGGTATTTTGCGGGCTTGGGTTTACAGATGGCTTTATTGTTATGCCAAAAACGGAAAAGTCGTTGTGTAAAGAAACGAAAGTCCTTATTGTTAATCCTATAATGAGCTCAACCAAAGTTTTAATTTGATTTGATCACAAACCTGCTCCGGCAGCAGCAATGGCTTGTGACTTCTGCCTGTGTTGCATAATGACAATGGCTCCCACCACAACCCAAAGCGCACAGAAAGCCGCAGATGCAAATCCCAGTATGATTTTCAACTTGTCATTACTCTTTTTGCTACTTCTCAAAGAGGCTGAGTCGCCTGAGCCGGGATCAGACAAGGGCAAGGTGCTACTCGTTGTGGAACAAGAATTGCTGGAGCTGCAGAACCTCGGGTTTCCTGACACACTTTAAGATAACAAGTTTGAGTGCGAATCAGCATGTTGTCCATGCCAATGATTAGTTAAAGCATAAAAGGTGATGATGAACATAAAAGTACAAAATAGAAAGCAGCTTATTAATGTAAGCATATGCCATTTATGCATATGCTAGTAAAATTTGTTTGGCTTACACTAGATTAATTTTGGTGTTGTCCGATATCGATGCTGGGACGGTTCTGCTGAAATCGTTGTTGGACAGGTCCCTTGTTGGCAATATTGTTCAACATCAATCGTTGTTGGAGAAAGCAATTTAGTTCAACATCATTAAGATTGCATACGGGTTAACTGGAGAGAAAAATTCGAGAACTTATAGTTCTTTCAAGTTGGGCAATTTGCCAAGGAATTCAGGAATGGACCCATATAAGCTGTTCTTGTGCAAATCTCTGGCAATCTCAAAGCCAAAAAGAAAGAGGGAAGAAAAAATAAAGTAGGCCACAGAGTCAGATTGTTACAAGAGAAAGCCACTGCTAAATTCTTTGACTCACTGACACAGTTTCTAGAGCATCCATGCCTCTAAAATCTGGGAGTTTGCCATAGAGTCCATAGCCTCTGAGATCTCTGAAATTAAAGAACGCAATTGATCTCAGACAGAAGTTCAAATACGAAGATAGTGGCAACAATAGAATGTTTGCTCTACCTACAGAGCCATTATGCGAGGCGGGTCGTCTGAACTGCACTCGACCCAGTCCCATATATAGACATCTACGCATGGATTTCCATACCACAGGTTCAGTATGAGAAATGTATCAATCAAAGCACTCAAACCCACCTCGGGACAGTGTGATGAAGCCACACGAGAAGAGAAACATGATCACTTTGTGACATTATTTCCAAGCGGATAGTAACATAGGGTGTCATATACTTAGGCTAAGGTATTATTTCTCGAAGAGCAGTCAAGTGTTCACGTTTCCAAGCGAATCGCGAGGCTAATCCATCACACCATCCGTTCCAGTTTCAATGTTGCACTCCCGGACCAAGAGGGTGTTCAACAGACAGACGGAACTTGAGAACTAGACATAATACAGGACGTATAAACGAAACTCGAAATGTAGGAGGCATCAAGGAGAGAGATGTTAAGGGTGCTAACCGTCATAGCTATCTACTCCGTAGACAAAGGCTGCGCGCATGAGAACGTTCTCGAGATTGCGAGACAAGGAGAGCAGAAAGACAATACCCAAAAGAACGTTGCGATGAACAGACCTTCCCATTCCGGTATACAGAACAGGAAACAGAAGTTCTTTCGCCTATCTCTTGTAAGGCATTGGACTTCGATGAAAGACCTGGTTCTTCTTATAGGGATTTCGACAAACTATTGATTATGCAAGTTGCAACTTGCTAATGCTACCTTACCAAAAAAAAAAAACTTGCTAATGCTACGACAACACGTCTAGTAACGAATTGTTTTATGCGAGGAATAGTTGTCTGTTATGCCATGTCGCTTCATTCATGCGCAAGTCCCTTGTTTGTTATGCACGATGATCTGAGTCATTGGTGGTAATTGGATTCGGATGAAACGACGAGTCAATGTCAACGGCTTCAACTCCTTATCAAAGACCTGAACAAATTCATCATCTTATCTGTTCTTGGGAGCTACAGTGACTCTCGTTCTATCAGTTTGTGCATGGCGCATTGCAAAAAGAACGAGTCAGGTCTTTTTTCCTTTATGCTGGATTTGGAAAGGAATAGTTGACTTCTGATTAATTAAGCCGAGTCAACAACGAGCAGTTTGAGCTGGAATTGGGAAAGTCCTTGGTATTATTTTGGCACGAAGAACTTGGATTTTAATTCTATTTTTATCGTATGCATAAGTAGGTGAAGAATTAGGATGACTTCACATTTGTACGATTGTCTTAATCTACATGAACATCTTCAGTTTAGTAGACTTTTATTTCATAAGTGGGTAATAAAGAAATAAAAAAAATTCACGAACAAGGTCAAATAGGGACATCTACTTGGTTTTTTTTATTTTTTAAAATTTTGGATCATGCACTACTTTTGTTGGTGTAGGGACATTTTATTATAAGACTACTAGACACATGCCTTCGCGTTATGTAGGTTTCGTGAAATATATGAAGTGGCAAAAAGATAATCAACCACTTATGACTATATTGTATTAGGAGAAACTAATATGTACATAAATATTGAGGACCATACAAACTATCACTACAAAAAAACATGAAATTTGCGACGGAATTTGCGACGGACGTAAGTTTCCGTCGCAAATTTGCGACGGATTTTGCTACGGCATTCTTAGCCGTTGCAAATTTGCGACGGAAACTTACGTCCGTCGCACATTCCGTCGCAAATTTGCGACGGTAAATGTAATACGTCCCAAATTCCGTCGCAAATTTGCGACGGAAAATAATACATTCGCAAAATCCGTCGCAAATTTCCGACGGCAAAGTACTTCCGTCGCAAATTTGCGACGAAAACGTACATCCGTCGCAAATTCGTAGTTTATCAGCCCGACTGATAATCACTTTCTCTCTCTCTCGCTCTCTCTCGTTCTCTCTCGCTTTCTGTTGGTTTTCTCCCCCTTTCATGTCACTGAACTCAGCAACATCTACGGACGCACTTATTAATCTCGGTAAAGCTTTTGTACCGGTAAGTGCAAAATTGCTATCTTCGTCATTATTTGTCGTTACATTGTAATTTTTTTTTTAAATATATGTTTATATTTGTATTTTTTTCTTATCAGCATCACCGGTTTAACGACCGGTTTAATGACCGGCGACCGGTTACATGTCGCCGACCTTCGGATGAGCTGAAAGGCCGCGCCATTTGCGACGGAATGAGGTATCCGTCGCAAATTTGCGACGGAATGTCATGAATCCCGTCGCAAATTTCCGACGGACACTAGTTTCCGTCGCAAATTTGCGACGGAATGTCATAAATCCCGTCGCAAATTTGCGACGGGACACGGTAATCCGTCGCAAATTTGCGACGGAAACGAGTGTCCGTCGCAAATTTGCGACGGAAACGATTATCCGTCGCAAATTTGCGACGGACACGGTAATCCGTCGCAAATTTGCGACGGATTTTGCTTTTATTTGTCGCAAATTTGCTAGGAATGAATTCCGTTTCCATCGTACTTTAAAAAATATTACAAAATAATTCTTAAGTGATTATTTTTTTTGGGTTTGTGCCTAATTGAAGGTCTCGCAATCCAAGTGGACTTTGCAATTCTCATCCAATTGATCACTTTGTCCTATCAATATTTCAGTCAAATTTTTGGGTAAGTCTTCTTTGCATTGTAAATTTTTCTATTTTTGCAATTTCATATTAATTGTTGTGTGAAGAAAAAAAATTCTAATTTCCAAAATTTTATAGTTTTAATTACGAACAATAGATATGATATTTTAAATATTTTACCAGCATTTATTATTTTAATACAGACATAATGCAAAGAGAAAGGGCTTGGATGTATAATAAGAACTTACCTGGACGTCAAGGATTGACGGATGAGTTTCGTACTAGGTTGGAACTATTTTTGGACTTTGCTAGTAGTAAATATGAGTTTATGGATGGAAATAAGTTAAGGTGTCCGTGTAAAAAGTGCGGTAATGGTAAATTCCAGAAGTGTGATCAAGTTAGAGAACACCTTATTAGATATGGGTTTACTCCGAACTATTATAATTGGACTTCCCATGGTGAACCATTTTATAGCTGACGAAGGATATGGAAGAAGTGACCAATTTTCAGTTAGTGAAGAATGTGGCTATTATGAGCAATTGAACCCATACGAGAGAATGGTGATTGATGGCGCTCGTTATAATTTTGGCACAGAATCAAATCATGCAAGTACTAGTTTTTCTCCTACACGTGAACAATTGGGTAGTAGTCATGCTTCACAATTGGAAGATATAGGAGTAACGGGTTATGAGGAGAATGTGTATAATGAAACTTTTCAATCTAATCAGTTCTGGGATGTGTTGAAAGCAGCAGATGAACCTCTATGGGCAGGTTGTGAGGACCACACAAAGTTATCGGTAACAGCCCGACTATTAAATATCAAGGCAGAGCATAATGTGTCTGTGGATTGCTTCAACTCTTTTGTTGAAGTAATGCGAGAGTCATTGCCTCATGATAACAACATGCCAAGTGATTTTTATGATATGAAAAAGCTAGTGGATAACTTAGGTCTTTCGGTTGTAAGAATTGATGTATGTAGTCGGGGTTGTATGCTATATTGGAGAGATGATGAAAATGCAGAATCTTGCAAATTCTGTAGCCAACCTAGATACAAGATTAACAGGAGGCCGGGTCGTCATCAGAAGCGTAGAGCATGCAAGCAAATGTTTTATCTGCCCTTAATCCCCAGATTGCAAAGGCTTTATGCGTCTAAAGCCACTGCTGAACACAAGACTTGGTATGCAAATCATGAAACAGAAGAGGGTCTAATGTGTCATCCTTCAGATGCGGAGGCATGGCAACATTTTGATAGAACATACCCTGAGTTTGCAATGGAGCCTCGGAACATCAAGTTAGGTCTCTGTGCCGATGGATTTGCTCCATTTGGGAAAACAGGAAGAAGTTATTCATGCTGGCCAGTTATCATAACGCCGTACAATCTTCCACCTGGTTTGTGCATGAAGACACCTTCTATGTTTTTTACATTGATCGTGACAGGGCCGCAAAATCCGAAAAAGTTGATAGATGTTTATATGCAACCATTGATTGAGGAGTTACAGCGGCTTTGGGTTGAAGGTCTCCCTACGTATGACGTTTCTACTGATCAAACATTTGTCATGAAAGCTGCCCTTCTTTGGACGATAAATGACTTTCCAACTTACGGAATGTTATCTGGCTGGAGTACAGCTGGGATCTTAGGCTGTCCGATATGTATGGAGAGGACAAAATCATTTAGATTAAAACATGGAAAGAAGCCTAGCTATTTTGACTGTCACAGACAATTTTTACCGTCAAATCATCCTTTCAGAAGGAATAAGAAAGAGTTCATCAAGAATAGGACTAAAAGAACGCGTCCACCACTGAGGTTAACCGGCGATCAAATTTGGGAACGTGTGCAGGACTTTCCAACTGTTATTGAGAACCCGCACGGCACGACTTTTGCGTACGGAAGTATACATAAGTGGACAAAACGCAGTATATTTTGGGATCTACCATATTGGAAGGCCCATCTTATTCATCATAATCTTGACGTCATGCACATAGAAAAGAATGTTTTCGACAATGTCATCAATACTATGATGGATGTCGCCGGAAAAACAAAAGACAACTTGAACGCAAGAAAAGATATGACAGATATTTGCGATCGGCCAATACTAGCTGTGGATGCAAGCAGCATGGGACCAAAACCGAAAGCAGTTTATACATTGGCTAAGGAGCAGAGGCGAGTTGTTTGTCACTGGTTGAAATCTGTGCGGTTTCCTGATGGATATGTTTCGAACCTCGGGAGATGTGTTGATTTGAATGAATGCAAGTTGATAGGTTTGAAGAGTCATGATTGTCACATCCTGATGGAAAGACTACTTCCAATAGCTTTGAAGGAAGTTCTACCGAACTTTGTATGGGGCGCCATTACAGAATTAAACAATTTCCTCCATGATATTTGCTCGACAGTGTTAAAAGCATCGCACATGGAAAAACTAGAGAGAGATATTCCAATTATTCTTTGCAACTTAGAAAGGATATTTCCTCCGGCGTTTTTTGATTCGATGGAGCATCTCTTAGTTCACTTGCCTTATGAGGCCAAAGTTGCAGGTCCCGTCCAATTTCGCTGGATGTATCCATTTGAGAGGTAATGTTTTTTTTTTAAATGCGGTTCAAATTAGTTTATCATATAATATATCCCGATAAGCTTCTTGTTATTTCAACTAGATTCTTATATCATTTGAAGAAAAAAGTGAAGAATAAGGCACGTGTTGAGGCTTCAATTTATAATGCATATATTGTGAAAGAAGTGACAACATTTGCATCATACTATTTTGAGACGCACGTTCAGTGCAAGAGGCGGAGAGCAGGCAGAAATGATGAGGGCCCCATTGATCCCAATTGCACGGCATTCTCTATTTTCAATTATCTTGGTCGACCAAGCGGCGCATGTCAGTTTCGTTACTTATTAGGCGAAGAATTGCATGCAGCCCATACTTATATTTTATTGAACTGCCCAGAAGTGGAGCCATACTTCAAGTAAGTGTAAATTTGCGAATATATGTTTTGCGTGTCAAATATTTGCTAATAATGATATTGTTTTTAATATTATGATTTTCCAAACTTCAATGTTTGGACTACAACCAAATGAGTTTGACCGTTTGTGCGATGAACAATTTGCAGCATGGTTCAAGACATATGTAAGTTGCCTGTGGATTAAAACCAAGTTATGAAAATTATATACATCATTTAAATAAATATATATTATTAACTTTGCATGTCTAACCTTAGGTTCATAGTAAGTATGATGAATTTGGAGGGCAAAGATTGCTATATTATCTGTCATGGGGTCCACAGTTAAGAGTTCGAAGTTGGCCAGCATATTTCATAAATGGATATAATTTTCATACTCAAGAATATGGAATGGGAAAATCCACAATGAATAGTGGTGTGTCTGTTCGGTCATCCAATAGTGACAGTTCGCAAGATGATTTTTATGGATTGTTGGATGAAATCATTGAGATTGAGTACCCTGGACCATTAATGATGCGGGTTGTGTTATTTAAGTGCACGTGGTTTGACCCCGTCAAAGGAATGAAGGTGCATACGAAGTTCAATTTGGTTGAAATAAATCACAAGAAAAGGTATATGAAGTATGAACCATTTGTCTTGGCATAACAAGCAATTCAAGTATGTTATACATCATATCCTAGTTTGAAACACGACAGAGCTGATTGGTGGGCGGTTTGTAAAATCAAAGCACGGAGGAAAATCGAGGAACACTGGAAGGATAGAGCCTACCAACAAGAGGAAGTGTGTAACATTGTTGAAGTTGAGGAATATGACATACCAACTTTACGAGATCCGTCCGGAGCAATGACAGATGTGGAACCAACAGAAATTTACGAATTAAATGTACCAGAATGTTCCGAATCTGATTTGCAGACAGATGACGAAGACGAGGACGAAGACGAAGACGAAGACGACGATGGAGACGAAGCCGACGACGACGACGACGAAGACGAAGCCGATGACGAAGATTGAGATTGTTGTGACAGAACACTACGGATGTGTAATTATGAATGCTACAATTGCTATTTTGGCTGTTATCATTATTGTTATTGTTATTGTGCTTTTTTATTATTGTTATTGTTGATTATTCTTTCTAATTTAATGTATCATCTGAAATTTCAGACTGAAAAAGAAGACAAGTAAAAAAAACACGCGTAGCATATTTAGGACCCATACCAATGCGACGCCACATTTTTGTGGATTAAAACTGGTCCGTTGCAATTTTTGCTATGGAATTTCTATCGTTCGAAATTTTCGACTGACTCAGACCTGGCTGTTGCAAATTTTGCCAGGATATATTTACCGGTCGAAATTTAAAAATTTATATCCGTCTCAAAACTCAAGAGTGTGTCCGTCGCACATTTGCGACGGACCCCTCTCGTCCGTCGCACATTTGCGACGGACCCCTCTCGTCCGTCGCAAATTTGCGACGGACCACTCTTGTCCGTCGCAAATTTTCCCGGGAATTTTTCCCGGTAGAAATTTACGACGGAAGAACGCGGTCCGTCGCAAAATTTGTCGCTGACAAAATTTGCGACGGACGTTCGTGTCCGTCACAAATTTGCGACAGACGAACTCGGTCCGTCGCAAATTTGCAACGGACGAACGCGGTCCGTCGCAGACACGTTTGTCCGTCGCAAATGTTTGTCACCGACAAAATTTGCGACGGACCAACGTGTCCGTCGCAAATGTTTGTCACCGACAAAATTTGCGACGGACCAACGTGTCCGTCGCAAATTTCTTGCATTTCTTCCCTGTCCTCCCCCTTTTCTTCGCACGCAGGTTCGTCGCCGTCGCGCCCGCTGTCCGTCGCCGTCGCCGCCCAGCCGTCGCCCTCGCAGGTCCGCCGCCCGTCGCCCGCCCCCGGCCCCGGCCCCGCTCCGCCCCTCCGCCCCGCCCCCTCGCCCCCCTGCCATCCTCCTGCCCCGCCCCGCCCCGCCCCGCCGCCCCTCCGCCCCTCTCCCCGGCCCCGCCCCGCCCCCTCCGCCCCTCTCCCCGGCCCTGCCCCGCCCTCCGCGCCGCCCCCTCCCCCTGCCTCCGCCGGCGGGCCTTCGGCCCGCCCCCGCCCCGCCCCGCCCCCTCCGCCCCTCTCCCGGCCCCGCCCCGCCCTTCGCGCCGCCCCCTCCCCTGCCTCCGCCGGCGGCCCACGGCCCGCCCCGCCCCCGCCCCTGCCCCTCCCCTCCGGCCCCGCCGCGCCCCCTCCGCCCCGGCCCCGCCCCCTCCGCCCCGCCCAGCCCCCTGCCCCCGGCCCCTCCGCCCCGCCCTCTGCCCCCCTCCGCCCCCTCCGCCCCTCCGCGCCCGCCCCCATCGCCCCTCAGGCCTGCCCCGGCCCCTCCGCCCCCTCCGGCCCGCCCCGGCCCCTCCGCCCCGCCCCTGCCCCCTCCGCCCCGGCCCTCGCCCCCCTCCGATCCCCTCCGCCCCGGCCCCGGCCCCCTCCGCCCCCTCCGCACCCCTCCCCGCCCCGGCCCCGTCCCCGCCCTCCGCCGCTGTCGCCCTCATTGCCCACCATTAGCGCGCCGACGCTCGAGCCTGAGCAGCCCTCGGCCGTTACCGCCCGCACTGGAGCACAGCGACCGTGGTCGCACTACAGCCGCCGCCAACGCCGCAATCACCATTGCCGCCGTCGCCCACGCCCGTGCCGGATTCGCCAGTGTCCATTTCGCCGGTTTTTGTTGTGCTTGAACCAAGTAAGCCAACTCTTTAAGCACTAGTTAGTATAATTAGGTAATTAGTCGGAGTTGTTTAGGGATTATTTAGGATAACTTATCATTAGTTAATTTACGGGTCGATTTCAGGATTGCATGTGGCATTGATCGATGATCGACTGTTTAATTTGTTTATTATGTGGATGATTTAGCGTTAATTAGGCGTTTTCACAGAAAATGCTCGAAAATTAAACAAGTCTAAAAAAATTCCTGCAAAATTATGAAAAATTTAAAAAACGGTATATGTTGACAACAAATATGAAATTTGACCGTAAAAGTTTTTAAAAATTTATAACAAACTTAAATTTCTTTAGATGGCCATCAACTTGTAGTGAAATTTAAATTTCTTTAGATGGCAAAAAAAATCATAATTTAAAAATTTTCAACATTTGACGGAATAGCTTATAATACTTGTGGCCACCCACTTTTAGTTATATTTAATTGTTTTAACGTGCCCTAAAAATTATTAAAATAAAGAATGACTTAAAAAAATTGGAATATTGTATCTAATAGCTTAGACTACCTATTGCCACCCAATTTTAGTATGGAAATTTTTTTTCCACGGAAAAATTTTATATTAAATTTCATAATTTATAAATTGTTAAAATTTTAAAATTTCAAAAATTTTCACAATGTCTTAGAATATCGGTGGCCATCAACTTTTAGTGAAATTTTTTGTTAGGTCCCAAAAAAAATTTAATAATAATAATAATAATTTATTTCTTACAAAACTTTACAGAATGACTTAGAATATTTGTGGCCACCCACTTTCAGTGAAATTTATATTTTTGTACGTGGTTAAAAAAATTTAATCAAAATGAATGCGATTCATATAGTGATGTTTCATACCGATGGCCACCCATATCGTGCTCATACATTGATGTTTCATATAAAAAATGAATTGGATTTTGAGTATATTTGTTTGTAGGAAATTGCACGTCATAAACACTCGACATTGGCTCATATCAAGGAAACTTTTTCTCAGTCATTCCATCAAAATGGTAAGCTTCGTCATCGGTAACATCATTATGTGTTCGTAATACGAGTCAATAGTTCTTTACATATTCGCATAACTTTCCTACTTGTCAGTATAAACGTGGAGGTCACATGCCTAGAAGACAAGGCCATTCCTCCTCCTCGTCCTCGTCCCCGTCCCTTTCCTCTTCTCATATCCCGGCATCTAACCCTCAACCACAATATGATCCTACGCAATATGGGCACGTTGGCCCTTCCTTCCACACTGAACAACATGTTACGGGACTTGACCACATGCGAACTGAACGTTCTTCAGTTCAATCTCCTTTAGCTCCCTCTCCTTCCGTTCCACCCAATTATTCGGCGGAACGATCGAATATTGACGGAAACATCGGTCAAGAAGATAACCGATTCTTCATATGCCCATTTGGAGATTCGTAAGTGCTTCATATTTATTTTAGTATATGTCATATTTAGGGCTTTAGATATTGATGTCAACTGAATTGTCCATGTTGCACAATATTCGTATAAATGCAGATTCACGGATGCTACGTCTGTTGTCAAAGAATTGAACAAAATAGTAAGAAACTTTTGGATGGGAGAGTATCTTAATTACAGAAGTGTTCCACAAGAAGCGAAAGAAATGTGGTGGAATGAGTTCAAGGTAAGTTTTACATATTTTATTTGCTCGTCAATTCAGTTTGGTGTAGTATATTGATGGTCAAGAATGATGTAAATGGACCAGAACAACTCTGTAGTTCTCGATACCTAAAGGACCGGATAGTTTCCCGACATGAACTGTACAAGATATTTATATGTGTCTGGTTCATGATTATGGATATGTGATCATCAACATAATTTTCAATTTATGTTTTTATTTATTGCAGCGGAGGTTTAAGTGGGAGGAAGCGGAAGACAGTGAAGTGAGAAGAATTTTCGATAGGAAAATAAGTGATTTTATGCGAAATGTCATGAATAGAGCGAAAAGCCGGCGTGCGAAGCCGTCTTTCTTCACAGCTGACAATTGGGTGGCAATTACCAGATTTTGGGAATCTGAACAGAGTCGGCAACTCTGTGAGCAGAATAAGAAGAATCGATCTTCTAGTTCTAGTGATGGGTCAGCCACATATGCCGGGGGCTCTATCAACATTGCGGAGCATCGCAAACGATTGGTAAGACTGTTAAATGCGTTATAAGTTAATTTAATTCAATTACTGAAAATTACATTTTGTAGGCACAAGAATTGGGGACGGAACCGACATTTGCAGCTACATTTGAACGCACATTTCAAAAGAAAGATAAGACATGGACTGGCGAGCGAGCAAAAACTGTTAAGGTATGTAAAGTTATACTTTAGCTTATATATAAACTACAAGTTTGACCGTGAATGCTTTGCTGATTGATGGTATATATATTATATAGTTATTTTACTTTCATTTTCAATTGTTAATGTAGGACAACTATGATAAACTTGTAATGAGCACTGCTAGTGGTAGTGATGATTGTCCTGAGTCCCGGCCACCAGTTGATAATGTGGCATTATGGATGGAGGCAACGGGTGGGGTGAAAAAAGGGAAAATATTTGGGCTGGGATCGTTGTCAAGGATGTTCATGCCGAATACTCCTGGAAGTTCATCAGGCGCTGGGACTAGTCGAAGGAGGTCACAACCAAACGCGCAATTGACCCAAGAAGTGCATCGTCTGAATGATTTACTTGTTAAGAAGGATGAACGAATATATAACTTGGAAGAACAAATGAGAATGGTTATGCAACGCCTTAACATGGATCACAATTACGGTCCTCCTGTACCTTCAGCCAATCCAATAGGTGATGAGCACAATGATGACCAACCCATTGATGCCGGGAATGCTGATGCTGCTGATGATGATGATGATGATGATGATTTTCTCGACGATTTGTAGTTGACGTTTTTAGGTAAGCAATCTTGGTTTTTCATAATTTCACTCATATTCATATGTATGAACATTTATGTTCGTTCTGAAACGTATTTGTGTTATTTTACACCTAGTTACTTCCACATCCATGCATAATTGCTTTTTTTAATATTCTGGACTGATTTATGTATCGACATTTCCTCAGGTCTCGACGGAGGTGACTACTTTTGGTGTCCTGCCATCGTACCAAGGCAAGGCTGCGTCTTCTTTTGTATGGTTTTTGTTGCGTCTTCTATGGTTGTCCCGTCTCTTACTTCATGTTTTGAATGTATTGTACGATTTGATATCAAATAGCAAAGTACGTCATACTATAAAACTTTCCTTCTGTTATTTGTTTTAATTATATGTCATTGTGGTCGGTTTGTCAGAATGTATGTTTTGTTCGTTTTTATGTTTCAATTATATGTCATTGTCTATTTTGATTGATATGGACAATAATTTACGGCCGAAATGATCTAAAAATAACGAGGAAATCTCCAAGCCGAATTTTGCTATTATTAAAGTTTGTCGCAAATTTGCGATGAACTTCGCGACGCGTTTTCCGATGCAATGCATGACGAATTTTCCGACGGATGGAGGTCGTCGCAAATTGCCGACGTAATTTACGACGGGTTTTTGCGACGGAATTTGTTCGTCGCAAATGTGCGACGATTTTGCGACGAATTTTGCGACGGATTTTGCGACGAATTTTGCGACTGATTTATAAATTCGTCGCAAATTTGCGACGAATTTTGCGACGGATTTTGCGACGAATTTTGCGACGGACATGTTCCGTCGCAAATTTGCAACGGACTATTTGCGACGAATTTTGCGACGGATTGTTTCCGTCGCAAATTTGCGACGAATTTTGCAACGAATTTTGCGACGAAATTTGCGACGAATTTTTTCCCGTCGCAAATTTGCGACGAATTTTTCAATTTTCCGTCGCAAAAATTTGCGACGCGCTAGTTGTGACGGAAATTTTTCCGTCGCAAATTCGATTTGCGACGGATTTTTGCGAAATTTCCGTCGCAAATCCGGTGTTTTTTTGTAGTGTATGAACACACATCTTTTGGTAGAAAATATTTGAATATCTTCTGTCTACGTCTAAACTATATTGAGATTCTAATTTTGCTGTTATAGATGTCATTTACCTAAATGAAATTTTTGTAATATTTGCAAAGACCAAAAAGGTAAAAAGGTAATAAACGTATAGCATATTTTGTTAATTCGGAAAATGCATTGAAATGAAAAGATATTTCAAAATATGGGCGATAGTGTGGTTATGATGATTTGTGAATTGTAATGAATGACTGGTTTGACTTTGTTGGAAAGTTGCAGGACTTTATTAAACGGATTAAAAGTGTAGATATTAGATTGGACATTTAAATATAGTCCAAAACCCACATTGAATAGATTAAAATTCCTATGATGACATTGCACATTGGCCAAAGTTTAGAGATGAATGTTAATTTCTCTCATTTTAACTTTGTGTAGCCTTTCTATATACAAAAAAAAAATCTTAAATGAGAAGGAAGACTATGAGTATTGAATATCTCATATTACTTGTTTTTCTGAATAGTTTACAAAAATAAAGTTATTTCTCTTTTCCATTTGATATATATTTATATTATTTGCGGATGTCTATTTTGATGTAAGTTTAATAGATATGGATTGAAAAAAACATGTGGGACTCTTGAAAGGTCTTTTTGTGAAGTAAGTCTATCCTTTTGGCAAAAAGGGTTAATATATCCACAGAGAACCATTCAAATGTATTTCCTCATGAGCAAAGTAATGAAAATTAATTTGTGACTCATTAACAAAGCAACGTATTAGCTTAAATTAAATTAAATAACCAAACATTGAGAGAAATGTTTTTTTTTAATTTAATAATAGTTCATTGAACTGAATTGATCTATAGGCTGTGTGTATATATCATCGCAAAAATCCAATAGAGGGGTTAAAAGTTTATGTGATTATCAAATATTAACATCACAAAGAAGAAATTCAACACTATCGCTTGCCATTAAAGCTTTGCCTCAAAATTGGATTCCAGAAGAATATTAGCAGCCTTCATGTCACAACGACTGATCTTGGGATTACCTGAGAAGTGCATACAATAAAGACAAACCGTGAAACATATCAAGGTAATAAGGTTTTAAAGAGCAATCTTACATTCCTCACGTAGATACACCAACCCTCTTGTAGAACCTAAAGCAATCTTCATCCTTGTAAGCCAAGCCATAGTTGGTTGATCCTTTCTTGCAATGACATTTGCCAATCATAACAACTATGATGTTCTCAATCAGCCTTTAAGCTCCAAAATAACTATGCATCATATTGTTTTGGGAAAATTTCAAATAAGGGCATGAAGTATCCTCATTTTCTTAAATAAAAATATGAAGTGAATATTGTCTCAAACAAGAGCATAAAAGTGGATCTTGTCTTAAATAAAGGCCCGGAATGGTCATATTAGTCTAAAAAAAGGACCTCACCTTGCTAGTTGAAGGGATTGTTGTCCTTTACAATTTTTTGAATTTTTTTATTTTCCTTTTCCTTTTATTTTCTTTTTTCTTTTTCCTCTTTCCTTTATCGGTGGTGGAAGTCGCCGGACTTCGGCGGGAGTCGCCCTCATTGGGGTTGCCCTCACTAGCCCAAGCAAGGGCGACCCTCGCTCAATGCCGGCGAGGAACGCCCTTGCCAGATTAGGCCAGGGTCTCCTTCACTTGGCGTTAGTGAGGGTGGCCCTTGGCTAAGGTTGGCAAAGATCACCAAAGATGGCCAAGGGAGGGAAGAGGGAAAAATAAAAAGAAAAGGAAAAGAAAAAGAAAATTAAAATTTTTAAAAAATATACTTATTTTTTTTTACTAAAATACCCCTTCTCCTGTGGTCAGAATAGTCATCGATCGGCCACATTCCTTATTTGAAGCGATTTGGTCACTTCATACCCTTATTTGAGACGATTTCCACTTTAGGTTTTTATTTGAAAAAATGAGGACACTTCATACCTTTATTTGAGATGATTTTCACTTTAGGCTTTTATTTGAGAAAATGAGGATACTTTATACCTTTGTTTTGAATTTTTCGTATTGTTTTTAATAGAAGAATTGACACCTAAAGATTCAAAAGGTAAGATATGTACTATATGAAAGCATGTGACTTGTTTAGTAATTGCTCAATGAAAATTTGATACAGAGATAAGAATTTGATAAAAGGTGGAAACCGAATTTTGAAAATTGGCTTTATATATAGTATAAATTGATAGACAGAAGGAAGCCATAACATTCCAAACAATTAAAAGGCATAAGCGAAGTCATGCGATGGTAAAAGATTTGAATCATAATCTTGTGCGTAATGAGCAATTATTACGAAAAATTTGAATCATCAAAATATTAGAAAGAAATTATACATTTACACGAGACAATAAAGATAATTAAAAACCCAAAATTATCTTATCATAAATTCCTTCTTTCTTTTATTTTATGAACTTCCTAAACATGTTTCGAAAACCCTACCCGTCTTATTTTGGATTTACAGATAAAAAGAACTCAAAATTTCCAAACTTTTGAAAAAGAAGGTCAAATAAATATATCTACATAACTACCCGTCTGGGTGGCGTTACTGGAAAGGGCACTCTTTCTCTTGCAAAAAGTTGAATGTTCGAATCCCGAGTATCGCAGGGTGACTTAACCGGTGAACGTGTGTGGTGGCTAGCACGTGTCGCTCCCAGGATTTTTACCTCCCGGCTATCAGCCGTGCAGGGATTCCCTGGGTTATCAAATAAATAAATAAATAAATATATCTACGTAACTACTAGCACTTCTTTACTTCCCAATACACTTTTACATGGTCCGAAGCATATATATATATATATATATATATAGATTATTATTATTTAATTCGAGAATCAAATAAAACACGGTTTGACCCGTTTTTTCTTCTTTTAACAAAGGATTAATACTACGAAAAACCTTAAACTGGTACACTTATGACAATTTTACTCCAAACTATTTTTTTGATAATAAAAAACCCAAAATTGGTACACTTGTGACAAATCTAACCTGAACTATTTTTTTGACCACCAAAAACCCCAAACTGGTATACATGTGACAATTTTATCCAAAACTAATTTTTTAATATTATTTTTTATTTTTTAAATTTTTATTTGTTTTTATCTCTGGCCGGTCGCTGGACCGGCCAGAGCAGAATTCGGCAAGGTCGAGCCTCGCCGGATCTAGCGAGGGCGCGACCCTACCGGCCGCTGGCAAGGCTCGACCTCTCCGGCGTTGGGCAAGGCTGGCCTTGCCTTGCAACAGCGAGGTCAAGCCTCGTCAGCGGCCGGCGAGGCCGCGCCCTCACCTGATCCGGTGAGGCTCGACATTGCCGTTGTAGGGCGAGGTCGAGCCTCGCTAGGTCTGGTGAGGGCTCGGCGCCGTCGTTGCAAGGCGAGGCCAACCTCGCCAGATCCGACGAGGCCGACCTCGCCCTGCAACGGTGGGGCCGCGCCCTCGCCAAATCCGGTGAGGCTCAACCTCGCCGGATTCTACTTTGGCCGATCGCCGGACCGGCGACCGGCCAAAGATAAAAACAAAGAAAAATTAAATAAAAAAATTTGAAAAATAAAAAATAATATTAAAAAATTAGTTCGGGGTAAAATTGTCACATGTATATCAGTTTGGGGTTTTTGATGGTCAAAAAAATAGTTCATGGTAGATTTATTACAAGTGTACCAGTTTGAGGTTTTTTATGATAAAAAAATAATTTAAAATAAAATTATCATAAATGTACTAATTCAAAGTCTTTAATGATATTAACCCTTTAAGAAAAGAAGAGCATCAAAACGCAGCCTCCTCCCCCGCCCTTTCGTTTCGGTAAAAACGCAGAGACAAAGGGGACGAGAAAAAAAAACCATAAAAATAAAAATAAAAATGACGAAGCCCCGTCTCTGTCTCGCTCACTTCCGCGTCTCCATTTTCCCCTCTCTCTCCTTCCGCTTCGCAATCCGATTTAGGGCGCAGGCAAAAACCTCCGCTCGCCTCCGTCGTCCACGCCACGCCTCCGGCTGCCCGCCTCCTCCGATCGATCGATCGATCGCTCCCTCCTCTTCCTCTCCGCTGCTCCCTCTCGCTCTCGAAGGTATACTCTCTCGGCGCGTCCCAGTCGGCGCGCGCCCTGCTCGCCGCCGGAGGGTTCCCCGGTGCTTGCTTCGGTCGTCCCCGAGTTCAGATTCGCCGCCCTCCATTCGAATCCGCTCCTCCGCGCTCTGCCGTTCGGGTTTGAGTAGGTTTCCCGGAGAGTGGAGTCGGTTTCGGCGGCGGACTGATCTCTGCCCCTTCGTAAGCGGATTTAGTCGAGTTGTTGTTGACTGGTGGGGAAACGATGCGAAATGGAGTCTGTGGTTTTTTCTTTCTTTTATTTTTTTTTTGGCTGCGGTTGCCAATGTTCACGAGGCATGGCAGTGGTAATGCGGAGGAGCTGATTTGTTTGCGAAATTCAAGACGAGTTTTTGATGGAATTAGGAGCATCGTCGATAGAACTAGTGGTGGAGTTGAATTGAAGAGATTGGACTGTGATGTGTTTTGTTGTTCCCGGGTGTAGCCAGGTCCTTTCAGAGTAAATTTAGGGAGTAAAGCTAACGAAGAGTCACGCCCGTTGGATATAGGGCAGTCAAATAGATGTATACTTTTACTCCGGTGGCTTTGCAGCCAATGAGGTTTTGCTTTTTGTGGAAAGCATGCTGTGCAGTTATAAGCATTTAGGGTTCATTTTGGCAAGCAATTGCCTTTCTGCGTGGGATTTCGAGAAATTTTTTTCTGTTTACTTGTGTTGTATATCTTGTTTTTGGTAGCTTGCCATTTACAATGAATTTTCTGTTCTATCTCTGACCTTATCAGTCTTCGTTCTCTTTTCCGCCTATTGTTCTGGAAGAATTAGAATGTGTGCTGTGAATTAGAAAGAAAAATCATTGAATGCCTCTGCAATTTAAGCTTTTGACATGATACCGTAGTAGTCAAATGTTGGCTTACTTAAACAGGAATGGATATGGATGGAGGACAAATAATTAGTAGAGGAGGGTCTCTTCTTAATCATGGACAATAAAAACCTATATATCGATATCCCAGTTTACACTATGGCTGCTGAGTGAGTATTATGGAATATGTTATGTATCTGTGTACTTGGTTTGAATTATGAGTAATTTCTCACTGTTATGTGTCCTTTTCAGGCTATAGATTGAATAAACTGGAGAAAAGCTTGTTAAATCCGCGTAGTTCTCTCTATTGACTGTCAAGAGAAGGAACGGCTGCTTTTCTGCAAGGAATGATTTTTCACTGATACTTTTGACATATATGCAATGTCCGGGTTGATAAATGTACTACACTAACCTTGATCCCTATTTTTTTTAGTTGAGCTTGTAAGTGCCATGATTTTATGAACATAATGAATCAATGGTCTCTAGCTGCTCAGTCAGGAAATTTTGAAAATGTTAAAGTATTAAGAGAATTTATGAAGTTATAAAGCATAATCATAAGTTCGGCTATATGAGTTATCCCATGCTGGATTCTTTGTGTGTTTTTTTATTTATTTGGTGAACTTCATTCACATATACGTCGCGTTTCTTATGCCAGATTAAGGACCGGAACTTACTGCTTATATTAATTTGTATGGTTTAGTGAGTCAATCAGTATTTAAAACAATTACCTCCCTTGTGGTTGCAGTCGTCTCTTAACAACTCAACGTCAAATCTCCCAGACAGCACTGGACGATCTTTTGCAACATCCTTCTCTGGTCAGTCTGGTGCTGCTTCACCCGTTTTCCATCATACCGGTGGGTAAATATGCTTAAATGTTGCTTTTATCAATATGACTGGAACTTCTCATGATCTTGAGGTTAAATGTGTTTCAGGAGCTATTCAAGGGTTGCATAACATGCATGGGGGCTTTAATGTTCCCAATATGTCAGGCACAATTCCATCGAGAAGCTCCACAATTAATAATCTACCATCAGGCGGCGTCCAACAACCAGCCGGAAACCTTTCTGGTGGCCGATTTGCCACAAATAATCTTCCTGTCGCACTTTCTCAGGTACTCTAAGGGTTTGCATGATGTTGAAGTTTGATGTGATGAACAATTGTTGGTTCTGAATTTGACCGCTGTGCGAGCTGTCAACTGCTAAATGATCACTGTCTCAATGCAATTTGCAGCTATCTCATGGAAGTTCCCATGGACATTCAGGAGTCACAAGCAGAGGGGGTCTCAACGTTGTAGGAAATCCCGGATTTAGTAGTAATGCAAATGGAGTTGGAGGCTCCATCCCAGGTATCCTGCCCACGTCTGCGACAATTGGAAATCGGAATGCCGTTCCCGGATTGGGGGTGTCCCCAATTTTGGGAAATGCAAGTTCTCGCATTTCAAGCTCTATTGGTAACATGGTTGGAGGTGGCAGTATTGGGAAGAATTTAAATGCTGCTGGAGGAGTATCTGTGTCTGGTCTTGCTTCTCGTCTTAATTTGAGTTCTAATGCTGGATCTGGAAATTTGGGTGTGCAGGGCCAGAATAGATTATTGGGTGGTGTACTTTCCCAGGGTACGTGGTCTTACTGGTTATTTTGATTTTTTTTTATTTCTAATTAGCTCACCTCAAAGGGAGAAACAGTAAACACGTCTTGAAATCGCCCCTATTAGACTTGATTGCTAATGTTTCTTTCTTTTCCTTTTGAACTAAACCTTTTTTACCATTGATGTTACATGAAGTGGGTTTCCTTTCTCTGAACAATTAATCCTGTTTGCACGGTTTGTCAATTTTGTATCTGTCTGTTGTTATCTAGAATGCTTCATTGCCCCTCTGGATACTGATTGTAGTTGTCCACAAGTGCAATGTGGACACTTTCAGTCAGTTAACACTAGAGGATACTATATTCAGTTTCCAAGTGACCTTTTCTGGTAATGTTGGATCATTCACTTATACAGATGGATTAGCATTATGGTCTGCTCGTCAGAAGGGTTTTTTTGTCATGTCAGAAAAGAATAGAATCAAGACCGAGTATTTTTGTTTGACTCGATAGACGTGAGCCCTTGCACATCTTATAATTTTTGGACTTTAAGTCTGGCTCTTATTGCCAATCTATAGTGTCTGTATTCAATTAGGAATTAAGAAAAGTAATGGGAAGATTGATGTGCTGATGAACTGAACTCTGGGCTGCTTTATGTCACATTTTTGTTTTCAGGATCTCCTCAGGTGTTTTCAATGTTAAGCAATTCTTATCCTTCAGCAGCAAATCCTCTTTCACAAAGTCATGTGCAACAAGTGAATAATCTTAGCTCTATGGGAATGTTGAATGAGTTGAACTCAAGTGACAGTACCCCATTTGACATAAACTTAGATTTTCCTCAGCTGACCAGTCGTCCTAGTTCTGCTGGAGGGCCTCAAGGGCAAATAGGTAAAGAGGAACATTTGAATCTTTAGTTGATGATAACTCTTACTTTCTATGTTGTAGTTAATATTTTTTTTAGAAGATGATAGAATTATGATAAATGCTGAAATTTTAGGTTCTCTTCGGAAACAAAATCTTAGCCCGATTGTTCAACAGAATCAAGAATTCAGCATCCAGAACGAGGATTTTCCAGCCTTACCAGGATTTAAAGGTAAATAATCTCAGCTGTGTAGGTCTTTTTATTATAATTTTTCATTCCCACCCTAAGAGTGTTTGGTTCATTTATTCATATGGATCTTTTGCTCAACATTTTCAGATCTGATTAGTTGAATTCGTGTTCTCTTGCTCATCATTCTTTGTAAATGAGTGTTTTGTCCTTTTAATGCCAGTATGCATGGTTGGGTATTAATCAAAGGGATTTGTTAGGGTGGGCTGTTGTTTCAACATGTTTAAATTACAAAATGTTGTGCTTCCTGTGGAATTAAGTCCAACTTATGATATATCTAGCATGTTTTACCAATTCCAATGGATTAATATGCTATATAATTTTAGCTGATGCAGTGCACACATGTTGGATGTGTCTGATGACGGTGACAGTAATTTTTTCATAACCCTGCAACTTCTCAAAATGATTTTTCATGATATTTGTTGCTCACCATATCTTTGCAATGAGAAAAAAATCATATCCTCCGAGGCTCTACTTGGTTGATTTTATGATTGTGGAATGTATTATGCATTGCATCCCTGCATCCTGCATGTAATTATGTTCCCCAATTTCTACTGATCACACTGTTACATTTTTTACAGGTGGTAATTCAGATTATTCTATTGATTTGCACCAGAAGGAGCAACTTCATGACAATGCTATGTCAATGATGCAATCCCAGCATTTCTCGGTCAGTCTTAATGTCTTGGGAGAATTTTCTTTCCCTTTTACTAGTTGCTTTAGTTGCGCACAAGTCTGCTGTGAGATTGATAACAATACATTCATTTGCAGATGGGTAGGTCTGCTGGATTTAATTTGGGGGGAGCATACTCATCTCATCGGCCTCAGCAGCAGCAGCAGCAGCAACAACAGCAACCTGTGCCCTCAGTCACTGGTGGTGGGGTTTCCTTTTCACCAGGGAACAGTCAGGATCTTCTACACTTGCAAGGATCAGATATATTTCCATCTTCCCATTCAACATATCACTCTCAGGTTTGGTAATTTTGCTATGCGTCAATTTAATTAAAAGATTTGGAAAGATTCTCTTTAATGTTGGATACAGGGGGTAGGGGGTTGGATACAGACTGGCAGATGGGACATCTTTTTCCGTGGAAGAAAAGATTATAAATTCTTCCTTAATGATTGGAACTGAAATGTATCGCTCGCGTGTTATGGGAGATGTGATCCCTTTTAACATTGTCTTGTTTTTGCTTAGTTAGCTTGTCCTAGCGATTGTTGTCTTTGACAAGGACATTTTGTTTTGATAGGGTTTTCAAACAAGCGGACCTCCTCCTGGTGTTGGGCTTAGACCTCTAAATTCACAAAGTACTATATCTGGAATGGGTTCTTATGACCAGCTTATCCAGCAATATCAGCAGCAGCAGAACCAATCTCAATTTCGCTTGCAGCAGATGTCTGCAGTTAATCAGTCGTTTAGGGAGCAGGGTATGAGACCTATGCAAACATCACAATCTACTCCTGATCCCTATGGGTTGCTTGGCTTGCTTAGTGTTATAAGGACAAGTGATCCTGATCTGGCATCTCTCGCCCTTGGCATCGACTTGACTACACTTGGGCTAAATTTAAATTCTTCTGAGGATCTTCACAAGACTTTTGGTTCCCCATGGTCTGATGAGCCAGCAAAGGGTGACCCAGAGTTTAGTGTTCCACAATGTTATTATTCTAAACAGCCACCAACTTTACATGTAAGCCTATCTTCTTTTAGTTCCTCCAATTTTGTTCCCATTTTCAGTTATGTATCAGCTTTTATGGCTGCACTTATCAATCTGTAAGTAATATGTTATGTTTGGTTGCAGCAAGGTTATTTTGCGAAGTTCTCCGTGGAGACATTATTTTACATTTTTTACAGGTGCTCACTGTAGATTCATTTAGTGCTCCTGCAAATTGCGTTACTTATGATTCACTAACACGCAATTTTTTGGGTCTTCTGCAGCATGCCTAAAGATGAAGCCCAATTATATGCCGCAAACGAACTGTATGCTCTTTCACTCGAGGGATGTATTTTCCTTCTTGCCAAGAAAAGAAACTATGTTTTGTGCTTTTATGTGCACTCGGTCCCTCCATATCTTATCATTGTAAGTTAGAAAGTCTCTTGAGTTTAGGGTTCTAAGAGAATTGGAAACATTTTATTGGCAGTTACAACAGAGGTTGGGTTTATCACAAAGAGCACCGGGTGTGGTTTTTGAGGGCCCCTAACATGGAACCACTCGTGAAGACACAATTGTATGAGAGAGGATCTTATCACTGTTTCGATCCGAACACATTTGAGATAATTCGCAAGGTTGGGTTGCTTAATACCTCTTTCAAACTTTTCTCTCTTCTATATGATCTGCATTTATCGTTGTTCACCTGGGCCACTTCCAAAGCTCAAGATGTAAACTCCTTTTGCAGGATAATATGGTGCTTTATTCCGAGATGCTGGAAAAGAGACCGGCCCTACCCCAGCACTAACCAGTCATGAAAACAACTGATGTAAAGCAAGTCTTCTCAATGGTCTTTTTTTTGTCTGAACATGCATTTAGTCCTTCTTGCATTCGCAGTTCTTGTGCAAAAGGCTGGCGATTATTTTCTCAAATGTGGTAATGGGCAGTGGAAGGTTTTTGCTCTTTTATTCATCTACTGACTGGGTGGATGCGATGAAAGTGATACCTTGTTTCGAGTATCATGAGCAGCTATTGCACCCTTACTTCGTTTTTAGAGAGCTTAGTATTGTCATCCCACCGCTTTTATATAATCACCCGTTTTGTTATTTTTCCTCATTCATATTCGGACATCTTGTGGTGTTTTGCATGGTTCTCGCTTTGTGGAAGGACTTACTTAGGGTTCAGATCTCGCGTCCCTGAAATTCAGTTTTGTTTCTTGTCAAAGAGGCTGAAAATATATTAAGTCTAATCTTAGATTTTCTTTCTTACGTCATGCTTGGGGCCGAGGAAAAAGGCCGATGTACCTCCCTACTACAAATGATTTTTGATTGGAGGGGTGATCAGTTCACCTGTTTGTTCTGTAGGTAACACGATATGGCATGGAAAACCCTTCAACAAAAGTATGGTGGTTAGGTTCTGACCGAAAAAAACTGATTAGAAATCAATTTGAATGCGAAGCAATTTGTCATTGTAAAAATCTTGATTAGTTTGTATTCTCATCTGGTACGCTCGATTAGTCTCGTACGGGCCGGTCCAGGCCTTAATCGAAGCCGCTTCCTGGCAGGTCCAGCTCCAATTCTGTAGGCGGTGTCTGGTCGGCCCACCCCATTCGTGTTGGCCTTTGCTTTAATTTTAGAAGCCCAAAAGACCATTTGGCCATTTTTGCCTCAATAATTTTTGGGCCTTTGCGCCCATGAACAGTAATCCCAAGATAGCCTTTGGGCCACTGATTGCATCTGTCAAATGGGCAGGTCAGGTCGAAAATGATTCGGTTTAAATTGATTCATTTAATCCGTTTTGACACAATTCTACGTAATACAAATCTAGTAACCCATACTTGACCCGATTCACATTGCTAGAAAAACTCGTATGCAAATTAAAATGAAAGCACAGGGTGAACAAGCCTAAGCCCAAATAAATACGAAAGGAAAAAGAGTTATAAATGAAAGTTGAATATAAATAAGTTATAAACCCATTTAACACCCATATTAAATTTATTTATGACACTTCCCATTTACTTAACATAACTAATTTATATAACAATTTAGCTCATTAAATATGAGTTAAGAACTAAGTTTATGATTCATTTTGACAAATCTATCTAATCCACTTATTAGCAGCCCAACTGGTGTTGCACCGTTCGAAAAGGATAAGGATCGGCCTGTCAACTGATGAGCCGGGAGGCCCAAAGCACGATGCAAGCCCATGCCCAAGCAAGGCCTTATACAGTGGCCAGCCAGATAACACAGTTCGATTCTTGATCATCAATATAGCAAAGGGCAGTTCTGCTCCAAAAGGAAGTCGGGCGTTCCATCTTCCGCCCTGATTGATGAAGAAGAAAGAAATCACAGATAATGCTCCAAGAATAAATTAAATAGTTTAATATTATTCTAGGACCTCCTTTTGCTCCCCTCAGATCACACATGAATTTCCACATTGGATCTCTCTCTCTCTCTCTCTCTCTCTCTCTCTCTCTCTCTCTCTCTCTCTCCCCTGCACAAGATAACTCCCCCCTTACCAACGTGGTCGCCTGCCTCGTAAGATCATTTGATTGTCTAAAGAATTGCCGTAACATAAACTCTACAAGTCAATAGACTAAATGAGCTGAGTGTGATATATATCATACAACGGCACAATTCTGGCTATTCTCAAGATTGAGGCTTGCTGAGCACTAGGCTCTTCAGTGCTGGCATTAGGCTCTCCAGAAGCTCCCTCTTACTGGAAATTCTGTCAGATGTGCAATCCTCTTCCTGAGAAAGAGGAGAGAGAGAACAATAAACAACAGATCCATGAAGGTAATCTTTTCAAGGAAATTTTCGAAAAATGCAGCCAAAACGGCAAATGAAATGTTCAGACCAATTGTAAACAAAGACACAAACTTCAATGATACCATATATGTTATGTAATATTATCTAACACAGATTTTTTGCTTACATCACCGGTGGAGGCAGAAATCAGTGACAGGAGGGTGACCGTAGCCGCTTGGTATTCTGTCAAAATCTTGTAAGCTGATTCCTGTAGCTTATCCTGACAAAAAGACATACAAAGGTAACAAAACTAACAGAGCAGAAAATATCAACAAAAAGTGCGAATAGTTGCTAAACGAGGAGAGTTTCTAGACCTATAAGAACAAATCAGTCCACCAGATTTACAAGCAGCAACGCTCCACCAATTTAATGAGGCAATTCTCAACATACCAAGCTTATTTTCACTGAGTTCTGCCAATTTTAGGTGTAAGCAACTGCTAGGATCACAAAAATCGCATTTAGTGCTTAGGTGGCGGAAGTTGGAGCATTTTAAATGGCTAATTTTAACGCAATCAGAACTTGCAACCCCCACACCCACCAAAACCACATGATATCTTTGCATTAAAAAAAAGGTTGGTTTGTAAAGCCAAGATCACAATGGAGATCACCCTTCATGATATTGGCTACCCATCTCATAAATTCATTGTTCTGAAACATCAGGACATTATTGTCTTAGTAATTTGCTTGGATTTAACAATGAAAAACAGAACTGCAATCTAAATGGTATTACGTTCTCACACTTCCTAGGTTATCCAATGCAATAACAAGACCTACATGCCAACAAAGTCTTTTAAAAAAATGATGCTGGTAGCAAGACAACTTTCTTGCTGGACAGATTTACATAAAGGAGTTTTTGGTTTCACAAGCAGTATCCCACATATACAATACCTTCAATCTGGTAATGGCAATAGAAATGGCCCTCCCAGGAGCTTGAAGAGCCTTACTATGAACCTACACAATGGGGATGTTTTAATTACCAAAACAAACAAAGTGAACCAGACAAAATACAGAGACAAGCAATGGCTAATACTGACCTGAACATACAGCAGCGACACTACTTTTGGCAGCAGAGAGATAGGATCCTCTTCCATTGACACTTGAGAGGTCAAATCCTGCATTGACACTGAACTTAATATGCAACTAGAGTATTACGTCCAAAGGCCAAATAAAATGATTTTCTCTTGGCTTCTTCATTTGCATGTAAGAAAAACAGCAAAACTCAAGACTATTTGTAGACAACAGTGCTCCAATTGCAAGAATGCTCGAGAATTACAGGATGATCATTAGAAGGTTCGAGATTGTAAACTTTACAGTCAATATCAAAGACCAAATGTGAGATAACAAATCAGTATTATCAAAATAGCAGTAGATAAAGATGACAAAAATGTCGTGAACCAATAACAATCACTTACAAAATAATCTTCTTATATCTGACATTAAGTAAAGGCATGAAGCAGGCTTACCTTGCGGTAAGAATGGAGAAGTGCCCTTTCCAGTTTCTTGTCAAGCTTTTTCACTACCAATCCACTGAAAAAAGCATTCAGCGAGGAATATTAAATACAGAGTTTTATGCTAACCCATACTAAAGAAGTACAAATAACAAACATCATAAATACCTCTCCTCTGCAAAATCTGTCAGTGCAGTCATGAAAGTTTCCACCCTCTGTCATTGGTAATTTTTATAGTCATTTAAGTATATATGCAAAGTGACAAGAGTTACTATATAACATGCAAATTCCATTTCCCACAATATCACAAAATGAGATCTATCTGTTAAAAAAACCACCGCAACATCCACAAAATTTCTGCAGATCTCAATCTGTTTCTGAATGAAAACTATTCAACTATGATGTCTGTCAACAAAAGGAAAACCGAAACAACTGAGAAAGGATAGCTACAACATTGAAAACTGAAAATAGTCGAAAGGTATATCTGCCAATAAGCAGAACAAAAATTACTGGAAAGTACCTAACCAAGTTCAGCGACAAGGACCTGAAATTAGACAATTCATGCACAATATTTATCTGGAGGGAAGTCTCCTTAGTTTATTATCAAACATCAAACCAAAACATTATTTAACTAAATTCAAACACAGATCTCAATCTGTTTCTGAATGAAAACTATTCAACTATGATGTCTGTCAACAAAAGGCAAACCGAAACAACTGAGAAAGGATAGCGACAACATTGAAAACTGAAAATAGTCGAAAGGTATATCTGCCAATAAGCAGAACAAAAATTACTGAAAAGTACCTAACCGAGTTCAACGACAAGGACCTGAAATTAGACAATTCATGCACAATATTTATCTGGAGGGAAGTCTCCTTAGTTTATTATCAAACATCAAAACCAAAACATTATTTAACTATATTCAAACACAGACCTTTCCCTCCAAAGCGTCAACCACTGCAAGAGCCTTCTTTGAAAGGCTTCCAGGGAATGTCTTTGCCTACACCAGAAGAAAGGTGTAGTTAAGACTCAACTGTCAATACCCCATCCAAAAATTATCATTGCTCAGTTTATGAAAAGGTAGATCAAGGGATTTAATTGACATACAAGAGCAGTTCTTTCTACAGAACTAAGTGAGACACATTGTGAGTTCTCAGGATTTTCGGTTTCAGCTCCAGTTTTTAATTTGTTGTAAGCATCCTGCAAATCACGAATCTATCACATACTCCTCCATATAAGTCATATTTCATGCAATCAACAGAATTATGAAGCAGCAAATAAACAGCTACCAGATCAACAAACAGTGTCTCTACAATAGAAGCAGCTGTTGTTCTCAAGAGATGCCTGTGCAAAACCACCTGCAAAACACATGAAACTGCCCTTTAATATATTTAATCAGAAACAGCTTCCTATTTTAATTAATAATAGATAAAGAGACATACTGAAGTGGATGAATCATCTTCAAACAAATCTAACGCCTTTTCATATAGCTGCACATTTAACAAAGCCTGCAAATGGAAATATACGAGAAAAGATAACTCATTTAGCCGAATATAGCCATGGTATAGGGCAAACAAGACCAAAGAAGCAAATCATCTTGCTCACTTCATCTATTTTCTTTTGCAAATCATCAAGCAACCGTTTCATTCTCTCTGCATTTTCTGTAAACACTGCCTTTCTTTTTTCCTTCCAAGAATTTATTAGCATAGGTCTCAAGTGGTTCGCTAGAGCCCTAATTATACTAGATGGATCATCAACACCTGCCAAAATTAAAGACCGGTTACGTCAAAATAAGACCATGTCCATCATGTACTATATTCAGAATTAAAACACTGTATAATAAATCATCACACCTTGCTCTTCAAAATCAGGAAACAATGTAGTAATCATTTGCACCATCCATTCTTCTGAAAGAATACCCTGGTTTTCTTCTTGGGATTTGGCATCTTTCTTATTGCTTGATTTCACTTCTGACGTATGCACAGAAGACACATCTTTGCTCTTCTTCTGGTTTTTCTTAGATTTTGCCGGCACAAAATCCTGATTGTCTGGACCACTCTCAGATGCACCAGATTTAGCATTTCCACCAGATTTTCCCTTCTTTTTCCTCCCCCCTTTATCCACAGCATGTTTAATAGACGTACTCTCACTAGAAATTTCATTTAACTCGGAGGAAAAGCCAGAATCATGCGCTCCTTTAGCATCCTTGGCTGAATATCGATCATCGGAAAGATTAACACTAGCAGATCCTGAGAGATTAGCTACAATCATCTCTTTCTCCAGGCGATCATACACATCCTACCATAATTATAAAATGTTAGTGAGTAATCACTTGGAACATGACTAGCTCAAACAATTGGGCATGCCCCTAGTACTAAAAGGAACTCAAGACCTATCAAGTAAATTGTATGAACAGAAAGGGAAAAAAGTTCTAAATCCTTCATTGGGCAACTAATTAGCTAAAAATGAGAGACGAAAAAATTTGGAGCTACATGGTAACTGGTAGGCGAGGTAATGTACAAGAATGGAAGACATGCGAATTAAATGTAAAAACCCAGAAAAGAAGTGAAAACAACCATTCAAATTATTAAAGGAAAATAAACCTCAATACAAACTGCCATATACAGTGTCAAAGACAGACTGCATCTTTCTAGTGTGATTTGGAAATATTGGCTTTTGGCCACCCAGACTACCCAAATTGTGGCCGAGAAAGAAAACCCATAGAGAAAACTTAAAGCCATAAAAATGCAAGACACTTTCAGGGAATAGGAACATCGGACATCTAGAACATCCATCAACCTCTATCAAGCAACTCGGTTCATCATTCCCATGTAAGAGGAGATGATGAGGTATCAAGCACCGGAAAACACTTTCATAGCTAAGATAGACATATTGAGCACCTATTTTAAAAATAGAACAGAGTGAATAGCCCCTCTGTTTAGATTCCTAAGGAAAATCGTTTGTGATATGAGGGAACACTAATTACAGAAAGACTTACCTTGATAAAGGCATTGCCAAAGACAAAGGACTCCCCAAGGATTAGAGCTTTATTAGACTGCAGAAATCATTTCATTTATAATTATCAAACAACTTATTAAATCTTTACGTATCATAAACAGATGTGACAAGCTGTTACCTTGAGAGCAGACTGAACAGATGGACAATGTGATAAAATCTCGGATGCATCTTGAGAACCAAAGGATGCAGGTAATACAGAGAGTGAGTCAATCCTGCATGAACAAGTAATATCAAACACGAGCAACGGGAAAGTCTTTACAATATCGTGATAAAAATAATCAACTAAATGACCATACAATTCTTGCATTGTAATGTGTACAAATTTCATTAGAACTAGTGCAATGTACAATAAATGAAAATACAGCAATAATGCCTATTGCAGTGTCTTTGTCCCCAGGAAAACTGATACAGAACTTATGATATCAGAGTTATATATTCTAAGGTAAAATCATTCAGAAAACATGAAACTTGATCTCCAGGTGAAGAAGACTAAAAAGAACTAAACAAAAGCATTCAAAAACAGGTGACTATGAGTTTATAACATTTAAGATGTACTCATTAACACATGAACCCTACTGTACAGACTAAAGGGAGGAGACTAAACGAATTTCAATGTGAACACAACGTCCAAATCAGAAAAACCAATACGCTCTCCCAGTACCCAAAATCATGAGACAAATTTATCAATGATCATCAAAAAATAAAATAAGCTCACATCACATTTGAAGACTCATTCAATGTCTAAATAGGAGAACATATTAACAAAGACACTTGGAGAGCTTTAAGAAAATCCTACTGCAAAGATTTCAAAAAAAATTCAAAAGTGCAAGTAGCTTATGAAGGTCCGACCAAAAAAAAAAAGTAGCCTGTCAAGGCATTCACCATTATCGTCCAAGAAACAATGTCATGGGATATGCAAATGAGCACACACACAAAAGAATTTAGTGAATAATGCTCCCTACTGATGAGAAACATATACGAGTGCAATATATATATTGAGAATCTTCTGTAGCCATTACCAGCTAGAACGTTCAACAGCATCTTCAATAGCAGCATCCACCATTTCTGTCAAGGAGGGGTGCACAAAAGCATTTGCCAACGGGAATCCATCAGGATACCTGGACTAATTAAAGTAAATGGCCAAAATCTGATCAGAGAACAAACAACTAAGCAAACAGATGCAGAATGAGCTATTTATCAATATTAATTATACAGCCAAAAATACCTGTAAGAATTGAACAGGTTGCGATATCCCTAGTCTGCTAAGCGTTTCATATATGACGAAGGAATTCTGCCACACAGAAACAAACAGTAAACTAAGCACTCCAGGAAACTCGATAAAACAGGAAAATTAAGAGCCAGCACCTCAAAACCCAAAAAGGTTGAGTACATACGTCATATGCCAGTTCTACTACCATACTTTTGGGATAAATTCCACCCGTGGTTATTGAAATTTAGTAGATTTTGCAATTACTGTCATTGAACTATGACTTCGATCTCCAAACTAACTAAATTTTCAAATATTTGCAAATTGATTCGCTTTAACCAAAATCTGGCCAATTTCCCCACAAAATGCCGAAGTGCCAGACACGTGGATGCTACCTTCATTGCCACATGGGCACAGCATTAGCATCTTGCTACAAGATTGGTCGGATTCCAGTCAAAGTGCACCGATTGCAAATAATTGAAAATAAGTGCAATGAGTGATTCCAACAGAAATTCAGCAACCTGATTGAAAAATCACTAAAGTTTAGTTGCTGTCAATTAAATTTACCCATAGTTTTGTCTAATTTATGGAGATATAGTGCTAATATTGCCCCTACTTTGGCGAAACCTAGTAATATAAACCATTAACCAGTAAAAATTTCATAATTTTCTGTTAAAGAAACAATTGGTTTTATAATTTATGTTTTAGGCTTTCAGCTTGTAATAGTTGTTCAAAGGTAATTAAATCAAAATTTCTCGCCCTTGCTAGAGAACCACATCTCATCTCAATAAAATAGTCTGCAGGAGGCAGTGAGTGCGTATAGAGCAATTCGGTTCTAAACATCCTGCTTATTCCTACAAATCAGCATGACTTGTACTACACAAACAAAGGTCTTGGAGTGATGCCTTTTGAAATCATGCCAATAAATCTTCAATTTGATCCTATAGTTGATTTTATTGACCCTCCTAACTATCCTAAGTAGCATCTTCCTTTTCAACAGGCCAAGAACACTGTACTGCGTGACTAAACTGAGAGAGAGAGAGAGAGAGAGAGAGAGAGAGAGGAGGAGGAGGAGGAGGAGTGGGAGCATAAAACCACAAACCTGCGAGAAAAAAGAATCAACACATTCCTTCTGAGCAATGGCAAAGACCTGTAGCATACTGACATGGTAAGTGAAAGAGACAAAGTGGAGATCATAATAAATAAAAACGATCCTTTTACATTTGGAAAAACATATATTTGCAAGAGCACACAAATGAACCTGCACCTACACTTTGACTACGTATATCTTGGACAACCACAACATTTTTACCCTCCAGCCATTTCTAACGATGTAGCAGAACACAAACAAATGTTATCTAAGAACATTCTCATCATGGAGCTTGAAGGTAACAATTTTCTCCGTAAGCAATATAGTGCTGCTTAAAACGCAAGTCGTTTGAAGAAAATAGTACGCTACAATGTATAAAAGCACTATTATTCATCCCTTGTGCCTCTTACACTCAAGGTCGACACTACTTGCCAATCAATCTTCCAGTTCCCCTTGCATAAATCAGAAACTAAACATTTTCGCCCCTATAGTGAAAACAGCAGATGTACCCTATTTAATATGAAATTGGCAATTCTTGAGGAAAAGAGCAATAAAAAAAACAGTTGAAGTTTACCTTACCAAAAAAAAAACAGTTGAAGTTATTGACGACAATTCCACTAGGGACAAATTTTGGCAGCCACAGACAACTATGCTACTATAATGGATGTTTTAGAATCTCATTAGTCCTAGTGGACAATCCTATAGTATTTCGAAGGAAAGAATGAGTTAGGCAAATCACATACAGTTGGAGTCCAATACACTCCTGCACGGAGTGAACCCAGAATCTCTCCTCCCTTCAATAGCTCATTGAATAGGGATTGGAAGAATGATGCCTCAACGGACACCCCAGTAGCTCCATCCATTTCCTGCAGGAGCTGCTGTAGAGAACTCCACAATGCAGACAGATTTGTAGGGACAGAAATACCTCTCGCAGCACCACGAACCATAGCACTGACTCTAGCAACATATGCTGGAGTATACAACTGCCCACCTTCAAGCCTTCCTTTCACCTAAAAACAAGGGCAAAGTAATTGTCGATAGGGTACACTCTCGTCATGCTACGTTTGTGAGACTTGGAAAATCATAATACCATGCTCCCAAGTCGAGGCTCCAACACTGATGTCAATAACTCCGAGCCAACATGTAATTGCGTGGCCAGCTCTGCTAAAGCAATCTGACCACATTCTTGAAGCCGCTCATTGATCTCTTCAGCTACGGAGTCCCAGTAATGTTGCGATATGATTTCCCCCTGAATAAACGTCAGGCCTGGATTACCAGCCACCATGACTTGAGCTTGCTTCTCGACATGGTACAAATCAACCCCGGTAGTGTCGGCAAGGTCAATTAGAGAAACGCGCCCCGATTTTTGTACCTCCGACAGCATTTCATGCCTCAGTTGGTCCTATAAAGATAACATAAAATTCGGAAAATTCTCTAGCATTTAAACAATATTTGAGATGGAAGAACGATCAGAATTAAAAGGACGCCACAAAAAATATTTGCACCCAGCATAATTTTTACTGGTTTCTCAACTCTACAAGCGCAAAGATTGACCATTAGTAAACGCAACCAAGCCAAATTTCCTATTCTACCGGTCCTCGACAAAAACAAGGAAAGGAAAAAACCTGCACTCGAGAAACGCAAAACACGACGCAAGCCCTAATTCGAGTTCGCCCTAACTTGGTGGAGAATTTGGGGGGACGCTGCAACAGGCTTGCGCCATTCTTAAAATACACGACTTAGCTGCTATGAATTCACGAATCGTCTCCATCACATATCACCCCAAACACTGTAGAACGATCGAAAGACGCGTTCCTTTTTCGTCTTCTCTCGAGAGCCAAACCAGACTCGATATCAATTGGGAAAGAGAGAGAGAGGGGGGGGGGGGCGTACGGGAGTGATGTATTCCTTGCCGGAAACGGTGTGGAGGAGATCGAAGTCGATGATGTGGAGCTCCTGGAGCTTCTGGACCAACTCGACGACGTTGCGGTCGGAGAGACGGACGCTGGATTTGGCCTGCTGAGCGAACTCGAATTGCCTCTGCAACTCCAGCAGCTCGTCGTCCATGGCTTCTTCTCTGCAGGGGATCGAAGCGCTGTTCCTTCCCGGCGAAGACGACGACGGTGCAGGGTTTCCGATCGCGAAATCCCTCTCCTCGAGAGCCCGAAACCACAAGCCCTCGTCGGAGCTTCCCGCTCTGCTGCCGTCCCGAGTGCGATCGCGTCAGTTACCAAACCGATGAATCATCGAAGCCTCTAAAGAGAGGATTACGTCTAATTCTATGCTTTTCAGTAAATTCTTGAATTTAACATCTTCAACAATCAATTTCTTTTTAGGTCTCTTCTCGATTTCCACATTAAATTCATCTTGCAATCGTCCCTCGCGCATTTTAACGAAATATTGACCGAAATGCTCACAAACAGTAAATTTAGTTTCGGGATACCGGCTTAAATTTATTTTTTTTAAAATAATAAAATTCATTTGGAATAAGTATGTCGTGATTAAGAAGACAAAAAAAAAATAATACCTTTTTTAGTAGCACGCGTTCATTATTCAGGACGTTCTACAAAAAACAATCAATGCTCGTATGGTAGGGAATTCTTCCTGGAAACCAATATTCCTCTGTACGGAATCAAATTCAACTGCCTGCCTTTCATGGAAGATGTCCCCCCCCAGCTAAATTCCATATAGGGAGCTTTTTCTACTGACCCATTTTTTTTGCAAGCTAGTACTGTAATAAAAATTACCGGTCAGTGTAAACGACTACAGAAAACTACATTAAAAAAATTGAGATGGAGGCCGCTGATCGTTCAGAAACAGCATTAGGCGATTAACCTTTGTTGACAGGATAATAGTCAGAACAGACAGAGGCAAAATGATCTATGCAGATTGTTACAGGGAAGGTGACAGAATGTTGAATCAGAACTTTGTGGATCCTACATATTGAATATTTATCCTCGGTGAGGGTTATAATCGAATTAGCAAAGTGACAGTTTTACATTTATGTTCGGCAGATCATGACCCGGCCATTCGATTGCATGGTCACGGAGCCCGTGTGGGTCTCACCATTTCGATGGCATTAACTTCGTATGTGATTCTAGATTTTTAAGCAAAAGAATAACATATCAATCACAGGAGGGAAGTTATGGGAATTCTCGTTGTCAATGCATCGACGATTTTCCTCAACTCCAAGTCCAGAGCTTTCATCTCGCATCCTTCGCAGCTTCCAACATCAATTTATAGAGAGCAAAGCCACCTTGATGGCAGCCAGGCATTTTAGAAGTCAAGTTCTCCAAATCAATCTGACAGCAGAAGAAGAATAGATAACAGATTAGATCGAAGTAGAAGGGCTGAAAAGGCAGGCGTATTTTCTAATCACGCTTTCAACACTTGGCTTAGAAGTAATGCGTAAGAACTATAGCTTCTTTTGAAAGTTGATTCTGGACCAACTATCCAACATCATGATTTAAATGTCCAGAGGTTACTTCATAGGTTACATAAGAACCACCAATGCCAATTCGTACGGGCTCCAACACTAAAGATACAACTCCGTTGTATAAGCTGGTCTATACAACATCTATATTTTCTCATGCTTTTTTCCTTGACTGAATAATTTTGCTCATGCTCAAATGTAATTCGTGACAAATAGGCAAAATTTGCACGTTACATCTCAAAGATTACTGTGGCAACTCAAATAAAACACTAGTTTGGACTAACCAGTGTCACTGCATAAAGTCGAGTTGATTCAAAGCCATCTTGTGCACCAGAATAGCATTTTTGAATTTCATCCGAGTGAAGAGTGCATGTCATGAAGAAAAAGGCAGCTGGTCTAACATTCATCTCCCGACGAGATATACCAATGAAAAGTGGATTGCCCTGCATGAATGTCAAGTGGTCAACATAAGTAGTGCATCAAGCTAGGTAGGTCTGCCTAGCCTGCAATGCCATTTTTAGTCTACATGGTCTGTGAATAATTTCATAGTGAGTTGACTAAATTGAAGCACAGACCATATGCTCGGGAAGCAAGTAAAACACAGACGATTTGGTTATACTCAAACTTGAAACCAACTCACGAGGGATGAACCAGGTACTCCAATTTCTTCATTCACTTCTCGGACAATGCTGTCAAACATCTCTTCAGAAACTCTCTTGTTGAGCAGCTCAGACTCCCTCAAACTGTTGCTGGGCTGATGGGACTCTATTCCAATTTCTTGGGGCTGTAATCAAGAAAAAAAGGAGTGAATAATCATAAAGGCCTAGAAAACCCAAATTCCAGCAGAAGCTAAAAGACAAAATACATTACTGCATGTAATTTTTAAATAGATCTGGTCAAGTGACAGTATGGAATGCTGTCATGATGGTGTTGCCAATTTTTCTCTCGTAGCATCAACCATCCAACACACGTTCTACTATTAGAAAAAAATAGTACTGTGCTAATTTATTTCCATTTTTGGGTTGGGAAAAGCCAAAAAGCTCTTATAATCTAGTGTTTAGTACCTCTGGATGGCCCCCTGGGAATACAAAGTGACCAGGAAATTCCCCAACATTATTGCTTCTTCGCAGTACCAGTATTTTCTTGTCTAATGTCTCCACAATTGCACCATTGCCTAACGGACTGGAGGTGTGTTGACAGCGAATGGTGTCCTCTGTACAACGGCAACAAACAGCATAGAGACAGTATGAACATCAATGGGGACTGAAGAAGATGCGAGCAACACCAAGACATCTGAACCTCTTGTAGGCTATGTCTTGTAATGCCTAACCATCTAATTACAGAAAATGAATCATTAAAAACTATTGCATGCTTGTCTCCACTTAATTTTCTTCTCAGAAGCAAAACAATCTAACTACATCTAACATTAGCAGATTAATAATAATAGTATGTTTTCAAGCCGTGAGAGCAGTTCATCCATATAAGTGCGCATACGAGAGAGAGAGAGAGAGAGAGAGAGAGAGAGAGAGAGAGAGAGAGAGCACAGTTCAAGATCTCAACAAGAAGGGAAGATACCTTTTGATGGAACCAGGAACCTTTCCCACAAAGGATTCAAGTTTGTCCCAACAAAAGTCCTGAAACAAAGTATATGGCATCATAACAGCGGCAGACCATAGACATTCATTAATGAGAACATAAAGTCACATTAGAACCAAATGCTTTGAAATTAAAAACGTTTGCCAATATTGGTGAATAAAATATTGCAAAAAACAAAGTTTCTCCTTAAAGCAAGTTCAGAATAGTAATCTTGACTCGAGTGAATCAGAAGCAGTAAGAAGGTGAGGTAATGCCATTCATATTTTAGAATTAGTACATCAGTTAGACAATAGGTTCTAAAGCTAGAAAGAATTAGCTTGGTTCCAGGTATCTGCAATCCTTAAAGTATTCCAACTCAAAACAGAGTGCTTGGTGGAATAAGAAATTGGAATGGTAAGTCTTGACTGATCCTTCAAGGGATTTTGAGTTTCACATGCACAACAAGTATAAGGATCCAACTTACTCCTCTAAATAGCTATCACCTGGTTTTGTTTTCTCTCTATATTAATGTTTGTCAATGGATTGACATTTCATGCAATGCTCCCCATTGGACTACTTATGCTCATGACACGGATCAAATGATAATTATCCATTGGATTTTGTTAGCGAAGGACACTAACTTGCTAAGCAACCAGAAAAGGAAAGTTTGCAGTCGTCGATGCACTGTTTTTCTTGTGTTATGTATAATCTATGCTTTGAAAATCAAAACATTCCTGATTGAGGTAAAGAGAGAGACAGACCTGTAGTCTGTTAGGCCAAGGTGGAGTGATACCGAAGAAATTTTCTCGGATTGACTTCCTTCCTTATGTGTGATGAATCCTGCATACTGTGAATCTATAATTAGCTCAAAACGCAGTTCATCTTAGCATGCATGAGTAAACATACGCATCTACAGCCTCGCAAGTTTCACATTGATTCTTCTGATTTTGGCTGTTGAACAATTTGAACTACGATTTCACCAAGAAATGGGTCAGCAAGAGAATGGGATCACGCCTCTCATGTCATTAGGTATTGAGGTGCACATGGAAACTAATAATACAAGGATATCGTAGAATGTCCATTGTATAAGATCATAAGTGAGTGATGTGATCCCAAATATCCAGAGACACCAGTTCAACGCAAAAGTCCACTTGGCTGCCATGGCCAAAGCCTGTAGCTTATTTGGAACTTCACCACCCTATTCCTTCATTGAGCATTACCACAAGAAACCATAGGCTTTCAAATCACGGTGCTACAATAACAACTGTCACAGTTGATCAAGCAGACAGCTAACTGCAAGTTCTTGTATTCAAGACACCCGGAGAATAAAAGAAGAATCGACATACCCTGAACTTCGTCCCATTGTACAGAGATGCATTTCTCTGAATTCTTTGGTCCCATATCTGAACAAGAGAGACAAAGTGATTAAAACAAAAACAGCCGATTCACGGAGATTGGAAGGGGCGTCTTACAACATATCCCACTGATCCAGTCAATAAGCCGCTTCATACAGCAATCAAAGCTCAGTCACTGCTTTGACCACGGATCACGGAATCAAATGCCAAAGCAATTACCCAAAGTACTGTAATAGAAAGTGAAGTTTGATCGAGTTCAATTTGCCCGCAATTTCTCACGCCAATCTGGCAAGTATGTCAACTCAAAGCAATGGCCAGAAGGCCCCAGAACCATGAGACCAAAACTTCAACGCCATCCGAGATCCCAAAGGCAAAGCTATTCGCAACACAGCGAAAGATGATCTAACATCGAAAGCGCAACGAAAATCTCACCTCAGAAATGGAATCCTCCAAGTCGATGTCGGGGCGCGGGATCCTATCGTGCGATCCATCGAACTCGGCAGAAACCTTAAAAGGAGAAACCACGAACCCGGTTACTGTAAACAGACGCGATCGCAAGTGACGGTGCATTCGAGCGGCGCATCAGACGGTGGTGCGCCGGTTTCGGCGTGACCGGCGGAAAAGCAGAGAGCGAGGGGGAAAAGGGGGCACCTGCGACGGAGAGAGGCCGAGAGGACATGAAAGGAGGAGCTCGTAAGGGGCGGAGGCACCCCCGTCTCCGGCCGCGGAGCTCCTCGCCGCCGCCGCCGCCGCCTGCGGATCCATCGACGCCGGGGGCTCGAGTCCTTGGCGGGATATTCCGATGAGGGGGAAGAGCCCTTTTTTTGACCGCTTGCGATCGTGGACTAACGAGTCCCGCGCGCAAAAAATTCCAGGAGATTGGGTGTGGATCGGGCGGGCTCAGATGGGCCGGGCCTTAATTCGGGCCTAAGTTTCTGCCGAAGCCGGCCCGTCTTACAATTTCTGTGCGCAGATTTTCGGGCCGAGCTTTCGATCTAAAGGTTCTTGCCTAAGCCCGCCCCGAAAATGTCAAGAGCACTACAGCTCACATCGGGCTTAGTCACGTCAATCAACAACACTTACCAACACTCATCGATATTTACATGTACGAGGAAAAAATTCATATTTCGGTGCGTTTGTTAGGTACAAAATGAAGGATCCGAAAAATATTTTTTTTGAAAATGATTGCTTGTATCGCTTATAAAAAAGAATAAACAAAAAAATTTTGAAATCATTCACAAAATTACTTAGACATAAATCATTATTGATAATGAAAGTATATTTCATTGACTAATTATTTTAATCGTTACGAGTGATTATTTTTAGGAAAATGTATGTTCCGTTTGTTTTGCAAAAAAAAAAACATGATTTGGAAAACATGCTCCCGAACAAAAAATGTCTTTATTGTACACGAAAATATTTAGATATAAATTGTTGTCGATCATGAAAATATCTTTTTATGGGCTTATTTCAAGCGATATGAGCGATTGGTTTTAGGAAAATATATATTCCAAATTATTTATTTTCTAAGAAATAAATGCAGCCCCTTACGAATAGAGAACAGTTGAATTAATATCGGTAGAAAACGGGCGAACAAGAGAGATGAGTTTTAATTTTTCTAAAATGTCCATATCAACCTCCTCCTCTTCCTCACAAGAATTCTATTTTCCCATTGTCCATCTAACAACTTTCATTTCCCGTTTTCCCATAACTTTCCCAAATACGGCATCGTAGTGGTAGTCGGGATGAACCTTTCGGCCGGGTGACGCTCAAAGTTGGCATTTTGACGTGTGGGCCAAGCAAATTGTGGACCCACGACCAAATTGTGTTTTGGCACTGCAGTCACAAAATGGCGACTCCGAATCGGGTGCAATGCATTTCATCAAATGAGGATCGACCCGAAAAAAGAAAGAAAGAAAGAGAGCTATGTGCTTTCGCACTCTCAATACTTTCACCATCAAAGTGATTCGGCCATTCTAGCTCAATCTAAATTGTACTTGGCAATGGGGGCACGATATTTCCATATTAGGATCATTGAACGTGTGTATATATGTATTAGATGCAGTCTATAACTAAAAACGGTAGGTCGTCTGCATTTCTTCTTACATAACAGTTTTTAGGTCATTATGAGAGTAATGGCATGTTGTGGACCACAAATTCTTGCAGGAGCGAACTCCACAATAAATTTTAATTATTTGCTGTTTGATTTTTAGTGGCACAGAGCAGGATGTTAATCTCATAGTGAATTAAGGATGGTTACGTAAGCATTTTTCTTTCTTTCCTAATTCCTGAGTTTCCATGTATATAAAATGCTCCCTTCGGATTTAGTGTTTTTTGCTAGTGTGCGGATATCTTTTTCTCTTCCCTTTCCTGGTATGAGCTCTTTGTTAGCCCGTCTTCAAGCGACTCCCATCATGCACTGAAACTGGAACTCTCTTATTTCCCACAGATATGTCCCGTACCCCATCCTTAAACCCATGGAAGTACATTCCCAACATGTTCCCAGTGACCTTCTCTGCACGTCTGTGTGTTCTCTGCCCAGCAGCTCAAGTCTTTTGGATACAGTTTCTGATGCGGTGCCAATGTCTCGATTTGATCTCTTTTGGGTTTAGGAGTTCCTAAATAAAATCTAGAGATTGTACCTTCATGCAGCTTCCTATCCTACATGCGCTCGGATCGTGCACCAAGTTGTTTGAGCGACGTGGTCCACCGAGTAGGGGCCCCCGCGGCCCGCTCATGCGGTTAGGGTTCAAGCTTTGTACGACGCGCGTGTTCACCGCCATCGTCCATCCTGGATGCAACTGCGAGATGAGGGACAGAATTGTTGTCCCCAACACAAAACTGGTAGTACAAGCATGAAAAGGACATCGCACATGAGACATTTATTCTTTTCGTAACAACACTAATAAACATGTGACGCAATTACAGCTCTAAGATTGGGCAAATCAAAGTGTACATGCAAACTACAAAAGGAGCGACTAAAGCCTAAATAAAAAGTTGTACTTGGAGAAGACGGCTATTTCTCCTCATCATATGGTGAACTAAGCAGTTTAAGCTTATTCGGCAGTGTTATCCACCAATCGGACTCAACAATACTACTGTAAAAAGATACAGAATAAGACTAAGTATGATGGAGGAAATAATAATCATCTAAAGGACAAAGGTGACACTAAAGAGAGAGAGACTTCATCTTTTGAGAATGCAAAACCAAACTAAGCTTCTTCTTCTTCTTCTTCTTCAATTCAATTATATCTTGCTAAGGAGTCTAGGTTGAAGGTGTCTGGGTCCTCCTGGTTGATCCAACCGTACTTCTCCATGAAAGGGTTGACCATGTTCTTTGAGGGGTAGCTCTCGATGCAGTCCTCCCAAACGTTGCCTTTGCCTTTCTCATTTCCCAAGTCCCTGACCACCTCCCACAAGCAACTGTTGCACTTGAACCCAGCACCAAAACTTATCATGAACAGCCTGTTACCTCTCTTGAGCCTCCTCTTTGCCTCCATGTATGCCAGCACATACCACAGGCTGCTCGCAGATGTGTTCCCGAAGCGGTGCAGCGTCATCCTCGCAGGCTCAAGGTCGTGCTCGCTCAGCTGGAGGTTCGCCCCGATCCCATCGATCACTGCCTTCCCGCCCGTGTGGATGCAGAAGTGGTCCACCCCCCTCCTGAAGTTGATCACGGGCCTCGGCCTGGCTAGTTTCGCCGAGCCCTGCATCATTTTCCGGACTAGAGTCATCACCCCAAAGCGGAGCAGTTCTCTGGCCGGCAAGATCTTGGGGGCTATCTCCTTGAGATTGTCGATGAACGCCCGGGTGGCCGCCTTTGGTAGGCTTTTGCCGAGGTGGAAGCCAGGCAGGCCCTGGTCGTCCTCTTTCTGGAGGCAGCACCCATAGGACTCGTCCAGCGCCCCGTGGTGGGTCCGAACCAGGCACTTCAGTTTGAACATGGCGTGCCCCTTCAAGGCTCGGTTGTTGGTCAGCAGCATGGCGCACCCGCCCGACCGGAACAGGCAGTTAGACAGGATCATAGACCGGTCGTTGCCCGAGTACCAGTTCGAGCTCAGCGACTCCGATGTCACAAGGAGGGCGTTCGCATTCTTGTAGGACTTGAAGACATTCCTCACGATGTCCGTCGATATGAGGCTCGCGCTGCACCCCATGCCAGTAAGATTGAACACCTTCACGTTGTGCCTAAGCTTGTAGTGGTTGATGATCCGGGCCGATAGGGATGGGACGCAAGCGAGCATCGAGACGTTCACAACAAGCACGTCGATCTGTGAAGGAGCAATTCCTGACCTGTCCAGGAGCTTCTGGATGCTGTCGTGGAAGAACTCATCCATTTCGATGAGTCCGTCTTCTAATGTGGGATTGTCTTCGCGGCCGGCGAAGACCATCCTCGGGCCGTAGGTCTGCTCTCCGATGCCAGAGCTGACAATGGCCTTGAGCAGGAACTTGTACTCCAGGAGACCAAGTTTCTTGGTCCTCTTAATTAGTTCTCCACATAACCCAGTGTCAAGCATCCTGTCATCTGTCGGCTTGTAGCACTGGTAGTCCAAGATGTAACAGTGCTTGTCTCTCCTCTCATCAATCTTTTTCCATATGATGAAAATGAGGTACAAGATGGATGAAGCGTACATTAACATGAGAAGCTCCATGAGTGTGTGAGTCTGTCTGTGTCTGTGTCTGTGAGAGAGAGAGAGAAAGAGAGAGAGACAGGCCAAAAGGGATGATTCTAGGGAATTTTTCGAATGTGTTAATGAATCGCTTAAGAGTAAGGGGATGGGTGCACAACTAGGCAGAACAAGCTTTTGGAAGATCTCAAATCATCAAATGAAGCACGTATATGAAAAGAGGAGCGAATGTGATGAGTCGGACATGGGAATATGCTAAAAAACTCTCTCACTTTCCTTTAAGTTCACCCTCACCCAACTTTCATGAGAGATGCTTAGGCAAAGCCACCCCTTAAATGCCATTGGGAGAAACAACTCTTTATATACAAGTCCCATAAGCATCGTGCACCTTCCCAGAAAATTATCGCTACCCTTTTTGGTCAAGGGGTCGCTAGCTCTAATGGCCCCTGCACGTCCATGGAAAAGTCTTTACTAATCGAAATAATTGATTCCGAACCCCACGAGGCAAGAGTTCTTCCAACTTGAGAGAGAGATTCAAAAAGAAAGAATTCTCAGGGCACTAAAATAGAGAGGAGCCATTATAGTTCACAGTTAGGGGCTTATTCGAAGGTGGTTACCAACATTTAAGAACGAAGCGGGCGGTGGATAGAATCGCCTATACGATCTACGCAGTATATTTACCGTAATGAGAGAAAGTTAATAAGGATGTGTTTGTGTGCATGCATGTTATGGCCGTACCAAATGACAGAAGAGAATTAAAGATGACACGCCAAGCTGCACATTCAACTTCCAAGAGAGAAAATTTACTATTATCCGATACATCTGATGTACATCAGACTGAGACTTGCAATGCACGCATCTGCTGTGCCTCCAAGAAGATACGATTTGAGTTTCATGCAGGCTCTCACTTCGCGCAAGGATTCTGCGAGCCAGCGTGTGCTGCGATCTCGGCACCAACTTCGATCTTTCCCCAAGACAAAGCGAAAATATTTACTTGTAACTCCGTTTTCCGGTAGGTTTTCATCTAGACTTAAATCATAGATATGCAAGACGATTACAAAGACCGACATACAAAAACCCACGTGACAACAGAACATCTATGTCTCTGCATATTGTTCTTCCAAGATCATATATGACTGATCATATCTGACTGATCATCCTGCATAAGCTTTTGGTCTACTGAGTCTTTATTGGTGTGTCGTGAGCATTACAACAGGATCACGAAACTGCAAGTCCTTTTTTTGGAAAAGGTTAAAGACATGAGATTGCAAGGCATTCAAAGGAACTAGCAAGCCGAAGAATACTGCCTCAAAGGTAGGCAAAATTACACATTATGTAACTCTGATCGATCCCTCACGTTTAACGTAGGCTCTACACGTTCGTGGGCTCATATGAAACAATTTGGGAATCTAGCTGGTTTCTCCTTGTGGGTTTAGAACCATATAATCCGTCCATTTTTTGTTTGTGCACGAGAAAAAAAAAGTATCATATGTGTCTACATTGTGGGTCTTATTTGATCTCTCGTGGAGGAGGAAGTGTTGAGATGCAAGTATAAGTTATATAAGAAAAAAGTACAACGTCGGAGAATCAGTGTGGTGAGAAGTAGTTAATATATCCGAATAAGCCTATAACTCATCAGAGCTCTCGGTGATTCCCCAGGTGAAGGTAATTGAATCTATTTCCTGAAATTTGATCGAGCATGTAGCTGACAATAAGTGAATTGGAAAATCTTTTTTTCTTGAATTGATTATATCTATGACTAAGAAAAAATGGTCAATGGAAGATATTTTCATTATCAATAACAAACCGTGCCTAAACATTATCGTTAATGATGAGAATATTTTTTTTGTCCATTCATTTTTCCGAGCAATGCAAGCAATCATTTTCTAGAAAATGTATTCCAAATTGTTGATTTTCTACAAAAAAAAATGTGTCAAATATAAAATAGTTTCATCGCAAAGATGGAGAATGAGAAATTTATCACTAGGGAAAGTAACCTTTTATAAAGTTTTGAGATCGAACAAACCGGGATTGCTCACTTGTAAGACTAACATGATTAAGGGTGCATTTGTCTTGCGGAAAATAAATGGTTTGGAAAATAATTTTACTGAAAAATGATTACTTGTATCGCTTACAAAAATAAATGAACGAATAATATTTTCGTTTTCCACGAAAATATTTAGTTATAAATTGTTGTCAATAATGAAAATGTTTTCAAAAAAAGATTTTCCAAATTATTCATTTTCCATTAAACAAACGGAGCCTAAGTTGAACTTGAACACGGCAATCATGTGTTGAAAGTTATATTGTCGTGCCACAATAAATGAACCAATTAGAACGCTACAAAGAGATCATTTGGATGAAATTGGGTAAAATTTCTTTACAAGAATATCAATTTTATCTCTTTTTTTTTATAACCGAGGTGTCTGCGTGACTGGCGAGCTAGGACTCAAACTAGTGGTGATGCCCGACTAGTCCTCAAGGGGGGCTAGCGCAGCATTCCACTACTACGACCCCCCACTTAAATCATCGATGGGCGAGTTTAAGTTCAGGACCTCTAGTGAAAGGAACTGAACACAAACCAATGCGGCCACCAATAAATGAGTTAATTTTATCTCTTTTAGTGTCATCACTTTTTAAAATTTTATTCTATTACACCTTGGGTATTCTTGAACTCAAGTGGAACAAATTCGTGATGTCCAAAATTTGTGCGGGAGTCAAAACTACTAAAAGAATGGGGTCAAGTTAATATTGAAGTGGAAAATATTTATACATAATTGGAATATTTAAAAATGTTAGGTGGGGAAACCCCCGCTTAATTGCTTTACTCGTTGTCCTGTCCTTAACGATTGACTTGCTTCCCAGGTCAACCAACACAATGACATGACCCACATGAGATTAAATAAGGTTGTTGTTAGTCAAGACATGTCATATCCCTCATTAGATAAGACATCTCAAACCAGAAATTTCAATTTGCCGAGATATAGTTCTAAATTTATCCGTCATTTGAACAGTGTATATGTGTGTATCGGCACGTGAGTAAGGTTAATGATGGCTCTTTGTTTATAGATGTGCGCATTGTACATCCTTCTAATAGCTTAACTCCCGACTCAGATTTTCCAGCACCATATCCTCCCCATGTTTCAATTTTTCCACGTTGCATGTGCTTTTATGACTATTAACTTTCAATAACACGCTGAAGGTGCCTAAAAGTTTAGTAGAGTTGTAGGGTATCTTATGCTTCAGGTAATTGAGTGCCCAAGTCTGTTCACAAACTCATGCTTAATTAAGCTTGATCTTTTAGTTTGAGCTGTAGATCGTACATAAAAGCATTCAATAGGCTCAAATACTCAATTCTAAAATCATATGATGATATAATCAATATGTGAATAGAAACTAGTGTAGGTTTCAAGACTACATCGGCAATAATCACTAGCCAAATTAGACATGCTCGAGTTGGCATTTACAAAGTTTACAGCCTCACGGTTCAATTTCAAATCACTCGACTTGGGTCAAACAAAGCAAAGAATGTACAATTGATGTGTCGAGTTAGCATAACAACCGACAGGGAATTGTACGCAGATTGACTCGAATGGATTGGCAATTTCCCTTCCAAGTATCAACACATAGGTAGACATGAGCAAGCAATCCAATCCTAGCATAGCAAGCTCGACGAGACGAACGAGAAAGGACATGAGTTTGAGCCTATCAATTCATCGTTCACAAAGGTGTTTGGGACAAAAATAGAAGAAAAGAAAGAAGACAGGTTGTCTAGTTCCTCTTGAGTTCAGTTTAGACAAGAGTCAAGGAGGCTGAGCTGGGAAGAGAAAGAAAGGGGACATGTGATTGGGCAGTTGGGTGCACTTTAATGGAATTTATTGAGCGACGACTGCATTTATTTTTGGGGTGAGCGACGACTGCATTTAATGAGGAGGCGATCCAAGCATTTAAGTTAGCTCGGCAAGAAAAAAATTAAAACATCGAGGACAGATTTGGGTAAGTGAGACCCGGGGGTCAACTGGTGTCCGGTTTCCGCGTTACGGAGTCAAATCCTCTCTCTCTCTCTCTCTCTCTCTCTCTCTCTCTCTCTCTCTCTCTCTCTCTCGTTCCTTCTTATCATCAATTAGAGAAGAATTCCTCCAAAGCAAGCTATAAAACTGCTTCGTCTGAGATTACGTGAAGATCTCAACATCTCATGGATGTAAAATATTAAGAGGATATTCCCACTCTCTGGGGAAGATAAAAATACATGAAGAGTTGGGAGAGCAGAAAATGCAGGTACCAGTATGTTAAAATAAAGAACGCAGTTTGATAACTCGCCACTTTTGTAGGCAGGTGCAAACGTTTCTTATTGATTAGAAACAAATCCTGATTTGGTGAGATTACAGTGTAACCACCAACCAAGTATCCAAATCAAGTCTCTCTCCCTCTCTAGTTCATTCTTATCACCAATTAGAGACGAATGATCTGATGCATTTAGATTGGCAAGCTTAGAATGGGCTGAAATTTTGTATCGTTTAGATGGGTTTTCAGGCTTTTGGATTTTAGGCAGTTTTCATTATTTTAATGGCGTTTTCATAATTTTCGCGTTTCCTATTATAATTAGGTTTAACACCATATAAAAAGGTGTTTAGGGTTTCGTCATAAGCAGAATTTTGGGAGATTTGAATTTCTAATAATCACACTTGAGAGGACGAATTGTTCCTCTATCAAATATTCCTGTTTAGTCAATTTTCTATCGTGATTCGTTATCATGATCGACCGAAAAGATTCAACTGCATCAAGGTTGAAAAGTTCTTACCGTTTTTCCCATTTTTTTTATAATTAAGGATGTGTTTATTTCACTAAAAATTTCATGATAAAGAAAAATAATTTTTCATGTATATAATTTTCAAGAAAAATGGTTAATTTTTCATTTGATTTGTGATTTAGGGAAGATGATTTATTTCTTTAAGAAGGGAAAGTAATTTTTCCCTAAATCTAAACTTATTATTTTCAGTTCGTAATCGATTAGTTTTCTATCACCCGACTATCGAAAAGTCGGAAAACAATTTTCGAGTAACGGTTTTCTTTCAAACAAATGGACTCTCGATATGTACAACAAAGCAGTTGTTATGATTCACACTTAAACTAGAAAATCACCTGTTACAAGACGCTTATCCTTCAAAGTCGTAATAATTTGAAATTGAAAGGGCAAGCTTGCTTCCCTCTTATAACCCCTAATTGTCATAACAAGAAGGTTGAAATGTCTTTGAAAAACATTTTGAAATTCACACTACCCAGAAATCTTTCTATTATTCAGAAGATATCGATCAATTTAACAGGCACGTGGCTAGGTGCGCCCAACTTGGCCTTCGGGTCTCCAGAAGCCTGTCCCCTAGTGGTGGCCACGGTTCAAAACTAGCCGGTTCCGGTTCGTGGCCACATGTGAACCGAAACCGGAACCGCCCCTAGCAGTTCCGGTTCGTAATTTAAAATTTTAAAAAATAAATTATAAAATAAAAAATAAAATAATTATAAAAATATGAAATAATGAATTATTCAATATAAATTATAATCAAAATGAAAATTATAGGGGTGATCGGTTCTCGATTGGAACCGGAAACCGAACCGGTAAGACCGGTCTTTTAATTTTAGAACTAAGAACCGAACCGGTAAACCATAAAACTGAGAACCGGACCATTGGAGTCCGATTCTAGGCGGTCCAATGAAACTCTTTGCTCTTAATTAGCAAAGGATCGTAGCCACAAAAGGCATACAACTTCACATTCTCATGGCTTGGCTTAGATTTTATAAACAACCCCTTTGATGGTCCCTTCATTCCCATTCGATGTGAAACTTTTGGCATTTGCATGAAGAAAAAGCCAAAAGTCTCATATTGAAGTCGTTCAAGGCAAATCGAGAATCCCACATCGAATGGAAATGAAGAAACCATCAAAGGGGTTGTTTATAAAACTCAAGTCAAGTCTTGTAATTAAAGTTCAATACACCCAAGCCAAGCATTACACTTACAATGCATGGCAATTAGAGTTTAATTTGTTTTATAAAAAAAATTAAATAATGAAATTTTTTTAAAAAAAATTTCATCATTATTATTATTTTAAAATTTTTATTTATTTTTTATTTCGCAGAACCGGCCCGAACCGGCGGTTCCGGGCCGGTTCCGGTTCCGAACCGCGGGCTCAGGTTTGACCGGGCCGGTTCCGGGCCAAAACCGGCCCGTGGCCACCTCTACTGTCCCCCTCTCCCAAGAGCAGCCAAAAACCAAGCATGAGCAGAACAATAACCCCACGACCACATTTCGACAAGCTGACATTACTTCGATGGCCCAGTTACATCCATACAATTGAACCCTTAAGGAACAAAAACAGAAAAAAAAAAAACGTTGGGCTTATCTATCATGTGTATAGTGTATGTATAGCTTGTGCAATTCGTTACATGGGCGGCTCTAAAAAAAGCAAAGTCAACCTGGTAATGTTCGGCGAAAATTGATCGAAAGAGCTACATTTGAATTTTACATAAAAAAATTGAAGCTAAATTGATAAAATTAAAAAGTTTAGGATTGAGCGGATAATTTCTCTGTACTTATGGGTGGTTTCTGGTTTGAGAAGAGACAAGAGGAAATGCATCGTACAGGTCAATTAGGGAGAAGAAGAAGAAGACCATTTATTGCAATTGGTTGACTAAATTAGACCTCATCTCTATCTTGAAGGCTGTTCTTTTGGGTTGACTTTCGAATTGTGCAAGACATGCATTGAAGGCTGCCAGATCGCGTCAACGGAGATGGAAGGTCTACGCAATTGGCCTGAAACAGTTGAAGTATCTATATATTCTTCGTTGTCATTTCATAATTTTCATACCTGTATGGTATACCTAACTTCATGCCAAGAATTATACCGAGCAGGAATATACATATATGGCGAAGAAAAATAGCGAATTTTATGTATGAGACTTGGATAGCACACTGAAAACGTAGGTCGATTGGAAAATAAAAATTGGACCTACCACTGACAGATATTAATATGGTGGTTCCTTATTGGTTATATATATATATATATATATATATATATATATATATATAGTTTAAGTTAGTTAGAGTTTGATGACATCCGTATTCATGCAGCACCCAAATATCGTTCATCATTTAGTGAATTCATCGGTGTTCATCATCTAACTAACGCTTGGTTCTGAGTCCTTGTGGCCCGAACTTTAGGACACCGACACCCATACCTAACTCCTTTGCGGCCGGAATGAGATCCAAAACTGCACTCAGGTCCTAGGGGCTATACCCATTTTGTTTTTCCCCTTTTTTCAAAAGTGTGCTCTACAGTTTTTTTTTTAGCGAATGTTAGAGAACGGCTTTTATCTTATTTGAAATAGGCAATGGAATACAGGAAATCAAACCATTTTTCCATACGTGAAATTTCATGGGATCTCAATCACTTGTTCTAAGGATGTAAATTGTTAGGTGAATACGTGGTTTAATATGTAAAAATCCTAACACTCTCCTTCAAACTTAGGTTGAATTTTAGCCTAAAATCAAAGCATGGAATCAATAGAAGGAAATAGAGGCTTAGAAAAATTTAAACTCAAGAGCTCTTACTTAGAATAAAAATCTTGAAGTCCAGTCTCTTACTCATTTGGGCACACTTTCAGTTAAGCCTTAACAGTACTTGTTGCAAAATGATGCTCCCGACCTTGAATATCTTAAGTAGATCCAAATTATTTGGAGTGACTTTTATTTTTATTATTTTCTATAATTTTTTCCGCTCGTATATCTTGACTTTTTCTAGCACAAAAAATCCAAAATGTATTCCGATGTAAATATATTAACGTGTAAAATTGTATGTTTTTTTCCATCATTTTTCAAGACACGAGGTAATTTTTCTCTTTCCACGTTTAGTTTTGGGACCAATTTAAAGTCTAAATTGAACATGCTTTAGTATTTTTGCAAAAACTCTTCCGGTGTAGCAGAGAAAGGTATGCAATCTGCGTTAATTTCGACCACTACTACTATTAGGCCCAATGGCCCAAATGGTTTGGGCTTTGAACATTTTGAGCCATTAATCAATCAATTGGATGAAAACCAATCCATGTCGCCGCTCCCGGTCGCAGCCGTTGTCGCCGCCACCGTCCCGAGTCGCCATTTGCTGACCGCCGCCTACTGTGAGAAGTATTGCTTTCTGTAAGGCCAAAATTCTTACAATCCAAACAATTGAAAAAGGATTCCCACGATTTTTGTTTGATAAAGAATTTGGATGACATAATGAAATTTCTTGTTATATTATCAATTTGGACATTCATTTTCAAAATTGCTTTGAAATTTTAGAATTCTGAATTTATTTATCCATGAATTAGAAATTTGCAAATTTTCTTGCTCTCACTTTTTTCTCTACACTAAAAAAAACAAAAAACAAATCAAATAATATTTCACCACATATCACGAGTCTTGCTGAGGTCCGTAGCCTCCGTTAGGGTACCACTATTGAGTCACTCGTCGCCGGAATCTACATTTTGTCAGGCCAAATCGAGCCAAGGCTACGAAACTTAGGAATTTGCCCAAGTAGATTTTAACTTACAACGACCTGATAATATTTCACCGCCTATCATAACTTCTTGGGAAAAGTCACAAAAAAAATCCTAATCTATGCTTATCGTAACGTAATTATCCTGAACTTTTTTTGTAACATCGAAAACCCCAAACTATGCATGTCGTGACACGTTTACCCTAAACTAAACCCCAGACTTGTATCTATATGACACATTTATCCTCCATCAAGCTTTTGTCAACTAATTTTTCAGTCAAAATAACGTTTTTAATTCACTTAAGCCAAGTGGGCGTCATGTCAACACTAGATTTTTAACGGTACTTACTCGAGGAACCTTGACGAAGGGTAAATATATTATACAGGTACAACTTTAGGATTTTTGGTATTACAGAAAAAAAGTTTAAGATAAATGTATTTCAATGGGCATGGATTAGGATTTTTGGTGGATTTTGCTTTTAACGTTTATGGACTTTAAATGGTCAAATCTACTTGTGAAGCGTTTGAATGCACCTGATGAGTATAACATAGCGCGAAATTAAAAAGATTAAAAATCCAAAAAGTTACTTTCCGTCCTTGATATGTGCAACAAAAAACATGCACTTGGATAAAACTTCTGATATATCTACGACACTAAACCCTAGTGAAAAGCTAAATTAGACTAACAAGAAATCAAAAAGAGATAATATAGTCTTCAACAACATCATATATACAAAGAGTATATCAAAATGGTGCATACGTTTAATATGTCATTTCTGTGCACCTCCTAGTCTAGTCAACATCACTCCATAACAAAATTGGACACAAACGATGAAACGCATCTTTATCTCGGCAAATCATATAAGAGGGATTGATCCTCCTCCCACCAAGTCAGCTCTACATCTCCTTTCGGTAGCATCAATGTGGAGACCGCACCCGAAGCACGGATAGATCCATTTCTAATGCGATTGATCTCTTCGTCTTTCTGCCGAACGACCACCGGATTCTGTAGTGATCGCACTCGCTCCAATTCCATCGCGACTTCCTTCATCGTAGGCCGGTACCTTCCGTGAAGGTTTAAACATCTTTTCGCCAAGTTGGACACTGCAATGATTTCTCCTTTCTCACCGTGGTCTAATACTTCTTTATCAAGAACATCGAATAAGCGGTTCTCCTCCATCGAAATGACGAAGTACATGGCTAGATTTCTACCCTCTTCTGCCCTCCCATGAGAAATTGGCTTTTCACCGGTTAGTAGCTCAACAAGGACAACCCCAAAGCTATAGACATCGCTCTTGTCCGAAAATTGACTTGTTTGGTAGTACTCCGGGTCCAAGTATCCAAAGGTTCCTCTCACCAATGTGGTCAAGTGAGTTTGGTCAATGGTAATTGATCTGGAAGCTCCAAAATCTGCAACTTTGGCTCCATATTTTTCGTCCAAAAGTATATTTGATGACTTGATATCACGATGATAAACCGGCATGGCAGCAGCAAAGTGCAAATATGAAAGAGCCCCGGCAACTTCATTGGCAATTCGTAACCGCATTTCCCACGAGATGGGAAATTCTTGGTTTGAATCGTGAAGACATTGGTAGAGAGTTCCATTAGGGACAAATTCATATACCAGTAGAGGGGCTTCATTTTCCAGACAAAATCCTAATAACTTGACAACATTTCTGTGATTGATTTCAGAGAGAATAACAACCTCATTGACAAATTGTTGAACTTGTCCTGCATCGACAATTTTGGATTTCTTGACCGCAATGATCGTTCCGTCTATTAACATTCCCTTGTAAACAGTTCCTTGACCACCCTTACCCAGTATTCGGTTCTCGTTAAAATGGTCTGTGGCTGCGTCTAACTCTGTTGAGGTGAATAGCCTGCCTTTCTCCGTGTGATTGTCTTCGATAGAAGAGAGGCGTTGTTGCAACACAAGTCCTCCATTACGTTTGAAGAATTTTTGCCTGAGCTTTGCCTTGCGCCTTCTTTTGATGAATTTGTACAACCACAAAAAAAGAAAAAGTAATAGTATGTCTCCAACACCCGTGCCCATACCTGTGTGAGAAAAAGTCGACAGAGATTGCTTTAGAAACCAACTCCTAGACTTAAGTACTCAGCAAAATAGTTCGTGTGAGATTTTGTAAGACCACTGTCAACTGTTCTAAAAGTTTAAACTGTTAAATGAAGACGTGGTTTATTATTTAAACATTCTAACGCTTTAGTCTGATATTTATACCTAGTACTAAACGTGGACATATTTAATTAGGGAGACAAATTGGCCTGAAAAATTCAAACTCAAAATCTCCAACTTTGATATTATGTGAGATTTTGTGGAACCACTGCCAGTTGTTCTAAAAATTCAAGCTGTTAAATGAAGGCGTAATTTATTATTTAAACATTCTAACAATTCAAAAGACCCTCAAAAAATATGCATAAGTTATGGATGAGAAATGAAAATACAAGCAAATTGTTACATGCATAGACTAGGAACACACAATTAAGTTAAAAGCATTGTTGAATCCACCGATTACGAAAGCACAAGCAAATTTAGCAGATGTGGCAATATTTTTCGCCCTCCTGCAAATGAAATTGGGTGTATATAGAAACAATCACATTCCGCGACCAGGAAAAAAAGGGAGCAAGGAGTGACGTACCTATCATGGCCATGATCTTGTTGTCGACGCAGTTGTATGACCCTGGTAGATTCACACACTTCCCTCGGCAGTTGAGGTCAGGTTTTTCTTTGCACTCATCAATGTCTGATCGATGGGACCAAAGAAAGAAGCAAAAAGATACAATATGTTAGGCTAGCATAACTTCCTACATGACTTTGGATAGAGATAAAGGCTATGATACAAAATAGAAGTGAACCATCCAATCTCACCTTGGCATCCCTGGGGAAGAAAATAATTCCCTCTGTAGCCTTGGTTGCATGAACAATATGTTAGGCTAGGAACCCCGGGCGTCGAGTACGTATGGCAGGAGGCGGAGTTGTCATTGCTGTGCTTATTTTTTTGGTTTCTTAGCAGCTCATCCTCATAGTTAGTGATTGCCCATTCGAGGACCACAGGAACGTCTAGCGGTAAATTGTTCAAATTGGCTTTATACCACCAAGTTCTCTCTACCAAAAAGGCGTACCTGCATTCTGCATCCCCTGACCTTATCGCTTGGCCGTCAAGAGTTTTGAATTCCATGTTGTATTCGCTGATTTCATCGGGGATCGAAGTCATACAGCAACCGATACCACTAGAGCACTGGTCAAATCCAAGAGTCTTTTTTCTGCCACATGACGACTTGCATCCTACAACTGCCCATGGGGTATTGGCGCCAGCCATCAAAGCCAAGCTGTCACAACCTCCGGCAACAAGATAGTTTTGACTCTGGGAGTACTTGAAAACTCTTTTACTGGCCCTTAAGTCCACCGGGGCATCGTTTTGTAGTTTGGTCGTGCAATTAAGATGCGAGTACGATATTGGCTGGCTAACCTTAATGAGGCCTGGGGATTTTGAGCTACTTGGTAACGAAATATCTAACACCACCACGCTCAAATTCTTAAGAACCGGACTACGAGTTTGCTGGCAATCGATCTCGTACCTAGGATCCAAGAAGCAGCCGGGTCCAATTCCAAAAGGATACGGAATGTTTGTCAGATTGCCACATGTGTCCGGACAGCCAGGCCAAGCCAGACTTTGAAGAGGTGATTCTTCTGCACTGGTTAACCAATTCGCTGTGAAGAGAAGCACAAGAATAACAAAGGCCATCTCAAATGTCAATTTCAGTATCGCCGGGATCGTCTTCTCCCGATTCATCCTTCGCAGCCTGTTGCTAGAAAAGAAGTAGATGAATTAGATTTGATGCACACCACTGCTATTGAATTGTCAAGTACCTCTTCATGAAACCAATAAACTAATGCAAAGTGTTACACCCTGAAACCTACCAGGATAAGGGATGACACGACGGTCTTTCCACCTGAAGGACGCAGCCTGAAACCACAATCAAATAATAGACTCCCAAAAGATCCCCGTTGATAATGCTCTCTCTCTAGTGGCTACTAACAAAAAAAACCTGAAAAGATTGGGGAAAGAGAAGGGTGAACAACCACAGTTCAGTAAATAGTGTGTATATCTTCTAAGCAGATCGAGCAACTATTATGCATATAGTTGTAAGACCAAACCAAATCTTATTAACCCAACTTCAGCATATAATAAACATCAAGTCAAAATACATTATATACAACTTTAACATAACATTTTCACAATAAAAATGCTCATTTTAAATCAATAATATCAAAGCAGAAACCAATGGTCCATTTCGTTGGCCAATCTCATCAAAAATACACATTAATGGTCCATTTCATTGACTAATCTCATCAAAAAATACACGCCAATAGTCCATTCCATTGGCCAATTTCATGCTTAGAAATCTAACTATGATCATGGATAACGCTTTGTAAAAGGGTGACTAAGATTCCCCCTTGACAAGGTCTCCACCTACTATAAGCCAATGGCTCGCTCGGCCCATAAGGATATCCTAGACTAATATGTGCATATCCACAACCCCTCATTGGGTTCATAGAGATATTGAGCATCAAATATTTATTCACGACAATATCATCCACAATCCACAAAGCCAAATTTAGAAATCATTTAATAAACCATTTCATAATCAATTTCATAAATCACAATACGTTTCCCAAACTAATCACATGACCTTTCATAAATCAGTTCATCCAATAGAATTACTTTTTCGTAAAGAGTTTCTCATAACATAATTCACAAATCCATATATATAATCTTTAATAACATCTTCCATAAAACGTTTCTCAAATATTTTCTTTTGGTAAGGATCGTTTCTCAAATATTAAAATGTAGTAATTGCCTGATCTAGGATTTTATGTAACAAACATGCTTTAGTAACTCGTACGATACCCAAATCGTTATTACTTTCAAAACATGAGTTTATAAACTCAAAAAAAAAAGAAAACACCACTAACCTGAAAATGCCTACGATCAAACGACAAAGATTACTCGATTTGTCGAATTCACAATCCTAACAAATAAGAGAGAAACAACGTTAAAATCGAGTAAAACGATACCTCAACTATGACTCGGCTAAACTAGACTTAGACGCTAACATAACGACTAAAAGGTGCCCACAAATCGCTCACCCAAAGCGATTTCTTAAATTCGTCCGCAGCGAGGAGCTTGAACACGAAACTTGGTTACGCCATAACTTTCTCCGCCAAACTCCGTTTCAAGCGAGTTTATAGTCAAAAGAAAGCTTATTCGGAGCAATACAATAACCCTAGCTTGGCTGACCCAAAAACGGGCCAAAGGCGACAAAAATAGGCATGGAAAGATGGTGTCGCGCACTATTCACCCCTCACGGCCAACTTCAAAAATTCATATCGAGCAAACCGTAAGTTCAAATCGAATTCTGTAAAATCTCACAGCCTCACAATACCCTAAGCTACCAATTATATATATATATATAATTGAATTTCACCAAGCTACATGGCTTGAATTTCAACAAACTTCAAAATTTGAGCCCAAACCCGAAAAATACTCCTATTGGACGAACGAGGGGCACGAGTACTTACCAAGCGTTGTAATACGAAGTTGAATCGGCTTAGTGAGGTGTCTATGGCATCATCGTGCAAGGCCCTCTCTCTCTTCCTTCTTCTTCTTTTTTCCCTTTTTTTCCTTTTCTTCTATCCTCTCTTTTCTTTTCTTCCTATGCGTGCTCTCGGTTTTTTATAACAGAAGGCGTTCACTTTTTGCTTGTTATTCTCCTTTTCCTTTTTTTTGTGGGTCCCACCATTTATATTTTGACTTGGTCAAAAATCTCATAGGGCAGAAAAAACCCATTAGACTGTGACTATGGTGGACTTATCAGAAGCCAAACTTTCCTTTTTCAATATTGGCAACGCGAAGATTGAGTTCAAGATTGGCCGGCTATGCAGATGTTGCCAAATCTGGAGATGTCTAGGTACTTAAAATTGTAAAATTTTTGCCTCATGCATTTTAAGTCTTTAATCGACTTAAGATTTGCAACTGTTGAAAAACCGCTAAAGAGCATGCATATATATATTTTGAGAGAACAGTTACTTGGAAGCATGATCATGAGGGAGTTATTATTTATAGACAAGACCGTGAGATAATTATCTTGAAAGTAGGAAGCATTACATGAACATGAAGATAAAATTTTTGGAATGGAAGAATACGGGCACAACTATTGAAAACGGCTAAGGAGCAATTATGACAAGACCATTATAAATATCACCGACCATCTACTAGAAAGCCTCCCGACAAATCAAATAGCATGTTATCTTTCAATTATCTTTACTTTCTTGTACCGCATTTTATCTTTCCTTAGTTGTAGCTTTCCTTTCAATTCACGTTGTCGATTAAATTCTAGCGTGTATTTCTATTCTGGGTGTTGTGTCTCTAATTAAATTTCGGCGTTACATCTTTATGTACGTATGTGGTTGTATTTTCAAACTTTATCGTCGATTAAATTCTGGCACAATTTGTACATACAGTTCGGTTCAAAGTAAAAGTTTGCAATTATTTCTTATTTATTGGATATTTCCTATTTGCAGTCGCCACAAAATTCGATCTCCTCTCACAAAAAAGCAGAAGAATGACGTTCGATGAATTATATTTCGTCATGAGAGTAATTCCAGTGAAACAGGAACAAAACTAGAAGTTCAACAAAAAAAAATCAGAAACTAGAAGTGAAAATGTTCTACTTTTCTAATTTTGGAACAAAAAAAAATAAAAGTTTTTCTTATCGCTCGCTCTCGCCTCGGACTACCTACCATCACCTGCCATTGCCTACCAGCTACTGCCACCCCCGCCGGTTGCTGTTGCTCATCAATGAATGGAAAAGAGCTTTGTGTCATTGTCAAACGAATTTTTATCTCGAGAAGTGAAATTTCGTGTTATTATTGAACGCGTATCTCTATTTAGAAACTCGTATAGGTAGAAGTACATATCTATTTCCGGAACTAAATTGTTATGTATCAAGAAATATAAATGTTTACATTTGGAAATTTTTTTTTTTGAATTTATTTATTTTTTCGCGAATCAAATAATTATTCGAAGGGCACATTGACCCCAACCCTTCTTTTCCTCCTCGGTCCACTGTCTCGTAAACAGGAATTGACACCTTACGTGTCGAAGAAGAGCTTCATAAACCAAGCACACCTTCTTGATCAAGCACACCACTGTCTCTTTCTTTGGCTTTCCAAGAAGCAGCAGCTGTACCACCACCCGTCTCCGTCCTCATCTTGATCCCGACAGCGAAGAAGGAATTCGTTGCCCCAAAGACGAATAGCAAAATCTGAGGGAAATCCATCTTGGGTCCCCCCTCGCTGTCCTCATAAAAAAAAAAGCGAAAAGGAAGGCGAAGACCGACCCAGCAGGGAGAAGTCAAGGCAGTTGTCCTTGCGGTGGCTCGTCCCCTAGGGAGGAGAGAAGTCTTGGGAAAGAACCTATTCAGCATTTACTTTAAGAGATGGATAGGGTATGCTGGTGCCACAACGCCAAAATCCCACTAGAGATGGATAAATCGTCCTCCTGCTCAGTCTTTCTCAAGCAAGAGACAGGAGCGCAGTGGTCATGGAGGGTGTGATTATTTGCAAAACCAAAAAAAAGAAAAATCACATCCAATTCAGACCAGTCAAAGAAAGTTAACGTGGGGGCGGGTAGGGATGAAGGAGAGACTTGCGATCTAGAATGTGAGCGCAGACGGACCGAGATGAGAGCCTAAGTGACGGCAACGGCGATGGCGATGGAGACGGTGATGGCGACGAAGATGGCAACAACGATGGCGATGGAGACGGCGACGGCAGTGGCCGTGAAGCCCCGCACAACGATGGATAGAAGAGATAAGGGCTTCGCGTACAACTCTAAATGGCCGAAGCGAGTCCCATCGCATTCAAACGAGGCCGTCGTCAGAGCTTCAATTGGAAGAACGTGAAGAAGACTGGGAGTCCATTCTTATCCATAGAATTTGGCAGAGGAGTGACGGGAGATGCTAAATATCTTTGCTGCTATGGGTATTGGGTAAGTGGGTACTGGTGTAAAAAAAGCCTGACCCGGCCCAACCCTAACAATTCCCACACTTAAAAACCCTACCCTAAATAAGACTAAGACCCGATTCCAAAATATCCTAAATTTTAGGGTAGGGCCGGGCTGGGTAGGATCGGGTCAAGTTGGCGTGGGCTTTTTTGACACCCCTACTTCCATGTCACCCATTAAAAATCGCCCCACTTAATTTTATCATAGTCCTTACCACACCCAACCAAATAAGAATATGCGGAAGAGGATTTAATATTTTTTTTTTGTGTATTACAAGATGGCTATCTAAGGTAACAAGATATTAGAATATGAATTACAATCAATTACGATGAGTCAAAAATTATGCACATCAGTAGAGATATGTGCACAATCATGCAAGACAAGGAGAATCAAAAGAAAAATGAAAGAATTCCTATTTATAAATACGTCAGGCATTATCATAGCCTATTTTACAAGTGATTCGAGATGGGGTTTATGCCGACACTCGGATTTAGAGATTATAATGCGGATGAAATCATGGAAATTTCCCAATAACTTCATGGACCCCCACAATAATTACGCCAAGATGTTCCTAGAAAGTCATCCTCCCGTAGAATGCCAAACACTACAAAAAAAAAAAGTAGGTTTTAGCGACGAATTTTGTCACGAAAAAAATGGAAAAATTCGTTGCTAAATGAATTTGCGACGAAAAAATTTCGTTGCCAATTTGGCGTCGCAAAATTTAGCAACAAAATATATTTGTAGCAAAATTCGTTGCTAATTTTTTTTTTCTTTTTTTTTCCCATATTCTTCGCCGGAGCGACGACCGGCTGAGGCCGACAAGTTTGACCTCGTCGGCCATCGGCCATGGGCCAAGCTAGCCCTCGCCGGCGCTGGCGAGGGCCAAGTTGAGTAGCCTCACCATGGCTGCTCGACCTCTCCCAAATGTGGGGGAGGCTGAGCGGCCTCGCCATGACCGCCGCTCAATCTCACCATCTTTTGGCGACGGCAAAAAACATCGAACCGAGTCATCTCTTTTTTCTGACTCCGACAATCTTTCCGGCGAGCTCTTCAAACTCGATAGATCTGGAAACTAATCCATGGTAGTTTTCGTCGAATGAAGCCAGAAATTTCAACGTGCAAAGGCAAACTCGGTACCACTAAATAAGAGCAGCAAACAGCATGTCGCTCTTGCAAGAGCAAAGAAAGAAGAAAAGAGACGACCTTGGTCCTTTCTTGTTGATGTAGAAACCCAAAATCCAAACATAACTCAAGAAACTTAAAAGAGACGATTTTGAAGAATCATTGCTTGTCTTCGCTAGATTAGAGGAGAACCCAGAATTTCGCAGTTGCAAGATCAAAAGTCAGCTATAGCTCATACAAGAAAAGGGCTATGAAAGAACCCACCTTTTTGTCACAATAAAACACAAAAACAACTCGTATAATCACATCTAGGAAAAAGGGGGGAAAAAGAAGAGATTAGGGGTGTTGGAAGATAGCGAGGCTCGATTTGCCTTAGATTAGGCAACTAACAGGAACCCTGCCATGGCTGCTACCGGTTCTGGCCGCCCCACTAACAGACGACCGGTTCTCGGTGCCTGCCTGGTTTCATTTCCTCTCTCCTCTGTATTCTTGCAAATCATCACAACCTCTTGTCTCCTTTTTTTTTCCACGCGTTCTCATTCTTTTTCACAGCGGAATCCACACTCATTAGCGGTGGCGGAGGAGGAGGAGGAGGAGGATATTGGGTTTGGAAGTTCTGGGAAGTTGTCCATGAAGAAGATGATGATGTTTTGCGAGGAAAATGAAAGCGAAGCATAAGCAAGAAGCAGAAGCATTTCCAATGATCTTTTCTAAGGGTGCGAATGGTAACCATTCTGCTCTAGAAATCAAATTTTTGCCAGAAATTGATTTCTGAAATTTTTGCCAGAAATTGATTTCCGGAGGAGAAATCTGCTTGGTAAAACATGACTAATTCTGCCCCAGAAATTGATTTCTAGAACAAAAATCTTTTTTTATTTTTTTTATTTTTTTGGGCACCTTAAAAAAATTAAATTTCACTCAAAGTGGATGCTTAAAGGTATTTTAAGTCATTTTGTGAAGTTTTGAATTTTTTGATTTTTTGATTTTTTTGGGCACCTCAAAAAAATTAAATTTCACTCAAAATAGGTACCCAAAGGTATTCTAAGCTATTTTGTGAAGTTTTGAAAATTTTTGATTTTTTTTTATTTTTTTTTGCACCTCAAAAAAATTAAATTTCACTCAAAGTGGGTGGCCAAAGGTATTCTAAGCCATTTTATGAAGTTTTGAAATTTTTGATTTTTTTATTTTTTTGGCACTTCAAAAAAATTAAATTTCACTCAAAGTGGGTGGCCAAAGGTATTCTAAGCCATTTTGTGAAGTTTTGAAATTTTTAATTTTTTTATTTTTTGGGCACCTCAAAAAAAAAATTTCACTCAAAGTGGGTGGCCAAAGGTATTCTAAGCCATTTTGTGAAGTTTTGAAATTTTTGATTTTTTTTTATTTTTTTGGACACAGCAAAAAAATTAAATTTCACTCAAAGTAGGTGCCCAAAGGTATTCTAAGCTATTTTGTGAAGTTTTGAAATTTTTTTATTTTTTTGGGCACCTCAAAAAAATTAAATTTCACTCAAAGTAGGTACTCAAATGTATTTTAAGTCATTCTGTGAAATTTTGAAATTTTTGATTTTTTTTATATTTTAAAAAAAAATTCACTAAATTTCCTATTTTCCCGAAATCTTGACTTTTTTTAATTTTCTGGAAATTTTTATGAATTTTTCTGGAATTTTTCAATTTTTATGCATTTTCTGAAAAAAAAATTAGTAAGAAAATAGAGAGAATGCATTCCGGAAGAGAGAAGCTATAAAAAGTAGCTTCTCTTTTTCTTGCCAAAAACTCATTCTGGAATCAAAAATGCATTCTGGAGTTAAAAATGCATTCTGGAATCAAGTGTTTTTAACAAACGCATTTTTACTCCAGAATGTGAAAATTACTCCAGAATGCATTCCGGAAATTGTTTAACAAATGCATTTCTATTCCGGAATCCATTCTGGAACAAAATTTCTATTCCAGAATGGATTCCATGCGCGCCCTAACTTTCTCGGCCTCAGCTTCTCCTCTTCTTCTCTTCCTTTTCCTTCTCTTTTAGCGACAATTTTTTTTTTCGTCGCAAATTAGTGACAAGTTTAGTTTTCGTCACAAATTCCGTCAGAAATTTTCCGTCGCTAATTTTCCGTGACTAAATCCTTTTTTTTTTTTGTAGTGAAAGCTCTTGTATTATTGTATTTGTATATGTGATTTGACATATGGTTGAATCGCTACATCTGTACGGTTCCCTGATTATTACTAGTTCTTCCCGAATTCACCAAATGTCATTTTGCCCCGACTCTAACTTTTATTACTCTCTGCCCAAAAAAATAAACTTTTATCACTCCTCTAAAGAATTGCCTCTAATTTGATGATTTTAAAATATTTTATGGATGTGACAAAATCACCCCACTCCCTCTAGCATTAATGTACAAAAAAATTCAAATAAAAAGAGGAAAAAAATTACCCCTGAACTCTTGCTATAGCGTATTTAACATATGGTTTTCCAACATTAATATCCAATTTTATTATCATTTTTTAGGTGAAAACTCTCTCTCTCTCTCTCTCTCTCTCTCTCTCTCTCTCTCTCTCTCTCTCTCTCTCTAGAAGGTCAAAACATTCCTCGTTTCGTGGAAATGTTTGGTCCGGCCAAACCAATCAAGAAGAGGCAAGGCCCCCAGTGAGAAATCTCTGTCTATTGAGAGGTCCACCAACATATTTGATTTGGACCCACTAATGGGAAACATAGACAAACCTAGAGAGGGAAACAGCAGAGTGATTTATGACGTCATCCATGAGTCAGCTCTTGATGTTCACATGAATAATTACGCGGAAATTTCTCTGCCTTTCTTCACCTGCCGCGCTTTGCTCTTTCTCCATCAAGATCGTCTTCTTCACATTAGAAAAGTATGTTGCATAGATGCATCCTATCCGGAGTATGGAGTTCAGACTTTACATGCTTTTCAAAAGGAGGTTTATTTAGGGCCCAGTCCCCTTTTTTTTTTGCCCGCGCTCTTTATCCGATTGTTTAAAAAGACTCGATGGTGAACGGTAACGAAAAGTGCGATTCTTACTTTTGAATTCTAAAGTATTTCCACTCTAATCGACTTAAAAGAGTTTGAGAGAGTCCCAAAATTCTAGAAACATTAAGTGGCCAATTTTGGTTTTAGAAAGAAAATTCTGAGTATAACGATTGATTTGCGACATCAATTTATAAAGGCGTCTAAATATAGTAAATTCTTATTTATATGATCCGTTTTTATAAATACTCGCTTATAATTTGATGCATTAGTTTATATACGAATTCCTAAGTCGATAGTATATTCCTAATCTTATTCTTTATTTGAATAGAGACGGGCACCTCACAATCGTGTCAAACGAATGACATCAGTTAAGTAAAATTACGGGGAACTTTACTGAACAGATGGTGAAGTTTTGCTACGCCATGTACATATGAAAGTTTGATTTTTAAGAGAGCAATTTTGCTGGAAAGATATTCAGCCAGCAGAAGTCAAAAGAATGTGCACTCTCGCTCAACTCATAACTTAGATGCTGTTGATTTAGTACGATCCATTGCTGATTTGAAGGAAAGCAATGTAGAAGAGTGTGACGGTGCATTCTACATATGTCCGACACTTAGGATTTTGTCTCTGATGTGACAATAACTGTAAATTCTTCGTATATATGCCTGAAAAATATGACTGTCATACTTCATATTCATGTAAATAAATATCATATTTTCATTATTTTTCATACGAATGGATAAACAAACTTCGATAATAAGACACGATCTTTCTATAAAACCTCGTAATTCAAGTAGCCCTTTTCACAATTTATGAATTTTTTTTTATCTATAACGTGGTCGATAATCAATATGAAGCCGTGGTCACATCATTTTAGTCCTTATATGATATGGTAACGCCGAACTTCTTCCACGTGCATTACTCATCCGTATATTACTCGTATGTATCTCAAACCGTACAATTTCCGTCCCGCACATTACTCGCAAAGGTCCAAACCTTTTCAATCCCTTTGACTTCTCTCTCCATAAAAAGGTTCCACAGAAATTTTACAAATGAGTATTGGTTTCACTTTCTCCTACGCGGACTTTGTTGTCTTCTTCATTCAGAAAATTACTCAGTCGTCATCATACCCGTCATCACAAGTCTTCATCAGCGAAGTCAACTAATCAACAAACAGGTTTCTCACTTGAGAACAAAAGCACGAACCTTTCTGGGTACATTAGGCACGCGGGTCGTGAAGAGTCGGTCCCAGCTACAGACAGACTAAGGAAAAGATCAGGAGACCATTAGCTGTAGATTCCGCAAGTCGGGCTTTCACCTTGTATTGCTCCGGCCCATAACGATGTATATGCATGTGCAATACTTATGGAGATCAAATCCCGGACCCAGTACTCTTCGATCCTAACCCTAATCCCTTTACCAGCAAAGCCGCAAACTTGTTAATTGCCGACTCTTTGTTGACGACCACTCGTCCCTTTCCTCTCGGTTTTAATGCTTGATGGACTTTCTTAATTTCAACAGAGATGGGCACCTCGCAACGATGTTGAATGAATTGCATGAATTCAATTAAATTACATGAAACTCGTTGAGTGTATAGGAAGCACTTAAAAGATAATGGTGTTTGTAACAAAATTTAACTTTTTGCTACGTTATGCATATATATAAATATATATGTATACACACACATCTACATTTACATATATATAGACAAATACATCTGTATTTCCTTACCAAAAAAAAAAAGACAAATACATCTGTATGCACATAAATTTAAATTTTAAGAGTGTGCTTTTCATGGTAAGAATATTCAGCTAGCAGGATTCAATCTAATCTGCACTCCGCAGGAGTCAATAATTCAAATAATGTTAACTTAGGTAGCGAATAATAATCATTCTATTCCAAAATGAGTTCCTGAATCAGAAATAGATTTTTCTATTTCTAATTCCTGGATGAGTTTATGAGAAAAAAAGCCTGTTTGATAACGAAAAAAAATTTCTATTTACAGAACAGAAACCCGTTTGATAATAGCACAAAATTTCTATTTCTTGAAACAAAAACCCGTTTGATAAACAATAGAAAATTCTATTTCCAGGAACAAAAATCCATTTTTTTAGAAATAGTATAAAAATAATTTTAAAAAATCCGAAAAATTCATAAAAATCTCAAAAAAAAATTCAGAAAATCCCAAAAAATTGAAAAATTCTAGAAAAATTCATCACAATTTCCAAAAACTAAAAAAATTTTCAGATTTCGGGAAAATAGGAAATTTGATGAATTTTTTTCCAAAAAAATCAAAAAATTAAAATTTTCAAAACTTCATAGAGTAGCTTAAAATACCTGTGGCCACCCACTTTTAGTGAAATTTAATTTTTTAGGTGCCCAAAAAAAATCAAAAAATAAAAAATTTTAAAACTTCAAAGAATAGTTTAGAATACATGTGGTCACACACTTTGAATGAAATCTAAATTTTTTAAGGTGCCCAAAAAATTCGAAAACTCAAAAATTTTAAAACTTCACTGAATAGCTTAAAATACCTGTGGCAATCCACTTTGAGTGAAATTTTAATTTTTTGAGGTGAAAAAAAAATTAAAAATTTCAAAACTTCACAGAATGACTAAAAATATCTGTGGCCACCCACTTTGAGTGAAATTTAAATTTTTTTAGGTACAGAAAAAAAAATGAAAATATAAAAATACATGTGGTAGCCACAGGTATTTTAACCATTCTATGAAGTTTTGAAATTTTTATTTTTTTGGCATCTAAAAAAATTAAATTTTGCTCAAAGTGAGTCGCCACAGATATTCTAAGCCATCATGTGAAGTTTTGAAATTTTTATTTTTTTTATTTTTTTGACACCTAAAAAAATTAAATTTCGCTCGAATTGGGTGGCCACAGGTATTCTAAAACATAATCTAAAATTTTTAAATTATATATATTTTTTTTGGCATCTAAAAAAAATTAAATTTTGCTCAAAGTTGGTGGCAATAAGTATTTTAAGCTATTTTGTGAAATTTTAAATTTTTAAATTTTTTTTTTATTTTTCGGCACCTAAAAAAATTTAAATTTCACTTAAAGTGGGTAGCTACATATTCTAAACTATTATGTGAAGTTTTGAAATTTTTGATTTTTTACTTTTTTTTCCCACATTAAAGATCGTGACTTTCAAATAAACATGTGTTTTGAAGAAAGAGTTCTCTGAGAAATGATTCTCATGTTTGTTCAAGAAATGAAAAATCGACTTTTTCTTTGTTCTAATTTTTGGATCAGAACCGGTTCTAAAACATAAACTTGTCCCGGAAATAGAAAAATGAAATTGTGTCATCAAACGGGTTTCTGGTCTAAAACTGATTCCGGAAACAAAAAACCAATTCTGGACAGAATCAGAATAGTTATCATGCGGTACCTTAGTGTGATCCATTCCTAATTTCAAGGAACGCAAAAAAGAATATGTCCAACAATAGGATGTTGTCTCCGACGTGACAAATACAAATAATTTCGTGTTTTGAGCCACTTCCCTGTGTTACGACCTGCTTTTTACCTAATCTGTGAAGGTTAAAAGAGTATTTGTTGAGTGTTGAACCATCTAAATTGCAAACTATGTCTTCATGTACCAATTTAAACTTTTTTAACAGCTAGTAGTGACTCCATAAAATTTTCACATGGTATCAATTATCATAATAGGGGTTCTTGAGTTCAATTCTCCGTTAGTAGACTATTTCACAAACGTCAATGATTTAAAAAAAAAACTTCGTCTCCTACACGTTTTCTGAATATACCGAAAAAATTCACGTACTTTTGGAGCGAGGTAAATACACACACTTTATTTTATATCTTTTCGTTAATCAATTAACAATGTAAGATGTGAAGAATCGTATGCATGCCTAAAAACATGACCGTTGTGTTTCATATACTCCGAAATGTAGTTAATACCGTTATGATTTTTCATTGAATAGTAGGAATTAGGAATTAGCGTCAAAATTCTTTTTACAATACGTAAGCTTTTCTTGTTTATATTACAATCGATATAAAGATCAGAACCACAACATTTCCCGATTCTATTATATACCAAAGCCGCACTTTTAAGGAAAACGACGGTATGTACCGATCCATATTACGGACCCCATAATTTCCTTCTCGAATATTATTAACAGAAATTGAAAATTTTCCAAGTCCCTTAATTTGTCTCTCAATAAGAATGGTCCCACAAATTTACTTTCATTTATGCGGCCTTTGTCGTCACGCAAAAAGTACATATACCAATAGGGTTTGATCGTGCTTCCAGCTTCCAGCCATAGTCGTCATCATGACCGTCATCACGGGTCTTTTATTAATCAAGCGTGTATTTGATAACTTGTCAAATTTGATAACTTGTCAACAGTGATTGATTTTATTTTTTTATTTTTGAAAAAAATAAACATTCATTTGGTAAATTTTTTATTCCCAAGTACAAATTTGTTCCCATAATTAATTTTAGAACAGAATCAACAATCAATGGAGCAAAAATCAGAAATAAAAAAGATTTTTTTTCTTTTTCTTCTTTTATGTTCTTCTTCTTTCCTAGCTGGTGGCCGGCGACCGACAACGCCCTCATTGGCCACAGGCGAGGGTCCCCAAAGACTAGGCCGCCAGCGAAGAGTGCGGCCCTCGCTCAAGCTACCAGCGGCGAGGGTGGCCCTCGCCAGCCTTTTCCAACGCTTGCCCTAGCTGGCGAGGGCGGCTCTTGCCAAATCTGGTAAGGGTGATTGCGAGGGTCCAGTCCTCGCTAAATCCGGTGAAGGTCATGAGCATCGACGGCAGCCCTCGATGGCTCGAACGAGGGCTGGAAAAGGCCGACGATGGTCGCTCTCGTTGGCCATGGCCAAGAAGGAGAAGAAAAAAAAAGAGAAAGAAAATTAAAATATTTAAAAATATAAATAAAAAGAAATTTTGTAAAGTTATCAAATGCATTTCCATTCCTTTTTATTCTAGAAATGAAAATTTTGAGCCGTTATTAAATGCCTTCAAATATTTAGAAATTATTTTCGAAAACAGCATGATTATAAATGCATCCTAAGTCTACTCGGAACTTCACAGCTACAGAGAAAATGGAAGGAAAAAGAAGAGAGGAGATCGTTAACAGTAAGATTACTCGGGTCGTCCTTTCCGTGCCACCTCGTATTGCTCCTCCGACAGTCTTCGACTCTTCGTCGACCCCACTCGTCCCCTTTCCCCACTTGGTTTGACTGCTGTGCTGTTGTAAAAATTTCTAGGGCAAACAGCCGTGTGGCGTTGCTTTCATGGCGGGTCCTTTTGGTGGGCGCCGCGTAAGTCCATGTGAAAGCAAAACACAGTTACGTAGCCGTTAACCGCGTTCCAGCCCTCTTCTCCACACGATCCCCGCACACACAGACGACACATCTCTCAAGTCACGAGGTTCACTCGATAATGCCTCCAATTTCCTCCCACAATGTCTCCGCTTTCCTCACCCACACACAATCCTCCCTTTCTGTCTCCCTTCCCCTCTCTCTATATATCCCCCTTCCAAGCCCTCTTCACCATTCGAATCAACCCTCACAGCAACACAAATCTCTCTCTCTCTCTCTCTCTCTCTCTCTCTCTCTCTCTCTCTCTCTCTGAAATCTGCAGAGTTCAGAGAAGCTGATACAAAGACGCAGATTTTCACACATTGAAAGAAAACACCAGACATGCCGAGAAAAGGAATGAGGACCATCTTCTTCAAGCCATCTCCCTCCGAATCTGCTGTGAGACCCGCTACATTGATGTGCGGCGGCGACCCTTTCGCGGACACGTTAATGGCGGAGCGAATTGGGAGCGCGGAGTCCTTGATTGAAAAATGGGCCGTCGATTCTGAGCCCTCACCGTCCTCGTCCACCTCCAGATACGCTGGTGCCGCTTATCTCTTCCGTGAGGGCCGCCACGAAGCCGAGCTCTACCTCAGCAGTGTCAAGGACCTGCATTCCGCGATGCTGCACTGCATCGGTGAAGACTCGAACTCGGGCAGGATCACGCGGGCTCATGAACTGTTGCAGATTGCAGTGAGACGGCTTTCCAAAGAATTCCACCAGATCCTGTCGTCGCATCTCCCATATCCTGACCATGCCGAATTGGTCTCTGGCCGGTCTTCGCAAACCTCTACCCTCTCTAGCGTCTCGGATTTTGAATATGAGTCGGAGGACGAGTTACCTACGAAGCAGTCCGCTGCTGAGCCAGCAATGCAGGAAGAGGAGAGAGTTCCTAATGCAGTGGTTTCCGATCTAAAGGCCATCGCGGACTGCATGATCGATTGTGGGTATGGCAAAGAGAGCATCGAAGTCTACAAAATCGTGCGAAAATCAGTCGTTGACGAGGAACTGTATCATCTAGGGTTTGAGAGGCCAATTGACCCATGGAAAATGCAGAAGATGGATTGGGAGGTTTTGGAAGTGAAGGTCACGAGCTGGCTGAGAGCTGCGAAGCCAGCGGTCCAGACGCTCTTCTATGGTGAGAAACTACTCTGCGACCAGGTGTTCATTGCTGCTTCCGCCTCGTTCAGGGAGTCCGTCTTCTCCCACGTTGCCCAGGATGCCGCGCTTGCGCTGTTTGGGTTCGCAGAGGGGGCCGCGAAGGCTATCAAGAGGTCTCCTGAGAGAATATTCCACCTGCTCGACCTCTACCAGGCCGTCGCAAACCTCTGGCCGGACATCAATTCCATCTTCTCCTCCACTGTGACGTCCGCCGTCCGATCGCATGCAATCAATTCACTGATCAAGCTTGGTGAGGCAGTCCGCGTGACGCTCGGCAACTTTGAGTCGGCCATGCAGAAAGACTCCTCCAAGCAGTCAGCAGTCCCCAATGGTGGCATCCACCCGCTGACGCGCTACGTCATGAGCTACCTTGCCTTGCTCGCCGACTATGGTGGTGTCCTCACAGACATACTCGCCGACTGGCCCGTCGGTGGCACCCCCAATCACCTGGGGTTCCCAGGCTCCTACTTTGCCGGCTGCGGCTCCGCCGCCTCCGTCGCTGCCGGAGACAGCAATGCGTCAGCGATATTCGCGTGGCTCGTTCTCGTCCTGCTGTGTAAGCTCGACGTGAAGGCCGAGAGGTACAAGGACGTGGCACCCTCTTACCTCTTCCTCGCCAACAACCTCCAGTACGTTGTCGACAAGGTGGCTCGGTCCAACTTGAGGCACCTCCTCGGCGAGCACTGGGTGGAGAAGCACAAGTCGAAGGTGAAGCTCTATGCGAGCAACTACGAGCGGATGGGATGGAGCAAGGTCTTCTCATTATTGGCCGATCTCACCGTGAAGATATCTTCCGGCCAGCCGAAGGAATCGCTGAGGAAGTTCAACGCGGCGCTGGAGGAGGTTCAGGCCAAGCAGGCGGGATGGACCGTGCCCGACCAGAAGCTGAGGGACGAGATCGCGTCTTCGCTGGCGGAGAAGCTCGTGCCCGCTTATCGACGACTCTACGACAGCTGTCCGACGGGAGATTCGGTGGTCAAATTCGCCCCTGATGATTTGGATAATTACTTGGCCGGCATGTTGCGTGCGGCCGGCGCCGGTGGTGGCTCTGCGAGCGTGTCGACGGCGGCATCTAGGTCGTCCAGTCACTGGCCGTCCCCGGCTGGGCAGGGCAAGGGGTGGTCGTTGAGAAAAGCAAGAGCCGGCCGTGTGTAATTTTTGTTAGAACAATATATAAAATAAAATAAAAAGACCAGAATTTTTCTGTGGAGAATATAAATAATTCGCAACATTATTTGAGATGTTTTCTTTCTATTTCTTAAACGGAATAAAACATTCTTTAATTTAAAGGAAATAAAGTGTGGTACACTTGTATGCTTTGGAGATTCAAAGATGTCTGCAAAGATTCCGTGTTGCTTCCGGATTTTTGTTGTAGATCACTCTATTCACTGATCGACACGTGGCAAAGTGGGTCTCGCTCGTCAAGAGTGTGAACATTCTTGTTTCGTGGAAATGTTTCGTCCAACCAAAACAATCAAGAAGAGCCAAGGCCCCAGTGAGGTTTCTCGGTCTATTGAGAGGTCCACCAACATTAGATTTGGACTGGACCCACTAATGGGAAACATGGAGGAACTAGAGAGGAAAAAGAGAGTAATATATGACGTCATCCATGAGTTCAGTTCTTTCATGTTCACATGAATAATTGCGTGGAAAATTCGCTGCCTTTCTTCACATGCGGTGCTCTGCGCTTCCTCCGTTGAAGAACATCGACATCAAGCTTTTGCCAGATATCTTTAAGTCTGTTTACAGGCGGCGCGACTTTCAGACCTTTTTGACAACAGTTACTAACGAGAATGTCACAGTCAATGTTGACCGACATGGGAAGGAATTTCTACGTCTAGCCTTTTTGAAGCACTTGCTTATCATTTTGTTTTACCAAACGATTAGAAAAGTATATTGCGTAGGCGCTTTCTGTTTAAGGTAGAGAATCTGCGATCTTTACATACGTTTCAAAACGAGGTTTATTTAGAGCCAAGTCTCAATTTAAAAGATATATCTATATATATAATTTGTCCAATCTATTAAAAAGGCTCGATAAGTTGTTACAAAGGTCAATTTTTACTTAGAAGAGTATGACAGAGTCTCAAAATTCTAGAGATATAAAGGGCATTGGTTTTTTGAAAGAATAGCATATGATGATTTTATTTGAGAAATCAACATGGCAAGCTCTTATAAATATGATTTGTTGATGTAAATGCTCGCTTAAAAACCCGTTGCATCTGTCTTATGTGAATTTGGTAAGTCAATTCTATCTCCCTAATCTTACTCTCAATTTCAACAGAGATGGGCGCCCTCACAATCACGTCAAATGAATAACATCAGTCGAATCAAATCACGGGAAACTCGTCTAAGTGCACGGCAATCGCTTAAATTTGATTTTAAAAGAGAACATATTTCTTGGCAAGAATATTGAGCTAACAGAAGTCCATATAGCCGGCACTCCAACATAAGTCAACGATTTAGATAATCTTGACCTACTAGTACGACCCATTGCCGATCCAAAGGAAAGCAAAAACAGAAGACTGCGATGGGACATATGTCCAACCATGGGATGTTGTCCCCGACGTGATAATAAAGGTTAACTCCTCTTTGCCTTTTAGGGCTTCTGCTGTCAACTGCTGTAAGAGGGGGGGATGATCTTTTCTTTTCCCAATTTGGTGGATGACGACGATACTGCATGCGCTAGCAAAATACTAAAACAAAATGATCATCGTGTGCTCCGACTGCTGCATCATTGGCCACCGTTGGTGGTCAAGGAGCAGACGTCTTTATATTTATATATGCCCAAAAGGGTATGGACCGTTGTATTTCATATTCTCATTGGATAATACGAATTAATAGTGAAATTCGGTTACAAGATACGATTTTTCTATGAATTCTTGTAATTCTAAATAGTCCTGAGGGAGGTTCAAACCTTTCCAAACCCCCCAATTTGTCTCTCCATAGAAAGATGCCCAGTGAGCTCTCATTTACTTCGCGTCTACGCAGGACTTTGTCGTCACGAAACAAACTGCCTATAACAATAAGGCTTTGGTTGTCCTGATAGTAATTATACCAAATTCATAAATGTCTAACATGCACGCATCTTGACTGTTCGTGTTTCTATGTTTAGTTTAATGTTTTGTAAATTCCCAATAATCTATCTCTATGGAATGCTAAATTTATTTACAAGTCATATAATAGTAAGAGTCACGCAACAAGTCTATAGAAAGGCAAGTCTCGTGATCATTTCTGATAAGATCTAATAAGGTGAGATAAAAATAAAAAAGCTTATTTATCTCCTTCTCTTCGTTGAATTGCGAGAGTTGCGAGTGTTTTCATCTTCAAATTGTCCTATCGCATCCTCCCGACATGGTTGTCATCACAACCGTCATCACAGGTCATCATCATCAACTAGCTTAGCCAATCTACAAACAAGTTGCTCACTCGAGAACAAACAAAGCACGGGGCTTCCTCGTACGCTAAGGGCCTGTTTGATAATCGGCCAAACAGTGCCCGATTCTATTCTTTTGTTCCATAGAACAAAAAAAGAATAGAAATCCGTTTAGTAATTTTTTTATTCACGGGCACAAATTTGTTTCCAAAATCAGTTTTGGAACAAAATCAAGAATACAAAAAAAAAAGTTGATTCTTGATTCTAGGAACAAGAGTCAGAAATAGAAGAGAAATTTTTTTTTCTTTTTCTTCTTTCCTGGCCTGTGGCCAGTGGCTGGCGAGGGCAAGGGTTGGACCCTCTTTGGCCTCTTCCAACATTCACCCGAGCCGGCGACGGCCACCCTCACGGCTCGCGGCTTAGGCGAGGGTGGCGGCAGCAAGGGTCCAGCCCTCGCTAGATTCTGCAAGGGCAACCCTCGCTCGGACCACAAGGGTCCAGCCCTTGCCTATGGCAGGCAAGTGCCGCAACACCCTCGCCAACCCAAGCCTGTGGTCGGTCGCCGGCCATGGGCCAAGGAAGAAGAAGAAAAAAAAAAAGAAAAAAAAAGAAAGAAATATTAAAAAATTCAAAATATTATTAATTAAAAAAATTGTATAATTACCAAACGCATTTTTGTTCTTTTTCTATTCCGGGAATAGAATTTTGGGCCGTTACTAAACATCTTTAAATAATCAAAAATTATTTCCGGAAACAAAATAAAAAAAATCATTTCTGAGCAGAAATTATTTTCGGAGACAAAATGATTACCAAATATACCCTAAGCCCCACGGGGGGTCGTGGAGAGTTGGCTACAGCTACGAAGAAGAAACGGAAGGAAAAGATGAGGAGATCATTAGCTGTAAGATTTACGCGGGCCGGGCTCTCTTGTTTGCTTGTGTTCGTCATTTTTACGTCTCTCGTGTCTTGGCTTCTGTTCTTGTCACCTCGTATTGCTCCGACCCACAACGATGCCTGTCCGCAGAGTCTTTCTGTTGACCCGCTCGTCCCTTTCCTCTTGGTCTGACTGCCGGACAAGAAGCCGCCCGGCGGCCGACTTTGGGTTGTTCAAACGAACTCGATATTTACTTGGCCGCCGGTCGCTCGAAAAAACCAAAAGAGGATGTTTCCAAGCACGTGCTTAGAACGAACCCTTGCCTTGCACGCAAAGACGATATTTCGTATTAAGAAGACCCAATACCAAGAAAACTGATTTAGACACGCCATACATTCATTTCAAAGGAAAAAGGTTCTCGAAAGCATATTAACACATGCATGGTTCGTCATTCACAAAGAAGACCCAATACCAAGAAAACTGATTTTAACTACAGTGACTTGCATATGATCGACGTACTTCTCCGTCCCTAATTCGGGGTAATTCTCTCTGATCATAGTTCTAATTAGTGGGTTATAAACATGGACATCATGCATTTTTAGTGAGATGTCAATTTTTACACGTGGGCGATTTGCGCAACATGTAACCAACCAATAAGAGGTATAGTTGACAAGTAACGGAGGAAAATACGGCTCTCTGTTGATTTCAGTACTGTCCAAGATTTATTTGGTCTTGAAGAGTCTTATAAAGTTACTTCTTCATCCCACTCACAGTAACAAAAGAAATGCGAGACTTACTAATATGGGTTTAGCAAGTAACGTGTCAGATAGTTATTAACTGCCGAGAGAAAGAATTTCAAGCACAACATATTTATCGTCACGATGGACACGCATAACTGATCGATTTTTCAAACTATAGCTATCGAATTAACCACGATAAAAAGGGTTGTGTTAAAAAGAAAAATACACAAACCTTGTACTATAAAGAACTCCTGAAAATAAAAGTGGTGGTTCGCTTTGTTTAGGTGATCACCTCTCTCTCGCCACCTGGTAAAATTATTCAAGGGCAAACTGTCATCTTTCTTACGTAGCTTTCATGGCGGGGCCTTTTGGGTGGCGTAACTCCATGCGACAGCAAACACAGTTACGTAGCCGCTTACCGCGTTCCGGCCCTACGCACGATCCCCACCCACACATTTCACAAGTCAAACTTCACTCGCTAATGCCTCCAATTTCCTCCCACAATCACTCCGCCTACCTAACCTGCACGCAATCCCCCCTTTCTGTCTCCCTTCCCCTCTCTATATATCTCCCTTCCAAGTTCAAAGCCTTCTTCACCATTCAAATCAACCCTCACGGCAACATAACTCTCTCTCTCTCTCTCTCTCTCTCTCTCCTCTCAAATCTGCAGAGTTCAGCGAAGCTGATACAGAGACACAGATTTACACACTTTGAAAGCAAACGCAAGCCATGCCGAGAAAAGGAATGAGGACCATCTTCTTCAAGCCATCGCCCTGCGGCTCTCCGGCGAGACCTGGTGCCCCGACGCGCAGCGGCGACCCTTTCGCCGACACATTAATGGCGGAGCGAATCGCAAGTGCGGAGCCTTTGATTGAAAAGTGGGCTGTCAACTCCTCCAGCCCCGAGTCTTCACCATCATCGTCCACAACCTCAGGATTTGCTCGTCTCTTCCGTGAGGGCCGCCACGAAGCCAAGCTCTACCTCAGCAAGGTTAAGGACCTGCACTCCGTAATGCTGCACTGCATCGGTGAAGACTCAAACTCGGGCACGATCGTACGGGCACATGAGCTGTTGCAGACCGCAGTGAGGCGGCTCTCCCAGGAGTTCCACCAGATCCTGTCGTCGCAACTCCCGTATCCCGATCACCAACAATCAGTCTCGAGCAGGTCTTCGCGAGCCTCTACCCGGTCGAGCTTCTCGGATTTTGAATATGAGTCGGAGGACGAGTTATCGGTGAAGCAGTTTGCTGCTGAGCCAGTGATGCAGGAAGACAAGCGAGTTCCTAATGCAGCGGTTTCCGACCTAAAGGCCATCGCAGACTGCATGATCGCTTGCGGGTGCGGCAAAGAGTGCATGGACATCTACAAAATCGTGCGAAGATCAGTCGTCGATGAGGAACTGTATCATCTAGGGTTCGAGAGGCCGATTGGACCTTCGCAGATGCAAAAGATGGATTGGGAGGTTCTGGAAGTAAAGGTCAAGAGCTGGCTGAGTGCCGTGAAGCCGGCGGTCCAGAGGCTTTTCTCTGGAGAGAGGATCCTTTGCGACAAGGTCTTCACCGCGGCGTCGGTCAGGGATTCCATCTTCTCCAACATTGCACAGGACGCCGCGGTTGCACTGTTTGGGTTCGCAGAGGGGGTAGCGAAGTCTATCAAGAGGTCTCCAGAGAGAATCTTCCGCCTTCTAGACCTCTACCAGGCCATTGCCAACCTCTGGCCGGACATTGAGTCCACCTTCTCCTCCACCGCAACAACCGCTGTCCGATCCCAAGCAGTCAATTCACTGATCAAGCTCGGAGAGGCGGTCCGTGTGACGCTCGGCAACTTCGAGGTAGCCATCCAGAAGGACTCTGCCAAGCAGTCCCCTATCCCCAACGGTGGCATCCACCCGCTGACACGCTACGTCGTGAACTACCTCGCCTTCCTCGCCGACTACAACGGTGTCCTTGCCGACATACTCGCCGACTGGCCAGTCAACAGTAGCCCTGAGCACCCGCAGTTCCCGGACTCCTACTTTGCCGGCTGCGAGTCCGCCACCTCCGTCGCTGCCGGAGACAGCGATGCGTCGGCAATGTTCACGTGGTTTTCGTGGCTCCTTCTTGTCCTGCTGTGCAAGCTCGACGTGAAGGCCGAGCAGTACAAGGACGTGGCTCTCTCTTACCTCTTCCTCGCCAACAACCTCCGGTACGTCATGGACAAGGTGGCTCGGTCCAACTTGAGGCACCTCCTCGGCAAGCACTGGGTGGAGAAGCACGAGTCGAAGGTCGAGCTCTACGCGAGCAACTACGAGCGGACGGGATGGAGCAAGGTCTTCTCATCATTGGCCGATCTCCCAGTCAAGATATCTTCCGGCCAGGCGAAGGAATCGCTCAGGAAGTTCAACGCGGCGCTGGAGGAGGTTCGGGCCAAGCAGGCGGGATGGGCCGTGCCCGACTCGAAGCTGAGGGACGAGATCGCGCGGTCACTGGCGGAGAAGCTCGTGCCGGCTTATCGGCGGCTCCACGACAGCTGTCCGAGGGGAGATTCGGTGGTCAAATACTCCCCTGATGATTTGGATAATTACTTGGCCGGCATGTTGCGGGCCACCGGTGGTGGCTCTGAGAGCTTGTCGACGGCGTCGTCGCGGCCGTCCAGCCACTGGCCGTCCCCGTTTCGTCTGTTCAGGGGGCGTCGTGGAGAAAAGTCGACAGCCAGCGATGTGTAATTTTTTTGTTGGAACAATAAATAAAAAAAAAAGACAGAAATATTTGTGGAGAATATTATTTGATTGTTTCTTCCTTTTTCTTAAATGGAAAAGAACATCCTTCGATATTTTAAGGAAACGAATATACTACAGAACAGTTAGATCGAAGATGTTTCCAAACATTCCGCGTTCCTTTTTAGATTTTTGCGGCTGGATACCTGGACACCTATTGCTGCCACGACCCCTTCGAAACACTCAATTTGATATTAAGGTTAATGGTTGTATACGATGTTGGAGCATTCGAGATGCTACGCAAGGTAATCTAAACACCGCGTGACGAGCTCCTGCTTCATTCGAGATGCTACATAGGACCCACGGCGCTTACCGTCGGCGAACGAAGCTCGTTTTAGGGGCGGAGGAGTGCGTTGTGAGAGAGGCAGCGATGGCTTCCGGGGGCGAGAGGGGGCATTGGCAGCTGGAATTTAGTTGAAATTGAGGGTCTCCAAATTAGATTAAGTGGAAAGAATGGTAACATTAGACTAATCATCGCAAGAAGAGCTAGCTAAGCAATGTGAAAATTGCACATTCACATGGACTCGTGTCGCGGTGTAAACACGCCCTGCAACGAGAACTCGGAAGGACTGTAATACAAACACATGAGGGAAAAAACGGGATACGAAAGCACCCCAATTTGCTAAGGCCACATCCCCACCAACCCTCTCATATCGTTTTTTTAAGGGAAAATACCATAAAAAACTCTAAACTATGTCACTTCTAACAAATTTACCTTAAATTTTTTTTTTATGACACAAAAAATCCCAAACTATAACACTTGTGACAAATTTACCCTGAACTTTTTTTTGTGACACAAAAAACCTCAAATTATGCCACTTGTGACATATTTACCCCATAATACTTTGGCCATGGACATTTTCATCTTTTTCCTTTTTTGTTTTTTTTTTCTTTTCTTTTCCGGTGAAGATCGCCCTCGCCAAATCCAACGAGGGTAGCCCTCGCTTGAGTCGAGTGAAGTCGCCCGATGCCAGATTTGGCAAGGGTGACTGCGCCCGACGTCGGCGAGGGCAACCCTCGCCAACGTCGGGCAAGGGTCGTCCTTGCCTAGGCGGGCGAGGGCAGCCTCACCCGATACCGGCGAGGGCAACCCTAGCCTAAGTCTGGCGCAATCGCCCTCGCTAGATCCGGCAAGGGCAATCCTCACCCGAAGCCAGATTTGGCGAGGATGACCCTCGCTAGCGTTAGGAGAGGCTGCCCTCGCCCGACGTCGGTGAGGGTTGCCCTCGCCTGGGCGGGCGAGGGCTACCCTCGCCTGTGAAGAAAAGAAAAAAAAAAGGAAAAAAACTGAAAAAGGAAAAAAAAACGAAAATGCCTATAGACCAAAGTATTATTAGGTAAATGTATCACAAGTGGCATAGTTTGAGGTTTTTTGTGTTACAAAAAAAAGTTCGGGATAAATTTGTCACAAGTGGCATAATTTGAAATTTTTCGTGTCACAAAAAAAAATTCAGGGTAAATTTGTTGCAAGTGATATAATTTAGGATTTTTGGTGTTATTTTCCCTTTTTCTAATCTTTCTCCTCTTTTTTTTTCTGACTTTTTCCCATGGGAAAACCTATCCTACGGAAGGGAGAGAAGCCTGCCAGATATGACCACGAAGCACTACGGCTATTTGGAATGTCAAAATGCGAAACACGCTTCTATTTAATTTAACGATACAGCTTTAATTTTGGAAGTAGTCAATTACTTGTCGGTATGAGGAATGAAGGCTCAGAAACTAGTATATTATAAATTTCTGTGCGCACAAAGTGATATGAAGACCGCATAGCGCAGTGGATTAGCGCGTTTGACTTCGGATCAAAAGGTCGTGGGTTCGACTCCCACTGTGGTCGATTCTACGTTTTTTCTATCTCTCCTTTTCGCTTTTGAATTTCTTTTTCTTAGTAAACTTTTTATTCTGCTTATTGGCCCAAAACATAGTGACGATTTGTCCCCCCGTGCATTTGTTATAACCATCGAATGCATTATCCTAATTTATGTGGATTGATATGCAGCCCCATTAGCCATTACTTTACTAACTCGATAATAGCACGTGGTATTAGTAAGCTATTAGTATATCAATGATTCCGTGTAATAGCCCGCGATGATAATCTTTTCATGGCATATGCCCATTTGCAAATGCATCTATGTATGCGGATTCAGAGAGATTGCTGCTTCTCTGCCTTAAGATATGCAGAGTTGCTCACAGCAAAAAGACTAACAGAGAAGGACAGTGAAAACATCACCAGACGATCTTCAATTGAAAATTTGTTCAGATTGAAGTTGCTGCAATCACAACAAGCACAAGAACACCTCCAGCAAGAGGAAAGAGTTTCTTTACTCGGAGAGCAGTGTTAAGCGAAGGTATACAGTGAACTCGAGCACAGTCTCCATTCCATCGGTGATTTGCTGGTTCGGAGGAACCGGGAACGTCTTCAGCGTGGCGTACCCTCGGGAGTTCACGTACTTCCCGGTCCCTCCCATGATGGCAAGCTGTGACTCCGACACGGCAGTCCGATGCACTCCGAAGAAGCTGAGGCTGTCGACGTAGCCACCGCCCTCGAACATGGCGGTCAGGGCGATGGTTTGGCTGTTCCCGTCCTCGGAGCTCGCTATGTAGAACCCCTGTGCCTTGCCGACCAGGCCAGAACCGAGTTCATGGCCCTCGGTCAGTTCGTCATCGAAGACGGTGAGCGTCCCAAACATCAGCTTCTGAAGGGTCATTCCCTGGGGGAGCTGGCCTCCGTTCAGTACCGGGAACCCGACCCCGCCATTGGTCAGGTTGACTCCGTTGTTTTGAATTACGTTACCTGGAACACGAATCGCTTTTTAACACTAAGCTAAATGAAGCGCAATCATGTTTTAGTCGGAAGACATTTGAGCACATGGGAGGTCCTACAATATGCATAGAGCACGTCTTTGTCTGGTGAAGAAACGCTAACACAATATGCTATTTTTATCTTTGTATGGATTTTTATAACCATGATTTGTTCAGGTTGTAACTTGATCAAATTGATCCAAATGCATAGAAGTCCCTAATTTGGAATAAATGTTACCAAATGCGGATTGCTTGGAACATAAGTTTCCCGGTGAATGTTATGATTCTAAATCACATTACCTGTATTTCCGCTCAATCCAGTCAGGAACGGAACGTTGTTGTTGTTGATGAGTCCGTTATTAGCGCTGTTCTGTGGAATTCCATTATTGATAGGGAGGTTTGCGCCATTAGGCTTGGCAAAGGGGACTTGCGCGCTGAGGGCTGGATTGGCCACAATGCCAGTCACAGCCCGAGCTGATGGATTTGAGCCGCCAAGTATGTCGTGCATGTAGAAGGTCAGCGGATGAAGCTCGGTGCCACCCGCCGTGGTGCTCGTGGTGGGGGTTGTAGTCGCAGGCGGTGCCACAGGAGCAGTGGGATTGAGCGGTGCCGTCTGAGCTGGATTTGCTAATGATGGCACGGCATTATTGGGAGCAGACAAAGTTGCATCCTCGGTGAGAGATCTAGAACACGTTGTGCATTGGATGGCGAGAGCCAACAGAAGGAAAGAAGCTGCGGACTTTAGTTGAGCGGGCGCAGACTTGCGAGTAGTCATTGAGCAAAATCAAGAGGGATTAAGCGAAATGGCTCTTGAGAAGTTTTCTTCTTCTTTCCTTTGTGAGGGAGATATTGGCGAATTGATGATGATAGTATGAAGAAATAGTTGGGTTTTTATAAAGATGTCCATCTCATATGCCTAAATGGAGTGGCTGACTTGGGTTTGGTGCTGGCAATGCATTAATCTTTCCTTTGTGTTTCTGCTGGTGCTTTCGTTTCAAAAATAATTGCCAAGAAGACCACCTAATCCTCACACCAGACCATTATTAATTCCCTGACTGGTCTGGAGCTAGCTTCTCTTTTCCTCCTTTTAGCCTTTCTCTGTGTCTTGGGTACGTCCCCAGTGAAGTTTCTTCGAACAAGAACGGATCAGAAAAAGGTTACAAACTGCAGTTCGGTAAGACGGAAATGGTATTTGATGTATCATCCTAACATGGGTAATCTGCCAACCTAATCAGCTCTGTCGACTACCAGGAATACTTGGTCGATAGAACTGTGCTTCTGTGTACTTCGTGTTCATACACACGTATGCCGATAGATCCATTCGATTTTGTTCATCATGTACAGCCCTTTGAACTAGTCTGGACATTCCGAAGCCAGTTTATTTGTTGATTATGTTCTGCAAGATTTGCATAGGGAAGGCATGCACTGCAGTCCCAACGCAATTTGGAAAGAGATCAACCATTTGACAAGCTATGGTAAAAAATTTGACATCTTGAACCAAAAGACTATCTCTTCAGAGCGATCTGAGAACGAGTTTAGAGACAAGTTTTCAATTAGGTAGGTTTTCTTCAAACCTTTCAGGATTTCGTCCCTGTCAGTCAATACAGGTGTGAAGTATGCTTTTTGCTTGTAGTCATGCCAACCATTTCTCATTGTTCCTCCTCATGGCATATTCAGCCAGATTTGCAGATTTAACCTTTGGTTTCTTCTTTTGCCTGGATTGATTGATCTCAAACAAACTGCCTTGAACAATATTGATGTCGGGTGAAATTAGAAGTTTATCAATACGAGAAACATTGGAGGAATTGGATTAATGTTGATTTCCTCCTCATCTTAAACAACCAGCATCCATCTGTTTTAAGAAAATTTCTCCTAGCAGTAAATGTCTGCAGATACCATTGAAGATTTGAAAGAAGCATTATGACAATTCATTAGCAAATATGCAAGTGAATCAGAGAATTCTACTATATATGGTGCGGTTAGTCGAAATGATATGTCCAGAACCGATAGCATTTTCTTTTTTAACAATCGACTAACTTCACGAACAAAGATGCTAATACAAGGTTACACCCATTTCTTTGAACGGCCTTTTCAATCGAATTGCTGAATTAGAACCACGACGACTCGAGCAAACACACAGAATTTCAAATACAATCCACTCTCTCAGATAGATATTAGTATGCCAGACATACAGTGAACTCGATAATAGTCTCCATCCCATCGGTGTTATGCTGGTTCGAGGCCGGGAAGGTCTTGATCGTGGTGTATCCCCGAGCATTCACGTAATTCCCAGTGCCTCCCATAATCGCGAGCTGCGATTCTGAAACGGCGGTCCGGTGGACACCGAAGAAGCTGAGGCTGTCGATGTAGCCGCCGCTCTCAAACATGGCGGTGAATACCATGGTTTGGCTATTCCCATCCTCGGAGCTCGCTACGTAGAACCCTTGTGCCTTGCCAACCAATCCGGAACCGAGCTCGTGTCCTTCAGTCAGCTCATCATCGAAAACAGTGAGTGTCCCGAACATCATCTTCTGGAGGGTCATTCCCTGAGGAAGCTGACCGCCATTCAGGATCGGGAACCCGGCTCCACCGTTGATCAAGTTTACTCCATTGTTCTGAATCACATTGCCTGTGTTTCCGCTCAGTCCAGTTAGGAACGGGACATTGTTGTTGTTGATGAGTCCGTTGTTGGCACTGTTTTGCGGGACCCCGCTGTTAATGGGGAGGTTAGCTCCATTCGGCTTAGCGAAAGGGACTTGTGCACTCAGTGCTGGGTTTGCTACGATGCCAGTCACTGCTCGAGCCGAGGGGTTCGAGCCGCCAAGTATGTCATGCATGTAGAAGACCATCGGATGAAGGTCAGTGTTGCCCCCTGTGGAAGCGGCAACTGTGGCCGATGATGCAGCCACCGGAGCTGATGGGTTGGTCAGTGTTTGAGCCGGATTGGGTAATGGCTGTGCAAATGCAGGAACGGAGGTTGCGTCCTCACCAAGAGCACGAGAACAAGTTACGCATTGAATGGCGAGAGCCCAAAGAAGCATGAATGCCACGCATTTAAGTTGGACGAACACAATCTTCCACGACGCCATCGCTTCGATGGTCTATAAGAGAAATTTGCTAGCACAAACAGCTGCCAGATGGTTTTCGTCTGGTTGGGATTGAGGTTATGTGGAGGACTAGAAGGTTTATATAGCATGAAGAGACGAGCGAGGACTGAAAGAATTGTGGAGTTGATGAATTGGAGTAGGTGCTCGTGTTGGAATCTCTCAGTGTTTCCGTTCAGAAACAAAAAGAAAACCTGAACCACCTCTTGTTTTTTAATTCCTCTATTCTGATGAAAGCTTAGCTCATCAAATTAGCTAAGCATACGTCCCGAAACTTATCCAGTCGGCATACAACGTCCCAAAACTTAACTTCGGCTGCAATGTGCATAAGAATATCAAAATCGATAGACTTGGGTGAATTCCTTTCAGTTATTTTTCAGCTACAAGCACATCTGAACCGATACTGAACAACCATGCATGCAGTTGGTTTATTTAATCTAGCCGAGCAACAAAAGCACCGAGTGCATCTTGAATTCAAATTGGCGATCAGTTGAAGTTCACTTCTTCAAAGGCTGGCACCCAGAAGTACACTCAATGAACACAAACATGAATAGCTTCTACACAAACTGCATTGGCGTCACTGAATAAATTTACAAGATTGGTCTATTTTGAGGGGTTTGATCATTACACATTCTTCCGAATGGTCAAGAAATCATATTACAAGATACATTTCATGAAATGCATCTCCACAACTCACACTTCGTTGCTCCTCCGTAAATTTGAATGGGTGTTTAGTCGTTGATGATAAACTTTGCTGCCTCGCCAGAAGACTGAAAGAGAGTGCAACGCCTTAGACTTCATTAGGATCATGCCCAAAATACAGAGGAAAGCAATCTATTTCTATCAATTGATGGGGCCAGAACAAAATCACTCTACTCTGGTCGAGGGCTATCTTTTCCACAGATCACAGTAATTCTTGATTACTAAATGAATGAGATGCAAATAGAGGTGAGGATGCATAGACATATATCTAGGCTTTTAATTGATGGCGCAGATGAACTTACAACGGATGGATGTTTGAGTAGAGACACGTGATATGTATCGCTCCCACAATCACGGGAAAGCAGAAGCCTCACGTGAGGGAGGGTTTTCCAGCTCTCCCCAAGAGCCGGTTTAGGAATACCTCCATCTCCTCCAACAGTGTGGTTTATTACCTGAAAAGAATGCTTCCAATTTCAGCCAATATGATGATAAAACCTACGAATTCAATCTTCCATTATTATCACAAGCAAATTTCTAAATTTCATTCATCTTTATGCAGCATTACTTTATTGGAAAAGTGAAATTAAGACAGAGAGTTGGATTCAGGACGAGAGACAAGATGGGGAAAATAAAATCAAGGATGCATCATTAAATGAGAACTTCTATGAATAAGCAACCGTCAAAATTAATCACCATGAAAATGAGTCAAAATAGTGCATCATTCATCATCCTCCCTCTTTTCATGCTTCCTAATGCTTAGTGGTTCTATGCAAAAATATCCAGGCCAGCTGCAGCCATTTTAAGTAACAGAAACATAAGCTACTGAACCCTGCGAAGATATGGAAAATAAAATATCATGCAATTCGCAGTTAGACATTAATGCGCTTTATTCCTGGCTTTTCCTCTTCCAAAATTATAACATTGGGGGATGAGTATTTTGAAAAATGAACATGCAATGATTTACTGGAAAAACTCACCAGAACTGCAAGATTGTATTCATGGGCCAACTTCTTCAGAAGAGACATAGCAGATACCATCAAAGCACGTCCTGGAGTTGTCCAATATATCAATATAAACAAGTACAAACAGATAATGCGAAAAGCAAAACCCAACTGCCAACAGAGATTATTTAGACCAGAAAATGGGTGATCAAACAACAGAAGTAGGCTCGAAAACTGGGAACCAGTTTGAATAGCCGCCTAATAACCCATTCAGTGTCAAACAATATATAGTAGTAGTTACTCTTTCCAAGAGTATCAACGCAGATGGGCAGGCAATGGAATCCTCCACTAGTCAGTTTACTGATCAACTAAAAGTGATCTGATTCAGATTAGCAGACTATCTTTCTTCTGCATGAGATTTTTTCTGAGCTTCCCTTGCGAAGCATGCACAGTGAACATAATAGTGAAATACAATTGGAACATATTCTTAAAGCTAAACAGCATACAGATACAGTTCCATACAAGTTCTTCCATTCTCAACTGTTCTAAACGTAATTAAAAAAATAATCCTAAACAAATAGCAATTATTTGCTCTTGTCAAGCAAAGAAGTTGATTCTATATGAAGCACACAGAGCCAACCAATAAACATTCGACATCATTATTCTTTCTGAAAATAATGGAAGAAAAAAGATGAAAATTTGCCTAATTATACTAAGGGAGCATAAGCCAGTATTCATCTAATGGATTTTGGTTCCTTAAAACTTGCCTAATCTTAAAATTAGAACATTCAATTGACATTATTATCTTCTGGTTGACAAATTAGAAGAACATAGATGAGTAACAGTCAAATATCTCAGAGCATATATTTTAGAGCATAGCAATACATAAAACATATCAATCCAGTGCTTTAGGAGACATGGAAACTGCGCATATATGCAAGAGTGTGTACCCTGTGAACCACTGCTGCCAAGAATTGGCGTGATCAGGGATGAAATTGAGTCAATGATTATTAATCTTTCATCATGTCTCCTCTGCACATCTGCAGCAGATTAACTTTACAATTTACATAAACTAAAGTGTTCTACCATTGTCAAGCAATTAAACTGCTTCATTTTCACAACAACCTGAGACTTCAGTTTGGACTCCAAACAGTGTAGCACATCAAACATCGAAAAGATATCAAATACAGAGTGGCACAATATGCTGTTCATTACTTGCTGAAGAACTCTTGGTTGCATCTGCAAACAGAAATAACCAAAATATTAAAGGACAGAAAATTTTCAATGAACAGGTACATGGAAATGCAACACTCTGTTAAAAAAAGTTGGCTATTATTGGCTTCTAAGACAGACCAAAGCTCTATTTTCCCTGTGATCAATGTTAATGAAACATCATTTACTTGCATAATTTCAGTTAATCTGTGCTAACAAGTGCTGGCTCATGAATAAAACATGATGATACTTAATCCAAAACTGAAAAGGTGGATGCTCTAAGTTGTGAAACAGACTAAGAGAAAGGCATCGCTGTGCTCAAAATATCATATGGGCACAACTGATGTCACGAACAGCACTTCCATTCTGGATATAGCACCCTAAAATCCCGACAGGTGACCTCAAATGAAGACATTTAGGGAAGAAAGAAAGAAAGAAAAAGCATGGGGCTTTGCGACAGCACATTGATATGCACCTCCTCAGAAGCAGGACCAGAAATCTGATTCAGAAAGCGTGCAATGCGCTTTGCAGAGAAAGAATTTCCTGTATCTATATATATAACACCACCCATATGCTTGTAGGCAACAGTTGATGCGGCCAGTAGACAAAACTGACAAAAAAGAGTAAAAACGTGTCAGCACGTCGAAAACAGTGGTTAATGGTAACATAAGGTTGATACAGCAAATCAAACCAATGTTTTGTGATTAACATTTCTACATCATACATGGTTGAAATGGACTCATGATTGGTTGCAATAGGTGGTTAAGAAGTAAGTCCTCAAGCATTTTGATAAGAGTCAACAGCAAAATGCCAATTAGATAGAAAGCAACAAGATTCAAGGGCATTCGGTATAGTATTCGTCCTGATAGTGTCCTACAAGAGTTAATCCATACTTGTGTTTTACCAGAAGAAGATGGCCCTGCTAGCTCGGTCACTAGCCCCTCTTGAAGTCCACCTCTAAGTAGAAAGTCCATCCTGATTCAAACAGCCAAAAAGGATGAGTAAGTTCACAAATAGCATCCCTCCCAAAATTTGAAGGAACTGAAAGGTATTCTTTGCCGGCGATCACCCTTCGCATCCAGTCGACAATACATGCTTATTCCTTTGAGCATCTTCCATTAGCTCCACTCCATTCGACCATGGCTGGTGCAGGCCATCTATGACATAGAGGACCTGGTTTATTGCCTTCCCAGGCAAAAAAAGGCCATTTAAGTGAATAGACAAGAAGACCCAGATAATCTTTTTCTCATAACAAAGACGAATCCCATCTCGAAACTCGGCCTACGAAATTCCCCACTCTCTTAGAGACCATGTAAAACCTGAGTAAAAACCCGGGAACGCCTGAACATGGAACTATTTGCTCGAGCGGAGAATCCAAACCGTGCTATACCCATAACACATACAAGTCCACTCCTTAACCACTAATCCAACACGGGCAACTAAAAGACCGCACTAACATCAATCCGGAGATAACAACAAACAGTTCCCGGCATCCCATTGCAAAACAACTAGGAAAGGAAGAATCTCTGAGAAAGCTGACCTGCACAAACCTCTCCGACGAGGGTTGTTGCTCCGCGTCCGCCGCTAAGGACTGGAGGTCGTGAATGAGAAAATCTTGTGCTGAGGCAACAAAAAAAAAAAAGAAAAGAACAAACACCGCAGAACGGAAGTCAAAATTCGCTCTTCCACTCTCGCCACTTCCATTTCCAGCAAAACCAACTTCCCTCCTGAGATTCTCCCGATCTTGGGTTCCTCTGCAGCCAAAACGAGTAAGGACAGAGGGAGGAGGGGAGGGGTCGACGAACCTGTGAAGATGCCGCGAAGGGCGCAGAAGCTCCGGAAATCCGGGTCCATGATGGGGAATTCCGTCTCCAGTCGCTTCAAGGACGCCATCTTCTTGCACGGTCGTCGCCTTCCCGGAGCTGATGGCGAGCAGCAGCAGAGCAGCAGAAGCGCGATCGTTTGCGACGGCGAGCTCGTCGCCGGCCTTCCTTTCGATTGGCTCTTGCGGTAAAGCGGGCGCGTCTCCGATTTCGCTCCGTGCTTTTGAATCGCCACATTTATTTTATTATTATTGCTTTTTTTTAATAATCCCAAGCCGTATATTGTGTAACTCATGGTGTGTTTGCTTGATGAAAAGTATTTTTCGGGAATTCATTTTTCAGACTTTCACCCGCTTAGGTCATCGAAAATAATAAGTCAACTGAAAATACTTTCCAGTCAAGGAAAATATTTATGTATAAAATTAGGAAAGTGAATTCCCTAGCCTGAGAAGGTGAAAATACTTTTCGGAATTTCTCGTCTTTAATTTATTAATATTTTTTCTTTTCTTTTCTTTTCTTTTCTTTTGTTTCTTGAATTTCTCGGTTTGAATTTGTTAATTGTCTTTTCGGCTCTAAATGGACGTTAATATAAAAAAAAACATCGCGTAAATCCTTTAGTCTAGTGAAATTTGATGGGGCCAATAGAAAGACTTAATAAGTTTTGAGATTAAAATACACGAATTGAATGTTTAAAAATTCAAGTGTACTGTTGTGACGAGTTGTAACGATTATCAGTGTCACTTTTCCAATAAAAATGCAGTAAGTAAATGAGGATCTTCTCCCGATCCCAAAAAAAAATGAGGATCTCCTGACAAAATTTTTCCGTTTGTTTCGCAAAAAACAACTTCAAAATTTCTGAATTTTCAGACGTTTGGTTCACAGAAAATGAACTAATTGAGGAAAACATTTTCGATCAATTGGAAAAGCACGTTCAAAAGTGGAAATCATTTTCCCTCTCTTTATTTTCGCTCGGCGCAACACGTTCTCCTTCTTGTCTACTCATTCGCCTTTATCTTTTAGCCTATGCACTCCTCATTTGCTTGAACAACAAATTTGACGTTTTCTATGACATGGATTACTATATATATGCCGAGTGAATTTTACAAAATGATGAATTAACGTGATAATCTTTTTATTCATCTACTTTATAAAAGGAAAGAGGTAGGGTATTAATATGTCCATAATCATTTGATGACGTTGATTATTATATCCTGATTTGATGTGAGTATCTTAGTTGGACGATCCACACGTAAATTTTGTGTTGTCATCCACCGTTCAAACTTAATGGGTTGGTTCCGACCGAAAAAAAAAATTAATGGATTGAAAGTCATATCAACAAATTCCGTGAACTTGAATCGACGAAAGGATGACCTTAAACATCTTCATATAATTTATAGATTATACTGGACATTTATCAATAGTTCAAGGATCACATTGAAAAAATCATGAAAAAATCTATGTTCAGAACAAGAATTTAGCAAATACAGGTATTCGGTCCCGTCACGGTGCTTGTCCTAGGTCTTATCCTGTGAGGACCGACTTTTAACATCCAGCTAAATCTTTATCCTAAACATAAGACCTTATCGCCCCAGTTTCCGATGCACGGGATCCTCACAGAGGCGAGTGCAGAGCATACTATTAGGATAAGATGCTCTCTTACCATTCTAAAATCTCTAATACCAATAAATTTCGTGAACTCAAATCAATGGGAGGACGATATTAGATATTTTCATATAATTTATGGACTACACCGAACAAAAGTCCACATACGCCATTGCACGTAAGACCCGAGTGCATAAGCCATCTAAGTCCTTTCTCTTTACTTGCTGATTTGAAGTCACGGGTCAAAATTTTGGGCGCATCTACAAAAGCAATCGAATGGAACAATATCATCCAGCGCACCAACAAGCATGTCTCGCGATAAAATGTAAATTTATCTCTTGAAAACATGGAAATATGGGGTATCAAAATACAGTGCAGGCGGCTAACCCCCAGCATCATGCAATCATATGCTCGATCAAAGTCCAATTTGGCGTTTCTCTAATGGCGCGTTTGACAACTTACCACGCTCGAACAGCACGTTTTCGCCGCCACCCCCCTCGCCAGATCTGGCGAGGGCAGCTTGCGTCCTGGGCAAGAATCCAGCCCTCGCCGGAGCCGATAAGGGCCGCGACGCCCTCACCAGCCCTGGCCTGCGCTAACGACCGGCCATAATCAACAAAGGAGAAAATAAAAGGAAAGAAAAAAAATATTAAAATATTTAAAATACAATTAAAATATTATTAACAAAAAAAATTTGAGTCATTATGAAATATATTTATATATTTTTTTTATTTTAAGAGTAGAAATTTTTGGGCACGAAATTAAAAAGAATTATTTTTAAATAGAATCAGGTTTTGGGAAATAGAACGATAGCGAAACGAGCCCTAATAGTCCAAAAATTGCCTGCCCCGTCCAATTGTGGCCAAAAGAATAAAGTAAAAAGCAGAGACGAGCAGCAGTGGTCCCGAGGGTTTCTATGCTTGGACTTTTTGACAGGGACCGAGATGGAGGAGGAGGAGGAAGAGGTGCATGAACGAGCGAAATGAAATGATGCGAATCCAGAGTCGAAGCAGCAGCAGCAGCAGCGGCGGCGGCGCAGGCTTCGATGGCTTGTTGACTTCTTCTCGGCCGGCCTCCCTACGCCGCCTCCGTAGCTCTTCTTCCCTTCGGGTCCGGGCTCGGCGGGCTCGATTCAGGTGCTTCTCTTGCTGCTGCTTCAGTTGCCGCCTCCTTTTCGGCAGTCGGTGTGCGCAGATCTTGATTCCGTGCTGCTTGTTCTGGGGATTTGTGGGATTCCGACCTTCATGGGCTGCTTGTTCGGCGCGTTTCGGATTGCACTAGATTTCTGTCTCTGGGTCTGGGCCTAGGTCACGCTGCTCTGCTCTTGCTATTTTTTCTGCAGTATTTCCGTTTCCTTCTCTCCCCGCTGCATTGGTCTTGTTAAAATATTCCGTTTCAGCTGGAAGCTGCTTTGTGGGTTTTTTTTTTACTTTTTATGTTGTTTTGTTTGAATTTTCGCTTTGTCGATTCGGTTGATTGTGTCTGGGTGGATGGCTTCACTTGGGTCAGACTGGGCAGTGGCTTATCTCTCCGTTTCGGTTTATTTTGATGAGGTAGGTAGATATGGGTTTTGCCTTTGTCTTGTTCTGTTCCATGTCGGGATTTTTCATCTGATTTTACATGATGGGTATGTATGTATTTGTCAAACTTAAAGGGAAAGAGAGCTCGTGAGGACGGCCTTGTGGATTGTGGCGGGGATAAATAGTGGTAATGGAGTGTGATCCCCGCCGGCATGATTAGAACCCGTGGGGCTCGGAGCTGGGATGGGGGATGTGCATAGATTGCGGAGTGGGGAAGTTTTAGGTTGTTTCCTTCAGAGTGTAACATTTGAGTTGTAAGAACTCCAAGGTTACTCTGTTTTACAGAATTCCCAGTTTCCAGAAGCTATTTTTTTATTTCAGTTTCTGAAAGCGGCAATTTGTGCTCATCATATTTGCTAGGTCCAGCAACGGATGGCTTTGATTGATTAGGGTAGAATAAGAGATGGGATCTTAGTAATGGTTATCAGTAGGAGGAAGAATTACAAAGTATCCTCTCTTCTTCTGGGCTTTTTTTTTGGAGTGAATGGAGGGGAAGAAAGTTAAAGGCGGGGTGATAATTTGGAAGAATTTGAATTTTTCGTGAGAAGGATTTTTCAAGGGAAATTTGTCCCGAATTAAGGCTTAGAGAGCTTTTTGTCAGGTGCAATATGCATCAGAAGACTGACATTCTTAAGTACTTTACCATAACGTTGGAGAAGCTTAGCCTAAGAGACTTATATTTTTTGATTGCTTAGAGACTTCTTTGTCTTTGTTTATACATAGTATTCTGAGATTGATGAGCTGGAAACTTCTTTTTGGGGTAGGGAATAAATTCAATGCTTTGTAGTTACTGTTGGTACAACCTTCTTTTGTTGAAAGGAGGCATGCATGCAAACGTCTGTAAAGTATGCGTAGCTAAAGATGAGCTTGTCACGAAGAATCAAGCAAAGCTTTTGTACTTTACATTTTTGGTTCATCCCTAACAATAGAGACTGCAATGTGGAAGTAATTTGTGTTTCCAAATTCCTTTGTCAATTTTGATGCTTTTGGCTGTCTCCAGCAACTTCACAAATCTATCGCGTAGTCCTAGATAGACTAGCTTTTCAGAGTGTATGATTTATGACGCTATAAAGATACTACCCATTCCCTATATTTGGTTATGCCTTCATTTTATCTTTTATCTATAGCTGATGATTGAGTTGTAATACTTGCCGGGTGTAATGTAAGGATTTTTCGCTGGAGATTGCAAGTTTACTTCTGATCTTCATTACACCTTTTCTCTGTGCATCATCCATCGATCACTGAATGGTTATTGTTCGCCGATTCCTTTCCTTGTATAAAGCGATTAATCGTGATATAGATGTTCTTCAGGAAATCATGGCACTTAGAAGGTGAAACTTTTTGGTTGCAGGCATGTGAAAAAGAATCTTTGACTGCTCAGGTTGCTCAACCTTATGATGGAATCCTGCAACTGCATTGAGCCACAGTGGCCAGCTGATGAGCTTTTGATGAAATACCAGTACATCTCAGATTTCTTTATTGCTCTGGCTTACTTTTCCATCCCTCTAGAACTCATCTACTTTGTGAAGAAATCTGCTGTATTTCCCTATAGATGGGTTCTTGTTCAGTTTGGTGCTTTCATAGTTCTGTGTGGAGCAACCCACCTGATCAACTTATGGACATTTACCATGCACACAAGAACTGTAGCAGTGGTCATGACCACTGCAAAGGTTTTAACTGCTGCGGTATCATGTGCTACGGCTCTCATGCTTGTACATATCATCCCCGATCTACTTAGTGTGAAAACCAGGGAACTATTTCTGAAAAACAAAGCTGCAGAACTTGACAGGGAAATGGGCTTAATTCGTACTCAGGAGGAAACTGGCAGACATGTCAGGATGCTAACGCACGAAATCAGAAGCACTCTTGATAGACATACTATTTTGAAAACTACTCTGGTTGAACTGGGCAGAACTTTGGCGTTGGAAGAGTGTGCTCTATGGATGCCAACACGAAGTGGCTTGGAGCTTCAGCTATCCTACACTCTCCGTCAGCAGCAGAATCCAGTTGCATACACTGTACCCATTCATCTTCCTGTGATCAATAAAGTGTTTAGTAGCAATCATGCGGTGAATATTTTACCAGATTCACCCATCGCAAGAATTCGTCCTCTTGCCGGGAAATACATTCCCGGTGAGGTTGTCGCTGTGCGGGTTCCTCTGCTGCATCTCTCTAATTTCCAGATCAATGACTGGCCTGAGCTTTCAACGAAACGGTATGCTTTGATGGTGTTGATGCTTCCATCAGACAGTGCTAGACAGTGGCATTTCCATGAGCTGGAGCTTGTTGAAGTGGTGGCTGATCAGGCATGATACTCGATCTTCTCCTGATGTTGTCAGTTATTACTCAGTCCAATGTATTTGCAAGAAATGTTTCCTCTCTTCGGACGCATTGATATCCAACTTAGGACATATGCATTAGCCAGTAAAGTACTTGTGGAAACTTTTGGAATTTGGCTGGTAGCAAATTATTATTTGCGTATTGTCTCGGAAAAATTCACTTCGCTTCTTTATGTGGATACACATGTAGAGTATTTACCAGATTTTATTGTGAATCCAGGTTGCAGTTGCTCTCTCCCATGCGGCTATACTGGAAGAGTCTATGCGGGCAAGGGATCTTCTCATGGAGCGAAATGTTGCACTTGATCTGGCCAGAAGAGAAGCGGAAACAGCTATTCATGCTCGCAATGATTTTTTGGCTGTCATGAACCATGAAATGAGAACTCCCATGCATGCAATTATTGCCCTTTCTTCCTTACTGCAGGAAACCGAACTGACCCCTGAGCAGCGTCTAATGGTTGAAACGATAATGAAGAGCAGTAATCTTTTGGCTACACTGATAAATGATGTATTAGATCTTTCAAGGCTTGAAGATGGAATCTTTCAACTTGACATCGTCACTTTTAATCTTCATGCTGTGTTTAGAGAGGTATGATTTGCATTTATTGGGAATTGAGTTTGATTGCTTATGACTGCTTCGTGATCTTTGTGAACTTGCACACTTTTCCTCCCTTCTGCAGGTCCTTAATTTGATTAAACCAGTGGCTTCTGTGAAGAAACTGCTCATCACATTAAATTTAGCCCCAGATTTGCCTGAGTATGCTGTTGGGGATGAAAAACGCCTCATGCAAGTCATTTTAAATGTTGTTGGTAATGCAGTTAAATTTTCTAAAGAGGGTGGCATTTCTATGACTGCTTTTGTGGCTAAAGCAGAGTATCTAAGAGATGTCAGGACTCCCGAATTTTTTCCAGTGCCAAGTGATACTCACTTCTATTTACGTGTACAGGTGTAGTTTTCTTCTACGCTTGCTTGAAATATTCATGCTTTCCTATGCCCGATTGTTTGCTGTTAGGTATTCTCTACCGTACAATGGTTTCTTCCTTGTGCAGGTGAAAGATTCAGGATCAGGTATTAACCCTCAAGATATTCCCAAGTTATTCACCAAATTTGCACATAACCAATCATTAGCAACCAGAAATTCTGGTGGGAGTGGACTAGGTCTTGCCATTTGTAAAAGGTACTCTTGGTCCTTAGTTATCCACCTCTTCAGGTCTCGTCACAAGTTCAGCATGTTTTTGTACTTGTTCTATACAATTGCTTGCATATTCCGATACAGAGTCAGATGGACTCAAGAGTTGTTAATAAAACCCTGGGGGACTGTACTAAGATCTGCTTTTATGGATGGGTGTTCAGGTTTGTAGCTCTCATGGATGGACACATTTGGATTGAAAGTGAAGGCCTTGGAAAAGGGTGTACTGCCACTTTTATTGTAAAGCTGGGAATCCCAGAGAAGTTAAATGAATCTAAGTTCCCTGCATTACCCAAAGTGCCAGCAAATCATATCCAGGCCAATTTTTCTGGGCTCAAAGTGCTCGTTATGGATGAGAACGGGTCAGTCGCATTTCCATTTATTTTTTGCATGCATACATGAGTACTTGATGTTAAGGCTAAGTTCTATATTAGCATGTTATTGTGACCAGTGGCTGCTATACAGCGTTTACTTGCTTGGAAATCGTCAATATAGAGAGCTCACAATCCAATGTACCGTCCGATGGAGAATTGAAGTTTTCTCTTCCATATGAATTGGTAAAAATCCGACTAGTGATAACATTGCAAGGATGCTGAATGATTCCGGAATACGTGAGATCACATGTTTCCTCGGTATTCTAGCATGCTTTGAAAGCAACACAAAATCTTCCGTGTTCCTTGTACGTGTTAATTATTTTGATAGTAGTTAATGATTGATCACGGACATGGGTTATAAAAAGGTGAATATTTATTTAATTAGGATATTGATGTAGAGGCAGTCACTTAGTTAGGTCGAGTAAGCAAATAATTTCAAAATGCAATTTTTAGAGCTGAACTATCGAGTCTCAAGTTCTAGGGGATAGTGTAATTACAGAGTTAAAGTTCTGCGTAAAAACTACAGGCGAGATTACTCAATTTGTTTTTTCACCTGGATATATAGTGATGTTTTTCTGTTTGATGATAACAACTCGTCCTTGCCATTTGACTTGCTCGATCTCTTTCTTCATATCCATGCAGTTGGATGGTTTATCCAGTGATGTTGTGGCGTAAAACACACTTATTCATGTCATGCTTACTGTTGTCGACTTTTTTGTGATGCTCCAGTGTTAGCAGGGCAGTGACCAAGGGACTTCTCCTACATCTGGGATGTGACGTGACAACCGTAAGCTCGGGGGACGAGTTGTTGCGTGTTGTCTCTCAGGAACACAAGGTAGTCCTCATGGATGTTTGCGCGCCTGGTATAGACAGTTACGAAGTTGCTGTCCAGATACACAGGCTGTGTTCGAAACATCATGAGAGGCCGCTCTTGGTGGCACTTACTGGAAGCACTGACAAGTTAACCAAAGAGAATTGCATGAGGGTTGGGATGGATGGTGTTATCCAGAAACCTGTGTCACTTGATAAAATGAGAAATGTACTGTCTGAGCTACTGGAACGCTGACTTTAAATGTCCAGGTTTTTTTTTTTTTGGTAAGAACTTTAAATGTCTAGTTTGGCCCCGTCTTTGAGAAGAATGGAGGAAAATAAGACTGTAAGATAAAAGATTCTTGCAGCAAATGATGTGTAAATACCGCGTGCGGTGGAACATTGGAGGGATATCGAGCAATGCTACAGATACCCCAATGTGAAACGAGACTCATGCCAATTTTTATCCAAGAATGAACAAGGTCATCAAATGACTCAACAACCCGGAGCACAATAGTGAAGCTGCTAGCAACTCCACGGGATGACGGCAAGTCTTACGTGTCTTCGACAAAGTTGTGATATCGTTGCAATTGTAAGATACTATGGTCCCATCAATGACATATCTCTTTGTTTGAATCAACTAACGTTGGGTTGGCAGCTCCTGGAGGCTTATAGGCAACGTAGTTTGTGCCCACTGGAAGTTTTTATACTGTGTAGGGTGTTGGGGCATGGATGTGGGACTTAGCCTGTGCATTGGACACGCCAGTTTTCGTTCATTAAGGCAAATAACTAATGGTTATCTCAAGAAGCATTACCCATTTAGGAGCGATTTGGTTGAATGCAAATGCGGGAGACATGAAGGTAATCCTTAGTTCAAAGAATCCTAGGTAATAATTGGCCCGTTCATACCATACAATGTAGTGCGCAGTAGTGTCGACGAATTATGATTTTGCCTGCTGCTGCTTCCCTGCACTCGATTTTGGGAAGTGAAATTCACCATCGAGCGCGTCAAAAAGTCCCGAGAATGAAACATCGAAAACGTGGTGATATATTGAAAACAGAGAGCAGTTAGCACTTAGCATGTCCCAGTATTTACCTCATAAAGACCTTACAAAAGACACCCCAACCACCCAATCTTACTGACTTGGACGGGGAAAAAAACACGACACGAAAGAGAGACATCCTCGAACCGTGGGTGGTGGGTTTTATTATTAGACCCTTGAAACCAAAACAGAAGAGTATGTTCACTTGGCTCAGTTGGGAGGGAAAAAGATCTCGGAATCCATCCTTTTGGTGCTGAAAGCCTCCTCCACGTCCTGGGGAACGTTGAAAGACGCTTGGAGCACTTCAGGCGATAAGGCCTTCCAAACCGAAGTTCTCCCAGCAAGATGAGTGAATATAGGACTGCGATACAACCACATACAAAGTATTATGAGTTTGATATTTATGTATGTCAATCAGGTGTGTATATATATATCTTGTGATTTTTCTAGGCTTCAAGCGCACACTAATCCTGTCTCGCAGGATAAACCTTTTCTGGCGGCAGTCCAATTTAGGTTATTCAACATGAGGATTAGCAACCTTTCCTTAAGAGAGTCCTGTGTAACTTTAATATTAATATCCAGTGGCAAAAGAGAATATGAGGGCGAAAACACCGACAGTATACAGAGGTGACAACATTTGTTGAGACAGACACTTACTTGGGAGTTGTAATAATAGAGAACCAGGCCATCCCGTCCGGATCCGCAATCTTCGAGACAACAAAGAACCTGGGCACGATGAACAAGTTCCCAGCCTTCACAGTGGTCTCCAGGACCCTCTTGCCATCGACACCAACAACCTGGGCGCGGCCACTGCCCCTAACAATGTAGGTCACCTGCAGTGCCGAATCACAAGAAAATCCCGGAGAGCACATTGCACTTCCATCCAGCTTAACAAGATCAGCCCCAAGACCAACCTGACTAACCAAAGGCAGGTTGTTGGTGTTCAAAACAACAACTCGTCCGCCATTCTTAATGTCGACATCCAATGGAGCCTCCTCGCAGTTCAAAACCATGCCATTCCGGTGCCCCGACTTCGGTTCTGGCATCTTGAAGCCAGCATCAAGCTTCACGATGCCACTGCCTGGTTGACTACCGACGAGCGACTTGACGATGCCTTCTTCCAAGTCCCATGCTCGGCTCACGAACTCAGTGGTGAAGCCAGTGAAGATGCCATTAGCACCGGTTAGGAAGAAATCGGTGAATTGCCCAGCTTTGTGAGCCTTTGATGTATCGCCCAGAAAGAGAACGACCAAATCCGTGTCGTCCCTGTTGTACCACCAGGTAACGACGCCGAAAGGGAGGGCAATAGCATCGCCCTTCTTGATTGCTATGACCTTCTCCTCAGATTCAGGGAGGACAATTCCAGCAACTCCACAACCTAAGGGATTGCACCACAAAAGTAAAAATGCCATTTTTCACCACAGGCTTAAATCATGATGACAAAAGCAGCTGTTAACAGTCAACCACGATATCAAAAACTGGCTTGTACGTGAATTCAGATTATCCTTGCAATCTACCAAAGGGTAACGGAATATCTAGTAAATTCAGCAATTACTTCCGCGTGTTTCGCTTGTGACAAAAAGTTCCACTTTGGACCGAACAAAATTGTGCGAGCAATTACTGTTAGAACCACGGCACAGCGAGCGAGCGATCCATCTATGCGCAGAGAATGATCAACCTCGCGTGAAAAGCAGGCGACGAGAATACGACAAGGAGGATAAAAGCAGTGTGATAAAAAAAAGAAAAAAGATGATTGAAGTTGCGAATCATCATCCAGAGACCGTCTTCTTCGACGATCGGACGGGGCAGAGAGGAGCTCGATCGCGACCGGTCCAAGGAACACGAACCGAACCGAACCGAGCCATCCGCGTCCACGCACAGTAAAATAAAGGAAACGGGAATCAACCTCGCGTGCAGAAAGCGGGCAAACGGAATAGGGAGATGGAGGGAAGGGAAGGGGACCTTGGAGGACGTAAGCGACCTTGGCGGAGTCGGAGTAGCGGGGGAGGGCGAGGCCGTGCTTCGCGAGGGCGAGCTTGGCGGCGCCGATGTTGGCCTCGCGGAGCATGGGGAGGTCGGAGGGGCACCAGGCGTGGTAGGACCCGCCGTCGCCGCCGTAGACCTTCTTCGCGAGCTTCGGGGAGAGGTCGAGGTCCATGGGTGCGAGCTGACGGAGCGCAACGAAGAAGGAGGAGGAAAGTGGGAAGGAAGCGAGGGTGGGTGGGGAGGTGGGGAAGGGAGTGAATTTATAGTGAGGAGTGGAGGAGGATAGCGACGGATCTTTCTGTTACCGGAATTGTAGCGGACGACGACGACGACGACGAAGAAGAAGATATTTGACAGAGGAGGGAGAGTGGAAGGACGTAACTTACAGCTTTTTAACTAAAAAGTGGGAGAGAGAGAGAGAGGGACGAACGAACAGCATCTCCTGCATGAGGGACACGTCAGCGTTCGCTCGTTTGTGGGGCCCAGGCTAGAGGTCAGCGTGCGTGGGGCCCGGCCCGGCCCGGCCCGGCCCGGCCACGGGGAACTATCAATTTGCGTCGGGGAAAAAGGAAGGGAATATTTCCCAAAATCTATTTTCAGCGGGAGAATTACGTGGTGGGGGGTTGGGAGAGAGAAATGCGGTTGATTTTTTTTTTTTTTAAATTTATTAAGCTCGCGGAAAGATTGATCGCGATAGGGATTTTAAGCTTTTGGCGTGAACGGTTGTTATTCAAGAAGGCAGTCGATAGGCACACGTTCAAAAGGGTAAAATGTTCGCAAATTTTCTTGAGTAGGCATTTTTTTTTTGCGGAAATATCATTGTAATTTCAACAAAAACATGCATTGATTCTTTTTTTTTAGCGAGAAATTGAGAGAGAGAGAGAGAGAGAGAGAGAGAGAAAAGAGGTGATTTTTGAGTGGCGCGAGACGTGGAATACTAGATAAACTACCAAACGATTAATCGCCGTTTGGCTGGAAAAGATCTTAAAACTACGGAAATTAAGGGATAAAGTAGATGATGAAAAAGCAATGACGTGTCTATAGGGGGAAGATTACACTTAATCCTCTCTGATTACGTAAATCTTTCAAACTGAATTCTTAAGCTTTATTTTTTTGTTGGCGCTATTTCCACCGCCATTTTTGTTAAGACCCTCTTTTTTTTACCTTTTTTTTTTTGGAGTTAACTGGCCGAACTCCCATTCTCTCTCTTCAATTTATTGTTTCTTTTTTTCTTTTATCGGGCTAACGAGCAAAACTATTCATATCCATCATATCTCGTATAGATTTTACAATATAAATGCTCATTACACCCGATAAGACATCATCTTATCCCGCATCATATAATCACTTTGCCTAGATTAAAATTTTATATTTACGATGATCGATGAATACATAGTGAACGGTCTATCTTTTATTCAAATAGTTTGAGTGAATCTATTTTCGCAATTGAAAATTAAATTTCCATTGAATTATTTAACCGAACTTGACCTTGTGGATATTTTCCTGAAATAAGTTTTTAGGTTTGTAAAGTTGAACATTTCACATTTTAATCTGAATTGCAAGATGAAGTTGAAAAAAAATTCGAGGCAGATTTGGGACTTAACTTAAAGTTTGTGGTTTTTTCTGAGATAAAAAAAAGGTCGGGGTAGATTTGGGACTTAACCTAAAGTTGAGGGTTTTTTAGGGAATTAGGCCTACATTTTTTTCACTTTCAAACTCAAAACACATGATTTCGGAGAAGAGTTTTAGACATATTTTCAAGTTTTGATAGGCTTGTAACGAGATTGAACCTAACATTGATATTAATTATTTTCAGAATAGCAACAAGATCCCATGATCGTCCTTCCACTCTCCTCACCTACAAAGGACCACCAAGGATCGGCGGTGGAACCCACCCATTAGCGGTTCGATGGCATGGTCCAAACTAATTATAACTCCTTTTGGTTCAATTTTGTAAATAGGCATTGGAAAAATTGCCAATGTCTTTAACTTAAAGCATTTTGGGAAAATACAAATGGCATTTATGGGCAAAGGGTTAGAGCCCCTGGCGAGCCAGATCTAGCACTGACGGCCATCGCCTGAGGTCGTGCGACCCCTGGCAAGAGTTGCGTGACCTAGGTGGCTCTCGTTGGAGTCGTGCGACCCCAAGCGATCGTAGCCTAGGCGGTCGTGTGACCTTATGCAGCCCTCACCGGGGTTGTGCAACATTACTGGCCCTTCACTGTCTCAATCTGGCCTTGTCATCCCTCGCTAGCCGCCCTTGCGTAAAAAAAATGAATAGTAACAACGAGAGGCAAAAACAAAAGATTAAAGAATTAGTGAGGGTAGTTTAGAAAAAAATTAATTTGGCAAATGCTAAAAGCCCTATCAGCTTTTGGCTTTCAGCCTTTCTAATGTTGGCTTTCACTTTCTTGAGAAGGTTTGCCAAACATCCTATTATTTTGCCAATGGGTTTTGGAGATCGAAAGCCCATTTAGAAAGCTTAAACAAATGGGGCCCATGGCCCATTTCAATGAGAGAGTCGAAAGTCTAATTTTTCAGAGGGTGAGTCCTAGCTTAAACTAAGCTAATTGTCACCATTTTTTATCTTTTTCTTCTAATGATGTCTAATCCATTGAATTGAATCATTGTCTTGGTGATATTAAGCTACTTGCATCCCTAGAGTTTGTTCGACTAAGGATAAGTCTATGATGAAACCTAATCTAAAATTCAAAGTCTAAAACTAGGGTTGTCAAAAAAACACCTGAACCGGCCTGACCTGAGCCTAAATTTTCGGGTTGGGTCTTCTTTCGGTTCGGGTAATAGATATATCAACAGGCCTCGAAGCTATTTGTTTCGGTTCGGTTCGGGGTTTTCGGTTCAGGTACCCGGAAGCCCGAACTGAACCAAAACAAAATAAAAGCCTTCATCTCTATTTCCCAGACTCCATCGCCTCCTTCCTCCGAACCGAAACAACATAAAACCCCTTCATCTTCTCCTTCTCCACCTCATTCATCAAGCTAGACACTGAACATGATCCCACACAGCGGCAGATGCAGAGCTAGTAAACAAGTGACGACTTAACAATTGAAACGCAAAATTTTTGAGGAGAATACCCAATTTGAACATGACCCCACGCAGCCACGAATTCTCTTGGGAAATGAGAAAAAAAAAATCAGAAAAACGAGGGCACTTTGTCTTTCAAATAAACTTCTCAAGCCCATTCACGGCGTGCCGATGAATTTCGCATTAGTTATGTCAGGAAACTTCATAGCAACGATCATTCGTTTATGATGGTCAATACGATTGCCTCAGGCCCCGTTCAGACCCCGCATATATCGGTCAGGATATGTAGCTTCTAGGACAAGAGCGCAATTGCTTAAAACGGCTTTCCAGGCGACCGATGCTATTATGCTTTTGAAGGAAAGTGTTCCAGTGCAAATTAACTTCATCTGGTGGCCAGAACAAAAGAAAACTGTGTGTGACAATGCATATAAATCGTACTGATATTAACAGCCAATGGAGGCAATACCCAAATGTTATACACTTCCCGTCCATTGAGACGAAGCCAAGCTCAAGGAGAAAAAGATTTGGCTCTAAAATGACCTTTTATAAAATGAAGAAGTATTTGATGACTGAGTGATACAAAATTCCAGACAAGCATATGCTCTCAAAAACGAAAATTGGTTTGGAAGATCAGAAAATTGAGAAACATATCTACTTGCTTTGGTTAATGTGTTGCTTATTATCCTGTAAATGTATCCCTTTTGGCTTCTCGAAGTGTTGATTGTGCAGACTAAACTCGAACGGAATTAGACTAACAGCAGCTCTAGACTAACAGCTGCTGCTCTGTTCCTCGTTAACTGAAGACTAATCCCTGATAGCAGTGACCGATATTCTCATGACTTCGCAGGACCAGAAGCTCCATTTGGCATTTGCTCGGGGAGTGATGCCTTTTGAGGTACTTTTCGCAGGAAGGTTTTCGTATAAAGGGACCCAAAGACAATAACCTGTTCAACATAACAGAAGTGTGAGTTAGCTAGGCCAGAAGCAATTCAATAAAATGCTTGAAAAGAATCAGGTTGACGCTTACCGCTCCAATCCACTGTTCCCAGCTAAGAGGATGGGCAAACCACACACATGACAGCAAAATGCTGACCAACTACAACAGAAAAAACTGAAGTCAGAAGAATCCTTTATGAGCCTACGGCTTCCGTGGTCAGAGATACATTACCTGTCTTGTGGTCATTACAGTCGCAAATGTAAGAGCTCCAAAGGTCCGAATAGTGTAGGAAATAAAAAATTGACTGGTTGTTGCAACCTGATAAGTAAAGCAGGATTTTGCACAAAGTATAATACGAGAGGAAAACACTAAAGTTAACTAGACAAGATACAGGAGTGGAAAAAACCGCTTACAGTAGAAAGCAAGGCAATGTCAAAGAAACAATCGTTATGCCGATAAACAAAATCCACGGCTGGAAGAAGGTGTCCTTGTAATATAATACCTAATCGAATAAGAAAAAATCAATGGCTGCATGCAATCAATAAATATTAAGAGTAGAGAATTTGCAGTTTGTCATGACACATCATTGCTAAGACCATCTCTTCCAAAAAAGTTTGGAAGACCTAGATTACAACCATCAATGAACTTTATTTCAGTATGAGATCATATGATTTTATTACTCATGCTCAAACATCAGTAATCATTAATCAATGTCGCAGAAAGCACATATACGAGTTGAATAAACATCAATACTGGAGATGCAGAATGCAAAACACCACGAGAAGAAGATGTTAAATTCAATAAAAATTGGGACTTGCCTGTCAAACTGAGAATACAGGAACATATCGTCGTATAGAAAATTTGATTGTGTATCTCCATATTGTAGCCCTTAAATAACTTGTCCTGGAATGTGCTAGTAAAGCCATCAAACCTAGTAAACGACAGATAATTGTCCAAGTCACAAACACAAAAAAAATCGAGAAGAAAGAAAGAGCAGCTTCTCCAGGCTAGTATGGCCCAATAAGCATAAAATCTCACATAGGTGTGAACGAAATATGATACAGACCTTTCAAAAGAAAGCAAATGAGGAAAGAAAACCGTAAATGAAATTCATAAGTTCATGTAAGACATGCTGAAAGGGAATGGTTAAATACCCAAGATAACCAACCATGAGGGAAACACCCCAAACAGTATTTTCCCTTCCTCTGCTGTATGGGCTAATGTCAGGACCTGCCTACGATGAGAAGGAAAAAACAACGGGATCAGAAGACATCTGAGTAAACAATATATTCAAACAAGGCACCAGGGGGGTATTCAGCACTTTGCCAAACCATTCTCTCAATCGACTGAAAAAGTACATAAATATTTATGAAAATCTCATCCAGTATTTTCTAGAAATTGAGAGTTTGGAGCTACTATCCTCCACGAAATAGAAGTCTAATCTAAATTTGGAATTCTTCTATTCCGCCTCCACACCAACCAAAGAATGTCCAGAAGGATGCATTTTAGCACTTCACCTTCTATCTACCTCTTCCTTTCTAAGTCTAGAGCTAATAGTACATCTAGTTTACTCTGGGCAAAAAAAGTAAGCCAATAATCTCACACTTCAGGAAGAAATGAGACTTGGACAATTTGCACGGTCAAACCACAAGATAGCCAAACAAAAACACTGCTTACTATCTTTCAATGCGGCACGGTATCAGTGACTAGCAAAACGGACAGCCATCAGCCAAATTAGAGAAATAGTTCTTTTAAGTTATCCCATCACAAGCACCATGAATTCAAGTTCTTAAGCTTGACATTAATAGGTTTATATCACTCACTCTCAGATGTTATGAGCTTTCAGATGCCAAAGAACAAGTACGTCCCATTTTACCGAGCAAGAATTTCAAAAGGTGAGTAAAAAGGAGTATTTGAGGGGTTATTACAATGGTCACAGAATCGTAGAATAATAGACCTGCTAAACCTAATCTGGAAAATCGTTATTAGAATGCTTTGCTAAATCAAGGTGGATGCTGGTGTCCTACAGAGCAACACCTTAGAAAATGAGCTTAGATAGGATGAGAACACGGCAACATGTCAAAGAACTGACTAAAAAATACTAAGGAAAGAGGAATTAATAACAACTTGACAAAATTCATTTTCTTTAGCTAGGCAAGTGATAACAATGGTCATTTAAGCCCAAGGTACTACGTGTATTTTAGTGAACTTTTTACAGCTAAGACAATTAACACATTGCACAAAAATGAGTACCATTAGAAGGAGAAAAGATGATATGTCTGATGCAATAACAAATATGCATAGAAACAAATCTCACATTTAACTAATGTATTCAGAAGTTCAATAGGGTAAAGTAGATGCTACCGATTAAATCTAATAGAACACGTAAGCAACTACAAGTGGGTTGGTAAAGAAGCTGAAAAGTACAAATCTAAAGCTCAAATCAAATCAATTACTGCAGAGAATACCGCTTTTCTTTTCAATAAGGATGCTTCTAAACTATGCTGTAATAACTAGTGTAGATGAGAAGAAAACTCCCATCAAACTTGTTATATCTTAAGTCAAAATAGCAAGCTCACATCTTTCATACATTTAAATTGTACAGCAACTCAAAGGAGCATAGAGGTAGTGTATTCAAAACACAACTGAGAGAGGTCAAAAAAATAAGTTGGGACCACGATACTTACTGGATATAAAATAAATATCGAGCACCCCAGTGTCACCAGAAAAGCTATCAAATAGTCAGGTCCCTTGTATCTCTTTTGCATGATTACTGTTCCCCAAACCTGCAGAAAATCAAAGGAAAAGCGCAGTTTGCAAATTACCACTCAAGATAAAGCATTGATCCTGCACATATAACACTAAAGTTTCTAGCGCTAGCAAGAACTTGGACAAAGCTTGCAATAACTCAATAATCAAGAAAGAATAATAATATTTTCCACCCCAAAACAGCTTGTTGATTATTAACTTTAGTGGACATACCGGATTAACTGGAAAGAGCATGGGAAAATAGCATATGTTTCATTTGGTGATGAAAAAATACAGCTCATATTGATCATTAATAATCAAGGTCACGGACAATCTGCAAACATGACTAATTCTTGATCTTATCTTTTCCAAAGACAAAGCTTTGTGTCTTTTAAATGTGGCAAAGAACTGTCCAATTAGCAAAGTGTCAAAAACCTCCATTCACCTAAGTAAAAATAGGAGGATTCACTTAACAGCAGCATGCACCTAGGCAGATCTATACAATTGAAGTCATTAGGACATTGTACATCAAAGCTGTATTAATCGGACAAATTTTGTCTCTCGCCAATTAGATACATGATTTACAGAGATGTAAACTTTTCCAGCACAGGCTTCTTGTGAAAACCAAAAGATATAACCAATTTTCTTAAGGTGTTGATGTCATTAAGCTCACCATGACAGGTATCATCTTTGCACACTTTGCCAGAGTTTGAACAGGAAAACTGACATACTTCAGTGCCTACAGAAAGCATGTGCTGTCAGAAATGTCCATGTGTATGTACATCTATTTATGTGTGTGATCTAATGCATGCCTCTTGCACAGAAAATTTGTGATAAAGCTAATATGTTAATTTGTTAACAGTTATAGTATCTTAATATAATTAAGCAAAACGGCACATCTTACCTCATACTGACACGTTGTTGTCAGGATATTTGATATTGATATGAGGCCATATTTATAAATTGGAGCAACAGGGTCCAAGGCCTTCTTACTTGCCTAAGAAAAAACGAAAGATATGACCATAACTGGCAGGAATAATGAAAAATTGATCCAATATAATTTGTTATATGCCTAACAGAACATATTTTGCCCCACCAGCCTAAGATATTCAGCTGCTTACTCTTGTACCATCATGGTATAAGTAACATCCATCTATTGAAAAAAGTTTATGCACCAACTACTATTCTTGTCCTTTTAACAGGCATCTATTCCCCATAGACAGATTACATAAGGTAGCAGCATGCAGATAATCTCAACTTACAAGCAAAACACCCGCAGAAACAGCAGATGTAGCAATACGGTTGCAGAACACGAGAAACAGAGAATACTTAAAGTATTCCTGATTTGCCCCAGCACCATAAGGCACTCTCATGATCTTTTCCTGCATGAAAGGACTTTAAACAAATTAAAAGACAATAAGCAACTGCAGATGACAATGCAAAAGGATAAAGGGGTACAGAGAGCATAGAGAGAACAATAATAAAACAGAGAACATAGGTTCATTTTGAAAGGTCCGGAAAGGAAGACAGCCTTTCAAGTCCAAAAGGTGCAGATTTCAACATATTCACTTGCAGATTGTATTTATATCAGTGAGCTAGATAACTATAGCCATAAAAAGAACAGATTAAACAAAATAATCTGAAGCAAACTCTGCTAGTTCTGGAATATGTAAAAAAGCCAGTTAATCAAGTATCACCATTGTACAATTGGTTAGATGTATATACATTCTACATACTTTCAACTACTCTCAGAGCTCTCTGAGCAGAATCCCTGCATAGAATTGCTCTCCATAAGCAGTTTAGACAAATTTATTCGAGCTGAATGATGCCATATCATGGCCATTGGCCATCGAAGGCGCACCTTCCGGGGCAAACCCGTATTAGCTCTCAAACTAATGAACTTGAATGAGAGAGCCCAAAACCAGTTCAAAGCAGTCAGCTCGAAGATCCAATAAAAAAATTCCAACAATTGCGATTAACTATCAGAAACTCAGTATCTCCTAACACAATTAGGTCAGGGTACCGAGTATCAACACGATCCACACAGCAAGTCTTCAACTTTCGAGCCAGCATTTCTCCAACTCCACTTCTAATCTAAAAACGCTAGCCAACTAGTTAAAGTTTTATTGATAAAATCACACGAACCGCCAAAAGAATTTCGTTGACACGAGAAATCCAAAAATCTTTTCTCCCTATCGACGCCAAAATCCAGCTCCACCCGAGGACAATTGCACACATCACCAAACAGGAAAAACGCAGCCAACATGTCAAGATGCATTCATTCTATTTAGAAGACGCGACATTAGAAACCTGCAGCACTCCGTAGATGACGAGAGTCGTCATGATTCCGGTGACGGCGAAAACGCCCTTCCATAGCTTGCTCTTGCTCTTGCCCTCGCCCTCTCTCCCCACCGCCGGCGCCGTCGGTTCTTCGGCCATAAACCATCCACGAAATCTCTCCCCGGCGAATCGACAGCTCTCAATGCCGCGTCGGCCTGCGACGGGAGGGCTCGAGCTCCGGAACCCGCTTCGCGAGGGAGGAAGCCGACGCGCTTCGCGACTGCTCGGCGGCCTAAAAATCGGAAGCCTCGACGACCGGACCGACCGACCGACCGACCGATCGATCTCTGCAAGGGCAACGGCGCGGCGGAGGGAGAGGAGCTCGAGCGAACTCCGATTCGATTGGAGGGGAGTGCTTGCGCGACGCGACGACGACGATCGTCTTCTTCGCTGCCTCGTCTCCACTGCTGTTATTTCTATTGCGTTCAGTTGCGTTTTCTAACTCCTCTTTTCCCATTTTATTTTATTTTCCGTTTCTCGGAAACAAATTCAAGGAGGGGTGTATGCTTGCCACGTCAGCAGGAGGAGGTGGGTCGGGGCGATTTTGTAAAGTTACTGTTTTGTTTTCCATTTTTAGGGTGATTTGTTTCCCGAAAAATATGTCATTCCGGAAACATATTTTTTTTTTCGATATTTAGTTGAAGCCTGAAAAAAAACCTGAAAAGTATTTTTCCTCATTTATTAAGAAAAATCTGATGAGAAAAATTATGAAAAAGAATTAATAATTTTTAATTATTTTTTTGTTTTTGCTTTTTCCTTAACCAACGCCAACCATAGGCGAGCTCCCCCAATCTAGCAAAGCTTTAGTTAAGTGATTTTGTTCGATGTGACATAAATAGCTTATGCACTTTAGACTAATGTGCAACGCGATACCAATCCCTAAATTTTTAATTTATTCAATATAATCCTTAAACTTTAGTCAAATAGTTAACGTGATCCATGAACTTTTATTTGTTTAATGTGATTCATAGATTTTTAATAAATGTTTAATGAAGTTCTTGAATTTATGAAAATGTTCAATATTTTTTTTCATTAATTCATGATAAGAGATAATATTAAATATTTTCATATAGTTCATGAACTAAATTGAACATACATAAAAAGTTCAAGGACCATATTACACATCGGGTTAAAGTTTTATGAATCACGTTGAATAAATCAAAAATTAAAGATCGCATTGTATATCGGGTCAAAATTCAGAGACTATTTACATCAGTTTTTCTTAGAAAAAAACACGTAGCATGGGGAAAAAAGAAGTATAAGTTGTGAAGCTAGTTAACCTTCGACAACAATGGTGATTCCGGGGCACGTGGTTAGGACGTCTCCGTACAATTCCAGTTAAAACTTCCGGATAACGGTCTCGGCCACGTCCGCGAGCATATACCCAGAACCAAAGGCCGTACTTTCTGCTTTATATGCACGCAAAATCATGAAGGCAAGTTCGTCAAGAAACCAGACAGAGCAACAAGTTAACAATCTCGAAAGCACGTCTCTTGAACTGCTGTTGCGGTTCATGGAATGCATTCTGTTCCCTCGTCCTCTTTCGCCTCGCGTAGCCGTCAAGTCGAGGTTGAATTCGCCGAAACAAGGCTTGTTTCGCTGACCCTTTTGTGATGATAACGTTGCGGTTCTTGTTCTGTTGTTGCAGTGTTCGTGTGTTTCTCGCAGCTCATCAGAGCGCGAGGATTGGAGTGTACAGGAATCGGGGTTTGAGCTCTGCCTGTTGGGCTGTAGGAAGCGAGGCGGGAGACCTGTTGGGCGAGAGTTTGCTGAAGGGAAGTGAAAATGGTTCTTTGTTGAGCGCTCTTGAGGATTCGGCTTCGGTGCCATTTGGGACTGTGGATGCCGAGATCACACAGGAGACTATCGATTTCTTCGTCAGCGATGCCGAGGGCGATCCCGATTGCCCATCAGAAGGGTATTCTTCGATTGAGCAGGCGCTTAATTCTCTGCGTGAAGGAAAGGTCAGAGAAAGCGCTAGTTGCTTCGCATTTCTTCCACAGATTTCGTTTCACTACCATTCAAGAGTTTATACAGAAGAAATTTGGCTATACCCGTCCGTGAGCCCGAAACTGGTGTTGGTTGTCAATGAAGCAGACAGTTATTAGATGAACAATATTAGTACACCCTAGTAAAATTTTGTAACGGATTCCACAATTACGCAGAGATCTGTTAAATTCCGAACTCAATGAACCTTTTCTTTTTCCTTTTTGTACTTAGGCTGAGCACGATGAGCATACTGTTAACCATCATTGCCCGTTCTTAGATTGTGATTGTGGTGGACGATGAAAGTGGGAATATTGAAGGAAACCTTGTCATGGCAGCCACTCTTACGACTCCTCACGATGTGGCCTTCATGGTGAAGCATGGTTCTGGAATAATTTCTGTTGGCATGAAAGAGGAGGATCTTCAGAGACTGAAGCTTCCTCTGATGTCACCCGAAACCGAGGAAGAGGACTCGTCTGCTCCCACCTTCACGATCACCGTGGTATAGCCTTTAAGCGTGCAGCTTTCTTGAGTCTTTATGCATGCGTTGAATATATCTGCCACTTTAGAAAGCTGTTGAAAGTAGTTAACGGTGATAAAGATAACGACAGTTACGTCTTGTGCCTGCATAGGATGCAAAATCGGGCACATCAACAGGGGTTTCTGCTTTTGATAGGGCGAGGACGGTTCTCGCTCTTTCATCTCCTGAGTTCAAGCCAGAAGACTTCAGAAGGCCGGGCCATGTGTTTCCCCTCAAGTACCGAAATGGGGGTGTCCTAAGAAGTAAGGGTGTCAAAAATACCCGCTCAAACATGACCCGACCTAAACCGATCCGACCCGAACATGAAATTTTTGTATTGGGTCGGGTTGGGCCTTAACTTGTTTGGGTAACAGTAAAAACAAGGCTTCAACTTGTTTTGGATCTATGTGAGTATACCCGAAACAAGCCCATCAGAAACAAACAAGCCCACCAGATCTTCTTGCTCCCAAGCCCACTCGAAACCCTATCGTCTTCTTCCAGACTTCCGGATGAACCGCAAAATTTTCCACGGCGATTGAGTGGTGCGACGCGGAGGCAACTAGCGGCGACGATCGGCGTCTTCGCCGCCGACGCCTCCCTGATTGCGGCCAACATCCACCTCTCCTACGCCAACGTCGCTTCTCAGCAAGCCCGCGCCAAAGTTCGCAACGACTTCGTCAAGTCTCGCCTCCAGAAGCTCTCTCGATGATTGACCACCGAGAGAGAGAGAGAGAGACAGAGACAGATACAGAGAGACGGAGGGAGAAGGAGAGAACAGAGGAGTGTTTTTCCGTAGTTTGGCTTTGTGTGAAGAAGGATGAGGCAGGGAGTGGGCGCCCTGTTCTTGGGCGTGTGCGTCGCTGTCCTCGCCATTGCAGGAGCTGATGACCCTTACAGGTTCTTCACTTGGAATGTGACTTATGGAGACATTTACCCACTTGGTGTTCTTTGATCTTTCTTTCGTGTCCTTTTGTTTTTTAGTTTCTGGGAATCACACAGGCTAAGAGGAATTGCCATTCAATGAAGTCAATTTTGGTTTGGACTGAATGTGCTTTGTTTCCCATGTCTAAGCATCTGGTTTCGTCTCTTTGATGTTGATTATATTCTTCACTGGATTGGTTTTTTCGGCTTTCGTGTTCGATAGCTGCATGAAAGGGGTACTCAGTTTACGGTTCTTATGCCCGTGCCCGTGGCTTTTATCTTGGTTGCGAGGATGTCGAGAATCAAGTAGCGGAGAATTTGGTGGTGGGTTGATGTGATCTGGTGGATGATGTGCGTGAATGAAAGTAGATGGCTTTTGCTGATCATTCTCGTAAAAATGTTGGATTCTCTGTCTATCGGCTTGAAATTGAAGAGCACTGACCTTTGCCTGATAGTGCCATCTACCATACTGTTTTGGCATTCACTGAAACCTGTGTCTATTCTCTTTTTCCATTGCTCGGCTATTGTCCTTGTGGAATACATGAATCCTCACCTTACAGATACTGCAAATGTCAGCAGGGTCGGCACATTGTCTAAGAGGGCATCTGTTCAATTACTTTTTTGCATCAGTGGTTATGTTATCCTCATTGAAATTCGAAGCTTGTTTCTAAGAGTAATCTTGCTGTTCCCTTTCTTTTGTTCCTTAGTAATTCATCTTACATTTTTTTCTGTTCTGTACCCACTAGTAGAGTTAGCTCCTTAGTAATCCAAACCTGATTGACGTTTAGTAACGTCAAACGTCAGTTGCTTTGCTTTCACTTTGGCGAACAAGACAACCTAAGTTCTATTTATGGGGTGTTCTATTTCCTTCTTAAGAGAAGATGTAGGTGGTCAACCAAAAATCTAAAACATGAACCCGGCCCGAACCCAACCCGACCCGAACCCGACCCGATCGTGCAACTATATCATGTTCGGGTCTTATTTCGGGTCGGGTCAAGTAAACATATGCATTGTTTCGGGTCGGGTCGGGTATCATGAAAACCCGACCCGACCCATTGACACCCCTACTAAGAAGGGCTGGTCATACTGAGGCTTCGGTGGACTTAGTTATGCTTGCTGGTCTGAGACCAGTTTCTCTTCTTACGGCTGTAATGGATGCAGAAGACGGTTCCATGGCTTCTCTTCCCAACTTGAGAAAGCTGGCATTGCAGTACAGCCTTCCAGTTGTTTCAATAACAGATTTGATTAGGTGACGCATCATTTGTTACTCTTCAATTACTCAAAGATCTCTTTTCTACTACATCCGCAAATTTCCTTTGCTGAGACAAAATCACCTGAAAGAGATTGAACGGAGGAATTCGCCAAATAGAAAGGTTAACATTTTAGACCAAAAGATTGACTCAGCCTGAAAATTTATATATAGGAGCTCATCTTACTTAGAGAATGATGCTCGGAATTATCTCTTGTAATCAATTTCGTCACACTCTATGTTCTGGGGTTAGTCGGTACCATTCAAACTGTTGAAACTTCATAACAATAATCTTCTACTTAAGTAGCAATATGGTGGCAATGTAATTTTGATCTGTTTTATGGTAATGAGACATCATCCTTTTTGTTATACTCATGATGGGTGGTGGGGTTCTTCTGTCAGGTACCGAAGAAAGAGGGAAAAACTGGTTGAAAGAACCACCATATCACGTTTGCCTACTAAGTGGGGATTATTCCAAGCTTACTGCTACCGCTCCAAGCTTGACGGGACAGAACACATAGCTATTGTAAAGGTCGCATGCGAGTTATAAGTTCACTTCTTATGTTTTCCCGATTGTGTCTATTGTTTAATGATTTTACGTGATACTCTCGATTACCTGCATGAATGATAATCAGGGGAACATTGGTAATGGGGAAGACGTCCTAGTGAGGGTTCATTCCGAGTGTTTAACAGGGGATATATTTGGGTCAGCTCGGTGTGATTGCGGGAACCAGCTGGACTTGGCAATGCAATTAATAGAGAAAGCTGGTAGGGGAGCTGTAATCTATCTCCGAGGTCACGGAGGAAGAGGGATTGGCCTGGGTCATAAGCTGCAGGCATATAATTTGCAAGACCAGGGCCATGATACAGTTCAGGCCAATCTAGAACTAGGGTTAGCAGTCGATGCTCGAGAATATGGCATTGGTGCCCAGGTCTGTGCATTTCACCTTCTTCTCTTAGTTCAGTTATATCAATAGCAAGGTTAGACTAATGCATGCGATATCAAATGATAGAGCGGATTGGTAGGACGAGTGAACATATAATATGAGGACTGTGCGAGTCCTACTCAAATTACCCAAAAAGGAAGATGATAATCTAGACTGAACCATCAGCGACAAGATCTGTAAGGTGCTGTTAAGATGGTTCATGTGTCGTTATGTAACAAATGTAAGTCAAGAAGAAACACTGCTGAAGTTTTTGATGCTCAGAAGTTGGGGAACTGACAATTTTACATTTAAGCAATAGACCATTGAATGGTATCAGTAATTTCTGCTAATCTTCTAACTAAGAACCATACTGCGAAAGATAATTTCATTAAATTGGCGAGTACCGCGAAACCAATGTTTCTACAGATCATGTACAGAAAGGAACAGCCTTCATTTATAGGTTAAGATTGGAACAGTTGCTTGCCACTGCATATAGTAGTTTTTTGGTTTCTGCAGTCAATTGGTGATGCTTTTGCCATGCCATATTGTCTGTTCACCATACTTCTCTCTAAGTTCTGCAATATTGAAAGTGGATCAGATTCTGAGAGATGTTGGAGTTCGAACCATGCGGCTGATGACCAACAACCCGGCCAAGTTCGCTGGCCTGAAGGGCTACGGATTAGCCGTTATAGGCCGGGTTCCTGTGCTGACACCCATTACAGAGGAAAACAAGAGGTACCTGGAGACAAAGCGAATGAAAATGGGTCATATCTACGGCTCCGACATTCAAGGACCGCTTTCCGGATTCGTTGACCCAAGAACAAGCGAGGACGGTTCGACAGGAGCTTCATGAATGGTCCACGACCTCGATATAATGCGGAGAGGTGCTCATTTGTACCACGAAGAGTTCGGACTTTTGAGTCATTCTATATGGCGACGCAACTCATTGGACCGCTTGTTCCCGCTTCGACATTCGATTAAACTACAGATGATGGAGGATGGATGAAAGGGGTGATCGAACAAAGCACAACTTCTTTTTTTTTGGGTCAAAAAGTAAAGCACACTTTGATGCATGAGCACGGAGACGCAATTTTCTGTAGTTATGTATATACCCGTGATTGTACTCGTTCATTTATCAAAATCCTGGTTTTCATATCCTTCTCTTTTGTATTTCATGGTTATTTCATTATTTGATATGAAATTGTTGAAGGTTATGGGTTTGAGAGAGTAGATAGTGTTTTGCTTGAAGTATTACACTAAGAGACGTCAAGTTTGGAACACTCAACAGTGTTACCTCCAGCGTAGATAAACCCTAGAGTTTATATGTAAGCTATTGGGCTTTAACCCATATGGACCCAAAATAACAATGCTTTAAACCTATTGGGCTTGTATGTGAACATATTATTTGGACTATATTAATAATATATCCAACAATCTCCTCCTATGTTCACCATACAGCACAATCAAATACGGTGGTCAGTGTAATGTTCAAACAAATATAAATCATCCACATTCAGTCCAAGACAATCAACTTGGATCCGTCAAAGAGTTTTAGCACTAAATATTAAACTCAATCATAATTTGCAATCCAAACAAGTAAATCATCCTTATCATGAATCTGTTCTGAGATCAGCACATAAAACTAAATTTGAAGAGTTTCAGATTCAATCTAAACTCATCCAAATTCCAATATTCAAAATAAATCTAAGAATCGGTTCACAACCAACATATGCATAGCAGTCAATTATAAATAGGCCATCCAAAATAGTCCAAAGTCTTATAAATACAAGAACGAAGCACAATAATGTTCATAAAATAGAGATAGCAAAATGGAAGTCTCAAGTAAATGGACTCCGTCAAAATGAGCAATAGTAGGTGACTTGTTAAGTCCCTACATACTCTAAATGATATATTCATTCATCTAGTAGATCATCTTGGTTAGGATCCCACCCAGTAAGCTCTCCTCCATCTCTGCCATCCCTTGTAGAATGTCAAATATGAATTTCATATTATTATGAATTCAATCAGGCAGAGAAGAACACATATTAATGTTATAAAGCATCATAATATCATGTTCATAAGCATCAAGCTAGTTTCATAAATTATGAACCATGCCTAAACAGTTTGAATTATAAAAAGCCATCAACTTTGGTTTATTTGTAAGTGAATAACCATTGTCTAGTTTCAAAGAACAGGACCAATAGTCATGTCACTTACAATAACCAACAGGCTTCTTATGCAAATAAATATCTCTATATTTCAATTTGTAATGTCACAATTACTAATTCCTTAAAGTCAAATAATCTAGCATCAAGTTTGAAATGAGATCATTTAACCAAAAGGCTAGTCCAACTTAGTTGGATTGTATCGTCAAATTTGGAATGACACGAGCTCCCCAGATAGAACCTCTGAATTAGGTTAACGTCATCTTCATCAAGTTTGGAATAAGAGAACTCACCATTTTCAAATTAATCAACAACCATGAACATTGATGAAATACATAAACTGTGCTTATCATTGTGGCCAACAAAGGAAGATTCGATAATGCAAAACATATAATTGGAAGGTAAGTAAATGGTAATTAAGACGTATCTACGTAGTCTTTAACCTCATTTCCACCACTCTTTTGAATAATCGATATGTAGGCATACCCTTCGTGAGAGCATCGATCATGTTATCTGTCGATCGCACATCGATCAAGGTGATAACTCCTTGTTCGCGCAGATAATTCAACAATGCATGTTTCAGTCTTACATGCCTTCTCTTGGAATTAAAGAGAGCATTCTTGATGACTTGGACAGCGGCTTGATTATCACAGAACAAGTTTAAAGAATTAATCTTTAGCTAAGTCAAAGGAATATCCATAATCAGATTCTTTATCCACTCTGTCTCTTCATCGGCTGAGGCTAAAGAAAAAAGTTCTGATTCCATAGACGACAATGCAATACAAGTCTGTCTTCTAGATTTCCAAGTAGTAGTAGCTCCACCCAAAGTGAATACACATCCACTAGTGGACTTACTATTTCCAATTTCTGAGCACCATGAGGCATCAGAATATCCATCCACAGTTGGAGGATAACCAGTATAACATAGAGCATAATTTTTAATACCTTTAAGGTATCTCATCAGCCTATTGAGGGTATCCTAATGCTCTTTACTAGGATTACTAGTTAAACGACTCAACATGCCAACTGTAAAGGTTATGTCGGGTTTAATGCAACTCATAGCATACACGAGACTACCAATCAATTTCGAGTACTTTAACTTATCGACATTGGTCCCTTCATTAGGTCTCAGTCTTTTATTATAATCACATGCTATCACACTCGGTTTACACTCGTTATATCCCCAGGTAGAAAGTAGTTGCTCCATATAATGAGTCTAATTAAAGGAGATGACTTGCCTTTCAAAGCTTACTTTCATACCAAGAATGGCATTAGCAATACCAAAATCTTTCATGTCAAATTCTTTAGCTAAAGTAGCTTTCACGTCACTCACTACAAAATGATCAGAACCAAGAATTAACATGTCATCAACATACACGCAAATGATGACTATCTTATTCGACATAGAACGATGGTAAAGGCATTTATCTGAATAACTAGACTGAAAGCCATAACTCTTTACCACTTTGTCAAATTTAAGATGCCACATCTTAGGTACTTGTTTAAGACCATACAAAGATTTGTTCAATTTATAAACTTTGTCCTCATGACCTTTCATGACATACCCTTCTTGTTGTTCAATGTAGATTTCCTCATTTAATTCTCTATTTAGGAAAGCTGTCTTTACATGCACTATAAAGTGTTCAATAGATGTCAAAGCAAGAAGAATTCTTATAGTTGATAGATGACACACAGGTGAATAGACATTAAAATAATCTATTCTACTCAGCTGTTTATAGCCTTTAGATACTAAACGTGCTTTGTATCTGGCTATTGATCCATCACTATTCAGTTTCTTCTTCAATACCCACTTACAGCCTATAGCCTTAGCCCCTTTTGACAAATGGACTAGCTGCCAAGTGTGGTTCTGCAGCAAATAGCTCATTTCATCAACTATGGCTTCTGCCCACAGTAGGGATTCCCTAGATCTCATTGCTTCCTGATAGGAGAATGGATCATCCTCTAGATGGTAAGTAACAAAGTCCTCACCAAACTTTGGGAACTCTATCCCTTGTAGATACTCTAACTGGAACTCATTCAATAGTCAGTTATGGGGAATTAGTGTCAAAAGAGCTTGCTTCAAATTCTACAGAAGACTCTGAAATCATACCTGTAGATCCAGAAACATTCAAGCCATGATCTCTGAGAAACTTGTTCTTGAAAAATGCTGCATCTCTAGATTCTATCATTGTATTAGTAGATAGATCTAAAATCTATTTGCAGCATTATCTTCCGCACAACCTAGATATACACAAGTAATGGTTCTAGGTCCCATTTTAGGTCTTTTAGGATCTTGTATTCTTACATAAGCAACACGGCCCTAAGTCTTAAGAGTATCATATCTACAAGGACACTTATGTCATATCTCATAAGGTGTCATAGACAACTTAGAGTGCAGCAACCTGTTTAGGAAGTGATTAGCAGTTAGAACTGCTTCTCCATAGTAGGAGGAAGGCATGCAAGCTATAAGTAACATGGAATTTAACATTTCAGTTAACATTCTATTCTTACGCTCGGCAACACCATTTGATTGGGGCAAGTAAGGAGCAGTGATTTCAAGTATTATGCCCTCTGAAGCACAAAAGTCCTTGAACCCTATCATTGTATATTCTCCTCCTCTATTACTTCTAAACCTCTTAATTTTCAAGTTGAGTTGATTTTCTACTATTGACTTGAAAATCTTAAAACTTTTCAAAAACCTCATCTTTTGATTTCAACAAATAAACATGACAATATCGAGAAAAATCATCTATGAATGTTAGTAGATACTTCCGACCACCTCTAGTAATGTAATTTCTAAAGTCACAAAGGTTAGAATGTATTAGCTCAAGAAGTTGTGTACCTTTAGAAACCGACTTAAAAGGTTTTCTAGTGATCTTAGCCTATGCATACACTTCACATTTGTCAAATCGAATAGAAGTATCCAATGGAATGTTGTGAGTTTTAGCTAGATGTTGCATTTTCCTGTAATTCACATGTCCAAGTCTATTGCGCAATAACTTTGGATCAATCAAAGTAGAATTCATATGGTTGATGCTATCAATATCTAAACTCAACCTATACATACCATTAATCATGAATGCACAACCGAAATAACATGAGTTAACAGATAAAGTTACTTTACCATTCATAGTTGAAAAGGACGTACCAGTTTTATCAAGTAAACTCATAGATATCAAATTCTTTTTAAGTAAAGGTACTACTCTAATATATTTCAGAGTTAGTAATTTATCTAAAGAAAGCACCAAATTTGCAGTTCCAGCATGAGTCACCTCTGCCTCACCACCATTACAATTTTCTACGGTGTCTTTCACTTCTATAACCTCAGTGAGTGAGTTCTTGTCATTTGTAGCATGACAAGTAGCGCCACTATCTAACCACCACTCAAAGGAGACGCTGGCCTTTCCATTCTTCATCATTCCAATGATGGCTTAAGGCTCAAATTTACTAATTAACATATTAGTTGTAGTTTGTGGTTTGTCATTCTTTGGTTTCTTTTGTAGCTTACACTCTGCTGCCCAATGACCGCACTTTCCACAATTATGGCACTTGCCCTTCTTCTTCCTTTTGAAGATAGTCTTTTTGGCCTCCAATTGTGAAGAGGATTCACCTTTTGATGACTTCAACCTTTTCTGAGGTTTATTGGAATGTGAAACTAAGTTGGCAACTAACTTTTGTTGTTCTTCTTGTTCCAAACTGTTCCTAAATATGTTTTGATCTTCAATGTGCATATACCTCTTTAATTCATCCAATCTCAACTAGTCTTTTTGTCTATACATTTCAATCTTGAAAGAACTCCATTCAGCAGGTAACTTACTTAACACAAGACCAACAAAGAGATTATCGGACATATAAGAGTTATCCTCTTTCAACCTGTTCCTCATGTTCTCAAGTTCAATTAATTGAGAGGTGATACTCGAATTCATATTGAATTTAAAGTCAAAGAACTTCTCCGCTAGAAGAGCTTTAGAGAGCCCCTCTTGTTTTTGGAACTAAGCGTTCAAGTGATCCCATATCTCTTTCGCTGTCTTAAACTCACTGTAAGTCACAGTTAGGTGAGAATTTAAAGAAGTCAACAAGTAATCTCTAAAAAAAATCTTCATCTTTGTTCCATTGATATTCATCAACATCTTTAATGGTAGATACAGAATCACTCAATACAATGTAGAATATTTCACATTCTTTCATGCCAAATTGAACATGCAATTTCCAACCATGAAATTCAGTGACATCAAATGATTGCGGCTTGATAATATCATCAGAACTATGTTTTGCCATTTAATCAGAGCAAAGACGTAGAAAGAGTGCACCTCGAAGTCCTCAGAGCTCACAAAGTCGAATAAAGCCCCTAACCTTGGTCAAACCGCTCTGTAGAGGTGGAGTTTGCCAAAACAAACCCCAAAAACAAATCCAGAGTGCCAAAAAACTTGAAGATAGACTGCTCTTGTTGCTGGAAGCCGAGAAGTCGCCAGAAATTCGCTGGAAGCCAAAAAGTTGCCGGACCTTCGGTTGTCATATCTCAGCCGTCCGACCTCCGTTCAATGAGAGTGACCACTCAAAATGCTCGTATCGACGAGTAGAACAAGACCCAGGTGGTTTCACCCTCTGAAATTGGCTATAATTTCTGGGTTCTTGAATCAAAGATTTTGACCAATCCCACCGTCGAAATCGAAAATAAATAATACCTGCGAGTTCGTCTCGATGAGATCTCCAAGTAGACACCTTTCTTGCTCAAATCCAACACATGAATCTAATACTTCAAGATTGTTGAAGGTTATAGGTTTGAGAGAGTAGATAGTGTTTTGTTGAAGTATTACGCCAAAAGAGTTCAAGTTTGGAACGCTCAACAGTGTTACATTCAGCGTAGGTAAACCCTAGAGTTTATATGTAAGCTATTGGGCTCCAACCCATATGGGCCCAAAATAACCATGCTTCAAATTTATTGGGCTTGTATGTGAACATATTATTTGGACTATATTAATAATATATCTAACGGAATTTCCTGTCAAGATCTCACTTAAAGACATTAAGAATTTGTAGATCTCCAATGCCAATGCTCATCTAAATTCACTCTAGATTGGTCGTCAAACTTTTTGTGATGCGATTCCCGAATCTTTCAATTCAAATCATGAAGCTTTGGAGTGCCTTTGATTACAAGAAAGTTCGTGTTTGTGGTGATTTTAGTGAATAAATAGAATTAATTAGGAAAAAAATACGGTGGCTTTCCTTTTTTTTTCAAATCATACGAGAGCTGGATGTATTTATGATACATAAATTATACGGAGGCGTTAATCAAATAGTCCCAGAATTTAGACCTAGTGTGCAATGTAGCTTTTGAACTTTTAATTTGTTTAATGTGATCCCTGAACTTTAGTCCAATGTGCAATGTCATCCTCAAACTTTTGATTTGTTCGATATGGTCCCTAAACTTTTTAGTACATGTCCAAGTTAGTCCTTGGATTATATTGAAATGTTCAATGATATCCTTCCATTAATTCAAGTTCATGGACCATATCAAACAAATCGAAAGTTCTTGGACGATATTACACGTTGAACTAAAGCTTACAGACTATGTTGAATAAAATAAAAGTTTGGAGATCATATTACTTATTGAATCAAAATTTAGAGATCATTTGTGTCGTTTTCCCTTTCATAATTTCTAACGGTTGAGGAAGCACGAATCTCCGACGCACACAAACCAAACATCCCAATATGTGGGCCGAATCGAGTGGGCCGAAGAAGCTCAAAGGGCCCAATATGTGGGCGGCCCCGTCTTATATTATCCCCCATCTTCGTCTCCCTCCGGAAGAAACCCTAGACGACGTCTCCGAACCAGGCCGTAGGTCTCTCTCCCGCTCTCTCTTGCTATGTCTTTGACGCCGATGGAAGTTGTGCTGATTGCTTTCTTGTCTTGCATCTGTCGCTAGGGTTTTCGAAGGATCCCGGAGGTTTCAGAAAGACCTTGTTCAGCCGCCATGGCCCCTGCGAAAGGTACTTCCGGATTTTTGCCCGCTTGTATTCCCATGTCTCTGCGTGCGTGTGTGGCCGCCGTCGATCGAGATTTGGGGAATGAGCTCCGTTACTGTCGATGGCGGCGATGGTTTAGCGGGCATGGATCGACATTTGCCCCGAACTGCGTTTTAGCTCAGCGCTGCAGTAGTGCAATTTAGCTTGGCAGAGCCAGCTAAATTGCTTGTTTTGGTTTATTCCGAGCAAAAATGTTTGCCAAAGGGCGTTGGTTTTGGGAATGTCACCTGTGTCACAGCATAGAAATACTGCCAGGATGGTCTGTAGTTTCTTTGTTGCCGCGGCCAATCGCAAGATGCCGTGGCCCAGTGCCTGTGAAGTTCACCTGACCTGGTCGCTTTAGCTTGCTGTCATGGTTGTTTTGGCTTTTACCATCATTGTGGGTTTCTCAGCGTCTGTCGTTGGGTAGATATTAGCGTTTCTTGATATTTGAAATTACTGAGTAGATTCATTCGTATATGTGGCCAATGTGGAAGCTATAATTTATGCTGTTCTTGAGGCTAGAAGTTCCCCTCTGCAACCTGTGACCGTGTATCATTGCTATTTGCTACATGAACTAAAAGTGTTTCGACCAAAAAAAAAAACTAAAATTGGTCATGTCTGTCATGTAATTTTTTGTGGGGATAGTTGGTTTGCTGTTGGAGGGGTTCACCAGCAAACATAGGGTTTCTGATTGTGATTTCAGCCTTAGAAACTCATCTTATGTGTCTTGTCGCCTGCAGCTGACAATGCAAAGAAGTCTGATCCAAAGGCTCAGGCCTTGAAGGCTGCGAAGGCAGTCAAATCAGGACCGACCTTCAAGAAGAAGGCTAAGAAGATCCGGACTTCAGTCACCTTTCACAGGCCGAGGACCCTGAAGAAGGACAGAAACCCCAAATATCCTCGCATCAGTGCCCCACCAAGGAACAAGCTTGACCATTATCAGATCCTCAAGTATCCCCTCACTACGGAGTCTGCAATGAAGAAGATTGAAGATAACAATACTTTGGTATTCATTGTTGATATCCGAGCTGATAAGAAGAAGATCAAGGATGCGGTCAAGAAAATGTATGATATTCAGGCCAAGAAAGTCAACACCTTGATCAGGTAATCCCTCCGTGGTTGCTGACTATGTAGTTGTGTGTAGGACTGTTTAAGCGCTGATCACAACGTAGTATTGTCAAGTTTACCTAGATAATTGATAGGTGTATAAATTGGATTGTTACAGGGCTAGATAGGTTGATATTAGTTTGTTGCCGATGAATAAAAGCATTCCTCCTGGGGTAGTTGTTAACATGAATAAGAGCTGGCTGCATGGGTTCACACAAACACATGCTCATTTTGTTTATCTCTTTGTTAATTTTAACTTCTTGTTATATGGTTTTGTCTGAACTTAAATATGGCATTGTTGTTTTGATTGTTAATATTTCAGTTAATGTAGATTTTATCATTGAATGTCTTTGAATCTTATAGAATGTGGACATGCATTTCACTGAAGGGGATAAGAAGAGCCAGTAGACTAGCAGTAGACCATTTTGGCTCGCCTATGGATATTGTGTGCTAGTTTCAAAGCCTTTTGTTTTATGTCTGTCTTTGGTGTGTTGAACTGTGTTCGTATGCCATTCTATCAGTGTTTGTTTTGCCTTGAGGCAATTTTCTTGTATGAACTGCTCTAACCCATCAAAGTAAGAATCTGTTTACCTGTTCTATCTTCTAATCCGGTTTTTGGTTGTCTTTCAATTTGCTTTTTCGAAGTGCAACTTGTTCTCTCTGTCTAATTTTGAAAATAACGGGACCTATGTGAATCTTTATTGTGATGCAGGCCCGACGGTACGAAGAAGGCATATGTTAGGCTGACTCCAGACTTTGATGCTCTGGATGTGGCGAACAAAATCGGCATTATTTAAGTTGGAATCGCTTTTTCAGTTTGATCATCATTCTTCTCTTAGTGTTAAGACAATTTTGTCGAGGAGTTGAGAATGGAGACTCATTTGTAATGTGATGCTACTCTTAGTTAAATATTTTTTTGCGGTCTGAAAATTCAGATTTCAAGTGGTGGAGTGATTAGACTTGCATCGAAGCAAAAACCAGAATTCATGAGTGCAGATGTTTCCTCGACATCAACTCTACTCAAATGCTGCATTCTGATGGTGTCCACCCATCGTTCCTCCTGTTAAATTTTTAGTGTTGACTGCTTTGAAGTGAACGGATTCATTTTATCTTTTGCCTGGTTAACAATTTTAAGCATTAAAATCTCAACCCAGCTATGGTCAAGCAAAACTGCTTTCAGACAAAAGCTGTTCCATCGCTAACCAAGGGGTATGTTGTGCTTCAAGTAGGCCCCTTCGGAAAAAGGTTAGTCATTTTAGTGTTCCGTTAATGTGACTAGGCCTTCTGGTTTGTGTTTCAGGATCCTGTTCTTGCTATTAGGCTGTATAGATTCCTGATTTGCTATCACAAATTTGGGGAATGGACATCTGGTTTGAAAACAAAAGAAAGAAAACATCCGGTGCGAAACATGTCATACTGTTTAGCGCTGTCTATGGAGAGGTTGGGATATATTTGGAAGAACACATCAAGGAAAGTCGAAGCTCATAGCTTTTTGTATGAAAGCAGGAAGCACAAACGAATCCAGCACTATCTTTAAAACTGGCTATAACAATTGACTAGTGCATTTACATTTATATAAACCTCAAGGCTCAATGGGGGACCTTTTCTGGTTCAGCTAACGAAAAGTTACTACCAAATTTCAGTAATATTTCCTATCAAGAAAAAGGTTCAGCGACTTCATTGAAGTTTTCGACGTTTATAGCTAGTGTGTATTTGGCTGTTGGCGGTAATGCTAACACCTGCTGGCAAAATCCGGCTGTTCTCTGGGGACGAACCAGAATAACTGGCAATAAAGTTAAGCATGGACCCCAAGCATGTCCCAGGAGACACTTCTGGTGCTTCAAGATTTGGCGACGGGCTTGTGAATCTCTGAATTGTGCGAGTAGAGTCCGAAATGTGAGCCTGCACTCTCGGAAAAGGGTCATAACCGGTGATGTTAACTGGTGGAATGCTGAAGAGTTTCAGCGGAGGAGGATTTCTCCACCTAGGAAGAGTCCCTGACCAAAGAAGTGTCTGCAGGAGTGGACCTGCTTCCATCACGGCCTGCAAGAATTTGCCTCTCTCAGGAAGTGCTTTTCCCATTACAAGATCATCAATCACATCTGAACCTCGATCGACAGTATCGACTTCTCCTGAATTTAAAAAACCCGGAGTGCAAGAGACACTGCACGGATCATTACTTGAACCGGCCACGGAAGCATTCAGGAAATCCGACGGAGGAGTTGCCCCAAGCAGAGAATGAGATGCGGAAGAGAGGTGTAGTGGATAGTAGTCAATTGATTTGGGGGTGTGATGGGTTTGGTTTGTCACTGGGTTCGCTCGTAGCGGTACTAGGAAGCTCCAGTGGAGTCCTGAAGGGCAAGGACTAGGAGTGATGTTTCTGAGGAGTTTCTGCAGCTGATTTCTTGCTTCATCTCTTTCCTGGTACGCTGTTTTCAGGAGATGAAGCAGATGCTTCAAATTCTCCTTGTTCTTTCTCGTTTCCTCGAAAGCTTTTGTTTTCACGGACTCGAGTTCAGTGGTGTTATACAAGATCATCTGCTTCAGTTCATCCATGCTCTGTCAAATCAGAAAATACGAAAAACGGAAGCAATGTGTTAGCTTCTGTAAGTAATTGAATAAAGGAGGGTTCCTAAGAAGATCATAAAAGATAGACATGCAGAGAATCTGCATCCTGATTTACTCTATTTGTCGCATTATTGGAAACAGGATTTTGACAAACAAAGAATAATAAAAGATAGACATGCAGAGAAATAGAAAGAAAAACCTGCGTAAGTATTTCAACCAAAGAAGAAAATCAAACTTAAAGTCAATGCTTTCAACCAAAGAAAGAAAAAAACATGCAGATGAGATAGGGACACCAACCAACCTCTTTGAAATGCTTAAGATTCTGCTACTGAGGATCGAAAGTTTCATAAAAATCAAGTCCAACGACAACAATTTCAAACTCCGATCGAGTAGTATGTTGCAACGGCCAATGGATTCATTCAGATCCTCACTTTTGTGGTCAATTGAGAACACATTTCATAGAAACTGGTCGACTCAACAGGCAGATCGAATCGCGATGAGCAGACTACATTGCATTTGGCAATTTTCGTTCAAACTTAAAGTGGGTTTCAGTACAGACTCGACTGTCTAAATCCAACTCACTTACGGTTAATTTTGCAGTGGTTGCTCACCTCAATAAACGGAGATTGGAATGAACATATCCTACCTTGCCAACTGATGCCACAGAAAAAAAACAAAAACTGATACCGCAGAACAACGTCGCCATAAGAAAACAGAGATGTGCATGAGAAATTATATGTATGAGATGATCCAGACGAAGCTAGAAGAAGCAAATGCACCCTAAATGTCGACTGTGCCACATCCTCTTCCTCTTCCCTTTTGTTGAAATCCTAGTCCCAAGTAACTACTGTCAAAAGTTCTACTCCGTTTTTCCTCAACATTCGAATTTCCAGCAAAACAAGGTGCAACATCCTATTATTCGGCAGAAAACGGAAGCAGGTGTATGAAAGCCAAACAGTTTTAGCAGAACTTAATGGTACACACACAGTAAAAGACACATCGAAGCAAGGAAGATCAGTGACAATGACGATGCAGTGCGACTTACATGTGGGTGACTCCAAAGAGAGCCCAGCTCCTCCATGTGCGAGAGAAATGACAATGAAACTATGAATAGAAGAGTGTTTGTGAAAAGGTGAGCGCTTGACTCATTTATAGAAGATGAGGCAAAACCAAAGACAACAGAGCGTTGATGGCTTTAGACCCCACGATAGGGTCCATATCTAAAATGGGAAGTCCACGTCAAGGGAAACAAAAAATTCAATCTTTCAAGACATTCCAGTTACAGAAATTTTCGAGATATTCCATATTCTACTCTGCTTATTACCATCCAAAGGTATATGTGGGGCTGTGCTTGTGACAAGTTTTTGTTCATCCTCATGGTTCTAGTCTGATTTTACCTTGTACATGCCAAATCTAGGTGATTGTAGGTATGGAAAATAGCAACTATTACAGGTCACAGAATCTAGCCATTATCTTCACAGCCTTTCGCACCCATTTCCTCTTTCTTTTGGATTCCATTTCAATAGCTCGTCGTAAGATTTGTTGGGGGAGAGATGACAATCTTGGGATCATTATGATTTCTCAGAAAAAAAAAAAAAGATGATTATACTCTTGCTGAAAGAAATTTGAAAATTCGAGTATTTTGGTCGACTCGACTCGACTTGCCATGAACTAAAGACCTTTTCTATGCTCGCAAAGAATATACAATTTTCTGTCTTTAGATGTTTATGATGACATTATACACTCCATGTAATGTAGGGCTTGGATGTTTTACAACTCATTGCTTTTCTCATCGTTATTTTCACTGCAACATATCTTTGTTATCCATAGCAGAAAAGGGAGGAAAGGACCTAAGGATCGAAGCTTTATTTGCCCACAAGTCGAATGTGATGCAAAAGCAGAAGGCAAAGATGAAGATCCATTGGATTCTCTTCGGCCCTAATAAAGGGTAACAGACAGTTGACAAAGCTTCCATCCCAACGAGCTTTCTCTCCCTCTCTTCTGTGTTTAGTTTTGACTGGTTCAAAAGAAAGAGAAGCTTTTTCCTTTGCTTTTGGGTCTATTCGGAAACAGTTAACCTAAAGTTTGAACAAAGTTTTGGTGATATCCATCTCCTTCCGCTTTCAAGATTACTGCCGATTGTGACTGTGATCCCCCCACAGAACAGGAGAGAGAGAGAGAGAATCTAGTCAAGGGCAAAAGGTCAAAGATCGAGTTTCCTTTCAACGACATGATTGCCATTAGGCCCGTTACCATGATAAGTGCGGGTGCCTAACCTTGATGATGATGATGGCGCTTGTAGGAGAGTGTCGCTGCTAGGCGGACCAGCAAGGGTTTGAGCATCTTGGTGGACCAATAGGAATTGGCTAATAAGCTGAACTAAGGAGCTAATTGAATTTGGTATTTAAGAATTTATAAAGTGGAATTTGGTTTTCCTTTTCGTTGCACAAATCTTAGTTTAAGTCTTTTTTTTAAGATCAATACGTTAACATAAGTTAATCGGTTGGAACTGGAATTACCCCTGACGATCACGAGGACGTCCATGTCGTATTGCACAACTCGAGGCCATCCTGTCATGAAAACTATATAGTGATTAGATTAAGACCAATATTAGGGATATTAAAACTTGTACACCAAATTAATTCAAATAGGTTATAAGTGATTATTTAAGTTGGTGGACTCATTGAAGCATCTAAATCTGCCACATTATTTATTAAATAAATAGGCCTAATACTCTAAAAAACCTCAAACTTTAACTTTTGTCGCAAATTTACCTTTTGTATTATGAAAAACCTCCAGTTTTATGTCATATCCCATTACTATCATAAACTTTTTTTGTGTTCCATAAAAAATCCTCAACTTTAATTCATGATTCAATTCTACCCTAAACTTTTTTTTGTCCTATGAAAAGCCTCAAACTTTAGGTTTTGTCCCAATTTTACCGTCTAGTTTACCCAAACATTTTTACAGTATCATAAAAAACCACAAAATTTACTTAGGTCACAAATCTGCCCCCATTAACTCTCCGTCCAAAATTTCTCATTGACAATCGAGAGATGGAAATTTCCCAAGCACAAGTTGTTCTTGTGTCCTGAGCGCAAGCTCTCCGACTGCAAGAATTGGAACATTCCTAAGCATGAGAGATCGAAGACCGAGCATAAAATCACTAAGGGCGATTTTGACAGATGGTTAATGGAAAGCAGATTTGGGACTTGAGTAAAAATTAGTGATCTCTTATGAGACAAAAAAAAAATCAGAGTAAAATTGAAACTGGACCTAAATCTGGGATTTTTTATAAGACAAAAAAATTTTTACGGTAGAATTGGTATTGAACCTAAAGTTTAGGGTTTTTTATGAAACAGAAAAAGTTTAGGGTAAAATTAGAACTAAATCTAAAATTCTAGCTTTTTTAAAAGACAAAAAAAATTTAGGGCAAAATTGGGACATGACCTAAAGTTGTAGGATTTTTATGAGACAAAAGGTATAATTATCTCACCTTACCAAAAAAAAAAGAAGGTATAATTAGGACAAGAGTTAAACTTTGAGGTTTTTTTGGAGTATTAGATCTAGATAGATGTGGACTTAATGGAACTTTTCGAGGGCAGCAATAGTTAAGCTAGGCCTGCCCCACGTAAGTCTTCAACATTTAAGTCCTGACAAGCCCAATGGGCCAAATTTGGCCCACATACTTCCTGGGGATAAGTGAGCCCTTCGGATTTTACTTGGCTCGGGCTCGTCATTTAGGTGTGGTTCCAATAAGTTTATGTTTCATTAGATCGGATCGGATTGGATCGGATCCAAATCTCACTCGATGATCGATATAATAGAAGTATTCGGCTGGTAGATATGTTTCGTGAAAATGATATGTAGACCCAACTATAGAAATCGGAATGTGCATTCTTATCGAATGTGCATTGTTAGATACCAAATGCTCCCTTGACTGCAGGCCGAGATTTCATAATTTGAGGGTGGCCGACTCCTTTAGTCCTTATTCGATGTGAGACGCTCACTCAAGTGTTTAATCCGCTTCCCATTTCATCACCTAAGTTTACATATATTCGCTATTTAGAAGCAGAGAATTTACAGACTATATGGAATATCTCGTGCTTATCTAAGGCCGCCGGGTGTAATCAAAACTCACCCGCCCATCACAATTTGTGCGCCTAGCAAGTGCATATGGTAAACAAATTAACATCGCATCGCCTTACTCTTGACTCGAGATTGTAAATCGAGCACGATTGTCCTTTTCTCAAAAGAATTGCTATGCTCCCTTGTTATGAAAATAAAGATTTGAGGATACCTCTACTTCCTAACACGTTGAATTTGTAGCATCGTGTGAAGCAAGAAAAACGGTCGAAAAAATTCCAACTTAAATGACAGGATAGAAATGCTAAAAAAGAATAGAAAACTATCCACAAATTCTAATCTAAAAAATTGATACGACGGGCTCTTGTCGAATATATGAATAGAGCCCGTTATGTATAGCTTACTGCACTACTTATCGAAATCATTTGTTAGTTAAGTAATGCATCCATATCATCACCCTTTTGACTTAAGCTAATTTAAAGTTAATAACATGCTCCCAAAAATTTAGCTCGTCGGTCCAAAACTTTAAGCTGGTGTCGTTGATGTCGGCAACCCCAGATGCCTTGTTTTTTCGGCAAAAAAAGTTAAAGTGGGGCAAAGGGGTGAAAATGACATGATAGTTTCGTGGTGGAGGGGGGGCAAAATCGAAGAATAAACAATCTCTTTTTGACCCCCGCAAGAAGCACCGACAGCTGCTTGATCTAAGGGAATTTATTGACCAGCGAACAAAAAGATGACGGCCAATTATCAATGAGTAAAAAAAAATTTTAACCTTATGTTTTATGACGGGCTTTACGGCGAATGATTGGTCGCTTTCAGCAACGCCGTCCATTCGCGCTAATGTAGTTTTGTGCCAAAGACGTTGTCTACTTACAATGATACATCTGGTCTCCGGACTCGAGTAATTTAGTTTTCTGCTACGGATAACAAAAACATACCTTGCATGTTCGAGTACGTATTCGTGCCGAACACGTGTCTACTAATCATGGGCGAGGCCATGGCCGCCTTAGCCCGCGGCCCCAGGCCTCGCCTAGTGGCCGGCAAAACTCCCCAGCCAAAAAGGATGAGGAAAAAGAAAATTATAATTAATCAATTCAAATAAATAAAAATATTATTAAAAAATTTCTACATTAGCGATGGCCGGATAGACTGAATTGGCTCAAATATAAAAGGTTTATAACTTAATTGACAAAAAAAAAAACTATGACTAAATTGACACGATTACAATAAGTTTAAGACTTTTTTGGTTATTTACCCTATATCCGATAATTTTTTGGCAATGATTATTTGCTGGGAAAATATCAAAAACATTCATCGCATTCTCAATGACTACCTACATACCTCTACTCTCGAAAATATGAAACACCTACTCAAGTTGTAGTTGATATCACTTTGTATCTTCGTATCGATTATCCTTGTCTCTTGTTTACGGAAATACCATTTTCTTTCAAAAAAATGCACATCCCAAACCCTAAATTCTTATAGTTACTCAAAATGTTCAAAAACAAACCACCCGAATCCTAAGCAAAAAAACAATGAGTTTGTAAGGAGGGCGAGCAATTTGATCTTTTCGAAGCGAGTTTTTCTTAGAAGTATGTGAATGGTATTTGAAAAATTCGATGTACTAAAATGGTCCTTAGGCGAGAAGTGAATAAAATTTTTTGTAGCTTCCTTATTTGGTCTTACGACAAGATCCAACCGAATATTTAATATATCTTGATTGTGCTTTCGAACTTTTGAATACGACTATCATCCGAGCTGATATCACATAACACAAATCTATTGTCCCTCATTTTCATTATGCTTGTTATTTTCCACGATTATGCTTATTTCGCGTCCTCTTAGTATATTCGTCCAATCACACGTTCGGCCATATCTCATTCTCGCGAGTGAAAACGGTTTCTTTCACCAGAGGTGGGGTAGAATACAGAAATTGAAACACGAAATGAAAGTAACGTAGCTCTTATCTATTGACCCTTATCCCACATGGACCGGGTTCATCAGAACCGTCGGCCGCGTGGGTCTTGCTTGGGAGCCCACACGCACAATCAACTGCTACGACGTGCCCCGTCGACTAATGAACCGGGTCCATACTAAGCATTCTCCACATAGCCATTAACATGTTAAGCCGAGAAAGGTATATTATCTTGGCATCATTGTTAGATCCGTCGCATGTGCGAGAAGGTGCTATTATTGCAAGACCTTAAAGAACATCATTAACTATGAATAACACGGGAAGTGGATAGGCATCCCCAAATTTTTTTATTTGATTCCATCGATTTTTGCCAGAAAACCACCGAGCCGTCCATGATAAACAAATGCAAACACAAGATAAGCTAGAAAAATTGGCTATAAAAGGTGGCCCTTGCTCGTTCAATATTCCAAGACAAGACGAATACAAATGATGATCAGTGTTTAATTAACAAGCACAGCCTTCAGATCAGACTTACGTTGTCATATGCTTTATATGTACTTCTGGCCATCATGTTGCGTTATATGTCTTTTTCTTTTTCTTTTTTTTGGGCCTTGAACATTATGTTGTATACAAGCATAGTGGGCTCCATGAATGCGTTATTTAGTTTAACGTGCCAGTGATTGCACGCTCCCCAATTCTCTCCGTATCTTTGTATTTCTCGACCGGAGAGCGATAATACCCTCTAAAAGTTTTATATCTCGGTAATCCTGAGGTCCATACGATGACCTAGATGAAGCCCTTGAAGGTGTTTGCTTAGGACCCGCGTTATGCCGTATGCTCGATTGTCGGGAAAAATTACTAAGTTTTTGTCTGGTCGGCGAGATGCCCATGTAAGCGAGATTATTCAATTTCGAAACGCAACCAGAAGTCCACCATGGCGTGCCCCTCCCTTATCACCTACTCCTCGGTCCTCAGCTCTCAATCCGCACAGCACACAGCTTCCCTTCACGTTGCTTCTCTGGCGCCACGAAATTTTGGTTAATTAAACACTGGATTAGCGACCACCAAACACTGAACATGTCATGTGGCTGAGCCTCGTTAATCATCAAAACCCTTGTTTGTCTTTCCCTTTGTATGGGAGTAGCTAGCCACTCTTTCTCTGTAGAGTCCTAGCATAATTTTGGCGTCATAATTGATTTCTTATTGCTTTGGAGCTTCGCTTTATATGGGGGCGTGATGAGGAAAAAGTGGGGGTGTCGTTGACTTGATCCCCTCTTTGAATGATTGGATCTGAATTCGGTTCTCTGAGTATTATATAGTCATTTGCATGGGCCGGTGATGTGGGTCATGGGAATGTGACAGTGAGGAGAGTGACGTTCACGGTGCTGCATTTCCTTTTAGCTCAATCTCATAATCACTCGAAAAAGTCGATCAGCATCGAACGGGTCTAATCCACGCAGAGAAATGCTTCGAAACAAAACTTCCAGCTCGTACTCGCCAGGGTTTTCCGGCGGAACGTACTTCAGTTCAAAGTAATTGTGATGCTCACACCCGAGATCCGTGGCCAGGAAGGAAGGAAAGAAAAAAAAAAGGAAGGGAAAAATATTCCCGGTATCGTATAAGATGTGGTTAACTTGCATGCATGCAGATTGCAGAGCAATGAGCATATCTTTACCTTAATTAGATTATCACAATGAGGGATCATAACTTTTAAACGGCGTTCACTTAAATGTCATAACTTTTTTTTCTCACACTTAAGTGCCACATCAAAGTAAAATAAATCATTTGAGTGCCCCTTTCGACAAATCATCCTATGTGGCATTTTTAATTAATTTTTCATTCGACGTGGATTTTTAAATTTTTTTAATTATTTTTTGAAATTTTTTATATATTTTTTATTTTGATTTTTAGTTTTAGTTTTTCTTTTAAAATATTTTTCCAAGGCCGGTGAGGGCAGCCTTGCCCTCCACTGCGAAGTCTGGCCAAGCCGCCTTGTCCGTGGCCACCCAAATCTGGTGACAGCATTCGCAGCCTCGCCCACTACCAGCGAGGCCACAATGGCCTTGCCTGGGCCTTCGCGGTAAAGGGCAAGACGGCCCTCGCCCATTGGGTGAGGGCTTCGCAGCAGGCGATGGTTATTGGCGACCCTCACCAACATTAAAAAAAACTAAAAAACGAAAAGAAAAATTCAAGTTTCAAAAAAAAGTAATTCAAAAAAATTAAAAAAAAACATAAATATATATTAAAAAATTGTCAACATCAGCACTGGTAAAGTCCGGACGATCGGCATCCACATTGAATTTTTTGGCAAGGCAAATCGCCAATGACACTTAAGTAATCGTTTTTTCGAACTTGTGACATTAAAGTGAGCGAAAAAAAAATTATGGCACTTAAATATGTACCATATAAAAATTATGACATTCATAATATTCTTATCCCTCACGAGATGAGGATGTGATGATCTTGCATGTTGCTCCAGAGAGGTACAGAAGCTCCCTAGAACATGTGGATGGATATCAAAGAAGGCAAGATTATTAATTAAAGAAAGAGCATCTGCATTGGATCCCAATTGAGCCAAAAATGCACATGCCCAACAGTGCTGCTGGTTAGAAAAGACAGCGCAGTGTGCTGCTAAGTCAAAAAGCCTAAGAGTCTCGCCCTACAGAATTGGAGCTGTGCACTTGGCCTAATTCCCTTTTGAGATCCCACCACTAATTGCACATGGACGCCCATTTTCAATTTAAGCTGCAAATTAAACTTCTAGCTTTGCAATAAGACCGCCGTCGAGAGAGACGGGTCAATTCTTTTCAAGGGAAAGTTACGTCGAGTGCTCTCGTCTTTAGCTTCAAAATGGACAATTCGAGAGTTCGTCAAGTGGGGCAAGAATTCCCACACGGGTCATTGCGGGAAAGGCTTTACATCAGCAGAGAAAACGCGTCGTGCCGAGTCTATTTCAACACCATACTCCTCGAACTCGCGAGACTAATGCGATCGAAGCTCGACACTAATGCGATCGAAGCTCGACCGTATGAGTCCATTCAACAATGAGCATCGCAAGAGAATGCCCCAATTTGCGAACGTGAACGGCATTTGGTTGTGTTCCAAAGCGACGTTCTCCGGGGGCAAGATTTCGCGTAGCTCCACAGACGGATCACGGGTCGAGATCTCGAACCACGTCCCCCCCACGTCCTTCGCTTGATGCACGACCCTCGCATGATCTCCAATATCGACTAAACAAAGGCCCCAAAAAGGGTGTTTGATTTTTTGGCGTAATCGACTTAATTAATGAAGGATTACGAGAGACAAACCCAAGCTAACCACCCCCGCTGCGGTCCACGTCAGCCCCGGCATAAACAAATCACGTGGTCGGTCAAAGGTTACAAAAAACAAAAAAAACAAAAACAACCACCATCATTGGACGAGGGACCCACCACCCCACCGCAAAACCATTGTCATTGGGCGGTGACGCTTGCCTACTAGTCGGTCAGGGTCACGTCAGGCCGTCCACGTGTCTCGACGGGAGCGATCTGGAGGCCCGTCGCCCGGGCCGTCTCCAGACCGCGACAGGTGGCTGCCCAAAAAAAGGAACAGCCAACCCCGGTCCGCTCCCAACGTGTTCGCTATATATGGGGAAAGGCTTGGCTCGCTTTTGGTGAAAGAAGCGAGCAAGCAGATTTGGTTTTCCCTAAGCACTCTAGCAAAAGCGCGAAGAAAAAACCGGATCTTCCCGAGAATGCCGATTTCTAGGATCGCCGTCGGGTCCCCGGCCGAGGTTGGCCAGGTCGATGCTCTCAAGGCGGCTCTAGCCGAGTTCATATCGGTGCTCATTTTCGTCTTCGCTGGCGAAGGCGCGGGCATGGCCTTCAGTAAGTCTCCCGTCCCTTTGACATTGTTGTCCCGATAGACTTACTCATGTTAGCATCTTTGCCGTCGTGCTAGCTATAAATCCAAGACTTTCTCTCTATCAATTTTGATGAAACGAGTTCTAAAAATGCGTGTTAGCTCTAAACACATTTTCCCATCTAATCTTAGTTTAATTATGATCATTTGAGATTACCAAATGTTTGTTGACTATTTTCTAGTTTAGTAAGCAGTAATTCAATAATAGATAAGCATGCCAAAAGAGTGGCCATAAATTTTCGCAAGTATGTCCTCGAGAACCTAACATATGACTAATCTTTGTGCAGACAAGCTGACGGATGACGGGTCGACGACGCCTGCTGGCCTCGTGCAAGCGTCGCTGGCCCACGCCTTTGCCTTGTTCGTGGCCGTTTCGGTGGGCGCAAACATCTCTGGGGGCCACGTGAACCCGGCCGTCACCTTTGGCGCCTTCGTGGGCGGTCACATAACCTTGGCCAGGAGCGTCCTCTACTGGATAGCCCAATGCGTCGGATCGGTGGTCGCTTGCCTGCTCCTCAAGTTCGCCACCGGTGGAATGGTAAGATGATTTGCCAATTGAATGGTCCCAGAACCAATCAAAATATCAAGAAAGTGCAAAACGAAATATCATAAGGTCAAGTTGCCAAAGAAAATAGTAAAGTTCGAGGAAGAATCGAACGATACAAATCGGTCTATATCAGGAAAAGTCAATTGTCAACTTTTCAATATCGTTACTTTAAAAAAAGAAAAGCAAATTAACAATTTTGCATCCATGTAAATTTGTTACAGACGACCTCGGCATTCTCTCTGTCATCCGACGTGACCGTGTGGAATGCACTGGTGTTCGAGATAGTGATGACCTTCGGCCTGGTCTACACCGTGTATGCGACCGCTGTTGACCCGAAGAAGGGCAACATCGGGATCATCGCCCCCATCGCGATCGGCTTCATCGTCGGCGCCAACATCCTAGCCGGCGGGGCCTTCGACGGGGCGTCCATGAACCCAGCCGTCTCCTTCGGCCCCGCCGTCGTGAGCTGGTCGTGGAGCTGCCACTGGGTGTACTGGCTTGGCCCGTTCATCGGGGCGGGCATCGCCGCCGTCGTCTACGAGCTGTTCTTCATCAATCAAACCCACGAGCAGCTCCCCACCACCGAGTTCTAGGGCCGTGAGCGGGTTGATGTGGAAGTTGTGTTTCTGATTTCAAATTGGGTCGGGTCGGTCGTGAGTGTTGTTTCTCTTTATATCTGGCTATTTCTGTCAATTCTCGTCGCAAGTGAATCATTTTTTTTTTTGGCTTTCTCGTGGGAAATTTTTGGATCTTTGATCTTGATCACCAATTTGTCAAATTTCAAGAATAAGAGCAAAGAGCCTGTCTACAAGAAGCTGAATATGAAAAGAAGTAGGTGAGTTTGTAATAAGAAAGGGAGCAATGTCTAACTTGTAAAAATAATAGGGGTGAGCGGTTCCCGGTCCGGTCCGGTTCCGAGGTGGAACCGGGAACCGGACCGAGAGAACCGGTTCCCAATTTTGGGAACCGCGGACCGGACCGATTGTTTTAGGACCGGGAACCGGACCGGACCGTTGGTTCGGTCCGGTTCCGGTCTTGTCCAATGGAACCGGTTACTTAGAGTTTTGGATTTTTTTTTTGTCAAACACTTAAGGTTTGATTCACATTTTACTAATTTTTATCAATAAATATATGTCAATGAAGTTTACTTAGAGTTTAATTCATATTTTACTATTTTTTATCAATGAATTTATGATAATGAAGTTTACTTAGAGTTTAGTTCACATTTTATTAATTTTTTAAAGAAAAAAATAACAAAAATATATATTAAATAGTCGGTCCGGTCCGGTCCGGTCCGGTTCCCCCTTGGAACCGGGAACCGGACCGCCCGAAAACCGGTTCCGTTTTTAGGAACCGGGAACCGGACCAATAGTCCCGAGAACCGGACCAAACTCGTCGGTCCGGTCCGGTCCCGGTTTGGGCGGTCCAAGTTGCTCACCCCTAAAAAATAATATGGAGCTGAATGAATTGTAGCTTAGATCAAATGAGAAGAAAAATAAATCTCAGCCCTCTATTTCTTCGAGTGCAAATTGAGTTACCCAAATCGAGTTTACCCAGAATAATTGTCCAAAAAGTTGTAAATCAATTCTACGGCAACCAAATTAATCTTGAACTTTTTAATTTGTCAATTTAGTCATAAATATTTTGAAAAAATTTGCAAGTTTAGTCCTAATGAGACCTCCGGCTACTTAATGTAAGCAGTTGAACCAGCCAAACTCGGTTTGAATGAGAAAAAATCGAAAAAAAATTTTCATGGTAACTAGAAAAATGTACATATTGTTAGGGGGATTGCTCTTACTGGATATTCGATTGTGGTGTACATATGATGGTACGACGGAGACAGCCAAAAGGCATCAAAACTGATGATAAAAATATCGAGACGTCGAGAGGAAAACGAATTCAAACTTCACATTCGAACGGGAGCTCTGGACTTTGGGCACGTTTCCTTGTGAATCTAATCAATATCTCTTTCACCTTAAATTCCCAACAAAAGAAAAAAGACGGAACATGATAATTGTTTTCAAGTCAACGTTGATCAATAACTAATGGCGAGAAAATGATGGCGAGCCCGCATATTTTCTTTGAGAAATCGAATCGCATATGCGATTTGTCAGATCCAAATGAGTCGAGTTGTCGTCATCTTCTTTAGGGACGAGCATGATTTCAGATTCTACCCTAGAACTTGAGATTTTTACTAATGGGAACTTGTAGATTCTAGGTTCTAAGGTAAGCAGAGTAAGTTCTAAGTTCTAAAAATTGAGGAACCTATTTCGACGGATAGGTTTCGGATTCTAGGTAGGTGAAACCTGAAATCTATCTTCTCATGATCCTGCGGTATTTCATGGAATTAGATTATGAATATATAATATGGAGCCACTAGTATGAGCTTTCATTTTATGATTTGTTAATATTTCATTTTTTTTTTACCCACCCATGGGTTGCTCAGTTGGTTGGGGCGTACTTGGGATTGTGTGGTTAGGCGCACTGGTCCCAGGTTCGATTCCCCAGCTGAGCACTTGTGATTTAAGTGGGGGGCCATGGCGGTGGGTTGCTGTGCTAGTCTCCCCCGAGGAATAGTCGAGGTGCGCGCAAGCTGGCCCGGACACCTCGGTTACCAAAAAATATATATATATTTCATATTTTTCGTGTAACTAAATATAAATTGTAGTTAGTGGATCACAACGGTAAGTGGTGGTTATTAAAGGTAATGATTCACTATAATTGTTTAATTAATAATACAGATGGAACATGAGTAGATTATGGAACTAGCTCTCAAACCTGTGATAGGATAGGTTTCAAATTCCAAAAATAAGGAACCTATTATCAAGGGTGGAATTTATATGGAACAAGGAACTGTTCACCCCTAGTATTGATTCATGTGATGATTTTTCATTTTAGTTATATTTATTTGAACCGTAATTTCAGGAAAACTAGTCTTTTGTATTCTCTTTAATGAATTACAATCTTGTTCAGTATTGTTACGTTCATTTTTATTTTGTTTAACTAAAAATGCAATAAATAAAAAGAACCTATTGTACCCTCGAATATGTGACAGAATAGGTTCCTACTTCCTACGAGTAGGTTTCAGTAGGGGTATCAATGGGTCGGGTCGAGCTTTCATTATACCCGACCCGACTCGAAATATATAGAGTCTCACTCGACCCGACCCGACTCAACCCAAGACCCTGTTAAGCATATACTCCAAGAATGGGGTCGGGTCGGGTCAGTCCGGGTCAGGTTTAGGGTTTGTTCTCTGTACATTGTTCTATGCCTCCTACTCCTCCTCTGTTTCTCTCTCTCTTTGCATTTACATATCCAAAACTGCAAGATTTCCCCCTAAAATAACAATAAACACAGATCAATCCGACACGGCGAGACGGCTAATGACGGCGCTCCAGGCCTTGACGTGGGGGAGGTACCCGGAGGGGAGCATGGACTTGACCACGGAGGAGGCGTAAAGCATCTGGCTGGCCTTTGCGGCGGCCACAAAGAGCAGGCCGAGGGAGTTGGCGTCGAGGCGGCGGAGCTAGCGCTCATTGCGGAGGCGTGTGAGGTTGGACTAGGCGCGCATGAGGCCCTCGAGGGTCTTCTAATAGAACAACTGTGACACCAGGTGGCTGAGGCAGGTGGGGTTGGGGAGGTGGTCGAACTGAGCGCATGTAGCCCAAGCTTCCTTTGTCTTCCTCTGGCGATGGAGGGTCAGGAGCTTGTCGTCTTGACAGTACGGCTTCAAGGTTGAGAGGGCGCCACCGCCGAAAGGGAGGGAGGGTCTCACATGGTGACTGTGCCGCAGGCGCGAGATGGCCACTTGGGTGGCTTGGCAGAGGTGGTGGTGGTGGCGGCGGCAACGAAGGAGGGGGGAGGCGGCCGAGGGAGAGGCGGCCACTGCTCTGGCAAAAAGGATCGACAGGGAGATGGGTCAAGGGCGAAGGGGGGGGCAAAGAGAGAAGAGAGCAAAGGGGGGGAGGGGGGCTAGGATTATATTTGGTACCGGGTCAAAAAAGCTCGGCTCGGCCCAACCCTATCCTAACAGATACCTACATCTAAAATATATACCCATAGAAAATAAGACCTGACCCCAAAATACCCTAAAATTTCGGGTCGGGCTGGGTTGGAACATGCCGGATCGAGTCGGCTCGGGTTTTTTTGACACCCATAGGTTCAGGTTTTAAAAAATGAAGAATCGATGCCTAAGAGTAGGTTTCAAGTTTTATGTGAAATCTGTAACAAACCTGGATCCGCTCACCCCTAATCATCTCTAACTAGCGACTATCATGCATTTGCCACATTCTCCTCTTGCCGTCTTTATGGACATTACTCCACGACCAACGCTTATCGCGACGTAACGACGGCGTGCAAGATACTTATGTTCTTTGGAACGGGCGTGTTGGGCTCTGCATGGTATGTAGGCGGGTAAAGATCCGAACATCCCTTTTTCCCGCCCACCCAATAAGGGACTGTTCGGGTCGGGTCCGATTTCGACCTTTTCCGATTGGATTCGGGCCGAGCGCGAACGCTCCGAGCCGACTCGGAAGGCCCGCCAAAAAGGGAACGACGAAAGCCGAACCGCCGTCGACTGCTTCGATAGCTCGACGGCCAACACACCACACCGCCGCTCGGAGCGTTCCGCCGTCGTCGTCCCCACCCATCAGATCCCCAGAGTCGCCAGCAGCGAGCGCGGCTCCGGCGAAGGTGGCGTCGTCTCGTCTGTGGTTCCTTCGCCCCCCCCCCCGGTGGCCTAGGGCTCTCGATTTTGGACACCGCGCGAAGGTAAATCTCTCTTCGAATCTCTTGCCTTTTCTCGTTCGGTCATGGCTTGGGCTGTTGCTGCGGCGGTCGCTCGCTGCGCGCGTTTTGCTCCTACCGGCTCGTTTCTTGAACGGGCCTGTGCATGGCGATCGCCGGATTTGTCGCCGTCTCTGTTCGATTTCTGCTGTTCTCCGTCGGCCTGGCCTCCTCGGGAACCGCGGTCTATTTTGGACCTAAGTGACCGTGCTCGTGGACGCATGTCCCATGTTCATCGATTCCATGTCGTGTATGAACTCGATTGAGTTAACTCGTTTTCATGGCGCCCGCTCGCGTTAGGACACGATCCGTATGGGGTAAGTAGGTGTTCGGTGGTATTTAGTACAAATTGTGTGGATGGGTCGGTTGTTGACAGCAGAGATCTTATGCCGAATAGGGGTTCGAAGGAGGAAGGGCCTTTTTCCTGAACAAGCTCTCTGTGAGCAGTAAGCTTCTTTTGGAGTGACTAGTGACCGCGTGTTTCGATTATCGTCTTGCTAGATCGATTGTTCTGAATCCGAATCAGCTTTCTAGAGGATAGAGTTCTTTCTAGGGTGCCATTTTGCGTGGATGTATATCTGACCGATTCTTGGCCAAAGGAAGTGTCCAGAAGTCAGATATTGATATTGTGGAGAGGATTCCGCCCAATTGGGTGGTGGAGGAAAAATGGTACTCCCGATCTGACGAATGATGAAGTTCTAACAACTGAGGTTTTACCGCAGGAATTTCGTGCTGGCAATGGAGAAGACAGGATGGAGTCTTAAAGCTTGCAGACAGGATGGAGTCTTAAAGCTTGCAGACTCATGTGAATTTTGATTTTACTGGACATGAGACTGTCTTGGTTCTTGCTAAAAATCCATTAGGCTAAGGTGAGATAAAAGTGTGGTTTGGGATGAGCATTCAGTTGACGACACGGTCGGGCAAAATAAAGCAATAAAATTGTTGTATTTCTAGTCTGGCTGTCCCTATATACATGTGAAAGTACGTGATCGCTAGCAGAAGAATTATCTCACTAATTTGGTAGCGAAGATTCCTCAAATGAGCCGATCATTGAAATAGATCTCTAATTTTTGTGCTCCATAAGATGAAACTGAAGTCAAATGAGATGATCACGGCAAAATCCCAATTGGAAATTGAGGTTTTTGCAAAGAATGATTAGGTGAATTGACGAGTGGTGTCACGAAGTAATGAATTAAGAATATTAATCTCTTAGTGGGTATTATCATCCTGCTTCCCCGGTAATATGTGGATTTCCATGGACAATAAAACTGCTTTTACACAGGAGTGAGTTGATTCAAGAGGAAGTCCAGATCCAAATAGGGGAATATGTATTGTGAAGGAGTCTAACTTGTCCTATGAGACATGCCTAATGTTTCTTCTTATAATTCACGGTGTTGTTATTTGGTAATTTTGGATTAGTGTTGACAGTTGAGTTGTGTCCCTTGGTAAAGTGCCATGTGTCCTTTCAGAAAGCAATAATTGGTTGCAAGACCAGATTCTTCATTCTATACATCAAGGGTGAGATAGTTCTTGGTCCACCACCACTTAAGAATGGCAATGCAAGATTTTAAACACGGTTATTATACAATTATATGAGACCGGCATAATCCATTTCTCGATGAATTATAAGTGGCCTATTCGCCTGAAAATAAATTTCACCTCTTCTGGATTTAAACATGTCCTGGTTCTACATGGGAAAAACTTGAATAGGTTTTAATGATCCTAAAAGACAGGTTTCACTTTTACTCTCTTTGATGATATGAAAGGTCATGATATGGTTTATTATCTGTTTTCTGCATTCTTTTCCCATTTCAGATACCTACTCTCTCTCTTTTTTTTTCCTTTTTGTGGTTAAATGGCTACTGGTGTAGATCATAGAGATACTAAATAGTGTCAAGGTGGGTTACTGAACGTGGCAAATATCTTTCCCTTTATATTTGGCTTTTCTCTTCCCGAATTTCTCTTTTCTTATTTTGTCCCATTGAGTGGTAATTGTTGTCTTCACATAGCCTGTCAGAGACCAGGCTGGGTAAAAGGGGAGATTTTGCCTTAGGATCTTCACAAGTGATGATGTTTTATTGAGTTGATTACATACTTTAAAGTTAGTTTTGGTTTCTTCCCAAGTGACACGCCAGTGAAACGTACAAAATCCACTAATAAATGGTTAGTATTGGTGGGATGCTGGACTTGAGCGGTTTTACACTTACTCTACTTCAGAAACACCAAATAAAGTATGCCTGTTAGCGGATGTGCCTGCTAAATTAAAGGATCTCGAGATATCTTGTTGAGTCAGGTATTTCTTTATTCGTGGCTGGATATTCTACTTTATCCCGCCTTATTTATTTTGCTCTAGCTTCTTTAGTTGGGATTTCCTAGTGGTTTTACCTTTCAGGTATCGCCAGCATTATATGGACCATTGATTTGGTCATAGTGGTAATGATGCTCGAGCTACTAGCATTGTAAAATCAATTAGATGTGATTATTGTGGGCATAATTGACAGAATTTGTTCGTGTTAAAGCATGTCGATATTTTGTTAAGCATTGGCTAAAATACGAAGGTTACCATTCACTTAAGAAACACGAGGAGTTTCAAATCTATGTTACAAGAAATCCATCAATAGGATTACTACCTCATTAGAGATCGATGAGGTTATTTTTCCTGCTTTATAACATAACATTACCTATGGATGAAGGACTCCAGTATGCATGAAATGACACTCATTTCTGTGGACGGACTACTATCTACACAGCTTAGACTAAACCATGCTATATGTGTTAGCGCTTACTCATAGGGATTCTACTTAACTGGAGAAATATTAATTAATGAAATTCTGATCAACCAACAAAGGACCCTCTCTTGACTCCTGGATTTACCAGGAAGAGTAATGATTGCTCATAGGGAGAAGCATCTCAATCTCTTCTTCATCCATTTTCCAGAGTGAGTCAGAGTAGAATTCCCAGACTGGTGAAGCCATTTGAGGACAGGTGTAACTGTAGCTCTCATCACTAAAGCAGTTATAAGGCTGCGTCATATCATTATTCCCCTCTGAAACAGCAATATCTTTCCATCTATCATCCATGGAGTCCCCCTTTTCTCGGTCTTCTTTTTCTTCACTCTCCTTTCTTGTTGGAGCTGATGCATCGGGACCACCTGTATCATAGTAGCTTACTTCTCCAGTCTCTTGGAAGGGTAACGAATCAGCTGGAGGATTGTTTGATGTGGATGAATAGCAATTAGAAGATGATGATGATGGGGAAACGGGATGCTTCATCTCCTGAGCTTTTTTCCTCATATAAGTTCTCCAGTAGTTCTTGATTTCGTTATCTGTGCGTCCCGGTAATTTGCGATCAATTCTGGACCATCTGCATCACGTAAGTGTTGTACGTTAGAAGAAGAATTAGACAAGCAACATTTTGAATTTGTTCAATGCATTAAGAACTGTATAGCAGTATAATATACTGACTGATAAATTGAAGCTAAGAAAAGATAACCAAGTCTTAGGACCTATTTCCCCATTTGGCATGAAGTTCGACCACGAGTTTCTCTTCTTGAGGGGTCATCTTCCCTCGCTTGAGACCTGGGTGGAGGTAGTTAACCCAACGTAACCTGCAACTCTTCCCTGTTCTGTTCAAACCTACATCAAAACCATTCAATCAGTGGTAGCCCCTTCCAAGAACCTCCATCTCCAAGATAAGCCTACCTATTATCTTCTCCCGCCACCTTCAAACCTGAAACCTTGGCTATAAAATCCCAACGCCGATCTCCAAATAAGCCCACAAAGCAGACCAGCATGAAGTCTTCCTGTTCTGTCCATGGACCCTTTCGGATTTCTTCTTGCGCCATCTTCTCTTGTATCTCGTCTCTTTCCCTTATGTCTGATAAGGGAACCTGCTCCAGGTATTCTTCTATATGCAGATGTCTTGGTATCCTCTAGCTATATATATATAAGCAAGTTCCAGTGTTGAATCTCTATGTGATGGCAATATTTCCATCTTTACCGTACACTTGGTGCAAGCACTTTATTTTCTGATAGGCACCTTATGCATGTGACGTCAGCATTATGCTTGTATAACCAGGGCTAACGATTGATACGTAGATGTAGCTTTCATAGTGGAATCCCCAGGTTCAGTGAGGATTTATTTTTGCATTTCTAGCTGATAATACAGGTAGCTACTTTTTTTAGTCTGATTAAAGTTGTTTGAGCCAAAGATGCCGTTGAGATGAATATTGGCATTTGTTTGAGCCAAAGATGCCTTTGAGATGAATATTGGCATTTTATAAGCAGCCACTGAGAAGATGTGATGTTCTGTAATGAAGCCATCTTTCTAAATCTGCGGTTCTTGAGTGAAAGTTTAGACAGAGGACATGTTACAATTCAGATGAACAGACTCTGAATTAAAACGAGTGTTTATCATGACCTGAGAACTAGGGGCCAATATTCTAAATGAAAGGGACTGGGTCTTCTTTGCCTTCCACACAAAAGGCCTAATTTCAAAAAAAAACCTCAAACTTTAAACTTTGTCCCAATTATATCCTGAATTTTTTTTTATCTCAAGAAAAATCCCAAACTTTTATCCGAGTCCCAAATCTACCCTATCGTTATAACTCCGTCCAATTAATGTCAGAAAAAAAAAAAAAAACTCGCCTGGGATTGGCCGCCCTTGCCTGGGCCTTCCCGAGGGCCAGCGACCCTCGCCGGCCCTGGGCGAGTCGCAACCGAGGGCCTGCAGCCTCCGAGTTGGGGTGAGGGTCGCGCCCTCCCCAAGATCGGGGGCTGCAGGCCCTCGCCGGTGACTCGCCCGGGGTCGATGAGGGTCACCGGCCTTCGAAAAGGCCCAGGCGAGGGCCGCCAACCCCAGGCGAGGGCAGCTCCCGATTTGGGGGAGGGTGCGACCCTCACCCCAGATCGGGGACTGCAAGCCCTCGCCCGGGGCCGGCGAAGGTCGCCGGCCTTCAGGAAGGCCTAGGCGAGGGCCGCCGCTCCTTCTCGGCGGCCACCGGCCAAGGCTTGGCCACGCCACAGCTGCTAGTTTTGGTTTTTTTTTTTCTGACGTTAATTGGCCGGAATTATAACGGTAAGGTAGATTTGGGACTCGGATAAAAGTTTGAGGTTTTTCTGGAAATAAAAAAAAGTTCAAGGTATAATTGGGACAAAGTGTAAAATTTAGGATTTTTTTTAGAATTAGGCCCCACACAAAATGGGAAAATGATTCTTTTCCCTTGACTTCTGTGCAGGCCACTGATTAGCAGCCAAGTGAAGTAAATGATGAATGACAAAGGTAGAAGACGACAAATTTTGCAAAGCAAGGTTTCACTGCTTACGTGTTTCTTAGGTGACTGTTCATGTAAGAAGAATACATCATTTTTTGGACTCTATCATCCGCATACGATAAGTGAACTTCCTACTTGAGAGATCCACGGACCCAGAAATTTTTTATGCCTTTTGCTGCTTTCTAGAGAGACATTTAGGGTGTATTTGTTTTGGTGAAATTATTTTTTGAAAAAGTATTTTCCGCACTTTTATCCGTTTGGTTGTCCGAAAATAATTTGGTTAAACCAAAAACACTTTTCGGTCAAGAAAACCATTCAAGTATAAATTTAAGAAAGTAAATTCCCTACTTTAAAAAGGTGAAAACACTTTTCGAAATTAATTATCTTAAATTTGTTAATATTTTTATTTTCTTTTTTCTTTTATTTTCGTTTTCTTTTACCTTCTTCCTCCCTCCGCTTGGTGACAGCTGGCAATTGGCCACAAGGGCAGGCCGACGACAACCAGCCTCAGGCGAGGCCGAGAGTCTCGCCGGCCTCAGCGTGGCAAGGTCGAGCCTCATCGAGATCTGGCGAGCTCGAGCACCCTAGCATCGCACGAGGCTTGACTTCGTCACCTCGACCTCGCCTCCTCCACCTCACCTCGACCTCGCCCAAGGCCGGCGAGCTCGAGGCTCAGCAGATCCAAGCAAGCTAGGGCTCAGTTGAGGCTGGCGAGCTCGGGCTCGCAGCTCGCCCTAGGTCAGCAAGCTCGAGCTTGCCTGGGGTCGTTGCTGGCCAGTCGCGGCGAAGGAAGGAGGAGAAAGAAAAGAAAAATTAAAAATTTTAATTTTAATATAAAATAATCAAAATACAAATAATTAAAAATTCAATTTTTTTTGTTTGAGATAAAGTTATGAGATTAAAATCATTTTTCAATAAAATCCAAATGTCAAAAAACGATTTTGATTACATATTACCAAAACGAAAGAAAACTAACTATTTTCTTGAAAAATACTTTTCAGAAAATTATTTTTCTTTATTATTGAGTTTTCTGCGAAACAAACGCACTTTTAATATGAAATAATTAAAGCTGCACAGAGCTAGTAAAATATGCTATTTGAAAGGCTAAATTATTTAGAGTTTAATTGCTACTTTGCTACCGAGGCAAATCAGTCAGTCAAAGATGATTTAAAGCCCTGAAAGCTGCAATTAATTTATTTTAGTTGCAAGGTAATCTAGTTGCGGTGTATCTCCTAGAAGATTCACTGAAAAGGTGGATCTGATTTCACTAGTGGGACTCATTTGCGTTGTACTACTATCAGTAGTGGTATTAATTAAAAGTCCCTTTTAGTATGTAAAATTTGCTCAAAAAATGCCTCCATAATCTCCACCTCCACTTAGAAAAATAAAAAAGCAAATAGTGATGTACTTCCATTTATGTTAACTTGCAACAGAAAAGATAACTATATGCTTATTGTGGATAGTTGGCTTTTTTGTATGTCCTTTCTTCAATCTTGATCGTTGCATTACATTTGGATTTCAAGACCAATCTGATTTATCGTACAGAAACATATGAGATAAACTTTATCTAATGTCAGCATCTTCTTGAGGCAAGAGGTGCTCATGGACTTTTCTTACTTAAATAAAACATTGAATTAAATAAATATTTCTAGTTTATGCTGTCTGAAGTTTTAGAAAGGTTATGATTTCAAGCTTTAGTTGAACTTTAAAGTCGCTATGGACTTGGTAGACTGAAGGTATGCATGTGCTGTAAATTCAATTGTAGTTGTAGATGTTTAGAGTATAATTTACAAAATAACGTTTCTAATCTACTTTGAGTAAAGTATGTTTCTCTTTTTAACGGTCAGGTGGTGTCAAGGCCAGCTTTCATGCACCTCGATCGGTCCATTTCCCCGGGTGATCTTATGGGTGCACTCCTCCACATCAGCTTGGTACATTAAAATTTTACTGTTAAAGTGCTCTCAACTTGAAGCTAAAATCAAAAGGAAACGAGCAAACTCCCTCTCTATCTAAGTCAATGCCTCTTTGGTGAGGGAAGTATTTTTTTTAACTCAATGATGGGATAGACATGCTTATAAAGCCTGAAAATTCGATTTAATAAGACTTTTGCCTTTCGTGATTAGGGATAGTCTTACTTCAACAGACATATGTTGTGCTCTCTCAATATCCATAAAGTACTTTCAACTTATGCAGTAATGAAATATAGCTCCGGAAGAGTAGAAAGAACTTAAGTGAAACTTGCTTTGCTTATATTACAAATTTTGTTGGTGTCCTGTTGTTGAGGTTGATGTCTTCTATTATGTTATCCAAGAGATTATGAGGCGGTTCCGAAAGGCCCCTTGACGACTGGATAGCACGGGGGTCCCGCTCCCCGATGAGCTGGCGAAGGTCCGGAGGGGCCACCCCGGCAGGGGTCGCAGGGGCAGCACCTCCGGGCCGCCAGAGGTGTTTTATGTTTAGTCATAAAAGGATTTATATGAGAAAGCTAAATATTTTAAGCTATGTGGGCAATTTTGTAATTTGTGCCATGTAAGGCTTCGCTATGTATATTTAGGGCGAAACAGGTCTCTAGAATAGAGGCAGGGGGTGAGAAAAAGTGGTTGTACACTTTTTTACGTTATTAGTAAAATAAATCTCTTCTCCCCGTAGATGTAGGTAGGCAGAACATCTCCCCTGCTGAATCTCGTAAATTTTTGTGTTATGTGAATTTCTATTACTTTTTTACATCGTTGATAGGATCCAATTCAAATATTCGACTCTTATTCAATATTCCTAGACAAGATGAATACAAATGATGATCAGTGTTTAATTAACAAGCACAACCTTCATATCAGACTTACGTTGTCATATGCTTTATATGTACTTCTAGCCATCATGTTGCGTTATGTCTTTTTCGTTTTTTTTTTGGGTCTTGAACATTATGCTATATATAAGTATAGTGGGCTCTACGGATGCATTTCTTAGTTTAATGTGCTGGTGATTGCACGCTCCCCAATTCTCTTCGTATCTTTGTATTTTCCGACCAGAGAGCGATAATACCCTTTGAAAATTTTATATCTCGGTGATCCCGAGATCGAGACGATGACCGAGATGAAACCCTTGAAGGTGTTTGCTTAGGACCCGCGTTATGTCGTATGCTCGGTTGTTGGGAAAAATTACCAAGTTTTTTTCCGGTCAATGGGATGGCCATGTAAGCAAGATTATTCAATTTCAAAACGCAACCAGAAGTCCACCATGGCGTGCCCATCCCTAATCACCTACTCCTCAGTCGTCAGCTCTTAATCCGCACAGCACACAGCTTCCCTTCGCGTTGCTTTTTTGGCGCCACGAAATTTGGTTAATTAGAGCTCGTTTGGTAACGTGCCAAACAGTGAAAATTTCTATTCTTTTGTTCCCAAAAATAGTTTGGGAACAGAAATGCGTTTGGTAAATTTTTTATACCCGGGCATATTTTTACAAAAATTTGTGCCTAAAAACAGTTTTTGAAGAGAAACATGAAGTAAAAAAGAGTTACTTTTTGTTTCTCGGCACAATTTTGAGAATCATTTTTTTTCTTCTTTATTGTTGTTCTTCTTGGGTTGTGGTCGGACGCCGGTCGCAGCCGGCCACAACCCAGGGCCGGCGAGGGCGTCACAGCCCTTGCCGACCGCTGGCGGAGGCGAGGGTCACCTTTGCTGGCGAGGGCGAGGGCTGCACCCTCGCCGCCTGAGCGAGGCGACTCGCCGTCGGTCATGGCGAGGTCGGCCTCGCCCAAATCGGGCGAGGCCGAGCCCGGTGGCGAGGCATGTGACCAAGGCGGCGGCGAGGGCCACGACGCCTTAGCCTGTGGCCGATCGCCAGCGACCGGCCATGGCCAAGGAAGAGAATCAGTAAAAAGAAAAAGAAAAAAAATTAAACAATTTAAAATATTATTAATGCAAAGAAATTTTGTGTAGTTACCAAACGCATTTCTGTTTTTTTTCTATTCTAAGAATAGAAATTTTGGATAATTTACCAAAGCCTTCAAATGCTCGGAAATAGTTTCAATGCACAGAATAAAAAAAATCATTTCTATTCAAAAATAGTTCTTGGGCTGAGAATGGTTATCATGCGCACTCTTAAACATGGATTAGCGACCACTAAACATGAACATGTCATGTGGCTGAGCCTCGTTAATCATCAAAACCCTTGTTTGTCTTTCCCTTTGTATAGGAGTAGCTAGCCACTCTTTCTCTGTAGAGTCCTAGCATAATTTTGGCGTCATAATTGATTTCTTATTGCTTTGGAGTTTCGCTTTATATGGGGGCGTGATGAGGAAAGAGTGGGGGTGTCGTTCACTCGATCCCCTCTTTGAATGATTGGATCTGAATTCGGTTCTCTAAGTATTATATAGTCAGTGGCATCGGCCGGTGATGTGGGTCATGGAAATGTGATAGTGAAGACAGTGACGTTCACGGAGATGCATTTCCTTTTAGCTCAATCTCATAGTCACTCGAAAAAGTCGATTAGCATCGAACGGGTCTAATCCACGTGGAGAAATGCTTCGAAACAAAACTTCCAGCTGGTACTCTCCCGGGTTTTCCGGCAGAACATACTTCGGTTCAAAGTAATTATGATGCTCGTACCCGAGATCCATGGCCAAAAAGGAAGGAAAGAAAAAAAAGAATGGAAAAATATTCTCGATATTGTATAAGATGTTATTAACGTGCATGCATGCAGATTGCAGAGGAATGAGCAGATCTTGCCTTAATTAGATTATCACAAAGAGGAATAAGGACAGTAAAAGTACCATAACTTTCATATGGCGCTCACTTAAATGTCATAATCTTTTTTTCTCACACTTAAGTGCTACATCGGAGTAAAATAGATCATTTGTGTGCTGCTTTCGACAAATTGCCCTATGTGGCTTTTTTAATTAATTTTCCATTCGACATGGATTTTTAAATTTTTAAATTATTTTTTGATTTTCATTTTTAGTTTTAGTTTTAGTTTTTCTTTTTAAATTTTTTTCCAGGGCCGACGAGAGTCACCTTGCCCTCCGCCGCGAAGGTCTGGCCAGGGCGCCTTGTTCGTGGCCACCCAAATCCGATGACAACCTCACCCACTATCGGCGAGGCCACAATAGCCTTGCCTGGGCCTTTGCGGTAGAGGGCAAGGTGGCCATCACCCATTGGGCGAGGGCTTCGCAGGAGGTGAGGGTTACTGGCGACCCTTGCCAGCATTAAAAAAAAACTAAAAAACGAAAAGAAAATTTCAAGTTTAAAAAAAATTAATTAAAAAATTCAAAAAAATAAAAAGCATAAATATATATTAAAAATTTATCAACGTCAGCGTCGGTACAATCATGTTGGACGATCAGCATCCACGTTGAATTTTCTTGCAAGACAAATCGCCAATGACACTTAAGTGATCGTTTTTTCAAATTTATGACATTAAAAAAAGCGAAAAAAAAGTTATAACACTTAATTGAGTACAATATAAAAGTTATGATATTCGTAGTATTCTTATCACTCACGAGGATGTGATGATCTTGCATGTTGCTCCAGAGAGGTACAGAAGCTCCCTAGAACATGTGGATGGATATCAAAGAAGGCAAGATTATTAATTAAAGAAGAAAGAGCACGTGCATTGGATCCCAATTGAGCCAAAAATGCACATACCCAACAGTGCTACTGTTTAGAAAAGATAGTGCAGTGTGCTGCTAAGTTAAAAAACCTAAGCCTCGCCCTACAGAATTGGAGCTGTGCACTTGGCCTAATTCCCTTTTGAGATCCCACCACTAATTGCACAAGGACATCCATTTTCATTTAAGCTGCAAATTAAACTTCTAGCTTTGCAATAAGACCGCCGTCGAGAGAGACGGGTCAATTTTTTTCAAGGGAAAGTTACGTCGGGTGCTCTCGTCTTTAGCTTCAAAACAGACAATTCTAAAGTTCGTCAAGTGGGGCAAGAATTTCTACACAGGTCGTTGCAAGAAAGGCTTTACATCAACAGAAAAAACGCGTCGTGCCGAGTCTATTTCAATACCATCCTCCTCTAACTCACGAGACTAATGCGATCGAAGCTCAACCGCATGAGTCCATTCAACAATGAGTATCGCAAGAAAATGCTCCAATTTGCGAACGTGAACAGCATTTAATTGTGTTCCAAAACGACCTTTTCCGGGGGCAAGATTTCACATGGCTCCACACACGGATCAAGGGTCGAGATCTCGAACCACGCCCCGCCACGTCCTTCGCTTGATGCACGACCCTCGCATGATCTCCAATATCGACTAAACAAAGGCCCCAAAAAGGTGTTCGATTTTTTGGCGTAATCGACTTAATTAATGAAGGATTACGAGAGACCAACGCAAGCTAACCATCCCCGCTGCAGTCCACGTCAGCCCCGGCATAAACAAATCACGTGGTCCGTCAACGGTTACAAAAAAAACAAAAACAAGCATAATCATTGGACGAGGGACCCACCACACCACCGCATAACCATTGTCATTGGGCGGTGACGCTTGCCTACTAGTCGGTCAGCGTCACATCAGGCCGTCCACGTGTACGGGAGCGATCTCGAGGCCCGTCGCTCGGGCCGTCTCCAGACCGCGACAGGTGGCTGCCCAAAAAAGGGAAAAGCCACCCGGTCCGGTTCCAACGTGTTTGAAAATCGGTTTTGACCGGATGGAGACCGGCTATTCCGGTTTCAATAGGCAGTGTTTTTGGTTCGCTATATATGGGGAAAGGCTTGGCTCGCTTTTGGTGCAAGAAGCGAGCGAGCGAGCAGATTTGGTTTTCCCTAAGCACTCTAGCAAAAGCGCAAAGAAAAAACCGGATCTTCCCGAGAATGCCGACTTGTAGGATCGCCGTCGGGTCCTTGGCCGAGGTTGGCCAGGTCAATGCTCTCAACGCAGCTCTGGCCGAGTTCATATCGACGCTCATTTTCGTCTTCGCCGGCGAAGGCTCAAGCATGGCCTTCAGTAAGTCTCCCGTCCCTTTAACATTGTTGTCCCGATAGACTTACTCATGTTAGCATCTTTGCCGTCGTGCTAGCTATAATCCAAGACTTTCTCTCGATCAATTTTGATGAAACGAGTTCTAAAAATGCGCGTTAGCTCTAAACACATTTTCCAATCTAATCTTAGTTTAATTATGATCATTTGAGACTACTAAATATTGGTTGACTATTTTTCTAGCATAGTAAGGAGACATTCAATAATAGATAAGCATGCCAAAAGAGTGGCCATGCACTTTCACAAGTATGTCCTCGAGAACCTAACGTATGACTGATCTTTGTGCAGACAAGCTGACGGATGACGGGTCAACGACGCCCGCCGGCCTCGTGCAAGAGTCGCTGGCCCATGCCTTTGCGCTGTTCGTGGCTGTTTCGGTGGGCACAAACATCTCCGGCGGCCACGTGAACCCGGCCGTCACCTTCGGCGCCCTCGTGGGCGGTCACATAACCTTGGTCAGGAGCATCCTCTACTGGATAGCCCAATGCGCTGGATCGGTGGTCGCTTGCCTGCTCCTCAAGTTTGCCACCAACGGAATGGTAAGATGATTTGCCAATTGAACGGTCCTAGAACCAATCAAAATATCGAGAAAGTGCAAAACGAAATATCATAAGGTCAAGTTGCCAAGAAAAATAGTAATGTTCGCGGAAGAATCGAACGATACAAATCGGTATATATCAGGAAAAGTCAACTATCAACTTTTCAATATCGTTGCTTTAAAAAAAGAAAAGCAAATTAACAAATTTTGCATACATGTAAATTTGTTACAGACAACCACGGCATTCTCTCTGTCGTCCGACGAGACCATGTGGAATGCGTTGGTGTTCGAGATAGTGATGACCTTTGGCCTAGTCTACACCGTGTACGCGACCGCCATTGACCGGAATAGGGGCAACATCAAGAACATCTCCCCCATCGCGATCGGTTTCATCGTCGGCGCCAACACCCTTGCCGGCGGGGCCTTCGATGGGGCGTCCATGAACCCGGCCGTCTCCTTCGGCCCTGCCGTCGTGAGCTGGTCGTGGAGCAACCACTGGGTGTACTGGCTCGGCCCGTTCATCGGGGCGGGCATCTCCGCCGTCGTCTACGAGCTATTCTTCATCAACCAAGCCCACGAGTAGCTCCCCACCACCTAGTTCTAGGGCTGTGAGCCGGTCCATGTGGAAGTTGTGTTTCTGGTTTCAAATTGGGTCGGGTCAGTCGTGACTGTTGTTTCTCCTTGTATCTGGCTGTTTCGGTCAATTCTCGTCGCAAGTGAATCGTTTTTTTTTTTGCTTTCTCGTGGGAAATTTTTGGATCTTTGATCTTGATCACCAATTTGTCAAATTTCAAGAATAAGAGCAAAGAGCCTGTCTACAAGAAACTGAATATGAAAAGAAGTAGGTGAGTTTGTAATAAGAAAGGGAGCAATGTCTAACTTTTTAAAATAATATGGAGCTGAATGAATTGTAGCTTAGATCAAATTGGAAGAAAAATAAATCTCAGCCCTCTATTTCTTCGCGTGCAAATTGAGGTACCCAAATCGAGTTTATCCAGAATAATTATCCAAAAAGTTGTAAATCAATTCTACGGCATCCAAATTAATCTTGAACTTTTTAATTTGCTAATTTTGCCATAAACATTTTGAAAAAATTTACAAGTTTAGTCCTAATGAGACCTCCGGCTACCTAATGTAGGCAGTTGAACCAGCCAAACTCGGTTTGAACGAGAAAAAATCGAAAAAAAAATTTCACTCTAACTAGAAAAATTTACATATTTTTAGGGGATTGCTCTTACTGGATATTCGATAGTGATGTACATATGATGGTATGACGGAGATCGCCGAAGCGCATCAAAATTGACGATAAAAATATTGAGACGTCGAGAGGGAAACGAATTCAAACTTCACATTCGAACGGGAGCTCCGGATTTTGGGCACATTTCCTTGTGAATCTAATCAATGTCTCTTTCACCTTAAATTCCCAACAAAAGAAAAAAAGACGGAACATGATAATTGTTTTCTAGTCAACGTTGAGCAATAACTAATGGCGAGAAAATGACGCCGAGCCCGCATATTTTCTTTGAGAAATTGAATCGCATATGCAATTTGTCATATCCAAATGAGTCGAGTCGTCATCATCTTCGTTAGGGGTGAGTATGATTTCAGATTTTATCCTAAAACTTGAGATTCTTACTAATGAAAACATGTAGGTTCTAGGTTTTAAGATATGCAGAGTAAATTCTAGATTCTAAAAATTAGGAAATCTATTTCGACGGATAAGTTCCGAATTCTAGATAGATGGAACCTAGAATCTGTCTTCTCGTAATCCTGCGGTGTTACGTGGAATTAGATGATAAGTATATAATCTAGAGTAACTAATCTGAGCTTTCATTTTATGATTTGTTAATGTTTCATATTCTTCGTGCATCTAAATATAAATTGTGGGTAATGGATCACAGCGGTAAGTGGTGATTATTAAAGGTAATGATTCACTATAATTGTTTAATTAATAATACAGATGAAACCCGAGTAGATTATGGAACTGACTCTCGAACCTGTAATAGAATAGGTTTCAAGTTCTAAAAATGAGGAATCCATTATCAAGGGTGGAATTTATATGGAACAAGGAGCTGCTCACTCCTAATATTGATTCATGCGATGACTTTTCATTTTAGTTATATTTATTTGAACTGTAATTCTAGGAAAACTAGTCTTTTGTATTCTCTTTAATGAATTATAATTTTGTTCAGTATTGTTATATTCATTTTTGTTTTGTTTAACTAAAAATGCAATAAATAAAAAGAACCTATTGGACCCTCGAACCTGTGACAGAGTATGTTCCTACTTCCGACAAGTAGGTTTCGGGTTTCAAAAAATGAGGAATCGATGCTCGAAGGTAGGTTTCAAGTTCTATGTGAAATTTATGAGGAACCTAGATCCGCTCACCCCTAATCATATCCAACTAGCGACCGTCACGCATTCGCCACAATCTCCTCTTGCCATCTTTATGGACATCACTCCACGACGAACGCTTATCGCGACGTAACGACGGCGTGCAAGATACTTATGTTCTTTGGAACGGGCGTGTTGGGCTCTGCATGGTACGTTGGCGCCGGTAGATCCGAATATCCCTTTTCCCGCCGCCCACCCAATAAGGGACTGTTCGGGTCGGGTCGGGTTCGATATCGACCGTTTGCGATTGGATTCGGGCCGAGCGCGAACGCTCCGAACGGATCTCGGAATGCCCGCCAAAAGGGGAACGACGAAAGCCGAACCGCCGTCGACTGCTTCGATAGCTAGATGGCCAAAACACCACACCGCCGCTCGGAGCGTTCCGCCGCCGTCGTCCCCACCCTTCCGATCCCCAGAGTCGCCAGCGGCGAGCGCGGCTCCGGCGAAGGTGGCGTCGTCTCGTCTGTGGTTCCCTCGGGGTCCCCCCCCCCCCCCCCCCCCCCGGGGGGCCTAGGGCTCTCGATTTTGGACACCGCGCGAAGGTAAATCTCTCTTCGAATCTCTTGCCTTTTCTCGTTCGGTCATGGCTCAGGCTGTTGCTACGGCGGTCGCTCGCTGCGCGCGTTTTGCTCCTACCGGCTCGTTTCTTGAACGGGCGTGTGCATGGCGATCGCCGGATTTGTCGCCGTCTCAGTTCGATTTCTGCTGTTCTCCGTCGGCCCTGGCCTCCTCGGGAACCGCGGTCTATTTTGGACCTAAGTGACCGTGCTCGTGGATGCATGTCCCATGTTCATTGATTCCATGTCGTGTATGAACTCGATTGAGTTAACTCGTTTTCATGGCGCGCGCTCGCGTTAGGACACGATCCGTATGGGGTAAGTAGGTGTTCGGTGGTATTTAGTACAAATTGTGTGGAGGGGTCGGTTGTTGACAGCAGATATCTTATGCCGAATAGGGGTCGAAGGAGGAAGGGCCTTTTTCCTGAATAAGCTCTCTGTGAGCAGTAAGCTTCTTTTGGAGTGACTAGTGACCGCGTTTTTTGATTATCGTCTTGCTAGCTCGATTGTTCTGAATCCGAATCAGCTTTCTAGAGGATAGAGTTCTTTCTAGGGTGCCATTTTGCGTGGATGTATATCTGACCGATTCTTGGCCAAAGGAAGTGTCCAGAAGTCAGATATTGATATTGTGGAGAGGATTCCGCCCAATTGGGTGGTGGAGGAAAAATGGCACTCCCGATCTGACGAATGATGAAGTTCCAACAACTGAGGTTTTGGCGCAGGAATTTCATGCTGGCAATGGAGAAGACAGGATGGAGTCTTAAAGCTTGCAGACTCATGTTGTACTGTGAATTTTGATTTTACTGGGCATGAGACTGTCTTGGTTCTTGCTAAAAATCCATTAGGCTAAGGTGAGATAAAAGTGTGGTTTGGGATGAGCATTCAGTTGACGACACAGTCGGGCAAATAAAGCAATAACATTGTTGTATTTCTAGTCTGGCTGTCCCTATATACATGTGAAAATACGTGATCGCTAGCAGAAGATTTATCTCACTAATTTGGTAGCGAAGATTCCTCAAATGAGCAGATCCTTGAAATAGATCTCTAATTTTTGTGCTCCATAAGATGAAACTGAAGTCAAATGAGATGATCACGGCGAAATTCCAATCGGAAATTGAGGTTTTTGCAAAGAATGATTAGGTGAATTGACGAGTGGTGTCACAAAGTAATGAATTAAGAATATTAATCTCTTAGTGGGTATTATCATCCTGCTTCCCTGGTAATATGTGGATTTCCATGGACAATAAAACTGCTTTTACACAGGAGTGAGTTGATTTAAGAGGAAGTCCAGATCCAAATAGGGGAATATGTATTGTGAAGGAGTCTAACTTGTCCTATGAGACATGCCTAATGTTTCTTCTTATAATTCACGTTGTTGTTATTAGGTAATTTTGGATTAGTTTCGACAGCTGAGTTGTGTCCCTTGGTAAAGTGCCATGTGTCCTTTCAGAAAGCAATAATTGGTTGCAAGACCAGATTCTTCATTCTATACATCAAGGGTGAGATAGTTCTTGGTCCACCACCACTTAAGAATGGCAATGCAAGATTTTAAACACGGTTAGCGTTTTACCATTATATGAGACCAGCATAATCCATTTCTCGATGAATTATAAGTGGCCTATTCGCCTGAAAATAAATTTCACCTCTTCTGGATTTAAACATGTCTTGGTTCTACATGGGAAAAACTTGAATAGGTTTTAATGATCCTACAAGACAGGTTTCACTTTTACTCTCTTTGATGATATGAAAGGTCATGATATGGTTTATTGTCTGTTTTCTGCATTCTTTTCCCATTTCAGATACCTACTCTCTCTTTTTTTTTTTCCTTTTTGTGGTTAAATGGCTACTGGTGTAAATCATAGAGATACTAAATAGTGTCAAGGTGGGTTACTGAATGTGGCAAATATCTTTCCCTTTATATTTGGCTTTTCTCTTCCCGAATCTCTCTTTTCTTATTTTGTCCCATTGAGTGGTAATTGTTGTCTTCACATAGCCTGTCATAGACCAGGCTGGGTAAAAAGGGAGATTTTTCCTTAGGATCTTCACAAGTGATGATGTTTTATTGAGTTGATTACATACTTTAACGTTAGTTTTGGTTTCTTTCGAAGTGACATGCCAGCGAAACGTACAAAATCCACTAATAAATGGTTACTATTGGTGGGATGCTGGATTTGAGTGGTTTTACACTTACTCTACTTCAGAAACACCAAATAAAGTATGCCTGTTAGCGGATGTGCCTGCTAAATTAAAGGATCTTGAGATATCTTGTTGAGTCAGGTATTTCTTTATTCGTGGCTGGATATTCTACTTATCCCGCCTTATTTACTTTGCTCTAGCTTCTTTAGTTGGGATTTCCTAGTGGTTTTACCTGTCAGCTATCGCCAGCATTATATGGACCATTGATTTGGTCATAGTGGTAATGATGCTCGAGCTACTAGCATTGGAAAATCAATTAGATGTGATTATTGTGGGCATAATTGTCAGAATTTGTTCGTGTTAAAGCATGTCGATATTTTGTTAAGCATTGGCTAAAATACGAAGGTTACCATTCACTTAAGAAACACGAGGAGTTTCAAATCTATATTACAAGAAATCCATCAATAGGATTACTACCTCATTAGAGATCGATGAGGTTATTTTTCCTGCTTTATAACATAACATTACCTATGGATGAAGGACTCCAGTATGCATGAAATGACACTCATTTCTGTGGACCGACTACTATCTACACAGCTTAGACTAAACCATGCTATATGGGTTAGCGCTTACTCATAGGGATACTACTTAACTGGAGAAATATTAATTAATGAAATTCTGATCAACCAACAAAGGACCCTCTCTTGACTCCTGTATTTACCAGGAAGAGTAATGATTGCTCACAGGGAGAAGCATCTCAATCTCTTCTTCATCCATTTTCCAGAGTGAGTCAGAGTAGAATTCCCAGACTGGTGAAGCCATTTGAGGACAGGTGTAACTGTAGCTCTCATCACTAAAGCAGTTATAAGGCTGCGTTATATCATTATTCCCCTCTGAAACAGCAATATCTTTCCATATATCATCCATGGAGTCCCCCTTTTCTCGGTCTTCTTTTTCTTCACTCTCCTTTCTTGTTGGAGCTGATGCATCAGGACCACCTGTATCATAGTAGCTTACTTCTCCAGTCTCTTGGAAGGGTAACGAATCAGCTGGAGGATTGTTTGATGTGGATGAATAGCAATTAGAAGATGATGATGATGGGGAAACGGGATGCTTCCTCTCCTGAGCTTTTTTCCTCATATAAGTTCTCCAGTAGTTCTTGATTTCGTTATCTGTGCGTCCCGGTAATTTGCGAGCAATTCTGGACCATCTGCATCACATAAGTGTTGTACGTTAGAAGAAGAATTAGACAAGCAACATTTTGAATTTGTTCAATGCATTAAGAACTGTAGAGCGGTATAATATACTGACTGATAAATTGAAACTAAGAAACGATAACCAAGTCTTAGGACCTATTTCCCCATTTGGCATGAAGTTCGACCACGAGTTTCTCTTCTTGAGGGGTCATCTTCCCTCGCTTGAGACCTGGGTGGAGGTAGTTAACCCAACGTAACCTGCAACTCTTCCCTGTTCTGTTCAAACCTACATCAAAACCATTCAATCAGTGGTAGCCCCTTCCAAGAACCTCCATCTCCAAGATAAGCCTACCTATTATCTTCTCCCGCCACCTTCAAACCTGAAACCTTGGCTATAAAATCCCAACGCCGATCTCCAAACAAGCCCACGAAGCAGACCAGCTTGAAGTCTTCCTGTTCTGTCCATGGACCCTTTCGGATTTCTTCTTGCGCCATCTTCTCTTGTATCTCGTCTCTGTCACTTATGTCTGATAAGGGAACCTGCTCCAGGTATTCTTCTATATGCAGATGTCTTGGTATCCTCTAGCTATATATATAAGCAAGTTCCAGTGTCGAATCTCTATGTGATGGCAATATTTCCATCTTTACCGTACACTTGGTGCAAGCACTTTATTTTCTGATAGGCACCTTATGCATGTGACGTCAGCATTATGCTTGTATAACCAGGGCTAACGATTGATACGTAGATGTAGCTTTCATAGTGGAATCCCCAGGTTCAGTGAGGATTTATTTTTGCATTTCTAGCTGACAATACAGGTAGCTACTTTTTTTAGTCTGATTAAAGTTGTTTGTGCCAAAGATGCCGTTGAGATGAATATTGGCATTTGTTTGAGCCAAAGATGCCTTTGAGATGAATATTGGCATTTTATAAGCACCCACTGAGAAGATTTGATGTTCTGTAATGAAGCCATCTTTCTAAATCTGCGGTTCTTGAGTGAAAGTTTAGACAGAGGACATGTTACAATTCAGATGAACAGACTCTGAATTAAAACGAGTGTTTATCATGACCTGAGAACTAGCGGCCAATATTCTAAATGAAAGGGACTGGGTCTTCTTTGCCTTCCACACAAAATGGGAAAATGATTCTTTGCCCTTGACTTCTGTGCAGGCCACTAATTAGCAGCCAAGTGAAGTAAATGATGAATGACAAAGGTGGAAGACGACAAATTTTGCAAAGCAAGGTTTCACTGCTTACGTGTTTCTTAGGTGACTGTTCATGTAAGAAGAATGCATCATTTTTTGGACTCTATCATCCTCACACGATAAGTGAACTTCCTACTTGAGAGATCCACGGACCCAGAAATTCTTTATGCCTTTTGCTGCTTTCTAGAGACACTTAGGGTGTCTTTGTTTTGGTGAAATTATTTTTTGGGAAAATATTTTCCACACTTTTACCCGTTTGGTTGTCCGAAAATAATTTGGTTAACCAAAAACACATTTCGGTCAAGAAAACCATTCAAGTATAAATTTAAGAAAGTGAATTCCCTACTTTAAGAAGGTGAAAACACTTTTCAGAATTAATTATCTTAAATTTGTTAATATTTTTATTTTCGTTTTTTCTTTTCTTTTACCTTCTTCCTCCCTCCACTAGTCGCTAGCCTTGGCAACAGCTGGCAATTAGCCATAAGCGTAGGCCGGCGACAACCAGCCTCAGGCGAGGCTGAGAGTCTCACCAGCCTCAGCGTGGCAAGGTTGAGCCTTATCAGGATACGGCGAGCTCGAGCTCACCAGCATTGCACGAGGCTCGACCTCATCGCCTCGACCTCGCCTGGACCTCGCCCAAGGCTGGCGAGCTCGAGGCTCGGCAGATCTTGGCAAGCTAGGGCTCAGCTGAGGCTCACGAACTCGGGCTCGCAACTCACCCTAGGTTGGCAAGCTCGAGCTCGCCTAGGGTCGTCGCTGGACGATTGCGGCGGAGGAAGGAGGAAAAAGAAAAGAAAAAAGAAAAAGAAAAGAAAAATTAAAAATTCGAATTTTAATATAAAATAATCAAAATACAAATAATTAAAAATTTAATTTTTGTTGTTTGAGATAAAGTCATGAGATTAAAATCATTTTTCAATAAAATCCAAACGTCAAAAAACGATTTCTATACTTAACCAAAAAAAAAAAAACAATTTCTATTACGTATTACCAAATGAAAGAAAGCTAACTGTTTTCTTGAAAAATGCTTTTTGGAAAATTATGTTCCTTTATCGTTGAGTTTTCTGCTAAATAAATGCACTTTTAATATGAAATAATTAAAGCTGCACAGAGCTAGTAAAACATGCTATTTGAAGGACTAAATTATTTAGAGTTTAATTGCTACTTTGCTACCGAGGCAATCAGTCAGTCAAAGATGATTTAAAGCCCTGAAAGCTGCAATTAATTTGTTTTAATTGCAGGGTAATCTAGTTGCGGTGTATATCCTAGAAGATTCACTGAAAAGGCGGATCTGATTGCACCAGTGGACTCATTTGCGTTGTACTACTATCAGTAGTAGTATTAATTAAAATTCCCTTTTAGTATGTAAAATTTGCGCAAAAAATGCCTCCATAATCTCCACCTCCACTTGGAAAAATAAAAAAGCAAATAGTGATGTACTTCCATTTATATTAACTTGCAACAGAAAAGATAACTATATGCTTATTGTGGATAGTTGGCTTTTTTGTATGTCTTTTCTTCAATCTTGATCGTTGCATTACATTTGGATTTCAAGACCAATCTGATTTATCGTACAGAAACATATGAGACATACTTTATCTAATGTCAGCATCTTCTTGAGGCAAGAGGTGCTCATGGACTTTTCTTACTTAAATAAAACATTGAATTAAATAAATATTTCTAGTTTATGCTGTCTGAAGTTTTAGAAAGGTTATGATTTCAAGCTTTAGTTGAACTTTAAAGTCACTATGGACTTGGTAGACTGAAGGTATGCATGTGCTGTAAATTCAATTGTAGTTGTAGATGTTTAGAGTATAATTTACAAAATAACGTTTCTAATCTACTTTGAGTAAAGTATGTTTTGTTTTTTAACGGTCAGGTGGTGTCAGGGCCAGCTTTCATGCACCTCGACCGGTCCATTTCCCCGGGTGATCTTATGGGTGCACTCCTCCACATCAGCTTGGTACATTAAGATTTTACTGTTAAAGTGCCCTCAACTTGAAGCTAAAATCACAAGGAAACGAGCAAACTCCCTCTCTATCTAAGTCAATGCCTCTTCGGTGAGGGAAGTATTTTTTTAACTCGATGAGATAGACATGCTTATAAAGCCTGAAAATTCGTTTTATTAAGACTTTTGCCTTTCGTGATTAGGGTCTAGTCTTACTTCAACAGACATATGTTGTGCTCTCTCAATATTCGTAAAGTACTTTCGACTTGTGCAGTAATGAAATATAGCTCCGGAAGAGTAGAAAGAACTTAAGTGAAACTTGCTTTGCTTATATTACAAATTTTTTTGGTGTCCTGTTGTTGAGGTTGATGTCTTATATTCTGTTATCCAAGAAATTATGAGGCGGTTTCTAAAGGCCTCCTGAAAACTGGACAGCACGGGGGTCTCGCTTCCCGGTGAGCGGGCGGAGGTCTGGGGGGCCGCCTCGGCAGGGATCGCGAAGGCAGCGCCCCTGGGCCGACAGAGGCATTTTATGTTTAGTCATAAAATGATTTATATGGAAAAGCTAAATATTTTATGCTATGTGGGCAATTTTGTAATTTGTGCCATGTAGGATTTCTCTATGTATATTTATGGCGAAAAAGGGTCTCTAGAATAGAAGCAAGAGATGAGAAAGAGTGGCTGTACATTTTTTTACGTTTATTGGTGAAACGGATCTCTTCTCTCCGTGGACGTAAGTAGGCGGAACATCTCTTCTGCTAAATTACATAAATTCTTGTGTTATGCGAATTTTCATTACTTTCTTGCACCGTTAATAATATCAAATTTAGATATTCGGCACCTGTTGCTTCAGCAACCATAGCAGTTGTCTCCATTCGTACTTTTGGAATTGTCCTTGAAATGACGTGACAGCAAGTACTGGATTTTAGATTCATTTAAAGGTTCACAACCGTGTAATTTTATCACAATACTGTGTAATGAAATTACAGTGCCACGTGTCCGTTCAGTGTTCTCCTTTTTTCTTTGTCGGCTTTTATTTCTTAATCGACGATGTGCATTGAAAGAGCTTTGTATATTATATGGCAATGGAAAATGAAAAGTGAAATATGCCACCATATGCCTCTTTTATACTAACGGCAATATATGTGTGGTGGAAATGTTAGCACTGTATCCCAACATTGGACAATGAGCGATGGAAAAGAAAAGGTTCTGGGAAAGGAAAAGAAAGGGGGATGGTGGTTGCTCGCTTCAGGGCTCTTCGTTAAGTGGATCGGAGGCTTTGAAAGAATTGCCAAAAGGGGAACCAGCATGACGTGGATTACACTAGTTTATTGGCCACTCCACTTATTTTTATCCCTGCTTAATATATGTGAGCCTCCCCCCCTCTCTCTCTCTCTCTCTGGCTCTGTTGGTTGTGTGAAATCAAATTGCACAAACAGGATAGATCAGATGCAATTGACGATTGAACTTATGAAAAATTGTCACGTAGGGTCAAGAACCAAATACCAATCGTAGATATATATATGTGTGTGTGTATGCGTTATGCGTTTTTTATGCACACCTGTGTGTGGGAGACTCTGCCGTAAACTCCACCGTAGAACATTCACAAGCACGTAAGATCTCGCTACTGTTGAGTCAGTGATCACATGGCGTTGAGGATCAAGCAGATATGTTCATATCACATTTGACAACGATGCAGAATCTATGCATATGCATACCTTTACACTTGTGCCCTACGTATTGATGCTGGTAATCAGTGTGTTACGGTCTTTAAAGTATGGAAGTATCAATACATTACTTTATCATAAAGTAGTGAAGTAAAGGAAAGGGCGGCCCAAAATTCTGGACCGGTGTACTTGCGAGACAGTCAGAGGCATGCTTTTAGGATTGAAGAAATATTCTTATCTTTTTGGCTTGGAATGATTCGCGCGGTTTGTGGGCCGGTGGGTAAAGTGAGGTATCAAACATTGATTTTTACTAGGTCTACTAGTGAATAGTCATGGTGGAACTCTTGCATGCTCAACTGTTCAGTTATCCTAACTCAATTTTTTTTTTGATGTAGTAAAGATCACCGATGTTAGTGAAAAACCTTTGCCCAATAACGGTCATTTACTGTCATAAATCCGTAAAAGAATGGGATATGTCACTTCATCTTTCCTTTCTCTCTTTTATTTTTTCCCAATGTTCATGGGTATGCTCATGTTTCCATCTAGGGTCGTCCATACTGCACGTGGTTCAAGATAAAAACCAATTTTCATCGGCTTTTACTTTCTTTTTCGGGCTAATGCAGAGCTAGTTTCACTTATCAATCGAGAACTGTTACTCTTGCCGTGTTCTTCATTTCTTCTTCTTCTTCAATGGAGGAAGCGTGGATGACTGTACTTTTGAATTTTTCCATTAGAAGTTGAAGTTCAATGAAACACAAAGGTTGCGTTTGGTCGACCGGATAAAAGCCAAAATAAGATATGTTTTATCCTATCCTGTATTTGGTGGTGGTTCAGAATAGGATAAAGTGGGATATAGACCGGATAAAAAAATCCGAGGGGAGAAGGGGGAAGGATAGATCCAGATAGGATTTCTAATGCTTATTTTTTCAAAGACGCTACACTCCACTTGCTATCATCTTCATCCTCACATCTTGTACGCTTTCATCAAAAAAATTTCTTGGCTTTTTTTTCCTTCACTAACTCCTCCGGACCCATGAATAGCCAAAAAAAAAAATTATCCTATCTGACTTTAAATCCGTAGTCCACCAAACAATGGACAGGATATGAAGAAATCCCAGGATTTCTTATCATATCCTATCCAGTTCTATCATGTTTAGAAATCCGGATGACCAAACGCAGTCAAAGAGTATTCTGGCAAACTGTCAAAGGACTACACTCGTGGGGAAAGTGTTTTTCATGGAGGAGCAATCACCCGATAGTTTACACCCATCTTATCATATCTTATCGCATGCTCCACTTAGCTCCATTACTTTATAATATAGTCGTGGTAGTGTTTTTTTTTTTGGTAAGGTAGTCGTGGTAGTGTTTGCGTCCCCTTGTTCTAAAAGTTGGAGTTAGTGGTCATGAGGAGCGGACTTGATAAGTCACGATCATCATCTTCTGCGAATTCCTCTGATAAGTGCTTAAAAAAACGAAGAGCTGTTTGGATGTGATGCTGCGAGGACTCTTTTTCGGGGGGCTGAATTAAGTGGGAGGAATCCCGAGTGCTTTGCTAACGTATGGCTTGTCGACGGCCAAGACGAAGCTTCCGCGAACTATCTGATAATACTATACAATTGGCCGTCGGAAAAGGACGTATCGATTTGATGAGCGGATCGATAGCCTGTTGCATGGTCCACGCTGCGGTGTATTGGCTAGACTATTGCCGAGGACGTCATCGAGATGAAACGCACATTAGCTTATGCAATTCTGGTGGCACGTCCTCTAGTCCCTTTTTTGAACGAAGAGAATGGTGAAAAGACCATTGAGGTTTGAGGTGAGTTTTTATTCGAGTTCTCAGAATCTTGAAATGGTATGGTACCGCCTCTGCCTCTGCCTCCGCCTCCGTGATCTACTCGGCGTTACAAACTTGTCTCTTCGTTTTCGGCATAACCCTCGAATTGCATTGCATGTTGGAAGAAGCACTAAAATTCAAGAGCACTTGACTGATCATTCACGGCAAACGGGAAGCTCGAGTGAAGAAATCAAAGTGCAAGTAGCGACTCACGAACTATGATGTGAAGTTATGAAAAGTCTGGAGCGATTAAGCTTCGATGCTGAATTGTGTTGGAGGCGGATTGGTCGTGAGCTTGAGGTTCGAAAATAGAAATCCTGCCGGGGTGGTCCTAAAATTCTCTTCTCTAGAAACTTAGTGTTATGGTGCGAGGAGATATTGTCATACCTAGATGAGATGAATGTCGTGACACAGTATTTTAATGTCCGAGCTACCTTAATAAAAATGAGATTGCATCTTAAAAGGAATTGGGTTTCCTATCTTCAAGCTACTAAAAAATCTAGTCTGTGAACTTGTTTCGCGCACTAGTTCCGAGAAAATATTTCAGGAGAGAACTCAAATTAATAGAGGGAAGCAGGGGGATTTCCAGCTCAAGAATTCCTGAGCTTGAACTTCATGATTTGCACGCAAATCGCTTTGTGTTAAAGCCAAACCACACGGGCTGAATGTCCGAGTTTATCCGGTTCATGGGCTCATAAGGTATTCGTAGATTTTCAAGTAGTCGAGTCTCTGCACCTATGCCCATGGAGCAAAAAAACGACAAAACAAAAAGAAAATCACTACGGGGGCTAAAATTGAACTTGAAGATTTCTTTTCTAATGTTTGAAAATCAAGAATCCAAATTGAATATTGGTTCCAAAAATCAAGATCCCCGATGCATGTTCTGCCCTTTCTAAAGATTGATTCTGTCTTCCTAATTCGATTAAAAATCAGGCTATATCTTATTTCAGGAATTGAAAGAATTGGCGGGGACACACCGCTCTCTCAATGATAAGATCCTTGAAAGGAACGTCTGACGAAAAATTGCAGAGATTTTTGACCTTTTTCCAAGAACCCCTTAGTGGATCGACATTATCTAGAGGCCTACGTAAGCTTATCCATGCACTAAAGATGGTGCGCGAGCGTGTGGTGGCCTTATCTCCCGTCGGTCAATTCAGGGCAATCTTTCGTAAATGCTTCTTCCCCTTTGCCCTTTGCCCTATTATTGTTTAATCCCCCTCCTTAATGCCCATTTTTGCAGTTAATGCCCTATTATTTTTTTCCACTTTTGCTTCTGGCCAATTTTCGTCTGACATTGCTAACTTTGCGATCGTGCCACATCAAATGGCCAGCGATGACTGAACCGCCACGTCGGTGATTTCCGACGAAAATTAGTAAAATTTAGAACTGAATTGACATCCATTCAATAGGTTTGGAACTATTGGGATGATTTTCCGTGGTTGTTATCATGCACATCAAGACATCTTAAGCATATTTCATAGGGAAAAGTTACCCAAAAAGTCATAAACCTATTTCAATTGTGTCAATTCAGCCTTAAACTTTTTTTTACCAAATGAGTCATAAATCTTTTGTATTTGTGCCGATTCAATCCATCCATCCAGTTGGCTCTAACATGGATGCCGGCGTCCAACTTGACGAGGACGTAGGCATGAACAATTTTTAATAATATTTTTTTATTTTTCATTTTTTTTAATCTTCATTCTATTTTTTTTCTTCCCTTCTTCCTCTAGCCAATCGCCGGACCGGCCAAAGGCGAGGTCGTTGAGGTCCTCGCCAGCCTCTAACAAAGTTTGCCCCCACTAGCTACTGGCCTTGCTCGCCCCTGGAGAGGTCGACCTCACCATGGCTGGGCAAAGCTTGAATGCCAAGGGCGAGGGCATGGCAACCGTGAGATCGAAAGATTAAAAGAGATTCTAGGGTTTCTGGAAGGTGATTCGAGTTGGCATTAGAGGCATTGACGAGCTCCAATTGAGCAGAAATGGCTTCATCAACTTCCGACTCGACATGGAACAAACTTCTTCTTTGACGAACAAGAGCAATCCCATGTTCATCTTCATCTCCATGATCAAACTGATTCGAATTCCTCTCTCTCTCTCTCTCTCTCTCTCTCTCTCTCTCTCTCTCTCTCTCTCTCTCTCTCTCTCTCTCTCTAGATGTGTTCCGCAAAGGGCGGGGTCGAAGAAAAAAAAAGAAAATAAATAAATTTGAAAAAATATTAACATATTATTAAAATTGTCAACGTCAACTTTGTTCATGCTTGACCAGTAGAATGACTGGCGTCCATGTTAGCATCGACCAAATGGACTGAACTAGCAAAAATACAAAAGGCTTAAAAATCAATTGTCAAAAAAAAATTTAGAATAATAAGTTTATGATTTTTTTAGTAATTTTCTCTGTTTAATAGGGAACGCTTCGAAATTCAAAGTGTCGATCACGCAAACACGAGAAAGGCTGTATATTGGAGAACTGCGGACTATATTCATATGCATCAAGTAGTCAAGTAGAAATTGCCAAACAGTGTTTTTTTTTTCTGTTTATTTACCAAAGCACCGATTTTTCTTTGATCTTATCTGGCATTAATAAGATCTTCCTGACGTGGGGGTTTCAGGGTCAGGACGGTGATGGTGAAATCCATAGGCGACGATCGTCTCTTTGTGATCCTAGCAAAGAAGGGTAAAAAAGCAGGATGAGAAAGTAAGGGTGAAAAGGGCAGAATCAACTGTCTAATTTGTCATTATGCTTCTGGCTAGGTCAAGTTTTGTTTCTTTTGCGCCACCGAGATAAAAAGATGAGGTAAGATTTTGATGGACGAAATTAAACTCGAACCTTTAGGAGAGCCCTTTGCTTGGGATGGAGGATGCATGGCGCAAAAGAGAAAAGTGGTTCACTGATTTTGAACTTCGGCTTTATCTAAGATCATGTGGGATTGTTATCGACATCTTGCCAAGCAAGCGAAAAGCCGTCTCTACGACTTTGTTTTTATATGAATTTAAGGAAATGAGCACGGAAGTCTAGTTGCCTCGAGGCCTATGAAACGCTCTGTAAGTCCCATGTTCGTCGTGTCTTTGGCCAATGCAAGTGGGCATTGTTCCAAAGCAACTTGCAGATTCGTACATGTGACCCGCATTTCTTGAGCTTGAACTCCTCCGATGCCCCAGTCAACTGTGCCAACCTTGGAGTCATAATTTATTGGGTGATCTTGAACCTCTCTCGTACCAAAAAGCTGTACTAATTGCATCCAAATAGCTATGGGTTAGACCGACTTGTACAAGCTAAAAGCTCGAGTTTAACTGGTTCATGAGTTTGCAAGATGTTTCATGAGCCTTTAGGTGGGTGGCTCTATTGAAGAGGTCATGCTAGCGAATTAAAAGAATCCGGGGACAGGACAATAACAGTGAAATTGATGAGTGATGAACGTTTTTTTGTGCTCCTGGCAAAGACGGATGAAAAAGCTGGATGAGAAAGTAGGGTGAAAAGCAGAATCAACGGTCTAATTTCTCATTATGCCTTTGGCTTAGTCAAATTTGTTTCTTCCACGAAAGAAGATCACGACGATTGGTGTGCGCAAAGGAAGAGCGCTTTACTGATTTCATAAGCTGATAAAAAAAGTTCATTCCAATCGGGAGGGACGAAGCTTCAAGTGGAGCCTCGGCTTATCCAGATATAATTCAGGGAAATGGGCATAGAGATCGAGCTGTGTAGAGACTCGTGGAACACGATGCAAGCTTCATGAATTGGTTAAGTCCGGATCTTTGACCTGTGCAGGTGGCTTGATTGATCCGGAGTAATTTGCGCACGGTTTGTGGGATTCGAACATGCTTACTCCATTACTCGAGCTGGAATATCGTTCGACACCCAACCAACTGTGCCGACCTTGGGGTTTCTACGTAATAATTTACTATTTGTAATTCGAGCTTGTGCTACCAGAAACTTAGAGAAGTAGGAGCCGTGCACCAAATACTCATTTTATGCTTGTTAGGACAGAAACCGAACCAAACCGAACCTAACCACCGGTCCATAGATCAAAGAAGAACCTCTTGACATTGCCACGACTCTGCTCGCAAGCTGAGATCGGGAGGGGATGCATGTGCGAGCAGTTGGAATTCTTGATTGTCGGGGCCAGTTATCCTCACAGCGTCACAGACGGGCCAACATCATGGCAATAATGTAATCATCGGTTGTGATTAATCCAGTCCACTAAACTCAAGCTTAGACGGAAAAAAATATTCCAAATTGCGAGAGGCTTGGTAGTGTATCTTCTATATATTGAATGGAGCACAAAATTTGAGGTCTTCGAGATGGAGGAGAAAGTGTCGAGGTCCCCGCACCTTTTAACTCCTGTCTGGACGATAATTTGGCATTCGAATATTTTATACGTACTTGGGAGTGTTTGATATTCATACATCAACCTCTTCCTAGGCCATACATGCCGATCGCGATATTGGCCGAGGGCATCGAGAGACTTCCCGATCACGAAGCAGAGATCGATTGGTCGAAATTCCACCAACTGCGTTGTGAATTTACTTCGGGCCAAGCCTACAAGCGCGATATTGGCCAAGGGCGTCGAGAGACTTCCAGATCACGGAGCCGAGATCGATTCGTCGAAATTCCATCAACTGCGTTGTGAATTTACTTCAGGCCAAGCCTACAAGCGCGGACCAAAATCCCGAGCGTAACTTGGTTCGTGGGATTCAAAAGATATTTCACGAGCCTTCAGATAGTCGGGTCATCGTGCCGATGTCCCCGGGTTACGAAAAGAAGAGATGCTTTAGCGTTTACTTATGTCCCCATATTATAATAGTCCCACGCAGTACTATAATGCACTAGCTGCGATTACTCGGCCCATGGACCAACTCGATTGCTGTCCTTGAAGGCGACTATTTGGGCCCATCTTATACATGCCCAATGTATCTATTCAGCTAAAATAGAGCTGTTCGTTTGAAAATTAAGCGTGCATCAAATCCTTTCTGGAGTAGAAATTCTACTCCAAAATGGATTCTGAAAAAAGAATGCGTTTGTTAAAAAACTTTCGAAATGTATTCTGAAATAAAAATGAGTTTGTTAAAAATACTTAATTCTAAAATGCATTATTGATTCTAGAATGAGTTTTGGACAAGAAAAAGAGAAGTTACTTTTTATAGTTTCTCTCTTCCAGAATGCATTCTCACTAGTTTCTCTATTTTTCTCACTAATTTTTCTTTTAGAAAATGCATAAAAATTGAAAAATTCCAGAAAAATTCATAAAAGAATTCTAGAAAATAAAAAAAAAGTCAAATTTTGAGAAAATAGGTAATTTAGTGAATTTTTTTTCAAAAAATATAAAAAAAATCAAAAATTTCAAAACTTCACAGAATGGCTTAGAATACCTTTGGGCATCCACTTTGAGTTAAATCTAATTTTTTTGATGTGCCCAAAAAAATCAAAAATTTTAAAATTTCACAAAATGGCTTAGAATATATTTGGGCACCCACTTTGAATGAAATTTATTGTTTTTGAGGTGCCCAAAAAAATCAAAAATTTAAAAATTTTACAAAATGGCTTAGAATACCTTTGGACACCCACTTTGAATGAAATTTAATTTTTTTGAGGTGCCCAAACAATCAAAAAATCAAAAATTTCAAAACTTCATAAAATGGCTCAGAATACCTTTGGGCACCTACTTTGAATGAAATTTAATTTTTTTGAGGTGCCCAAAAAAATCAAAAATTTCAAAACTTCACAAAATGGCTTAGAATACCTTTGGGCACCTACTTTGAGTGAAATTTATTTTTTTGAGGTGCTCAAAAATTTCAAAACTTCACAAAATGGCTTAGAATACCTTTGGGCACCCACTTTGAGTGAAATTTAATTTTTTTGATGTGCCCAAAAAAATCAAAAATTTCAAAATTTCACAAAATGGCTTAGAATATATTTGGGCACCCACTTTGAGTGAAATTTATTATTTTTGAGGTGCCCAAAAACATCAAAAATTTCAAAATTTTACAAAATGGCTTAGAATACCTTTGGATACCCACTTTGAATGAAATTTAATTTTTTTGAGATGTCCAAACAATCAAAAAATCAAAAATTTTAAAACTTCATAAAATGGCTCAGAATACCTTTGGGCACCCACTTTGAATGAAATTTGATTTTTTTAAGGTGCCCAAAAAAAATCAAAAATTTCAAAACTTCACAAAATGGCTTAGAATACCTTTGGGCACCCACTTTGAGTGAAATTTATTTTTTTGAGGTGCCCAAAAATTTCAAACTTCACAAAATGGCTTAGAATACTTTGGGCACCCACTTTGAGTGAAATTTAATTTTTTTAAGGTGCCCAAAAAAATCAAAAAATAAAAAATTTCAAACTTCACAAAATGACTTAAAATACCTTTAGGCATCCACTTTGAGTGAAATTTATTTTTTTTGATGTGCTAAAAAAAATCAAAAAATCAAAAATTTCAAAACTTCACAAAATGGATTAGAATACCTTTGGGCACCTACTTTGAGCGAAATTTTTTTTTTTTTTGTCCAAAAAAATAAAAAAATAAAAATAGATTTCTGTTCCAAAAATCAATTTCTGGAGAAGAATTAGTCATATTTGATCAAACAGATTTCTTCTGCAAAAATCAATTTCTGGCAAGAATTCCGAAAATCAATTTCTGGCAAGAATTTGATTTCTGGAGCAGAATAGTTACCATTCACGCCCTAAACTACTTCAAAACTCTCAAAGTTAACAAAAAAAAAACACACACACACACACAAATTGGAATAGAAATTTAATTTTTATTTAATTAGTCTCCACATATTAATATATTTTTTTACCAAATATTATAATCCGGAAATATGATCTTTCTTGTAATGCGCATCTTCCATTTTTAAATTGTCGCGTTGCAGTAAAATGTAGACTTCTACCTTTCGAACCGGCGCCCGAAGCACTTCTTAATAGAGGTGATTTTAAACCGGGCAGACCACCGTTCCGCTCTTGTCCAAGCCCGCTCGTCCGGAAGACCAAACGGCGGGCGGCGGGGTCGAGATTCCTACGTTGAAGCTCAGCTGCTCAGTATTGACACAAGCCCAGCCCAGCCGACGAACTTCATGATGGTACTTTCATTTTCTTTTTATTTTCTTCTGCCGCCAAATCGCGCTTTTGTGTTTGTCTTCGTCCCGAGCTCGATCCGGCAAGTGTACAATGCATACGAGTCAATGAAGCCGTAAAGATCTGATCAAGCCAGACTCGCCCGTGCAACCGAGTCTTCCACGATTCAAGCGGCGACTTCCCAGCAACGAATGCATCGTGTTGCCTCGTCGGATGTTAGCTAGGATAGTAATTGAAGACAGGTATTTCCCGACTAGCCATCTCGAGTCCGGCTGTGCGACAAGGCACGGAATTTTCTCGTCCCTGTGGTGTTCTCTTATCCCGAGCGCGAAACGAATCCGTCGAGATCCGCACGAGTTGGCGAGCATGCCACCTAACCATGCAGCCCGAAAAGGAAAAAGGAGAGAGAGAGAGAGAACGACTTCTTTCCATTTTGCCTAAAGACGGCACGAGCCCATCATCGAGGCGACCGGCAAACAACGACTTCGATTCAAACCTTCCGATACGTCAACTTCGTCTCCGCACATTCGGCAAAATCCTTGCTCGACCCGAACCGATCCACGTGAGCCGAGTCCATCATCGACCCATGACGCGTTTCGCTCTGTTTTACCTAGCGTGCTTCGAGATCCAATGGCACATCGGACCTAGCAATGAGCCTTGACGGGTCGGCCCAAGCCCAAATCCGTTCCCATATTGGACCTAAAGCTGGAGTTTTCACGAAAGAGAAGGCTTGAGAGTGTACGGGGCTTGTTTTCTGGCCATTCACACAAGTGTTCGGTTCAACAGAAAGAACTAAAAACCAGTCTTCATTGCCAAATGCTGCTTTTGTTGACCACTTTGACAACTTTTATTGGCCTCAAGCGAAAGGTTACGACCAGATTCGTGAATATCAGAATGTGCATTGCAGTAAGCAAGTCCGATGCCCATTATTTCAAAGATTCAAAGATGAATCGTCGTCTGAAAGTCGTTGTCTTGACAGAATTATCCCAGAAACACGTCTAGAAAGAACAATCGAACCGAATGTCTCGTGCAATTTGGTTTTCCCCATTTATGAAAATAAGAAAAGGCGATAGTTTTCGATTGCGGTACAGATGTAGTCGAGAAATCCGAAAAATCAAAAGGATGTAATCAAATATACTGCGTAATCCAGCTTAAAAAGAAACTTTGAAGTTGACGTATCCGTTAATGAGAAACAACAATTCAGGGTTATAATTAATGCCTTGAAAGACATTTTCAAGTCGCACACGCAATCTCAAATATAAGTAGCCTATTTCCCAAACACAGGGTCACCAGATATTAAGAATCGAGACTCGAGGTGTTCTTCTTAACATTGTATTACTTTCTCGGTACAGCTTCTTTTGCTCTTCTGGTATCGAAGACCCTCGGGATCTCATCATCTACTCAAAGGTAAATCCCAATTTCTTCATCACATTTTATTTAGGAAATTCACCCATTCTTAACCATTTGATCAGAAAGCATACCTTATTTTTCACCCGCTAACCGATTGCATATTCCTACTTTTGAAAACACTAATTTCATACCAGAGTTTTACCTTTGAAGAGCAGTTTGCACTTTCACATAAATTATTCTTGTGCCCCCTGTTTACGAAAACACCATTTTTCTTTTCGAAATTGTCGATTCTCATATCTTTCAACACCCACGCCAATTCAAAACACCAAAAAATCAACTGGAAAACCTAATCGCCCAAACCCTAAAGAGGGGCAATTCGGTCTTTTCAGTCAGGTTTTTCTTTTTTTTAAGAGGTATGTGAACGGTATTTGCAAAAAGATTTTGTCAGGGAGTGCATAGGAGCACTTGATAAACAACCAAACAAGAAAATGTTGCAGCTTCCGATACACCAACTACTCTCGTGATATGCACAATTAACATTTTAAAAATTTTAATAATTCCTCGCTAACTAAGCTTTGACCAATGCCCCGGAGGCACTCCTGAACACGCGATCATTTGCAAAGAAAAAAAAACAAATTAAAGATATGTAAGTAGTCAATCAAGCATGCTTTTGATTCTGACCAAAAAAAAAAGTACGCTTTTGGTATTTTTTTTCCATCAATTAACTCAAGGAAGCTACAAAATAATAAAAATAAAAATAAAACTACTCGAGGAAGCTTAGAATTCGCTTTTCTCATCCGCGGTAGAGAAGAGCTTATGGTAACGCAAAGCGATTCTTTTTTTAAAGTCACCGTTAAAGATTAGTTTTTTTTTAATTTTTTTTTTCAGAAAGAAGTCTTTCCACATTGTCTTAAACAAATGCGAACCAACTCGTGTGTCTTCTGCTTAGATTGTTCGCGGTTGCCCCGATATATAAGAAAGCTCTCTCTCTCTCTCTCTCGCTCCATCTGATTCTTCGTTTCTTTTTCGCTCTCTTCGTTTCTGTATTTTTTTTGTTGTGTTTTTTCCTTTGTGTTGCCTCCTTCCCTCTATACTTGCATGCTTCGAACACACAGCACGAAGCACTCGCACCTCATTGATTACCATGAAAAGTTCTGTCCTGCATGATGTGCCTCGCTGTTAGTGCCCTCGTCGTCTCATGAAGTTTGTGCATTGAAGGTAATGGATTCCGAGTCGACCTGGTTTCGTGAATGATGGGTATTTGTCGTGCTTTGACATGGGCTCTCTTGTTTCGTCAATGATTATGATTTATCACGAAGTCGTTAAATTCTGAGTTTTGGGCTGAATTGGGTGTTTGTCAGATCATGGGTCCTGGGAGAAGCCTGAGGAAAAAGAGAAAGAGAGAGAATATGAAGAAGAAGAAGAGTGAAGCGGATGCTTCTGCTTCTGGGTCTTCTCAGAAAGAGGAGTCTGGAGATTGGTTTGATGAGTTTTGCAAAAAAAGCAATGGTATTCTCTATTTACTGTTGTTGCTCTACCGCATGTATCTCTTGGGTGTTTCTTTTTTCTGATTTTTTTCATTACTGTTGCTAAGATGATACCTTCTGCGGTTTTAGTTTTCTTTGTTACGTTCGCTGTAGATGACGATATCTTCATTCTGCTCTCGCTGAGATTTTGCATTGGGATTGACACGCTCCTTATGTGGAAATCTAATTAACGAATTGACAGTCATTGTATTCAACTCGGTCAATGCTACATTTCTTGATCTTGAAAAATGAAAGAAAAATAAATAAATAAAACCCTTTTTCTTCGTCAGTCGAGTTTGTAGAAATGTGAGAGCTCTGAGTTCATAAATCCAGCGGTTCATTTCAGCACAGTGATGTCCCATTACTGTCTTGGTATCATAATCAGGTGAACTCTGGAGGAGCGCAAGTTAAATGAATAAGGGTACGATGCAAACAGAAATTCTGCATTTTTTTGGTAAAATCATTGGATTTTGTTGTGTTTGCGAGTCAACTGCAAGTCAAACAGTCGCTCAAGAAGAAAATCTCAGCTGTTATTTCATACCTCTTGCTTAGAACTCCTTTTTCTTTTCCTGTTATAAATAAAGTAACTCTGTCCACTTCACAGAGTTGATCATGTGCTCTATGAGCATCTTTAATGGTACCTCCGATGGAGAATAATCTAGTAGAAAATTTTCTGTTTTGGTCAATAATTTTCTGAGCTCTTGTTTGCTGTCAAATGAAAAAAAAGCCTTCGATCAAAAAACAAAAAGAAATGGTGCACAGACTTTCCTATAGTTCTCGCCAATTGATGAATGTTGCACTCTCTGAGACATGCTGCTTCTTACTCTTTGTAGGATATCTGCTTTTAGATCCCTATGTTTGATGCACAAATATATGAATTGAATTAGAACGCAGGGCCCTTCATCATCATGATTATTGCTATAAAAACTGTCCTTTTTGCATCCCATCTTAGTTCTCGAAATTGAATATAAGTGGCCACTGGCCGTTCAAGCGGAAATATCATCCTTCTGTTTGTCTTTGATAACTGAGACTTACGTAAGCTAGTTTTGCCATTGATCTGGAAAAAGAGCTGACCAAGCTCTTCAAGTTTTGTTTAAGTATGCATCAAAATATCCTGGAGATTGTATACTTGCTTAAAGTTGTCAGAATGATTAGTGGATTTGGATGCTTAGCTTCAGCTCCACTTTCTGATATCTATATTTTGAGAATGGTGTTGCGTATGTAGCCATCCTTGCATATGATGTAGATATTTTGGAACTTTTGGGTAGTCAAGATGCTACTGTATCTTTTCCCAAATCATGATTCTGCATCGCTCCATTGTGCTTGGTTCAGTAGTCAATTATTAGCTCATCAATTTAATATGCTGTGTACTATTTCTTAGCTCATGTCTTGGACTATACATGTGATATTTCCTGAGATCGCTCCCTGTTCATTTGTAAAGTCATTATTGATTAGGGAGTAATTCAGCAGGATGTCGTTCTTTACTTATTTGAATCACCTTATTCCTACTACAGTTAGGCTTACAGTTTGGTACTTTCTGTTGTATAATATGCTTAAAGGTTTCTTGGCAGAAAAAGAAGAAATAAGAAGCTTGAAGGTTAGCAAACATTTTATATTCTTTGGAAATTGATTGGGGAAAGGTTAAAGATAACTAAGGTTATATATGAACTCCGATCATGAAAAAAGAAATGATGCCAGTTGTTCTTAAAAGATGTTGGCAGCAGCTCATGTCTAATATTGGGGTAAACCATTCAGAAAGACACGATGATTCTTGCAGTCAAACATGTCGACATGTAGCTCTGAAAGTCTAAATAGTAGCATGGACAGAAAATCAAAGTTCCAACAATTAAGAGTACGTCAAAATCTCCATAGGAATAGCGCCTGCTCTATCCCATAAAGTAAGTCGGGGGATGATAAAACAAGGGTTGTCATCGTTGTAATGACATATGTGACCCTGTCTGATGTGTAAAGTATACAGAGTGGCATAATCAGGTTGAGGTGGTAATTCATAAACTAATGTCGGCAAATAAGGTTCATCAGAAATGTTGATACTGTTATTTTCTCAGATCAAATCAATTAGAGCTTCTGGGGTGATACAGATGTGTCAAAACCACCCTCTGCAGTTCCATGAGATTGATAGTCAATGAAAGTATTTGTAGCTTCTGTTGGCGTGTTTTGTACCAAACAAAAGTATTCTGCCTGATCTCTGAATTTAGTGGACGTATGTCTTGATTTGGTCTCATCTTCCTGGTGGGAAATAAGGACCTCCTATTTCCTTTTTTCCAGATAATCTTTTTCCATTGTATATGTGCAAAAAATTTCCTTTCACTTCACGATCTTTAATCCCTTTATCCTTGTATTTTGATGATGTTTGCTGCTGCAGAAGTTATACTACTGCTATTAGCAGAATAAACGCCTGAATGTGCTTTGACAGTTTCAACTTCCATCTTTTTTCACCCAATTCTTCGCAGGTCATCTTCCTTCAAAGAATGGACTGAATGAGTTCCAATCCGTTTTCGGAATTTCCAAGAGAACCTTCGATTACGTATGTTCACTTGTAAAGGAGGATATTATGGTCAAGCCAGCGAACTTGGTGTTCAAAAATGGCAGCCCTTTATCTTTACATGACCAAGTAGCTGTAGCTTTGCGAAGGCTGAGCTCCGGGGACTCGCTCATAACTGTAGGAGATTCATTTGGCCTGAGCCACTCAACTGTGTCCCAAGCTACTTGGCGTTTTATTGAAGCCATGGAAGAGAGGGCAAGTCATCACCTACGTTGGCCCTCCACTACAATGGAAATGGCAAACATGAAATCCAAGTTCGAGAAGATGTGTGGCTTGCCTAATTGCTGCGGTGCCATTGCTTTTACTCGCATCTTGATGAACTTGTCCACATCGGACCCCAATAGTACCTTGTGGCTCGACCACGAGAAGCATTACAGTATGGTCTTGCAAGCAATAGTGGACCCGGATATGAGATTTCAAGACATAGTCACTGGATGGCCAGGAGGTAAAATGAACAGATGGTCGGTCTTTCAGAATTCAGGCTTCTATCAACTGTGCAACCAGGGAGAGAGATTGAATGGGAACACATTAGAGCTTTTGGATGGATCAATGGTGAGGGAATATGTGGTTGGGGATTCAGGATATCAGTTACTTCCTTATCTCATCACACCATATGAAGGGAAAGAATTTTCCGAACCAAGATCCGAGTTCAACAGGCGGCTCATGGCAGCCGCAGGGGTGGCAGAGAGGGCACTCACAAGGTTGAAGGACTCGTGGAGGATCATCCGTGGAGTCATGTGGAGACCCGATAGACACAGGTTGCCGAGGATTATTCTGGTTTGTTGCCTTCTTCACAATATCGTCATTGACATGGAAGATGAAGTCCAGGACAAGACGACAGTATCTCCCCCTCGTGAGTCGGGATGGCCCCAGCAAGCATGTGGAGCAGGCGACATGAAAGGTGCGTCTCTGAGAGATAGACTGTGTCTTCACCTTTCTGGAAGCCCTCCACCATAAATCTCTTCGCTCAATCCATGAGGCCGAGTCCCCCTAGTTCCAAATTGCTGGTTACAGGTTTTGATATTGTAAGTTCAAGGATAGAGGCAGGATGACTTGTAAACTGAGATTATAGAGCTAAAATCAGATTTGTGCTTGATTGTCCGCTGCTTCGTCTCTGGGAATGATTTTGTTTTTGTCGGTCCTGTAACTCGTACTGAAGTAACCCAGTCGAACTACCGTACATTGTGCAAGAAGGGCGACTGGCTCACTGAGCACAAAGGGAGCATCCAGGGTCAAAAAGGAGTCCTTCAAAGCAAAACAAAGGGAAGAATGTTGCTGCATGCATATTCATTTCCAGCTTCCCAAATGTGCTTTGAGAGCGCCGGTTGGTACTCCGGCAACCAATTTCATCCTGAGAGCTAGCCCTTGCTGACAATTCTTTCTTCAATGCTGTTCGCTCTCTCGATTAGGCTGGCGATAATATACTGTTCACGAAGTAAGACGGCTACACATACTTCGATAGTACATGTGAATGTGAAGAAAACGATGGTATATGGAATTTGCCTCGGTGAATTTCTACAGCATGACGTTTGACCATATCAAGATGATCTGCAATGCACCGAAATAACTTTCGACTACTTGCAACGTGTTTGAATAAGCGAAACTTCCAAAGAAATTGTCTTGCACCTTCATTTTCAGACCAACCACTCTTATATTACAAAAGGGTTAAACTTCATACAAGTTTCTGAATATACTCGCATCATCAAATGGACATGTTTCAGTTTTCTGCTTTCTTTCTTCTTGAACTCTTTTAAGAACAATCAGTTTAGCCTGTTATTTCTGCTGCTAACGTCCCAAGTACCGACCGGACCGACCAAGTTGTCAAAAGACTCGGGACTCGGGCCTCGGTTCGTCGACGAAGAAAGTTAACGAGTATCTCATTCACTGGAATCACCTACACAAGCATCAGAAGGAAGTACATCACATCTGAATAACCTCATCACTGGTTGTCACATTACTATCCAAACCTAAAACTCCCATTTTAAGCCGTTGAACGACTGCTTGCACATACATTCAAAAGCGACTACCCATTTGAAGCCTGTCTTGAAAGCTTGCCAGAGAGTTAATCTCGATCAAAGGCGGAACTCGAGGCATTGTGAAACCTGGCAACACTATATGCCGATCCCCGGGGAAGGTCGAAGGAAGCACAAGGCGCATCGCATCATCACTATAAGATCTTGCAGATTCAGTATCCACACAATGTAGTACCTGACTTGATTATGATACTATTTATTAGGGATGTAACTCACATTGCGAAATGAATATGGCCATAATGATTACAACACGGCACAACGCATGTTATAAATGATACCAAACGGACTTGATCTCAATGTAGGTATCTTATTGTCATTTGTTCCTCAAGGCATTAATACAAGATGTCAAAGCAATACCATGCAACGATGAAATTTAATTTTTATTCGGTGTTAAATCTCTCGACTCTTCCAAAATACATCAGCATCCATGTTAAGGTTTTTAAGCCATGGAAATTTTGTTCAGTAATTTGGTAAAAGTAAAATAATTCTTAAATAATTTATGGAACTTTTATAAAGAGTTGGAAGGAAGGGAAATGTGTAAGAAAAAAGCACAATGTAAAACCAAAAATGGAAACTACATAAATACATGGTATTTGAAGCGGACGGCTTGATTTCATTTCCGGAGCTAGACACGACACGTGTACAGCAGAGATGCGCGTCGCCTGCCACCGTGGCCGTGCGGGCGCACCCTTCTTACGATGCTCCTCCGCGCGAGCTATAATCCTGTGTGACTCATGCACTCCACCGTCAAGTGCCTCTCTCTCTCTCTCTCTCTCCCCGACGCGGCGCCAGTTTTGTCCTCCGAGCACGCGCTGGCCATTCCGTCACCGGCGACGAGCGACTCGATTCAGTGACCGGCGATCGCGTCTCCGGTCGTTCCATTTCGCCCGGCGATCACCGTAAGCCACGACGACTCGTCAGATTTTCGTTTTCCTGCGGTTCCCACGTGTCTGTAGGCTTAGGGCATTGTCGGCTTGGCTTCCTGTTCTTCGAAAGCCTCGAGGAACGACTTTGAGAATGCATTGCGCCTTCTTGAGGTGTTATTGGCCGCGAATGAGGTGCTTGCGTCGGATTTTTTCGCTGTTTCGCGCCTGTTCAGAAGTGGGTTCATTGCTTGTTTGCAGGTCAATGCGTGTAGGCTGTTGGTTGTGCTTATTGTGCGCTCAAAAGAGCCTCCTTTTGGTCTGTTGCAGAGGTTTTGACGTGTATTCGGACGTCGCTGGTTCGCACGCATACTCGTGGGTAGAAGGAAGGAAGGAAGGTTTCACAGAAGCGGGTACGAAAGCCGGAGTGGTATAGCATGATGCTGTCTCCTCATTAGACTTGGAGAAGCAAAATGGTAATATTTGCTGGGTTCTCATTTCTTTCCGGGGCTCTTGTCTACTTGTGGATTTAGGTCCATATAAGCATTGGGGGATGGGTTGTATGCTGTTTAGCGTTGAATATTAACCGGTAATAAAATAGTTAGGTGCTAATGTTTCTTTAAGATCAAGGAAGCTCTCAAGGATTGTGTACAGAATTGAACTATGGCCATTTAACTAGAAACACGGGAGCTTCGTACTCTTGGAAATACTGGTAACAATTAAGATGTTGGATATTAGAAAGAAGCAAAGCATAAGCAATCTTTTGAGTCTTTTCAAGCCATGGTGAGTGGATTGTGGACATGATAAGTGATAACCAATCCATGAGAGTTTCTACGTGAAAACCCCTTGTTTCTCTTTTTTTTTTTTTTCTTTTTGTGTGTGTGGGGGAGTGTTGATTGGGGAGGGATGGGCTGTGCTAGTATTTATATACTTTCTTTTTAGTGTCATTTATATTAAAGAGGGAGCTAGCACATGATTGTATTTCCTGTTAGAGCCTATAGGTGTCAGTTGGTATGAACTATTAGAAATTGTGCCATCTTTAGCTTTTGGATTCGTGCCATGTGCCTATGTGTGCACTCAGTCAACTGAAGATTGCCATCCTTTCTCTTGTCTCTCACCACCCATACTTGCAAGGGAATGTGAAGGCGTATTAAAACTTTAACATCAAACCATCATTGATGATTGTGTTGTTTGGCTGGTCATTTCAGGATAAGAGTTTTTGGATGGCCAAAGGTGCTGAAATAGATCCGACTTTTGATAACCCCTCCAGAATTGTAATAAAACGGACTCATCGATGGTTAGCAGATTCTGGTGAGGCAGAGTTTTTCTCTAGCAAGAAACCTGCATTACAATCTCCAAGTGCCCAGTCAATTTCCAGCATTTCACATTCCAACATTCCTGAATGGGAGAGTGTAGCCATCTTTCAGCCGACATCCAACCAATTTGTTGACAGGTTTTTTGGATCCGAAACTATAAGGCCTGTCAACTTTGCTGAAAGGAGTATTTCTATTGTAGAAGCAGGTGGGGCAAATTTGAGTGAAAAGGATTCAGAGGAGCAGTTTGAGAATGACATATCTGTAGGTTTGTCCATATCTCAATCCACGGAGGACCCAGAGTTGTGTCTCAGCTACAATGGAATTAGAAAAGTTAAGGTCAATCAGGTTAAGGATTCTGAAACTGGAATCTACAGCCTGAAGATGAATAGCTTTGACAGGGAAAATCATAGCGATATGCATAGTGCTCTGGCTTATGACAGGCAAAATGAGATGGCCATTATACCAATGGGACAGGCCTACAGTAAGGACATCGAGAATGTCAATTTAATGAGGCACACAGAGGAAGGTGCTCAAATCAGATCGAAGGACTCTACATATAATAAGGAAGATCCTACTGTTGTCTCTGTAGCTGATGTATATAAGGAGGAAGGCAACATTATCTCCTTTGACTGTTTTAACTATGAACGGGACATCGTCCCTGTAGGAAGATCAGTTGGCGACTTAGATGAGTCTGACCGTCGGTCTTCACTTCAAATATCAAAAGGAGATGGTAGGAAGCAGGTGGCTGCTTCAAATGTCAATGTCACAAGGGTGGTCAAGTCTAGAAGTGATTTTGTTTCCAAGAATAAGCCAGAGTCAAAACCAACTAGAAAAGAAGCCTCTAATAGCTTCCCTTCAAATGTCAGAAGCCTGATATCTACTGGCATGCTTGACGCTGTTCCAGTAAAGTACGTTTCTGTGTCACGTGAGGTAACCTGCCTTAGATTGTTTCCATTCATTCGTTTCCGTTCATTGCTGCTGAGTGACTTATAGTCATAATACTCCATAAGGAGCTTCGGGGAATCATAAAGGGTTCTGGCTATCTTTGTGGCTGTCAATCATGCAATTATTCAAAGGTAAGACATTTACTACTGCATAAGGAGATGATAGAGTCATACTCTATAGAGAGCTCATATTTTGTCAATTTTTGCTGTAAGGTGCTTAATGCTTATGAATTCGAGCGACATGCCAGTTGCAAGACAAAGCATCCGAACAATCATATATATTTTGAGAATGGGAAGACCATCTATCAAATAGTTCAAGAACTACGGAGCACTCCTGAGAGCATCCTGTTTGATACAATTCAGACTGTGTTTGGTGCACCAATTAATCAGAAATCGTTTCGCATTTGGAAAGGTAAAATAGATATCTTTCTCAGAATTATATCCAGTTTATGTCCCTCCCTCCCTCCACCTTCAAGAAATCCTTTGATCTTTTGTAATTACTGCAAAAGGTCCTTTAACCCTGCAGATTATATGTGAGGATTAGCTACTGTGGGTAAGCTGATGAATTTTATAGATTAACGTTTAACCTTTTACCAGGATAAGCATGAGCATCCCTCCTCACTTGTATAAAATTCTTCTGATCTTTCCTGACAATCTCAGGATGGGGGCATTCTATTCACTAACTGCAAGTTTGCTTTTCCTTAACTTTTTGGAAAATTGGGGAGTTTTCGCATACAGTTACCATGGAAACTTATCATTAAGACACTGCAAGTTTTCTTGTCAAAGTTTAAGAATTTTTGTTGTTTCGGCAAATTGTACCTTCTTTGCGAGTCCGACAAGTTCATTTTCCTGTTTTCCAGAATCTTACCAAGCAGCAACTCGTGAGCTTCAACGAATTTATGGGAAGGAGGAGTCAAAACTGTGAAAGGAGTCTCCACTGTGAGTCTCGAGGAAGTCAACTTGTAATGTAGTGCAATCTGAATGCGGCTATTGTGCATAAAGCATGTCAATCTTCAGTAGTTCTGTGCCTTTATGGTTATTTTCCTCCATCAGTTTCCCCTTTTCTTTTCAATTTGTAGATTGTATAAACATTAGCTTCTTCTGTGGACAAGTAGCTACAATTGAAAAGGAGGCAGTGCGTGTATGTTTTGGATGAATCACATGATAGCCCTTTCGGTTGAAGCTACTTGCAAGTGAAGGTTTGTAAATTGCCCTGATAACGAAAACCTCTGGACGAGTCTCTATGGTGTAACCTTTCATTTCTGCAAATTAATGGAGACATCAGCTTGTGTGGCAACTGGCAAGCAGTGCTACATTCCCTTCTTGATGGGTCTGCCCTATTTGAGTGAGAGTTGTCGGCTGGGGCTTGTCGCACTGCCAGCGATCCATTGAATAATTTTGATCGTCCAACATTCGAAAGGTCCACAAGGCATCTTTCGAGATGGTACTGTGAATAATGGTTGATCGCAGAATTTGCTTTACTTGTTTCTGTCAATCTTAGGCTGCGCATGGCAACCATTCTGTGCCCGGGAACAGATTCTGGTCAGAAATGATTCTTTTTGATTCTGTGCCTAGGAACTGATTCTGAACATTTAAAGGCGTTTGGTAACGGTCCAAAATTCTGTGCCTAGGAATAGAAATGCGTTTGGTAACGGCATAAAATTTCTTTTTATTAATGATATTTTAATGACATTTTAAATATTTTAATATTTCTTTGTTTTCTTTTTTTTCTCATCCTTCTTGGCCATGACCGGTAAAATATTTTTTAATTAATAATAATTTTATTAAAAATATATTTTTTTTATTTTTTGGTCATGGCCAGTAAAAAATTTTCTTATAAATTTTTTTTTATTAATAATTTTTTAAAAATATTTTACTAAAAAATATTTTTATTGAAAATATTTTTTTTATTTTTTTCGCCATGGTCTGGTTGCTGGCCATGGCCGGTAAAATATTTTTTTATTAATAATATTTTAATAAAAACATATTTTTATTGAAATTATTTTTTTATTTTTTTTGCTATGGCCTGGTCACTGGCCATGGCTGGTAAAATATTTTTTTATAAATAATTTTTTTTATTAAAATATTTTAAATAAAAAATATTTTTATTGAAATTATTTTTTTTGCCATGGCCTGGTCGCTGGCCATGGCTGGTAAAATATTTTTTTATAAATAAATTTTTTATTAATAATATTTTTTATTAAAATATTTTAAATAAAAAATATTTTTATTGAAAATATATATTTTTATTTTTTTTGCCATGGCCTAGTCGCTGGCCATGGCCGATAAAATTTTTTTATTAATAATATATATTTTTATTTTTTTTGCCATGGCCTGGTCGCTGGCCATGATCGGTAAAATTTTTTTTATTAATAATAATTTTTTATTTTTTTCCATGGTCGATAAAATTTTTTTATTAATAATATTTTTTTATTAAAATATTTTAATCTTGCCAAGTACGACGAGAGTAGCTCTCGTGCCGGACATTAGAAGCTATATTAAAAACCAAGAAAAAGAAAAAGAAAAAAAATTGATTCTCATTTTTGTTCCCAGAATCAAGAAGCTACTTTTTTTTTATTCTCGATTCTGTTCCAAAATTGATTCTGGGATCAATTTTTGGCAAAATTGTGCCCGGGCACAAATTTTTTAACAAACAGATTTCTGCTCCAAAACTGATTCTGGGAACAAAAGAACAGAATCAGTTACTATTTGGCAAGTTGCCAAACAGACCCTTATTACATGCTGCTGCATTTTTTGCGGTACAAGAATCTCGGGAGCTAGAATGGTCTTGTCAAAATCCTGACTAAAGGGAAAGGCAGGAAATCTACGAACGTGTTCTACAGATATCGTGGAATATATTTGGTGGTATCGTTGATTTCTGAAAAAGTGCACCATCCTTCATTGTCGAACTGTAAGGGTCGGTGCTCGGCACGGTACGGGCTTAAGCTGAAAGCGGCTACAGAGGTTCTCGTTAGATCTATATGATCTGCTAACAGCAATTTTATCGCACTTTGTTCTTTGCTTGAACCCCTCTTGTGGACTTGTCGAATCAATGGGCGGTTTGGTTTATGCTTGCACCGATTCCCAAACCGACCAAATACGGACGAGATATATGTTTTGGTGACCCGACCCGAGACCTGAACCGGGAAGAAACCGAACCTAAAGGACAGTTCAGGTTGGGTTGGCTTATCGATTTTGTGTGCTGTGTTTATTTCCCTCCCCCCCTTTCTTCTTCACATTTCTCTGTACATATGCAACGCGCTCCGTACACATCACCATGGATCATCTCGAGATCGCGAAGCCAGCTCATCATCGAGAGACAATTTTCACCAGCAAAGAGGAAACCACTAAAAACTCAACTCTCCTCTATTCTGGGGCAATCACGAGCCATCGGCTCGTTGTTAGATACTTCAGTGCCCTCCGAACAGACAATAGGCGACATCAGATACTTTCTGTCGATGGTTTGTTCAACAAGGGAGGGTTGTGAGAAAACCCTGAGAAACTCGATCACATTCTGTAACAGCATCAGTCTCATATTTCATTCTTGACACAAGAAACCCCTTTCCAATTCCACAACAGAACCAAAGCAGAGAGAGCCAAAAAAAAGAGCGAATGCCGGCCATATAGAATAAACACATTCGTCTGCCGCCACAAGGTAAAAATGTTTTAGAATTCGAGAACCTACTTTCCACACACTATAAGTCCATCTGGAAAGAATCACAATTAGGAAATTACAAACACCGCGTGATCTTGTCATCACAATTAGTTTTTCCCCTTTGCCCTTTCTCCCTTTTCAAGCCAGTGTCAAAGCCATCACAAGCCCCCACTCCTTGCATCTTTACGAGCCACAGCAAGCGGATCTCGGTGCAGCCTGACCAGCTCCAGATGCTTGGTCCGGTTGGTTAATCTTGATTGTTGAAGGATGCTGGAATTACAGAACCAAAGGAAGGAAATTAAAAAACATAGACGCTGGGTTTAGTTCGGAATAAGGTTCCCGAGTAGAGTAATAGAATGAAGATACCTCAGCCTTAGAATCTGTGTCTGAGAGCCTCTGCTTTATATCCCTCGCTATCGAAAAGAACACTTGTTCCACATTAAGATTTGTTTTAGCACTCTGCAGGAAAATGCGTTTCAGTGTACAACTAGGACTTGCAATTAGATAAAGCCATCGACAAGCTTCTACTTACAGTCTCAAAGAACTGAATTCCATACTCATCAGCAAGTGCTTGGCCCTTGGCGGTTGGCACAGCCTAAACATGATCAGAAATATCACGAGGACAATGAGCAAGTGGGTAGATTAAAAAGATTCATATCCTTCTTTCCCTATTTCTTTCCTTTTTCTGAAGAAATATCAGAAAGCTTATATTATTAGCCAAGCATGATAGCCAGACATGGATGACAGATTCATCAGAAAAGCATCGCCAGAGTGAAGGCAATTGTGTTTTCTATTGAACTTGTGGCGAAAGCACTCTTATCTCTGTGCTAGGATGCATAATTTAACCAAAGAGATTTTGAAAGATAATAAGCGTAAGATGCAACATACCCTTTTGCTTTCGTCCATGTCAGCTTTGTTCCCAACCAGTATCTTATTAACATTGTCAGACGCATGCTGTTCAATATTGCGAATCCAGTTCCTTATGTCTGAAAAATGATATGATGCCATGTCTATTATGAGATGCAAATCCTGAAAAAACTTCAAATGCTACGGAAAGTTTAAAACCAACATGCACCAAATTAATACACATTGAATCGAAGCAGTAAACACAGAAAGAAAGATGCAAACAGACTTATCACCTACATGCAAAGTTTGTTACAACAAGGGAGGGAAAGAAAGTTACTGTTGAAAGATGATTCGTCGGTCACATCGTAAACCAGCAAAATACCCATGGCTCCTCGATAGTAAGCTGGAAGGTAGTGGAAACAAATGCAGCATATATGAGCGTAAATTTTGGTAATGATTTATGTAGTATAATAGAATAGAGAAACTTAGATAGTGAAGCAGCAATCCGAAGCGAGGCTCAAATATGAATAATAAATCAAATAGCTGAAAAATTAGTATGAACAAGGATCTAGCACCACCACGTCCACAACTTAATGCCAGTGATGCAGCTTATAGCAAATCAAATTATAAAATATGGAAATTCATTGCTACCTGATTAGGACACATTCTGCAAGGAGCAACCACAGGACTGTAGTGCCATGTGTCCAATGTCCTAATACCCAACATCCAATATAGAGACTAAGACACATTTACCAATAGGCAATTAACTCTAATTACATCTCAAAGGCCGGTAAAAAGGCAACCATCGGTGAAACTGAAAACCTTGACTAATACATCAATGAGCCATGTGTTGGTCATTTAGCTCAGACAGAAAACCATGGCCCCTATACTCAAAGAGAGCCGCAAAAGCTCAAACAAAGCAATATATCAACCTGAGAGCAATACACCCCATTATCAAATTACAGACAGGCTGGCAGCCAACAAGGTATATTTTTCTTTAATTATATCTTAGCTGCAGTTATGCCGGAATTGTGCCTTCTGTGTTTTAACCGTAACAGGATCTCACCCAAAGATATACTAAGTTTCCACGAAATTAAGTTTAAAATGTCCACACTTCAATAGGACATTCTTTCCAACAAAATCCACAATACAATAAGGCAAACTTTGCATTGAAGTGTCAAATTTTTTTCTTGGCATAATTTACCTGGAAGTTAAAGCCGATCGATTTTTTGTCTACAATTTTTCAGCAGAATTATCTTGACATCATAATCTGTATAATTGCCAGATTCCAGTATTCCACACGAATAGTGTTTTGGCCTTGGCCAGCTTTTAGAGGTATCTTAATCTTCTGTAGCGGAGTCCATTTTCCAATATTTGCAAAACCTTACCAGTGGTGATTGTACGAAACCGCTCCTGACCAGCAGTATCCCATATTTGAAGCTTGATTCTTTTTCCATCAAGCTCTATAGTCCTTATCTTAAAATCTATGCTGCATTAGGTACAAATGGCATGCAAAGATCAGTGAAAAGCTAATGGTAAAAAGAAACTGAGTTCAAGGAATACACACCCAATTGTGGTGATAAAACTCGTTGTGAACGAACCATCTGAGAATCGCAAAAGGAGACAACTCTTTCCCACACCTGGCCAAGGTACACAGTACCAGGTGAGGATTTCAAGCATTTGGAGCAAAAAAATCATAATCAGGATCCCACGTTAAAGCAAAATGATTACAGATCTCAAAGATGAGGTCGTACTCGCACGATTTCTAACCACCGAGCTGTAGAAGCACTAAGGATCAAGCTAGCAACAGCAAGCTCCAAATTCATAGTCAAACAGCATTGAAAATCAAACGATCAAAATGTAGGTCAATCTTGGTAGAGGCACGACTCATTCCAATTTCCAATCCCTCACCATAGCAATGACAACACGCCATACTCAACATGCCAGCTGTAAATTTCGTAGCAAGTTCAGCCCAACTGCCGAAATTCTCTCGCGACCCCTAAACCCCACCACTCCCATCCTCCCAAACACCATGAAGGCCAGCTCCCTCCGCACGAGGCAATGGAAGCCCCTCTCAAACGGCATATAGCACGAACAACACTGCCTTCCCACCGAACCATGACCAAAATTTACTCGGAGTGGCGACGGGCGGAATCCAACAACACAACCAGCAACCCAAGCACGGTGGCAGAAGACAAATGCCCGGGCTCCCTCTGCCGCACACAACTAGAGGCACGATGCATCCCACCGAACGAACGGTGTGAATTAATGAATGATCATCCGCGTGTAAACTAGGGTCGAGTTCATCAAATGCCCATTCCGAAAACAAGACTTCATCAGCAATTTTCATTTTTAACGTCGCCATTTCCCCGTGTCGAATCCCCAACATCAACAGATCCGTACCAAAGCGCAGAGTTGCACGCCCCCCCTTCCTTATTCATCTCGACCCCCAAAAAATACAAAAAATAAAAATAAAAATTAAAAGAAAATAAAGAGAGAGAAAACAAAGGCGGACCGAGCTAAGACCTGTCCTCACGCGATCAAGCCGCGCGAACACTTGCGCATCTAAAGATCAAAAATCAGGTTAGCGCAGACGGAGATCTGCGACTCACATCCTCCAAAACTTCGGCCCCTAGAGAGAGAAAGAGAGACGCACGGAGAGAGAGAGAGAGAGGAGGAAAAGAGGATGAAGGAGGAGTACCGCTATCGCCGATCAAGAGGAGCTTGATGAGGTAATCGTAATCGGCCCGTGCCCTCGCCGGTGGAGCCGCCATTCCAATCCCCAGGTAACCTGCGCGGAGGAAGATCCCGGCGCCGCGCGCGTCAACGCAACAAGGTCACGGCGAATCGGTGGAAGAGCACCGCACAAATCGAAATCGCGGAAGAGGGAGAGAGAGAGAGAGACCGGATCGGAGACGAAGAGATTCTAGAGAGAGAGAGAGAGAGAAGGAGAGAGAGGGAGAGGGAGAGCGAAGGTCTCCAGAGTGTCAGAAATGGAGGTCCATGCAGATTTAGAGAGAGAGAGAGAGGGGGGGGGGCCGAAATAGGGGAGGAACAACCTTGATCGGATCACCACCCGCAAGGCGCAAGCGAAGCTGCTCCGACAATGGTGGGTTTGCTAAAATGCGCACCCTCTCTCTTCCTGATTATAATCGATTTTCTCCCTTTATCTGGAAAAAGGAAAAACAAATGAACAATTCCTTCTTCTTCTTTTTTGTCGCCCTCGATTTTTTCTTGCATGATTCGCCGGGGGTGCGTCGCCCAGTCGCGCACTCTAGCAACTCGGGCCACCCACCGATCCGGAAGACTTCTTTCCTCTCTCTCCAACCCATTGTCACCAAATTGACGCCATTGCCACCAAAACAAATGTTCACGGGAGAGTAAGGTTGCATTTGGTCATCCGAATTTCTAAATAGGATAGGACTGGATAGAATTGGATAAGAAATTCTGGGATTTCTTCGTATCCTGTCCATTGTTTGGTGAACTACGGATTTAAAGTCAGATAGGATAATTTTTATTTTTATTTTTTTGCTATTCACGGATTCGGAGGAGTTAATGAAAGAAAAAAAGCTGAGAAATTTTTTTGGTGAAAGCGCACAAGGTGTGGGGATGAAGATGACGGCAAGTAGAGTATAACGTTTCTGGAAAAATAGGCATTAGAAATCCTATCCGGGTCTATCTCACCCTCTCCTGGGATTTTTTTATCCGGGCTATATTCGATCTATATCCGACCTTATTCTATCCTGGACCACCGCCAAACACAGGATAGGATAAAATATATCCTATCCTGACTTTTATTCAGTCGACCAAACGCAGCCTAAAGGTCTGAGCAACTCCGACAGGTAACCCGTGTCGGGTTTGAATCGGGTCGGAAATGATCCAAATTAAAATAACCCATTTTCATGTAATATAAATATAGTGAGTCGTACCAAACTCGACCCATACTCAACTTATACCCGATTCATATGCAAACTGAAGCGAGAGCGTATGAGATCGAACGAGGACGAGAAAGGGAAAAGAGAGTTATAAAGGTAAATTGGATGTAAGTTGTGAATACATTTAATACCCATATTATTTTGGGTTTTACCATTATAAACTCAGTTATAACCCATTTATTATGTATAACTAACCCATATAAGAATTCGGATCATCAAATATGAGTAAACAAATGGGTCTATGACCCATTTTAACAGATAAAATCAACGGTATAAAAGTCATAGCAGCGACAAATTTTTTATATTGAGTATTGTTTTGTATCACGCATTAATTAGATCCTTCGACGATTAATATTGTCCACCAATCTCCTCATTCGATTTAATCTCTGAACTATTTAAAATCGGTTCAATGTCGTTCTTTCATCCTATGCGGTCCTAATCGCGCGACTCTTTCCAACCCATTGGATGCCCCTGTCAATGCAAAATCCCCGTGTCCTAACTCGATTGACCAAACCCTCGAGATTTTGGGGATTTTTTTGCTTCTTTTTTGCCGTGACAAACGGAGCAACCCGAAAGTGATCGAAATCAATTGTATTCTGTGGACGGCACGTATTCGAAACAATCTTAGTTTAGCTCGAACTCGAGATTGAATATCGAACGATTGAAACGGTCTCGTAGCGCGTGCTATGGCAAAGTCCCCAGACATTTCAAATCAAACCCACCCCCCAAATTGTATGTGGGCCTGGGCTCTCTTTTTTTTTTTTTTTTTAAACTCTTTTGCCTTTCCCTTAGGTCAAGGGCCTGTGAGCCTCTCTGTTCGCGACAGTCGTGTCGCTTTACCGTTCCCACAGTAGTGGGGAGCCAAGTCAACTTTGACCGGACCAGACCGCACGTGCCTTCTCGGGACCGCGACGCTGTCTCCTCGTTGATGCCGGTCGTCGACCGGGGACATAACGGTGCCGTTGGTGTGGTGGTGTTCTTCATTTTTATTCAATATTCCTGTATTTTTTTTTTCTGATGTCAACTATGTTTTTTTTTTCCTTTTCGACTTAGGGTATTCCAGTACCGATGCGTACGGGAATGGTCGTAGATCACAATGTAAGCGCCATGTCAATGCTGACTGAGTTAACTTGTTATGGATTTTTTAGAGCGACAGAAAACGAACCTTAAACGTGAAGCGGCGCCTTTGCCCAAGCATCGATGAGGACCGCCGAGTGCTTGCTAGACCACGGCAAGGCCATCATTGCCTCCAAACAAATCACGTGCGGAAATAGGGACAAGAGGAGAGACGAAGCTGGGGAGAGAAGCGATGGTGGCTCCGACTACTAGCATGGCCACTTGAAGCGAGGTCGAGCAACCCTGGTTGGCCTCTGCCTGGGGTTGTTGAGACCCCGACAACCCACTAGACTGTGGCCACTAGCCTCGCACGTCGTGGTGGTGGTGGTGCTTGCCAGGGTTGGTGGTTTATATCTCTTTTCGATTTCAAATTACGCGCTTAACCTATCGATCGATTTTTTATAAATTGCATTGTATTGACTTTTCATGCAAAGCAATCTCGTGCATCTTCGGTTAATCTTCATCTACCAAAACTTCTTGTATGCTCGAGCATTGCATCTTTCCATTGATTCTCTTCTCATTCGCTTTTCCTTAATCGATGCAGTAGTTGACACTTGACTCCGTCCAGCAGGCATGAGGGCATAATGGCAAAACCAAACACAAGGGTGACACAGATGACTACGCCTTTCGATCCAATTTTAAAGTGAGGCAAGTAGCTTTGCTATTTCTTTATTTAGGAGAAATAATATGATATGGGTGAATAAAAAACATTCATGTCCCATGTGAAATGATTGGGTTATGCAGAATGATTTGGGATTGCCTGCCCAAATGCAGAGTGATCTTCTGGTCAGAACCATGATTGGTGTATTTTCTTTGCATAAAGCATGCCAATTGGCCTAGTATTGCTTGCTTTTCTCAAATTCTTTCATAAATAGAAAAATGACACAAATAATCCCTGAACTTTAGCCCAATATGCATTTTTATCCATGAACTTTTAATTTGTTCAATGTAACCCCTAAACTTTAATATAATGTGCAATATGATCCCTGAACTTTTAATTTGTTCGATGTCATCCTTGAACTTTTGGTACTTGTTCAATTCAGTCCCTGAACTATATGAAAATATTTAATACAGTCATTTCCATTAATTCAAGTTCAAGGACTATATTTGAATATTTATTTCGCGAGTTACTGATCACTCATTATAACTACACGAATATCATTGTACAATCACGCGTATTTGCAGTTTAAATAGGCATTTGCCTTCACTCACTCACCTCTGGACCCTTTTTTCAGAGTAGAATATTTACATTGTAACTCTTACACTAGTAGAAGAGAAACCCTTCCGGCCTTCCCCTCTACACTTGCATCTTGAAGTTCTTTGTAAGTTCTAATTTAACAAATCATTTGCCATTTCTTTCGTAACTTTCTTAAAGGACAAATAGCTATGATTGCACAATAATATCCGAGTAGCTACAATAAAAGTGCTACAATAAAAGATAGTGAGTGATCGGCAACTGCAAAAAATAAAATAGTAAACGTTGTAAGATAGAAGGTAAAAACCAACCACATAGTTGGTAATACTGATATTAAATTGGTAAGAGAGTTTCAAAAGAAACGAAAAGTGATTTGGTCAAAGACAACTTACAGAGAACTTTGGTGCATTTTAGAGTTTCTCTTTTATAAATGTAAGAGTTACAATGTAAAACTTTTACTATGAAAAAAGGGCTACGAGATGAGTGAGTGAAGGCAGATGCCTATTTATAGGACAAATGCGCATGATTGTACAGTGATTACCTCTTAGTGCAAGCGTAAAAGTGAATAGTATAATCCGTGCTGTTATAGACTTCAGTGATTTCGCTATAATGATCGAACAGTATTTTATCCGTCATATATAAAATATGTATGTATTTATAAAGGTCTACACGTGCTAATGATTTCCCAACCGATGATTTGCTTGCACTTAATCATGTAACTATTTAATTTGAATTTTGCAGCCGACACAATTACATTTTTTCACAATACTTAGATGTTGATATGCATATCTACATAATAACTTTTTGTAACTTTCTTATCATGAATAATATTACAAAATTTGACAGGACTTTTTATTTTTATACGAGTAAAAAAAATGCCCTTTTTGGAATAAATAAATAATTGCTCACTCGAGTTTCGCACAATTGTCTATTCTTTTACTCCGCATGCCTATCGAAAATGTTTGCGTGGATGAAAAACTGAGTCTTCCGTGATGGTCAACGCGCGTTACAAAAGTGTGCAAAATTTGTGTTTGACCGTTTGTAAACTAAGTAGATGTGCATATCTATAAAAGAAAAATTCCACTTAAATTGTGAATTTCACAAACACAATAAACACCAAGAAAAAAAGGCAGTTTCGATTCATAAATACAGTAAAAAGACCATTTTTTGACGAACTTGTTTTGCCCGCTTGCTCTCTAGAACTTTTGGTCGAATCTCTTTCCCCGAGAATCATCGATGGCTGGCTTGCGACTCGAGCCTAGTCACCCGAAGGTCTTCCGATGCACGTTATCTCTTTCGGTGTCGGGCTAAAGTAGACAGAGAATAATGCATCTGGCCGAAAGAACGACACTCAGAAAAAGAGCAAGAGCATGATGATCGGTTCAAAATAAATCCCAAAAGAGGTGATGAAACCCGACGTGCACAGGTAGTGGCAAAGAGGGTTGCCACAACTTTTGGGGGAGCCCCACCTTTTCCAAATCAATCCTAATAGAAAATTGACAAAACGAAAAGGGTAATTGGAAGACAAAGTTGGGTCAGCAAAGCAATCAGATTGGTAATGCTTCAAGCATATGCTTGGGAAGATCCCCCTCTCTCTTTCTTTTCCCATTCTCTCTTCCCTTTTAAAAGCTCAGGAACTTCATCGTTCGTCACTCTCTTCAAGCCCCGGGAATCCCTTTCCCGGCGGCTTTCATTCCCACCCAAAGTCCCCTGCTCTCTCTGCCGGCATCTCCGGCAAAGGACGGTCGTGGTGCCGAGATCCGCGGCGGCGGCGGCGGCGATGACGGATGCTATTTTTGAAAGAATACTAGCTCTGTTGTAGGCGTTCGTGATTTTGGGCAACTAAAGGACCCTTTGGCATTTCGTTAGTGCATCAGCAGTTACTTTCAGGTTGGTTCGGCCAATGTTCTTTCTCTGTTTCTTCTGTTTCGACTCTAATTTCTAGGTTGGTTTTGATTTTCATGGTTGATTCTGATCATTACAAGCAGTTAATCAGCCCGTGGCAGAGGAGGTGAGACATATAAAGGCCAATCACGTTCGAGTTTGTTGTTCCTCGGAACCGGGTGTAATATCATCACAGGTCGATTGTAATGTTATTAGCTGAATCTTCTTGAATCGTGTTCAAATTTGTTCATGATGTCAAAGCTACGAGCCTCTTTGATGAGTTTTGCTTTTTATTTTTTGTCAAAAGAGAATTTTGTCAAGATCCAACCCCAGAGAAACATAAAAACTACTTCCAAGCAAAACAAATCCCAAAAAGATGCAAAACAAAACAAGGCCGAGAAAACAAAAGAGTACGCCCTTCAGTTATGAGCACACTCTCATCCCAAAAGATCGGATCTATTAAGGTATCAAAAAACAATTGGCGATCAGTGATGAAGACACGCTGAGATCTTCTCCTTCCAGAAACTGGGGCTTGTAGTATGCACCTAGATTCGACGCCCTGAACACCAAGACGACAACAACATCTTGAACCACCACATATCAAACCCTTAAAAGATCTAGATTTAGATCGGGAGAAAAGAAGCGGATTTAGTTAATCTAAATCTAGTGATGAGAGCTTTTGTCGAATTTTGAAGAAGTCTTACAACCACATCCCGGGCATCCTACTAGGTAGACTAGTGATGACATTCTTTCGAAGTTTTTAACTGCAAGTAGGTTTACTCGCCACGATGAGCGAAGAAAAGCAACAACAATGAGTGAAGAAGACGCCAAACAGAGTGAGAAAGGACTCCCAAATTAGATCATAAGAGAAAAAAAAGGGAAATCAAAGCCTGAGAAAAGAAAAACCAAAGCAAAGCATGATGAATGATGTGTATGTGGGCCTCATTAGGGCGAAACTGGACATCCTTGGCACTTCTAACGCGATAAAACTTTGTGCACTATTCCAACGAAATGGGGACTTAGATTAGTCTACCGTTAGTCGTAATAGTAGGATTCGATTCTAGTGGGCCGACAAGGCTCGACAGGGCAAAGCATGTAGAGTTCAAAAGGAGGTGGAAGGAAATGAAAGAGCATATGCCCTTATCTGATGTCATGCCCCGAACCCCACGACACGCAATATCCCTACTTTGGTCGATATGTTTGTGACGTCCCAGAAAACATCACTGACCCAACCCCAGACAAAGAACAAGCGGAAGCAATAATCAAACAAACCCTGACAATAGAATCAATATGAAACAATAGATAGCATGGCAACAAATCACTTGGCTGAAAATATATATATTTTATATAACTATCAAAAATTCTTTTTACAACATTAACATATACATACCATTACCATTTACAAGTAGAGACAATATCCATAAACAGGGAGTACAGACTACCACAAAAAACGATCAACGACCACTAAGGTAAAAAAGGGTCAGTGGTCAGAGCTTACTAAACTAAGACAGGCTTCGGTCAAAAAGGTATAGCCTGCTTCATCTATAACCCAAGTCGACCTAGGCAACCCAATCCGGGTCAGAATCAGAAGACTCTGACGGAGAAGAACTGTCAGACAGCTCCTTGTCAGAACCTAATAAGTCTAACTCGGACTCAGCTTCCTCTGACTCGCCTTCAGCATCCATCTCGTCGGGCTCGGGATCCTCCTCCATAAGCTGCTCTAACTCATCATCATTCGGCCCAATATCCATCGGCTCTACCTAATCAACCTCGTACTCTATAGGTACGTTATCGGAGCTTATACTCTCCTCTTTTGAGGTGCCGGGGTCTATCACCTGTCTATCGGGGCACTGTGGTTCTATCTCGCTCAGCCCGTTCAACGAAATATCAAAAGTGCAGAGGGGTCCGGTCTCTTCTCCATTAAATGTCCTATGACACCACGCAACATACTCGTGGGTCTCCGATACTAACTCCCCAATATCTACCCATACTAAAGTATAGTATCTAAAATACATATTCTCGTTCCCTAAGGGATGTACAGACATAGTCTTCTCGATGAAATGGGGAATCCCGAAACGAACTGGCACCTCTGCCATCTTCACTGTCGGGGATCTGAAATGTCGGTTTCCAACATTCGCGAGACTAATCTCAGCAAGTACAACCTCTAAACCGAGGCTATACTAACATGCATTCTCCTAACAGGTAATACACAAAAATCACGTCAATTCAATTCATGATCAATTTCTGATCCAGGCCCCTGGGCCCAGACCACTTACCTGGTTGACCCTGCAGGTTAATCACTTCAAATAATATAATCAAGACTTACATATGAACACTCTATGCACACATACGTCACATGCATGCTCACACTCATCAGTGTTCGCATCGCATGCCTTTCACCGAGTCTTGCGTACTCGCACTACGGCTCATGCATTTTTTGCATGCAAATTATGTCATCTTGCCACGATTTCCATCAATCACATACGGCACACTGGCTTAATGCTCATTTATTATCTTAGAGCTTGACCCGAAGGTTCGACCCGAAGACCCGGTCCGAAGACTCATCACAACACTCCGTGACTAGCGTAAAAACGCCTCATGCTTAGTGTCTCTAACCTGCTACAAAGTGCATGAGGCGCAATACTGATCTCCTTATGACCAAGACCCGTGTAAAAACGCGCCAAATCAGTCGTCATCTGGACGAACCGAGTATCGCCCTGCTACAAAGTGCATGAGAACGGCACACCTCGTGTAACACGCATCAGAGCGAAATGTGATCACACATACACGCAGCCAGTTATTATCTGAACTCGGCATAAACGCTTCGGGCATTGAGGGTGATCACATGCTCATGTCAGGCACGCATTCTCGCACAATTTCATTTCATGCCTTATTCATGACATACACAATGCGTGACCATGCAATGTCGTACAATGCACCATGAGTAATAAACATACACAGGCACTTAGTCGAATCAATATCACCACTCCATGCCCAATTCACAGACAACGTGCTCAATTGGCCAATTAATACCGTGCGGCCCAATTTGCACTATTTAACTTCGCATTCAATTCAGCCATTAAATAGCCAATTGCATTCCACATAATTCGGCCACACTAGTATACAACACGACATATCAAAATTAAGCACAATTCACCTAATAATCAACAAACCCGGGCAACCCCGGTAACTCGATCACATAAACCTAATTTAACCCATTCTATTCCAAAATATCCATAAATGGACAGCCGCTAATTAGCCACTTTAGGGTCCATTTTCGTCTCCAACTAAATTACACTAATCCACCAATATTGTTCCGATAACAATTTTCACCAATCGGTTCACTAATTGCTCTTTAAATATACCGATAATACCCAAACCAGTCAAGAAAATACACTGTCAGTCGTAATCATGGTTTAGGGGGTACACTCACCAAATCCTAAATCACGGCGAGGAGAAACGGTGGTCGATCACCGATGAATGGTGGAATCGGTAGTGGCGTTTCTGGCGAGCGGCGGCTACAACAGCGATCCTTGGGCCGGACCGTACGGCAGCGATGATGATGCTAGTGAGGCGGCAGAGAGGAAGTGGTTCGATGAGGCTAGGTGATGGGCGGTGAACGATGGACGGCAGTCTCAGCTTGCTCTGGTGGTGGCGGCTCCGGCAATTCCTTGGCCAAGAGAGAGAGAGAGAGAGAGAGAGAGAGAGAGAGAAAAACGAGGGAGAGAGAGAGAGGATGGGGACAAGAGGATGATGGTGGTGAGGCGTGGACAGCGGCGAGGGCATGCAGCTCCAACGAGCGGCAGCAAATGGCTCCGGCAACCTCACGGCCGAGAGAGAGAGAGAGAGAGAGAGAGAGAGAGAGAGAGAGAGAGAGAGACCGGAGAGAGGAGGAGGCGATCAGTGGAGGGGGAGGAAGTGGCCGAATGAGCTGATGAAAGGAGAGAGAGAGGTCTTATCTAGTCAAAAGTGGGTCAAAGATGGGGATAGTAGAGAACACGTGTCACCGATCCAAGCCTCTTGACCAAATTACCCTTGATCCAATGGCTTAGGATTGATCTTAACAAATAATTGAGGGGTAAGATGGTAAATGGGTCCAATAATTGAGATAAGTCCAAAATTAATTAATTCCTTAATTTCTTCAAAATTGGGAATCAATTTTGGCCTAGGGGTAAAATAGTCATTTTTCCGGTCCCAGGTCGAAATTTTATATTTCGACCGTATCAACCCCGAATGTATGTGACCAACATAATAAGACGTCGGATCCGTAAAAATGATCTCTTAAGCTCTTGAAAATCAACATCGAAGTTCGGGTCCAATTTCATGACCAAAACTGACTAAATTTCCAATTTCAGGGTTTCTCACTAACGGACGGCAGTTTAAGGGTTACACATATCGACCTAGGGTTATTCAAATCATGACGGTCATGATCACCGAGAGAAAGAGAGGAACTATCGCTAGTTCTAGAGGTCGAGATCGTTCGATTTAAGTTCGAGACTAGTTGGACACGTGTACTTTCGGTTGTGCGGAATCACTTGCGATCTGATTGTACATCGTTGGCCTTGACCAAACCAAATCCATTACTTTTCCTAAGATCAGCCCACGTCGGCCCAAAATATTCTCTCATTGTTTCTCGAGATCGAGGTCCGATTCACGATCGGGAACCTGGTCCACATATCGTTTCCCTAGTTAACCATAACCCATTGGTTAGTATCTCGAGAGTGATCAACTCTGAGCGAAACTTACTAAAATGAAATGCGAAAAAATGTCAATTTTATTGATCCCGGAATTACGTCGAAATTTGGGCTGTTACATCTATACTTGTGATGGGGCCTTTGTGCCAACCCGCACTATGAATTACAATTGAGTGATCAATGTATAGAATTTGTGTATATGCACGGTTGGTTAGCATTAGAAGGGAATAATGATATGCCAAAAATGCATAATCCAGGCCCATCAAAAAGTGGCCTTTGGCCCAATTTGGCCCTCGATGGCCTTGGCAGACCCGTGATGGTCAGCCTCGTGATCAGGTCTAGTGATTGCACATGCCCAAACTACTGTGGATCCCATTTCGAGAGGAAAAGGCGAAAAATAGCCAATGGATTAATCGAGACGCACACGAGCCCAAAGAGAACATAAAATAATTCTCCTCCATTGTTCTTCGCCGTGCATTGTATCGACGAATATTATCAATAGATTGTATGTAAACGCAGCGATACATATATATCATAATCCACATGTTTTGCGAAAAATGAATGATATGAAAAATATTTTTCAAAAAATAGTCGGATGTATCATTCGAAATAATTAATCAATGACAAATATTTTATATTATCGATAATAATTCATGTATAAATATTTTCATTAATGATGAAAATATTTTTCGTTCTTCATTTTTGTAAACGATATGATTAATTATTTTAGGAGAATAATTTCTAAACTAATTATTTTTCTAGAAACAAACGTAGTTTAAGACTCAGTTATAGTTAGGGATGAGCGGTTCCCAATCCAATCCAACCCAAAAATCGGAAATCGGACCGAGAGGACCAGTTCCTAGTTTTTAGGACCAAGGACCGAACCGGCTAGTCTTGAAACCGTGGACTGGACTAGACCGGACCGATGGGACCAATCACTTATTGGTAAAGGCAAGTGGGAATTGGGGAAATTAAATTAGGCTTTCTATTTTTTTCAAAAATTTTAAAAAGTAAATAAATATATATGAAAAAATTAGAAAAATATATACTTATCAATCTAGTTCAGTTCGATTCTCACCCTAAAACTGGGAATAGGATTGCCTGGAAACTGGTTCCACTTTTAAGAACCGGGAACCCGACCAATATTCTTGAGAATTAAACCAAATTGATCGGTCCGGTCCGATCCCGATTTGGACGGTCCATCTTGCTCACCCCTAGCTACAGTGCCAATAGTCAATAGACAACGAATACATATAGTACGAGCCAAAGGCATGACCCTAACAAGCAGAAATTGCCGAGACAAAATACTTTCTTAATTTATTTTTGTATGACACAAAAAATGTTTTCCAAACTATTCATTTTCAGTAAAACAAATGGAGCCTAAGTTGCTCACACATTACGCGATGTCGCGAACAAGCTAATATGCACAATGAGAGGGAGGGAACTGTTAATGATATGTCTTGGGAATCAATCGAGGTTGATACTCTAATATTAGTTGCGAATTAGGTTGGGTCGAAAAATCGACTTTCACTATACTTAGGTAGTTATAATATCTTGCTAGAGACCGCTTATGATTTGTGGGCCAAAAAGGGTTTTGAGCACACTGCTAATGTTTAGTAAACTTACAGGGTCGTACACAAAGTGAATTGAGTCAATATTTTCTGTGCACCAGAATCTACTTAAAATAAAAAATAAATTTTAATTTATTCTTCTAATTAACTTATCTACGCAATTGTGTGCATTATGAGAGAACAATTAAATGTACAATTGAAGGTGGACAGTTAGGTGGGCCCAAATCGTATGGTCCACTTCTTTTAATTCCGCTGGATAATGAGGCTGTATGAATAGATAGAGAATTGATCTCTGTCTAGGGTTTTTTCAACATAGTATCAAAAATCAAAAGACATTGAAGAAAATGAACTTTAAGATCTTTAGCTAGCACTTAGATTGTTGGAGACTTCTGTTAGCATATATGGATACCGGTAGATGCGCAATATTTGGGGCGCTAATCCAGACACAATCAATTGTCAATTTACGTTCGATTTGCAAAAGGTACGTATCGAACTTCCGTCTCGATTTCAATATACACATAGATCCTGTTTAGGGTTCTAGGGTTTTGGTTTACAAATATATTCCGTTGCGTTTTAATAACTGTGGAACCCTACATCAAACCCTAAAGAAATGATGTCATTTTCTCTTTGGCCAGATCAAAAGGTTTGGACCGATTGAATTATGGCTTCACAAATGAGATGCAAATTATGAAAGAATCGGAAAATTAAGTTTTTTCTCGCACTTTGTAAATCTTAAATATTCAAGATTGCATTCACAATGAGATCGATCGAATGCAATATTAAGGCCCACGAGCCATCTTATAGCACCAGCGATTTATATTTTCAAGTCATGTGTCGAGATTGAAACCCTAATCAAACTCCACCATTAGCCACAAGCGCTTTGATCATATACCTCGAATGTTCTTATTTCAATGTCCATTTCCTCTCTCTTCTCTAATTCGGGACCGACCGAAACAGATGTTAATCACAAGCCCGTTTAAATGATCGAAAACAATGCCATTTTTGTGCTTTTGGGGAAAAACGACATCGTTTAATGATTTACTCGCTAGCCAAATCGATATCGTTTGCCTAGTCTTTTGAGCGGACCTTTTTTTTTTGTCTAATCAAGTGAGTGGGCTTTAAGAATGGCTATTTATATCTCTCGGGTAAGAGCACCTGTCTTGTTCGACACGCTTGAAAATTGAAGCCGAATTTGTTGCGGAAATACAACGATAATTAACCATAAAAGGTGTAAGTCATAAACATACTCATATCAACAATATACCATGATAAAAACATTATTCAGTGAAAAATATTTGAATTTTTTCATATATAAGGCTGGCGACATGTGAAATTTTATAACATTTATTGAAATTTAAGATTTTTTTTTAAATTCATTTAAAAAAAAAGCCCCAAATATTTTGCTTTTGGTCCGCCTCATCCTATGACAAGTCAACAATCCTCGTCCCATTTAGATACGTAAATTTAATCCTAGCCCTCGATACGAGAACCCGCTCAGTCTCAATCGGACGCTCTAAAAGCCGCCAAGTCAGACATCCGCGAGCTCCCCTTCCATCCAATCAGATCCGATCTCTAACCCCTATATAATCCCTCGACGAAACTTCGTCTTTCCTTCATCTCGTTCATTCTCAAGGTCGCAGCGCGCATACGCTTCGATCGACTTCGCTACCATCTCCTTCCTCCAATTTCTCATCCGAATTCCTGATGGCCCCGAAGGCGGAGAAGAAGCCCGCGGAGAAGAAGCCGGCGGAGGAGAAGAAGTCGGCGGCGTCGGCGGCCGAGAAGGGCCCGGCGGAGAAGAAGCCCAAGGCCGGGAAGAAGCTCCCCAAGGAGGGCGGCGCCGCCGACAAGAAGAAGAAGCGAGCGAAGAAGAGCGTGGAGACGTACAAGATCTACATCTTCAAGGTGCTGAAGCAGGTCCACCCGGACATCGGGATCTCCAGCAAGGCCATGGGCATCATGAACAGCTTCATCAACGACATCTTCGAGAAGCTCGCCCAGGAGTCCTCCCGCCTCGCCAGGTACAACAAGAAGCCCACCATCACCTCCCGGGAGATCCAGACCGCCGTCCGGCTCGTCCTCCCAGGCGAGCTCGCCAAGCACGCCGTCTCCGAGGGCACCAAGGCCGTGACCAAGTTTACTAGCTCTTGAGGTGGTGGATCATCTGTGGATTGTGGCGGCGTTTGGTAGATAGGCTTATTTTTTAGCTGATTAGGGTTTAGAACGCATTTCGGCTGTTTCTTTTTCTTTTCTTTTTTTTTGCATTTTTCGTTTTTATAAAGCGTCGTATGAAGTTGGGATCCAGCTGTGAATCACAGATGAACGATTGGTCAATGATAGATCTCTCATAGCTTTGTTAATTACTCTTCGACTCCACTTTCCTTGCATCCTCAAGTTCTTTAACTCTTTTCGAAAGTGTGAAATGATCAATCGAAGTTGCATTTCTCTTCCTCTTAATGAAGGTTGTCATGAGAATGGGTATGAATTTCTCAGTCTTTTAAGGTGGTAGTTGTGGGATTGGAAGGTTGGTGGTTTGATTGGAGTATTTTGTGAAACAGCTCTTGTTGGCATCCTTTTAAATGATAATCACCGTCCTTATTCTTAAACTGTAACTCCAATTCGTGTATGCCATCCTTTTTACTGGATTGCATAACGTGGAAGTTCAAGTAAAGAAGTTATAGAGGTGCTTGCTGATTCATTATTGAACTAATGGGTCTCTCGGGAATTTGGTTGGATGATTTCTTCCATTTGCTAGGCCCAAGTTCGGTGAAAGACATGTCATCTAAGGTTGATGCTGTGATGTAGTGGATTGGCTGTTGCTGCAAAGTTGAGGGCAGCATATGTCCTTCTCTTTGAACAAAAGGGGCGTCTCTTCTTTGGTCCTTGATGCCTTTTGTTGCACCATGTTGAAGAGACTAATGGCTATCTTAGGTGCTTTCATGATGGGGAATTTTATGGAATGCTTAGAGGGATAATCAGCTATAAAGAAAGGATATTTTGCTAAAGCCCTCCACCAAGCCAAACCAAAAGAAAGGGGTTTTAAGGAAGGTGATTTATGTTGCTATTGCTTACTTGTTTAGGGGGAAATCTGGTTTTGGAATGGATTTTAGAATAACCTGTCTGTTGCTGTAAAAACATCTGTGCGGACTATGATCTACATTTTGGGCTTAAACCCTAAATTTGCAATGTACTTGACGAAAGTAAGTATGATTTCTTCTCTTCTGAAGACAAAAGAAACCTCAAAAGTAAAGTGATGACTCGCAGTATGGACTCAGTCAAGCTCCATTTTCTTTGGCCGGACCTTGTCATTTTTTGAACAAGTGAGCATCGTCCCCCAGTTCAGGAACTGAGTTTATAATAACAGTCGGAAAACTATGGCCCCTATTCTTTTAAGTGGTCTGAACTGCTTGCTTCCGAAGATCATCATCATCACACATGGCCAGTTGATCCTGGTGCGAGCTATTTGTCAGTAGTAAAACTCCCTCCCTCTCTCTCTGTCTCCAAGTCATTTATCCTGAGTTAGTCACCCTTTAGTCTCGTGCATATCTAGCTCTGCTTTACTTTTTTCTTTCCGGTATTGTTCCTTTCAAATTATTTAGGATTGTCCTGCTACACCTTGGAGAAAGGACTGAGAAGATTGTTTTCACCATTCGGTTTAGAACGTCTGGCTTGATCCTTATCAGAGAACAACTTTGAGGTTTTGTTGACCTTGATATTTGGTCTTTGTAATCAGGTTGATCAAAGTACTCAAGTACTGGGAGGCCGAAAGGTTTCGGTTTTGCTGCTTATGAATCAGAGGTCGCGGCGGACAGAGCACTGAAGGCCTCAAACAGAAGGGTATTCTTCTTGCTTTCAGGTGCCATCGGACGTGATTGTTTTCTATGAAAATTTTGGTTTCTATCAATTGAATTTGGGGTTACCAATGTTTTGGTAGTTTGTGCAGGAGTAATTTATCTGACAGAAAAATAACTTCTGCAGAAATTCTTTTGGGCATAATAAATTTGTGGAGTTTCCAGGTCTCTGGAATACTCAATTCATGTCGAAACTATCTTAGTAAGCCTTTCTTACGCAGCTATGGATGACCCGTTGGAGGACGAGAATGGGATGTAGCTGGGTGTGATATTTCATGATTTTGAGTCTTGGGCAACAGCTTGTATCTGCAGATGGTTTCTCAATAGAGGGGTGATTACAGTATTTTTTTGGTGATTGGTTTGTTGGGAAGCGGTATCAGCCTCATTATCTATTTCTATATCATCCCTCTATATTATTTCAGTGGCTATGTATTCAAATTTGTTCTCTAGCAAGGTGGAGTTTGTGATCCATAAGCTGCGTTGCATTAGGTAAAGAAAGAAATCGAAACTCTGGTTGAAGTCTTACTTTGTATTAGAGGTTGGGTAATTGCTGAGTTGTGTCAAGTTTGAAGGACTGAGGAGAAATTACCTCCTTCGTTGAGAATGCATTTTTCTGTTATTTTGCATATGCAATAAGCAGCAGGGAGGGTGTCGAAACTGCTTATGGTGCCCTAATTTCATTTCCATGATTCGACAATTGTCCTTGTAGTCATACTGCTTATTACGGTAGTGGTCAAATTATTTAGGATGTGATTTGGGGTGGTTCTATTGTATGTGAGGTTGCTTTGCTTTACCATTCACAGGACCGATAATATCAGTATACTTCTGTTGTTCAGTTTGCTTTTCTGCTTCTACTTCGATCTCTCTAGTCCTATGAGCTTAGAGATATGTTCTTTGAGAATTTTTTCTTGAAAAGAAGCTGAAACATTCACATGCTCGTTCCTGTTTGGCAATCAAGATTCCGTTAATACTCTCTCCTTTTCGAGGAAGCAGTTGTGAGAACTTTTAGTTCGTATGCAGATTGTTGATGGAAGGCTGATCCTGGTGGAACTGTGGTGGAATTGACATGAACTAGAGTACCTACCCACTCATGACAAAATGCTTGGCACTAAATTCGCTTGAAGAGTATTCTTTCCAAGGCGCCAAAATCAAAACGGAAGCAGTGATCCATTTTGCATATATCTCCAGCGGAGTTTGGTCAAGTGTCAATATAACAAGAGCAATGGTCTTCAGAGTCTGATGCTGATAGATATCCATCTTCCGTGCAGTAATTTGTTTCAGGGTTTAGGTTCTTAAAGTTCAAGGAGAAACTTTGTTGCAATGTGCACCTCTTCTATGGGAACGAGTTTCTTTGTTTATTGTGCAACTCAACTGGTGTTTAAGCTTTGTAGTATATGCTGCAATGTGTCAAGCAGCATGAACTCGAAACAGTCCCTATTATTAATTCTCGTATTGAATGGACAGTTCGTTGCTTCGGTATAAAAAGGTCTCCAAAAAGAAGAATCCTTCTGCTTCAAACTCGATCGTCTGGTGGATAATGATCGAGAAGTTCTGGGGGAGAATGTGTTCCTGTTGTTCAAATGTCGGACGGTATGATGGAATGGAGTGCTTCCTATTTATACAAGAGTCCTTCTAAATCCAACCGTTAAATCTTATCTCGCTTCTAATGGTCGAGATTTATTCTCACAAGCTAATCTCATGTACCAATCTAGCATGGGGAAGAATTCAAATCTTATCTCACTTCTAATGGTCGAGATTTATTCTCACAAGCTAATCTCATGTACCAATCTAGCATGGGGAAGAATTCGACGGGATATGTTCACATCAACTCACTTTCAGTAATTTAAGAATAGCATAACCGATTTACAAAATCGGTATAACTTAAATCATGTGAGAAATTTATAAAAATTAATGGTCATGGTCAATATCCAATTAGAGTTTATCACAGCAGTTAGTTTGCTAATTTCGTAAACTAATAAACCCATTCGATTCCTTATTTACTCTTTCCCAAGATAAGAAAACCCAAAAAGTATTTAAATCTTTTATAAAATATGAAAAATAATTCTGTAAGTTCATTTTCATCGCAGTGTTTATATATATTTTTCAAATCTTGTGAGTCTTCAATGTCGAATAAAAGACAAATTGCGAATGTAACAAAAACTTTTAACTCCAATTAATTTGCAAAACTCGCCACTTAATGTTCTTAAAATACACTTATATTGACATTCGAAATTATACATATCAATTTTATAATCTTCTGGAATTTTTAAAATGAGTTTCTGAAATTTCGGAAAGGCATGTGGGCCCCCCCCCCAAAAAAAAAAAGAACAATTTGCGCTGACGCCGGCCCATAAGAAATTTTCGGTTCCCGCCTCGCGGACGAAACGAAACGACACATCCGCAATCCGAGCCCCTCGCTTGTATCTAGACGAAATCCGAGCCGTCCACACAAAAGTCCAGTCCGCCTCAGATCCGACGCTCTAGACGCCGCCAGGTCACCTATCCGCGTACTCCTCCTCCGAACCAATCACGTCTCATCTCTTCCTCCTATATAACCTCTTCGCAGCCCCTGGTCATACCTCATCTCAAAGGTTATCACCTCGGAACTCCGGTCGATTCCGTCGTCTCCCTCCTCCGCGGAAAAGAATCGTTTCGCTCCTCGTCCCCGGTTCCATTTCCTCGCCGATCCCCGATGGCCCCGAAGGCGGAGAAGAAGCCCGCGGAGAAGAAGCCGGCGGAGGAGAAGAAGTCGGCTGTGGCGGAGAAGGCGCCGGCGGAGAAGAAGCCCAAGGCCGGGAAGAAGCTCCCCAAGGAGGGCGGCGCCGGCGCGGCGGACAAGAAGAAGAAGCGGGTGAAGAAGAGCGTGGAGACGTACAAGATCTACATATTCAAGGTGCTGAAGCAGGTGCACCCGGACATCGGGATCTCCAGCAAGGCCATGGGCATCATGAACAGCTTCATCAACGACATCTTCGAGAAGCTCGCCCAGGAGGCCTCCAGGCTGGCGAGGTACAACAAGAAGCCCACCATCACCTCCCGGGAGATCCAGACCGCCGTCCGGCTCGTGCTCCCCGGTGAGCTCGCCAAGCACGCCGTCTCCGAGGGGACGAAGGCGGTGACCAAGTTCACGAGCTCGTGAGCGTGAGGGGTAGGGTTTCCCGTGTTCGATGGATCTGTGGATTGGAGGTGGTGTTTGGTAGATAGGCTTAACTTTTTAGCTTGCTAGGGTTTGGATTCTTCTTGGATGTATTTTGCGTGTTTATGAAGCACTATGTGAAGTTCCGGTTCCTGTTTTTAGATTCTGCCCTGGATGGCGAATGAATGAATGATGATAGATCCATTACAACCCCTCTTTACCTGATCGATTGCTCTCGACTCTCGCTTTTTGCGGTCGCTTCATGTTCTCTAACTGTTTGAAGTGTGAATATGGGAAATTAAAGTTGCAATTTTTCATCTTTTCGTTGAAGGTTGTCATTCAAATTGGTGTGAATTTCGGTCCTTTTCAGGATGGTCGCTGTGGGATTTGAAGGGTTGGTGCGTTCATGGGAGTAATTTGTGAAACTACTGTTTTAGGCTCTGTCTTGAAACCATTATAGCTCGTCCTGATCCTTAAACCGCGCCACGGGGTGCAATTTGTCCAATTCATGAAACACAGCTTTAGTACTTGAGAGCTTGTTCGAAACAAGTCTTAACTGATCGGTTCTTGTGTATTAAACAAATGACTTGTACAAATGTTCGGTAGGCATCGAGTCTATGTCAAGCCTTAGGAGTTGCACGAGGAGGATAAATCAGGTATAGAATTTGGGGAGTTGCTTATTCATTCGACTGATGGGGTTTCTCTTGGGAGTGTTCTTTAGATGATTTCTTCCATTTTATAAGGCCTGTGTTGGATGAAAGACGTGTCTTTTAAGACTGAAACTATGATGTGGTGTGGCTCTGCTGTCGCTTCGAAGTTGAGAGCGGCGACTAGTGTGAAGTTACTCCAGTTCTTTTGGGAGAGAATTGAAGGGAAAAAGGGTTATTTGTTATGATGTATTCGATGCCCATTTGTTGCGCTTTTCGAAGAGACTAATGTTCGATGTGCCTGAGGCGCGCCTTCACGTTGGAAGGAAGTAAATATAACTTCATATATAATCGGGGCTTGAACATTATTATATGCTTGAAGAAAGTAAATATAACTTCATGTCAAGCTTCTATCTCTAAACAAGGGAGCACATCAACTAACGGTGACATTTTGAACAATTTAAGGGCAACGATTCTAGCAATCCAAATGGCGTCGTTTTGCTCTTGGACACGGTGTAGTCAAGACCTGTTTCAGATTAGATGCGAGCGATACGTACGGACATATTGAAGGAAAATTTATGATTGCGAATTCCATATATAATCGGGGCCTGGACGCTATCATATGCATGAAGAAAGTAAATATAACTTCTTGTCAAACTTCTGTCTCAAAACAAGTGAGCACATCCCCTAATTTAGGAGCTTAGACATAGCACAATTGGAAATTCCTGAGGCCTCCACTTTCCATTCATCGAGCTGGTCAAAGCATAGCTTTAGCTTCTGGACATTTTCCTCACGTTGTCAAACACTCCCAACGCTTCGTGCTCTTCTTGCAACCTCTCTCTCTGTCCCTGTCTCGCTTGTGGAGTCCATCATAACCATCATCCGCGCATGGCAAAGCGACTCTGCTCCGAGCTATTCGTCAGCAGTAGGAACTCCTCATCACCCCGAGTTATAGTCGCCATTTCCTTCCGTTCTGTTCTGACTCTCTCTGATACGTTTCTTTCTTTCCCCTCTTCCCATAAATTCTAGGATTGTCGTTCTACGCCACGGAGGAAGGACTGAGACGATTGTTTTCGCCATTCGGTTCAATTAAGGAAGGTAAGCCCGGCTCGATCCCTTATCAGAGAGAGCACGACTTTGTTCGACTCACCCACCCTTGATGTTTGGTCGACACATCGGCTGGTGTTTGCAGTCAGGTTGATTAAAGACCCGAGAACTCGAAGGCCCAAAGGTTTCGGCTTTGTTGCTTACGAGTCGGAGGTCGAAGCGGATAGGGCATTGAAGGCCTTGAACGGAAGGGTATTCTTCTTCGTCTCCTCCCCTTTCCTATGCCAGCGGACATGATTAAAATTTACGGTCACCACGTGCTTGATGGTTTGTCTAGAAGTGATTTATCTCAGAAAAACTGAAGTTGGTTGAATTTTCCGGGTATAATGAACTAATGAAGTTTCCTTGTCTCTGGAATACTTGGGCACATCGGAACATATTAGGAAGCCTTTCTTTGTCATGGATGAACAGTCGGAGCTTGAGCCTGGAATGATTTTGATCATATGGCCAGATGGATATGTCATGACTTGGAGTCTCGGACTCCCTTGATAGCTTCGTGCCCTCAAATGGTTCATTGATATGAGGGGCGGTTGCATTGTCATCTCCATGATCATTTTTTGTTAGAAAGCTAAAATGCCCTTATTCTATATTATGGGTTTGGATTAGTTCAGGTAGTTATGTATTTCAAATGTGTTCTCCAGTAAGATGAGTTGTCACAAGTGTTTAGATACTGGGAGCCGTAATTTCTCCTTTTCCACGGAGTTTCTGATCGATAAGCGCTGCGGTTCTATGAAACTCTTCTTTCCCAACACGGCAAGGTTAGGCAAAATGAAATAGGAACTCTGGTCAAATTCTTACTAGGTATTTAAGTCATACAGTCACTGAATTGTTTCCAGAATGAAGGAATGGGCATAAATTGCCTCCTAGATTGAGGAGGCATTCTTCTGTTATATCGAATTTTGCTACATACACAATGTGAAGCGTGTCGTGACTTATTATGCCCTGCTCTCGTATCCAACATCCACCAAGTGTTCTCATAGCCATGACGCCTTATATTGAAATTATGCAGAGTGCTCCAATTATTATGGATGCTGTAATTTAGGGTGGCTCTATTATATATTATGGATGAAGTTGCTTTCGTCCATCTTTTACAAATCTAATTTACTCTTATTTAGTTCTGCTTCTACTTTGATTTCTTACTCATTCTCCGTACTTTGAGAGATATGTTCCTTGCAAGTGTTTTTTCTTGAAAAGAAGCTGAAACATCGACATCCTTCTGTTAGGCAATAAAAAATTCAATGATTCTCTCGCTTCTCCTAGTTGGGCTGGACTGAGTATGCACTTGTGAGAACTCAAGCTTAACGGTTCATGCTGATATTGTATGCAGATTGTTGATGGAAGGCTGATATTCGTGGAATTTGCACAAGCTAGAGGGCCTGAAAAGGCTGCCAACTCTCGTGAAGATGCATCAGGCTAGTATTGATTGAAGAGTGTTCCTTCCGAGGCACCAAAAGGATAATGGAGTCGCAGATCCTTTTCGCATAAATCTCCAGTAAAGTTTCCTGACGTGCTAATAAGAGCAAAAAAGATTAGCATCTGATGCTGATGGTTACATGTAAAAGATTGGGATCTGATGCTGATGGTTATATCAACCTTCAATGGGACTCATTCACTGCAGTCAGGTTCTCAGGGTTTTTGAGACAAAACTTGATTGCAATGTGCATTGTTTCTTCGAGAATGATTTTTCTTTCCTCCTTTCAATAGAATGAAACTTCCATTACTTAAGAAACAAGAATATGCCAAAGCAATGTTGACGCACCAACAAAAACAATCAGTGAATTTCCGTATGAATCATCTGAATAGCATATTCGCTTTGCGCTTCAGCAGGACTTTTTCCGCACTTGACTCAGCAACTTGTGCAGTACTCTGCCCCTATCTACTGAGAGTTTTTTTAGGCACAATGCGTAGGGTGCGCCCAATACATCCTCCGTCCTTGGATTTGGTGGACATAAGTCCTTCGATGCAACTAATGTTCTCTCCCATTTCGTGCGATGTAGTTTCGTTTGTGCTGGAAATTCTAAAATTTAGATTATCTATTCCAGGCCATTTGAATTGATAGCTGAGGATTGCGGACTTAATTAGCCTTCAGTTTCCGGAGAAACTCCTATTCGCCTCTCGTAAAGGGCTAGTGTGCTGCCTGCAACGGCAGTTCTTTTACCCAAAAGCTTATATCAGTTTTATGGAGGATCGAGGAACAAGTTCATTGCTGTTTCTCAGACATATAGATTTCCTCGATCAGACCCAGCACTCTCGCCCTGCAGTATCTTCACAAAGAGAGTCTCTAAACAAGGGCAACTCCGTCTTGTCTACCACTGCAAAATAGATAGGTAACACATCTGCGCGGGGTTTAACCCCAGGGGCAAAGTTGCACACCCATTCCTCCATAAGAACATGATTATGTATAATTTGCAATCTCTCTGGTGCTAGAACTTTTAGAATGTCATATTTCATCCAAGGAGTATGAACTCAAAAGCAATAATACCATTTGTCTTACTAAACAAACTGTTCTTTGTTTGGGAATCCTTTTTTGGACCACGTCTTGATTTTGTTTATCATTTCAAAACATGCTGATCTTCTTGTTTGCCGACAATTATGAGACGCCTTCAAAGAGAAGATTTTCAAAGTTTTTCCTCGAAACTTGACTGATAAGTAGAAAGGTAGTTCAGTTATTCATTCAAAAAACACACAGATCCTCACAAACCCTCCCAAATAACCAAAATGACATTGCTCTTGTTAATAGACATTGTTCCAAAACTACAATGTCTAGTATGGGAGTATAATTTTTCCTTCAACAAGAAGCAGGAGTTGCACCACCAAATAATCTAGAATGCATATTAAGACCTTGCTCGCTGCCTGGGACGGTGAATACTCACGGTCACTGCATTCTTCAAATTTAGAGACATAGAAAAGATACTTCGGCCCTTACCAAAAAAAAAAAAGAAAAGATACTTCGTTGAGCCTACGATGAACGCTTCCTGAATGTAATGATTGAATTGATACTCGGAGACCAGATTGCTGTGCTTCTCCCTCACAAGAAGCTCCCACATTCACGTGTCCTTGCATCTATGAAGCACTTCCTTAAAATTGACCACAATGTGCTTACAAAGAAAGAAAGATGCAGTCAGACTCAGAAGCTGCATCTTTCCAACTTTACTGCAATGTTTGTTTTCTGGTCACCATTATGAATGAGGAATATATGAAACTGGAAAACATCAATGCCTCTAGTATTTGCTCTATCACTTGATTGAATCAGTCATCAAAACCACGAAATAACTAGATAAATCTCCAAAGTCTTCTCCTTAAGAACCGCAATCGATGATGGTCTTAAAAGCCTCACCACCTAATGCTTATTTTACCCAGCTACAGTTGAGACCTCCAGAGCAAAAGAATGCAGTACTGCTCTCATTTGATAAACCTAGCAGTTTTATCATAAAGATAGGTAAATTAATTGTAGTGCACAGTGAATGAAAACCGATTCCTTGTGTTGTAGCATGGGAGAGATCAGTTCCTCAAACAATAGTGCATTTGAAAGTGCTTTCACGAAATCGACATGCAATCCCAGCATCCCTTTACTTTAAATCGACACAAATATCATTAATCTAGAATGAGAATATAAAGTAAAATTTCAAAGAATGTTAGAAACCTGCTAATGCTATAGACATGAGGAAGCAGCCATTTGCTAATTTGAAGCATCAGGCCCAGATTCACTGTTCATAATTTTATTGAGAGAGAGAGAGAGAGAGAGAGAGAGAGAGACCTTTATTACTCGGTCGATCGAAAGATAAAATCAATACTGGTAAATTGTACTGACACATGAGAAAATAGAAGAGGCCACCTTCAATTCCTGTACTGCCATCCAATTTGCTTTCACAGGTTTCATGAAGTGTGGTCATATGGAACATTCAGTCCAGTACAAATAAAAGATCATCAGCCAAATAGCAGTCCATGGAAGTGAAAGAAACTTACCTATATCAATACTAAGAACATCATAGTCCGCCATTTCTCTTCTGCGCATAGTGTACACGAATGTCCCTTCCGTCTAATGACTGCCATGAGAGAATCTAATCAGTACCTGTTTTGTACATTGAAAATGGACTTAACACACTGACAACTGTTAACAGTAATATAAGTAAGTCGGAAATAACTTGCCTTTCCATCCATTTCATTCAGAGCTGTGCTGGCCGCAGCTTCAGATTCAAACAGCACAAACCCATACCCTTTGGATTTTCCACTCACGTGATCACATATCACCTTGACTGCCAAAACCATCAATTTAGTTACCTCGACAAAGTTCAAACCACCATGAGAAGAGAACAAATGGTGTTCAAATCTCTCTCCTGACATACCTTCAATTATATCACCAAATTGGCGAAAAGCATCCTTTAGAACAGGTTCATTAGTATCATAAGAAAGTCCTGCAGCTCAAACAACACTGACATTAAGAGAAGAAACAACAACAAAGCTCAAAGACTGTCCATAGAATAGTTTGGCATGCACACACTAAATTCATCTACCAGTAAAGGATTCCAACAACTTGGCTGAGCCTTGGCATACACATGCTTCACAGATCGTCGATACATAACCGGCATTCGAAAGAAGAAGAATAAAGCATTCGCCGATTCGTGAACAAAAGAAGGAACATGTTCAAAAGCAATTGTTTCGAAAAGCCATACAGTTCAAAGAAGAGGCACGTGATATATCTTCAGATGTCTGAGTTCCGCGGCCTTATGCGAGCCCAACACTTGTTTAGCTCATACACGCGAAAACAGATTGAGTTCGACGTGACATTCGTGAAAATTGGAAGATACACAAATGTTCGAGCATAGGTATATTCAACCCACCTTATGCCTACTAATTTGCTTCGATGTTCACGCTCAACAGAGCACATTTCACAATGAACCCAGTAACCCACAGCCCGGTCTGAACTTTGAAACGCAGCGTTCTCTCTATCATCAGCAGTAAGCCCAAGCATAAACACGGCCAAATTCGGCATAGCATGGCATAGTTCTCAAATGGGGCATCAACTTTCAATCGCAATTAAAAACAGAGTAAACAGAGGGAACGTAAAGATCAGGACGGAATCGATTCGAAACGGACGCGGAAGAGCAAAAATTTAAAGCAAACCCGGGCAGGGATCAAGAAAAAGGATAAGAGGGTGAAACCTCCGACGAACAATTTGGTGCAAGAACCGCGAGACAATATCCCTCCGGCGAGCGGAGAGGCGCGTGAGCGACGAGCAACACGAGCGCCTAAACCCTGCATCGTATCCTCAGAGCCTATCAAAGCGACTCCTTGAGATTTGCAGTATAACTGAAACAACTGTAACAAGTTTTGCTTTTTTTTTTTTTTACTTACCCGTTGAAGGAATTACCGCGTTCGTTTGTTTTGCTAATTTCCGCCATTAAAGCATCTGAAAAATTAAACCAATTCTCCTAAACAATCTAGTCTTATCTGTCTTTCATGAAATAACCAGAGCCTTAATAAGAAAAGGAGATATCATACTATGATGTTTTTGAAGATTTCATCATACTTTCCGTTATATTTCGTTAATCTCAAAACTTTCGACTATTTCAATCATTGAACATTTCGTTAAAGTTTTACCAACTTCTCCCTCATTAATATATCGATTGTTTTTTTTTTTGTTTGAAATCAATTTTTTCCACAAGTTAAACAAAAGAAATGAAAATTAGAGTATGAAAAAATGAGAAAAAAAATGGAATTGTACAATCTCATTTTGGTAACGTCACAATGTTAATTTTAGAAGAATTGAAGATGTGAATATTCCAATAAGAACTGGCAGTGGGGCTGGTTTGCCCTCCCCTAAACATCCTAATGACATTCATTTTGCATGTGGAACTCCGACCTCCAGATTGGCAGTGGCGTAGCACGGCGCAATACAGAATGAGATGTTTGGTGAATGGTAAGAATTCCGAGACGATGATGATTCATGTGCTAAAAGAAGTTTCGGGATAATTTAGTTGATGCAAAATATGTTTTCTTCACTTCCCACTTATCTGCTGGGATTGCTAGTTGGGTTATTGGGTGTTTGTAGAGACGTTATTGAGGTATTAATCTAAAACTGTCAAAGGCTACTGCATGATCGTAACACATAACCCCGTTGTTTTTTTAATATCCTACTTCCTTGATTGATAAATCAGTGCCTTTACCTCACACCATGGATTTCCTGGTGCAGAACATGACAAACATGCTATCTGAACATCAGTGTTCTGCAAATAGGAAATCTTTTTACATGTTCCCTGGTTGCATTTCTTTTGTGTCATAAAAGTACTCTTGTTCTTAACACAGGTAATCCGAGTGTCGATACCGAAACTAATAAAAATATACTGTCCTGCGTTGAATGAAATTCATCCTCAACCTCAATCTTTGAGATCAAAGCGGCCCCATCCATATAACTTTCTGAAATTGCAATGAAGTTGTTCTCTTGAACATGGAGAACAAAACCACAGTAAGAATCGTGGTTTGTACAAATTCTTCACAGAAACTACAGTATTTTTAACTTCAGCAAGGTCATCGACAGAAACACCAAAACCTCATGACTGCACCCTCATGACGGCAACATCTCACAGTCGCTTTTAAGGATATACTATACCAAACTTTGAGATGTTGCGGCTTTAAAATATGAGTCAGTGAACCACATGGACTAGGGCATCATAGGCCAGCTACACCACAGCACGACTATAGAGATGCTCAAACAATCACTATGTAACTTCTGTCACCGCATCCTAATTTAAATGTGTGAAACAGATTCCTACTCATTCCAATTTGATGCCATGCCTTCTAGAGAACAATCATCCAGTGCAGTGGGCGTTTTACGCCCTCTGACTCCGCAGATTCCACAACAATATCAGCTTCCCTCCACAGTCTGCTTGGAGGATCAACGCTTATGCTCCCTGCAAGAAGTAAAAGATGCTGCATGACAATCCATCTTGCCAGAACCCTCTTCATAGAATAACCGAGATAAACAGCGTAGATTATAGTAGATCATAAAGCAATTTCAGCTTCCTGAGGAAAAAATCACGGATATGATGACAAGATCACCTCTTGTATAGCAACCATTGTGTTTTTGCACCTATTCGACGGAAGGAACTATTAGTCCAGATACAAACCCAACCAGTCATTCAAAAAAAAAAGTTCATTCATCGCAGGCCCAAGACATTTAATATATTCGACCCAAAAAAAAAGACATTTAATATAATGTTTTGATATTCCAGAGACATGGAAACTTCATATCCAGAAAATGCAGTACTTGCATTCATCTTTGTGAGATAAATCACTACAAGAGTAACTATCCAACACTTGGTGCCCAGAAACAAAAGATCTCTCAACTGAAAACAGACATATCATCCAATAGCATTGAAAAGGAAGAAGAGAAGAATTCTCGGCTATTCACGGTTTTAAACATCATGTGGCTGACCTTCGACTTGTACGTAGCAAGTCCCAAAAAAGGACCAAGCTACGAATGATAACTAGTCAAACTTACTTAAAAAATAGCTGAATTATTCTAAATTAACAGGATCTGGACATACCTTTAGTTCCCGACCCATGTCTTGGTTCCATGCTTGGAAATCCGCATATCATTCCACTATGATCATGCAAATGACATTTTAACCAACCTTGCATCATTATGAGAAAATGAATTCGAAATTGGAAAAGCTTGCTTTTCTTTATGCCCCAATCCCTCAAATTTCATAGCTGTTTCGTGCCAACTCTTTTTTGGTGCTTAGCCGCATTCCTCTGACAAATAAATATACAGCAATGAGGACTATAACTTCTAAAATAATTGATGAGAGGTGGACATATGCTTTGAAACTCTAAATGCTACTTACAAGGAAACAAATCCAGAAGAAACTCAACATCTATGCAATCTGTAAGTCTTGACCTTCACTGGTCCAAACCAGCCAGGGGAAAAAGAAAAGAAACAGGAAATGCAAAACCTCACCTGCACATTTGGACAGAGAGATGGAAAGATTTCGCCGTAGCAGTGAAAGCCCTCGAGTTGTGCCATTTGCTCAGTCCTGAGATTACAGGTAAGTGACTACATGTACGATCACTAGTGACAAATAAGAGAAACATGCAGGTGATCGAGCACTCACAAATGTGACGGCCCAGAGAACCACAAAATGCTGTTATATGCATAATGAATGTTTGAGGTTCACAATTGAATGTACCAGCTAAATAATTAATTCAGGCGGGGAAATTTGGCACACATTTCACGTGGGAACATGTACCATTGGATAAGATAGTTTTAATAACCATAGCCTAAGGATGCACATCATCCTTGAATTCTAGAATTCATCTTTTTCTTGCCTGCTAGTATACAAGAAGGGGAAAGTAGAAAAGTAGTTACTCGATCACAAACTGGACTGGAATGCTAAAACCAAGAAAGAGCAGCGCTCACCTGGACCATTATGGTTCTGATCCAAGTACAGTAGACTGCTGCACATGATAACTTCGCAGCCATAGCTCACAAAGGATCCCATCTTGGGTTCATTTAACATTGAATAGTTCGATCTACTTCATCTTATGGTAAAATGTTAAAAGAAGCTCTGTGGCTGAGATTACTATACGTGACCTGATTTGGTGTCACACCCCTTCTTATCATATCATCCCGCAATTCAAAAGCTTTCTTAAGGTTTCCAGTCACACAACAACCATAAATTAAGAAATTATACGCTATTGTATCTGGCTTCAGACCCTTACTCAGCATATTTTCCCATAATTTGATTGCTTCCTGTAAATGACCCCTTTTACAATAGTTGTAAATCAAGGTTGAATAAGATATACAATCTGGAAAGATGCCATTTGCAGTCATCTCAACTAGAAGTTCAGAAGCTTCTCGAATTTTAGCCAATCTGCAGAAACCACGGATCAGCATATTGTAAGTGGTGGAGTTTGCCAAAGACCCTTTAAGCATTGCTTCGTGCAGCTTTGCAGCATTTTCCATATCACCTGTTATTGTCAAGTGGTCAAGAAAGCAACCATATGTTACATGGTTTGGGAGGGAATTAGTAACTAGCATTTCCTTTAGAAGGAGCTCAGCTTTATCTGTGAATCCCGCCTTACATAAGCAATCTATTAGGACAGTGTATGTCACCACATTCGGGCTACACCCTTCTCCAATCATCACATCCCAAAAACCAAATGCCTCCTTCAACTTCCCTGCTTTGCCATAAGCATCAATCATGCTGGTATATATTACGCTATCAGGCCTTAAACCAAGATCGTGCATCTCCTTTAGGACACATAGTAATCTCCTTACGTCATGCTTTTTGAGAATTCCGTATATAAGTACAGCATAACACACAAGATCCACATTTATACCTCTTTCAACCATCTCAGAAACAATCGTCATTGCCTCCTCTAATCTTCCTTCTTTGCAAAATCCATGTAAAAGTGTACCATAGCACATCTCATTTAACCTAATATGCTGGTGGCATAGGTTATCCAAAAAGTCTTTGGCCTCAGTTACTCTACCAATCACACAAAGGCCACCGATTAAGGACCTATACGTGTATGTGTCAGGCACAAGGCCCCTTTTTTGCATTTCATTAAACAATTCAAAGGCTCTAACTATATTGCCTACCTTGCAGCACCCATCAATCATAACATTGTATGTTACCTCATTTGGGAGAACATTCTTTCCCACCATTTCATCAAATAATTTACAGGCTTCATCAACCCTATTTACACGACATAGACCAGAAATGAGTGCAGTAAAGGTGTATATATTAGGTCCTATACCCTTCCCGGTCATTTCCTGATAGAGCCTGAATGCCTCGTGCATTTGTCCTTCTTTGCAGCATCCGTCAACTAATAACGAGTAAGTTATTACAGTTGGTGTAAATCTCTTCTCGGTCATCTCATGAAAGATAGACTTGGCAGCAGACAAATTTCCTAGCTTGCAGTGTCCGCCTATTAAAGAATTGTAGGTATAAACAGTAGCTCTTATTCCTGCCTTGCCCATATTATAAAAAAAATGGAGAGCGGTTTCCAACTCTCCTTTCTTGCTGAAAAAATCAATAAAAATGGTGTACGTAACATCATTCGGAGATGGACCATCCTCCCTCATCTTATCAAGAAGCGACTTAGCTTGATCCAACTTGCTGATTTTGCACAGACAACTTATTAAACCATTACATACAAACAAGTTAGGCAACACTCCAAGCTTCCCCACTCTATCAACCAAATAATAAGCATCCATGATCTTACCCTTCCTCCTCAGCCCCTCGGTGAGGCCAGAAAGAGCCGCTTCAGTTGGACAAAGTCCCAACTCAAGCATTTCGTTCGTATACTCCAATGCAACCTCGTACTCCTGTGCTTTGCAAAGCCCGAGCACTAATGTACAGTATGTTACGACGTCAGCTTGCCGTCCACCTCTTCTGAGAGAATTCTTGATCACGATGGCATCCCCAATCCTCTGATCCTTGCAAAGCCCATTAATCAACACATTGTAAGGTACTACATTCAACTGACACCCAGAGTGCTCCATCAAACAGATTACTTCTTTGGCTCTCACGAAATCCTTTGTCTCGCACAGGCTCCTGATTATCATCGTATACATGTAAACATCCGGCGAGACACCTAAGCTCAGAATAAAATCGAACAACTCCACAACCAACGGAAACTGCCTGACTTTCACAAGCCCGCTCAAAAGGGCACTCAAAGTCCTCGTTTCTGGCAGCAACTTGTGCTCCGCCATGAGCTCAAAAACCGCGCAGGCATCGAAGACCCTTCCTTTCTGCACATAGCTCTGAATCAACAGATCAAAACCCAGGCTCGAAGCGAAACCGCATTCCTCGTAACACTTCAAGAACTCCCCGAAAACCTCCCTCGGGCTCAGCTCGCGGAGCAGCAGCGTCTGCAACAGCGACGAAGCGGGCCAGAAGTGGTGGCCCTGGACGAGGGCGTGAACCAAGATGCAGAACGACGCAGTGGAATGGACGAAGCACCTGTGGAGACCCAGGAAATTGAAGAACCGAAGAGCCAACCGGCAGTCGTCCAAGGTTCCGACCAGCACCCTCTCGACGTGACGGGGCGCCAAGGAGCTCGCGATGAACGGGTTGTCGAGCGCGTCCCGCCAGCTATTCTTCCCCCGGACGATGCTTGCGAGGGTGGCCACGAACCGGGAGTCCCCGTCGCCGTCGCCGTCGCCGGACCCTGCGGAGGCTGCGCTGCAAAAGGGTCTCGACGGGACCCGAAAGCAGAGGCCGAAGATGGGTTTTCCCGACCGAGCGAGGTTCTTCATTTTGGCGCACTGATGGGACGAAGAGCGTCAGCCATTGATGGGGGATTGCGGCGCCGGCGACGGAGCTGCACGACCGAGCGCTCGGGATTCGCTTGTGTTTGCGCAGGCGTAGGAGAAAGATCGATCGTCCATCCGCCGAAGGCGAAGCTGAAGCGAAGCGAAATCGTGGGCTTTGAAATGGCCCAAATAGGAGAAAAAAGGCCCCCAAAAAATATAAATTTTATCAATCTCTCTATTTTTTTTTTTTTTGTAAAGAAAAGAAACTCTCTATTTTTTATTTGTCTCTCTCTATATATAAAATCAAACTCGATATATATTTCACTTTTATTTTTTTTAAGTTCCAAGATAACGATATTTTTTTCGCAAATCAAAATCAAATTCGAAACCCGATCCTCACCCTTTCTTTTTAAGAAAACTAATCGGCAACCGATCGCCAGAATAGTCGGTGATGGGCACACGCCAAGATCTTTTCCTCCAGAAACTACGCCTTGCAGTGCGTACTTAGATTCAACATCCTCAGCTTGCCATACAAAGAAAACGTAGAAGCACGTTATGGGCATCCTTCTGGTTGGACTAGTGATGACGTTCTCATGAAATTTTCAATTGCGAGCAGATCTATTCACCATGGCGAGTAAAGAAAAGCAAACACAACGAGCGAAAGAAGACGCTAAATGAGACGAAAAAAAAACTCCTAGATTAATTTCTTATATTTCACTTTCGTTGCTTATTTGAAAGTTTTTTTTTTTCATTTTCTATCGCTCGCACACGAGTGTGTTCTTTTTTTTGTTAGATTATGTACAAAACAAACTTCGATTTATGGATCAAGTATCAAAACGGATGTCGAGATTTGAGGAAGTACCTAAAATTAGCATCTTGTGGGAGATTCACGACCCATGACAAAGATACCGTAGTCACATTGTGATTTCTATGCATAAAATGATATCATTACTTGTTGCTTTTATCGACATAAACATCTAATTAAATACAAATTACAAATATTTAGTAAGTAAACATTATAAGAAAAATAATAATCACGTGATAAGTTATATGCATCAAGTCGCAGATTTACTTATAATTCAGGGCAATACCGATATCACCCCATATATATACATAGTTTAAACCTTAAATCAAATTGAAGCGTAAATTACGATCAAATCGTAGATTCACTTATAATTCAGGACAATACCGATATCACCTCATATATATACGTAGTTTAAACCTTAAATCGAATTGAAATGTAAATTACGAATTGAGAATCAACAACTTCCATTGACTTTGCCACCGAATTTTCCAATTACCCAATCATTTTCCATTACAGCAATACCAAAATAAATAAATAAAGGCATGCGTTAAGGCTAAAGATGCATCCGTCCATCCTCCTGGAATCATTGCACTCGCGTATTTAAGGAGATGAAAGATTCGAACTTATAATTTCCCACTCTAATATTAATGCGAGATTTTGCAGGATCACTGCTAACTATTATAAAAGCTTAAATCGTTGAATGACATGCTGTTTGATATTTGTAATAGACTCGTGCTATTTTAATTTGTGGGTTTGGAAAGAGAGAAAAATCTCAAACTCGTACACTTGGGACGGTGACATCTTCGCTCTCCAAATGTTTCCAAATGTAAGGCGGAGGAAAGGTGACATTTGGAAAGTTGGCATCCGCCTTTTGAATTATATGAAAAAGAAGATCAATTGCCGATTCGCCGAAGGTGAAGCTTAAGCGAAGCGAAATCGTGGGCTTTGAAACTGAGCCCAATGTCCTAGTGCGAGGTTCGTAATGGCCCAAATAGGAGAAAAAGGGCCCTCGAAAAATAAATTTTATCGATTTCTCTATTTTTTATTTGTCTCTCTCTATATATGAAATCAAACTCGACGTATATTTCACTTTCATTTTTTTAAGTTCTAAGATAACGACGTGTTTTTAAGATGTACAAGCCCATGTGTCTTTCACGTATCGAAATCGAATTTAATTCATTTGTCATAATCAAGGAGGAACATAAAAAGTTTCCATGTAAAGCAAATCCCAAAACAGTAGCGAAATAAAACGAAACTCGAAAAGAAAACACAAGAATACAACTCGTAGGTATCAGCATGCTCTAATCCCAAAAGACCATATCTATCGCAGCATACATTAAAAATAAAAAAAAACTAATGGGCAACCGACCGTTAGGATAATCAGTAATGGGCAGACGTTGAGATCTTCCCCTCCGTAAAACTATGGCTTGCGGTGTGAACCTAGATTCGGCATCCTCAACAGCATTGCCATACAGAGAAATTGTAGAAACACGTTTCGGGCATCCACCTAGTTGAACTAGTGATGATGTTTCAATTGCAAACGGATTTATTCACCTCGATGAGCAAAAGAAGACGTCAAATGAGACGAAAAAGGACTCCCAGATTAATTTCTTATATTTTGTTTTCACTGCTTATTTGAAAGCTTTTTTTTTTTTCATTTTCTGTTGCTCGTACACGAGTGTGTTCACTTTTTCGTTAGATTGTGTACAAAACAAACTTCAATTTATGAATCAAGTATCAAAACGGATGTTGAGACTTGAGGAAGTACGTAAAATTAGCATCCTGCGTCCCGCGCCACGTGTATATTGAGTAAGGACTACGACAGAATATGAAAGTTTTAGGGAGATTCATGACCCATGACAAAGATACCGTAATCACGTTATGATTTCTATGCATAAAAAGATATCATTACTCGTTGCTTTTATGGACATAAACATCCAATTAAATACAAATCACAAATATTTTGCAAGTAAATATTATGAAAAAAAATTAATCGCGTGATGAGTTATATATATCAAGTCGTAAATTCACTTATAATTCAGGATAGTACTGATATCACCTCATATATACGTGCAGTTTAAACCTTAAATCGAATTGAAGCGTAAATTACGAATTGAGAATCAACAACTTCCATTAACTTTGCCACCAAATTTTCCAATGACCCAATCATTTTTCTGTTATAGCAATACCAAAATAAAAAAGGCACGCATTAAGGCTAAAGATGCATCCGTCCATCCTCTTGGAATCATTGCGCCTGCGTATTTAAGAAGCTGAAAGGTTCGAACTTATAATTTTTCACTCTAATATCAAGCGAGATTTTGCAAAATCACTGTTAATCATTATAAAAACTTAAATCGTTGAATGACATGCTGTTTGGTATTTGTAATAGGCTTGCGCTTTTTTCACCCTCTTATTGACTCTCGACACCCCAGATCGCATTGAATTGACTACGTTATATATTGCATGTCTCGCTCTTGGCTTAAGATTATTTATTACATTTTCTTCTTCTTTTTTTCAATTTTATTTAAAGACAAAACTAGGCACATCTATTTCAAATAGCCTTTTTTTCACCCTAGCCACTTCTTCCACACTCATTAGATTTCAATGTTTTCCTTCATATTTGTCTTCTTTTGAACTTTTTATCCATTATTATAATCCGAGCATGCACTAATCATATATCGGAGTTAAGAAATGTTAGTGTTATCCGTAAATTGTTTACTTTATTTCCCTAAATTATCTTCAGCATCGTGAATTTTTCGACTTCGATTTTTTGTACAAATTTACGAGAATTTACTCGAGATTGAATATCGCGGTTGATATATGCATTATCCATAATTTACTCATTTTTTATTATATTGTTTTTTGTGGTGGAGTCACTCTGGAAGACGATATTATTTTTTGCTTGAGTGTATCTATCGACGGTGAAATAATTCTATTGCATGTTAGAGCAGAAAGACTGAATCTGGTTTGATTAACCGTCCTTTTGAAGTGCTTTGCTATTAAAAGAAGAATGGATCATGGTCATTCAAAATATTGAATGCATCACACAATAAATAATTAAAAATTAGATTATTAGATTCACATAATAAAACGAAAGCTGAGCATTTAAAATACACATGACAATGTAATGACACATATTAAAGTTATAATTAAACAAAATGCGTACTAAAACATTAAAGAGAAATTTTTTAAAGTTTATTATCTTCTAAAGCAATTATCAGACTCGTTTGATGTCTTGAAGTTTCAAACGAACTTGCCTTTTCCCCCGTCCCGTGCAAACTCACCACCGCATGTCACAACTATACCCAGTTTTCACACATTGTCACCATTTCAGGCGTCACTCTTTGGACCCGTTTGGTTTGGCTTTTCAAATGCTACTTTGGAGAATGCAAATACCTTTAGGTGAAAGTTACTTGGAAAAATGCAAGTGGTGTTTGGTAAAAAAAAATTTGTAAAACTACTTTGGCCTAAGTAGTGTTTGGTAAATTTTTTTTTGCAAAGGGCATTGACGATTTTTATTTTTAATATTCTAATTTTGCCTCTAATACTATTCATCTTCTTCATCGTGAGGGTGTTCGGTGAAGGGCCGGCGAGGGTGGATCTGGCCGGCGAAGGGCCGGCGAGGTCGCCCAACCCAGATGATGGCCGCCTGGGGTTGAGCGACCTCACCGGCCATCCTCACGGTGAAGAGGACGAATAATAACAGGGGTAAAATCAGAATAAAGAAATTTGAGTGAGGGAAATTTAGAAAGGGAAAAATAGGCTTCAACATTCCAAATACTAGCTTTCGGCTTTTTATCCCCCAAATGCCGAACCAAATGGTTCAACATTTTGGGAAGAGGCTTTCGAGGCCGAAAGCCCTTTTCCAAAGCTGAATAAAATGGGGCCTTTTATCACTTGCTTGTACCTTCACAGCACGACCATCTCTCTTCTCCCTTAGATCCTATCTGAAGTAATTATCAGACTCTTTTGATGTCTTGAAGTTTCAAACGGACTTGCCTTTGCCCCCGTCCCATGCGAACTCACCACCGCATGTCACAACCATACCCAATTTTTGCACATTGCCGCCATTTCAGGCGTCACTCTTTTATCACTTGCTTGTACCTGCATAGCACGACCATCTCTCTTCTCCCTTAGATCCTATTTGATGCGTTTGCATCTCCCCATCTCTCGATCATCGCATCGTCACCTCGGCCCTCGACAATGGCTCCTCCCTACCTTTGGCTCCAAGCTCGTGCCCATGGAACCTTAACTCAATAGCTCATTCGAATCCCCAATTGAATTATGGGCTTTTGCACGCTCGGACCAACGTCATTCGAGGTCATGGCCATTGCCAAGCACAGTGTCAAGAGGGCGTTGGCGAGATATATAAAGGGGGAGAGAGAGAGACGTAGTCAATAGAGAAAAAGAAGGGCGTGTGAAAGGACAGGGGAGTTAAAAGCGAAGAGTACCAAATGATGCGTTGGCCAATTATTAACAATAAATGACGTGGAAATAGCCGGTCCCCTAAGTTTATACTTATTTTGCTTAATCCACCAATTTAAAATTGCGGATGCGAACCTTACGATGCCTTCCGAATTCATTTTAGGTGCGTGGCACATGAAATGAATGAGTTTCGATTTTTGTAATCGCTTGCTCGTGTCGAATTCCATAAATTAAGAACACGAATTCCAAACCGCCCTTCTTTCAAAATTCCCTCCAAAGGCCCGCCCGCGGGAGCGCACGAGGGCCCCCCCCGCCACGTCATCGATCCGCGTCTCTCCCCCTCCAACCAATCACAACCCATCACTCCCACCTATAAAACACCAAACCTCGTTCCTCTTCTTCTTCCTCCTCACCAAAGCCTCCCTCCTCTTTCACGTGAGAAACTTCGAAACCTTCCATCTCTCTCTCCCTCTCTTAGACTCAATTACTAGCGATCCCAATGGCGCCCAAGGCCGAGAAGAAGCCCGCCGAGAAGAAGCCGGCCTCCGAGAAGCCGGCGGAGGAGAAGAAGTCCGCCGCTGTCGCCGAGAAGGGCCCCGCGGAGAAGAAGCCCAAGGCCGGGAAGAAGCTCCCCAAGGAGGGCGGCGGCGCCGACAAGAAGAAGAAGCGGGCGAAGAAGAGCGTGGAGACGTACAAGATCTACATCTTCAAGGTGCTGAAGCAGGTCCACCCGGACATCGGGATCTCCAGCAAGGCCATGGGCATCATGAACAGCTTCATCAACGACATCTTCGAGAAGCTCGCCCAAGAGTCCTCCCGCCTCGCCAGGTACAACAAGAAGCCCACCATCACCTCCCGGGAGATCCAGACCGCCGTCCGGCTCGTGCTCCCCGGCGAGCTCGCCAAGCACGCCGTCTCCGAGGGCACCAAGGCCGTGACCAAGTTCACCAGCTCCTAGAGGGTCTGTAATGATGTTTCGTTTCTTGCAGATGACGAGGAAATAGGCTAATTATTGGGGCTATGTTGTCTTTCGATAAGTGACGATGGTTCTGGGGGTTTTAGTGGTAGTGGTTCACTGACTCGTGGGATGTAAAGATGCGACTTCACTGAAGCAACGACGGGTTTACTTTTGAATGAAGTGTATGTTTCCATAATTCTCCCTGCATTTTGATACAGAGTCGTTGCTTGGTACTGTGATTGTCGGGTTCTCACGCTTCCAAGCTTTGAATCTTATGCGTGCTTGTGCTGGTTCATGTTCTTGCCGTGCGAGCGAATGTTCTGCAGGTTCTTTGAGCTTTAAGTACGTAATGGAATAAAGAGACATCTGTTATCAGCATGATGCGGCTGTGTTCTGAAAGTCTCTCGAGTCTTTGGGGGACTAGGGGAGGGTTATCAAAGCTTTTATCTGATTGCATGGCCAATTACTTGCCAAAATCTGTTGCGATTGCAGTAGTGGACATTACGATAGATCATTTGATCCGAGCAGATTAATGGTTGCAGTTGAAAATTGTCGATTTCACAGATTCTGGTTGGCTTAGCTAGTGCTTAGCTATTATCTGGAGGGTGACTGATGATAATATGGCCAAACTAGACCTCTCTTGAACATCCGGCGGTGGATTGTCTTCGAGCATTTTACTCATTGGCTCGGCTTCTACATGTAATGAAATTTATGAGAAATACTCTGGTTTGTGAGAATGTTGGTATTTGACTCAACCTTATTCCACAGTTACCGCTCTTGCAGGGCCACTCCTGAAGTTGCCTCGCGGTGATCTGTAGGATCTTCCCTTCAATGGGAAGAAAAACAAGTGCAAGGGATTGGGGGTTAGCAGCAAGGCCTTCATCTTGAGGATCATGTATTGGTTAGCCCTTACACCTGTAAGTCAGTTTTTGATAGGTCGGAAAGGGGTCCGACCCAAATTGAACCACTCTTATGTAACAAAATTTCTGCGATCAATATCCGGATCCAACCTAATCCGGGTTTCAATTCTTAGGAATTTTTCTTCTTAAATATGGAAAAAGTACAAGAAAAAAAAGGTTATAATCATAAAGAGAGCGAGTTCCTCTCTTTTGCCCTTCCTTTTCGAAGCGTTTCGATAAATGAGCGAAAAAAAATGGAAAGGATCTTGAGCAAGCGAAAGGCGTGCGAGCCACGATGAGTGTTAAAAGGCTGATAAATGAGCAACAAGTGGAAGGGACAAGGTGCAATAGAGATGTTCAATATAGTCCATGAATTATATGAAAATATTTAATATAATATTATACATTGAACATCTATAAAAGTCCTAAGATCAGATTAAACGAATTAAAAGTTCATAGACCATATTGAATAAATTAAAAATTCAGCGATCACGTTGCACATTATATCAAAATTCAGGAACTTTTCGTGTTATTATTCTTAAGTACTTTGCAAATAATATTGAGATCGGGAGAGAGATGGATGAGGGAGAGCGAAATTTGCAAAAAAAAATGAAGAAGGTGGGGACTAGAAGGACACATGGCATCACGGTCTGGCCAGGACGATGATGCGGAGGGGCCGGGCCACCCCTAATGCCTTCCTCCCTCCTCCTCGCCGCTCGATTCTCCGATCACTCCTGTTGGACTGCACCCAAAAGAGAGAAAGAGTAGAGAGAGAAGGGGAAGGAGAAGCAGAAGGAGGATGGCAGCGAAGCAAATGGAGGAGATACAGAGGAAGCTGGGGATGCTGAGCTACCCCAGGGCCAATTTACAAAGGAAGCAAATGGATGACACCTTCTTCGTTTTTTTTTTGCAAATTTCGCTCTCCCCCCATCTATCTCTCTCCCAATCTTGATATTATCTACAAAATACATAGGAATATAAACACGAAAAGATCCTGAATTTTAATATAACGTGCAACGTGATTACTGAATTTTTAATTTATTCAATATGGTCTATGACTTTTTAATTCGTTTAATCTGATCTTACGACTTTTATAGATGTTCAATGTATAACATTAAACATTTTTATATAATTCATGGACTATATTGGACATCTCTATTGTACCTTATCCCTTTCACTTGTTGCTCATTTACCAGCCTTTTAACACTCATCGTGGCTCGCACGCCTTTCGCTTGCCCAAGATCCTTTCCATTTTTTTTTTCGCTCATTTACCGAAACGTTTCAAAAAGGAAGGGCAAAAGAGAGGAACTCGCTCTCTTTATGATTATAACCTTTTTTTTCTTGTACTTTTTTCCATATTTAAGAAGAAAATTCCTAAGAATTGAAGCCCGGATTAGGTTGGATCCGGGTATTGATCGTAGAAATTTTGTTACACAAGAGTGGTTCAATTTGGGTCGGACCCCTTTCCGACCTATCAAAAACCGACTTACGAGTGTAAGGGCTAACCAACACATGATCCTCAAGATGAAGGCCTTGCTGCTAACCCCCAATCCCTTGCACTTGTTATTCTTCCCATTGAAGACCTATGATCACATTTTAACTGATTATCCGCTGTCCCCTTTCGGTTTGGTTAAATGTCTGCTTGATTTTCAACTGATTATCGTGTCCCGAAAGTTTCGCCAAAATTTTACACCCAGACACTTCCGCACGGACATAGGCAAAGTCCAAATTCGATTGTTGTCAAGTTCAAACTCCATAGTACGATGAAGCTGGAACGAAGTGTACAGAAGCCTTGTAATAACTATATAAATAAAATGGTAGCTGGACATGAACCAAAAGGGTCCATAGCTCAGTGGTAGAGGATTTGACTGCAGATCAAGAGGTCACCGGTTCGAACCCGGTTGGGCCCTTTCCTATTTTCTACTTTTTGGTATTTATTTTGGGGCGTAAGTTTTCCAGCTTTTAAGTGGACCCGTCGCCAGCCCCGCAATGCAAAGGTCGAAAAAAATTAAAAATAATGGCGTCGCCCGGACTCGAACCGGAGACCTTCAGTGTGTTAGACTGACGTGATAACCAACTACACCACGACACCTCTTTACTTGCTTCAACCTCCCTTTTCTTATTTCAACCCATTTGCTCAGAGACGAGTTTCCACTTCATGATTCTGCAATCTGCATCATCCGACTCCGTATGAACCCACTCAAGAAACGCGCCGCGGACCTCCAAAACAATGGCTCAGAAGCACCGATAGAACGACAAACTGATCCCAAAACACAAGAACAGAGCGTGTGGAATCAGAGAGAGAACTTAAAACTGAAATTTCTATTCACCCAAATGGAGATCCCATTCGTACATAGACCCAGAAAACCAAACCCCAACAAGCTCATTTCGTTCAAAACACGAAACGCACTACACACACATCACGAACTACATCGAAGAACCCTACCCTCCTAACACGACGGCAACCAACCAGGGACAGCGGGTTTTTTAGCCGCCGAAGCCGTACAGGGTCCTCCCCTGCCTCTTGAGCGCGTACACGACGTCCATGGCCGTCACCGTCTTCCGCCGCGCGTGCTCCGTGTAGGTCACGGCGTCGCGGATGACGTTCTCCAGGAAGATCTTCAGCACCCCGCGCGTCTCCTCGTAGATCAGCCCGCTGATCCGCTTCACCCCGCCGCGGCGGGCCAGCCGCCGGATCGCCGGCTTCGTGATCCCCTGGATGTTGTCGCGCAGGACCTTCCGGTGCCTCTTCGCGCCGCCCTTGCCCAGCCCCTTGCCTCCCTTCCCACGGCCCGACATCTTCCCTTGCCCTCGAAGCTGGACACAATGGATTCGAAGCAGAAGAAGAAGCTGAAGAAAACGGGAGCTTTTTCCGGTGAATCGGTGGCGGCGGTTGATCCGCGGAACTGGGGACTTATAAGGTGCGGTTGGGAGCGAGTTGCGAGGACAAAGTGGAGGGCAGACGCGAGGCGTCGGATCAGGGATTCATCGACGGCTGTAACGAGCGATCCGCGTGACCTCGAGGTGTTGAACCTGGGCCGTTGATGGGGGAATATCCACGGTCGAGAGATGGTTTCGCTGGAGGCTCTTGTGATCCGGGCTCGGATGCGGGACTTCGCGGCATGTGCTTCCTTTGGCTTTGGCGGGATATCTGAATACGGGGGCTGCCCGCTTTTTTTAATTTTTTCGGCCTCGTGCTGGACCCCGCGCCTTTGTGATTTTAAATATATTGACTTTAATCAGTTTGAATAATATTATTTAGCAGATAATATTGTCCAAAAAATCCGCTGCAAAAAAAAATTCTTGCAAAATCATAAATAAATGCGGACAAATTCGATGAAAATAACAGATAAAATCAAGTAAGATCCAATTGAATCGCTTTGATTTAAAGGGGGAGAAGGACATTAGAGCGATCACTTAAGAGCCACGTCAGTGACAAAATGATTACCTAATTGCCTCTCATGGCGAATTCCGGCAATTTTCTTGCGTTTACTTTTTAAAGTAAATTTTGAATCCAACGTGGAAAATTGTTCGTCCAATATGGCAAAGTGAACAAAAGGGTGATGCTTCATTTAAAGTTAAGGAAATCTCTATATCTTTAATATAATATATATTTTAAAAAATAAACTTTTGGACAGTTGAAGCGTGTACTTAAATTAGATAGACATATCCTTTTCCAAAGATTGAAAAATTTAAAAGTTTTCTAAGTAGTAAAAGAGACTTAGAACGTTTAAGGGAATTTAACGTTAATTCTTCGAGAGATAAAATTTTAAAGTTTTGGAAACGAAAGTAAAATCGTTTTTTTAAATCTCGATCTAATTACAAACATCGTATTTTATTGTAAATTTTCACATAGTAAAAATGAGCTAGGAACAAGGCTATCGGTAAGAGAAAAATATTTCAAAGTATACATAATAATAGGGTTAATTCCAAAAAAAAGCATAGACTTTGGATCGAGAGACAATTATGGCCCAAACTTTTTTTTGTCCGATAAAAAAGCATCATCTTTAGGTCAAAGGACAATTTTAGCTCGAATTCTTTTTTGTCCATTAAAAAAACATCAATTTTAGGTTAAGTAACAATTTTGGCCTCAACTTTTTTTTGTTTTGTAAAAAAACATCAACTTTTACTTAAATCTCAAATCTGGCTCCATTAACTTAGAACCATTGATTATCTAACTTGATTATTCCATCTTAACAATAAATTCACATGACTTGCTGATTGGATTTAAAGCAATATTCATTTGTCTTATTCTCTGAGCCACAATTTGAAAAATAATGATGAAACTATTCGTCTCTTTTACTTCATTGACAAGTAAAAAATATCTCAAGATTGAATCTTTCTGACTAGATGTAATCTGAAGCCGACCATCGCCTGTCGATAGACGCCATGGACGAGATTCACCAAGCTCACCACCGTAACCTTTATTCTTAAACAATGGTGACTTTAGACAAAAAGTTAATGATGGGCCAGATTTGGAATCACGGTGAAAGTTGGTGATCTTTTATGAGACAAAAAATTTGGAATCAAAATTGTTACTCAACTTAAAGTTAGTGTTTTTCCACAGGACAAAAAAAGTTCAAACCATAATTGTCTCTCAACCCGAAGTTAGTTTTTTTTTTGGACAAAAAAAAGTTTTGCCCAAAATTATCCCTTGACCTAAAGTTGGTATTTTTTTTTGGAATGAGGCCCATAATAATATGTTATGAATTTTAAATTACATATTGTAAATTTCATTAAGAGAAATTGAATCCAAATCCCCCCAAAAATAAGTTGAGAACAGCCTTTATGAAACTAAATCATCTTTGATACGTCATTCCCATAGCCGATGTTGCATCACTCTCTTTCGGAAGCCATGCCGGCGGAATTTTTATCCACAATACCATGCACGTACCCCAAAAAAATGAGAAGACAAGTCATGTCAATGTTTCACGCATTAGATGATACTGGTAGACCTGTCAAATGAGTGAATTGATTCGAAAATGGTTCTATTCAAAGTCATCAATTTCTATGCAATGCATATATAGTAATCTATACTCGACTCAATCAATATTATTAAAACATTTTCATATTTAACTAAATATAGGAAAATTTATTCTCAAACCAAAGTGAGCGCATAGAGTGAATAAGTGCAAGTTTGAGGGAGAGTGAGAGAGAGCCATAGATGTGGATTGAGTTTTAATAAATTATGAATCCAGTTACCACTCATATTATTTTGAATTTTACATTATAAACCCATCTACAATCCATTTAATATAATTAACCTACGTAACACATTAGCCCATCAAATATGGGTTAATAAATGCATTTTAAACCCATTTTGACGTATCTAAGTACTATCACAAAAGTTTTATCCACTTATCGCATTTTAAAGCTCGATGCCAAAAATACATTCTTAGAAAATTGGAGTTAGCAAGGGATAACGTAAGGCGAACAACCTACGTGCACAGTCAGCATTGCACGTGACAAGACGAGACCAGTCTTCTGTCCTAGTCAGACAACTTTCCTCAGACTCAGATGGACAGAGATTCTGCGTTCCATGGCGACAAACATACGAGACATGGACAGGGAGAAAATATTAGGTGAGTTGAAAATGCCACCTAGGCTATACAACACACCATTCGGATGATGACACGTGGCGGACAGGGCCCACCGGTCAGATTTTGCAATCCCCCATTACTCTATTTTCACATCTTCTCTCTCTTTTGTTACTCTCTTTCTTCTTTCACTGTTTTCTTCCGTTTCATTTTGCGTTTCGAGACCATGGACGACGCTCGCGCTTGAATTGCAGTCACTAGCCAACCATTGACGATCGCTCATGAGCACGCCGACGCTCATCCATGGCTGTTGTCGGCGTCGTTCGGGCATGCTATTGACCCCCTTGGGTATCCATCTTTCCCATCCACCATGGACAACGCTTGCGGCCAGCCATGGACGACGCTCATCCATGTCCATAGTCGTCGTTGGCATCGAGCAACGCCGGACGGGACGGCTCGATCCGGAAGTTTGGCCAGATCTGGAGCCATGGCCGCTCGTCGCTCGCGGCCACAATGCAAAGATTATGGCCCCAAAAATAAAAGAAGAAACAAAAATGAAGCTCTGCTTCTGCATTGTGCGTCCATAATGGAGGCGGTGTGCTTCTGGTATGTGTACCAGAAGAAGAAGAAGATGGTGAAAAGTGGGTGAGACGGAGAGGTTAATGGCGGGGAGATAATGTGCAGGGAGAGAAGTAACAGAGAAGAGAAAGAGACAGATGGGAGACAGTAAAGGTTTATAGCGGAACCCACCTTGCCACGTGATATTTATTAAATGGAGTGTTGTACCATCTCACGTGACATATTCAACTCACCTAATATTTTCTCACATCTCCTTGCCGAGCCCACCGCATCACACTCCCCACCGCGGCACCAACGCCATAAAGAAAAAAGAAACGAAAAAAGCGATCTCCATCTTCTTTACCGTCAAGCCCTTTACTTTAAAGATCGATTTGCGTGCAGCCCGCTTTCTTCTGCTCATTCATTCATGGGTTATCTGAAAAATGCACCTTTTCCTTTACATAAACGAGCTCATGCCATTTAGAAACCTGAAGAAGATAAGGTTACACAGGGAATGCACATCGAAATCTTCACATCATCTTCAAGCTCGACACACTCAAAACGATCGACTCAACCCACAACGAAACCAGACATTTCGTGCTGGTCTTTCCTAGTAAGTAGATGTCCTGTTTATGACGAAAAACCTAGGACTAAAGCTTAAACTCCACCGCACTGGACTGAACTTGGCGTCGAGCTCTTGCGGCGTTGGCGTCAGTGGCAGAAGATGACCTTGAGCTCGCGCGGCGAGGAGCACTCGTGGATCAGCGAGGGGCTGTCGTGGGCGAACGTGAACGTGGCGGGGCACGCGCGCTTGAAGAATTCCGAGTAGCTCGACGGCCGGCACGTCTCCTTGCTGTTGTAGTGGTTCCTGCAGCACAGCTCGTCGGTGCGGAAGGCCTCGCACCCGCTCTTGCACGCCACCACGGGGCCGTGCCCCGGCGGGGACCGCATCTGCAGCTGGGGCGGGCACGTCGCCAGCAGGTCGGCCCGGCAGCCCACGACGGGGCACACGCCCTTCCCCTCGTGCGGCGTCACCGTCATGGGGACGTTGAAGCCGTCCACGAGGCTGACGCCGTAGGAGGAGAAGTCGGCGTGGCCGTGGTGGATGGTGAACTGGGCGAGGGTGGCGGGGGCGGCGCCGCCGAGGCCCCCGCACTCGAGGCGGCCGCCGCAGTCGCCGGTGGCGCAGGAGAAGCGGCCGCCGTGGGCGTGGGAGCAGTGGGTGCGGGCCCAGACGCGGCCGGACCAGAGGGCGTCGGGGGCGGGGAAGGATCGGTGGGTGAGGGTTGGGAGGGGGAAGCCGCCGCGCTCGAGGACGGGGTGGCCGGCGTTGGGCTGGATGGCCGGCCACACCGTGAAGGGGCAGTTGTTGACCAGGGTCAGGGTGAGTGCTTGGGAGAGGCAGGGGGCGCGGAGGAGGAGGACGAGGAGGAGGGTGGTGGTGGTAGCGGTGGTGGTGAAGAGAAGCGAGGGAGTGGAGCTAGCCATTGTCACTGAGAGAGAGAGAGAGAGGGAGGGGAATTGGCCAAGTGTGAGAGGAGAAGGGCGGAGGGTGAGTGAGATTTTATAGGCGTGGAAGGAGTTCTTTGGGCCCTAATGGAGTGGCGGAATGACTCGTTTGCCCCCCAGCTCAGCAAGCTCTTCTTTTGGAGAGGTGGAACCCCTTTATGAAGCCACTGAAACAATTGGCTTCGTGCGGACAATGTTTGTCTCGACTCGTCCGGATAGATACTACGAGTGCCAAAGGTTCAGATTGTATCGAGTTTCCATCGATATCCGAACCGACCCCAGCATGATTGTCGTGTGTGTTTATAGTGTCTTGAACTTCGTGGAACTCAAATCGAAAATACAGCTCAGGTCGGTACGATTCAGATCGAGTTAATTTTTTTTCTCACATAACTCACTCTCTGTAACTATCCCCTTTTCTCCTTTCTCCCTTCCTCTCTATCCTCTGCCATGCTCTAAGTTTGAGACATAGCCATAGTCCCTCGACCCCAATGCTACTGGCGACCCCGCAGCCCGCCTCTGAGTTTGACAGCAAGAATCGAGCTGCCCTAGATCCACCTGTTCGCGCCTCCATTTCTATCCTCTTCCCCTTTCTACCTAAGATCAGGGATTTTCCGGGACCTCGACATAGGATTGACCCGGATTCAAGGACGAGTCCAGCTCCATCAGAGGCAAGCCCATATCTTGACTTGTTATCGTAGTCTCTTGCCCTTGTTGAGGAGGGAAGGTTTTGGTCACGCTATGTCTAGTGGGTTCAGGTAGGTAAAGAGACGCATTTAAGGTCGTTACAGATGGGGACGGGCAATGGAAGACGTAGAGGGGCGACGACGCTGTACGAGGGCTGAAGGATTGGCGGCCAAACAAAGAGGGAGACCGGGACTGTGATTGAGCTGCAGAACAGGATCGAGGTGCAAACGCTATTCCAACTCAATCCATTCCGGGATAGGGGGATAGGTGGTTAACAACGAGAGGAAGGAGACATTTTTTTAGTGATTCACGTTGTCTAGGAGTGAGAGGGTGTATTCTTCAATGTGTTTCGATTTAAGTCAGGTACCCAACCCGACCCATCCAAAATTATTATGATGCAATTTTTTGATACATATTATTCGAATCATAGAGAGACCTGACCCGAAAAAGATCCAAAATTTTCAAGCCAGTTCGGGTATTTTTGGTACCGTTGGATAACGAGGGAAGAACTCTGCTAACATAATAATTTTTGGGCTACTGTAAGACTAACAACATATTGTGAGTCACAAATTCATGAAAAAAATAAATCCCACAATAACTTCTAATTATTTATTATTTATTTTTTTGTGATCTAGAACATTGTGTTAATTTCATAGCAAATTAAGGACTATCATTTAATCATTTCTTGTAGAAAAATTGTCTAATCAGTCATAATTTATTGTGCGGATGCCAAATTAGGCATAAACTTTTAAAAGCAACCGTGTATCTAATTTATTTAATGATCTAAATTTATAGGAATAGACGATTGTGCATCCAATTCAAAAGCATTTTGAACGATGCACATTGTGATTTTTGTTAGGGAAAAGTTGTTCAATCAGTCTTAAATCTATTATGCAGATAGTAAAATTGTTCAATTTTACACAATTTACTTCCATACCTTTGATAAAAAAATTTCAATGTAACCCTTTCGGTGAATTTTCGTCGGAAATCGTTGATTTAGCGATGTGCCACGTAATATGATCAGCGATGATTACACTGTCACGTCGGCCATTTCCAAAAAGATATTGGTCAGAATGACTATGTTGGAAATTCGCTCGAAGGTTTGGAACTAAATTGGCAAAATTGAATACTTTATGACTGAATAAACATCTGCACATGTTGAAAATTCGCTCAATGGTTTTGAACTAAATTGGCAAAATTGAATAGTTTATAACTGAATTAACATTCGCACAATAAATTTATAACCGATCGGGATTATTTCTCCGATTTTTGTGATCAACGTTTCATTGACATGAAAGTAAGAGTAGGCAAGCGACTGGCCGGACTTTGAAAATTCAGAATCTATTGGCATTGGGGAAATGGAGGCCAGCTCAGCACATGGATCCTCCAAATTCCAGCGTACGGTCGCGATTCCCATTTGAGAAGTGGCGTGGAAACGACGACGTCCTGAGCTGCATGGATCTGCATGCGTCGGTCCCGAGGTGAGGTCGACAAACTTGTTGGCGCAATAAGATAAAGCTTCGACCCACCACCCGGTCGTGTCGGCTTCCCCGCTTTTAGAAATGTGGATTTTGTTAGAAACCGCGCTCCGACAATTTGTATAAACTTATATAAGAAAATCATGTAATTTTAGGGATGTTCAAAGGAGCCGGGAATTAGAGTAAACCGGCTAAGAACCGGCATTTCCCTTAGGATCGGTTTGATTCCCGATGAGTATTAGTTTGATTCCAAGTGTGAAATTGATGATTCAATATATATAAAACGGGAGCACGCATCAAAAAATCATGGCATCATTTCGTGTGAAATGATAAGCAAGAGATGGAATCAAATATCCAAATGAAAGCAATCATCCTAAAATCATGGTATCATTTTGTATTTAGATTTCTTTATTATTCCTATCCTTTTCCTTGCAAAAAAAAAATACCTACGTAGAAACTATACTCATCATGATATTAATTGATGAATGCAATTTTTGTGGAGATTAGGGACCAGTTTTATGGACTCACTTGGGAACTTGATTGGACTGGCGGCCCGATTCCCGAGTAGATCCATGAAATCAATGGACAGTTTCAGATTTTAATTATTCGAAACCGGTCCTTAGTGGACGGTTCATGGGTTTAAAGTGGAAATTGCCTACACAGACCATGTTCATCCCTGCAAAATTTCTAACACACTAAATGGCCTTTTGTTTTCGTGATAGGATAATATTTACTTCTATAGTTGGTATCTTATTAAATATGTTGGATTACAATCATATGGGCTTTGAAATAATGGAGGCGCGTGCCAGCTAGCATCTCTCTACGGAGAAGGTGAAAAACGTCACCTTTGACTTTTGATAATATAGAAGAACGACCCTAAATTAAATTAATATATAAGTTAGATTAATATCATTTACATGAAATTTGAATTGCATCGCCAAATGGGAAAATTTTACTTAAAGACCTCAAGTGGGGTCTTTTTCTCAAAAAAGGATCATAAGTGGACATAATATCAAATAAAGGGCCTAAAGTATCCAATCGGTCTCAAATAGGGATTCAAAGTGCCAAATTAGTCTTAAGTAAAGGCTTGGGTTCATTGGGCGGTCAAATACTCGCTGGCCGGCAAGCACGATTACTATTCTGGAGACCGAAAAAGGGCAGTTTTAATTTTTTTTTCCTTTTTCTATTTTTTTCTTCTCTTCCCTCCGCCGGCCATAGCCGAGGCCGGCGGAAGTCGTCGGTCTCAGGCAGAGGCCACCCTCGCCGACGTAGGGTGAGGGCTGCCCTCACAGGCATCGGGAGACAGCGACCCTTGCCTCCATGCGACCCCAGCTATGGCTGGCAGAGGAAAGAGAAGAAAAAACAACATAAAAGGAAAAGGAAAAGGAAAAAAAGAAAAAGAAAAAGACGAAACTGCTCTTTTCCAGTCGCCGGAACAGTATCCGTGCTCGCTAGCCGACAAGTATTTGACTGATCGGTGAACCCAGATCCTTACTTGAGACTAATTGGGTACTTCGGGTCTCTATTTGAAATTAATTGGACATTTCGGGCCCTTATTTGATACTATATCCACTTAGGGTCCTTAATTGGAATTTTCCATCGCCAAATTAAAGACACCCATTATAAGCACTTCACAAGCCATGGATACCATATTTCACATTCACAATAAGCGGTGCGTTCCAGTGGAGAGATCACGAGTGCGCCGGTAATTCAGAAAACTTATTGCAAGGGTGCAATCATTCCCAAAATTTTCGATTAGTGCGATTAAGTCCGAGAACTTGTTGACCCTTCAATCCGTTGCCTCTATTAGTTCCGCCTAATTCGAGCTCAAATCTATCGCCGGCATCTAAGATTGATGCTGCCCGAGTGAGCCGCGCGGACCATGCGAGACAACCTCAAGCTTGCGCTGTCGGTGTCGTCCACTTGGTCTTGTTGCTTCTGTTACCAGCTTGCCGGGGACATAATCCGACGCTGTTCGAAACTACATCCGGGGTTCCTCAACCGCGGACAGATTCAATATCAACCCATTTCCCCCCTTTTCTCAAGTCTACTTCCTTTTAGGTTTTTTTTTTAAATGGCTGACGGGCAGCAACATCAACATCAGGGCATCTCTCTTTGCATAAACATTAAAAAATGTCACATCATCATTTTCAATTAGTTAATTATACGAAATTAGCAAATGTATTCGACTGCACCGGCACCGATTTGATAAGTTTCAATACTTGATTATACTCATAAGACTCGAACGTACTTTACAACAACTTTTAAGACTTTTCAATGTAATTTTAAGAAATTCATTCATGACATTCTAGCTGATGATCTGGTCGTATTAGCATGAGATTATTACTTGTGCAGTGTTCCCCTCTAAAAAAAACCATCGTCCTATTACGAAAAACAAAAAAAGAAGACATGAGCTGGAACCGCCTATCCACCCATCCATTCGTATTGGACCGGTAATGTATATATTTTTAAGAAAATTTCCAACAAAAGAAAAGAAAAGATTTTAAGAAAAATCAAAACCTTAAAATCCTTAATCTAAAACTCAACACCCATTAACTAAGTGTTTGTTTCGTCTCGTCTCGTCTCATTTTCACTTTGTTTGAGTCGCTCTCTATCTTTTATTCATGATCTTGACTTTTAAACTCATCGCACATCAACTCACGGCTTCGACTTTCAACTCCCATCAACTCGTGACTGTGCCAGCCATTTATCGCCTCGCTCTCTTGATCTTAGTCACCTCCATTTATGTGAAGCTTGGGTACGCACTAGAAAATCTGATCGGATCGGACTGCCGGTCCGGTCCGGTTCCCAGGTGAGTCCATTAAACCAATAGATAGTTCTTAATTCTAATTTTCCGGAACCGGTCATAAGTAGATGGCCGTCTTGTCCATGTTCCTAGCTCGACTTCCGACGCTGGCTCGACGAGCGTCCTGGATCCGGATCCGGGTCAAGTTCCGGTGAGGAATCGAAATCACGTACTGGGGTCGGAGCCGGGCCTGTGTGCGATGATCAGGATCACGGACGCATCGATTGCAAGTGGGCCCCATCTTAATCATCTCATCCAACGGCCCTCGGTTTCCGGGCTGATGCCATAACTGATGATCTGGCCCACTGGGCCTCCATTGCTAGTAATGCAGTCAGGCTTTCTGTTTTTTTTGCTTTTTTTTTTTTGGGTTTTAAATGGCACTGGAACAGTAGTATTGATTGCATTGAATATGAGATTAGGATTGCAATAATTCTCGCACTCGATGTGAAGTAATGTCGAAAACCGACTTGCTTTTGTATTTTTAATATCGGATACGAGAGAAAGAAAATTGCCGGATAATTCTACCACGAACGATAAGGGCGCCGGAGATTTTACATGGTTCGGCTCGAGTATTGTTACCTACTCCGCGGAGAGAGCCGATTGGCGACCGTAAGGAAATCCATTATTAATTTGGGGAATTACGCCGAAGAGATTCTCCACCGTGTTCGTTCACAGTCTCTCATGGTGCTCTTGCCAAGGATATCCATGGAATTAACGCACGACATGGAAATCCGATGCGTAAAATAGGAGAGTGCATCCTTATCTAACACAAATGCAAAATCTTCGTGCTCGGAGTTTAAAATCAAGAAAGAGTACGTGATCGAATCTCGGCACATTTAGGACTGCGGAACACTTACACGATCGAGCTATTATGACTGTGCAATTCCTCAAATTCATAAGCTGATCTCTTTGCGATTTACTCTCCTTGTTGATGTGTTTGGTAATTACGTTCTCTCTTGTTTGATAATAAATTCTAAGATATGTAGAATTCTGCGCGTTATTGCTCAAGAATTAGTATCATAGCCAAATGCCTGATTGGCGGCTCATTCTCAATAGGTACTAGTGTTTGGTGAATATCTCAAAAAAGGAAAATATTAGACGCGACACTCTAATCAATGTGACAAATGGTGTCCCCCAACTTCCCGCTAAGCTTAGCTGGGCCAAGGCAATAGAGGTAAAGTCTGGAAGACAGATATTGTCCTGATGAGTACTTGCCAAACTCGACCGAGCCAATGTGGATATTCTCAAGTTAATATAAAGTTGGCGCACAAGGATACCTAGACCAAGAGAGAGCGAGCCTAAAGCAAGTGGCTTGCATATGAGAGAGAAGTATAACGTGGAACAGTTAATATATCCTAATCAAATCCTAACTTATCGGCTTAAGTTTTTGAATAGAGATACATCCAGTAGGATATACCGCACTATTTAGACTCATTCTTTCTCTTGGCGATCTTCCCAGATCGAGATATCGGGCTTTTGCTGTGCCTCCCGACATAGACAAAGCATCCTCTCGTATGCTCGATTAGGAAATACAGATGTCGAAGTATTGTCTTACATCGCTTGGCAATGGAACGGGTCCTAAACGCTCGATATATTCGTGTAGCATCCCTTTCGTGAATGTGTTTCCACCCCCGTTTGTCAAATTTCATGTGCACTGCCGAAAATTCCACGCGCTTAAACTTTTGGATAGGACTTTCTATCGACGACTTCGAAATGACAACAACGGTATGATCCAAGTGCGTTGCATTTGAATTGTCGTGCAAGAACGATTAGTTGAGCATGGAGTAGGGTTCGGTGCGGTCGTGTTCCGTCAAACGTGCGCGTACGACCCAGCTAGATCTTCGCAGGTGACCGTTGTCGCGCTGTGTTCCTCCCCCTCCTGCGCTGGCTATTGCTTTGCGTAACGAAAAGATCGAAGCTTTTTTTGCTTTCGCGGACGCCCGCGTGGGTGATGCAATCACCACCGATTATTTTAAAGGCAAATCCCATTCAATTCCGGAGATTTTCTACCAAGAACTCCCCACTCTCTCCTCCCTTCTCTCTCCTTCTCCGTGGCTTTTAATGATGCACGAACTTTAGCGAACCCCATGTGATTGCGAGCTGATCTTTTTTTTTTTCCCAACTGTAGATTTCCACCACTCTTCTCCCCCCTCACGCATCTTCATACAGCCCACCTTCCACAAACATCCCTCCATCGTCCATCCTATATAATAACAGGCAATTCTCCTTTCGCCTCTTTCGTTTTTTTCAGCAAAATTTGAGGTCCGTCCGTGCGTTCTTGTCTGGTTTCGAGCTCGGAGGGGGCGTGGGGGTGGGGGGCGTAGTGATGCTTCGTCTCCGTCTCGACCCGTCTCTGGCTTGAAGCGGTTGAGAATTTGGGCTGGTGGGTAAGTGTTTTTTTCTCCTGCAGCAGCCCTGTTTTTCCACTCTGAGGCTTACAAGATAACCCCCGAGTTTGGATCTTGTGAGCCGTGAGCGAGAAGTTGCCGAGCTCTGGCTTTTTCCGGGAGGTTGCTTCGCGCTTTGTGGCTTTCCAAGAGTAGATAGCAAGTGGGATCTTTCCTGTTTTCTCTTTTGGGGAAGTCTCGACTCCGTGGTTGAATTCTGGGGGCAATTTTTGGAGTTGCTTGTTTGCTTCTGCTCTGCGTTTCTGCTCACAGCGAAGTTTTTACCGTTTTGGGTGTTCTCAGTACTCGCTAGGAAGGTCATAATCGGAGCTGACAAGTTTGAATTATCTGAGCAAACTTTTCAGTTGCTTGGGAATGTGAAATTGGAGTGAGAAAGATGGCAACTTTCAATCATCTGGGGCTTGCGCTGAGCATAATCTTCGGTTGCCTCTTCTTGGCTTTTGTAGCGGAAGTGTACTATGTGCTGTGGTGGAAGAGAAGAAGAATAGCCTCGAGTAGTGTTGCAGACGTCCCAGAAGAAGAAGACTACACCAAATACGCAAAAGAATTGCTCCAACTCATCTGCTGGAAAAGGCCCTCTTCGTTTCAGCACTCCGCCAACGCCAAAAACAGCAGCGCAAATCCAGCCAATGGGAAAGATTTAGGTGCGAATGGGCACGAAATGTTAGACCTAGAAGTTGGAAACAGCAAGGACTTGCTGTCGAAGAGCCTTGGGGATCAAGAAAGTGTGGACTCGGAGCTCATGAGGCTCCACAACCTCCATGGCCCGCCGAGGTTCCTCTTCACAATCAAGGAAGAGACTAGGGAGGACTTGGAGTCTGAGGATGGGAGGTCAAGGGGTGATAAGAGCAGGAAAGGCTCAAGGACCACGAGCTTGAGTGACATAATCTTAGCCCTCGACCAGACCCAGTTCCTCACTCCTTTGGCCTCACCTCCAATCAAGTCATCATCGGCCCTCAACCCCCTTGAGAGTTACAGCAGCAATGGGTTCAACAACCCCCTGTTCGAGTCCTCGGCGGAGGCTGAGTGGGCTCGGCCCCCGGAGTCGCCGCCGCCGAAGTTCAAGTTCCTCAGGGATGCAGAGGAGAAGCTGTTCAGGAGGCTCAGAGAGGAGGCTGCTAGAAGAGCAGGGGGTCAAGAATGTGGCTTTGCAAAGCCCTGCGGTGGTGATGGAGACAACAAAGAAGGGCCTCTCGTGAGGATCATCGTGGGCAAGAATGGAGAGAAAAGGGAGGTTCTTTGGAATGCGATGCCGCGTTTTCCTTCAAGCACTTCCCAGGTACTCCCGCTGGCATCTTCTCCAACAGCAATCAGACCCCTAGACAAGAGCTCCTTTGTTCATTGATCTCCATGAACTCTGCCTTAATGGGTCACTGTTCATTCTTTCTTTTTAAATGTTTTTTTTCTTGGGATGTGATTGCTTATCGTGTCGATTCTATTTTAATCCAAAAGGGCACTTGATTCCAGCCGAGGTAGCTGTTTCTGTTATGTGGGGATTTGGGTAAAAGGCCTGATAAGTGATAAGTAGTGTCCAGGACATTCTTGGTCGTTATGAGTCATGAAGCGCACCAGAAGATGCATGAGAGTTTGCCTTGAGCATTTAATGCGAGCTCATTGAAATGGGAAAAATCATGGTAAGGTCACGTCAAGCTCAAGTGGCGTGGCGACCCTCCCAGCTGAATTTTTCAGCATCTAAATCATGCAAATGTCCAGGAGCCTTTGGACACAAATCAGGCAAACATTGAACAAGGGAAAAAAAGGAAAAAAGAAAAGCAGAAGAGAAAGGAAGACCAGCATGTATGGGCTGCCGCTGGAGCCTTCTCAGCAATCACAAGATCGCATGGTTTTCTCTAGTTTTTTGCCAAGTGGGTGTGTGAAAATGCTCAGCCGGAAAGGAAAAGATTCTCCTTTGGCTGCCTTAAAGCTGATACCAGAAGAAAAAACACTGTAAAATCCTTTTACTTCAAGAGCGTTCGAATCACTTTTCTTCTACTTTCTGATTCATTCTCTCCCTCGCTTTCTAAAAAAATCTGATTCTTGGGTACATATGCTTAAAGCGAAGGAACAAAACACGGTGCCGTGAACAGCTTTAGTCGTGCAGACGAAGTCTTTTATCCTGCTCGTCTTCTCTGTTTGTTTTTTTTTTCTGTTCCCCCTTTTCTTTTTCCTGGTCACAAGACAAGTCATTATCTCCATCTTCGTGGAGGTGGAGGACGGTGTGGGGCTGCACCAGGCAGACCCCAGAGAAAGAAAAACAGAAACGGTTGGCTCCTTCTCGTCGTCGTCGTCATCATCATCATCATCATCTTCATTATCGTCTGCAATTGTTTTTCCTTTTATTTTTGCTCAGTTCGCATGCATGTCGTGAGGAGCATATAAGCGTATGAATAATAAAAAGACAGTGATGTTCCATGATACCTACTTCGTGCCAAAAACAAATGATGAGATGGGGGAAGGCCTTCTCGAGTCACGCGTCGAAACGCATTATGGTGTCCAGCTAGCTGTTGTCCTCTTTTGGTCTTTTAGATTGATCCGCCCCGCGTTTGAAAAAGGGTGAAAAAGCAGAGAAATTCCAACTCCACGCCACCGCAAAAGTCATCTCTTTGTGCTTAAGTCAATCGAGGGTAAAGACTTTTTTCCGTTTGCTCGGCACGAATTAGGACTCTATACGTCGGAGAGACAGAGACAGATGGTAGCGGCGGTCTTTGCCCAACTCATTCTAGAAAAGGCAACCCCGAAACCGAACACTTCTTAAAGAAGGACGCGGGGGAGTGCGACGACGACGACTCGAATTCGAGCCCCGGGGACGAAGGGATTAGCCCCGGCCGTCTCGTTCGAGCAAACCCTTTTTAACGGCTGAAGCGATCGGCTAGTCCGACGAACGAATTACACGAGAAAAGTCGCCGGAAAGAAAAACGATGGGATCGCGCGAGAACAATGGTCCAAGGGGACGAAATGTCGAGCAGCACATGGAACGGGGGAAGAATGGTTTTTCATGGAATTTGAAAGTAAGGGGTTGGGGGAGAGGTCGATTTCAAGGGAACAAAAAAACAGATTTTGAATCAGTGAAAGACACACCACCACCAGCGCCCCATTAAGAAAAGATGGTGCCTTTCCAAAGTATAGAAAAAGTCTGAGAGATTGATTATTGATAAATGCAAGTGAGTGGGTGGAAAGATGTCATCCTTCTTTTTTTTTTCTATTGATTCTAGATTTTTTTTATGGCACCAAAAATCTCAAATTCGTACCTGTATGATGCATTTAACTGAAAAATCATTAATTGAACCTTGATGATTGATAAATGTGTCACGTAGGTTCAAGTTTGAGCGTTTTTACGTCACAAGAAAAAGTTTAGGATAAATATGTCGCGGTTGGATAATTTGGGAGTTTTTTGATATCATAAAAAGAAGTTCAACATAAATGCACCACGGTTAGGAATAGTTCGGAGGTTTTCCGTGGCTTTTCGCCTCTACGGAAATGTCGAACCGCCTGGCATTTTGTGGACCACCTGAACCACCAAGCGCGGAATCATTTCGTGCTCGTGTCGTCCATCCAAAACTTTCGATTCGCATCTTCGTATTGTCTCGTTGGTTTTCGGTTCGCATTAAAGAAACAAGAGATGAGGGTGCAAAAAAAAACCAAAACCCCCATTGATTATAAATGGACGTACGACACGACGACATGCTACCAACTGTATTTTGGAAACGGGGGGTAAAGCGATCTTTCGAAATCAAACTCTTCGGTCTTTTGCTTTATTTTTCTTGTATGGGACATCGTTTGAATATGGGTTTGAAGGCGGGATCAAGTAGACACTCCAAGAGAGACGTAAACGTTGTTATTAATAGTGAGAGACACGACACCAGAGCGAACATGTTTCCATGTGAGCGTGCGGCCCCATCAACATTTAAAACTCGAAAATGGCCGACCCATCATCGTCATCAATTCCCATTTATTTTCAGATCTGCCACCCACCCTTCTCTCTCTCTCTATCTCTCTCGCTTTTTTGGGGGCCTCTCCTCCGTTCGGAATTTCGGGAGCGCAATGAATGTGTTCGCTGATGGGGCGTGCATCGTGCTTTCCCATCGACAGGAATGCATGGGATCTCGCGAGCAGTGTATCGGTCGATGTCTGATATTTGCGATCAGTAGGATGATCCCAAGAAGCGCCGCCAGATCCCGTTGGCCGTACTTTCCGGTGGTATCGCCTGGTTGTACTGGCATAGAAGTCTTTGGAGCTCGGTACCTCGAGTTCCGTGGACATTCCGGCTGCTTCCTATCAATCTCCAAGGGCCTCGCGACCGGTGAGGCCGCGATGGCCTCGCCAAGGGCCTTCGCAGTAGCGAGCGAGGCGGCGAAGGTTCTCACTAGATTTGGCGACAGCCTTCGCGACCAAGGTAAGGCGACCGTCACCCAATCTGGGCGAGGCCTTTGCAGCCGGTGAGGGTCGCCGGAGACGCTCGATGGCATTGAAAAAAAGGGAAAAGAAAAATAAAAAAGAAAAAGAAAATTTTAAAATTTTCAAAAAATTCAAAAAAAGTAAAATAAAAAACATTCAAAAAATTCACATTGGATGGAAAATTAATAAAAAAAATCTATGTACGATGGTTTGTCAGAAATGGAACTTAAATGATCTATTTTCGCCGGAAGTAGTACTCAAGTGATCTTTTTTTTTGCCTGAAATGGCACTTAAGTGAGCGAAAAAAGAGTTATGACACTCAAGTGAGCATCGCACGAAAATTATGGCACTCATTGTGTCCTTATCCCTGAATATTTGTTACCCAAATATGATCTCTCTCTTTTTTTTTTTTTATAATTGAGAGTTGAAAAACAGATAGGTATGAGATGCTAATTATAATAGAATCTTCTGTTAGATGTAACCCTAGTTTAAAAATGAGCCGGATAAAATCTTCTATTTCGCTATGTTTGTGCGCTTAATCCTAACATTCATCCTGTTTTTCCTCATCTCCCGGGTGCTTTCGATATTCCGAACAGATCACATAGGCTCATTACGAAAATGGCAACGGGGGACGTGCCTTCTGAAATTCCGAGCGTTGCTTGCGCCGGAGGCCATCGCGTTCCTCCCGTCGCTCCTTCGGCCACGGGCCACGGCATTTGCACTGTGGCCGAAAAATCTTCTTCAATAAAAAAAACAAAGCCGGAAAGCGTGGCCCGCGCTGCAAAGGTAGCTTGCAAGGAAGCTCACCAAATTTCCGGCACTCCACGAAATCGAGGGGGTCGAAAATTTTGTGGTCTGTCCTCCCCTAATCGATCAGCAGATGCCTTTGCTACCAGTCTTTGCAAAAGACCATTTCTTTTCGCACGTAGACCAGAAGAGAAAGAGTGGGTTCGAGCTGTCTCAAGCAATCGCATGTGATGGCGGTAATAAAAACGTGTGGACTATTCCACCCCCTCGTGCAGTGCGGGAAGCCTTTCCCCTCCCCCCCTCTTCCCTTTCTATTTTGCGGCAATCAATGCGGCTTTTGATTTTCCGATTTTTCGGATTATTTGTTTATCGTGCTAGTCGATTCGGCCCGACACCTCTTTTGGCGGAGGAGGGCAATCGGGATTCCGAGTTCAAATCTAGTGAGAGACGACAAGGGTCGCATTTAGGAGGGGTAAAGTGACGAGGATGTTATTGCTTAGAGCAATATTTCTACTTATGTCTCGCTTGATAGAACGGTGGAAACATATAACTGTGTTGTGCTTGCTAGACATTTTGATGTGCGGCTTTATCATCTCGAATTTTCATGTTAAACTGTTGTCGTAATTCCACTCCCACAACTATTGTTGCACCGTGTTTTTTCTTTGTTCGGAGTTCGCTATAACAGTCGATACAACATCATGCTTAGTACAAAAATAAATGCACTGTAGTAATTTGACCGGTTGAGTTCGGAGGTTGGAGCACTGAATGAATTCGCCTCCAACTAGTTTTGAGCTTCATAGAATTTCCGAAATACAACTTGATCTCATCCCACTACGAAGAGATGTGAAAACCACACGTCAACACAAATCATTTAAAAAAAAAAACCTAATTGGCTCGAGTCGAATTTTAAGATCGATCGATCGATTATACCGCTTCGCCCTGTGAGAAACATCGACATCTTTAGTTCTATTTTCTAATTTCGACACAAGGAACTTGTCTAGCCAAGTTGAATTTTTTAAATATAAATTTAATCTCCTTGCCCGAACGTCACTGAACTAGCTTAGTTTACTAAATAGCCTAAAATGTAAAAGGAAAAAGTGAACCTGAACTTGAGGTTTATTTCCATTATATGCTAATCACAACTGGTTGAGTGCATTTCTTAATTCAAAATCAACAACAAATCTATATTTGCAAAAAGCAAAAAAGAGGAGAGAAATGGCTGAAATTCGGGCTTGGTACGACCCAAATCGATCCGGTCCGGGCTTGTCATTCGGGCCCATAAGCCCCAGGCCCGGTATGCTTCATTGGGGCCTAAATCCTGAAAAGCCAGGCCCATATTCCGCGCCTCCCGTGGGGTTCACTTCTCCTTTGTCCGTTCCCCTCTCAGGATCCAATGGGCCAGGACCCCCCGGGTCGACTCGGGCTGGGCCTGAACGTTCGAGAGGCGGTCGGACCGGAAACACTACGGCTCGACCCCGATCTCCGTACTCGCCGATTTTCTCAGACAGACCTGCAGAAGCCTCGGCCTTTCGAAGCCTCAGAACGGCGACCCTGCTACCTCGGCGCGAAGCTGGTTCCGATCCGGCGCAGGTATGCTCCGTTGATTCTTCCAGCCGCTAAATCTTGTTCCTTCTGTGGCGATCAAGCAGAGGGTTTTTGAGCGCGAGAATGAACTCCGTTTGAGTTTAAGTTCTGCTGGGAAGCGCGCTTCTTGATTTTTCTTTCGAATCTGAAGTCCCTCGGGGATACGATGAAATTAGGGTCGTGCCCGCTCGATCTTTTGCGGCGTTCCCGCTGTGTTGCGAAAGTAAAGATTCTGCCGAATTTTGCTGGGTCCCTTTTGAAAAGCTGTCCTGTTGGAATCGTGGGTGGGGGATTCTTGTTCGTTCTTGTGTTTTTCGGCCAAGTGAAATGCAGATTAACTTGATGGCGTGATCTTTCTTGATAATCGATTTTGCCATGCTTTCTCTGTTGGATGTTGCACCCTTGAATTTCGTTTGTTAGAGTAGCTCGCACGGTGCCGATACTGAGCAATTTTACCGGGAAACCCGATAAACCTCTTGTCGAGTCGGGCTACTCTTTGTTTGAACGAAGGAAGTGTTGCGAGTTATATTCAAAGTGGGATGTTTTTTGGAAGGGAAAAAAAAACTCTATTAGCAGATTAGCATCTGGAAATTAAAGCGGAATGCGTAAATATGTAAATTCAAGTGCCTCAAGTGCTATTGTGTATATACAGGTTAAGGTTACTTTAATCTAAACCTCAATGATATTGGAAATTGTTTAGCAAGTCATAGATCGCTTGGATTTGTTTGATACAATGCTGCATAAGCAAACTGAATCATGTAATGCTTTTTTGAATTGTCAATTCATCTGAAAGAATTTTACTGTTTACCGCTTGGTAGGGTCTTGTTCGCAATACTAGAGTAGATCTGAGTGAGACCTTTAGCTTCTCTAAGCAGTTCCATTAATGCTGACTTTAGTTAAGGTTTAAGGAGTTTGATATTTAGAAAATGTTTACATGTGTTCTGCTTCACTTTGTACACCCCTTGAACAGGAATTGATTTATCCTGATGTTTGAGTGTTTCTCTAGTGAAGTTATTTCTTATCAATGGCTCAGTGTAGAGGTGAAATATCGCTGAGTGTGGAGGTGAAGTGGAGATCATGTATAATGAAAAGTCAATGCTCAATGATGCATTATGTTTTGGTCTGGATTATCTGCCAACATTTTGTTTATGAAAGTATGAGCATCACACCAAAGCTGTAGAGAATGGAATGTGGTACTGTTGGTAATAAAATGTTGGTGCGGACGTTCTTGGTGCTTTGATTTGGTTTTCCAATCGAATGGAGAGCTGGATGTTAGGGCCTTAGCTAGCTTTTTCCTATTTGCAGGATATTCAGATAGAACTTTCTTCCTCTTCAAAAGGAGTGTGATGGATTCCATGGACATGTTCTTTTTGGGTTTGGTTTGCTGTTTTGGTGGTTGTACTTTTCTGGATGACTCCAATATCCACTTAAATTACTCTGTTCAATATGGACTATTTATGTTCTTCTAGCAAAATTGTGGTCATTAGGGGTCATAATCACGTACTAGCCTTTTTGGTTGGTTCCTAAATCAATGCGATAAACCAGTTTTCCTCCCTCTCTCTCTCTCTCTCTCTCTCTCTCTCTCTCTCTCTCTCTCTCTCGGTCTGCAGTGCTGTGATTCTTGCTTCATAAAAGTAGTGTGGGTTGTTTGAATATATTAGGAAGGCTTAGGCAGTTGCTCATAGTTTATCTGCCGGAAAGTGTTTCTTGAACTGTCGTGATGGAAGTTGCTACAGGAGATCTGGTTCACCGTTTCCTGCTGTTTGATCTTACTATATTTGAAGGTCTTTCGTCTTTGGTTTGTCCGATAATGAGTGTTTGGATGCGTGCAGTGAGATTCAAAGTACAATGGGCCGAAAAGCAGGTGCACTGTACATCAACCCGAAAAAATTTGGTTCGCTTCAAAAGCCATGCATGAAGGAAATGATATCATTTCTCAACTGCTTGGCACTAAGCCAGAACAATGATGAGAAATGCGTCCGGCAAAAGGAACTTTTGAGTGCTTGCATGGATGCTCAGGTTTGTTTTGCTTTTTCTTTGCGTATCTATTCTTATCATCTCTCTCTCCCTCTCTCTCTCTCTCTCTCTCTCTCTCGTGCATGACTGTGAGCCCGATACCTGTATGAACACATTTTTAAGCAGAACCACCTTTTATTTTTGGCTCTTGTTTGATTCAGAGTGGAAGAAACAGAACGGCTTGGGGAAGCATTAATTATCACCTGCAGAGGCTTAACAGGGGAAGGAAGTAGTTCAACTGTGTAGAGCGGCTGGTTGAAATTGATAAGAGTTTCCAATTGAAGAGGCCAAGTAGAAGATGATATTCAGTGCCGAGTCTGAACATTTCAGCAAGTCCTTGTCTGTTCCCGCATTTGAAAAAATTTTGGAACTTGGTTCTTGTTACTCGGTTTAAGTTTCTATTTTAGGCAACTCATAAATTAACCGAAGTACTTCATTATCAGAGCTGAATTTACACTTGAGTGTTTCGGGTTCTTTAGCTGTTTAGAATGCAATTCATAGATCCGGCAATCTTGAAGCATTGCCTCAAGACCTGTAGTAGAATTTGATTTTAAATGATGACTGTAGAGAGTTTCGTCACAGCAGGAGTGTATATTCTTGAACTTGCTTCTTCATTTTCGTGGGGATGCGATATCTACCACGACTCTGGTCCCACCATGTCAATCAGAGACGGTTTTAAGTTGGTTGAGGATTCAACCAAATTGCGAAGGATGGATGTCGAACAACTGGTTGTAACTTATACATAGGTAGTATGATATTGGAACAGAAACTTTTGCTGTCAACACAACATGGGAAAAATTTGCGAGTCGAACAGTTTGTTATGTGAACAGACATCTCTTCCATTAAAAAACTTAGGACGATGATGGTACATTTAGCTCGTATACATTGTAAGCTGATGTAAGAAATAACTTAGCCACTCCTCGATCTCCCTCCGTGCCACCACCTTTTGCCGCATTTCTTCCGACAAACAGTGAGAATGATGCAGTCCTTGCCACGGGCTGACAAAAGAATTTTAACTTGCATGGCCAGGTGATTTTCCCACCTGCGACGAAAAATGAAAGCTGGCTTTCCAAAATGTTTCCCAAAGAGAGAGAGAACGAAAAATCGTATAAACAGTTAGCTATCTCTTTGGGAGAGAGGCTGTGTATGGTGAATCTGAGCATCGGCTTCTTCAGCTTGCGCCTGAGCCTGCTTCTGCTGCTCGACATACCGCCTTATTCGCTCGAGTAATTGTGCCGCCTTTCTCTTCCCTCTATCTGTCCCGTTTTGCGCCAAATCCACGAGTGAACCCATCACTCCGAGTTCTTGTGCCTTTACTAGGTGCCTCTGATCTGCAGAGCAGAGATGCGCCAATATCGCAGCTGCATTCTCTCTGTTCCGCGGAGAACCACGGCCGATAAACTGGACGAGAACAGGCACTGCCTCGGCAGCTCCCATGGCTGCCTTTCCTTCGGAGTGACTAGCAAGTATCGCTAATATGGCCAAGGCCTCATCCACCATAGTACCCACAGGTTCGGTGAGCAGTCGCATTAGTGTGGGCACGATACTGGCCCTCACAGCCTTACCCTTGTTGCCTTGGTATATACACAAATTGAAAAGTGCTGTTGCAGCATCTTTCTTCCCCCTTTGGGTACCTTCACTTAAAAGCGCTACTAGTGGTGGTATTGCGCCCGAAGCACCAATGGTGACTTTATATTCATCCACGACTGAAAGGCTGAAAAGGGTGGCTGCTGCATTTTCCCGCGCTTCCATGCTTCCCTTCTTCAGAACGTGAACTATACTGGGAACTGCTCCCGAAGAGACGATGGTTCCCTTATTGTTTTCGCATATGGATAAGTTTAGAAGAGCTGTTACGGCATGCTCCTGCGTACGAGAGTCAGGTGTTAAGAGGAGTCTTACTAGGAGAGGAATTGCGCCGGCTTCAGCAATGGCGACACGATTATCTGCATTGCGCTTTGCAAGAAGGCGGATCTCACCAGCGGCAGAGTGCTGCTCTTCTGGGATGTCAGAGATTAGTTTACAGAGAAGAACTTCAATCTTTGCACGATCAGCAGGGGAGAAGGCAGGAGTAGCTTTATTAGCGTGAGAGCTCGCAGGACGTTTAGGCGGTTCGATGCCATTTGCTTCACACCACTGAGCTATGAGGCTGCGCAAGACGTAGTTCGGTGTGAGGGACGTGCTGGCGAGGGTTTGTTGTGTCTTTGGACATATTCCATGCCCTTCTTCCAACCATTTCTCGATGCAAGAGCGTTCATAGGTCTGCACTGGCAAAACGAGGATCATTCTATATACAGTGTAACATGTAACAGGTATATGGACATGCTAGAGAGAGAGAGAGAGAGAGAGAGAGAGAGAGCGAGAGAGAGAGAGGAGATACGTGCGTCGCCCTGGTAAAAGAATTGGATGTATCTTCAATTTGAATTGCTTTAGAGATGAAAAAAGATAACGAGTTTTGTTCTGGTATGTCTCAAAATATTTCAGGCTACTCTAAGCAACTGCAATGAAATGACAAAAGTAAGCAAGAGTTTCTAATATGCTCTTCCAATGGCGGGACCTCAGACAGAACACAAAATTGTGAATGTGATACACCAACTCGAATGCTTGTTATTTATGGTCACTTGAACAGGATGAAAGGGGTTCGACAGGCAATTGAGATTCTAAATCCTAATTTTGTGCTCCGCAATCATGCAAGCAAATTTCGGGGCATCACAGAGAGAAAAGATTGTGCATCCTTTTACCTGTCCTGTCGAAACAATGACAGGATCCTTCATCAACTCTAATGATATTGGGCAGCGGAAATCATCCGGTATAATGGGGACTTTGTGGTTTCCATCAGCGGATGCTTCTCCAGCTGAACGCAGGGGTGAACCTTCTACTTTTGCAGGAGCATTCATTTCAGGGTTCTCTGTCTGAACAAAATCTTTAATTTTCTTCAACAGCATGGACATCTTCTCAATGCTCTTCCCTGGATCCTCGCCACTAGCAGAAACCATCTCAAATAGAGCAAGCGATTCCCGAGTAAGGTCAGTTATTTCCATCAATTGCAACTTCGCAATCAATCTCCTTAGGACAGTTGGATCTGCAGCTGCGTCATTGCCCTCGTAAAGAGACAATAGATCTTGATAGAGTTCCATGTCCGGTGGATCAGTCCGTCCTTTGGCTCTTCTGAACTGTGCAAGAACAAGCTCAACCTGGACAAAGAAATCAAATTGAATATAAGCACATTAAGAGACAAACTGAGCTTCACTGAAGCATTTACGAGCTGAATATCAGCAGAGAAGATTGTTGGTTTGAATGGTTGGCAATATCTGATGAGCTCTATAAGGTGCATATTTGTGAGATTGAGCATCATAATAAAGCCAGACAGCGTACAAGCAAACTCAGGGATATATGAACTGTTGAAGCTCGAGAAATTAATGATGATAGATGAAAGGAAGATAAGTCTAAATTGCACTTCTAGTTAACGATGTCCCGCACCACTGGCAACTGAAACTTGCGTAAATGGAAAACAACCTGCTCCTGAACTTCATCAGATATATGGAGTTCTTCATACGAAATTGCACTTAGAGCTCGTTCTATATGCGCTGTCACCTCGTCAAACTTGCTCATGAGTTGCTCCCTTTCTAGGACCTGTAAAATACGAAAGACCGAAGCAAAATAATGGCAAGAACCCAATGAGCAGAGCTTAGTAGTGCCATAATGAAAGACTGAGAGCTCATGACAGTCATAGATTACTGTAAATAGGAATTGATTATGCTATAACCACATCACAGATTCGAGAACAAAGCGGCAGCAAAGAAATCACAAATTAAAGTACACTTTGTCAACAGATTGATATTAAATGGATCGAGGGTCGGGAGCACAAAAGTCCAACTCGAGCTTGCAGACTGAAGTTTATTGACAGATCATAAACTTCATCAAATGGAGTAGAGGTGGAGTGCGTTGACCAAAGCAGTTGACTCGATTTCCCATATGTATATCTCCCCTTCCTATTTGAGAAATCTTCCCAACTCAAAATACTTGAAGATAGATGATGATTCGAACAAAGCAATCCAGTCTCTTTCAGTTTGAAAACAATCAGCAACCCTTTATTCCGCGATATATATTTTACCAGAAATGAATGCTCAGAAACTGGAAATCAGGAATCCAATCTATACAGCACCACGGCTTGCAAAAGAAGGAGCAGAGCCAGAAATTTGGATCGACCGCAACTACTTCCATCGGTGTTGCCTGATTTCATATCTTGCAGTGACGCGATTGCCTCGAAACCGCGGCTACGAGCAACGTGATTCGGTTGTTCGCAGGCCCTCAACAAGTAAATAAGCAGATTCCTAAATCTAGCTGCGAGCTCTAACTCCAGCTACGGCGTCAGCAGATTCAACGCTCGCCTCGATTCCAAATCGAGTAAATCAACTGAAAACGACTCCAAGAACTAAGGAAAACACACACACCAACAACAGCAACAGCAACAACAAGCATGCACGCATTGATTACGGTATAGCATCAGAGCCGAAAAGGCAAAAAAAGAAAGCCACGTACAAACCATGTAAATCTTGCTCCCCTCGCTCCCGAATCGGAGCAAATCCTTGGCCGAATCCAGCGCTTCCTTCAGCGAGGCCAGGGACCCCGCCGCCCCCTCGCCGACCGGCCGCTTCGACTCCCGGACCTCCTCGAACATCGGGATCAGGAGCTTCAGCCGCCGGGCGAGGTTGCAGTACTGCCTCTTCACCACGCACCTGTAGTCGGAGATGGAGGCAATCTCGTTGACCGTCTCGATGAGGCTCTCCGCGAGCGCGAGCTCCGCCCTGTCCGCCGCCGCCATGGCCGCCGCCTCCGCCGCCGCCGCCGCCAGCAGTTTTTTCCGGGCCGGAGACGGGCGAAGCGCCTGCGGCGTCGATCAACTGCAAGTGCGGGCGCTCATCCTCGAGGAGGAGGCTGCCATGGTGAATGCGTACCCCATGCGAGAGAGAGAGAGAGAGAGAGAGAGAGAGAAAGTGTGTATTTTATATCCGTTTGCGCAATTTTGACACGACGGATTCGCGTTATTTACGAAAATGCCTCGATCTGGAAAGTGGTCGCTACAGAGTTTTACCTTATTTACATTACCGTTACGTGAGATGGCGATGGGCAGCGCAGGCTGATTGGCGCGGCGGAGAGATCTCGAACCCACGGTAGTAGAACGGATAATGACATAAATCGCCTAAGAATTTTAGTTTAATTGTTTGACGTGATCCTCTACTTTTGATATATGTTAAATTTAGTCTCTAAATTATATGAAACATCATTTTCATAAAGTCATGTTCAAAAACTACATTGAAAATATAAAAAATTTATTGATTTATATTACACATTAAACTAAAGTTCATAACTTTTTGTATAGTTTTTCTGTCGCAAAAATTTGCACTTGGGAATTTTGTACGTAACAATATTAAATATATATGGAAATCGTTCGTACGGTTGATGTGCTTAGTGATGCTGTGAATTATAGTCGATTTTTTTTTAAAAAATGTGGATCATATTTAATAATTTTGCTGTATTCTTAATATCTGTTTTTGTTTTTTTTTTCTTGAGAGAGAGATGAGGATTGAGGAGGAGGACATGAGGCCGGCATGGCTGCAGCGGCTTGGCTTGACTTGGCTTTGGCTTCGCCTGCTTTGGCATGGACTGGTTAGTGGGGTAAGGTCAAAAGCACGCGCGATTGATGCTCGGCTCGGCGAGGAAGTAGCAGTAGCAGCTATTATAAGTGGCTTCGGGATGATGGCGTTCGAGAAATTATTCGGTGAATTTTTGTACTACTGTAAATCTAAATCCGATTCGTCTAAAAAAAACAAAAACTAAATCCGACAATTTGAATTAAAATTTATATGAAACTCATGTGATTCCAATAATTAAAATTTGTATGACATTCGCGTAATAATTTCTCTTGATGCGAGCGGCATGCATAACATAAATATGCTATTGGATTAGAGTGGGTGGTTTTGGTTTTCATCCAGATTCCAGGTGGAACCTACTTAACATGTTCCTTAATTTTTGGAGTACGAAACCTACCATACATACATAAGAATTCGTAATTTATCCTATCACGCGTTTTAAGATTTATCTAGGTTTCATCTGTACTCTTAATTGAACAATTGTAGTAAATCATCATTTCTAATGACCGCTATTTAATATATGTAGACATACGAAGAATATAAAATGTTAACAAAGTAAAAGTTTCAATTATGAATATGACAGGAAATGAAAGTTTATACTGGTGGTTTTGGATTATATGCTTATCATTAGACATTATGGAATGCTACAGGATCGCTCGAAAACATGAAACAAAAAAAACATAAAAATTTATTCCAGGTTTCAAGTCGAATTTACTTGTCAAAACATGTTCCTCAATTTTTGGAACCTGAAATTTATTTCAAACAAAAAAAATTCCTCAAATTAATGACCTATAGATCATAATGGATTTGATGACAAATTTCTCTTCTTCTTCTTCTTCTTTCATTTTTTGGCTTTTTTTCCTTGCTTTTTTCCTTCTTTTAATAACTTTTGGCGTTATTTTTTTCAAATTCGGTGCCACATTAGTACCACGTGAGCTCAAGATATATTTAAAAATACCACTTGTAGCATTTTTGGTCACTCAAATTGGACAGAGCTTGCACCAGTACTCGATTGCACAAATTGAACAAATTTTAGGCATCAATTGAACTTTTTGCAAGTATGAAACGTGATTGCAATTTCGCCTCAAATTTTAGGATTTCTCATGCACTCATCCCCAAAAAAGTATATAATAAGTTTGTGGGCTGAGAACGCCTAGCTCGAGCCCAAAGGAGACGGCCAACTATAAGCCTTTGCCGAGGCTCGCCCAAAGAGGGCTTTAAACCCTAGTGTGGCTTGGGCAAGGGTGTAGGCCACCGGATCCACAATCGGATTTAGCGGGTGATCATATGAGATGGAATTTACTCGAGAATTGCTTCACCAAGTCCATCTTCCATCCCCCCAAAAAAAAATGATTTTACGGCGTCACGGTGTTCGTCTTGCATATGCTGTCGACCACACGCATGTTGCTCAAATCATTGGTTCGGTATTAGATGTAGCTATCCTCTTAACATTTCCCACCAACAGATTAGTCCTACGCGACCATTAGGTCCACTCCCTAGTAATCCAATGTGAGAAGCAACCAATTCCGTCGCATCATGATCGGCCCCATCATGCTACTTACTCCAAATACTTCTACGACAGTTGCAAATCAGTTCTTGAATCTTTTTTTTTTTTTATTTTATTTGAACCTTTTTTTTTACTAAATGAGGCAATAATTAAACTTACTCGGACGTGGACCCTATGCATGCATCATAAATCCTTAATAAGGACGGCTTCACCTAGCGATGCCGTTTCCAAGTTAGTGGATCAGCTCGATCCGTCGAGACCACACGTTGTGCTTATGCATAGGCCACGTCGAAGTTGGAAGGATACAAGTTGGGTCTAGATTTAGCCTAATCAGTGCTCGATATCGACGTTTGGATAAGACAAAGAGAATGAAACATCAATGTGGAAACAACGTCGATCCAACTGCCTCCTCGGGTAGTAGTATTCATGTAGGATGGATCTTGTGGCCCCGAAATGAGATGAAGAGAACGGGGGCAAAACCTCTCTTGCCAAGCTTTCGGTCATCATTAGGTACAACATAGTCGGTTTCGATAGGTTGTACAAATGGCGACGACACAATCCTAGGCGACCTCTTCTTTCTAATCGTGCTTGAGAGGGGCTGCCGAGTCTGTCGAACTTGGAAATTCAAAATTTATCGAGCTCAAAGTCAACTATCGAGCCTTGTTCTGCCTCGTTCTTATTTTGAGCTTTGATAGGTTGAACCGAGATGACTTCTAGTTTTGCATATTTGAGTTAGCTAGTCTACTGTGCAGGGGGGGCGACCTTGCAAAGACATCGGCGAAAAAGTAAATAATCAATTACGCGAGATTACAACATCGTGTCGATACGGCAAAGAAAACTTTCTTCTCACCCTTGGAGAGGATTCCAGCCCGGATCGGAAGATCGGATTCTTCTCGAGAGCCGTTGATCACACGAGTCTCACGTGAGCCCGATAACACGGATCAACACGATCAACGGGCTGAAATGAACCCGGGTCCCTAAAAGGGTGTTTTCGCCCGTTCCTTGGACCAAATTGTCCGGAGTGTCGTCAAGAAGGGCTGGTGCTGGCAAAGCAGCACACAGGAAATGCCGACCAGTCCTTAAGGTAGGTACGTGCGGGGACCAAGGAATTTTCTAACCTTATCTTTCCCAAATCGCAAATCCCTGGTCCCAGATAAGGAGATTTGGCTTTGGCTCGCGACACGCCTTCGTACAATCCACACCCTACGCGTGTCGATCGGAGTTAATTGATAGCCGTCGATGCCCCCTCAGATTCGAGGGAATAGACCACGCCGGATCAAGACCGGAGATACACGTGGCCCACCGGGCACGTGGGAGTTGGTCTCGGATGGCGTGCTCGCTTAAAAGATAAGATTGGGACCGTCAATTTCTTGCCAAGCCGAGAGCGACTCCATCCTATCGGCTCGAGCCGACGCCCGGGTTGGCTCGGGCTCCACCCGAAATGTTTCGGGTTGCTTGGCTCCCAGCCGTCCGATTTCAGACAGCCAAAATGTCAAGAACCGCGAGAGGAGAGCGGAGCGTGTGGGTTCCAGGTTGTTTTCTCTTATTTGTCCCAACTCCACCCTCGCTAAAAATTAGAAAACGAACATAAATTAATTCTGAATTTTAACTCAATATACAATATAATTCTTAAAATTTTAATTTATATAATGTGATCCTCGATCTTTAACTTAATATGTAATATGATCATTGAAATTTTAATTCGTTCAATGTGCTGAACTTTGAGTCCATGTATTAATATATTTATGGATTCAATATAGCCTCTGAATTATCTAATCCGAAGCTAAATTTAGTGAGGGATGATATTATATATTAAGCTAAAGTTTAAGAACCATGTTAAGTAAATTAAAAGTTTAAAGACCACGTTACACATTAAGCCACAATTAATGAATCATTTATGTCATTTTTTCTTTAAAAATCTCAATAACCCGTTGCTTCGAGAAAAACTTCATTTGCTCAAATTGCAGATTCTATTCATATTTCATTATTAAACAAATGTCAAAAAGTACTCACTGACAAGAAATGAAGTGTTTTCTATAATTTGAAATTGAAGTGGAAAAGATGAAGATGCTCGTGTTTCGAACGGAGGTCGAAGCCGAGTCCCATGTCGATCTTAAGATCGCCACAATCGATTGGAGCGCCGGGGAATTTCTAGCTGAAAATTTAGAGGCCATTAGCATGAATCTCCCCAGGTATACGAAGTCATATTAACCAGATCAAATGCTCGGACTTAATCGGCTAATAATTCAGTGCATGACTTCGTGCCATTAAAAAAGAAAAAGGTGGGTCCCGCGTCATGGTTGTTTCACGCGATTTGCCGGGACGAGCGAGGGAGCGAGCGAGAGATTCGACCCAAAAAGCGGAAATATATAAAAATAAAAAAAATAATAAAAAAAAAGGGGACGGGCGAGTGAACCGCGGCGCGAGCACATGGTGGACGTGCGAGGGCGATGATAGTTGTCGTATCCAGCGTGGCACGATCCGGTCTTGGAGTTGGCGGAAGGAATCGCCACCGTCCATTTCGGGGGAGCCCAAGATGGGGAACGCACGTTCCGGTCACAAGCCGAAAATGGGAAGTTCATACGAAAATAAAAAGAAAATTAAAAAAAAAACACAAGACAATCCACCGTCAATGCGAAACTCTCGTACGGACTCCTTTTCTTTTGTCCCCACCAAAACGAAATACCCTTCTCACTAAACTCCGTCCTCCACGTCACGGATAATCTCGAACATTTCGAGGAAACATTTTTGCTAAAAAAGAAAGCACCGCCAATTAATTGGAAAAAAGATATCATCATTATTCTTTTCCTGCATGGACTTTATTAGGGAACATATAAGAAAATTTAAAGGGTACTTGCCAAGAATTGAGATAATGAATCAAATAATTTCTAAACTTTAATTTAATATGCAATTTGATCGCTAAATTTTTACTTTTTTTCAATATAATCCCTATATTTTAGGCCAATATTCAATGTGGTACTAGACTTTTGATACATATTTAATTTAGTCCTGAAATTTTATGAAAATATTCAATATAGTCTCACAGATTAAAAATTCATGAACTGTATTGAAAATTAGACTAAAGTTCAGGGACTATACTGAACAAATTAAAAGTTTAAGGATTAAATTACACATCGTGCTAAAGTTCAAGGACTGTTTATGCCTTTTTCTCTTAAGCAATTAAATAAGAAGAATCGGCCAGCGGATCTATTGTTTTTTTTTTCTTTCGCGGTGCATACCGAACGATTGGCATGTTGCAGTAATGACCCGAAATCCATACCAAAACCTACATGATCATTGGCATGGATCGGGCGGGAGCCGCTGCGACCGGGTGCGACGATTCGATAGCATGTGACACGCCGGGACGAGACAGCTCAGCTCGACGACCCTTCAAGGAGAAAACGACTAAAAAAAATCGCATGAGATGCCTGCCCCTACCACCAGTGAGCCTGGCGACGGTGGTGGTGCTGCTCGGCTTAGCTCGACGGCGATTACTTTAATCGGGCGGGCAGCTGATGGGGAGGGATACGGTCACCCGCCGGTGACCTGACAGCCACTGAAAACCCCACCGCACACTCGTCCTTTTTCCATCAAGGCCTCTCTCGTCAACGGCGTCCGTTTGCGCGCTGTAATCACGGAGTTCTATCATCGTTGTCGGGGGCAAGAAAACCCTAAAAAAGATGGACATGGAAAGGTGGCGGTCCACCGCCACCACAGCCACCTCCACCGTCGCTAGCGGAGGACGGGATGGCGTGGCGCTTGCGGGGCCCCCTGGTTCGTCCCACGGGGTTTCGGATTTGCGTTCGGTTGGGGAGACAGAATGAAGCGTGTGTAGTCGAAGGAAGCAACTCGTTCGGTTTCGCCTCCCCCACCCTCGTGCGTTCGTCCCATAAAAATGTTTCGGAGAGAACGAGGAGGCGCGGGGATAATTGTTATGCGTCGTCGGAAGGAAGGAAGATTTAGGGTTGGTTTTGCGGCGATAGGATTTTGCGAATGTCGGCGACTGGCGAGGGGAGGGGTGGGACGGCACCGAGCAGATGATAGGAACTCCGAAGTAAGAAGGAAAAGGGAATAAAAATAATAACTCTCTATTTATTTCGCCAAAAACGAAAGAAAACAGTCGCTTAAATAAATTTTTATTATTGACAATGATATATATGTCTAAATATTTTCGCAAGTGATAAAAATATTTTTCGTTCGTTATTTTTTTGAGTGATATGAGCAATTATTTTTAAATTTTTTTTTTTAATTATTTATTTTGGGAATGACTGTAAGTGAGGAGCGCGTGAGGCGCCCTAGGTTGAAGCCAACACAACAAGAAACTCTCTGTTTTGCTCAAAGTACTTTTGGGCCGAGTGACTTCGGATGGCCCATGGAGGACAGAAGTTCGGTTCGGCCCAGTAATGTTCCAAAAATCTAGTCTCAAAATCTAGAAGTTTCCCCCAATATAAAAAGAAGGGGGTAGAAAACAAAAAAAAAAAAGGCAGGCAAAAAGAACTATCGAGATCGATAACCCCACCTCGTTTTTTGCTTGCCATGATTGTGTGGCAAAAAGATAATTTCTGGAAAGAAAGATGTCAAAATTTGGATCATAAGTCCGATGCTAAAACCATCCAAATCGACCGAGTGAGCGTACACCACTGTGAAACTCAACTTTAGTACGAATCTCAAAATTACCACTGGGCAATGCATCGTGCATCAGGACATATATATTAATAACAAGGATGTGATTGCTACAGTAGATAAATTCAAATTTTTAAATAAGAGGTGAGCACTCGATCAGTCCAATTTGGGAACCGAATCGAACCGGACCGGCCTCACTTGACCGTTTCACACATAGACCGGTTCGGTCCATGGATAGAAAATTTAGAAATTGGCTTTGACCGGTTTGGTTCTACTCGAAAATCGACCTTAAAGCCGGTTCTTAGGTCAAATCGGTTTAAAACTAAATCCTAAAGCCCTTATGTTTAAAACACTTTTCTAATTTCTCATGTTGAGTATTATATTTGATCTTATATGAAATATTCAAATATTAAACCATGCTTTCGACTAACAACTTAAGTGTTTTAAATAATTGGCAATACTCCCATCAAATCTCATAGAGCTAGAGGTCTTGAAGATTTATCCACGTTTAGTGTTAGGCAAAAAAACAAGACTTAGTACGTGGGGGAGTGTTGAAATATTCAAATATTAAATTATGCTTTTATCTAATAGCTTAAATAGTCAACATTGATTCCATTAAATCTCACATTATATTTGTTTTTTATGAGAATAGTTTGCATTACCATCGCTGAATATATATGCTTGATTAAGAAAAGGAACAGAAAGATAAAAAAAGGGGGGGGGGGAAGGACTGATTCTAGGCTTGATGGTTTCAAGTCAGTTCTAGGATCAACCGATTCAGCTCTCGGTTAAAGAACTGGAAATAAACTCTAACAAGATAAATTCTAGATTTTTGATCTGTTACCTACCCACTTGAGATTGAGAACTCCTATTTTAAGATTAATATGTAGGCAAAGTCAAAGAAAGTTAATGAAGGGCCAAATTTACGACATGCCCACTTGAATGCCGTGACTTAAGAAAAAAAAAAAAAGAGGGTTCACCACAAGTGCTGGAAAATCCGGTGTGGTATGAAACTTGGCGTGAACGTAATTCTATCGGTTCTTTCTGACCACTTGTTATAGAGAAAATATTGCATAGCCAGTGTTGCCAAGTCAGTAAGAGGCGAGTCTGCTCAAATCCCTTACAACGTGTATCATTCGGGTCTCGCCTTGCATAAATTTTGAAACACTCTCTCCGCTCTCCATTACTTTTCCATCAACTCCTCCGTTACTGAAACCCGCTCTCCCTCTTTCCCGCCCAAGAATGCCCAAGTCTTCCTCTTTTTGTTTTCTAAAAAGTAAATACGGGGATTACTCCGGCATTACACTGCTTATATGAGTGTATTGAACATGGAGCTAAACATAAAAGGATGGAAAACTTACGGGAATAATCAACATGCGTGACTCCCTTATCCCAATCCCTACTCATCTCCTCTTTTCGAGCCTTAGGGAGCTGAGTCTCTGGTATCGTCTGAAACTGTAGTATCTTTTTTGGCATGGGTCTAAATTCTGCCTTCGACATTTACGAGAGATTGAAATATTTGACCTTGAGGAAATGGTGGGGAGAGTAGCAGAGTTACATCACCACCACGACATCCACCCCCGATCTCCATAATCTAACAGAGATAGAAGTTTGGCTCTATGATAAAATGAAGAGAGTGGCGGAATTTGAGTGGCTTCCCCACTTCCCTAATCTGAGAAGAATCAAAGTATACTTTTGTGAGAACATGTTTGAGATAATCTGAGGTCATCCCTGTTGGGAATCGAGCACCGATTCCAGAAAATAACCCAAGCAAACGATCCTCACTAGCAGAATATAATAATAAAAGAATAGAATTGAAAAGAACACACCAGAAAATTCGTTATCGAAGTTCGCCCAAACTTGGGCTACGTCTCCGCGCAGAGGTACTCTGCGAATCCACTAGACTTCGAAGAAAGTAGGAATACAATGATGATCTTCTCTCAAGATCGGAGCACAAAGAGATTGAGAACACTCACAAAGAAAAAAACTCACTTTTTTCTTCTCTATTTTCTTTTCTCTCTATTTTCTTCTCAGCGCTTAACGGCTAACCTCATACGTAATAGCTGATATAAGCGCAACTTTTAACCTAAAAGCAAAATTAATAGAAAAGACAAAAAAGCCCTTAACAACAATATTTAGCTTCATCCTCCAACAATCTCCCACTTGAAGACAAATACACCTGATGCACCAAGCAACTTTGCATCCATCTACTTCAAAAGCTAGTAACCTGAATTTGTGCCTCTGCGATACTCCTCATCAATTAACATGGAGTAATACCAATGGTAGTGGTACAGAGAATAAGTTTCTCTCTGTCTACTACCTTGGTAAACATATCAGCTGGATTCTTCAAGCCATCAATCTTCTGTAACTTTAACTTATTATCTTTTAATGCTAACCTGATGAAATGATAACGCTTCTTGATATGTCTAGTTCTTGAGTGATAAGCTGCATTCTTTGCTAAGTGTACTGCACTTTGACTATCGCTCCACAGTGTGCTCATCGGCTGCTTTCGATGTAGCTCCTCCATGTAATCTTGTAACCACATGATTTCCTTGGACGCTTCCGTGATCGTCACGTAATTTGCTTCTGTCGTCGATAAAGCCACTACTTTCTATAGTTGAGATACCCAACTCACTGCTGTACCTGCAACTGTAAAAACATATCCAGTGGTACTTTTACCACTATCTTGATCACTCGAATGATCTGCATCCACATAACCCTGCAACTCTAGAGATGTCCCTCCATAACAAAGAGAGTAATTTGATGTACCTGCTAGATATCTCAATATCCATTTTCCTGCATTCCAATGCTCTTTGCCCGGGTTCTGCAAATATCGACTCATAACTCCCACTGCCTGTGCAATGTCCAGTCTTGTGCTCACCATGGCATACATTAAACTTCCCACTGCTGATGCATACGGGATTGCTGTCATCTCATCTTTCAAAGCCTGAGTACTCGGACACATATCCTTAGAAAGTTTGAAGTGACTCGCTAGAGGAGTGGCAACTGATTTTGCCTTATCCATGTTAAATCTCTTTAACACCTTCTTCACATAGGCTTCTTGCGATAACCACAATTTCTTATTTTTTCTGTCTCTGATGATTTTCATGCTTAAGATATTCTTGGCCTCTCCCAAGTCTTTCATAGCAAACTGCGATGCCAACATCTTCTTCACTTCTGTGATTCTCTTCATATTGGAACTAGCCACCAGCATGTCATCTACATATAAAGAGAGATATACGATATCACCATCGCTATACTTGCGAAAATAAACACAATGATCAGCTTCACAGTGTGCAAAACCTTTTTCTTCCATGAAACCATCAAACTTTAAGTACCATTGCCGCGGAGCTTGCTTCAGGCCATACAAGCTTTTCTTCAAGCGACATACCATGTGCTCTTTACCTTTGACCTCAAAACCTTTAGGTTGTGCCATGTATAACTCTTCATTTAGGTCCCCATGCAAAAACGCCGTTTTCACATCCAATTGCTCGAGATGAAGATCCTCCATTGCAACTATACTTAGCAAAACTTTGATTGATGTCATCTTTACTACTGGTGAAAATATTTCGGAGTAGTCGATTCCTTCTTTCTGAGAAAAGCCCTTGACCACAAGTCTCGCTTTGTATATGATATTACCATTTGCTTCATTTTTTATCCTGTACAACCACTTATTTAACAAAGCCTTTTTACCTGCAGGCAACTCTGTCAACTCCCAAGTTTTGTTCTGAAGTAACGAGCTTATCTCGTCTTTCATAGCACACTCCCACTGCATGTGAGATGTGTCTTTCTTTGCCTCATCATAAGTCTCCGGTTCTCCTGAATCTGTATATAAGACATGGTTCAGAACAATATTAGCTGATGGATCAAAAATTACCTTTGTCTTTCTAACTCGTGTAGACCTCCTCAAGATAGGTATTTCAGGGTTGTTAGTATGTTCTGGGTCACCGCGTTCCTCTTGAACTCCCTGTTCATTGATGATAGATTCATCTTGAACCTCCCCTTCAGGTACATTTTGATTCGCCGGAACTATTTTCACAGGTATTGTGTCCAGCTCAATATATTCTGATTCTACTGCATTCTCATGCTCCGTCTGATGATCCTTGTACATCTTTTCTTCATGGAATACCACATTCCGGCTGCGGATGACTTTGTTATTTTCATAATCCCAAAGCCTATAGCCATACTCATCACCACCATATCCGATGAAGACGCACTTCTGGGACTTAGCATCAAGCTTCTTCCTACCCTCCCTATCAATCAGAGCATATGCAATACAACCAAAAACTTTTAAATATGAATAATCAATCTTTTTACCTGACCACTGCTCTTGCGGTATTTCTCCATCAAGCGCACTAGATGGACTCCTATTAATAAGATAAATAGCTGCATCAACTGTAGCAGCCCATAAGTGTAGCGGAAGACCCGCATGTAGCCTCATGCATCTTGCACGTTTTAGAATGGTTCTATTCATCCTCTCAGCTACACCATTCTCTTGAGGAGTTCTAGGAACAGTCTTCAACCCGTGTATACCTTCTTGGCTCAAGTATTTTGCAAATTCCTTACTCATGTATTCACCACCATTATAAGATTTTAGAGCTTTAATCTGATAACCTGTCTCTTTTTCTACCATGGCCTTCCACATTTTGAACATTCCGAATACTTCTGATTTTTCTCTGAGAGCATAGACCCAAGTCTTCCTTGTTACATCATCAATGAATGTGACAAAATATCTCTTACCACCATAAGAGAGTTCCTGAGCCGGTCCCCACACATTCGTATGAACCAACTCTAATTTTTTACCTTTATTCTGTCACCCATTCAACTGAAAACTGACTGCCTTTTGTTTTCCATAAATGCAACTCTCACAGAAATCTAATTCAACTTTCTGCAAACCTGGAAGTAACTTCCTTGAGTGTAACTGCTTTACACCTTTTTCACCAAGATGTCCCAAACGATAATGCCAAAGAGTAGACAAATTATTTGTAGCCACTGTAGTTGCAACCATATCACTGATATTGTCTCCCTGGAGAAGGTAAAGCGTACCTGTACGTTTTCCCTTTGCTACTACTCTTGCCCCTGAGGTTGCTTCCACTCTCCACATCCAAAGGTTGTTACTAAACCTTCTTGATCAAGTTTACTAGTTGAGATTAGATTTTTCCTTAATTCTGGGATATGTCTAGTTTCACGCAAAACTAGACGTCTTCCACCTGAGATGTTCACAATCACAGTTCCTTTTCCAACAATTGGACACATATGGCCGTTTCCCACAACCACTTGCCCAAAATCTCCACTGGCATAATCAGCAAATATGTCTCTTTGCGAGGTGCAATGGAAAGAAGTACCGGAGTCAATAAACCACTTGTCTGTTGTCAAGTCATACCCTGCAGATAAACACAAGTTCTCTAGCGAAGGTTCATCGCTAATCACATTAGCTCCTTGATTCTCATCCCGCTGTTTTTTTTTTGTAGGCCTCACATTGAAACCTCCGATGTCCAATTTGGTGACAAAACCAACACTCATCTTTTGCAACCTCTCTCTTTCCCCTTGACTGTGATCTACCGCGCCCGCTGAATTTTCCTCTGCTCTTACTTCTCCCACGGTTCTCCACTGCTAGTGCCGTGGAAGATGTAGATGGCGAAAAATTATTTCCACCTGAAACTTTTCTTCGCATCTCTTCATCCATGATACTACTCACAGCATCATCCAGAGTCAAATCATCCTTCATGGTGCTTGAAATTCCCTGCACTGCGGTATTGTAGCTTTTTGGAAGAGAACATAAAAATAATAAAGCTTGAAGCTTCATATCCAGATTTATGCCTGCGGATTCCAACTGACCTGTGACTTGCGTGAAACTATTAATATGCTCTGCTACGGAACCTCTATCAGATAACTTCATATTAACCAACTTCTTCAGCAAAAATACCTGATTTGATGTGGATGGCTTCTCATATATATTCATAAGAATATCCATGGCTTCTTTTGCAGTTTTTGCTTTCGCGATGTGGTACCCTGTCTTTTTCGTCAACCCTAGACGGATTGCACCTAATGCCTTTCGATCAAGAATTTTCCATCATGATTTTGCTGTCGGATCCACTTCTGCTATTTCGGGTTTCCAACCCTCAAGTGGTGCATAGAGATCTTTCTGATAAAGATAATCCTCGATTTGGAGTTTCCACCATCCGAAATCTTGCCCGTCGAACTTATCGATCCTGATTTTTATCTTCTGCCATATCGTTTGCTTTCAATCGAAAGTCACCGAAAAACTCCTCGATGTTCTTGATTAACCAACCAAGCTCTGATACCAGTTGTTAGGAATCGAGCACCGATTCCAGAAAATAACCCAAGCAAATGATCCTCACTAGCAAAATATAATAATAAAAGAATAGAATTGAAAAGAACACACCAAAAAATTTGTTATCGAAGTTCACCCAAACTTGGGCTACGTCTTCGCGCAGAGGTACTCTGCGAATCCACTAGACTTTGAAGAAAGTAGGAATACAATGATGATCTTCTCTCAAGATCGGAGCACAAAGAGATTGAGAACACTCACAAAGAAAAAAACTCACTTTTTTCTTCTCACTTTTCTTTTCTCTCTATTTTCTTCTCAGCGCTTAACGGCTAACCTCATACGTAATAGCTGATATAAGCGCAGCTTTTCACCAAAAAGCAAAATTAATAGAAAAGACAAAAAAGCCCTTAATAACAATATTTGGCTTCATCCTCCAACAATCCCCGCATGTGCTAGTACAAGAGATTTCTCTTGAATCTCTAGATGTCTGTGGCTGCGATAATACGAGAAAGTTCCGCATGAGTGGCTAATCCATCTTTGAAATCTTGGAAAGATCGAAGTCAGGTATTGTGAAGGAATGGTGGAGATGATAAGCAGAGTGAGACAAGGCCAAGAAGGAAGCATAACGACTCCTTTAAACAAGGCCGCTTCATATTTCCAATCTTCAATTTCTCTCCAAAAGCCGAAGCACCTGTGGCTACACAATTTACCCCAATTTAAAGAGGATATGTGATGTCCCAATAAATTGCGATTCCATGAAAGTTATAGCGGTGTCCAAATGCCAGAACTGGACAGGATTCCTTTGCAATTGCGATTATTTCATTTTGAGAGAGACAAGTAGCCTATAAAATCCGGACCGTGCACGTGTTTTGCGACGTTAGTTTATTTGGAGAAGTGTACGGACTAACAATTCAGTTTTACCCCCTACAGTGCTTTGCAATTAGGTTCTTTGACATAAACAACCCCTATATTTTCTCTAGCGTCGAAAAACTTTGGTGCGGAATTACCATAGAAATAGCAAAGAGTAGGGCGGTCTTAAAAAAAAATTCCTATTCACACTTAAAGTATACGAGTCCCCACATGATCTAATGGTCGAATGAAATGATCTCGATTTCACCAAGTTGCACGTGAGACTTGCTCGATCCCGTGATCGCCATCTCTATATTCTTTAGCCAATAATATTTCGCCACTTGTCAAATTGATGTGCGCCTGACGACACTGAGAGGAAGAACCCACCTACACGCTCTTTTGTTAGATTAAAGGAGGCCCCTGAAAACCCTCCCCGGTGTAATATCATGCGAAATAGGCCGGTTCGGGTTTCGGCACCCTGGAGGGGCCATTTTGCCTTTCAATGCAGCCATCAGATAAATATGTATGCCTTTTCCTCATGAATTCTCACGTACAATTTCAACGTGACATGTCTTGAGCTAGGTGACTCCAACAAATGCTTTTAGGATGCATTTGTTTCGAAAAATATAAATGATTGTTTATTTTTATAAGCAATCAGAAAATATTTTCTGAATCATCTGTTTTCATTAAATAAACCCACCTTAATAATGTCTGTCTAGCTTATGTTTTTGGCCAAACTAGGATCAGCACTCCGCGCTGGTCAGTACTGGTCTGCTGTCAACTTTCGGTGCGTTGGTGGATGAAAACACAAAAAAAGCGAAAGCACGACAATCGAAGATATCAACAAAAGGTCTAACGATAGAAAACTTCCCCGGGACAAATTCTCTCCTCCCACCCAATCAATCAATTCACCACCACAAAGTTCATACCACAAAGGTCAGGATCATTCAATGAGTGCCATTCCCACAAGCGCAGCAAAGAATTAGAGACATTCCATACCCATCATCGCCTTCCTCTAGTCCTGGACTCGCTCTAGGAGGGGCGACCTGGCCGTCGACGAAGAGCGAGTTCGACGCCCCGCTCTCGCGCTGGGCTATGACGATCTCGTCGGGACCATACATGATGGGGCTCTGGCCGATCCTCCTACATTCGTTGGCAGCTTTCCTCTCCACGGCAAGGAAATGGCCGAGTGACTGAGCAGCGGCATCGTCCATGTTCTCCACATCAGTGCTCACTCCTGAGCACAGAGAGAATAACCAGATTCTGGGCTTGGAGCTTTTCTTGTTCTTGATGGCCGCCGGTTTTCGGATCCGCGTCGATCTCCGAGAGAGCTCTAACATGGTGGAAGTTCCAATTAGGCTCCCGAGCGTGATGCTCCTATCATGGAAGAATGATCCTGTGGACTGAATGATGAGACGCACAGTTTGGTTAGCAAAATTGGGAGGGGCTTCACTCGTTTAATTTTGCATACAATGAAACCGCAGATCATTCATTCACATTAATTTAGCAAGAATTAGCTGATTTGTGGACGCCCGGATGAATTCCTGGGGTGACGAACTGAAATTGACCAGCATTAAGGCTGTTCAGATGCGAGATCTTCTAATTCTTCCGGCAAAATTCGTTTACAGAAACTGAGCACTCTGTTTATAGCAGATGGGATTTTTCAGTCCAACTAAGTCTGCATGACAACCCATTTATAATCTCATCATTGCCTTTATTCTCTACTTTATGTCACTTTTCAAAAACGGCATCTTTGCTTCTACAGGGAATGCGCTCATAGGGTAGGGGCAACGTCATTTTGAGGCAATTTGCCTTCAAATTTTTTCACTGACCTCAGTGTCCAAATCCGACGAAGAGTCTGTAGAAGAAGTGGGAGAGCCAGTGAGCAGAGTGTTGAAAGATATGGAGCCAGCCGAGTGTTCCCTGTTGTTCCTCCCCAACCCAACCCTCACGTTCACTGGCTGCAACCCCAGAGGCCATCCCTCTCTCTGCAAAACACATAGAGATCAGATCAGACCATTCAGCAGAAACAACGGCAAATGCTATTTCGAAAGGACACTGCATGAGCAACGTAATGTACCGTCTTCGGCATGTCAAATTAGTAAAGCACTTTTGTCATCAAGGAATCTTGACGCAGAATGAAAGAAAAAAAAACAAAAAGAAAGGGAGAAAACAGGTACCTGTTGAGCCATGTCCCTAGGGCACTCTGTCTTGACCGTGTTCTTTTTGCAGTTTCAAGCCCTCGCATGAGGTGAAACACGAGACATTTCCCCCAGTGTCATTTCCTCTAGAAAAGAACAGAGCCAGGTTGATTGATCGTCTAAGATGGTGGGCTATATACAGAGAGAGGAACAATTGGATCCGTCTGACACAGATAGACAGGGAGAGTCAAAAAGGAGGGAGAAGTTGAGCCAGAGGACTGGTGATGATTTGGGTGTCGCCTTTTTCCTGTGCTCTTTACGACAACAGCCTTGTTTGACCAGAAAAGAAAGAAGGAACAGAATCATGGTGTGCCTTTTCAAGTAGAAAAACTGCAAGAGCACAGGGAATTAGGTTTCAGTCTTCGGAAGCATGTTTTCCTTGCACAAGATGACAAACATGTTCCGCCAACAACGAGTGCCACCAAGTTGTTAACGGTCGGGGCTCGTGTTCTTAGATGAGTTTGCAGGAGGAGAGACGGCAATTCTTTATTCGCACCCCGAAGATGCAGAAAATAGTTAAGACCATGCCCTGCAACTTCCTTTGCTTGTCCTAAAGCTGTTTTCTCCATAAAAAGAATTTGCCTCCCATGACCCATCAAACAACTTCCCCATAGGCAATGTCAGGCCTTGCGACACCATTAGGGTTCTTCGACTTGTGAAACATTTAGGATAGCATATCCCGAAAAGCGTGGGATCTTCGCTTCAATTCTTACTCAGGATAATCACTTGCGATCAAATCACGAGAAGCAATTCTTCATGAATCTTTCAACCTTGGTTTGGATTGCCTATCTTTGACCGGACTGGTTGTAAACTTATCCGGTACAAGAAAACTGATTCAAGATACCATCTAACTGCTATGCCATGATAATTTGCATGCCACCCGCATCGAGGATGTAAGCTAGTCGGAATAAGAAGTATAGTAGGTATTTTCTTTAAGGGCGGTTTCTTTTCTACGGAGCTTTTGTGTCTTTCTATAGATATCTTAGAGCTGATTAAGGTCATTCGAGCTTTTATAAAATTTCAAGAGACTTAACTTTGCGAAGAGCTCATTTGACTATCCAACCGTGTTGAAATCTTCCGTAATGGTTTGCTTTTGGATGTACTGCACTGCACGCTAAGCAATTTTAGAGATGTGACCCGAAACCAACCCGGCCCGACCCAACACTTTGCTCCGGCGTGAAGCACGCCTGGCCTTTTGAAGAAGTGGGCGGGCTTGGATATGGCAGTTTGGGCTTACTGGGCCCGTACTGGCCCAATCGTCTGTGCTTAAATTTCGTTGGCCCGAACAACGTACAGGCCTGATTACAAGTAAGCTTGTCCACAAAAACCACAATCACTCGTCCTCTTTGGCGACCCAATTCGCACTTGGGAAAATGACATAAACGATCTTTGAACTTTGACCCAATGTAAATGTGATCTTCGACTTTTAATTTATTCAATATAGTCTTTGAACTTTGGCTCAATGTGTAATGTTGTCCCCGAACTTTTAAATGGACTTTGAGTACATGTTCAATTTAATGCCTAGACTATTCGAAAATATTCAATGTTTTTCCTAAACTCGAATTAATGGAATGACGGTATTGAACATTTGCATATAGTTTCGAGACTAAATTCACGTTGAACAAATTAAAAATTCATGGACCACATTACATATTAGGATAAAGTTTAGGGACCGCATTGTACAAGAGACCAAAGTTCATGGACCATCTGTGTTATTATCCCTTTGCACTTTGATACGCATCTCTTTGGGGCCATCACATGACAAAGTCCTGAAATTTATTATTTGATGTAATTGAGTCATAAAACTTATGATCGTACTTTACCAAAAAAATAAATAAAACTTATGATTGTAGTGTGCTTGAGGCTTTTCATTAACTTTGTCGGTTTTAAGCAAACAAAAAATGCCACGCGACTTTTTTAAATTATTTTTTCAATCTCATGTGGCCTTTAATGAAAAAAAAGTCACATAGATTTTCTGTTGACTAAATTCTTACAGAGCTAATGGAACAATTAAAGTGAACTGCTTTAACAAGTTTTAGGATCTAAATGCATAAAACGAGAGTTTCGGAGCTTGGGTATAAATACAAATGAGGATTAGTCGTCCCTTTTTTTTTCTACTAGGCATTTTTTTTTCTTTTGCTTTGTTGACATTCACGAAACAATTGGATATTCTCTTGCAAAGATTACTTAGAAAACGACTCTAGCTTTTTCGATTCGGCTTAGCAAATATTTTAATTGACGCTAGTAGAAAAGTCAAAAAGTACCACGAACTTCTCATGCGTTGTTGGTTCTTGCATGGTCCGTAGCTAATTAGCCAAGTGCCAATGAATATTTTACTTTGATTCCTCCGTGCTATACCTACTGCACATGACTTTATATTCCCCAAATTCATACTCCAAAACATTATTATTTGACTTTTGCAGGAAAAATTAAAGAGATAATGCCGACATGAATCACTTTTTGTTGCCTCGAGAAGTCAAGAGAGCACAGACTAGTATGTAGAAGAGAGTGAGCAATCCCTTGATTAGACCTTTTAAAAGAGTGGATCGAGTCATGATTTGTCCGACCCAAATTGACCTGGGATACTAAAAACAAGGACAAGCTATGTTTATGATAAGCTGTGATCCTTGTTGTTTGTTCGTGGTTGACCGTAATTCATTCGCGGTCAATCTTTTCAAGTATTTACAAAGATGGTTAATTTTTGCCACGAACTCATGACTCAATATGATGAAGAACAAACTCATTCTTTCGTGGTGAAAATACCGAATAAGGTTCACCAATTTGGGCTTACCATGGACAAAGATCGATAAAGTTTACCACTGCCTATCACAACCATAACTTGTTCCGGGTAAACCCAAGTTATTCTTGACGCATGCAATTTTTTCTAGGTATATAGAAGTTGTTCGTGATACATGCATGTTGTTTGTGGTGAAATGACTACTTTACTATAATCTATTTATGATGGATATCATGTTGGTAATGGTAAATATAATTCATTCTTAGTAAATACAAGACCTAACGCACACTGGCCACCAATCAAATAAAGTTTACTGTGAAATAAATGATGGGATGCAAAATTTACCATGAACAAGTAAAGTTTAACGCCAACTGAAAATTTTTATTGACAAATAGATTCATTTTACTCTTGATGAATGTGGTATACCAGAAAGTATATGATGTTACTAAGAATAACTATGCTTTGCTACATGAGAAATTTAATTTTCCTTTTGAAAAAAATTAAAAAAATGTACAAAAAATGAGGTTTTCTTTACTTTTGATGAATCCGATTTATTACGAACAAATGTTCGACCAGCTCTCTGAAGTAAATGACTTCATCCTACGTGGAGATTACCTGAGTACAGAGGACTCCTAATGTGAACTTAATAAAACTAACAACCAACTCATCGTTTCATATTATGTGGATACAAAAAAAGTAATCGAGATATGATATATGAGTCATAATTATGAAGCAACCGAAATCTTTCTTGCATAAATAAAAAAAAAATCAATCTGAGTATGATATAAACAATGTATGCAAATAAAAGGAAGATCGATATCAATGGTATAGGATTCCAATACATGTAACGTGCCCATGATCGGCTTCATAGATAAATTCTTTCTCTTTTTTTGCAACTTCTTTTACATATATAGCAATAAAGAATGGTCAGTGCCGGCTACGTTAGGGTTCCAACATTAAAGACACTGAGACGAGACGAGATGCTCGCAGCAAAAGACACCTGGAAGGAAGTGGCAAGTGGTACTGCACTTGAAGACCCTCTGACTAGACGGAGCGCGGCGTGCCATCTTCAAGGAACGCGAACATCCCCCTCCATATCCATTACGGTTCAAGAACAGCAAAAACAGAGAGAAAACAAATGGAGCATGTCAGCATCTCTCTTTCTCTCGCCAAAAGTCAATGCTGAACAAGGAGAGAGAGAGAGAGAGAGAGAGAGAGAGAGGTTGCTTGTGGCGCCGGGAATGAGGGGAATCCTATGCAGACACTGTGGATGACATGTTCTTGGGTTTGTGACATCCCCCCACGTTATACCAGGATCCCATCCGAATCTGAGGTGTTATTGCCCTTCCCATTCAATATGTCAGGCCTCTAGCCACGTCTTTTCTGATTGGCAAGTTACGAATTATGGACAAAACCCATTTACAAACTTTACTAAAATTAAAAGTGAATGGCGCCCGTGATTTTAGCCCTCCAATCCAATGACCGATGGGAGGGAATCGAAGATGGAGGCCAACATTACCTTAACGAAATTATGGACTTCCATAGTATAATAAGTCGGACATGTGTTGTGTACCTAAATTACATACATATTGAACTTATTACGTTATTTAGTATGTGCGACAATTGAGTTTGATCCTTTGGCCGTATAAGCCATATTTGCGGATGTTCTCATTTTTTAAGCAGTACTAGACAGTTAATTTACCGATGAGCATGTGAAATAGACCTTAATGTTGATTACACTTACATACTTTAATTTGACATTCATAACTCGGTTCGGGTCTAGCTTAACTTCAATATTCTCAAAAGTAGTAGAAGCAATTTTGATAACCTAACTTGAGCGCCAAAAATCAAGCTTCATCTCGTTGGAGTCGAGCATCGTGGTTTGAATTCCCAGTCGAGTTTGGATAGTTGATATATATCGATAGATACGCAAACCCGATTGTACAGCTACTACCTTGGCGATGAAGGAGAATTAAGCCCTCAATCAACATCGAAAGGAAAGCGGTTCGTTCATGAAGAGCGTGAGGGAAATGCAGTGTTAACCAAATAACAAGATTACTAAAGGGGGAAAAGAAAGGAAATGAAGTCCGACGAGAGATTTCTATTCTCGTTAAGACTGAACAACGTAACGACAACAGCGTACGATGGATCTTTCGTTCAAAATATCAGCAGAATAATCAGCTCCACATCGAAGAATGAATTATACAACGTCAAATCTTCAACACAATGCCGCCACATTGCTCTCCCTCTTCACTTTCTTGATCTTACCGTACATGTGTCTCCGGATCGCCGGCGGGAAGAGGGAATCGATCTCGTCTGTCAGGTCAAGCAAAGCAACTCCCACACTGCGATCTTTCCTCTTCGCCGACCGGACCGCTCGAGCCTTCCTCGGCGCCGGTGGGCACTGAACTGCTGCCGGGATTTCCGCTTCCCGACCTGATGGTGTCGTCGGCGTCGGAGTCTTGAAACCGTCTTCGTCTTCTTCAACGCTGCTGACTTCTCCTGGAGATGCCAATTCTATAACCTGCTCGCTTTGTTCCTGTGCACCAACTTCTTGAAATTCCGGCGAGGCCTTCCTGGACAAGAAGTTCTTGAGGTCTTCCATGGCGTTGAGATCTCTCTTTAGGGCCACGATAACTTCAGAGCTCGACGTACCCATGAAAGATTACGAGCTAAACTGAATCAGGACAACATATATACTTGGAAATAACCAGGATCGAAAACCAAGAACCAAGGGTTTGTAGGAACGAGAGGGTGGGGGCAAATGCTGCAGCGCTTTGCTAGAAACAAAGTGACAAGAAGAAAAGGAGAGGGAAGTGGTTTAGGCTAAGAGACGGAGAAGTCTAGGAAACAAGAAGGGAGGTGGTTATTAATATAATGGTGATGGATATCTCAATATATATACATACATGTTCAGCAAGAATCCCATGTTTAACCCTCAAGAGTTTGGCCAAAATGCTAAATTAAACACTCCAATTTGGGATGCCCTAGATTTTGCTCTCAAATCGTGGTATGTCGCACTTGAAGTAATATTTGAACGAATGACTGTCGTTCCTGTGAGCAAAGTTAGCGAAATTAGTCGAGCCGAAAAGCTCGAATAATTGTATAATCAAAATTTTATGGCTTATATAATAGAATCCATATGTATTTTTTTCTGGGTCTTTAATTAGTTAATTCTTTTTGCAAGATTCTTTGGATTTTAGCTGTGAAGAAGCTTTGGATAATGAGAGAGAGAGAGAGAGAGAGAGAGAGAGAGAGAGAAGGTGGGGAAGGGGATTGGAATTGCTAATGTCTAACCCACTTCGGCGAAGGAACCGATGCAACAAATATGTGGCGACACCTACGTTAAACAAGAACTGAGAAAAGAGGGTCTGGTCGAGTCAGACAGGTGAAGCTTAAAAGAAAAACAAACTTATGTAAGATCTCTCCTCAAAGCGGGAGAGACACTGCCTTTTTTAACATGCTTTCTCTAAGTAACTTTATATGCAGGGCGCACGTGCTTCGTTACAGGGAAACCCACCTGTTAATCCGCAGTTGTTCGTCTAATATAATGCAGAAAAATTAGTACGTTAATCAGCAGTCTTAATGCCTTTTCAAATGTATCACGTATAGTTAGAAATATCTTAAAGCTTTTTTTTACAGTAAATTAGTGATCTGGTATGAAAACCGTAGACCTTGAGTTCGATTTCGCGCATTTTCTTACTCGTTAGATTTAGGGTTTCCCTTTTATTTTATGTAATGACTTTCGACACTCTTTTTCACTCGTACGTATCGGATTAACAGGCTTAACGCCTTGGTCATTATATCCTCCTCAGTATGACAAGAGTGTTTAAGTTTTTGGAATAAATGATGGCGAACATAATTTTAAGCAAAATATTCTAGAAAGTTTGCCCTATAAAGTTTGCATGCACACTACTTTCGTCTCTCTCTCTTTCTTTCTTTTTTTCTTCTTAGAATGCATTGGGCAAATCTTTCTAATTAAGGTCTTGGACGGCAATAGGTTATGTTCCATTATCCCAAAAAAGAACCAAAAAAAACTATAGTCTATCATATCTACCATACTATAGCCGGCCTAAAATGCCTGCGAAATGGGTACTTGTTTAGCATGTAGAGAGTGGCTCTTCGCATTATTTTAGCTAATAATTTGTCCATTTTAGCATGCATCATCTGTCCTATTCTCGTCGCTAAGTACGTCCTCGTCAAGCTCTCGAGATATCCATCATTCGCAAGAGAGGTCCGCACAAAACATTGATTAACGTCAGTGATGTGTCTCCATATCCCTTGGGTTAGACACAATAGCCATGAAGACCTCGATCGATGGCTTGGCCAGGACGCGTGGATTTTGTTTCTAATGTAAATCGAATTTAATGTTGAAGTTCACTCACGATTCTCATCGCATGCATATGGGTGACGCTTTGTCTACTACACGTATAGCTCTAGAAAAATTCCCATGTCCACATTCAGAAAATTCATTTGTAAAAAGAATCCCATTGTGCACAAAATGGGGAAAATCACCGAAAGAGTCAACGACCCATTATACGAATGTTAATTCAGTCTTAAATTTTTTGATTTGATCAATTCAATCCTAAACATTTTAACGATTTGCTCATGCAGTCATTCTTGCCAATTTTGGCCAGCAATTGCTAACGTGGAAGCCAAGCATCTTATGTGACACAGCCGATGTCAATGTTGACAATTTTTGCAATTTTTTTTATTTTTTTAAAATTAAAAATTTTCCTTTTCAACTTTTCTTTCTTTTTATCTTTTTTTTTTCCATTTCTTTCTTTTTATCTTTTTTTTTTCCATTCTTCCTTCGTTGATCGCCATGGTAGAAAGGAAAGAAAAATTCAGAGAAATTATAAAATATTATCCACGTCAGCGCTAATCATATTACGTGGGACGGTTGGTGTCCATATCAGTGATTGCTGGCCACAATTGGCCAGAATGATTACATTGACAAATCGTCAAAATGTTTAAGACTAAATTGACCAAATTAAAAAGTTTTGGACCAAATTGACATTCGTACAATATGTTTAAAACTTTTTTGGTAATTTTTCTCACAAAATGAGCATGCTATACTACTTTTTAATATTTTGGCTCTAGAGGGAAAATTAGGGAATAAATAAAAATATTTGAAGACCCATTAGTGCTTAGCGGAGAAAATTGCTCCTGTGCATAAGCGAGTGTTGGATTGATGACAAATAAGTGTATTTCAAACCCAAGATGATTAGTCAACGAATATGTAAAACCCATGTTGATCAGAACATAACAATTTTTTCATCACTAGGTGTGTTGAACATAATCATATGTAGGCAAGGTTTTGGTTCATGAGGATAATAGTCTTGGGACATGGAATCATGAATCTCTCCAATACAAGCTATTATTGGGGGCTGCTTGGTCAATCTTATATGATTGTTGGGCTCATAATGTCAAACCTTTTGTTGATTGTTCTCTGGTTTTGCTTTGTTTTCTGCACTTTGCATGAGGCAGGCTTTGTGGCACCATCCGGCCTAGGATTCCTCGCTGAAAATGGGATCGAGTTGAGGTCTGGTGTGAGGTTATAATCGAGTAAGCTTGAATAATTATACTGGCTTTTGAATGATTATAGCTTCATCTCTTAAAATGATTAAAAAAGGGGAGGTGGGATTGATCTATGTATATGCACGAACTGAGGACCATCTAGAGGCCCAAAGAGGAAGATGGTGAGGAAGAGCATGGCATACCATGGCTTACAAGCCATGAGGTCCATCAATGCTAGTCAAATTGTCACAAACTATACGACTTTCTCGCATTTCTTTATGGAATTAGAGTTAGCCTGCTATTAGTTGGGAGAGCCGACTCTTGCGTACATATGTTGTCACAAATTTCTTTAATCTTGATGTCGAACCCGCCCTCTCTCCACACGGATCCGAGCTGGATCAACTGCCTCGGGATGGAGCTCGTTTTCCTCGGATCGAGTCGATTGGAGGTCGAAAACCTCTAAACATCGTCTCAGAGAGAGAGAGAGAGAGAGAGAGAGAGAGAGAGAGAGAGAGAGAGAGAGAGAGAGAGAGAGAGATTGGATTGCTTGGATTTCACCACATCGCAGACATCATGAGGGGGTGTGTGTCTGTGTGTGCGGAGGACCACTGTGGCGGCTTTACACTTTACATACTAACTACTCCTGTTGATCAGTCCATACTCTACAATCTACACCAGCAATTACCAAATTAGATCTAGATGAGCATAAGCTGCTTTTCCAATCATATAGAGCACTGCAACACTAGCATGAACACTTCACGTGTTGATTCATAGCAAGGTATTCTCTTTTGTGTTTACAGGGAAAAGTACCTTTTCTTTTCTTTAAATAAGCATTGGATATACTCATCCATAAAATTCTTTAGTTAGTTTGGTACGATCAGGAAGCTCATTTCAAGTACTTCGGCAAATTTTCGATTCACGAAATACATCCCTAACCTCATGCACAACCTCGTTAATATGTCGAAACGCAAGAATATTTTCTTTAAATCGAGTGAAAGATAATTTAAGAGATCAAATAAGAAATTGAAAAATGCTCAAGGTACTGGGCGGAACAGAATTTGCCTACCCAGCATTCTCTGGGATCGTGCTTCGTGCTGCACCTGTATTTCTTTAGTTGCCCAAATGAATAGTTTAGGAAAGCTTTTCTGATTAATTTAAAGTTGTAAAGTTAGGGGGGGAGATCTGATAATGTGGGTATGATGCAGAGAAATTAAGGGGAGGAAAAAAAAGTGAACACGCACTCTCATGGCGCATCATTGCAGCTCTTGCTCATGCCTCATGATTTTGCTCCCCCGTTGCCGATCACGATGTCCCATCACCAACAATCATACCCCGGGTTTATACCTGCTAATCGTTTGATTACTTTAAACTATTTATGGCAGAAATACTGTTCTTTAATCTAATCTCCATCTTTTGGGGCCATCTCAATCATTTAAGTGAGATGGAATCCGATAGGATTCGAGTGATGGGATATAAGAGGCAAGAGTAACATGATTCCTAATCTTGAGCAGATTAGGGTTTGAAGCAAAATTTGCAAATGTTCAAGAGTAAATGCTATATGCCAAAACATAGTTATTATGTAGGCGCAATGCCGAGAATAGTTCTCGTGCCCTTGGCTAATACTTTTTGAATCTGATTGATTTCATCCTTTCAGATAAATGGGCTACGTTGGCTGTCCAATGTACTCGAATCTTTTGATGGAGCTAATGGGCAGGCCTTGTCAAGTGAGACGACTTGCGAACAATGACGATGTTTGAAGAATCACTATCGTACAACATGCGAGGTGAGATAGGACCCCATCAACTTGATGAGCAAGTGAGTCTTGATGGTTTAGGAAAAACGAAAAAGTGAAAGTCTTGATGCTTCGAGATCATAGAATGTATAGGAAGAGCGTTCAAAATCCGGCTGTAGTTACAATTTCATCTTGTTCTTTTGGGTTGTGCATCTTGTAATAGGATAAGTGCATTGGAGTCCTAAGATTTATCACGAAAATGCAATTGAGTTATAAAACTTTTAAAAAGGTCAATTAAGTTCTAAAACTCTTAAAAAGTACAATCAAATTCTAAAGCTCATCAAGTTAGTGCAATCAAGTCTTAAAACTTATTTGCATTTTTTGTTTGTCAAGTTGGACGGAATTAATGAAATGATTTGATTACACAAACTTGACTAGTCTTAGGACTTGATTGCACTTTTTGAAAGTTTTAGAACTTAATTACACTTTCGTGATAAGTTTTAGGACTTTCAATAAATTTAATCGCGATAATTTGGGGTCACTCTCAATCCAGCCGCAAAGCCAATATGGATAAAAGGGCCTTAATTGATCGACCGGTTGAACCCGTCAGTAACATTCAACCGCTTCAATGGCCCACTCAGTTAGGAGCTCACCTGACGAGCTTGGGTTTTTCAGTGAGGCTATGTGCCAGCACTTGAGGAAGATGAACTCCCTGGGAGCCATTCACGACCATCGTTAGTCGAGGATCGAGGCTCAATTACCTCCTCGCACGATACCCCCACGAGCCATGACTCTAGTCAGACGTTAGAGCGGGTTAAAACTAAATACATAGTAGCCAAACGGGGCCTGTCAAAGCAACAAAATTTGGTCGACCTTGCAGACCCAACTAAAAGAAACTGGAAGAGCTCATTAAGCATGCACACAAAGGCCACGGTTTCCCCGGTCAGTTTCGAGAAGAAGTCCAGCAGACGGTCTATTGTCAACACTGGCCCAACACCATTCAAGTTTGGATCGAACCGAAGTCTCATTCCCTACTGTCGTTTTCAAGTGTCAGATCTCATGGGAGAAGCGCTTCAAATTCAAAGTGGAGAATGGTGATCTTATAATATTCAGAACGATGCGTAGACCGCGTAATCCCCTTTTGACAAGTCTCCTCCTTCTCCATTCGATCGTGTTTATGTGGATTATGGATTTGTGCATACGTTTGGGAAAACGTTGACAAGTCAAGTACCCAAGATGTCGTCCCTAGAAAGCCGAGTAGTTTCCTGGCTTCTCGAAGCCCCCCCAATCCCATCACCAATCACAGTCCTCAGTTGAAAACATTGAAATGCAATTCCGGTCCAACACAAGCACCTCCTTTGAAACTTGAAACATTCAATGTGAAAGCCAGTGTCTTACACATGACCTCCATCTTCCGGCGTCTGCGAAAGAGACCCCCGCTTTGGGCGTAAGACGTTGGGGGGGGGGGGGTACGAAATGGGTGAGCCCATGAACAAATCTTAGGGGAATGATTATGGACTGATGGATAATTCTATGCACTGCAAGACATTGGGGGGTAAGAAATGGGTGAGCCCATGAACAAATCTTAGGGGAATGATTATGGACCGATGGATAACTCTATGTGCTACTGTTTTGATTGAATTGACAGCACGACGTTTAAGATTCATATGCGACATCATTTATGTAGATTTTGTGGTGAACTTTTGTAAGCACAATATCATCTCTTTAAGATTTTTGTTATCAAAATAGATACGAAATCGAGTCAGACCTGAATGATACACTTGTCTACACGTTGCATCTATAATTTGTGTTTTGATTAAGTAAGAAAGCTGATGACCCTTTTTAGTTAAACGTTTTTCGTTACTAAATTTTACCAAATGCCCTTAATAAAAATTTACTTGCACGCTAGATACAGACAGAGGTCGGTATTGTGCTTTAGCATTGACCCCTCCTCTCTCTCTCTTTCCATGATCGCCAATCTCCCTCTGTTTCTCCATCTCTCTCTCTCTCTCTCGTTCTTGACTCGCATATGTCTGCGCATCATTCACAAATCCCTCATATAAAGAATTGGGATTAATCGGAAGGAGGGCAAGTTCATCAACTCCTCCTGAGCTTCACTGAACAGAGGATTTATTCATTTCCAAATGATAGTCTTTGGTTGGTCAGCTAAACCTGCTCCTTCCCATAACCAACCACAAAGCTTCCTTCTCTTCCTTTCTGTTTATCTTTTATTCGGGTGGTGACGAGCAAGACGTCATGGAGCTTTACTTCATTGACTTGCTTTGGTGACTTCGTGGTTGTAGCAAGTTGGACCGGGCCAAAACAAGGGGAGAGAGAGAGAGAGAGAGAGAGAGAGTGGACCGGTCTTGGGTTTCTGTCACTACTTTAGCGTATCCAGCGCGCCAAAAAACCTGAGGGGGGGTGCTGGTCAGTCTTTCGCCTTCGCGGACAACAACCACCATTAACGACTCTCCCTCTGTCTCTTTCCTCTTGTAAAACCAACCCCTTCTTGCGGTTTCGCACGAAGTACCCTTTGTTTTGTGAGAGTTTGATTCTTGCGCAATTCTTGATTGCCCAAGTGTTCAGACACCTTTTCTGATCTTTCTTAAGAGCAGTCAGCGCTGAATCAGACCGAGTCCTTGCCCTGTCTCAACTCTATAGGAAGCGTCGAATCTTGGAGGAGCAAACTCCGAGGTCCGTGGTCTTCAACTTTGCTGCTAATTCAATGTTATGAGAGCTTGTTTTGTATGCCCAGTTTCTTCTTCGTTTCGCTTCCGGGGGTTTCATTGTTTTATGGTTGAAGCATGAGACAAGGAGTTGAACAAAACCTTTCCGTCTCTTTAATTTTAATTTCTGTCGTCTAATTTGCACCTCTGTATTCATTTTGCTGCCTTAACTCTGCATGAAACTGGGAGCCTTGCTTTTCTCTATAGCAAACGTTAATGATAGCCCGGAAGCCTATTTTTCGTTCCTTTTTAATTGCTAACTATCTCCAGTTAGACATGTTCGAAACACAATCTTTCGATCCGTAGTTAAAAGAGGGAAACAGTTCAATGTCCATTGAATTCTGAAATCAGATGCAGGAGCGTCAGATTGGAAGGCTAAGAATGAATTAGGCATGGAATTTTAGAGTGTTTTATACTTGTGGGAAAGAGAGTAAAGTGGTTCTCATGTTGCCGAGCGTTTTGCCCTGCGTTTGGATCATTATAATTCTGAACTTATTTGGTGCTTGATGTTGATGATAAGGTCACAGGAATCTTTGGTGCCTTTAAACTGTACTTGTGGATTTTGCCCATCTCCGGGCTTGGCTTGTTGGTAAAGATGCGAACTTTGCTCACATAGCGCGTTCTTATGTTGATTCAGGTTCCAGGGATAAAGTTGGGCCTCGTGACATAACTGTCGGTAAATAGCTAAACGGCCATTCAAGACTTTAGGCGCACTCTTGCTTCGACCTCTCACAGATGGAAGGGGACATCGAGTGCGGAGATCACGGTATCCGACTGCAGAACAGTCATCCCCGTTGCTGGTTTGGGTTATTTCACGTCTTCGACTATCATTACTGGCGTCCCGTGAGGAGAGCGCTTCACGGAAAAGAGCGTCGAGGAAGAAAGCGCCATGGACGTAAGCCATGTCAGTTTGTCTCATCCTCCCTCGTCGCTTGTTTTATCGCCTTTTGCATCTCGTTTATCCACTATAATAACGAAAACAGTGGGCAGTAAGACCTTTTCAATTCCAAATGGTTGTTGCTATGTTTAGGAGACCGTTTTCTATGTTGATATGTGACTGCTCTTTTGGCAATGACTAAGTACTCTTCCAGATATCTTGTTTCCCGACACCGTCGCCGACAATCCGATTACCCACCTTTCCTTATCCATGGTACAAACCCTGATAATGGAAGATGTCTAGCACCGTGAGGAATTTTTGCCCTTGAATCAATCAATGAACCAGATAACTTTAGATTATGCTACCAATTCGAGCATCACATTGCTTGGGTAGCTTTGGATATCACATTCCTTTTCTGAAATACCGCATTAACTGTGGGTATCAGTGCCGTTTCATTTTATGATATTGCATCAACTATGACGACTTTGGATCTCACATTCCCTTTCTATCTCTTGAAGTTCTTCTCCAAGTTTATTTCTCCTCTGGTTTCAGGTTGCGCTACACCGAAAACAATCTCTTTCAGCTGCGACACTAGTCAAGGGCAAGATGAAGCAGAGCATCTACTGGTAAATTCATGTTTTTAGCATAGAGCATTGTCTGAAATTCAGTATACAACTCTCAGTTTATATCATCAAATTACCAGCTATATTAGAGAATTCTCATTTCAATTACACCAATCTTTAATCGGAATGCTTTCACTGGCACACATGTAACAATGAACTTGGATATCTTTTGATTCTGAAACTTTCAGCAGGAACGGCCTAGAGTAGAAGCTAATTCTCTCAACGATGTTCCTGCGAGTAGCACCAGAGAACTCCTTGCTAAAGATGCACCTGAGGAACAGATCCATCAAGATTGGATCTTGAGTGTTCTTCTACGTCGACATCACCGCACCGATTCCATCCTCGATGAAATAAAAGCCGAATGGAAGGATCCCATTATTATCCTTCATGATGGAGCCGACACTCCAATCCCCACATTGCAAGACCTTTATTCACTAAGGACAGGAGAGGAACTTGGTGCTGGAAAGAGAGCACACCTTCTCCAGAGAGGCGGAGAAGTGAAGCGAAAGCTGATGGGCGTTGGGCAGGGCGAGAAAAATTTGCAGCAGCACGACAAAGATAAGGCCGAGACAGAGAGAGTCAAGGTAAACACGGATTCCCTTCCCAATTTCCCCCAACAGCAAGATTCACGTGCGGGAATTGTGAAACAATATGATGGCCAGCAAACTTCCATTAGAAAAGCAAGCTTCACAAAGTCTCGATCATTTCCTGTGGCCGGTGTATCAGGCATTAGAGATTATCCAAGCACTCTTAAGCACAAGCAAAGTGAAATGTGGTCTTTCCCAAAGGGTGAAAATCCGACAATGATCACTCCGGGGCCAAGAATTACCTCATCCAACTTGCTACAAAATCACGAAATACAATCAGTGCAAAGCAGTGCCATGAAGCAAGAAGTTACGGTTTCTTCCTCGGGCAACTCCCACCCAAAAAACGTGCACGGATGGAATCAGACGGTCATGAATCAGATTAAACGCATTAAGCGTAGAATAAGGCGTGCATTTAAAGAAGAAAGAAAAGAAAATGCGACAGTGGATGCTCGCCTTGACAGAATATCCCCCGGATCTAGTTCTGCTGCCGACACGAATGAGATTTCTGAAAAATCCCAGTACCAAGATGGCGAAAACTGGACCCCCGTGGGTAAGCTACACAGCATGGAGAGAACTTCCTCTCTACACGAGTCGCTGGATAGATATGCTCAGTTATTCGAGAACGTTTATGGGAGGGAGCCTAACCTGCATCATTCCAAGAGCCTAAAATTGACAAACGAAGACAGGAATTCCTCAGGTGGACATACGCGTAAAAATACTAGAAGGAGACTTTCCCTTCCGGATCCTGAAAGCCTATCTTTCCTCCTAGGTGTGGTGTCTTTAGATGCTCTCTGTTCAGAAATGCGAGAGTGGAAGGATGGGGATTTCTGTGTAAAAACCGAGTGTGATTCGGGCAGCAAATTAAATTCTTCAGCTATTCCTTCGAATCCCGATAGAACTGCTCCGTCACATGATATCCCGGAGGTCAAGTTCCTTGAGAATATTAAAGAAGAAGACAAAGAAGAAGAAGAAGAAGAAGGCGATGATGATGATGCAGAGAATAGTACTGAACTGCGCTCCAGCGCGGTTGTTGCTTTAGATCAGAAGACTGTTATATATAGTGACAATGTTGTTGAATCAGCAAGGGAGGATAACCGTTCCCTGCATGAACGGGAGATGTCTATCACATGGGAAGCCATCGGTCAAGTGGATGAACTAAGTTCATTTTGTAGACCCAAACCCTCTCCAAAGGACGACGAAGCTACAACAGGGGAGTTCTTGCCCTCAAACGGTATCATCTACATCTCAAAGACAAGTTCCATTTGCATCACGTGCCTGGATTCACCTGCTTTATACTGTCTTGAATGCAGATTTCCCAATTCATATCCTCTCTAAATAATTAAATGTTTCGTCTGATCCTAGTCACTCCAAGTTCATAATTAGACCTGCTATCGGAATGCATTTACACTATTCATCAGTTGTTACTCTATTTTTTCTCATGTGCAAGAGTTGGGTGTGGCTAATTGATCCATTGTTGCTTCAGGTTGCATTCATCTGGAGGAGCCGGGTTCTCTTGCGAACCTGCCCAGCAGCTCTGTCCTGGAAGCTTTGTCAGCATCTTGCGAGGCTTTAAATGATACAGACACTGGAATGAAAAACAACATCGTAAACCACTTCCTAAAGCCTTCGCATTTGGATAAAAGGGACGAGGCAGACTTTAGCTACGTAAGTCACTTGCTCGACCTATCCGGTATCTTCAAAAGTGAGCAATTTGAACAGTGGCAAACCGCGGAACAACCACTGAACCCCAAGTTATTAGACGATATGGAGGATTGCGCAGCAGACCGCGAGCTAGGATGCTCAGATGAGGTTGTCAGTACTTACAGCGACCACCAGCTTCTGTTCGATTTAGTCAATGAAGCGCTGCTCGAGATCTTCCAGCGATCGTCCGCTTTCTTCCCCAAAGCCTTCTCCTTTACGACCAACGTCAGACCGATCCCGAAGGGTCAGCAAATGCTCGAGGAGGTCTGGAAAAGAGTGAACCGGTATCGCACGAGGCCGGAGCTGGACCAGACATTTGATGATTTGATGGCTCGGGATATGGCGAAGGGAGATGGTTGGTTGAACCTCCAGTGGGAAGGGGAGTGCGTTGCGCTCGAATTGGAGGATTGGATTCTTGATGATCTCTTAGATGAAGTACTGAGTCCTTGAGAGTTGAGCAAGTTGGCAGGTAGAATCAAGATGTCTGCATACCGTTTTTTCGCTTTCTTGCGCACCAAGTTTTGTTCTTGATATGGTGGTTTTGTGCACCACATCATGAGACCGAGATGTCTTCTCAATTGGTGCTAGATTATTTGCTAGTAAAGGGGCCAGAACTTAAAAGGATTTGAGAGTCGGTTTTTATACAGCACATCTATAATGCGTCTTAATAGGCAATCGGTTCGGTAACAAGGCAAGATAGTAAAGAATTTCTTTCTTTTTCTTTTTTTTTGTATATATGTTAGTACGGGTCGTGAGGTGTCCAGAGTCATTCGTTGGATGTCGATAGATTCATCATTGTATTTTGCTCGGTTGGATTAGTGTGATTGAGAGTTCATTAGCTCCACCGTTCTATGTAATTTGTAGTGAATGGAATTGAGATTGGAGCAATTAATTGCTAGAGCTTCTTCTGTTATTAAAAATTATCCACGTCGGTTTTGCGCCTACTATGCCAAGTAAGACGGTCGGCATTCACCTCAGCAATTTTCCGATCAAAATTGATAAAATGTGAAAGAATTTAAGACTCAATTTTATAAAATTAAAAGACTTAGGATTGAATCGGTAAAAGTACAATGAATTAAGCATATGTTGGAAAATTTTCGCTTTCCTTTACTACGCGAGAGTGAGCTGAAACCTATTGTGGGAGGTTTTGAAATCATACTGGCTGTCATTTAGGCGACAGGGATCGTGATCCGCGTCTCGCCAGCACGCTCGTCCTCGGTCGTCGATTCTTCTCCCCACCGACGGTCCAGATTCCTCGCCGCGAAACCCTCGGAATTTTCGAAAATCTCCCGCCTCTTCCCCGGAAGAACTTCCCGGTTTAAATACAGCGCCTCGCCGTCGTCTCCATCCTCACCGATCAGCATCGCCCCGTTCCTTCCCCTCTCGATCTCCTCCTCGAAATCCGGAGCACCGACCCGAAAAGGAAACCCCTAGCTTCCGCGACCCCCGGGAATGGCCCGCACGAAGCAGACGGCGCGGAAGTCCACCGGCGGGAAGGCCCCGAGGAAGCAGCTGGCGACGAAGGCGGCCCGGAAGTCGGCCCCGGCGACCGGCGGCGTGAAGAAGCCGCACAGGTTCAGGCCTGGGACGGTGGCGCTGAGGGAGATCAGGAAGTACCAGAAGAGCACGGAGCTGCTGATCAGGAAGCTCCCGTTCCAGAGGCTGGTCCGGGAGATCGCCCAGGACTTCAAGACCGACCTCCGGTTCCAGAGCAGCGCCGTCGCGGCCCTCCAGGAGGCGGCGGAGGCCTACCTGGTCGGCCTCTTCGAGGACACGAACCTTTGCGCCATCCACGCGAAGAGGGTCACCATCATGCCCAAGGACATTCAGCTCGCCAGGAGGATCAGGGGCGAGAGGGCTTAGGAGGCGGCGGCGGCGGCGGCGGTAGTGTTGCTGTTCGTTTCGGTTTGTGTCTTAGGGCTGTTAGATCTGGATTTGTGGTTCTGGAGATGATGGATCTGGGTCTTGCTCTGTGTGTGATGACGGACCCAGTTGTGAATCGCTCTTTTAGATGTGATTCCTGTGTTTAGCAATGCCAATTACTGATTGGTCAATCTTTCATGGCTCTCTTGAATTTTTCTTTTTTATGAGTAGACGAAAGTACTGTTTTTTAGGCCTTGACGTGGGTCGATTTGCAGAGATAGACCAGAACAACAAAAAGGCTGTGTTCGTCCATTTGGAAATTGTCAAGAGATGGACAAGCTGATCTAATCTTTGTGTCTGCAGTGCGAATTCCTGGGTCATTTGTCTGATTAGGCACTTTCTTTTGTTTTGATTGACATGGACGTAATCTGATTTACTTTCATCATCTACTTTAGTTTTTGATGTTTTGCTGCATTTACATTCATCCCGAAATAGCTCGAGTGCTTCGTGCCATGTGGAATTGACACAAATGGGCAGCGATGGTTGAGTCATACCGGTCTAGGGAGATGACTATCGAGGTTCTTGGGTCATCACCATGGAAACTGGGCAACCTTGTGAAGATCAAATTCGAGCAGTATATTTTGCTCATGTCGAGAAAAATGGCAATGAAGCTTGTTTGCTGCTGCACCAGTTCTTCAGGCATAATAAAAGAATTGAGCTTCCTGGGATAAGAATCGATTTCGACTTTTACTGGCAGATGCTCTACAGTGTTCTTTGAGACGAGAGGAACAAATGCGAAATATTTTAATGCGTGAATAGCAACCCACTTTGATGACCACAAAGAAGAAAAGGCAGAAGCCACGATTAAAGCAAACTCCACAATCAGGGGACATGGGGAGTTGCAGACCCACCCACCATGTGAGATCCTTTCTTTTGCTTTTTCATTTCCAAAGAAAGCGATTATGTGATTCCAATTCCATTTCTCGGGAGCTGTTCGCCCATACCAGGCCGCACCGGTTAATGCGGAGTCTCTGCACCACTCGACTTCCACCCCTCAAATACGTATATGCAGAAAGCTTAAGGACCAAATTTTTGTTACCCTTTTGCTGTCGTTGATCTAGTCTCGACATCAAAGTGAAGAAAACAAAAGAAAATAATTGAATCAGTCAGGAGATGGAGCTCCCTGTTAATTGCTTTCGGTGAATTTGAAGCACCATAAAACTGTGCGACGAAACTAGTAGCAAGTACTGCATAGAAGGATGCATATAAGATGGAATCTCCCATGAGTCACCTACCGCTTCTTTTGTTTTCTTTTGGAAGGGTCCTAGCAGTCACCATACCCAATCAATTTTCACACACAAATAATAATCGATGAATTAATCCTCGCAATGGTGTCAATATCCTTGCAAAGGCATGCTTCGTGCCTTCATGCCTGGCTGTATCTAACGACAAATTACTTTGCTGAGCTTCCTTGTATCATAGTTTGATCCTGGTTTACTGTCATTCTTATGGGAAAGAGAGAGAACCAGCGGACAAATTACGATTCCGAAGGCCAGCAATCATGGAAGCACGTTCATGATATGTTACTGCTAATCATTCGCGACCAAGGTAAATACAATAATATTAATTATTGCCTGACATGGGTCTATTCTACACAAAAGTCATCATTCAAGATAATTGTGCAAAAACATTAAAAAGGAGAGAATTTTCTATTTGATCAGTCTCTAGTGGGATTCGTCCACGTGTGTGGCGCATGTCCAACGTCCGTCTGCTCTTCGACACCATAAATAGGACTCTGGTTCATGAGCTAAGGACTCATCCTAGAGTTTGATCCTGTAAGCTCAGTAAGTTCCAGAGATATCATCCAAGAAACTATAAACATGTCTTGCTGCGGCGGAAACTGTGTATGTGGCTCCGGATGTGGCAACGGCTGTGGCGGGTAAAACGATCTCCATCATTTACTCTCGCGAGTACAGCTAGTTTTCATTTGGATAATCTCCTCTGCCATTATCAATTCAATCGCCTGCTAGTCCTGAACGTGTTGAACTAGGAGAGAAGAGATAATGGTCTATCTTTCCATACTTCTAGGCACAGGGTTATACGCACAGAGAAAAGCTTTGACACATCTGAGTGACACATCCTATTCCTAGTTCACCAATTGAGTTGACTAGTTTCCATTTTCATCTTCTTATTTTTTGTCAAATTTTGGGCAGATGCGGTGTATATCCCGACGTGGCTGAGAACAGCCGTGAGACCATCATCAGCGGCGTTGCCCCTGTAAAGATGTACGTTAGTTCAACACCAACTACCGATAATGCAGAGTATCACTTAACTTTCTCCTGAACTTTGTTGTCCTTGGCGGCTAATGTAAGAACTTACTGTCCTTCTCAGGTACCATGAAGTGTCCAAGATGAGCTCTTTCGAAGCAGAGCATGGCTGCAAGTGTGGATCCAACTGCACCTGTGATCCCTGCAACTGCAAATGAAGTGTCTTTCTCAGGTATCGGCTCTCGGTTCGGTGACCGTTCCATAAAAAGTAAAAATCTATAATGAAGCATATGTAACCAGAAAATAAAGCAGCCGTAGCATCTACAAATCCTTTTCCGGGGGCTTTAAGATGCTCTAAGGCTGTGTAATGGAGCTTGTATTTCGTTTGCTTTGTTGTGGTGGGTACCATTGTTCGGGAGGGAGAAGACTGTATACATGGTTGTGGAGTTCACTATGAGTACGTATCTATCTGGACCTATGGGAATTCGATCTGACATCTCTCTCATGGAATTACTTGCGAGTATTTCTAGTAGGGTTTTGTTAAAGAGTGTCAATGGACACTCGTTAAGTTCATAATAGGGAAATGTTAAAATTTTCAATGCGTCGATCACACAGGATTCGAGCAAGACTTTGTAAGTGAAAGACTTCCCTTAGTTGGACGCTGAATGTCCGCGATACACTGTTAACGAAATCCTTTACAATTTTATACGTTGAAGAGGACTCGAACATCTGGAGAACTATACTCTTACTCTTTTTTTTATACGAAAAAGGGCAAGAAGGGGCAACCGGCGCTAGCAATAGCTATCGCATCTGATTGTTATCAAAGGGTTTTGTGCACTTTCTATGGAATGTTAAGTTTGTGTTATAGCTAATCCGCATCACCCACGAGAAGAGAATATAAGATTGACGATCCCGTCACCGTAGCCCTATCAAGACGCTAGCAATCATGAAGTCTGTTCACACGACACGCGCATCTAGCAACGCAGCATGAGCGGTTCAAAGGTTCATCCACCAAGCAAACTCGTGATACCATGAAAGACAAATAATCCACTACCGCGAGGCCTGCCATCTTGGTGGTATCAACAGAACTATACTTGCTGCTTAATGCTAACGGAATCACACAGGGCCCACTGCTGACCTCCTACTTCCCCAAAGGAACATATCATCTTCTGTCATTGGACTCTGAATAAAGCATCCATATCTCACCATCAATAGCTGTGTAGCCTATTAATTATACAGGTCATGTGATTCTCCCGTGAGGAGATAATTTCCATTGAAAAACTGCACCAGAACCTCCTCGTTTTTCAGTTACTGACATGTCAATATTGCATTGATTGTACACTACCTTACGAATGGATTTACAAGGATTTGTATCGAAGGTTTCAGCTAATTTATCCTGCAAGGTCCTCTCAAGACAATAGGGTAACTATAATCACTTGCACAAAAGGTTCACACTAAAGTCCTCTGTAGAGAATTCAAGTTTGCGACGTAAGGTAGAGTTCCACTGTAAAAATAGCTCCATAAACCTCAACAAACTTATGAGCGATAGTTTACAGATGAGAAAATGATGATTCGGTTCTCGTCATCAAACTTTCAGTTGTCTTGCATACAAGAGAGGGGCGATGAGCAGAAACAGCATAATAGATGCTTTCTACCTAAAAGGTCAAAAAGCATCGGGAATAAGTTGTTCCATTACTCATGTCAGACAATTAAGGAACTCTGCAGCAGTTGCGATTGCACCTCCTGTGATGGCATCCAACACAACTCTATCTCTGTTATTGTTGCTGGCCGCAGATATTGTAAGGCCGGTCAAAGCACCCCCTATCATAGCATTTTTCTGCAAGGGTGAAAGAGTTTTGGTCAAACGCTCAGCTGATAAGAGAGATATTGCTGTGTTGGGTAAATCAGTAACTAGGGAGCGGAACTCAGGAAGCTTAGCAACAAAAACGTAGCATTTTTCCAGCTAGACTTCCATACAACAGTTGTAGAAGTCTTTCATGTCTGACCATCCATGTAAAAGTTCAGGTTGCGTTTCTGGTAGTCGAGGAAGCGGAAGACATTGCAACAACATCACCCTTCCCACTACTGAGACTCGTATAAAAATTTTGAACAACTAAAGAACTCTTCTTGAAGAAAGCCAAATCCCATGAAGAAATGGTGATTCCACACAAGGCAGAGCAGGCATTACCCAGTCTCTGGTGCCACGGATTCTCTCTACCCCGTACTCCACTCCTGCATAGACTCCAGCAACTGTCCCTGTTTATACATAGGACAATCCTCACATTATCGCTGCTCTTGTAAAGAGAAGAAATTTTAGACACTCCCCTGCGCAAGTATGAGAAACTTTGCATGTACAGATTGTATCTTGATTAATACTTACCCCAGTACGCCCCTTCTTTGCACATCTTCTTCAACTGCAATTTCCAAGTAATCACATCAGCAGGACAAAATGGCCATCAATTATCTGTTATAACTACTTTGCAAAATGCAAATGAATATGCCACAGAAATCCCTCTTGGCAGTTTCTACAGTCCAGCAACTCCAAGGAGCAAAATCTTTCGAGATAATTTCGGTCTCGAATAAACCAATGAAAGCATTTTATGAAGAGTGGATTAGAACCGTCATACTGTTCGATCATGCAAACTGTTCATTACATTCAATCGCACACATCCTAAGCATAATTTGGCAAGAAAAGAGGATATATCTCAGCATTAAAGAACGAATTGACCAGCATAGTCCAAGAACACTCACCGTGTCCTCAAAACTGTGACTCGAAAAACTCCCTGCAAAAAAGCCACACCGAACATTAGCACCACTCCAGCCAATGGAACAACCTGCCAATCTGATAATTGAGATCTGAGAACCCGCTAAAGAAAGTTCACAGGACGAGACAAGTCCTTCACGCCCTTTGCGGGTAAAAATCGATGCACGAGAGATCGAACAACCAGCTAAACTCTTTCAGCTGAACCGCTAGGAACATACTCGACATACACATTTATCCATTCATACTAATCTCGGGGGTCAAACACCAGAAAGAAAAAAAGAATCAGCTTGGTAACTTCTGCAAACGTAGGACCATAGAGCAGAGCAGAGAGACACATACAAACGTATCATCTTTATCGGATATTCTGTCCGATGTCAAGTTCAAGAGAAGTCCAATCAATCGTGAAGACAACAATAGCGGTAAAAAAAGAAAAAGAAAAGAAGAGACCTTTCTTGACGATGAAGTAGGCATCTTCCGCGGCTGCTCTGGTGGCTGCGACCTGCGAGACTCAACGACCCAGTTGTCAATTCCAACCGATAGACAGATTCAGGGGAGAAGAAAGACGGAGGAAGAAGGCAGAAGAAGAAGAAGAAGAAGAAGAAGAAGCAAGAGAATGGTTACGGTGCCGATCTTGAGGAAGCCATCGACGGCGACGTTGAGCAAGGGATTGCCCATGTCAATGGCGACGTCCACCTTGGGGCCCGAGATCGACGCGTACCTGCTTCTCGGCATCTTCCCCGCCCTCACGCTTCCCACTCAAGCTCGCTGCAAATGATTTGGATGATGAAGATGAAGATGATATCGGCGTGTTTTGTCGTTATAGATGCTCTTCGATAAAATATCTCCGACCCAAAGGAAGACGAAACTAAGAATGTGTTCGGTAACTAGCTAAATAGTAGCTGATTTTTTTTTTTAATTAATTTTAGAATAGAAATCTATTTGATAAATATTTTGTAATTTGTATAAATTTATTTATAGAATCGGTTTTGAAACAGAATTATGAAGAAAAATAAAGTTACGTTTTGATTTTGGAAATAAGAATTAAAAATGAAAGTTTTTTTTCTTTTTCTTGATTTTCTTCTTCTTCTTCCTAGCCTGTGGCCGGCGACCACAGGCTAGGGTCGACTTCGACGAGGGCTTGACCCTTGCTGCTTGTGCGAGGACCACCCTTACCGGATCTGGCAAGGGCAGCCCTAGCCCAGGCCGCTAGTCGCCCTTGTTGAATTTGGCGAGGGTCCAGCTCTTGCCAAATCCGGTGAGAACGGCACTGGCCCAAGCCTCGAGCTACCCTCGTCGGATCTGGTGAGGGCGGCCATGGCCTGTGACTAGTTGCCGGCATCGGCGACCTAGCCATGGCCAAGGAAGGGGAAGAGAAAAAAAAAGAAAAAATAATAATATTAAAAAATTTAAAATATTATTAATAAAGAGAAATTTTGTGCATTTACCAAACCCAATTCTGTTATTTTTCTATTCTAAGAATAGAAATTTTGGGCAGTTATCAAATACCTTCAGATGCTTATAAGTTGTTCCCAGGCACGGAGTAAAAAAAAATCATTTCTGAATAAAAATTATTTTCGGAAACAGAATGGTTACCAAAGCACCCTAAAATGTTAGTTTCGAAAAATCAATAATTTTTTATGTTAAATATTTCGTGGGAGACCAAAATATTTTTTGCACATTCGTTCTTCAACGTGGTCTCTGGACTTTTGATATATGTTCAATGTAGTTCATAAACTATTTCATGTTCAATATAGTCATTTCATTAATTAAAATTCAGCAACTACATTGAATATTTTCATATAATTCAATGACTAAATTGAACATGCACTAAAAATTCAAGGACCATATTGCACATAAAGTTAAAGTTTAGGGATCACATTACATATTGGGTCAAATTTTATAAATTGTTTGTGTTATTTTTTCATATCAAAATCATGCTTTCAATTAATAATTTAAATTTTAAAATCGCCGGTTGTGATTTCACGAAATTTTGCATTGTATAGCACGGGTCAAGAGTCCATCTTCCCGCTATTCTGTTTGTTTTCCTCTTTTCACCTCTCGCCTCGCTAAAGTCATTCAACCATATCTTGTCTTGCCCATGTAAGAAAATTGATTTGAACATGCTTAAGTTTTTAGGACGGATGATTTGGCTTTCGAAATAATAGCGCATCCTTTGCAACCAGCGGAGGAAAAGCACCGGAAGTTTTCTAAAGAAATAAGGGATATGTTTATCAAATCCTAAAACTTATTACGAAAGTATAAATGAGCCTTAAAATTTATAAAAAAGTGTAATTAAGTCTTAAAACTTGTTACAATGACGTAATCAAGTCTTAAAGTTAACACCGTCTAACTTACTAACGAAAAATGCTAACATGGCATTGACGTTAATTTTTTAAAATTATTTTTCTGTCGTACATGGTGATAATGTGACTTATTATTATTATTATTATTATATAAATTTTATTTAAATTAAAATTTAAAAATTTAAAAAAAGCAGGATGGGGAGAAGTTAGGCGGAGAGGACTGGAAGCCCTTGCTGCCACCAACGCCTCGCGACCCCCACTTGCTGTCCCCCACCCTTGCCGGCCCCTCCCCGGCCCCTCCCGGTGATGGTGGGTCGGCGGCGACAAGGAGGGCCGTCTTAAATTTAATTTAAATAAGATTAGTATTAAAAATTAAATTTCAGTTAAAATGACGTCATTTTAATGTTATTTTTTTATAATATAATCACGTCATCACCATGCCTGTAAGGAAGCATACGTGAGCAGTAAATAAAGCAGCCGCAGCATCTATAAATCCTTTTCCGGGGCTTTAAGATGCTCCAAGGCTGTGTAATGGAGCTTGTATTTCATTTGCTTTGCTGTGGCGGGTGCCATTGTTCGGGAGGGAGAAGAATGTATCCATGGTCAGTGGTTATGGAGTTCACCATTAGCACTCGTGGGAATTCGATCTCTGACATCTCTCGTGGAATTGCATGTGAGTGTTAAAAGAGTCTCCATGGACACTCGTTAAGTAACTAATAAGGAAATGTTATGATTTTTAATGCATTAATCGCATAGGATACTAGAAAGTTATTGGAAATTAAAAAAAAAAAACTTTTCATTTGATTGGATACTGAATGTCTACGAGACATTGTTAATGTAATCCTTTTCGATATTATACGTTGAAGAGGACTCTCACCCATGTACAAGTACAAGCGACGGATTGTTACCATCAATTTGGTCATTAAACATCTAGAGAACTAACTCTCTTTTTTTTAGGGTAATGAGGCCGGGTGACTAGCGCTCGCAATAGTAATCCCATCTGAGCGTTACCATAAGGTTTCGCGCACTTGCCGTGAAATGTTAAGTTTGTGTCGTAACTAATCCACATCACCCACAAGACAAAAATTACAAGATTGACAATCCTGTCATCGTAGCCCTTATCAAGACGCTAACAATCAGGAAGTCTCTTCACATGAGACACGCATCTAGTAACATAGCATGAGCAGGTTCACACTAAAGTCCTCCATAGAGAATTCGAGTTTGCGGTGTAAGGAAGAGTTCCACTGTAAAAATAGCTCCCTAAACCTCAATAAACTTAAGAGCGAACAGTTAACAGATGATAAAATGATGACTCGGTTCCTGTCATCAAACTTTCAGTCGTTTTGCTGCGATGAGCGGAAGCAGCACACTCTACCTAAAAAAGCAAGAAAGCACAGGGAACAAGCTAGGTTTATCCATTATTCATGTCATTTTATTAAGGAACTCTGCAGCAGCTGCGATGGCACCTCCTGTGATGGCATCCAACACAACCCTGTCTCTGCTATTGTTGCCGGCCGCAGATATCAGGAGGCCGGTCCAAGCGCCCCCTATCATAGCAGTTTTCTGCAACATATTCAAAGGGAGCAAAAGAGTTTTGGTCAAACGCTCAGTCGATGAGAGAGATATTTCTGTGTCGGGTGAATCAGAAACTACTAAACTAGGGAGTGGAACGCAGGAAGCTTAGCAACAAAACTGTAGCAGTTTTCCAGCTAGGCTTCCATACAACAGTCATAGAAGTCTTTCATGTCTGACCATCCATGGAGAAAGTTCAGGCTGCATTTCTAGTAGAGTCGAGGAAGCGGAAGACATTGCAACAACATCCTTCCCGCTACCGGGACTTGTGTAAAACTTTTGAACATGTAAAGAACTCTTCTTGAAGAAAGCCAAATACAAGGCAGAGCAAGCATTACCCAGTCTCTGGTGCCACGGATTCTCGAGACCTCGCACTCCACTCCTGCATAGACTGCACCAACTGCCCCTGTTTATACATAGGATAAATCCTCACGTTATCGCCGCTCTTGTAAAGAGGAGAGATTTTAGACGCTTGCCTGCGCAAATACGAGAAACTTTGTATGTATAGACTGTATCTCGATTAGAACTTACCCCAGTATGCCGTTTGTTCGCCCATCTTCTCCAACTGCAATTACCAAGTAATCACATCAGAAGGACAAAATGGCCATTAATTATCTGTTACAACAACTTTGCACGACGCAAATGAATATTCCACAGAAATCCCTCTTGGCAGATTCTACAGTCCAGCAATTCCAAGGAGCAAAACCTTTCGAGATAATTTCGGAGTTGAGTAAACCAACGAGAGCCTTTTATAAAGAATGAATCAGAACCATCATACCAATCGATCATGCAAACCGTTCATTACATTCGATAGCACACTTCCTACGCATAATTTGGCAAGGAAAGAGGATATATCTCAGCATCATAGATCGAATTGACCGGCATAGTGCAAGAACACTCACCGTCTTCTCAAAATCATGACTCGAAAAACTCCCTGCAAAAAACCACATTGAACATTAGCACCATTCCAGCCAATGGAACAAACCTGCCAATCTGATAATTGACATTTGACATTCCGCTAAAGAAAGTTTACAGGATGAGACAAGTCCTTCACGCCCTTTGCAGGTAAAAATCGATACTCGAGAGATCAAAAGACCAGCTGAACTCTGTCGGATGAATCGCTAGGAGCATACCCGACATACTATACACACTTCTCCAGTCACACTTTTTGTTTGGGATCAAACATCACAAAGAAAAAAGCTAAAAAAAAGAAAAACAGCTTGGTAACAGCGTAATTTACTCAATACTAATTTTTTTGACCTTGAAAGCCCACACACAAATGGCGGATGGCTCTCCAAGTCTTTATAAAAAAGGATGTCTTTTCCGATGCTCAGGTTCTATATTATGGCAAGTGCAGCGCATGTTCTGATGCACCAGTTCCATAATATGGACAAGTTCAAGAGAAGGTAAATCAATAGAGAAGAGAACAATAGCGGGAAAAAACGAAAAAAAGAAAAGACAAGACCTTTCTTGGCAATGCAGTAGGCATCTTCCGCGGCTACTCTGGTGGCTGCGACCTGCGAGACTCAACGCCCCAGTTGTCAGCCTCAACCGATATACATTCATGGGAAAAAAAGACGGAAGAAGAAGAAGAAGAAGAAGAAGAAGAAGAAGAAGATGATGATGATGATGATGATGATGCAAAAGAATGGTTACGGTGCCGATCTTGATGAAGCCGTCGATGACGGCCCTGATGAAGGGATCGCCCCTGTCGACGGCGTCGTCCACCTTGGGGCCGGAGATTGACCCTGCGAGCCCGCTTTTCGACATATCTTCCCCGCTCTCTCACGCTCCCGCTCAAACTCGCTGCAAGTGATGAAGAAGACGACGGCGACGATATCGTGTGTTTATAGATGCTCTTCAATAAATATTTTTCGTGGGCTGTCGGAGATATTAGGGTAATTCTCCAAAATATTTTGAGATCATTAGAATATATCTATTGGTTTTTTTTTTTAGGTATCCTTTAAGATTGCGCGATATCTCTCGTTTTGACATGTTATCAGCCGATAAACAGACTGATGTACTCTTATTTATGATATATCGAAATATACACAAATTTTTTCATTTTCTCTCTTCTACATTCTTATATTTAACTAACGATGAAAATATTTTCTGTGGATTCATTTTTATAAGGAATACAAGCCATTATTCTTAGGAATATTTTTCAAATCTTTCATGTTTTACTAAATAAACAATGAACTCGTGATACTTACCTTAGTCAGTGAATTTCATTTACTTATACATTGCACTTGTAGAATGATAATATTGCCCAAAGTACTCAGATAGGAAATCCTAAATTCAAATCTTTCCAAATTCTTATTTACTTCCAAAATTCAGCTTACGCGTGATGGGAAATGTTAAAACATATAAATATCATAACATGCTTGCTGTCAATAATTCTTTTTCCTCTTTCTATAATTTAAATTTTAAAACCGTTAGTTGTGATTTCATGAAATTTCACATGAAATTAGAGCATAGGTCATCCATCAACTTTTAAAACTCTGTCCAGATTGTCATGCATGTTCCTGCATCAGCCCTACAACTGATGCAGCGATAGCAACAGCATAGGAAAGAAACATGATTCTGCATTTGAAATCCTTGAAGATGGAGCATGATGACTGTCAAAACATTCAATCGCCTAAGGAGCGTCATTCTCGACATCCATGACCAGCCCATTTGACACGAACTTCGGTCGTCACATGAGGCAGGACCAGGAACACACCTAGACCCTAGTTACTAGTTAACTCAATGCGTCATTTACGCGGCAGTTCAATCATCACCCGAGCCACACTCTGCCTACTCACTCATTATAATTTCGATCAACTCCAACATCATCGCCCTAATGTTAGCAAGCATGAGGAACTCCAAGATGTCTAAAGCCGTATCCAGTAATATATACAAAGAAGCTTTAAGGCGAAGAAACAGCAAAAACAATTATCTTAAAGCACCACAGGAACTTGCACATACTGGACCTGGTTTTCCTCCATCCTTGATACTGGTGCTATTGAGAAACAAGGCCTTCCTAGGCATCAAGCCAACAAGAAGTTGCGTCCAAATGTGGTCTTTCTTTTAAGGTCTATGATGGAACATGTACCTCCAAATGTCATTCACAATCACATGAGACATATGTACTTGCATACTTCTGACAATTGGTCTTATTCTACACACAAGCAGGTGCAAGCGTAAATACTCCTCAGAGAGTTTCAAGCGCAAACCTGGATATATAATGAGCGAAGCATACTTGGAGGCGAATCACTTTATTTGAGGACAACAGCTCAACTAACCCCGCAGGAGTTCATTTCGCTACATAATACATGATGCAGCCCACAAAGGTGTGACCAAAGAAAGCTAAAACAGAATATGCTACTGGTGCAATGGGTGCATGCCGAATCCTCAGATTAGGCTGGTCTTATGTAGAGCCTGCCATATCCAAGGGCTAGGATGCACTCGTTGAGCTCCATATCGTTCCCTATAGAAGACTAACACTGTTCAAACTTTTAAACGATGCTCAGCAAATTCAGCAATTCAAACATCAAAGTTTAAAGCATAGAAGTTTTTTCTGTTTTAGACCATTCCACCAAGAATGAAACTCACAACACAAAAGTGATGCATATCCTGTTATTCCGCAGAGATCATCTGTGCTGTTATCTGGTTCCAAAGATACTCCATGGGAAGAAAAGTAAAAGCAAAAAGAAATTTTTTTCAAGCCATCATGAGCTCATGTTGAACAATTTACTTCTGACAGCACAAGAAGTTGAAGTCCATGAATCCCACGTCACAATAAACAAAGCAAGTCACATTTACGAAGGCAATTTTTAATGTAAAACTAAGGCGGCAGTTCTTAGGATGCTAATTCATCCTTCGGAAAACTAATACTCAACAATTGATAGCTAAAAGTGAGAAATTGTGTCTTAGGTTAAAGAACTTCAGAAGGCTTTTCCATTTTCAAGACACCACGTTCTAGTTCTTGCTCCCCCCAAAAGTGACATAAGTAAAATATTTAAAGAGCTGCAAACAGGCCAGTCAATCGTCATGCAGTGCATCGGCCTTAATGAAACACGCAGAAGACTTCATGTCCTTGCTCTGGGAATCAGCAGTTTCAAAAGATATCGTCAGCATCGGAGACATACAACACATCTCACACATTTCATGCAGTTATTCCCTCCACGAGCCATCTTTCATGAAGCAAGACTAAAGTTTGGCCCTATAAACCAAACAAAGTACCTTATTAACCCAATTGACTGCACTCTTCAGATTAAGGATTCCCTGAGGATATCTGAGCATTATATCAACTGTCCACAACGAGTATTTTCACAGCCATACTCTACATTCAAAATGCCATGATGAAATTTATTAAGGAGACAAGAATCACCACCGTGGCTCCATAAATGAACCTAACGATTACCCTTTGGAAAATAAAAAACATATATCAATCGCTCAATAGCGAGGGAAGAAAACTACTCATTAGGCAACAATCTGCACCACCTAGCACTATCATGTAATTCAAAGTATTGATGTAACTAATAGACAGTTCTTCTAGTAAGCTTTTAGATAGCAGAATAAAAGGAGGAAAAAGTAGCTTTCTTGCAGCAAGATAACCATATCATTTCTCATTCACATAGAGAACTATCTAATCTTTAGTTGACACTTTGATTACATTCTCGTATAGAAAGACATTCCACAACATAGAAGTCTTCCACTTAAGATCCAGAGTGGCTGCGTGGCGCGTTCCCACTCCCAATTATTTTGACAAAATAGCCGCGTACAGGTCACTTACCTATATATCTTAGCTAGAGTCATCTTCTTTATGACGGTGTCTTCTGCTACTCTTGGCAGATCGCTTCCTTTCCCTCCCAACACGTGAGTCATCTGAGCTACTTGCTTGGTAATCAGAAGACGCTACCCTCCAGCTCTTTTGCCTGTGCCTCCTGTCATAATCACCTGATTCATCTGAGCTGGAATCATCTGTATATCTATGACTCTTTCTCCTCCTTTCATCCTTCTTGCTATTCCTATGCCTTCGTCGATGCTCCTCCTCATCTGATGATTTGTCCCTCTTCCTCATCCTCCCCTTCCTTCTCTTTCTTCTAATTTCATCCTTATCCTCAGAGAGACTACTTCTTCTCCTTCCACTCTTTCTCTTCTTCGACCTCCCTCTCTTCTTTCTCTTCCCCAGATCACCAACCGAGTCATCATCTTCTGAACCATCCCCCCTCCTCGTCTTCTTCTTTGATGAACTTTCTGTGCTACCCTTAGTGATTAGCTTCTTCCCCTCACTCTTGGCAATTACCCTGTCAATCTCCATGTCAACATCAGAATCCGAAGTCTCACTTACATCTTCTTCCTCTTTGCTATCCTCCTCACTTCCCGCTTCAGTGTTACCATTTGCCTTGTTACCACTCCCCTTCAGCTTATCCAACCTAGTAAAAGATGCAACTGCGACCTGCACTGCCTCCATGTCCTTTTCCTTATTATCATCATTCACATTCAGGAAGTTTCTACACTGAAATGTCAGGTGGCCAAAACGGCCACACTTCTTGCATGCGACGCGGGCCTCATCTGCATTTGACCCAGTAATACAGGCAAGAGCAAGCAGATCTTGGAAGCTCATGTACGAGTTCTCGGTCTCACGCTCTGAATTAGCCCCCTCATTGGGAGTGGAGCTCCTTGCATCATCCTTGTTGGGGGCATAGGGATCATACCCAATCGCGCTCTGCCATATACCATGGGTTTGAAGGGCTGCACTGCTGTGAACCCTATTGTTCGCGGGCATGCGAACCCTTCCCGCAGTGGCTGGCATCTTCAAAGCATACGAAACCCTGTATCCGACAACCAAACCGGACAAATCATAAACACCCGTCTCCGATTTCTCAGCAATTGCAACGACCAAACTGACACGTACGCTTTCGGAACTACCGAATTATACCCCAGCCTAGATTTCAACCCGGAATTCAAGAAAGCCCCAACTTGCAGACGGCGTGTTGCAGACTTCGCGATCAAGCCACCTTAAAACGAGTCGGTACAAACATAGGCGTGGCGCCATGCAACACCCGCCCGACGTTAAAATCACACCGACACAGACAACGAACGCTGCCCATCAAGACTATGAAACATAAATTGATGCGAATTGCTTTTACTATAACATTCATCGGATCCTAAAATTTAACTAAATCCCAGGAAAAAAAAAGGAAGAAGGGAACCGGATGATACATCATTGCGACGTCTAGAGATGCTTGCTTTACCTCTGTGCTCGCGACTCGATGAGTTTGGATGGATACAGAGGCGACTCGGTCGATGAAGAGGAATTGCCGGACGAACTTCGCGGCAAAGCGAAGTTTCAAAAATCTGTTTCGGAACGAGAAAAAGAAGAGGAAGGAGCGGTTCCGATTTTATGGGCCGCTTACGTGTTGTGGCGAGCTTAGCGGACTACTTCTGTCCAATGGGCTGGGGCCCACCCGGCCCAATCATCGGTCCGTTTTGTCCGGATCGTTTCAGCTTTCTGAATTTTGAGCATTTCGAGATATTTTCTAGCCCCAAAAAAAAAAAATAAAAGTATTGAGAAATGCTTTGCGCGGCTTCAGAATTAAAAGACATATAAGTACATATATATTCAAAAAGTTGTGTGCGCGTAGTTTTGAGCAGTACTCATATCGCAAGCACTAGCAATGAAGAGTCAAATAAAAATGAAGTGAATTTAGATCTCCGGTGAAAAAATTGAGACTAAATAGAGAACGGTCATTATATATCAAATTAGAAAATATCATGAAAAATAATTGAAAATGGGGAGTGCAACCCCGATTTCGCACCAAACATGTCGCGGGACTTTGGCTTTTCCTCCTGAACTGGAGGAACCTTTTTACGTGCCGATCGACCATCAAAGCAGATCACGGGACTGACCAACTCGTTCGGCCCATCGAGGCTCGCTTTTCTGAACACAACATCCCTTGATATCCGGCTTAGCTCGTCGGTCGAGTCCCGGTGCATCCGGGCTCTTTCAGCTCTCCCGGGCGGTTCTAGGTCGAGCTCGTGAGGCAACGAGCAAAAAAAAAAAGAAAAACAATAATGAAAGAGAGGAAAAAAATGAATGGGGGCATGTCACGCCCCGAACCCCACGGGCACGCAACACCCCTCTTCAGTCGTTGAGATGCGACGACCCATGACTCGTTGCTGTCCCTTTTCTTTTTATCTTTGAATTACACAAGCAGAAACAATAACCAACACAACAAACCCCAGACAATAATCAAATCAGGGATAGCAGAGGAAAACCATTCATAACAAAAGCCATTTTTTTTTTAAACGATTAACCCTGGGAATATACTTACAAGCCCACTTTGGGGGTTTCCACAAAAAGTTGGTAAAAAACAAAGGTTAGGGTTAATCTACTCTATCCAAAATATCAGCTTCCAAGCCTAACCCTCAAAGACCAATCAAAGATTGCGGTACTCCAAACCGCATAGGAAGCAACGACGTGCTAAGGTACTGAAAAAGGTATAACAACAACAAATGAGATAAAATTTCAATAAGTTAACAGCCTAAACCCCGCTTAGGAGGCCAACTCACACGGGGTCCCTAAATAGGCAATACAACATCAACAACAATATTATTGCACAACCACAAGTATCCTTACCTCGCCTTGGTACGCTCGTTGATGAAATGAACATGTCACATATTCAAAACATTTAAATAGATTTTCCATCCATCAATGCATTACAGACGCACGTGTCTCGATTATAAGACAGAATCCACTTGGGCCCGTCCCATACCATGCCTAATAGTTTCTATCATATAATCATACACTATGCATCACACATATTCCAGTTATTACGCCCCCTTGGGGCCACTACACATCAAGCGATCCTTAGCAAGATGGCAGTCTACCGGTATAACCGGGCTCTGTCCCCTCCGTTGGGCATGGCTACGTCAAACAATATATAGGATGACGGCATGCCAGTACGGTAATATCAAACGATACATAGTAAGATGGTATCCCGTAAGGAGCATCGAATCCGGCCTCGGGCAGTGACAAGGCATTCGGAGTATCGGCAATCTGAATAATCTCCAGACATCCGATAAGTTAAGTATTGTCAAGCGATCTACAGCAAGACCCCGATAAATCAGGCATCGTCAAGGGATACACAGCGAGATGGCTCTGACGTGTGATCACACGAGCACACAAGCATTCTGACCAATTATTACCTTTTCAATTAGCTCATGCGCACATGAATCGTGCTCTCATTGATGTCATACAATAATACCAAGTGGTCACATATGTAAACAGTCAATCAATTTGTGAACCTCATTGCGATTTCCATCCTCAAACATTAAATTCATTTTGGAAGCACCTCGATAAAAATAATCCACTTTCGAGAACTCGAAATCCTTTCTTGAAAATAGTCATTAAAATTACTTAATTATAGCAATTGATTAACATGGCAATTCATAGCATAAACATTATAATTCAAGCATGGGAATCACAATTTGACGCTAGAAATTTTTCCGAAAATATTAATATTTAATTTCGGAAATTAATTTTTTAATAATAAAATAATAATATTTAAATCCGAAAATTTTCATTTAATAATAAAATAATACTTAATTCCAAAAATAATCATCCAAATCATTTAGCAAAAAACATTAATTTAGGTGAAACCCAACTTCGGAATCACCATCCAAACATAAACGATCACAATTCGATATTAAAAATCATTCGAAATACCAATATTTAATTTTCAGAAATTAATTATTTAATAATAAAAATATTAATATTTAATTTAGAAATAATTTATAAAATAATATTTAAATTCCGAAGATAATTGATTTAATAAAATAATCAATAATAATAAAATAATTGATAACACCGATAACCTATCACTAATCCTACTTAAATAATTAATAAATTAACCTAAACATAATCTAAACTACCCTAAGTAAGTTTAACACCCGAAACACGGGATTAGGGATTAACTTACTTGGCTAACAACGTCGTTTACATGAGAAAGACGACAGCGGCGAGAGCAGCTCGCGATGGTTTCCAGCTTGGGCTCGGCAGCCGGCGAATGACGACGAACGGAAGTGATGTAGAAGCGGCTGCTGTGAGGCTGCTCTGTGGCTGTTCCCGACAAAAGTGGCGGGTGGTGGCGAAGGTTAGGGGTGCTGGACAGTGGCGGCGAGCGGAGTTGGGCAGGGGCGAGCTCGGCTAGGCAAGCTGCGGGCTGTGAGCTGGGCTCATGGCAGCGATGGGCGACGCGCGGCGGTGGTTGGTCCAACGGGCGGACCGGCGAGGACATGACCCGCGTGTAGCTCGGGCGGTCCGACGACGGCGGTTCCGAGGTGACGGCGGCAGCGCTGCTAGGCCAGAGGGGAGTCGTGATGGCAGTGGCTCGCGGCATGTGGCGAGCGGCTAGTTCTGGTGAGGACAAGTCGGCGGTGGCAGCAAATGAAGAAGCCGAAGGAGAAGGCAGGAGCAGACCAACGAAGGAGAAGAAGAAGAGAAGAAGAGAAAAAGTAAAAGAAAAGAAAAACGGGAGGAAATGGTGGGGTTTGGTGGGGGGTCAGACGCACAGCCACGATACAAATCCGAAAACGATTCAATGGTTTCCAAATATCCTAATTAATAAATTTAGAATTTGGCCCACAGACACTAGATAAAACACACTATGAAAAAGGTTTACCAGTCTAAATTCGCGCCCAATCAAAATTTCACTCTGAAAAATTCGACACCAAAATTCGGGCTCTAAATAACAGTCAAATTCGATCGAATGCGATTCTAGCGAAATTTCAATTTTAAAAACAATAACCGGGAGTGATCAGTTTTCGGGTGAGATTTTACTATAAGCACACTGATAAATTACACGTTTCATAAATCACAAAAATGAGTCGAAATTCGGAATGTCACAGGGCAGATCCTTCTTTCCATAAGCAGTCATGCCAAATGGATAAATACGAACAGGAAAAGATAGGGGTGAGCGGCACCCGGTCCAATCCGGTCTCACCCAAAAACTGGGAACCGAACTGGAAGGATTGGTTCCCATTTTCTAGGACCAAGGATCGGACTGGCTAGTCCTAAGACCGTGGATCGGACCAAATCGATTGTCCGGTTCGGTTCAAATGGAACCAATTATGTACTTTTAAATTAGGCTTTCTATTTTAAATAAATACATGTATTTATTTTTCTATTTTCAAATGGAACCAATCACGTTCCAATGGAACCAATTCCATTTTTCAATAGAACCAATCCTTAAAAAAATTGATAAGAGCAAGAGGGAACAGATTATACTTTTTTTTCTTCAAAAAATTTAAAAAGTATATATTTATTTATTTATCGATTTGATTTGATCCGGTCCGATTCCCTAAAATTGAGAACCGGATCGTCCAGAAATCAGTTCCATTTTCAGAAATCGGAAATCGAACCGATACTCTTAAAAATCGGATCAAATCGGCCGGTCCGATCTGACTCAGCGGTCCATCGTGCTTACCCCGGGAAACGATCATTTCAACGACCTGGGATTCGGCAAACGAAGACCAGATGGCCTTGCCCAGAGCGACACCACTTCGTGTTTCGAACTGAAACCGAAGTGCTGCTCCGCGCGGAGTCAAACATCCGACGGCTGTCCTCTCTTCTCCGCTCGATCGCACTGTCCTCATCGCTCCTCCGCTGAAAACTGAAACCCCCCCACCCCAACCCCGTTCCCATGAAGGCACGCGCGTCCGCCAAGAGATCCCCTCCGCCGCCGCGCCCGCCGCCCATGTCGACGGCCGCCCCCGAATCGCCGCCGGGGGGCCATGTCCCGGACCCCGGCACGCCCGAGCCCGACCACCTCGCCGGGGCCGCGCCGCGGGATCCCCTCCTCCAGTCCGGCTGCTTCATCAATCCGGCCGACGACGCCGCCGCCCCCGACGGCGGCGAAACCCTAGCACCCGGCGACCGGGCGGGCCAGAACGGCGCCGCCGAGGAGGCGGAGGCGGCTCCGATCTCGAGCCGGGCCCCGGGCTCCGCCGACGGGGCCGCGACCCCGCAGAGGCCGAGCTCGAACGGCGGGGCGGAGACGGTGCCCCCGACGCCGGAGAACGCCGGCTCCGCCGATGACCTTTCGAGCCGGCGGAAGACCCGCGTGGTGTTGTCGGAGACGCCGGATTGGCTGCCCGCCGGTTGGTACGTGGAGGATCGGGTCAGGACGTCCGGTGTAACAGCTGGGACGAGAGATAAGGTGAACTTCGCGACCGTTGTTTGAGCTAATCTGCAGCTATTTCAATCGCCATGGTGTAGTTTTAGCTGCAACTAGAATGAAGTTGAACTAGCTCTTCAATGCCCAAGTATTAACAAGACTGAACAAGACTGCCCGATGACGAACACTGTGACTTGTCTGTGGTCTTAGCTGAATGTAGAAGCTTAGCTGATTGCTTTCTGTTGAGGAACTGAGTTGCAATAACTGATGGGTATGTTGAACCTTGATACTATGGGATAGACTCGGTGCCCATTAACGGAGTGATGAGAAGCTATTCTGGGAAAAAAAACTTTGTTTAGCTTGATGATAGATTGGTTTCTCTGACACTATCTGTCTTGTGAAAAGAGGAAGTGAGTAGCGAAAGCAAGGCGTTGGTGTTATGTGCTGTGAGATAGAAGGCTAGATATGCACATCATTTAGAGCAGATAATCTTACTGTTGTGAACTGAGAACAGTAATTTTGGGTATAGGGCTGTGAAAACGAGAGAAGTTAATGTTTCTGAGTAAATCACCCATCGGGTTTACATTGTTGCCGAAGCTAGTGATGTTACCATTTCATGAACAAATAACCATGCAGTGGAAAACTTGGGGATGATGTTTAGGGAACTGCTCTAGAGCCATCGTCTATAGACACATTTGACTTAACTCTCCCTCTCTTTACTTGGAATATTCTTTTGGAGTTAAACGTCCATGATTACACTCTTGCAACTAGTAGTATTTAATTCATATTTGACTATCAGGATTTGGAAGATTCATGTATTTATGTTGTATTATATTGTATTAGCCTTTGCATGTGTCGAAAGCAGCTTAGCCATGTGCCTTTTTTAGGGAAAAGAAGAGCTAGAACTCAATCCTCCTTTTGCCTTTCTAAATTCATTTCATTCACTTGCAATCCTGAACCATATTATCCTATACAATCAATTGCTACTGCTTCACAGGCTTACTTTTCCAAATTCTAGTGTCTTTCAAACGAATCAAATCTCTCTGACGGTATTATATCTATTTTTTTTTTTTTTTGGTTAAAGTATTATATCTATTTGTCATCTCTGCAGCCAATATAAGTGTCTTTAAACAGTACTTTATGAGAAGAAAGACAGCTGGGTGTGATTTTAATTACTGGCATAAGAAAGACAGCTGGGTGTGATTTTAATTACTGGCATAAGAAAGACAGCTGGGTGTGATTTTAATTACTGGCATATTCCAAAAGAGCAGCTGGTTAGATTCGTGACAGTAATTTTCAGAATTGTATCTGGTGCTGTGAGCATCATGGAGCTCTCTGTAAGTATGGGTGAGTTCTAAGAGAATTAAGCACCTCTGTCTAGTATAGATGGATTTGCTTTCTCTCGATTTGATGAGCAGGTGGAATACTGCCAAGAGAAGTCAATATTGTCACACAGCAGTGCCTCGGGCATGCTATCCTGAGCATCCATGAAGCTGTTCCCACTAAGTAGGACAAAGGCTTTGTGGTGGTGGGTGTTTGTTTCTGTATTTTCCAGTGCATCCATCTTAGAAGTCGCTTCAAGTTGGTCTCAGTTAGAGTTAACCAGGAAAATTCAAAGAAGGTTTTTGTTTTATTGATCTTATGTTGCTTCTCGAGATATCATTAAAAGCTCAAAGGTTGGTTGATGTTGGAAAATCATGCTCTTAAAGCATGTCTTTGAGCATTAATTAGTAAAGTACACTACGTAGGTTTTATGTCTTTGTTGTTTTGTGCGCTCATGTATGCATCCACCGGAAAAATTCTTTACCTTGATACCTGTAGGATATGTTTGCTTCATCTATACAACATTACTAAGAGAGATCTTCTTAAATTCTTCAACCAGAGCCTTCTCTTTTTTCTCCTCATATAGATACTGTGATGGTTTTTCTCTCTCTCAATGCTCACCCTCCTGATTGTCACGCTTTCAACGTCAGTTATTGGAGAAACTTGAAGTGCCTCAAGTAGACCTTCTCACGTTTTACCTCGCCTCGGCTCCATGACGGTTTTTCTTCTCTCTCTCAATGTTCAGCTTCCTTACGCCATACTTCCGTTATCTTTACTCTTCCCAATGTCCGTAGCAGAATAGTCGAAAATATCCTCATTTTTTCTCTCAACTGTACATCATGACAGCCTTCTCTTTCTCTGAATGCTTGCCTTCTCAACTGCCACAATTCTGTGTCACTCACTCTTCCAGGGTCAGTTACATACTTCATTTAAACCTCCTCATGTTTTAAGTCGCCTCCACACTGTAACAATTGTTTCTCCCTCCTTTAAATCCGGCCAACAAAGCTGCCACTTTTCCATTGTCAATTACTCTTCCCAATCAGTTAGGTTACTTTCTCCCTATAAATCACCTCTCAATTATCCTTCTCCAGTCTCCTGATATCACTTCACTGGGCTCTTGCTGTTTGCATTGGTGCAGTGTTGTCAAGGTCAGTACCTTTCGTCAAAACTTTCCCTGAGCTTACTCTCTTCAGTTTAACTACTTGAAGTGTTAGTTTAAACATTCATAGTTTTTCTTTTCCATAAATGCCAAAATATAGTTTTTCAATGTGCGCTCTTTGTATTTGTTAAGGAACCAATAGGATGCAAGTTATTTGTCCGGAAAGAGGCATTTTCCATTTTACATGATTTGTTTCCCTCATTTCATTTATCTGCACAGGTCCTTCATTTATTTTGGTCATTGAATATCTGATTCTCAATCTTTGCGAGTTCATCCCAAAGAAAGCGAACCCCTAGTATACGTTACCTGCTTGCTTGCTTCCTCCCCCTTCATTCAGTCGGAGCTGATGAATTCAATGATATTACCCAACCAGCATCTCTTTTGGTTCTTCGGCCATTTAGAGGTGTATATAGTATTCTGCCTGGATCCAGTATCATAAGTCATATTGTTTCAACTTTTTCAAGAAAACCGGTCTTCGGGTATCTAGGCATGGTTTATGGAGGGACCTGGTCCGGTCCCGTTGCCTTAGTAAAATTTTCAGAGGGTTAAACCTTTTAAAAAACTGATGTTGACCCGGTTCAATGAGTTGATCAGGTGAACTAGTGCTGTTTTGTCCGAATCTTTTGTTAAGAAAGCTAAATGTTGGGGTGTGCAAGGAAAAATGATTGAACCCCTGACCTGTTGGTTGCCGTTCAAAGAAGCACAAACACATGAGTTGCACCCTCTCTTTACTGAATGTGGGGTATTCATTTTCAATCTGTATACTGAAGCCCATTATAAAAAACAAAGAGGCTAGATTGCTGTAAGGTGGACTCGAAGGTGTGACCTTATGGATAATAATGGGTGCCTTGACCATCCCGGCCAAATGGAAAATCATTCTGGTGATTGCATTATTTTGTAAAATAATAACCGACTGGTTGCGTACTGCTACTCATTCAGTTTGGTTTGTGGTACGTTTTGAAAATGTTTTGTGTAGCAGTGCATTGATGGATAGCAAATGCTGAGGAAATAGAAAGTTTTTGTCTGGTAGTCTCCATGGCATTCAGCATTAATGTCTAGTATCTGATTTACTTGTTAGTATCTAGTCATTAGTATTGAGGATTGTTTCTAATATTAGGGTAGGGAAGTAGCATTTATAATTATCGGGATTAGCGATCACGATCATGCAAGCCACCGGGCCCACCATCTAGAGCCAGATAAATGTGTTCTCAGTAATCTGACCAAAAAAAAGTGTTGTCAGTAATGGTCATTTACATCCGTCATCACTGTCCTAGATTTCTTTCTGTTATCTCCTTCCAAGCATTGCCACTCTGATCTGTGACTTTCCCAGGTTACTTGGGTAGATTCCAGAGACTTTGCTCCTTCATCCATTGCATAATCATAATTGTCTATATAAATACATAAAGATGTCTGATTTTCTCTCTTGTTTCTCAATTTGACTGTTGGTGTGGGTGGATTAGCAGTTTTAGTGCATTGGGAGTTCTGTGTAACTTCTTTAGTCAAGGACTTTTCACTTGAAAAAGAATAGCGGTAATAAGAATTTGCAAATCGTGTAGTCTATCCTATTTTTTTTTTTGGTCGAAATAGTCTATCCTATCTAAGTTGCTGAAGTTTTCATCCTTCCTGACATTATTTGCAACAAAATCAGGAGAAAAGGCAATGCAACTATGTGAGAGTGATTCAAAATAAAAAGAAATCATTTGAAGGGGACGTTTTATTGGTTTGCAGTAGTACTGCATTGTTCTGTGTTAAGACCATTGATTCAACAGATAGTGTGACCATGTTTGGGTTGCCTTGGTCGACTAGGGAATATGGATCATTTTCTACATGATTAAGCAAATATTGCAGCATTGTCTACCGAGTGAAAAAAAATGAGTGTCCATCTTAAGCTCTGCAACTTGTAGATGCAGTTTTCGCTTTTTTGTCTATATTCATTGTGACTGATTGATGGACTTATTAGGAAACTCAAGGCTGAGATTGGATGGTTCGTTTTTTCAGTTTATGTTATATGAGTAGGGAAAAAGTAACTCAGGCTGCCAAGCTTGATGACTTGTCTTGGTTATATTACCAAGAATAATGCAGCTTAAGTTTAAATGTAATTAGCTGATCAAAGATTCGGCTTTTTGGAGTTTTACAAAAGTTGTTAGATTGTTGCATATAAAGTTGACAGTGGTCTGTGTTTATTGGATTTATATTTACAATACAAGAGTAGGGTTCTGGACTATGCTGGCTAACTTATCATTTTATTCTGCAGTATTACTGCGATCCAGTGTCACGCCGTGTATTTCGCTCGAAGAAAGAGGTCCTATACTTTCTTGAAACAGGATTCTCCCGGAAGAAAAAGAAGATGGAGAACGCTGATGCAAATAATGACTTGGGGAACTCCAGTGCTAATAAAGTGGTGAGCAGGAAACTTCTTTGCATTACTCCCTTTTGTTTTGCTCATTGCTGCAAGGGGAATCTCGTCCCCCGTCCGACGCTTATCTTTTTTTCTGGTCATTTGAACCTGTTTACACTCACATGAAAATAATTCGACAGCAAGCAGAGACCTCTGGAGGCCAAAAACAGAAGAAAGCAGGCCGAGCGCCAGCCCTGCCGCCGTCGACTTTTGACTGGAAAAATTGCCCTGAGCAGGTAAAATGGGTACTGAAAGACGCTTCGACCAATACATGGATTCCACACATTAACAACGAGGAGGTGCCCGAATCGATCCGCAAAGAATGGGCTACTGCATTGGAGTACCTTCAATACAAATCTAAAGCTTGACGTTTGCTGCGAAAAATTGCAAGGCTCAAAGTCGAGGTTTTTCTGTAGTTTGGGGCTGAGAAACTCTTTGGTTTAAGGTTCCTCAACTACTTCCTTTTTACCTCATTGACAGTCTTGTATCTTGTAGTAGTTTTGTTCGTGCTGTCAAAGGATAGAATATCAAAGTGTTCTGTCAATGTACTTCGTTTAATAGCGCTGTTCTGGTGGCTGAACTTGGGAAAAGCAGAGTGGAAGTTTCAAATCCTTTTCTATTGCTTTCAGCTTGATGCCACAATTTTTCGATCGCTTATATAAGTTCCTTTAACTTTTGAATATCGTTCATATAAGTTACTCCAAACTCGAATCACTGGTATTGGTGACGTGGCAATATTCCGATTAAAAGTGGCAATATTCCGATTAAAAGAAGGCTACTGGGTGACTTTTTTGATAATGCCGTGTCGATTTTTCTGGCAAGCAAATAGTCAATGCAACTTAAATGAAAGAAATTTGAAAGTGAAGGAATTTAAATGGGTGATTAAAAAATTATGATGCCGAACTAAGAAAATTATGAAAGAAATTTTCTCACTGAATGTGCATGGATCTGCCTATTAGATTTCAAAATTCCTTAGCATGGGAATATAGATTTTGAGTCGACTCGAAAAAGAGAAGCAACTTTCACCTTTTTAAATTTAGAAATTCATTTGACCCAAAAAGAAATTTAAAAAATTCATTTTTTTAATTTCATGCATGAATATTTTTGTCCAATAAAAAGTGATTTTGGTTAATTAGTCCTTTGGTGAAAGTTGGGAAAGCTAATTTTTGGAAAACCACGTCACTCGTACAAGCGCACGTGACAATCCATGTTCAAATCTCAGTCCGAGCTAAGCAGTAGTGAAGACACGCGAGTTCAATCCTCAAGTCTGCGATCCTCGCCTTCCTCTCTGCGTTCCTGAGGAAATCGCGATCGCGAGTATGGCGAGAACGTTCTTCGTCGGTGGCAACTGGAAATGCGTACGGTCGCCGCCATTGCTTCCTCCTCTCTCTCTCTGCTGTAGTCAAAATTGAGACGTGTCTTCAATCCCTTTCGCGGCTCTATGACCCCCGGGACGCTTCGAATCCCCTGTAAAACTGATCGTGCTGCGTGCTGTTCCGTGAGCTCGATCAGGCGACTCTCGGCCGCGTGATCGATCTATCAATCTGTCTGTCTACCCGTGTCGTGTTCTGTTGAATTTGTTCAATCTAGGTTGATTTTGGGAACTGTGGACGGCTGATTCGTGTTTGCCGTGCCTGGTTCGACTTTGATACGTGCTGCGCTTGTGATTCGCTGCAGAATGGGACGGGCGATGACGTGAAGAAGATCGTTAGCATGTTGAACGAAGCCGAAGTTCCTCCCGAAGATGTCGTGGGTGAGATCACTTCTGGCCCTCTGTTGTATTTTGGAGTTCCTGTTCGGTTGTTGTAATGCGTATCTGCATGAGATTGCGAGCATGTGATCTTATCTTCAGTTTTTACTTAGTTGTCCTGATAGTCATTGTGGTGAAGCTTTTTTTATCTTTGTATTTACAGAGGTGGTGGTGAGCCCCCCGTTTGTATTTCTTCCTCTGGTCAAAAGTCTGCTGAGATCTGATTTCGGGGTCGCGGCGCAAAACTGCTGGGTCCGCAAAGGCGGGGCCTTCACCGGAGAGATCAGGTAATCCAGTTCTTGAAGGCTCTTAGAGCTACTGATGTGCCTGTAAAGCTCGTGATCTTTTTGTAATTGGTGAAGTCTAGCTGATTACTTAAGAGTTTGCTTAGGCCTTCAAAATGGCTATTCAGAGGTTTGGTTAAAGGTCTCAAAAATTGAGAAGGTGTATATATGTTTATGTGCACTTCCGAATTGGACCATTTTAATCAAATGAAAGACTGCAAAAATGTAGAACACCGCTGAAAGATTTTTTCTTAGAGCAGTATTGGCAATTCGATTAAAGAGCTTTTCGTAGAGCAGTAATAGCAGTTCAGGGATAAATGGAGTAATGGTTTGCCATACTAACAGAAAGATGCAACTGTCCTTTTGAATGACCATTTGGTCTTCTGTAACAAAAAATAGTGCACATGACAAAAACTTGCACTTTTCCTTTTTCAATTTGGCTTAATTGTAAAGTAGCTCCAGATGTCAAAGTTTATTGCATATAGGAGGTATTCTTGTATGCAGAACCTTTGTTCTTGTGAAATAGCATGTGAACTATGCTAAGCAGTAAGCTCCACGTGTCTCGAAAGGTGCTGTACCATTCAAGGTTTAAAGTGCACTACAGCTGCAGTTTACCATGTTGAAGTTGTATAATTTGTCACAATTGTCCAGATTGTTAGTGTATTTAATCCAGGACTTTTATGCCTTCTTAGTGCTAAATAGAGCAAAAGGCTAGTTATGCAGTCCCATAGTATGGTTATTACCTCCGAGTTATGATCAAGCTGGTGATATTAACTGTGTTTGCTATTTTTCCTGGTTCTCACTGTTGAATGCTTCCAGAGAATTGACATCATTCGATCTGTTAATCTCAATCTCAATGGCAATTGCATTTAGCTGACAGTTTAGTCTCCTCTATTTTTGCATGCCACTCAATAAATTAAGAGTTGCTAGCCCACTTCCTGTTTTCAAGTTCGATACTTATGTGATGCTGAGTTTTACATTATGCAGTGCCGAAATGCTTGTCAACTTGAACATTCCTTGCGTCATCCTCAGTCATTCTGAAAGGAGACTTCTTTTGAATGAGTCGAATGAGGTATACGACTGGACAATGTCACAGGCTCCCTTCTAATTGTCAATCCTTCAAGTATCTCCATTCATTTTTTTGCCTCTTCTCTTCATCTGTCATTTGAGAACTCGCAAGCATTGATGGAATATCCAATTGCTTTGTTTTGCTCTACAGTTTGTTGGTGATAAAGTTGCATACGCACTATCTCAAGGCCTGAAAGTGATTGCCTGTGTTGGGGAGACTCTTGAGCAACGTGAATCAGGGTCTACAGTGGCTGTTGTTGCTGCGCAGACAAAAGCAATTGCAGGTACTTCTGTCTGACCAAGCCATCTCCTTAATACGGTAATATGGATTTTGAACAGATCTTTCTGTGTTTCTTGAATTTCAGGACCACCAATGTACGTGTGCATGGTTCTCCTAGTCAGGATAGATTTCTTTTGTTTAAACTAAATATAAAAATGCATGACCTGTTTTGGTGGTTTTGCAGAGAGAGTTTTGAACTGGGATAACATTGTTTTAGCCTATGAACCTGTTTGGGCTATTGGCACTGGAAAGGTTGCAACTCCGGCTCAGGCTCAGGAGGTAAATCCAGTGCTCATTTGATATTCCTTCTCTTGAAAAACCTCCATGGATCTACCTATGCTTGTAAAGCTGGCTCTTCTCCAAATTAGCTGGCATGTAGAAATGTGCGTATTTTATGTTTGAATAATACATACACAGGGTTTTGACTATTCTTTCTACAACATCGCTTAGCATTATGATGTAAAGTGCTTCTAGACTTCTTCATGGAAAAGAATTATTGTATTTCCAAAATCCACAACATATACATTGGTGGAATAGGCTGGAAACATGAATGGAATATGTCTTTCACCCATTGATTGGCAGAAGAATTCTTGTAGCTTGCCTGCCATCCTTTCTGTTGCTGTGATTTTTCGTGTGAATGGATATTTATGCTATGCATCAATTTTTTAGATATTTTACAGTTTTTACGATATTACTGCTCTAAATCTACACCTAATGTTGCTTTGTGATCCTGTGTACCCGTGTCATCTCATGTGCTTGCACAACATGCTGGCTCTTGGTTCTTTTATGATCTAAATATGTTATAGTAGCTGAATAACTTCTTGTGTGTCAGGTCCATACAGAATTGAGAAAATGGCTGCATGAAAACACTGGTCCCGAAGTTGCTGCATCTGTCAGAATTATATATGGAGGTATATTTTTGGGTTTCTGAAGCCAAGTGTTTCGGATTAATTGACTCTTGTCGTAAGCTGGAATTTCTATCGATCATTAGTGGTTTGTCAAGTCATTTCATTCTATGTCGACAATGCCCTCTCCCCCTTCTCTATTTCCTTTGAAAAGAAACTTCTCAAAATCCCTGTTGTCAGATCGGAACAAGAAGGACAATAGTGGAGGAAGCTCCTTCCTAGTATTACAATTTAATTCGGTAGATTTGTTTTACCTAAATGAATATTTATTCTAGGTTCTGTTAATGGAAGAAATTGCAAAGAATTGGCGGCCCAGCCAGATGTGGATGGATTTTTGGTTGGCGGAGCTTCCTTGAAGGTGATCCTGTCTTTTAGCATATTTGATCACCATTTGTTGTTGTTCCGTTCGTATGGGTGCCTCATCTGTTCTTTTTCTTGAATGTGATCAGCCGGAGTTCATCGACATCATCAAGTCTTCAACAATGAAGAATAACAACTAGAGATCAAATCGGTAGTAGGCCGTTCAGCCTAACCATTTGATTCATGCTTTCAGGAGATTATACTTGTAGCTTTTTCCCTGTATCTGGAACCGCTGGGGGCTGCATACTTTCTGTTGCTCAATACTCTACTTTCTGGTGCTTTTTACTGTGGGGATAACTAAATTTTGGGATGGAATAAGAGATCAAACGAGATGACTGAACTGGTATTGGCAACCCGTTCTCAGATTTCTTGCTATGCAATCAACCATTGAATTCGCTTCCATGGCAACATCATGAGAAAATGGACCGGGTGTATAAATCTGCAATGGGGATGCAATCGTGTAAATAAATGATGGTTTCTCGCTGTACATGTTTTGCCTAAACGTGTCGTTCGATGGATCCCTCGCATGACACGACGGATTTTCCCTAGTGGAAGACGAGGCTTTGACGTGCCCGTGCCTGGCATGCAGAATTATGTAGTTCATACAACGCATGGAAAGAGCGGTTTCGCGACATCAATCGACCCCACGTTTCCCGAAGCGGCTTCAGAATCGGCTATTTCCCCTTCCTCGTTTAACTTGGGTGAGAACTGTTGCTGAAAAAAAAAACGAATCATAGTTTCTTTGGATAATTAATCCTGAAGAAAGTATCACTAGGGTCGGGCCTAAGCTTTTCGGTGAGTCGTATTGAAATTCTCCACTTTAATTAGTTTTTGGCGATGGAGCACATGCTACGCGCGTGCATGAAATTGAGCGAGCTTTTGTCATAGGAGACATACTGAATATATATTCTTTCTTTCTTTGTGTCCCATTATGATTTTGTACAGGGATCGTGTGGGGGAAAATTCATTTTCTTTCATTTGCTGTAGGGTTCATATTGCTATAAACAAGAAGTGAACCTCTTCGGCTCTATGGTCGTTAGAGATATTTAACTATGGCCACGCTGATAAATCTGAAAACTGCAGTTTTTTGGATAATTAACTTAATAAGTGAAATTGAAAACACAAAAAAACCAAAATGCAAAGAGCAAACAAAACACCCACTTCTTCAGGGGTTTTGCTTGGCATGCACCATGCAGGACGACGTTGACTGTCACTGCGTCTTCGTCGTTTAAGACAATTATATAAAACTATGAGGTTAAACTTTGCACATGGCTCTCGTAGCTCAGTTGGTTAGAGCACCCGTTTAGTAAGCGGGAGGTCTTGAGTTCGACTCTCAACGAGAGCATTTCTCCTTTTCTTATCTTCCTCTTCTTTTTCCTTTCTCTCTTCGTGCGTCAGTCGTTCTCTTTTGGTCGCATTTCGAGACGGCTCTACGCATGCAAATGTCTAGGCATTATGCCCGACGTGCACACCATCCACTTTCACCTACGTTTCCATCACGTGGCATCAATTTTCCCCGTTTTCCAGGACAGAGTCCGAGGTGGTCAGAGCGCATCGCATTGCGGTTCGCCATTCATGTCATCTCCCCCTCTGTATCTGCATGTGCAGCATGCGCTGGACAAAGAAAAATTATACCCACGAACCATCCAAGAAAGCGCACAGAAACTTCGCTTGCAGAATTCCACGAGGACGGCCATGCACTCCTCGATGTCTAAATCCTAGGCCTAACGAAAGAGATCTTTACCTAATCCAGTCCTACCTCTGCCTCTGAGATTTGGCGCTTGAATTTCAAAAAAGAAATGCTTGATTAGAAAGTCTAAGACCGACAGAGGAGGCGAAGTTTCTTCACCTTTGGCCTAACCCCGCTTTCAACGTGTACGTGAGCCCATAAAAGAGGCTCTCTCTCTCTCTCTCTCTCTCTCTCTCTCGTCCAACTTTCTGTTCATGTTGGACTCTCTGTTTTAGATTGCTGAATTCGAAGCTTCCTTTTCTTATTTTCTTAGCTATTTTTCTCGAGTGCATTAAATAGAACAAGAAAGAGGAAGCTTCATTTTCCATTTTCCTCCAATACCCAAGTTTGAGCATGTTAAGAATTGTCCGGCGCTTGGATCGGGGAAAATTACCAAAACAATCTTAAACTTATTGTATGGATCAACTCAGTCTTAAATTTCTTAATTTGGCCAATTTCATTCTAAGCATTGTGATGATTTACCAGTGTAGTCATTTCAACTAATTTTGCCCGGCAACCGTTGACGTGGGTGCGGATCATCTTACATGATATGACCAGAGCTAACATGGATAATTTTTGCAAATTTTATTTTTAAATTTTATAAATGTTTGTTTTTTTTCTCTTTTTTTTTTCCTATTCTCTCTGCTAATCGCCGGAGCAACAAAATCCAAGCTCTTGTTGATTCCTCACCTCATCATACTTGAATGGGCTTTCTCTATGCAACGTTGTATTTGAAGAGCTCCCCTCGACCAACCCTTGCCTGAGGCCAGTAGTCACCGGCAATCGTCGAGGCTTGGTGACCAGTAGAAGGAAATCAATAATAATGAAAAGGAAAAAAATTCAATAAATCTAAAAAAATTATAAAAATGGTCAATGTTAGCGATTTCCAGCTAAAATTGACCGGAAGGACTACATTGACAAATTATCAAAAGGTTTAGGACAAAATTGATCAAATCAAAAAGTTTATAACTAAATTAGCATTTAGGGCTTTTTCGGTAATTAACCGGCATGGATTGTCCCACTTTGCAAACACGTGATGGACATTCTCCAAATTTCAGTCAACCAAAATCCCTTTTCAAGTTAGTCGAACCTTTAATCTTAAGCAGATAACAGCATTCCAATTTCAAGTGTAGAAGGTCACCAAACCATAACTTCTCAAATCATATGATTATAATTATAGGGTCATCGAGACGTACACATATCGAAAGTTTATATATCAAACCCTAGAGCACTATCATAAGCTGCGGGCTACCATGTGTTTGTGCAGCCACTTCAGCTACTTTTCTATGCCTCCCAACTCACCTTACAATAAACCCAAATTAATTAGAAAACTATCACAGTCTCAGACCCTAATTTCTTTCCCTTATATGAAAACCAAAGAGAATGAGCCCTCGGTCAATGCCGGAGTCAAACCCTGAAGTTCTTGCCGGTGAAGGTCTGGCCGAACTGCCATCCGGCGGGGACGATGTTCCAGGAGGTGGAGGTACGGCGGTCGCTGCCCGTGACCCGGAAGGAGAGTGACTGGCCGACGAGGACGGCATCGGACTGCCAGTTCTGGCCCCAGTTGCGGCTCATGCTCATCCAGCCGGTGCGCTCGCCCTTGACGCTCGCCCTCATGATGTCCCCCGCGCCCGCCACGTTGGAGATCAGCACCAGGTTGAAGTACCGGAAGCCGTTGATCGTGAACCTGATGCCGCCCTGCTTCCGGCACGGCACCCTGCGGTGATTACGCGAGAAAAACGCAAGGGTGAGGAAGTAATTCTCATGGGGGCTCAAGTTGCGGAAATGAACAGGCGAAAGCGACCACGTTAGCTAGTGTCGAAACGACACAACGCAGGACGAACGACAGTTATAACTGACCGTTACTAAAAGCCGCCATGCAACGTTGGGTGCATGTTGTCGAATGCTAAGTGTGGAAACGTAGAAATTCCTCCCCATGATCTGACAAGAAAACGAAATAAAGGAAGGCCCACAAATGGAATCCAACCTCCAATTGCTCTGTTTAGTAGCTAAAGTCTATCCTATTCAATGCTCAATTTCTGTCTTAAACAGTGACAGTTCTTGCACACATCACCTCTGTCACTGTTCCCAAGACCATCTACAGCGATAAAATGGAAACGAGGTAGTGCATGTTCAAACATTCGAGCCATGAACTAATGTTGGCGAAGAGTCGTGAAGAAAGGGGGGAAATCATATTCAAAATAGGCCCTTCACCTGCGGTACGCGACGGGGACAATCCCGGCACGGTACTCGGCGATCTTGAGGAACATGGGCATGGCGAGGTCGAAGTGGGGGCGGGGAGGGTTGCACCACCCGCCATTGTCGTTGGGGAGCGCATAGTTCGGGGGGCAGAAGTTGGTGGCCGTGACAAATATGGAAGCGCTGCCCGAGTGGCACCACTGTGGGTCGTTGGCGCACTTAATCTCGAAGCACGCGCCGCAGCTGAACCCGTTGTTGAACAGCGCGGTGCTCAGCGCGGCCGTGTTCACGCCATAGCCCTGGCTGTAGAGGTTGCCGTAGCCACAGGCTCCACCTATGAAGTCGTAAAGGAGAACATCAGGACAAGTATCAGATTCCATTTTGATGGGCCTATGAGACTGCGGACTCTGTGACTCTGCAGTTTGTGAAGTTTTAGTTGGTTTCACGGGCATTGGTGAGGAGATTCGATGGTAAATGAAAAGATTCGAACGCAAAGTAGGATTTGGATGAGGATCGTCAGACAATGTGATGAAAGATCAAGTGGGCAACCACTTGTCTAAAGTTCCCAGAATCTGTACTGTTGGCAAGTTCCTCGGTCAAATCATTCTTTACTTGATGAAAGCGACAGCAAGTTCATTAGCTACAACTGTTTAAACATTTCCTCAACGAGATTGGCTAATTCATATTTCTCTTTTGAAGGTTGGAATTGTGGGAGGTGGGCTCTGCTAGTTGTGTGAGAGGTAACCTTGGGCGCTAATGGTTGAAAACAGGGGAACAAGACCAAACTAGGTGCATATTTCTAAGGCACAAGAGTAGAAGTGTTGGGAGAGCAGAAAATGAAGAAGTACCCATGGTGCCGGAGGCGTCAGCACCGCCGTAGAAGGTGGCGTGAGCGCTCTGCCACGGCCCTTCGGTGTAGATGCCTGGTATTCTTGCTTCAACCATCCATGTTGTGGACAGGGTGACACTGAGAAGTGCTACAGCCAGAGCCATCACACCCGCTGAAGCCATTGTCTCTGCTATAGGATGCTAATGAAGCTGGACTTGGAGACGGAGAGAGAGAGAGAGTGTGTGTGTGTGTGTGGGGCGATGAGGAGACTTCACCTAGCCCTGCTTATAAAGACGAAAAAACAGGGGCGGTGCAATTTCCTCCAAGATTTTTGGCCCACCCTGCTTGGCTCACCGTACCATATGTGCCGCACATGGAACACCTTAAAGTGTCAATTCTTGTGAACGGAATACAATGCGATTTTTCGGAACTTTCGGTTGGTAAAAGTGTTTAACTCCTTTTTCTCGATCATCTTTTAAGGTTGCTACGTAGGTAATTACGAATTAAAAAGCTAGCGATTTTGAATAACTTTTGCTCCCCGTCCACGGTTTTATCCCAAGCTCCTAGCTAAGTACGTGTTAGCTTTTATCTATAAAATCTTTCTTCAAGTGCAAGATAAGGAGTAGGTTAAGAGTATTAGATATAGAGGTAGGTTACGAAAAATCGAAGTGTGTATTATGGAAAAAAAAATATAAAAGAAGAAATTGAATGGTGCATGATAGTGTACATGTAGTCTTGGAACTACAAATTAGATGTGCAATCTTTTGATCGTAAGCCTTACAGCCCTTTGAACTTAGTCAGGACATCCCAAGCTCGATCAGTCCCAAGGCAATTTGGGTTGGCTTGGGTGAGGGTGGTTAACGAGGGTCGGGCTTAGTAGACCCGACCGCTCTTTCAGTTTACTCAGGTCATCCCAAATTCGATGAGTCCAAAGGCAACACAGGTTGGTTTGGGCGAGGGTGGCTAACGAGAGTTGAGCAGGGGCAACATATTAGTACGCCTGACCTTCAACCGTATCCTATGCTCCGGCCAATCTCGACCAAAAGTATTTCAAGCAAAAAAGCATTTGTACCTATGAAAAGGGCACGAAAAAAAGGAGATACACAAAGTGATGATTCTAAGTGCAAGTACAGAGTTGGCTTTTGCTTCAATCCGAAGTTGAGGCGTGAATGGTGCTTTGATGCGGTTTAAGGACATTTTGGGTCCATTGGGTTTTTTGCTGCGCGTATGTTGTTGGTCCAATCTATCATCACATGGTCATATGTTGGTTTATGAGTTAAAGTGTAGCATCTTGGATTAGCAATTAATTAGGTTGCTAATGAAGTTGCTAATTGGGTTATTGCCCACCACCATAAATTTTTTTTGTCAAACAATGATCTGAGGCATTTTCCTCCTTAAGACTCTGTATTGATTTGCCTCCAATAAAGTCCAGTCGGTAGTGAAAAGAAAAACGCAAGATTTATGTAATCACAAGAAATAAATTTTAAACAATTACAATGTAAAATAACCTTGATATCAGCTGGGTAGATGAGGATGGCTAAATTAGTGTTGTGAGTGATATTCGAAGAATTGCAAATCAAGGGTCGGTTTGTTTGAAAGAAAATTGTTTCCAAAAAATTATTTTCCGAGTTTCCGGGGTTTAAACGATGAAAGACTAATCGATATATGAAAAATGTTTTCCTTGGACTGAAAGCAATAAACTTTGATTGTGGAAAACGATTTCCCTTTCTGATAAGAAAGAATTTACTTTTAATAAATTGTCAAACAAATGAAAACTAATCATGTTTCATGAAAATGATTTTCATGAAAAATATTTTTATTTTTTATAAAATTTTCAATAAAAAACAAATGCTCTCGAAAATCAATTTTGCACTAAGGTTCATTTGTTTCGCATAAAACGTTTTATTTATTTCCTGGCATTTGGTTCGCTTAGGAAAATGAGTCAACGGAAAATATTCCTTTACCAAAACTTAAATTTAGGAAAATTATTTCCTCTTTGAAAGAACCGGAAAACGTTTTTCACAATATGATTATGCATCAGCACTTGAATCCATAACTTTATGCTTGGACATGAAAATCCCAACGTTGGTTCTTAGTTCCCAGTCTTCACAACTAGGTCTCTAGCAATCGAGCCCAAATCCATCGAGGCCTAGCTTGGGACCTAGCTTGGGCCCCCGGCGCCTACGATTGGTCCATCGAGGCTGGGCCCGAAATCCTAGTGCCCATACCCGATGCTCCGGCACCCAAACTCGGGCCCATAAAGGCGGTGCTCGAGATTCCCTTGATTTCTGATACTTTAGTTAATTGTTTGATACAAAATGCCCATAGTGAGCTGGGAAGACTCGAAGAGGGATTCCCTTAATTTGTCAACAAAAAAATAAAACTAACCTTAACAAAGTTGGCAAAAAAGGCAGCACAACCAAACTGAATTGCGAATTTTTGAATGAGAATAATGGGATAAGAACTTTTGAATGACTAATTGCGAATATGGTCAAACTTCACTTAACAGTGTTCAAAAAAAGAAGAGTTGGTCAAGCTTGGATAAGTGAAAGTTTGACTTTGAACGTGATTTGTCATAAACCGTGAGCAAAGACAAGAGAACTAAAGATGGATCTATGCAATAGAGAGCAAAGAAATTTTACAAACGAAAAAGGGAGGTTCAATAGGAAAAATACATCCCCTCAGTCCTCTATTCCAATTCTCAATTAGGCGAAGGATTTTTTTTTTTTTCGGATTTTCGCGGCTGCTAATAAATTTTAGGCTTTATTTAGTTCGGCGGATTCGTTCAATTAGTCAAAAGTATCTGAAGCCTTTGAGATAAAGGAAAAGATAAAGTGGGGTGAAAAGAAAGGAAAGGATGGGAAGACAAAAGAGTCCGCGTAGGAAGACGGAGCAGAAATTCAAGACCTTGATATGAGGAGATTGCGGAGGAAGACCTCAAAGTAAACTTACGAATGACATCCAATTTGACCCGTATTCATTTAAACATATTTAAGCCAACGAATAATGGGGTCAATTAAGATATATTAATTGATTTGTTTTGCGCCGCATCCCCAAAACGAGATATCTTTTCATGACACTTTCGCGTGTGCGCACCAAAGGTTGCTGGCATGAACATTTCGTCATGGGTTGTAAGTTTAGAGTGGCTAGAGTTTTTAGTCAATAATCAAGTTCCTAACACGATCACTTATCCACGTTCATGAATTTTGTAAGATTTGCTGACCATCCAAAGAAACATGGTCATGCCTGCCCCTAGTCATGTGAAGAACACCATCCAGTTCCTACATCATTATGCAGCCTTATGATGAAGCGGGATTAAGTTCAATCAAGCCCGTGTGTTCTTTGACTTTGTGAGGCTGACCATCATTCTTAGGTCAATTTCCTGTGGATTTCATCTCCGGAAAGGGTTTCTTAATCATCTAATGCATTATTTTTGTCGATTGAAGTGGCCAAATTGAAAAATTTATGTATGAATTGAGAAAAAATGCAATAAATCTAGGACTTTTTCAATAACTTTCTTGACATCGATTTTACTAGTTTCTCATTGGGTAGTTTTTTTTTTTCTAGGGTCAATAGTCGGGTAGTTTAGTTTAGTCTAGTTTTCTTTGTCGGGCTCCAAATAGCGAACGCGAACATATCTGGATAGAACAACTTGGAAGAGCAAAAATGGTTGCGATATGATTAGGGTTTTTGAGTACCGAAAATATCACAGTTGGGAATTGATATTCGATTTGTCAAGGCATCATAAGATTGGGAGGACTGTTCTTATACTCCCGTTTTTTTGGCGAAAATTGATCGGAAGAATTTCGCATAAATGTTTAGAACTAAATTGACAAGATTGAAAAATTTAAAACTAAATTGATATCTGTACAATATATATAGTACCGAGCGGGTAATTTTTTGCCAAAATCAACTAATCATAAGGGTGCATAATAGGCTGGGCAGGTTATTGGAAGAGGGGGAAAGGAAAAATTTATTAATTCAATTTGATTGTCTTAACAAGCCAAAAATCACATGAACAAAAAATATGATCTCCATATGTTTTTTTCGAACTTTTTACGTTTCCATATTTGTGGATAGGTAACATAAGTCAAATCACTCAATTTGAAATGATTTTTATACCGAAAACAAGCTTTCAAGAAAAGAGACGTTTGCTAATTTGGACTAATAAATCCTGCTTTTTTCGTGTAAAAGACACAACTATTTCATCCATAAGAACGCTAGTTATTACGGTTGGCATAAAAATGCAATTTTACTTATGGATTAAACCAATATCACGACGAATGCCGTGCGATACTCTATGATCGTCCTCACGAATGAAGTTCGATTTGAAAAATCTCTTGACAATGCATCGCAAATGAATGCACATTAATCTCCTAGCTTTTTTTGGAGTGCATAACATATAAACCGAATGGCAAGAAACGGAGTTAGACGCGACATCAAGTGACGTAACTAGCATTCAAAGATCAAAACATTAAAGAAAATAATCTAAAACGCATGGGCCACTCAGGATTCTGATGTCGACTGGGCCTAGCACTGGCATAACCGACAGACGGTTTTGTTAAGTTAACATGGGCCATACTTGCTAAACATTGAACTCGACTGGCATACTCATTAAGACATCAAAATTGAAATTCCAATTAAAAGTGATGAAAAGATTATTTTTGTTGGGGGGGGGGGGGACAAGATTAAAGTCTGAGGTTTGGGTAGAAGATATTGGGGGTATTTTATAAGGATAATGAATTATTTGGCGTGTAATTAGGACTAACTAAGCATCATTACGAGCTTAATTATCGTGTTCGTTAACTACCCTTTGAAGTTTGAACCTCAGTCCACATATCTTCGACATCAGCCGTCGGCGAAAGTATAGTTTCCAACACACGGCATACGGCATTAGATGACCTGACAATCTGACCATTTGAAACTTAAAGGCATTAACGATCATTATGTCAATAGATTTCAATCGCGTATATGTAAAGGTCTCACATTATTGGTGGAAGCTCTTTGAGGGTTTTGAGTACAGTAACTTATCGTTTCGCTTGGACGGTCTTTGTAAAAGTATATCTCGCGTCGGTCGCTCGTGTAAGGAGCTTATATGAGTTTTACATACATATGGCCTCCCTCTGTCTCGCGACCTAGAGGTCAGAAGTTTTTCGATGAGCATGACTTAAGAGTTGGTGAGTATGGGATGATGGATGATGACCCGGTCATTAGAGTGAAGTTGGATGATGTCGGGACCATAACCAGATTGTCCCAAAAACGTGCAAAGAACTGTATTGATGAAGCACTATGCAGCTTGCATGCCTGCAAAAACGTGGTCTCCCCCCATCTTTACGCAATCCCATCTTCTGTAGGATTTCAAGCAGGCTAAAGCAAAAATGGAATCATATCATTTTTAGACATTCTTTTCCTTTCCCCATCATCGACACTCCAAAGGGTATCTTACCCCGCCAGGTCTCTTGCCTTCCTCCTAATGGGGACCTCTCAATTCAAGAAACTCTTTTGGCCACGGAGAAAAAGAGTAGAAAGAAAGAAAAAATAAGGCATACATCGTCGGTGTAAAGAAAATTATACGCAAATGGCTTCCTTCATATTTGATTTGAGAATTATTACTATCCACTCTTTCAAAAGCAGCTATTGAAGCTTGCATGGTATGCTAGTTTTCACTTATCGTTTGGAGAGCTCACAACGAAGCAATTCAGACGATCAGGTTTGCAGTTAAATACTGATGTGAAGATTGCGAAGGACTCGAGTTGAAAGTTACTTCAGCTTTGAATTGCAAGCTCTGGTTGGCTCGGAACGTGTGCTTCTTGGATTAGCGTCACCTGCTGAACCAGAGGGTAATATGATCAGTTTAAGGACTAACTTAGTTTCTGATCTATATGGACTTTGTGATCTTGCCAATGACTCTGTCTACTAGATTATGTGACACTTCATAAGTGATTATTTAAACTAGCGGACCCATTCGGATACCCGACAAAAATCTGCTGCATTGCTTAATAATTAAATCTGATAGATGAGTAGTGTATCTAACATATTATTTTTTTACTAAAACGTCAAGATGTAAGGCATTGATAGCAGTATTGTTTGCCTTATCTTGAGAAGCGGGAGCTTTAGCTGACAGGGTTCATCTCCAATTTGTTTTACTACGTCTCCGGACGAGCTCTCCTATTGAATGTATTTATTGATTCAACACCCGCGATATCGACTCTTTCTGCAGTACCTCCAAATTATTACATGTTCGTCAAACTGTATAAGCACTATAGTGTGCAAAAGACTTACACTGAGTGAACCGTCAAGACCAGAAAGATTTAACAGCAGCACCATATATATGACTAGCTCAAAAGTGACTATTGATATGAACAGGTCTTGCACTACCCAAGGGCAAATCACACTCTGTCCTGTCTTCACTTCCGTGCAAGAACAGAGTAAATGGAGCATCCTCTAGTTAGCTAAAACTGCTTCTTCTGTGCAACTGCGCTGGTGAATTTAACCTTCTGCGGAGCGGCGCTGTTTGTCAATAGTGACAAGTACATTTCATGAGCATGCGATGCAGATATCGTTTCGGTTTCACAACAGCATCCGATACTTTAGGATTCCACTGGGATTCCTAAGAGTCCACTTGTGTCATTGCGTTTTCAACTTTTCCCCATCATATGTCGAAGCAAGAATGTGATTCATTCATCAAGTTCACCTCATAAGACTGACGTTCGAGTACTAATTTGCTCGTGCATTGAGATAATAAAATGGCTCTGAGCTAAGTCATGATCAGTTCTAGTGTATCGACTCTTTTTTTTTCCTAGTTCTTTTTGAAGGGCTGCGAGACAATGTTCTCTGCCAATGCGGAATCGAATTATGTACAGCAAGAAATATTGCTTATGCAAAGCTCCTATACCTGTTCTTGTGAGTCAATATTAACTGCATAATTGCGTACATAAATGCTGGATCACGGAAGGATCATCGTCCGACAATACATAAACGTTGCTTTTCCCGTTGCTTAGGCATGTCAAGTCAAGCACATTCCCAGTTTGGTTCATCTGCAAAAGTCACATGTATAAGTTAAGAAGACCAGCATTACACCAGAAAAGTGAGGAATTCCACAGCTCTATCATTCGAAAAATTCCTAAAATGGCAGAACTCTCCCTCTAAGCTCTAGGGTCACACCTTGCAGCTAAATAGACGACTAAGGCCATGCTGACTACTCAGTTTCTCACAGATGGCCCTTATGACTATCATGAAACTAGAGATCTTTTTTTAGTAAGGTCTGACTACCATGGACTTCTAAAGAAGTATCTTCCACAAAACCAAAATGTATACACTTATAGTACAAATTTGATGCTGACTATACAGGCATGTTTTCCTTGTCACGGCTTCACTTTAATTTGCCCATAGCAAGCAGGCCCACGCCAAATTTTATTTTCCCTTTCTAGTTTTTGACTGTCAAATGAGGAAATCACTTCTGCTACAGAAGATAATACTAGAGAAATATGTAGATGGTGGCAATTGGACCAGTTGACATAAAGTGCACAATAGCAGCATCAGTTACCATGCAGGATACTAGTTGTGATTTGCAGCTCCATTTCGAGGTGGGGAAGCAGCTCATATAATGACACCACGAGCAGTATTTATTTGCATTAACTCCACGGAAGAGCATCACCAGGCCAACTGTAAACCTGTCACGACAATATGCCCCAAATGCTCATATTCATAATCCTACATTCCTCAGATCTGTAGAAGGAGATTATCAAATGTAACAGAAGCTCAGAATGACCAAAACATAACAAACTTACCATGAGATCAGTAGAATCACAGAAACCACCCATAGCACATACTGATACATCATGTGCTTTGGTTTAAGCGAAGCAGTTGCACGTCCAGGAAGAGCATTTCTTTGGCTAACCCACCCAAACTGGGGCCGAATTAGAAACACGAAGCCAAGAAGAAAACCAGAAAGAAATCCCCCGATATGAGCAAAGTTGTCCACATGAGGTAGAAGACCCATTGCGAGATTTATTATAATGATGACGATGAGAGTTAACAATGCTGCTAACTGCACATGCAGACAAAATGATCTAGATGGTCAAGAGGCGCGGTCAAAGAATTTCTAAAGGCTGATGGTTCTAACAAAGGCCATGTTCAGTTGTTTATGTGTACCTTGTTCGCATATATTGTCCAGTTTGTAATGAGTTCGGAGAGCATGCTCCCTAGCAAACCGAAAAGGGCACCCGATGCACCAACTGAGATACTAGATTGAATGAATAGGGCTGATAGCAAACTCCCACCAAAGCCAGATATAACATACAGTAGCCCGATTCGAACTGAAAAGTTGGAAGAGAAACTACAAGTTAATTTCTGCAAAGCTACAATACTTCACAATAACAAGAGCTTAATATTTTGATGGAAGCATCAGTGGGAGCCTATCCGATTGGGTTTGTGTCAGAATCTCAAACAGGTAGAGCCTTTCAAGGTAAAGGTGATGATGCATTATGAAGTTGCAGCAAAATCATCTGCTACAGTAAAGAAAATTGTTGCATACCAAAACCAAATTCCTGTTCAAGTCGGATCCCTATGAAAACTAGACTCAACATATTTGCCAGCACATGGAAAACCCCAGCATGCAACCATATGCAGGTAAATAGGCGCCAAGCCTGGTGATTCTGAACCACGTCAGCAACTTCTAATGCGCCCATCTTGTATAACCTGAAATGGAAGACAGTAGACGACATAATTTTGTTGTATGAAAAATTTCCCTAAACCATAACTCTGCCATATGGCACGCCAAATTGCATGTCAAGATGAGCTGAACACATAACGTAAATCTCCACCAATAAGAGTTAGGAGTTATATTTTAGAGATTAAACATTAGATCACGATTAACACATGCGAAACAGCTCAGAAATAACTCTCAATAGAGTTAATCATTCAGAATTACTCTGGCAACATCTTCTCTTGTTTAGACGTGTCTTGGTAAAGACTGCAAGAAATGCTATGCCCAGCAAAATCATGTTCAGAAACATTTGCAAGTCTCATCCGCTCTCTGTCTTGCTGCTTCTTTTCACCTTTTTTGGGGTTCAAGTCTGTCTAATGGCCTTTAAATTAGATCATTCACGAACAAGCTGGTTAAATAAAACTCAACTACCTAGTTCCAATTCAAATCAAGGGATTTCTAGTTACTACACAAGATTTCTATTACCCAACCACTTTTTGGTACAATCCACTCCAGATCTTGCGGTTCCATTACTGTCCGTCCACCTTCTGCCTTCTGAACCCTAATTTGGAACATGTACATGGCAATGCATACAGAACATTAACTATAGTATGAGCCTTATTTTAACAGAAAAGTTACTGCATCTCCAACTCCTCTCTCCGCTAACAAATGACATCATGGGCGCTTCCGCATTTACCATTACGCATCTTGAATCACGATGCCTTTGAACTCTGGATATAGATCTCTCCCTTTTCACAGCTTAGATTTCCATACCCATAGGATCAAGTAAACTAAACACCAACGGAGCACAAACTCACACGAGTCAACAACTACAAGGATCATTCTAAAAAACCCTATCCAGCATCCATGAGTCCATGTCCTATTCATCTGCAGACACATCTAAACATTGCATTCTACCCACCATGCCATGCATTAGTCCCATATACATGCTCGAAATGATACAGGAACAGAGAAAGACCAGAGAGAGAGAGAAGGAAGGCTCACGTATCTGATGAAGGCCCAAGCAGAGGATTCTCCTTGAGCGTTTGAAAAGAGAACCTCCCCAGAAACCTGGCGATGCAAAAGCCGGATTTCTTGGGACAATCGTTCACGTACATGGTCACCACGAACATCACCACGTTGACCGCCACAAACGACGGGACCAGCCACGGCACCCACCGTCTATACCTGACCTCGCTGAACACTTGGTCCTCCACCCTCGCTGCCGCCCTGCCGTCCCCACGCTGCCTGCGCACCTTGATCTGCACCTCCGGCGAAGAATTCTCGCCCTTCATTGCAACTTCTTCTTTCTTTTTTTATCAAAACTGCGTTAGCTTGTCATCGGCATTGGGATTTGCGGGACAAAATTCAATCTCGATGGCAACTGGGTCGAACAGGAATCATCAAAAGAGGGAAGATTACGTTCTTGTTTATATTGGGTTGGAGGGAAACTTCTCTTCTTTCGTTTCTTCAGCAGCTAAACAATGCGATACGGATGTGATCGATCTAAAGGGAACAAGAATAAAAACAAATGAGTTCTTGCAAAATCATGTGACGTGGGTGATGGGTTTTGTGCTTGGGACGAGGATCTCGTGACCCGTTGTTCCTCCTGTCTTACAGTTCATATTCCATGTCTGATCTCGCACGATTTCTTTCGCGAAAACGCAGAGGTTTCCGCTTTATATTGGTTCTTTGCTTGGTCTATTGTTGGTGACGATGCCTGGTGTGGCGTGCAACGGTTTGATGTATGTCGTTGGCCGCGCGGATAGAAGAATACGCGGCAAAGTTTTTCAACTTTCACCCCAGGGTTTGCGCATATTGTTCAATCAAGTCCTTTTTAATTTGTCTAATCAAATCATCCGATCTTCATAACGTTTTCAGCTGTTGCCTTTCAGCTCCCAATCCAATTAATTGAAACTGCACGTTTGTCGAATCTGACGAGCGTCTAGTCTAGCATGAGAAAAACTTCCTGCCACTGCGAATTATCAGATAACGTGGATGGCGACAGATCCTAACGATGAAAACTATAACTAGACTTTGAGCAACAAGATTTTGAAAATATAAGCACTAAGGATCGAGCTTTCCTCATCTGACTCTTGTCGACTCCAACAAACACGTCTCGATTAATTAATTGAATTTGGAGTTAGAAAAACTTACGCAAATTCAAAGATTCATCAGATCGAATTAACAATTCCAGGACTTGATCTGAAAAAATTTTCAAAGTCGAGGACTAAAAGTAGAATTTCCATCTCGTCCCGATCCTAAACGATCTTTCAACAGGAACCGTGGCAAGTTTAGAATGTGCGTGCCGTATTACTCACAACCCAAACTAATGAGCCGTTCACAAAACCACCCCCCAACTCCTTTTAAGATATTTAAGGTTACTTGCGCAATTTGTAAATCCTAAAGCACAAAATTAATCATACATAATAGTACTCTTCTTTTCGAAATCCACCGTTTCGAGCCTAAGATCTCGGATGGTTTGGAATTCCATCTCCCAATCTGTGACGGGTTTCGAGAAGCTTCTTGAGAACTTCAGAGCACGAGTTTGGGGTCTATTTGCAACGACCGAATGATATAGCATATGAACCGGAGATATCATAACCAAACTTGAGCATGCCTAATTCACAACAAAACCCATCCGCTAAGCCCTCATTTGCAAATACTACTGTCGAAGTCGATTACGAAAATAGCGAAACGTTCATTAATAAATGAATCCATAGCAAACTTTTCTCATCATGAAAGCGAAATGCGAATAGTATAATCCTGCTCATTGACAAACATTCCATGCTCTCCATTTGGCGGATGCATCTATAAAAACTCACCAAGTACATAAAAAAGATAGATGTAGTGACGAATCAGAAGACAAGTACGCCATCAATAATGAAAAGACGACCCACACTCCTCATGTCAGCTGCTTTCTCTATTCATTTTGACAGAGGAATAGGAGGGATGAATCCGCATGACTAGTTCTTCGCATTAGCGTACGGACAAACGCATGTGTGCATGCAAAGATCTTGTTTGGGAAGATAACGAAATGGGCGACATTTGTCGAAGTATTGAGGCCCATTGAAGTCGTAATAAAAAGGAGTGACATGCTGATTAATTCATAAGAAGCTGCGCAAGTGATGTTAAGTAAAAGGGGACAACAAAGTGATGACCATCCTCATTTGGAATCTCCTCCGTCCCTCTCTCCTAAACACCTCCATCTTCATGATTTTAATTAATACCCTTGGACACTACATTAGTGCGCATCCTTGAAATTGCCCGCTAGATACGGAAATGTTCAACTCTAGAAAGTACCCGTCGGGTGTGGAATAAGTGGGATTACAACACCCGACAGACACATCTTTGTAAATACATGGCAACTCCGTTGTTAACCCTCAAAAGGGAAATCGCTCAAACTCTGAAGCGAATTATGCTCCCTAACTCCACTCCATTCGAGTCTCCTTTAACTATGCTCTAACCCTCGGGGGTAAATTTCATCCATCGACGTTGATCAAGCAAAACAAGTGACAAAACCGCAGGTTGGTCCTACATAGGCTCCGGCCGAATGGGATAAACAATATTTAAACAAGTAGGTTCTACATCTACACAACAGTAATACCAACAACAACGAGAAGCGTTTGTAGTCCAACGGTTAGGATAATTGCCTTCCAAGCAATAGACCCGGGTTCGACTCCCGGCAGACGCAGCTCTCTCTTTTTCGTTTTTTCGTACTTCACTTTTTATGTTGCCCCTATGTGAATTTGTAAATTTCCTCTGACCACTTTCTCCTTGTAACAAAACAAGTAGTATCATGCGTCGATAAGGCTCAGATGTGGAAGTTTAATCAGGGAAGAGAGATGGAATATCTGAAGCTTAACATAACCCACGAAATTGGACATTGTAAGCCCAATCTTTTCTTGAAAGTTGTGTCTGTAGTACTGTACCGCAACTACATGAATTTAAGCTTTTATGTCTGTTGCGCAGCTTGAGTTCGGCCACATAAGTCCCTCCGTAATAGATCATGCTCGGGAGAAGACCTGTAAAGCAGGGGCCTTTTTATTTTTTATTTTTTATTTTTCGAATTTGAAGTTCTTGGTCTTCGGGGAAAAATATGTCAACTAAGATTTGGCCATTTATCCACAATAGAAGCAAAATAGGAGGACTGAGACATTTCCTACATGTCAATTAGCTAGTTCTGCATTTAGCTATCGTCAGCTCCGAGGAACGAAGCCGAGAGACGAAGCTAAAAACATTCAGCTACCACATGAAGCAGCATTTTGCTCGCCAACATGGCAGCAGAGGAAACAGTGATATAGAAAAGATTACAAGAGAGTCCACAAGTGGGGAAACCAAAGAAAACAAGTCGCCAACTATTGTTTTTCCGTATAACTTTATTTCAGTGATGAAAATAACATCGCGGTCGTCCGTGAGGGCATCGCGTATTGCTACATTTCCTGAGATGTTTGTTGAAAACGACAAAAAAGAAGAAGCAGAATTCGTCGAAAGCATCCGGTGATTACGAGCCAAAATCCCGCAAATTGATGCTCTGCCAGATTTGACTGTTGCATGCTCAAAAAATAGAAGGAAATAATCGCAACTAAGAAGCTTCTCGCTGTCGCCATGGTAATGTTGCACCGCCCATGAAATCCCTGAAATTTGTGGGCACAAAAACCATCTAACTTGTTCCCATAAGGACAGGCCATCCCGCAATACTATCTGATCAGAAATGAGCCAAGCTATAGACTAGAATCCATGCAAGCTGAAAAGAAAATAGACGAGTCGTAAGCATGGGAGGAAAGAGAGAAACAATGTAGAAAATAACAAGGCACCCCGCTACAATTCTCTGGTTTAGAAAGTAATGCAATTTCAAGGTTTCTCTTTCCTTCATGGAAAAGGGTCACTGATTAGCATGCGATATTAATAAATACGAGACGAGGAGCCGGAAGAGAAGAAGCTTTAAAATCAAAAGTCTTGGTATCTCCCCACAAGCAATAAGAAAAGGGTGAAAAAGAGAAGAACATCTTCGATTTTGCACAGAAAAGACATACCAGAAAGAGAGTCAAGGAGGCAAATAGCCCCTCCTGAAGAAGAGCTCCGTGACCGCCGTATTCCTCTTCATCAATCTTTAGTATCATCGCATAATAGCCATACACTATGCCAGATGATATTGCCAGGAACCTGCAGAAGGATATACTATTAGTATCGAAACAAAATTTTTAATTTGAGACACAAAATACATTTATATAGCATGATGATGGCATATTCCATATGGTAGCAGATTAAGATGGGGTCATCAAGTTCATAGTTATGCACACAATCTTACATGCTCTCCTTTCTCTGGTACTTCTACTCGTGTTATTAGCTTTCATTAGAGTCTCAAACTGCGATTGTCACAACAGATGTTGAGCAACCACAAAGGGGCAGGAATCTGGTTTATAAAACTTCTCCAGGAGTTTCAATCAAGCTCGATAATACTAACAGTTTGAATAACCCAGGTATCATCAAAGCATCCACCCCGAACCAAAGCAACAAAACATTTAAGTCTTCCACACAACCTAAATATTCAAGAATTCGATACATTACTATTTCCAGAAAGAAACGAGAGAATATCAACAAAATGCCCAGAGTATGCTCCAAAACCAATCATCAGACATAATCTATCGGACTAGTGCACCCTGAGAACAAAAGACAACAGTCATCTACAGCTAAGGAGGTCCACTTTTAACTGCTGCCCCATTCTTCACTTGGAATGATTGGCTCGAGAAACTCCATATTTTAAGTAACTATGCCGTCTAAGGTCGTTAAATAAAGATCCAACTTCATATCAAAGAGTGTCTTAAGGATAAGATCATTACATCCTACAAATGTCAGAAACAATGCACAAAATACAAACCATTTTGTGACATCGATTATATACAATGTGTTAGTATCTGAACTACAAAGAGGTTCGCAAGTTATGTGAAATTTGATAATTTCCAATCTAATTGTTTCATAACACATTTCAAACTATATGAGCTTCCACTCTCAAATCCAAGTTCATCCCGATGGATATGAAGATTGTCTGCATCTATTAACTTCATCTCTAAATTTTGAAAAACTTTTCAATATTTGAAATTCTCAGATAGTTAGGTAAATTCGATGATTTTTTACCTATTGACTTCGCAACATAACTCGTTTCCACACTAATGGAATCCAAATTCGTAACGATAAAAGTGCAGTCTGTTCTTAGCTATTATCGACTTCATTTTCAAACTTCGTGAAACTTTTTAAGGACTAAAATCCTCAACAGCTCGGTCAAATTTGATGGTTTTCATTGAAGCATCCTACATCTGTTATCTACAAAATATATATGCTCTTTATACCTCCACCTATAAGTGTAAGCTTTTTGAGTTGGACTTTCTAACATGATAGCAAAGCTAAGTTCTGCCCTAGTACATTTCGCACATACAGCCCCCCATTCGTCAATTCAATGTGTTTTTCTTAATTCAGCTTGCACATGAAAGGGAGTGTTAAAGTATCCCACATTGATTGCCTATAGTGTTTCAGTGGGCCTTATATTCATGAAATCTCCCTCTAGTTATAAGTTTAAACTTTTGGGTTGAGCATGCTGACAATTTTCTATCTATTGATTTTTCAAAATTCCTCATTTCCTACTACAGGGTTTTTCGTTCTAATGGAATTACAAGTTTCTTGAGGAAGATGGCGCATCAAGTTGTTGACAAGGCCAACTCGATCTTCTTCCCTAAAGATCACAGATGAGAGAAAACTAAAAGAAATTCAATTGAAGTTATCAACAACTAACACTAAATTGCTAAAATTGGAAAGACTGTAAATACCCTATGACTTTATCTATTCAGATGGGAACCCCTAACAAGACTAATTAATTAAGATCATAGCACTGCAAGATGCTACGACCAGATTTTAACGACCATGATCTCAATGTAGAACATGCTACCTGACTTTGTTAACCTGCAAACAATTTTCCTTTGTAGATGACTACTGCTTAGACAAACATCTGAACTCCTTTACTCATAAACGAAAGGGAATGTTCGGCGGTGATAGGCAAATTGATGGCTCAACAATTTACCCTAATCATCTATATTATCTTTCTTAAATCAAGACTTAGTTTTGCAACTTTAGCCCTTTATCAAGATGCTTCCAATTAAGTACTCAGAGTTAAAAAAATACATTACATGTGATTGCCTGGCCATCTTACTATATCTCTACTAATACAAATAGCAAGGTCTAAGAGATGCAACCTCTAACCAATTACATCTCAGGAAAGCAATTTACTTGGAATAGCATGTGGGCAGCCCCTAAGCCAAGCCTAAGTTGGCTAGTGAATGAGTCATGAGTGGCCCATGCACGATGTCTCTTCAATCTAACCTCTTTAAGTAGAAACTTGAGCTCAACCATCTCATAATCTTGAAGAGTACGAAACGACTTTTTGACATGTAACATTGGGCCCGTTTGGTCTTGGAAAACATTTTCAGTTATAGTTTTCATTTTTTTGTTCCTTGAAAGCATATTTGATTCATGAAAACACAATTTTCAAGAAAAAATAAAATTATGCAAATATGCTTGTTATGCTATTATTGGTAGAATTTTTCTATTCTAACATTTTCAGTAGAAGTTCACAAGTCAATAATCCACTTCAATATATTGACTTTTTAAAAAACAATTTAATATATAAATTCAAATTAATCAAATTACAAAATATTACTTACCATGAATTTTTCAAATATGATCCATGTAAGTAATATTTGTTCTTTTTCCTTCCTATTCTATTTCTTCTCCCGTTCTCCATTTTTTTCATCTGCCAGAGTCTATTCTTAGCCACTCCCATTGTTCAGATCTTTCAGCTGTTTCTAAAAACCTAGCACCTTCAAGGGAAATTGGACTACCGTATTTTCAAATTAATTTTTTCGAACAAGCCACCAAACATGTTTACCTTAACTTTTCATTCTCAAACAAAAATGAAAACAGGAATTTCAGAAAGTTCTCTCCAACCAAGCGCAACATTGGTTGGTCAGGACTCGGCAAGTAAGCGCATCCCAGATATGTCAAAACAAAATCATCTCCTCAATAAGAGAGAGACTTACTAATTCCTAATGCATGCATATTTTGGTTGGCTACTAACATTCTGCCGTTTTGTTTTATTTTGAATAAACTTATTTCAAAAGTTCAACCAGAGTGTAATGGCTAGGGAAGATCAACGCACTCATCCCACTTTGTCGGAAAAAGGCTCCACACTTGCTGATGTACCACAAGAAACTAAAGATGTCTAAACCATGATGGGTTTTTTCTTTTTTTTGGTTAAGATGATGGGTTTTTTCCTTCTCAAATATTTGCAATATTTAGTGCCCATAACTTTCAAAGCATCTGGCAAAGATAAGGAGGAAGCCTTCATAGCCATGTATTATCTATCCAATACTTGCAATGATTCGAAGGGAGAAAACCTAGTATTGTAGAAGGTCAACATTTGCCATTGCAATTGCTATATTATAAGAAAAAATAGCATCAGTAGCATCTCCGTTGTTTTAGCTCAGGGAACTCCTAACATAATATCTTTGGCAAATTGAGGCGCTCAATTTTATTCGAGAGCTGTGGATCCAGGTTCTATTTTTCATTGCTTCGTTTATCCGTGAGGATGCCTAGTCCTCTACAAGAATTTCAAGCTTTCAGAGCACAGCAACAATGAAAGTAGGTCGACAAGGTGCCTATATGTGAAAAGCAATCTACTCACAGGACAATCCATATGCCTCCAACCAAAGGTATCGCACCCCACAGCAATCCGCACACAAGCGCCACCACCTGCCGAATCCAATGCAGCACATCTCCCAACTGATCCTGCAACAACCACGGTCGCACACGATCACTCATAACTCGATTGCGCCCCGACAAAACCCAAACTTCGGGACCACCCAATCAAATCGTTCAAAATCGAATCAATCCCACTTCAATTGCAGTTCAGCTGATGAATCCATAGCACTCTAGCAATCTACCACGGCAAGAGTAAGCAAACTAAAGCCACATTAACCAAATCTCGCACGCTCCTCCGAGCACAAGACACAGCTCCGAGCGTAACGCCAAACCCAAAACCCCAAAAAAGTGACGGGAGTAATTGAACCCTCAAGCACCAAGGCTGCTCGGATTACCTTGTCCCACGAGGCCTCCGGATCCAACAGTTTCGCGAGCTTGAACGGAGACAGGTGATCCTTCTGGTGCTGCTGCTGCTGCTGATTCTGCCTAGCCGATTTACCCTCTTTCATACTTGCACCGGAAATCCCTCCCAAAACCCTCTCGCGAACGGAACCGGGAATCGATCGCCGGGATGCGAGAAATCGCAGGGAGGGGCGCGCCGAGAACGTCGTCGCGCTCGGCTAGGGTTTCGCAGGGAGAGTTCCCGGTTGACGAAGGAAGGCGACCAGCAGCGGCAGGCAGCAACGGTATGTTTCTCGATAATCTGTCAACTTCTAAAATGATTACGTCGCTGGAGAATCTTTTAAAATTGAATTACCGACCCCCCCACAAAAAAAAAAAAAGGGAAAAGCTTCGTTGCAGATCTGAAGCTGGAGCCGATTGGTGGACACGTCCATGGAGAGAGAGAGAGAGACATGGCCGTGGAAAAATCACTTCAAATAATTAGTGCGTCAGTGGGACTGCGCGTGGTCGCCGCCGGCGATCCCATCGGGCGGCGGCGGCGGACGTCGCGCTACCGCCCCGTGGCTGCCGGCTCGACCCCCCGGATGCTGAATGTGGACCGGGCTGGGGAGTCAACCTTTTGACGAGCCCGAGAACATATCCATCGGCCCGGCCCAAGATAACCTTTTGGCAGATGAATTTTGTTATGTGGATTTGTCCCAAAAGGGCCAAAGCCCACAAAGGAAAAAAAGCAAAAAGAAAACAAAAATTAGCCTGGACATTATCATAGCACCTAAGTTTATATGCACACGCAGGGTGTCAACAAAGCCCGCGCCGGCAAGACCCGTACCGGCCCGACCCTATCCTAAAATTTTGGATATTTTGAGGTCAGACCTTAACTTTTTTGGGGTTGGGTTTTAAGGTATGAGTATTGTCAAGGTAGGGTTGGGTTGAGCCGGGCCGGGATGGGCTTTTTTGACACCAGTACCCGTGACCTCACATTCAAGATCCGCCTGCAACCAAATCTCTCCCTCTCCCTCTTTGCGCTCGCTCCTCTTAGTTCCGCGCACGGTGAGATCTTGCTCCGGCGCGTGAAACCTCCAAACCGCCGCCGCCATTGCACTCGCGGCTGTGTCCTGGCAAGCCGGAGATTTGCTGCCCACCCGTCCCCTTCCTCCCCTTCCTACTGAGCCTCCGCCGTAGTTATTACAGATCTGCTGAGGCGCGAGAGTGTTTCGCTGTGCTCTAAGGTTCCGATCTCTTACTGCTTCGTTTGAGGGGGTAGCTTGGGTCTCGGCCTCGGCGGGTTTTAAAGCCCCCGCCTTCACAAATCTATCGAACGACGACGACGACAACGAAGGTGGCAACAATTGCTCCCCTAAGCTCTTGATTCTTTACCTGTTCCTTCCTCTCGGAAAAGAAGAGACCGCAGTAATGCCTGCCCTCGCTTGCTGTGTGGACCTTGGCGCCGCACCTCCCGGCTATGCCCTCGCCGTGGATGACTCCCTCCACCCGCTGGCGGCGGCGGTCCCACCTTTCTCCGGCACGCCTCTCTCGACGACGACTGCCTCCGCCGTTGAGGACGGGTCCTTCTGGTCGCTCTCGCTGTCAGCATCCCTCAACCGGATCGGGGGCTTCGTACTTCGCAAGCCGCAAAGAGAACATCACCCTCTCTCTCCTCTCCCAACCCGAAACCGGACCCAGACATACCCGACCCGACCCATCTCTTGGGGTACATGATGAATAGGGTCTTGGGTCGGCTCAAACGCAACCCTATAGGTTTAGGGTCGGGTCAAGTATCATGAAAACCCAACCTGACCAGATCTATTGGCACCCCTATACATATGGAACAAAATATCCCAACATTTCCAAAGTTTCCCCCAAAAAAGAAAGGTTAATACCACGAAAAACCCTAAATTGGTATATTTGTGATAATTTTATCCTGAACTATTTTTTTTACTACAAAAAACTCTAAATTGGTATACCTGTGACAAATTTACCCCGAACTATTTTTTTGACCACCAAAAATCCTAAACTGGTACATTTATGATAATTTTACCCCAAACTATTTCTTTGACCACCAAAAACCCTACACCGGTACACATGTGATAAATTTACCCCCGAACTAATTTTTTGAGCACTAAAAATTTCAAATTAGTATATTTGTGACAAATTTACCCTATATTAGTATCTGTTAAGTTATATTAATATCACAAAAAATCACAAATTGGTAATTTTGTGACAAACAGATGGGTAAAACCCAAAATCGATATACATGTCAATTACCACGTGTTATTAAACCTAGCAATTTGACAGTAAAATTTAACAAAAACTAACAGAGGGTAAATTTATCACAGGTGTATCAGTTTGAGATTTTTTATGGTCAAAAAATTAGTTCAGCGGTAAAATTATCACAGGTATACCAGTGTGGAGTTTTTGATGATAAAAAAAATAGTTCAGGGTAAAATTGTCACAGGTATATCAGTTTAGGTTTTTTTATTAAAAAATAGTTTGGGATAAATTTATCACAAATATATCAATTTGAGGTGTTTCGTGGTGTTAAGCTAAAAAGAGAAAGCTCGATCTTTTGCTATTTATCACTTTGGGAAAAAAAAATAAAACAACATTTCAAACCTCTAAAAAAAAGAGGAGCCCTTATTTAGTCGTGGGGACAAAAAATTGACACCCCTTACAAATTCTGTCCAATATCATCATTAAACTGTTACGCGTCATCTTTGGCAACCCACTTTATTGATGTGTACGAGGATCTCCGGTTGATAGCGACAAAAGAGCGTCGTTGTTTTCTTGGTACGGAATGCAAAGAATTTCGTAATGAGGGTTGTAAATCACGTTCAGATAGTAAAGATTAAAGAATAAAAGTCGACGGTCTTTCTGTTGGTTGATGCGACTCCCGGTATCCACCGAAACTGTGTGCCGACTAGGACGACGTAACGTGATTTACGTACGAGAACGGGCAGAACTCGTAACGACTTCACGTAGCCAGGAACTAAAAAGTCAGCCGCCCAACGCTGCCAAATGAAGATTTTTCCTTTCTCCTCTCCTTTTGGCCCTTTACGAAGGACAGAAAACAAAAGGCCGTAGCGTGAATGGGGGAGGAAGTAATCTATCTCCCGTCGATCACACGCAAAACCGCGCTCGGGAGTCAACACGCGGTTTCACTTTTCACCCCTCTAATTGCTGCGAAACGATTTACTTTTACCATCTTACCGAGTTAAATTCCCAGGAGCTTTCTTGCCGCGGTGGGTCAAAGTCGTAGTTTGGCAGCCACTGCGCAACACGTTGATGCTTTGGACAGAGAACACATAGATTGTATCGTCCAACGACTCCGAAGACCCCATGCTCATGACAATTTGACCAACGGTGACACGCCGTGTCGATCGTGGCCAACCTGGACCCCACTCGTGGGTGCATGGGAGTAAGGTTTTACGACAATATTCTCATAAAAAATATATATGTAGCGAGTGGTCGTATTAGAATAGATCATAAACTCACTTATTAACTCTTATTTGGTAAGCTAAGTTGTTGTATGAGTTAATTATAATCAGTAAATGGATCATAAATAAATTTAAATGAATTTTATTAAGACCCAACTCATTTTTATGATTTTTTGCTTCATTCTCTTTAACTCCCGTTCAATGCCGTGCTCGCTCCCCCCCCCCCGCATTTTCGTCTCTATGTAGATATGAGTTTTCCTAGATTGTATTAAATATGAAAGTATTTTAGTAATATAAATTGGATCGAGTATGATCTATTCGGGTTGGACTATTCTTGATCCGACCCAGTCTCAACCCGACCCACCCACTTTGACAGGGCTAATGGTGAGCGGACCCGATATCAATGACCATAGAGCATTTGGGGAATATGAATTCTTTTCTTCCAAGGCCCAATACAGATCTCGTTGATATCTGAAATGAGATCGCGGTCGATCTGATAGAAGAGGTCGGGGACAAACGCGGGCTCCAGGTGCTTGGAGAAGGGTCAAGAACCGAGCTTTGTTTATTCAAATTCAATTCGAGACAAAGTAAAAGGAGAGAGAGATAGAGAGATGCCAAGTCTCTTGGCAAATCTACGTGGAGCAATGATTTCATCGTTTACCAAATGGGCAACAAGACCTACCCTCCTCACCTCAGTTTTCCAAGCGCACGAGGGGGGGAGTTTGGGTTAGTGCGAGTCCTGGTCAAGAAATCGGAAGATAAGCGAAGGTGGCGGCAGGGCTCGGTGGAGGTCAAATCAGGATCAACAGATGCCCAACAGGCTAACGCTACCTCCTCACGTATCCATCCATACAAATCGTTCGATCGTGCCTGGCTGCATATTCCACGGGTTAGGCAAAGTCTACTTCATCTCTTCCGGATGGCATCACTATTAATCTATTTGTTAATCACTGATTTCCTCCTCCTCCTTTTTGGGCCAAAGCTGACTCTCAGTTATTAACCGTTTTTTCTCTTGATGTTTCTCGATTGCTCTCTTTCTCCATATTGCAAATTCCGTGGGGTTCTATTCTGAATGCGAACCGTTTATTAAGTACGTCGAGCGAATCACAACAGTCTTAGCTCGACTTAGAAGTCGTAAATTGTTGCGTCGAATCGATAAAATGGGCCATTATTTTTTTTTCCCCAAAATTATCGCGTATATATGTGGTGTTATAAAAGATTTGAGTTCGTAAAACTATATGTTTTTTATACACAAAGCAATTGTCGTGTTGATCGAACGTGTTTATCGCGTGTCGAGTTGATATCGTGCTCTTGTACTATGCTATGCATTGTCGCGTCGCGTCAATCCATATGGAGAATTATCAAATTACAAGACGTATGTTATCGTGGTAGTACATGTACTTAGATTGTGAATAGTATATAAGTCGCCCTCTATTATAAATGCAAAATGTATCCTAAATCCTACGGGGTAATCTCGAAAATTATTAACTTTAGGAAAAATTATGACATCCTGTATCGTGAGTGATTACTTTTCTACGATTAAAGCAGATGCTACATGATGTAAGTATGCACTAAGAACATGAACTAAAGACAAATTATAATCGTATGTGAGGAACAAAAGACAAGAAACACATGACAGACCCCACCCCACCCCACCCCCGCCGACCACAAAAAAAATTACACGTGCCCTCGAATGGTCCATTCAAATGATTTATATACCCTCAATGTCAACTTCACCGACGAAAATGTATAAATTAATTCAGAAGTCTAGTTCCGAATATACTGCCGATACATTTAAAAAAAAACCTTTACATAACTTGACAGAACGGTTGTAGGAATATACACTGGGGGAGGAAATTATCAACAAGAATTTCAATTCGTAATTAAAAATATCAACACGAATGACCATACTTGCAAATGGTGCTTAGTATCAATAACAATAATGACAGCGGCATTAGTGTAGATAATGATACTTTAATCGGGTCAAACCCTTGACCCCGTAGCTTGCGTAGACCGAGGCAGCCTATTTAGACGGGGGTGGGTGGGTGGGGGGGACATGGTTAAAGAAGAGAAAATGCTGCCACGCGCAAACTGCTGACGTGGCGTCTCTTCGTCTCGAGCACTGACCAAAACCGCGTGGAAAACGCCTCACCCGAGAAAGCGGGCGCTCATTGGGCCCACAGGATTACCCCCGGGGACCGGTCGACCGCCCACGTGTGCGCATAAACTAAGCATTTTTTTTTCTGGGAGTCTGCGCCAGGCTCCCGCCCCCACCCAGCAACCCATGCGTGGAGAAGTGCGTTTTTGCGTGTCGCAGTTTCCCGCGGTCTAAATGGCTTCCGACGCATTTAATGCCCCAAGATGGTTTTGTCTGGTCTGGGGGGTGCACCGGAACAGGATCTGATTGGACCGACCCACCGACTCTCTGGGCGGTGAACCTGTCCCCAGTGTCTGATTCCAAAATTTCGGAGCTGGTGATTGCTGGTCCAATTCTTGGGTTTCAAGCGTGGGCTGAATCGCTCGGACCGGAATCGATGATACTTAATTGTGTTTTGCCACGTCCAGCGTCTTTCCGTTGAAAATTTTCATTTATTGAAGATCCAGGACATTATAGAACGAAAGAGTCGTAGTCTTGTAGAGAATAAGAAAAACAAAAAGAGACAGATATCACAGTCGGTTCCTAGATTCACTCGCGAATTGGACGGGACCGGTCCCATCTAGTTCCAGGACCAGGTGGGCTGGTTACCGATTTCACAAACTAGAACCAATCCTTGGAGCGATCACCCATATCATCTGCAACGCAAATCACTTATTAATTATAGGTTTAACACCACAAAAAAATGCGAGATCATGTCCATCATGACACCAATATCCTAAAACTTCTTATCGTGTCATAAAAAAATATGCACTTTAACATCAACACCCCAAATAAATCTGAGTTCAAAACTCTTGAACTTGTACCGATGTGACAGGGAAACCCTTAAATTTTTGTGACACGAAAAGGAAAAAGAGAGAGAGATTCGGGTGTCGATGTCACGGCGACCAAAATCGAGCATCTTTTTACGGTAAATAGAGAGTGTTTTTGTCGCACCAATACAAATTTTCCGTCTTGGCTATCTGAAAAAGTTGACATAATTGATGTCACGGTCGACTCTCTCTCTCTCTCTATCCCTCTTCTGCGGATCACAGAGAGTCGATAATTTTTCCAAATATCCATTAATTTTATTTCCACGGACGCACACCAGATAACTCCTTCGGGAACTAGAAAGATTGCCCTGTCCACTGTAAGGAAAAAGGCCAGCCGCAGCGGTCCCTCGAGTTGGCGGAGCAGGACAAAAGCTGTCCCAAAAATTAACCAATCAAATCAACCTTAATTTCAGACCCCAAAAAAAAAATCAACCTTAATCAACGTAGGTTTTGCGTATAATGAGGTTTTATACAAGAGCTTTGCCGTAATTGACTTTCTCTGGCGCCTCAAAAACAAGAAAAAAAAAGAAAGAACAAGAAATTCAAGGAGAGACGGTTCAGCGAAAAGTCAAAAGGGCGGAGAAATTCCGGGCTCACGAGCGAAGAAGCTGTGCAAAAAGGTGCGAGGTGCTGCCTGAAGCCGAAGCTGTTGGAGAGAGAAAATTCCAACTCTCTCTCTCTCTCTCTAGAAATCGGCTTCGCAGTCCTTTTCTGTTCCGAGGTAAGGCTTCCGATCTTCGTCTCCACGGCAAGATCTCGAAGGTTCTTGTCCGTTCTCTTCCTTTTCCTGTTTTTGTGGTCGGAACTGGTTTCATGGTTTCCGACGATGGTCTGAGTCAGTGCCCTTCTTGCGCTCCCCGCCTTCTTTGATCTGCCAAGGATTTCTGATGTACGAGTACCCGATTCGAGCTCGTTGATCATGGTTTCTCCTGACATCGCTTCTTTATCTTTTTTTTTCTGTTTGTTTTCGTGAATCGCGGTTTCAGGGGTTGGGAAATGCGCGATTTTGCTGCTTGACGACGATTGCTGGGTAGGAAGAATTCTGGGGTCTCTGCGGAGGGAGTGCTTTCGGAAGCAGGGTTGGCGTTAGCGGGGCCAGTCGCGGCGGCAGATGATTATGGAGCCGCGCGTCACCGGATTCTCCGGCTCCTTGAGCGCCTTCAAGTTCGACGACGAGACGCTCTTGCCGTTTTCGGATCAGCGCTTGAATTTCGCGAATGGGTTTAATCGTGGCGACCCCCCGTCCTCGGATCTTAGCTTCATGGACAAGCCTTTCCTCCCTTCTGACCCTAGGTATCGTAGTTCCGCTCCGTCTTCGGTCGCGATCACGGAGGCGGATTTCCCGTCCGACGACAGCGACTTCTCCGAAACCGTGTTCAAGTACATAAATCAGATGCTTTTGGAGGAGGACATGGAGGAGAACGACTGTATGTTTCATGACCCTTTGGCTCTCCAGGCAGCCGAGAAGTCGCTGTATGACGTTCTCGGCGAGACGTACCCATCTGAAGCGAACCTGTCCCCTCCGTTCATGGAGAGTCCGGAGACTAATTATTCGGGAAACAGTAGTGACTACGGTAAGAGCAGCCCTTCTAGCATTACCAGCGGCAGCAACTTTGCTGATCATCAATGGCTCGGTGATTTCGGGGACGGCAGAAGTCCTATGCTGCAGTCTCCTGTCACCGGAGACTTCATTTTTCGGTCCACTGCGGATGCTCATGTTCAGCCATCCTTTTCCTTACCAAACAGCTTGCTGAGTAACGGTAATAGGATGAATGCATCTTTAGGGAGTGGCCCTTTGTTCCCTAACTTCTCAACCCAGAGCCAATCGGTATTGCAGTTCCAGAGAGGTGTAGAGGAAGCTAACAGATTCCTTCCCAAAGGTACCCAGTTATTTATTGATCTGGAGAAGAGCAGCGAAAACTCGTGGTTGAAGGAAAGGAAATCAGTGCATGTGGTTAAGGTGGAGAAGGATGAAAGTGACTTCTTTCCTCTCAGTGGAATAAGGGGAAAGAAGAACCACGAGAGGGAGGATACTGAATTTGAAGATGAGAGGAGTCACAAGCAGTCAGCAGTGTATGTTGATGACGCTGAGCTATCCGAGATGTTTGCTACTATGTTCATCTGTAATCGTGGAGACAGGAGGCAAGATTGCGAAGCTGATAAATCCTCTCGAAAAGAAGGAAGCGAATCTTTGCAGCAGAATAGACAGACACACGGTGCTATTGGCGGGAAGACTCATAATAAGAAACCAACCACAAACAGCAATAAGACAGACGTGGATCTCAGGACTCTGTTGATCCTTTGTGCACAAGCTGTCTCTTCTGACGATCGAAGGACTGCTGATGACTATCTAAAGCAGATTAGGCAGCATGCTTCCCCCTTTGGTGACGGGTCTCAGAGGTTGGCATATTACTTGGCGAATGGCCTTGAGGCACGCTTAGGAGGCACTGGTTCTCAGGTCTATACTGCTCTAGGTTCTAAAAGGACATCAGCGGTGACTCTTTTGAAAGCTTACCAAGTTCATCGTTCAGTCTGCCCGTTTCAGAAAATGGCAAACGTCTTTGCGAACCATATGATCTTGGATTTAGCTGAGAAAGCAACAACGCTTCATATTATCGACTTTGGAATCTTGTACGGTTTCCAATGGCCACCTCTCATCTCTCGTCTCTCCAAGATGAAAGGCGGGCCACCCAAACTGCGTATTACAGGGATAGAGCTTCCCCAACGAGGTTTCCGACCAGCAGAAGGAGTTCAGGAGGCGGGACGCCACTTGGCAAAGTTCTGTGAGCGATTCAATGTTCCATTTGAGTACAGTGCGATTGCTCAGAAATGGGATACTATCAAAATTGAGGATCTCAAAATAAGGAACGGCGAGACCATTGCTGTGAATACCATGTTTCGGTTTAAAAATCTCCTTGATGAGACGGTTGTCTTGAATAATCCCAGGGATTCTGTTCTGAATTTAATCAGAAAAATAAGGCCACATATCTTTGTGCAGGCCATTGTCAATGGATCTTTTAGTGCCCCCTTCTTCGTGACACGGTTCCGTGAGGCTCTCTTTCACTACTCTGCCATGTTTGATGCATTTGATACTAATCTAGAGAGGGATAACCAGATGAGACTGATGTTTGAGAAAGAGTTCTTTGGCCGAGAAGCTATAAATGCCATTGCATGTGAGGGGATGGAGAGAATTGAGAGGCCAGAGACATATAAGCAATGGCAGATTCGCAATATGAGGGCCGGGTTCAAGCAATTGCCACTGGACCCAGCACTTAAGAAGAAATTGCGATTCAAGTTGCAGAGTTACCATGACGATTTTGTGATTGATGAAGATGGCCACTGGATGCTGCAAGGGTGGAAGGGCCGAATTCTGTATGCTTCATCTTGTTGGGTGCTTACCTAGGACTTTGATGAGCTTGTTTTTACGAGTCATCTACCAGATGGATCCGACTGAGTACTCATTGAAGGCATCCTTGTTTCCTGGAAAGAGCGTGAATTTGTGGAGCTGCTGCTTGTGATCTTTCTTTTGACAATACTAGAGCAGAAAACATTTATGGGGCTTTCTTGGAGGTGAGGGTGGTCCTTATTGAGCCACTGTCATTACTTTGGTAGGATATAACCAGCTGTACTTTTATAGCTGCTTGCTTTTCTGACAGTTAGTAGCAGAATCTGGGTTCATACCATTACATTAGGGAGATGTACTTCTTTTGTAGACCGTACTCACCAGATTATGTGATTTGATACCTCTTTGTGTATGATATATTTTTTATAGTTGAATTTCTTCATGCATGCCTGGCAATAAACGGTGCAGCCTTGTTGATTAGTCTAAAAAGGATCGATTGAATGTTGTTCTTGACCAGAACTTTAATCCTAGAATAAGCAGGCAGACAGATGAAATGTCTCTTTTGCTGCATTCGAAGATTATATGAAGTTTCTTAGCATACACCTTAAGAATAATTCTGGTCATTGGCTTCTTCAGCTATTGGCATAGTAGTGTGCTTTTAACATCACTTTGCTCTCTGGTACAAGATATCATCCCAAATCAAAAGAACTTGAGCTCTTTCTTCTTAGTCGTGTGGTTAGATATCCGTCAAGCATTTATTGTGGAATTGGCACAGAATGTACAAAGGATCCTTTGTATGAGGGTAGTTGCACTTCCTAAAGTGGACTCTGGTTCGTGGTTCTGGTAACTGGTTCTTTAGCAAAGGTAATTGTATCTGCGTCTGGTTAGTCGATATCAGCAATTATACAATGCCTTTTCCTCTGCATTGTTCCTGCTGATTCAGTGCTGAACAAATTCTTTCTCGAAGGATCATGTAGTAATATTTTGCACTAAAATAAGATGTCACCTCCTCAATTACCGAGCCAATAGCAAAATTTCAGTTCTAGCAAGCTGAGGGTATGGTGATGTAATTGATAATTTAGGAAGGCGTGATTCTTGCGAGCACGCATTTAAAAAGGAAGAATTCTACTTCTAAGGACGGATGGGGTGGTCCGACATTCTTTATGAAGGATAAGCAGCTCGCTTTATCTCTTATGTCAGGTTACATTGCTTGGAATCTTCCGAAAGTTTATCTAATTTGCTTGTAAGTTGTTGTATCTTTTCGTTGGGACAAGCCGGGGGTATATTCTGCTGTTGCCAATTAACTTCCTCTCGAAATTTTAAACCTTCATTCGGTTGGAACAAAAGATTTTGCTTTTACAACGGTGCCTTGTTCTTTTGTTTTGGGTCTGGTCCGTTAACTTGAAAGAGATTCTTGTCTTTCTAAAATGAGTCCAGAAAGAAGTCATGATACAAAATTTAATCAGATTACCATTTCAGGAGAAGAAATTTACTATTCACAGAAGACAGCAATCCAAGTACTATCGGCATCATCATCAGTTAAAAATGTCATGGCAATGCACTAGACAACGAGTGAATAATCGAGATTAACACGCGTTTAACACTTACAGATCTTGCTGTAGTTTTTTGACTTTATTTAATACAGTTCTAACCTATGTAAGCACGATGATATTTTATGATCTGCATGCATCAGAAGTGATGTATGAATCTTCAAGTCAGTAATTGACAAAACTATATAACATAAGCTATAACCATGCTTCTCTGTTTGTTTCTTGTTCTGTGTCCGTGTATGTATATATGGAAGAGAAAACTCATCCACCTTAAACAAGACAAGTGCAAGTCCTAGAGCCCGCGTTTTGTCTCTCTTTGTTCTTTTGGCTCCGATTCAATTTGTTTCTTCGGCTCCACGAGTGTTCGAGTTCTTTCACCTTCTGCTATTGACTTGATTTTACTTTGAGCTTGCATCATAAGATAACACATTCTTGAACATTTTCAGCTGCTTTCTTTCTCCTTCCAAACCAGGTCAGATACTTCCGTGTTGATTTTTCCATGCCATCATTGTTACCTTTGAATTGTTTACCTTAAAGTTGAAAGGAATGACGATCAGATGAGCTTTGATGCCGTATGGAAGTAGTAGAAATAGCTCTGATGGTCTCGCTGAAAGGTCAGATGATCTCACTTTTGTTGCACTTCCGATTAGAGAAAAAAAAATGCTCTCGTAGTCGGTGTTTTCCGCATTCTCTCATTTCGGGAATGGTTCTCAAGTTGATGAAGTCTTAACACTTCTCCAAGTAAGGGTCAGTGTCATTACCGAAGGTTTGGGTCTGACCAAATTAAACATCCTCCTTGCAATCTAAACTGCGTGGATCATTCTTTTCCTTTTACCAAATCATGGCCTCGGTAATCTTGCGCCATCCATCGCCATGAACTCTGAAGCTAAGGCTGCGCATGGCAACTTGCCAAATAGTGTTTGATTCTGTTCTTTTGTTCCCAGAATCAGTTTAAGAGTAGAATAAAAAAAAAAAAAAGTAGTTTCTTGATTCTGGAAACAAAAATGAGAATCAGTTTTTTTTCTTCTTCTTTTTCTTGGTTTTTAATATAGCTTCTAATGTCCGGCACGAGAGCCACCCTCGCCGTATCTGGTGAGATTAAAATATTTTAATAAAAAAAATATTATTAATAAAAAATTTTACTGGCCATGGCCAGTGACCAAGCCATGGAGAAAAAAATTTAAAAATACTATTAATAAAAAAAATTTTACCGGCCATGACCATCGACCAAGTCATGGCGAAAAAAATAAAAAAATATTATTAATAAAAAAAATTTACCGGCCATGGCCAGAGACCAAGCCATGGCGAAAAAAATAAAAAAAATATTTTCAATAAATTTTTTTTTATTAAAATATTATTAATAAAAAAAATATTTTACTGGCCATGGCTAGAAACCAGGCTATGGCGAAAAAAATAAAAAATATTTTCAATAAAAATAATTTTTAGTAAAATATTTTAAAATAATTATTAATAAAAAAATTATTTATAAGAAAATTTTTTACCGGCCATGGCAAAAAAAAGTATTATTAATTAAAAAATATTTTACCGGTCATGGCCAAGGAAGAGAAGAAAAAAGAAAGAAAAAAATATTAAAATATTTAAAATGTTATTAAAATATTATTAATAAAAAGAAATTTTATGCCGTTATCAAACACATTTATGTTCTTTTACTATTTCAGGAATAGAAATTTTGGACCGTTACCAAACGCCTTCAAATACTTAGAATCAGTTCTCAGGCACAAAATAAAAAAAAATCATTCCTAACCAAAATCTGTTCTCAGACACAGAATGGTTGCCATGCGCAGTCTAAGCTATTTGATTCGTGTCGTAGTGGGAGCTTGGATGGAGAAGGGGCCTCCAACTCAGATGGCAATGATTTCTCTAGACAGATTCTCAAGCACATAAGCAGCATGCTTATGAAGAAAAACATGGAGGACAAACCCTGCTTGTTTTATGATTCGTCGGTTCTACGAGCATTTGAGAAATCATTGCACAAAGTTATCATTCTCGGTGAGAAACATCCTGCTTGACGCAGAAAGAAAGAGTAAATTTGGAACAATTCCAAGGAACTTGAAATTTGTTTATTCAATGATACTATGATACCCCATTGATTACAAAGATGAACATCATATATAGAGATATGACTCCTATTAGAAACCGAATAATTAAAGATAACATTTAATAAACCAAATCTTTCAAATAGAATATTTGAAATTAATGATAATTACGAATTTCCTAACATAAAAAATTGCTTGAAAAACCTATTCAGATGACTTCGGAATGCTAAAATCTATCGTAGGTCATGGCAAAGCGGTGAGTTCGAATCAGATGGTAATTTCGCTTCAACCAACTAACTTTGAACGCAATCCGAGGTCGTCAGACCCAAGATCAGAAAAACTGCTAAGATTTCTGGCAATCCTAATGATCATGTCGTTCAAGATAATCGCACGCCAACTATTCTACATCATTTTTCCCTCCCTTTGCGGAAAAACTCACCCTCGAGTTATGATTAGGATAGAGAGAAATATCAGAAGAATGATACTCAAATAAGTCCGCCACATTAAACATAGGAGAAATGTTGAGATCATTAGGGAGGTTAACAACATAAGCATTGTTGTTGATCTTCTTCAAGATTCGGTAAAGACCAACTTTTTTGTGCTTCAGCTTATTATAGGTACCAACGGGAAAACGCTCCTTTCGTAAGAAAACTGTGATCTCATCGCCTACTTCAAAAATTTTCAAACGGCGCTGTTTATCAGCATCTTCCTTATACTTTGAATTTGAAGTAGCTAATTGGCAAGCAACATCCGCTTGGACTTCCTGAATTTTGATCGCCAAATGTTCTACCACGACACTATAGCCAGGAATCTTGGGCAAGGGAACCAAATCCAAAGTATGCTGCGGAGTACGTCCATAGATGATCTCAAAAGGAGATTTTCCAGTGGAACAGTTAATAGTGTTGTTGAAGGCGAACTCAGCAGGAGCAAGATATCGTTCCCACTGCTTAGGCACATCACTACATAGGCATCAAATGATATTCATCATAGTACGGTTAACAACTTTTGTCTGACTGTTCCTTTGGGGATGAAAAGAGCTGCTATATTGAAAATCAGTTCCAAACAAACGCCATAAAGTACGCCAAAAATGGCTTAAGAATTTCGAGAAGTGATTCTCTTTGGTACACCATGAAGGCGGACTAACTCACGAAAAAACAAACATGCCACATGTGAAGCGACCAAAGTTTTCTTGCAAGGAATAAAGTGTGCCATCTTGAAAAACCTGTCAACCACCACGAATATAGAATCCACACCTCATTGGGTGCGAGGAAGTCCTAACACGAAATCCATCGAAATATCCACCCACGGAACATAAGGAACAGGCAAGGGAGTATAAAGGCCAGTGCTATAATACCAAATGACGCAGAAAGAAAGCGTGAACTTGGAACAACTCCAAGGAACTTGAAATTTTTTTATTCAATGATACTGTGATGCCTCCGCTTACAAAGACGGGCATCTATATAGAGATAGGACTCCTATTGGAAGCTAAATAATTAAAGATAACATCTAATAAACCAAATCTTTCAAATAGAATATTTGAAATTAAGACAATTACGAATTTCCTAACATAGAAAACTGCCTGAAAAACCTATCCAGACAACTCCAAAATGCTAAAATCCATCGTAGGTCATGGCGAAGCGGTGAGTTCGAATCATACGGTAATTTTGCTTCAACCAACCAATTTTGAACGCAATCCGAGGTCGTCAGATCCAAGATCATATTTTTGGCGATCCTGACGATCACGTCGTTTAAGATAAGCGCACGCCAACTGTTCTACATCAGTGCTTTACCCTTTTAAACCTCAAATTTTGTTTGCAAAAATGTTCTTTTTCCGAGAACAGGCCATGATTGTGGCGAATAGCAATGGAACCAGTGACATTGGTTGCACCAAAAACTCCAGGGAAAAAGAGGCACTTGCGGACAACCGAGAGAACAGAGGCTCTACATTTCTAGTTTATCCTTCTAGCGACTGTTTCTAACGGTCTACGGACTTGCCCACTTCGTGACCATCCTCAAACCGTCCAAAAAGGCATTGCCGGCTATGTAAACAAGATTTTGGCCACTCCTACAAGCGAGTTTCCTGTTCAGTAAAATTCCCTTAGAGCTTCGCGATGCAAGAGAGGGCTTGAGGAAGCTTGTAAGTTTCTCTCTGGGTACACTGCGTCTATTGATGCTACAGACAATGGCAATATGTCTGTAGCCATGTCTGTAGCCATGAAGAAACGTTGTCTAAAAGTTGGAATCGATGCAAAGGAGCAGCAAGGCCCTTTTTACGGTCTGAGGGGAAGGAAGAATCACGGAAGGGAAGAACTATGTGAAAGGGAAGGGAAGTTCAACAAACAATCAGCAGCTTCGATGAAAGAGAACGAAGTCTCGGAGATGTTTGATAGAATTTTGCTCTGTGAAGAGGGGCCGGAGACCTCCACGAATACTGATGGTAAAATGCCGAATGCAGCAGTCAGAAACTTGTCTCCGGTTGCGCATATGCGTGGCTCTAGTGGTTGCAAGAATCGCACTAAAAAGGGTAAAAACAGTTAGGAGATGGTGCATTTGAGGAATCTCCTCATTCTTTGCGCTCAAGCCATCTCTACTGGCGACCGCAGGAATGCTGGCGACCTACTAAAGCAGATCAGGCTTCACTCCTCTCCTGTTGGCAATAACTGTCAAAGGTTGGTCCCCGTCTTTGCCAATGGTCTTGATCCACGCTTGGCCGGAACCGCAGTTCAAAACTTCTTCACATATTTGACTCCGAAGAGGATGCCGATCAGTGAGCTCCTCAAACCGCACCAAACTCATTATAAGGCCTTCCCCTTCACCAAGGTTGCGATTTCTTTTACGGATAACATGATTTTAAAAGTAGCCAAGATAGCAAAGACGCTGCATGTCATAGACTTATGCATCTTGTTCGGTTGCCAGTGGCTGCTCCTTATTCAGCTACTATTGAGGAGGGCCGGCGGCCCCTGAAGCTTCGCCTCACAGGAATAGAGCTTCCTCAACATGGTTTTAGACCTGAAGAGAGAATTGTCGAGTCAGGCCGTCATTTGGCCAAGTACTGCGAGCGGTTTGGCTTTCCATTAAAGTATAATGCCATAGTTTTGCAGCATTGGGAAACTATCAACTTCGAGGAACTGAAAATCCGTCAAAATGAGTTTCTTGCCGTAAACTGCCGTTACCAGTTTGAGAATTTACTTGATCAGACAGTCATCGTGAACAGTCCTCTGGATGCCGTCCTGATACTAATAAGGCAGATGAGACCAGATATATATGTGCTCTGTTGTCGATGGAACTTTCGACTCTCGTTTCTTCATCCCACGGTTTCGACAAACGCTCTTCCACTTCTCTGCATTGTATGATACGTTCGGCTACAATATACCCCATGACGACAACAACAGGTTTCTCATTGAGAGGGATTATTATGGGCGACTAGTCATGAACGTCATTGCGTGCGAAGGCTCGGAGAAAGTGGCGAGGCTCAAAACCTACAAGCAGTGGCACACGCAGGTCTCGCAGGCCGGGTTTAAGCAGGGTCCCTTGGACGAAGCATTGATTAAGATATACATAGATAAATTAAAGGTGACGGACCACAAGGATTTGGTGATTCATGAAGACGGCAACTGGATGCTGCAGAGTTGGAAAGGAAGGACACTTCGCATCGTCTAGTTGGGAACCTGCTTAAAGTTTCAGTGGTGAAGCGACACGAACCATTACAAGAGTCTCTTTAGCATGGCTTGCAGATCTGCCTGGCTCGGTTAGTTGCCAGTTGGACCGCTAGTAGGCAAACTAATTTAATGTATGAGTTAAGTGTTTAGATTGCTAAGTTAGTCCTGCCGAAACCCAAGCAAAGCATTGTTCCCGCCTTAACACTGACTAATTTTGGCGCAGTTCCAGATTCTGTGTAATGACTTTCAGAAGGAATGGCTTCATAGGGGCCCTGTAATCCATGTCCGTCTTAATAAAAGCGAAAAGCTGTATAGCTAAACTGCCTTAGCTCGAACTGTGGTCCAGCGCCAACCACAAACATCACAAACCCGACATGAATGATGACAGCAACCTCAATTTGCTGAAGCAGCTCTGAACTTCAGTATGAATGTACACAGGGATAAGCTCATCATTGTGTGTTCCATCTCGTTCTTCCTCAATGGCCCGACCTTGCAAAGGATTACTAATGTTTGTCAACAAGTTATACAGATATTTGTTGACGCTTCAGTATGGATCCACCAGATACTGAACTCGTCTTCGCTGCCGCAACACCCAGTGCCCACGTAGCAAAGTCATGCATGCTTAAGAATGCATACGACAATTGTTGCTGCATTCCGCAATTCTGTGCACCGCCTCCAATATCAAGTGAAGCCATATGAGATACTCTACCTTAGTGTCTGCGATGGCATTGGATGATATGATCAAATGATTCTCTCGGCACTACCGTTTCGTGGTTGGGCCGTGGCCGTGGCCGTGGCCATGTATGTCATAAGGTTTTCTTCTGATAACCTTCTTTAAGCAACTTTTTAGACAAGACACAACAAACACCGGCATGATTATTAACCCATGTAAAGCCATGAATTAGCAACTGTCCAGCGGTTGGAATGGCTAACAGCATGAATGACACACAATGAGCTGTGAAATAGGCCTCGAAACTGGAAGACACAACAGCTAAATCCAGAAAAATTACCAAAAAAGTCCTAAACCTATTGCAATTGTCTTAATTCAGTCCTAAACCTTTTTTTTTATCAATTCAATCCTAATCCTTTTGTAATTGTGATAATTCAGTCCATCCTACTACTTTTGGCCAGCCGACACTGATGTGGATGCCAGTCGGCTGACGTGACATTATTTTAATTTTTTTGAAATTTTTTTTTATTTTTTTCCTTTCTTTTTTATTTTTTTCTTTCCTTCTTCCCCCTAGCTGGATCGGCCAAGGGGAGGCTCGCCGGCAAGGTGACCTCACCGGCCGTTGGGGAGGCTCGCCCTCACCGGCACTGGCATGGGCAAGCCTTGCCCAACTCTAGCGAGGGTGAAGCTCGCCATGGCTAGGCGAGTTGTGCCCTCGCCGCCGCTAGGCGAGCTCGACCTCATCTAGATTTGGTGAGGTCGAGCTTCGCCATGGCTGTAGGTGAGGTTGCCTCGCCCAGCCACCTACAGCCATGGCGAGCTCCGCCCTCGCCTCGCCCAGCGACGGTGAGGCTCGCCCTCGCCAGTGTCGACGAGGTTGAGCCTCCCCAGTGGCCTGCGAGCCAGCCCTAGCCCCTAGCCAGTCTGGCCATCGGGAGAAGAAGGAAAGGCAAAACAAAAAAGAGAAAGGAAAAAAATAAAAAAATTTTGAGCTCCGCCATCATCTGCCCTTGCCAGTGTCGGTGAGGGCGAGCCTCGCAGTTGCACGGCCATGGCAAGGCTTGACCTCGCCAGATATGGGCGAGGTTGAGCTCGCCTAGCCATGGCGAGCTCCGTCCTCCCCAGTGCCGACAAGGGTGAGCCTCGCCTTCACACAACCCTGGCGAGGCTCGACCTCGCCAGATCTGGGTGAGGTCGAGCTCGCCCAGTGGCGGCAAGGGCGGCTCGCCTAGCCATGGCGAGCTTCGCCCTCGCCAAAGCTAGGCGAGGCTCACCCTTGCCAGTGCTAGCGAGGGCAAGCCTCCCCAGTGGCCGGTAATGTCACCTCGCCTACGAGACTCCCCCTAGCCAGAAAGAAAAAAAATAAAGAGAAAGGAAAATATATATATATTAAAATAATGTTATGTCAACGCCGGCCGGCCAAAAATGGCTAGATTGATTGAATTGGTACAATTACAAACGATTTAGGATTGAATTGATAAAAAAAAAATTGAAGACTGAATTGATATAATTGTAATAAGTTTAAAATTTTTTTGGTAATTTTTCCGCTAAATCCAGGCAAATGGATTGCATTTCTTGAAGCGACTCAGATCGAGCTAAGCCTTTGATCTTGGGCCAAAACACACACGACAAGAAGCCCAGACAACCAATGCAGACAAACTTATGGCATGGTCAACTAGACCGGCACTGATCACAGGTTCCTGAGAAACCGAAAGACCAAATCGACCTCGGTCTGAAAGCTAGGAAAAACAGAAACCCATTTCCCATTTCGCGTCCGAAAAACAGGACCGCATCACGCATCTCTTTCTATTCCCTATTCATGGGCTGATTTAAATATCAACATACGTAGAAGGGTTTTGACCAGTTCCCGTTGAATCGCTGTACAAAGTCCCCTGTTCTGGTTCCTTCCCCTCCTCCCTCTTCTATTTCTATTTTGCCCTGCTGCAGCAGCAGCATCTCCTCTGGTTCCTCGTCACATGCCGGCACGTGCAGCCTCAAGTGCTGATATTCCCAGCCCACATGATCGATCATCGAGAGAGACCAAAGCTTCGTAACAAACACATGAAGCTCGAGTTCCCATTTCATTAGAACCCTAACAAGAACATCGCCATGTGGCCTGTACAATCTTGACCCACGTCAGCTAATCTCTTGACCAAGTTGGAATCCTCCCTCCCCTCCGCAGATTCTTCACTAAGGCACAGGAGAGAAGTCGCATATGGACCTGATTTGATGCTGGATGCCCAAATAAAATAGATGAACAAATTGGCTGAAATGTCGTGTTAAAAATTGTGGAAAATTGAAATTCAATTTGTCAGTGATCACATGGAATTGGCCACATTTTTCTAAATGGGTCTTCCCTCAATTCTTTCTTTTTTTCTGTTTTGATTTGTTTATTTGCCTATGGTGTTTGTTCTCTCATTGTTTGTTGATTCTTTTGGTTTTTCTTATTTGAAGATGATTTTGATTGACCAGAATCCAAGGACCAGGATACCCGAAGGCCACCCATGTCGGTGGCGAAAACCTCTGTGCATGCATCAAATGGATTTGGACTGGTCAAAATTCATAAATGCTAAGGTATATGTATAGATCACGAACATGTTTTGTTTAAATTCATCGAATCGTGGAATCTTTTTACTATGGTCCATGTTCTTCTTCGAAAGTTTGCCCCCTCTCATTGTTTTCCGTTGCCGAAGATTTTGGTGCGAGCCCGCGTAGTAAGATCTTAGATTGGCAGCTTGAAAGACGATACACGATAGATTGCCGGTAGTCGTTGCCATTTTTGCGATGGAATACATACTTTTGCAAGCCTCAACTTGAAAATCGTTTACCCAAATCATTAGCATAAGACGACAATATAATCTGCTGTCGCGTTAGGGTAACTATGAGCGACAAAATCGGCATCATAGCTAAAAGTATTGTCACCAAGTCCGCTGTCCCTTATAGTGCGAAGATGGGTCATCTCAAAATGACTTCTTGGATAATTAATTCCACACATGAAATTGACTTAAGATCCCATGAATTTACTAAGTACTTTTTTTTAGAATCAAATTCGAGTGCACGGATTCAAGCGTGCCTTACAGGTTCAATGTTTCTATATCGATATGTGCAAACCAATCCCATATCTACATCGAATACTCATTCGAGCTCATGACCTTGTCTGATCTAACTCACGAGGTTTATTGAAATACTTTATTAATATTTCATGATTACCATCGAGACTGGCAAATGTTGTACCTTAATTGCATAAAATTATGTCGAAATCCTCTAATTGGGAGCCTTCCTGAAACTCTCTATAGTAAATTAATCGTATCGTGGGAGACCAATCCAGGAATACAATGCAAAGTACCGGTGGAAACCGGATCATATGTGTTGGGGCTCGACAAAGAAGTAAATTGGAATTCGAACGGAATCCGAGGGAGGTCCATTTGGAAATTAGTAAATTAGGTTTTTTTTTAATTATTCTACCAAAAAAAATTAGGTTCGTTTTCTTTATTTTATAAAATTTTGATTTAGTTAAAATTATGAGATATTTGTGCCTGAAAACATATTACCCTACTATTTTAAGGTATTTTTTTTAACGTTCGATTAAGGCTACGTTGGTTTAATGGAAAATGAATGATTTGGAAAATATTTTCTTGAAAATAACCCATTGTATCGCTTAAACTAATTAATCAATGGAAAATGTTATCATTATCGCCAATAATGTATGTATATATATATTTTTATAAACGATGAAAATATTTTTCATTTATTCATATTTGTAAGAGATACAAACGATCATTTTTAGGATTATGTTTTCCGAATTGTTCATTTCCCACAAAACCAACAGAGCCTCCAATACATTTCGCAAGTCAAATAAGATCTATGCATATCATTTTATTAGGGCTCGCAAATTTTATGCGACTCTTATCATTTTCTTTGTCAAGTGAAAAGATTATTTTTTGTCGGATAATGATTATGCTCGTACGCGGCATATTAAAATATCTCACATAGGTGGTTCATAGGGTATTTTTTTTTGCTCTTTATATACATATGGGTTCCCTCGCCTATAAATTGAAGTTTTTGCGTTGAACATTTTAACATGACATAAGAGTTATGTTCCATTTTCAACTTATTCCGCTTGCGCACCTATTCATCAAATCACACATCATTCGCAAGCACGCACGGCGGGTCTATATGTTCAGGGCCGAACATTCTAACATGGCATTTCATTGTGAATTCCATTCTTAGATATCTAGCATCATCTTTATAATAAAATTTACTGCAAAATGTGAAAAGTCATCATTAATCCATTCACATGAAAAGAACAATCTTTATTCACATAAATTTTGTTTAATCTGCCAAATTATATGATTAGAAATTAAAAAAGAAGAAGAAGAAGAAGAGGAGGAGAGTCAAATTTAGAAGCGCGGATGGTATTCTAAAACTAGAGGGAATCACACATAGGTGCTGCTGGTCAATTAAATGACGGGATCCTGTCGTCACTCCCGCAAAAATATGTATTTTTTTTATTGATTAATATTGATTATTGCTAATAATAAATAATGAAAATGAAAATCAAAGTTCAAACTGTTCTTTAAATAATGAGCACAGGTCAGGCCCCAGAGACTTCACATGTAAATTAACTCATATTAAAATCCACAGCTGCCAAATTGCTAGAGCACCTTCCCCTCCCATCCCTCTCTCTCTCTCTCTCTCTCTCTCTCTCTCTCTCTCTCTCTCTCTCTCTCTCTCTCCGCTTTGTGTTTTTTAGAAATTCGAATTTTAAATTGGCCCGTTGTACACTAGGTTTGCTATTCGATGGCGGATCTCACATAATTGAACAAGAATTTAACCCGATAAAAGGCCCTCTCGATAAAAAAGAAAAATTCGGGACCGGTTAGACTATTTGAAGATTCTAATGATATCCATCACTTTCAATTTTCAAAATGATGCATCTCTTGTTCATTAGGCCAAAACCCTTGATTATCTCGCTTATTGTGACTTCCAAAATTAGCCTTGTACAATAACAAGAAAAAAATAAATGAATTAACTACCCTATTTCTTGTTGAGGTATCCCCCATTTTATAATTGTTTTTCTTTCTATAAATCTATTAAAACTCCTCACATGCACGCAATGCGTGCTCCCACCCTAGTGACAAATTACGTGAGATTTGACGTATTAATGCAGTGTTCAACGCAGTCGATATTCATAGACGATGTTCTTGGATCAATGGGATTTGCCCGACTTCTAGACGATGCTCTTGAATCAACGGGATTCACCGAACATCTATATCACCTATGTCCGCAGAAATGACTATCGCCAAAATTTATTCTACAGAAGGTACTGCGCGTGAATCAATTACAGGTGCAGGAAATACATTGAAACACGTGTTTTTTTCCTCACAATTTTACATGGATTTTATCATTCTCGACGTGCAATTGAGTTGATAAAATCACAATGATTTTGCGCAATAACGCATAGTCTCTTCGTCTTGTCCCTTCGATGTCCAATTACAGTTTGTCACATTACTCAATAAATCAATTTCGTGGACCAATCTTCAATCAACTTGGCATTTCTTAATTGCCATTACTATGGAGAGAACCTACTAAATGCTAGCTTAGTTAGAGACCATGTTACTCCCTCCTCTCCACCATACAGTTTCTCAAGGATATTTTCATTTTTTTATAACAACAAAAGACCAAACACTTAGTTTTACCAAAAAAAAAAAAGACCAAACACTTAGGTTTAGCCTTAGCTTAGGTCCTCACCTTCACTATATATATAACCTCAGAGTGGCAATCTCTCTTCCCCCCATCATCCTTTTCCACATTCAACAAAATCTTTGATCCTTGTACCCATTACAATGGATGATATATGGAAGCCATCCAAGAAGGAAAAATGGAGCACTGGCCATTCCACATCACCCACGTCTTCATCTTCTAAGTTCGCTCTTTCCAGGAGTTTCTCGGCCAAGACCTCTTCCTCCAGCTCCCCCAGTAACCTCGTGAGGAGCGGCTCCCAGCGGAGCTCATTATCGTCGTCGTCGTTGGGTGTCCCGTCGTCCAAGGGCTCGCTCTCCCGGAGCATGTCGCACAAAGGCTCCAACATCTCACGCAAGTGCAGCAACCTGGCCAAGGAGCAGAAGGCGAGGTTCTACATCATGAAGCGCTGCGTCGCCATGCTCCTCCGCTGGCACAAGCACGACGATTCCTGACACGACGAGCTCTGGACTATACATATATAGGGGGACTGTCGTATGTATAGCATAGAGACGGATCCGATCCAGCAATGGATTTTGCGAGAGAACAAGCACTTTCGTTCCGGAGGAGCCGATGCGCCGGTCCGATTTTGTTTTTCTGCCTGCTCTTCTTCTTTTTCCCGAGGAATTGGATGCACTTGTGAATGTTGTTGCCATGTCGAGTGAGCTACGTGCAGCTTTTCACATGGGGTTGTAATTTTGCATCGAATAGATTTGAATCACATGAGATTGCTCCATCCGGTACTGCGTATTTTCTCTCTTGGGTCCTTCGTTTCGTGAGGAATGACAAATACTTAATGGGAACTCAAATCGTCTAGGAAATTGATGCGCTAAAAACATCACTCGCCTCCCCTCACAACCGCATAAAAAATGCACTAAAATCCCAATAGATCCGAGGACGAAAGATTTCGATGCATTGATTTTCACCCCCGCCTTTACAGCTTATGTAAATTTAGATGCTCCAAGGACGACAGAGTCAATATGGACGTTAGAATGTGCCTGGCTTTTGTCTCCTGCATGTACTATCTTGGGTCAGTCTTCAAGAAAACGTACAAAATTGGCAAGATATTCAAAGATTTAACACCCTGGTTCGACTGTTCAAACTTACAGTTCTTTCTAACTTTTTGATGGGTCAGGTGACTCTTGCGAGCCGATGGAGATCTCGGTTTCGGATACCCGACTCCTGCATTAGATAGGGTAAGCCATGATCCCACCAAAGCAAGCCATTCCGGCATGAATCCCTAACATGCACGGCTAATTCCCGCAAGAAAAGTAATCCCAACGTTATCACTAATATTCACATAAATCAGGCGAGCGACGGACGGAAAGACTAGGAACCCAAGAATGGCTAGATTCAAACCACGAACCGCGGAGGCACGTGTTATGTCTGAAAGATGAACACGAAAATCATTCTCGGTTTGGTAGTCTAGAAGCAAATTCCACGCTAGGAGGGTTCTTCCCTTTAAGATAAGTCTTCCTGGCTTTTTCTCATTTATGTATTAGGACGATTAAGCGTTGCGCACAAGCAATAAAAAACGACTGGGATAGACTAGAAAGAGCACGGGAGAAGAACCAATGCCCTAGCAAACTCATATGTCAAGCGATTGTGATGGGTTAATCGTTTGACGTAAGAACGAATGCGCTTGTCTCGCGTCATTGTAAGACGGACAAGAGAGATCAGCCATGTCATGATCCAGATATCAGCCATGTCAAAACTGTCGGTCATGTCACCGAGAGTTACGAGATCACGGGCTAACATGAAGCGGCCGCTAAAATGAAGCAGACTCTGGCACGGAAATGTTAAGTAGAAAACCGGCCAGTACTGAGACACATCGTTGGGCATTCACACCAAACAGATTGATCGATTGTATATGTAACATGCAATCATACTAGTCTTGTCTTAGTACAAATTTACACAGTAGTTGATGAGTAATCCTCGAGTGTACAGTGATTAATTTTGTACTTGAAAGGCACAAATTGTGGTTCTCAATCCGTCGACTTACCCCTAACACCCAGAGTTATGTATGCCTTCTGCTAAGTCATTGCAAGCTACTGTTAAGTCCAACATGGGCATAGCTCCTACCAAATGCTAACATCAAATACGAACTTTATTGACTTATAGAACTGACACACATCAACATGTTAACATAAGTAGGTACAGGTAATTGGTTAGCCTTTAAACCATGTCCGATCCATCTGACTCGCTATCCCTGCTTTCCCGCCATGCTGCGCCGAGCTTGAATTTACAGACAGGGCATGTGCCTTGTTGTCGCAGCCAAGGATCAATGCAGTTAGCATGGAACTGCAGAGAGAGAATCGAATGGTTAGTTGAAGGGAAAGCAAGGGAAAATACACGAAATAAACAAATGCAAAACCTTTATCAAATTTAGCCATTAATCGACAGACACTTCACTCACTCCTAGAAACCATATTATTCATATTTAGCAGAAAATTGACCAGAGACATTGTTGAAATAAACAAGAGATTTTCTTTTGAAGTCAAACATGGAAACCAATTTTACTTTTGCATCTAAATCGTTTGGGGGGAGTCAAAATTCTAGAACGATCAATAGAGTGCTCATCTACTAAAACAAAATCTACAAGTAGCATGGCGGGACAAGTGAAAAAAGGAGCCATTAATATCTCATAATGTTAGGAAAACCACAGAAACTTCACACATGCATGTTGGAGGATGAGATAAGCAAAATTTCAAGGATGGACTCGGGGCCTTCTAAGGTCCCTCGGGGGACCAATCCTGCATCATAATCAGTCAAGCCCAGGTGCACTTTGTCGTAATTCTCACACAAATTGTCGTACCACACCAACACTTAGAAAGCTTTCAATGGAAGTTCAGATTTATTTATTTGCAATCCAACAATCACCAATCCTCATAGGGACAATCCCTTGAGAGATTGCAGAAAACCCTAATGGACATGGAAAAGACATAACAAGACACTAGGAGGAAAAAAAACCTGATGCAAACATGGCAAGCTACGAACAAGCTCGCCTCTGTTGACCTGCTCCAAGCATATGCTACAAGTCAATTCATCCTCCGGGGCTTTCATACTTGTATCTGCATTTCTGCTCTCTTGCTTCAGCTGTTTACCACATCAATTAGATCAACTACGCCAGGAGGGAATAAAAACAAGAAAGAAACAAAAGCACTTGAACATGAGCCTGCCAGTCCCTTCCCACCTCAGCCACTAAAACATGACTCAAGCACACTCAACAGAAAGGTGCAGGCATGTTGTCTGCATTTTTTGGAATGCTTGCTCCATCTTTGAGTAACACGGACATTGTGGCCCATGGATAAATGTAGATAGGCGTAGGCCAACATACCAATGTAGAATTGGCCAAACAGGAAACAAAAAAAAGGAAAATGGACAACTGCGGCACGAAATTCACGCTTTTTCTCAAAAATTGGCATGCTCTATATATGAAGGAAAGGAGATAAGATCGGATTAAGACATGGGACCAAAATCCTGCAAAGTCACTCCTGAAAACACATATAAAAGGTGAATCCTGATCATCTAGAGTAAGACAATCCACACGTCTGAGCAAACCAAAATAGGTGGTAATCATGTGTAAAGGAAACAAGGAATTCTAACACGGCCAAGACCTTTGAAAACAGAATCTATGTTGTGAACGTATGGATCCTCATCAGGAAAAACTATATTCCCAGCCCAAGCAGCATAAACACATAGCAATACTAGTAAAGTTAAGGAAGTAACTTGTGTTTAGAATTCAATAGTCCAGGTAAACATCTGCAAAAGCTGCCAAAGGAAGAGTACCTCAGAACCCGAAGAGGATGATGCTTTCTGTAGCGAGGAGCCATCTCTATCAACAAAGCAATAAGCATACAATTACTCACAAGTGGAATTTGGATGCAACTCATAGCAGAGAGATCATTTGCCAAAATAAAATTTGGACATAACTATTAAGAAATATGTTAGATATAGAGTGTGGAACTTTTTCAAAGAGCTTAAGTTTCCTTTCTGGAAAAAATGATACATCAATTATCGAAAAAAATGGAAAAATGATATATTTGACATAATATTAGAGCTCAGGTCAGGAAATTAAATGTTGGTGCTCCCTCTCATAGTCATCATGTCCATTACTGTTGTTTGTCCTCCTGTTGCTATTTGATGCAATTACTTCCATATTCCATAATTTACATGTACGGTTTGATTACACTCAGGCTGCGTTTGGTCGTCCGGATTTCTAAACGGGATAGGACTGGATAAGATAGGATAAGAAATCCTGGGATTTTTTCATATCCTGTCCATTGTTTGGTGGACTACGGATTAAAAGTCGGATAGGATAATTTTTATTTTTTTATTTTTGCTATTCATGGGTCCGAAAGAGTTGGTGAGGGAAAAAAAGCGGAGAAATTTTTTTGGTGAAAGCGCACAAGGTGTGGGGATGAAGATGTCAACAAGTGAAGTGTAGCATTTTTGGAAATATAGGCATTAGAAATCCTATCCGGGTCTATCCCACCTCCCCCCACCGGATTTTTTTATCCGGGTTATATCCGGTCTATATCCGACCTTATCCTATCCTGAACCACCACCAAACGCAGGATATGATAAAACATATCCTATCCTGACTTTTATTCGGTTGACCAAACGCAGCCTCAAGGGTTAGCGTCAGGAAATATGCAAGACATACATTGTGCACCCATTTACTAACAACTTACGTTTATGGGGAAAAAGTTTTGTCTAACAATCCTACGAGATTTTGGGGATCCCTATGACCTCTTGAGCAGTCTTAGAAAAGAAGGAATCTTGACAACAGTTTATTATTCTTTTTTTTTAATCTGGGGGTTCGGGCATGAAGACCCGCTATCTAGAGGGCCATGAAATACCCCATAAACTCCACAAACCGTTCAAGCCTAGGCATTCAACCTACGCAAGTGGCCTGACCCGGAGCAATTTACACGCAATTGATGGGATTCGAATGGGTGATTTCCAGTTCTTAAGCTAGAAACCTCCAATGTCACTACCAACTGCACCAACCGTAGAGGATGACAGAAGCTTTTATCTCCAACAACATGCTAATCGCTCGCCACAGCTTTTATAAACAATAGTTTAGTTGAAGATCAAAAAGTCTTGCATTATACTTGTACTTTTCCAATAATCAGTTCATAAACCTCAGTAAAGCCAACTCAATTTCCACATGCACAATTGCCATGATATAAAGGCAGCAACTGAGAAGCTCAGACATTGCACAAGTACACGAGTTCTGTCTGCAACTAACTCATTTGCAAAAGGTAACAATTAAACTTGAAGACTAATTTTACGATCCACAAATTTGTATGAACAGAAGGTGGCAGTCATCACATATTTTGGAGCAGCGACACACTAAATTTCTTTTGAAGGCAAGTGAGAGTAGACAGCTCATGCACGCACAATCCCACCCTTTATTCCATTGCACTTCTGTTGAAAACTAACAAGAAATTATCATTTAAGACTACTGTGAGGAACTTCATCAATAATTTAAGCAAACAACTTCTGTGCTTTTATGCATACTGCATGCTACACACACATGCATGGGGAGATGAATTACAAAGTTCTCTTTGATTTCGAGCTAGTAATCCTGCAACAATTAATTTCTATCTAAGAATATGACCTGAAAAGCAAATTACAGTCTTTGTCATTGAATTCAGACTAATTTACACTAAGCGAGGTAAATATGGCATACACACACTTAAAAAAGAAAACGAATTCAAACCACTTTACAAAAGAAAAGGCATTTGTGCTGCTTCACAAAAGGAAAGGCATCTGGACCACTTTACAAAAGAAAAGGCATTTGAACTCACCTCTGGACACCAGAAGCCTTGTATTTATGCACAGGCAGGGCATTTATCTCCTCCTCACTCATAGAAAGGGTTGTGGATACGTTTTCAGAGTCCAGTGCTCTCAAGGTATCATAATCTGCAGCATAGACCAATCAACGAAAGCAATTATTCCCAGACTCTAAATATATAAAAGCTGCCTGAATCATATGAATACCACTTCATATTCCTTTATAACAATAACTATTGCCACCAGTTGACAGCTCAAAACATGTCAACCTCTTCATTTTCTGCTTATCAGTAAGCCACATTGGAAAAGTTATCGGAATACAACTACCTAAATAAAAAGACAAAAATTTAACATTGAAAGCTCAATGCCAGCTCACTAGGGATCTCTTTTCACCATTTACTTGCGACAGCTCAACAAAGAGCTTGTTTTCCCAATAATAGAGTGCATTACTTATTCATCTATCAAGGCATTTGTTCACTGACATGCTTTTCATTCTTCTTAAGTTTTGTGTGGATAAAATTGGTATTTGAAACTGCAAGTCCAATAATCCTTCGGAGGCATGCAAGTAATCCTATCTAGATGCATCGAGTAAGGCTCCATCCACGGATGGCAAGCTCGACCCTATGGGATGGCGACCTAATCCCTACAGTCACTCTAGGTGAAAATCGATGTAATTCAAACACGGAACATACTGCAACCCTAGAAGTACTAAATCACTCAACCAACTTTTTGGGGTTTTTTTTTTCTTAAGTTTGAGCTTGGCACAATCAAAAGTACTTAATCCTTGATGCCAAGGCTATTTCATTTAGATCCATGTGCATTTTTAAAAGTAACGATAACCTAAATCTCAAATCTCAAATCTCAAATCTCAAATCTTTAAATCTTATCATGAACTCAAAAGTCTTGCATCTTTCACAAATAGGAGAGATGCATGTGTCGTTTGTGAGGATGAGTCAACTAAAAGAACTAAGGAAACAGCAATCTAGGAGTCAAAACTTCAAGACTTCCACAGCAGTAGTGGGGTCTGCAGCTAGATTTTATTCAAGAAAGCAGTCACCAACTAAAAGTTCACTTCTACCATGCGTATGCCAGTGGTTATTAGACAATAAAAAAATCCTATTAAACGAACTTTAAATAATCATTTGTTCCATGCTTTACAATTTCCCTATCTTCAAACCTGCTTCAGAAATCAGTTTCCTACCTAAATCATCAAATTCACGATCAAGCAGAGCAAGCTGGAGCCTCAATCCTTGTAGCCGTCCTCTGGTAGCAAATGCTATTGATGGTGGCATGTGGACACGCAATTCAGTATGGCCAAGTAAGCCACTGGCAGCTGCCGCATGAGCTCGGGCTTGAGCTTGAAGTTGCTGACAAGTAGCGTACATCCGCAGGCTTGTAGCCAGCAAAAAGACACCAACAACAAGCCATAGCTACATTCACAGAGCTACCTCTTCAGTTAATACAGAATAACTCTATGTACAAGGAAAACTGGTATAAAGTGCTCAAACTTAAGTACCAGGAAGTTGGATGACATCTGATGAGAGTTCAACACCATGAATAGCAAAAGAACTGCTGAAGATGGAAGTCATAAAAATTATTAACAGATAACGAGAACAGAAAAGGAAAAGAACTAGTCGAGAAGAGGAAAAATTACCTGTTACGAGAAAAGCCAGAGAATTGGAATTAACAGGCCGATGGCCATGGATACGCTAATAGAGACGAAAAAAGGACCGTAAGAATGTCAAGTCACTGAAGGAACATACACCCTTATGCTTGAGATATAAAACAAAGAAGTAGGTCGCTGGCTATTCGTTGCATGTGAGTCAACCTACCAGAGTTGGCCGTTCATGTATAAATCCTGGAAATCCACTCTCAATATCTCCTCTGTTTCCTCTGTATGCAAAGCTCATATTTGCAATGCGGTGCCGGTGTCTTCCTAGATCAAAAGGCTCGAGCAATACTACAAGCACCAAAAGCACATGGATTCTCAGATGCACATTCCAATCTTCATAGCCTGCAAAAGCCATCAAAATCACATAATTTACTACCACGTGAGTGACATTAGCCAAAATGCATGCCACAAAACTCCATAATGTGGTCATAAAATGTCAACCATACTTCAAGAGAGACTCTAAAGTATAGTGTCCATCGAGCAATGCTGAAACATTTTGAAGGAAACATTATTCACAAGCTAACGTTAAACTCAATCTCTTCCTCTCATAAAAGCAACTACTGCAGTGCAAGTCCACACTTGGAGTATCCACAAACTAGTAGAAGCGAACATAAGATTCGCTTGGTGTTCCACAAAATTCAAACCTAAAAGCAATTTCATATGAAATTTTTGGCCGCGTCTCGGTAAACAGGTGATCCGTTTACCAAATTGGACAAGAAAGGGGCCAGAGGTCTTACACTATCACCTAGCTAGACCGACAGATCAGACTCCTTATCTTGCAATCGTAGTATGATTGACCTTCGACAAGACTAAAGATCGAAGCGACGGCGTGCACGATCCACAATCATGCAATGCCGCTAATGGGCAGTGCGTTATCGTGAATTGAGCTAAAAATAAACACTACAATTCAGTCAAATTCACACCGAATTTCCAAACGAACACGCATCCAATCAACAGCTGTTCCAGACATCACTCTCTCAAATGTGTCAATCTGTCGAAAACATCTCGCGAAATCGATCCGGCAACGCCCCCCCCCCCCCCCCCAACGAACGCGGCAATGCGGCGAGAGCAACGGAGAAACGCTTCGAACGGAGAAATTAGACTCGGAGAAGCAAATGCAAGACGACGGGAGAATGCACCGTCGGGGCACTGAGCAGCGACCAGCGAGGTGAATGCACGGATTGACGGAGGGGGTGGGGGGAGGCCCGACTCCGGCTTCTGGATCGTATTAGTTTCGCTTTCACCAGCAAAACCAATCGCGGTGCAGGCAGAGAGAGAGAGAGAGAGACAGAGACAGAGAGCGAAGGAGAGGGACTTACGCCATGGAAGGTGCGCGACGAGATGATTGATTGACCTGCACTTGCAGTTGAACGCGGAAGACGTGAAGTGAGCTTTAGGGATCGAGCCGAGCGAAGCGAAGCGAAGGAGATGGCTGCGTCTATCTCTCTCTCTCTCTCTCCCTCTCCTGCGTTTTCTTGGTCCTAAGCTTTCGATGTACAGACTCCAGACGATTCTGGAAGCTGCCACGTGGGCTTCCTTCGAAGTGAAAATTCGTCCGAAGTGATGAGGGCTCGAAATAAACTTTGTTTCATCCACCAAAGTGTTATGGATAAGGACCCGAACTACTCTTATTCTTTTTATTTAAGTGTTTTATTATTATTTTTTTTTTTTGATGACCCGGGAACCTCCCTTTCGCCCGACAGGCTATTCGGTACTAAACCCGGGGTGACGCTAGCGCAGGACCCACCACCACGGCGCCACACTTAAGATTCCCTAACGACTAGGCTGGGGTTCGAACTCTGATCTCTTCGTGGGGGGACCAGAGCGCAAGCCAACGCAGCCGCTGCGGGCGGTGGTTTTATTTAAGTGTTTTAAGTGAACCTTATTTCTAATAAAGACTTGAAGTTGGCATATCATTCTTAAAAAAGGGCCTAATCGTTTTCATCATTTATTTTTTCCGTTTTTTCTTCTTCTTTTTTTCTCTCTAGCTAGCCACTGGGCGAGGGCCCGGTGACCCTCTTCGGCCGCTGGTGAGGATCGCCTCACCCGAGCCCTCATTGGTCACTGGTAATGCGACCGTTGCCTAGATCTGGCGAGGGACTGGGTGAGGCAACCCTTGTCGACAACTAGCCGAGCCCTCCCCTAGTGGTTGACAAGGTTGCCGGAGAAAAAAGAAAGAAATGAAAAATAAAAGGAAAAAAATTAAATTAAATAAAGAATTAAAATGTCCTTAATCAACTGGTGAAGTTAGGCCTTTCTTTGATATTAAGGCTCCGCATAGCAACGTTTCTGCTCCTAGAAACAATTTTTTATCAGAAATAGTTTTTTCTATTTCTATTTCTTGGAACAGTTTCTGAGGAAAAAATAGCGTTTAGTAACTGCATGAAATTTCTGTTCCTGGAATAGAAAAAGAATAGAAACGCGTTTAATAATTGCATAAAATTTCTGTTCCCGAAAAAAAAATTATTCTTAATTTTTTCATATGATTATCTGCTTAACGTTTTTTAAGAAGATAACTTCTTTGGTATTTTTTAATCACTTCAACATTCATAAACTCATGATTTTTACGTTTAAAAAAAACACTTTTATGTGGTCATTATGAGAGTGGCATGGCCTAAAAAATAAAATCATAACATGTATGATATAGAATCAGATGACCTTAATACGATTAACAAAAATGTATCCATAATAGTTTACAAACACATTACAAAAGTCCTGGATGACCTTAATACGATTAGTAACTGCATAAAATTTCTATTCCTGGAATAGAAAAAGAATATAAACGCGTTTAGGGCGCAAATGATCCATTTCTATTCCATGGACGAGTTTCTCTCTTCTGGGCTATCGGCGGAGGACGGCGGGTGGTGGTGAGGGGCGGAGGACGGTGGTCGGCGGCGGCAGAGGATGGCGGCCGGCGGTGGGAGGCAATGGAGCACAGCGGTCAGTGGCGGAGCATGGTGGCGTCGGGTGACGGTGACTGCAGCGGGGGGCGGCGGCGGGAGGTGGCTGGCGATGGAGGGTGGCCATCGTTGGTCGATGGAGCACGGCGGTCGGTGGCGAAGGATGGCGGCCGATGGTGGGTGACCGCCGGCGTCGGGTGGCCAAAGGCGGGAGATGGCCGACGGCCTAGGGCAGCTAGCGTCGGGCGGTGGCCGATGTTGGGCGGTGGAGCACAATGGCCGGTGGTGGAGGACGGCTGCCGGTGGTGGGTGGCCGGCGGCAGTGGAGGATGGCGACCGGTGGTGGGTGATTGCCGGCGTCAGGTGGTTGGCGGGGGGAGGCGGCTAGGGGCGGCGGAGGACGGCGACCGATGGTAGGTGATCGCCGGCGTTGGGTGGTTGGTGGGGGGAGGCGGCCAGCGCTGAGTGTCGGCTAGCGTCGAGCGATGGAGCACGGCGGCTAGCGGTGGAGGAGGCGGCCGGTGGCAGGTGGCGACAAGCATAGAGCGGCGGAGAATAGTGATTGACGACAAGAGGAGGCTAGCGGGCGGAAGGTGGCCGGTGAGCGTTGGCCGGCAAGCGGCGGCGGCGGAAGGCGGGCGGTGGTGGCGGAAGGCAGGCGGTAGGTGGCGGCAAAGGACGGCGAGAGGCGGCGGTGGGCGGGTTGCGGCCGATGGATTCTTTCTTATTTTTGGAGAATTCTAGAAAAAAAATTGTTTCTTTTTTTTTGTTCCAGAAACAAGAAGCAGATTTTTTTTGCTTCTTGTTTCTGCTCCAAATCTATTTCTGGAACACTTTTTTGTTCCAGAAACAAAAAAATAGATTTTTTTTACTAAACGGATTTCTGTTCTTTTTCTGTTCCGGGGAACAAAAGAACAGAAAAACAAAGAAACAGAAACGTTACTAAACAGACCCTAATATAGCCACTTCAGGCTTTTATTTGAAAATAAAATGGTGCTTCGTTTTTTTATTTGAAACAAGATTTACTTCAAACCTTCATTTGAAAAAATGAGAGCATTTCATGTCTTTATTTGAAATTTTTTCCTATTTTGAATTATAAAGTTTATATTGGGCAATAAAAAATTAGGAAGTATCGCAGTGTGTAAGATTTGACTATTTTCTTTTTTTTGTTTGAAATATCTTAGATTTTCATAGTACAATAATTTTTTGTATATGAATTTATTAAAATTTAAGACGAAAGAAGTAAATATGTAATGTAACTTTCTTTCTATTTATCAAATGAGAGAGCCCCCAAAGAATTTGTTCTTTCCTTACCAAAAAAAAAAAAGAATTTGTTCTTTTTTTCCTTTATCGCAATGAATGTTTTCTTAGAATTATCATTTGATCCGTGCTTTTTCAGTTAAGTTACTTTAATTGAGACCTTTCGCATATCAAAATCGGATCATGTCGATTTTAAACTTGGTACTTTATTGATGTGCTAAAATGCTCGCTTTGACGTCATTAGTTAAGTATCAGAGAATACACGGCCATTGTTTACTTTGAGTACTGGTGGGAATTCGAGTACAAGATCACCTTTTACGTTGGGCTATTTTAAGGAGCTATGACCATTAACTTAACTACATTTGCGAGGTTGAGCCGGTGGATAAAGGACGTGATTTCCACAAAAAAAACTCTTGACATGGTAGTATTTGGGTGCATCCCCGCGACAATTGCGAACTCTTCTAAAATCCGAATGCATTATTTGCTTCTTATTTTTCCACCAAACTTCAAATAATGGAGCTACATTCGAATTGATTTCCCAATCGGATAATCACGTGCTAAATGAAGACCGGGGAATGAATGATTGCTTTGCTTACGCCCAGGCGATGCGCTAGCTGGCACTCGAGAATGGCTCCAATTCAAGGGAAAGGGGAAAAGAAATCCAAGTCACGAGTCGTTGAGCGGTTCCGGGGGGTGCATTTGGGGCTTTCACCTTCGCACGCACGTCATCTTCGACCGTGTCAATCCCAAGGTGTTCCCATTTCACCCACCGCACATCCACTTGGAAACAACAACTAAGGTATTGTTTTTTTTGTCCCCAAAGCTTCCGCAACTTGACTCCACCGGGACACGAATGTGAAACCAAAACTTTTGGGCCAACTCGGACCGAGGGCGCAATGATGACCGGTTCCTTCGCCGCTGCGGTTGGTGTCAGCAGCTGCGGTGAATAGTCGGAACTGTGGATGGCGTGACCATGGGGCGGACGATGTCTAGGTTAGTGAGAGGATCGAGGTATTGCAAGCTAGAGTTGTATCTTCATGGGTGTGAGAAAATGAGCAAAGAGCACATTTGGCAAGAAAATGATATAATTATAGATAGATGCTTATTAAAAAATAGAGGCCGCAAGTGGTGAATTCACAGGAACTTAAAAGCGTATATGACAATTTTCTATCACATGATGTTTTGGGATTTTTATTAACTTTGGACAGATCGATCTACGTCGCGGAATCGTCCTGTCCAAACACGATTTGCCTGTTATGTCACAAATATCTCTAACAATTCTCGCTGTTATGTCACAAATATCTCTAACAATTCTCGCGTACGGTCATGATTCATCCTTTCACGCTCCAAAATTATCGAGGAGCGGATCCTCATTGGATGCAGTGCAGTGGGAAAGCAGAGCAGTCAGCATCTTCGTTCTCCAACCACGCCTTTTCTCACACCAACTTTTGACCAATCCTTTCAACATTATTCCTTCCGAGCTGTCTTACCTCGGATTCATCACCCCTCTCTTTCTCCGAATCCGACCATCAAATCTCTCTCTCTCTATCTTTCTCTCCCCCTCCCCCTCCCCCTCCGGAAGAACAGCCATTGTTGCAGACACATGAACTCGCGTACCGATTTACAGAACGAACCACCGATCTTTCGGACATCATCGATTGAGGGGGGCTACCCAAAAAGCGGAACTTTATGCTGCCAGAGACGGATCCAAGAAAAGCTAAAATGGGGAACGAAATCTTGGACCCATCCAAGTAAATCTTTCAAGATAGCATCAGGTTCGTCCTCCTCGCCCCCGATGAGCGGCACTGACAGCGACGCAGCCAACACCGTCGGCGTTCCAAAATCTCTCCCCAGAAAAAACAAAAAAAAAGGATTTGCATCTCATTCTATTCCATATATATACAATTACAAATTTGAATCGGCTCCATCTACAAATTAATTAAATATCTCCCACTCATCGCGACTTCAAGAAAAAAGACCCCAATGAAAAAAGAAAGAAAGAAAGAAAAAGTTGGTTCCGACCTCTCTCGAATTCTAATCCTCCATGACCCAGGATCTTCTGCTCCGCCTCCTCACGAACCTCCCGATCACTGAGCTCGAGCTGGAGGAGCTCGAGACGCTCCGGGTCCTCCTCATCGACCCGGAATCGCTGTCCGGGTTACCGTTGCTGCTCGATCTTGATCTCCAGAAGAGATTCATGATGTTCCTCACCAGCCTCCCGAACCCGCCCCTGCCCCTGCTCCTGCTCCTCCTCAGCCCCCAGTACACGCCCCTCGGAGCTCCGTTCTCGAACCCGCCGTCCATCTCCGTGAAGACTGCCGGCAGCTCCAATTCCCTCTCCCTGTCCGCCCCGCCGCCTCTCCTGAAGCTCCCCACCGCGAATCCCCCTCCCGGGAGCCTCCATATCGTCATCCCCACCGCCTCCTGGTCCGCGCCCGGGGTGTCCTCCGGCGCCGGCGGCAGCTCGTGGCGGCACACGGGGCACGAGTTCCGCACCGCGAGCCACGGCAAGATGCAGTCGGTGTGGTACAAGTGCTTGCACGGCATCTCCCGCGCCTCCGCCCCGAGCTCGAACTCGTCCTTGCAGACGGCGCAGTGCAGCTCGGCGGCCACGTGGCAGTGGCCGATCTCGACCGTCGGCATAGACTCCACCGCGGCCTTGGACGCGGGCGGGTTCTCGGACCGGCCGAGCCCGATCCCGGCCAGCTCCAGCTGCGAGAGCTGCTCGAGCAGCCGGTCGAACCCCGAGCCCATCAGGAACTCCGACATCGTCGCCGGCAGCGGCCGGAGTCCCGATCCGGCCCCGTCGTCGTAGTAGAGCTCGAAGGCGCTGGTCTCGGCATCGGGGCTGGCGGTCCCGCGCAGGACGATGACGGGGTTGAACGGCGACCGCCCCCCGCCGCCGCCGCCGTTGGCCCTCCTCCGGCGAGGCCTGACGCTGACGTCGCGATCCGGGTGAGGGTCGTCTTCGGGCAGAGAATCCAACCGGCGGCGGGGGTTGACCGGCGCATGGCGGCCCGGCATCGCCACCCCCCCCGCCATCTCCTCGATGAACCCGCCGTCGCAGAAGGGGCAGGAGACGGAGCCATCGGCGTCGCCGCCGGCGCGGGGCAGGGCGGTGACGAAGCGGACGCAGCTGTAGCACCAATAGGTCGCCGTCGAGACTGGCATGGTCGCGCCCCTGGACAGGACGTTTCAGATCCGCCGGTGGCGGTGGTGGTGGTCGGAGCAAGGTATGGCCGGAGAGAGACAGAGAGCAAGCAGGACGACTTTCGAGCAATAATGACAATGAGAGAGAGGAGGATAGGGGGGCGGCCTTTTTAAGGGGGGGGAGGATAAACGGCGAAGGACGGATCACGCCACCCTCGCCACGTGGCGGCGTCTCGTTGGCGGGAGGGGGGCGACGGCGTTAGGGGGGGTGGGGTGGACCGGTACGTTGAACGGAGTCAGTGAGGAAATGGCTTTTTTGTTTTTTGCTTTTCTTTTCTTTCTCCCTTTTCTATTAAACAGAGAAAAAGGAGACAAATCGGGAGAGCGCGTAGAAGGGGGGGAAGGGGAGTATGTTGATTGTTGACTTTGACGCTACCCAAAGACGCCGAGTTTGAAAATTCAAAACAGCAGTCGCCAGTCGCGGTCGAACGCGCCGGAGGAAGATTCCTCTTACGAAGGCTCCTCCCCACGCCGCATTAGTCCCCCGTCCAATCCCCCCCGTCCGTCCCTGCTTGGGGCTCGGCCTCGGGTTAACACGGGACGCATTGCTTTTCAAAATCGGTTCACTTTGGTAAGATCTTTGCCAACTCGGGTTACCGGATTCGGTTCTCGAGAGCATGGGTTGCCGACCCGGTGCCCAGGTGACAATCGAGCGATGTCTGGGGAAGTGGCCCGGGTGTACGTCACGTCGGCTGTTCGTCCGAAAATTCGACCGGATCTCAGTTGAGATGTGTTGGTTGGTGCAAAATGACTGATAGCTTAACGTGTCGGATGGCTGAAATGAATATCCGGTGGGCCGACTGTAGATTTTCCTTAGCTACGTTGACAATGGATGGAATTTACTCGAAATTTATTCATTATGTGGGATCAAATCACGGCCTCGCATGTGGCCACGTGCTCTCTTAAATGGATGACGTGGCATTCCCGTACATAAAAAAAAAAAAAGAAGAAGAACAAAATTAACATGTCGGGCTTAAAATAACGCTTTTGTAGGCAAAACAAGGGGAAAAAATAACAGTTTCTTCGAATAATCGAGTGAAATCGAGTCAACACGGTTACCACTCAAGCTCAAATTCTAAAGGGTTGATGCTCAAGTTCAGCTTAATTTATCAAGTTCAAGCTCAATTCAGTCAAAAAGTTTCCGAACTAGATCGGCTCAATTCAGTCGAGGTTTCAAAACAAGACCCCCAACACCTTCACATTTTGTATTTTCCAAACGATCAACGAGCAGCGCCACAGGTTTATATTCCGTATCCACCCTTATCATCTTCCACCTTCCTTGATCAAGCCTCTCCGCCTGCAACTGTCTAATAGGACAAGCAGTTCACCTTGCCATGGATCGGATCGATCGCCACCGGCACGGTGCGGCGGTGGCGATTTCCGTTCTGCTTTGGAGCCTTTTACATAGTCTTGGATCTCTACTTCTCGACAAGCATGCTTGGTGGTGGTGGAGAGGACGTGTCCATGGCCAATGTCACGCGCGAAAAGACAGACCCCCACCCCCGCTTTTCTCTCGCTTTTACGACCTCCCCCGAAAAGACAAATGATGAGCAGCGCCTCTCTCATGGTGGTCGGTCCTTGTCGTTCGAAGTGGAGGGGCATGATTGCCGGAACTGCACATGTTGATATGAAGGAGAAGATCGATGGTCCACGCCAGAAAATGCAGAGACATCATTCCCATCTCGAGAGTCTTGATCAAAAGGGCTATTAGGAAAGGCAAACACAGATGCGAGGTAACTAGATCCATCAAATGGATGGGTCGGATGATATGATCCGACCTAAATAGATTAACTTAATCTGTTTTGATCTATTTTTCCATGCAATGCAAATTTAGCGGTGCGTATTTGACCCGACCCATATCAATAAAACATTTCCATATTTAACTCGATTTAGGGAAATTCATGGCCAAACTAAGATGAAAGTGTAGAGTAAGTCGGTCAAATCGAGTGAAGACGAGAGAAAATAAAGAAAGAGTCATAGATGCGGGCTGGGTCTAAATAAGTTATAAACCCATTTATGATCCATTTTATGGCCCATGTATGACCCATTTAACATCCATATTATGCTTAAACCCATTTACTGAATAAGGATAATGACACAAACAGTTTTTGAACTTTGATTCAATATGCAATATGGTCCCTGAACTTTTAATTTGCTTAATATAATCCATGGACTATACGAAAATGTACAATGTAGTCTCTGAGTTTGAACTAATGAAAGGACTATATCGAACATTTTCATATAGTGCATGAACTAAATCAAATATGTACCAAAATTTCAAATACAGCATTGAACAAATTAAATTCCAGGCACCATATTGCACATTGTACCAAAGTTTTATTTTTCTTACGGAATATAACTAACTCATATAACAGTTAGGTACATCATATATGAGTTAAGCAATAGGTGTATGACCTATTCTGACAAGTCTAGAGACTACGTATTGCTTCGTTAGCCTAAGTGCTAGGGGTGTCAAAAATACCCGCTCAAACATGACCCGACCCGACCTAAATGGAAAATTTTTGCATTGGGTTGGATTAACCTTAACTTGTTTGGGTAATAATACAAATAAGGCTTAAGCTTATTTTGGATTTACTTGAGCCCGTCCTAAACAAGCTTATCCAAAACAAACAAGAGCCATTTGTTCTTCTTGCTTCAAGCCCACTCCAAACCCTATCATCTCCGCCTCCGGCTTCTCCTCCCCTGTATAGGATCGTTTGCGGTTCTGGTTCTAGGTCTGAGTCCTCCTACTCCCCTTGTTGCCGCTTTCTCTCTCTAGCGGATCCCGTCTCCTCCCAGTTTGACTTGCGCCCACCTCCCTCGATCCACCGTCACCGTCATCGTCATCATTCCCTCGCAGGCATCGAGCTCGAACCAAGTCAGTCCTCGCAAACCCTAACTCCCTCCCGATTTCGTGAATGAAAGCGGGTCCATCGTGTGTTGCCAACCGCTACGTCCGGTAGCGGATTCTGAATTGTGAGTCTTTTGAAGTTTCGTTTTTCCGATATCAAATTGCGGGTTTATCACTGATGGGTTTGGGTTTGTTGTTCGATGTGAAGTGAATTCTGTGGTGGGTTTCGCGTGCTTGTTTGTATTTGGGGGGGGGAGAGGGTGGTGAAGTTTTTGTTTCGCGTTGGCTGCATTGTTTTCGAGAACTGGCAGGAGAAGTGAACTGATGGAGCTCTGCTAGTAAAGATGGTTGTAGTGATTCTTATGTGAGTTTCACGGCGTAACCCTGCAGATGTGCAGGGTAACCCTGTATAGAAAGTTCTAAAAGTTCTTCTGACTCTGTTGTGTGTACTCTCCGCCAGATAAAAGGAGGAAGAGCAACTGTGGGGAGTTGATCTTAATGGTTAGACATCGGCATTTGTTTACTTAATGCTAAATTAGAAACTACATGCTGATCCTTTGCATGATCAACAACATCCAGAATGTTATGGCTTAGCATGTGGATGAATGAGGATGCAGCACTTGTGAATATTGTTTAGCTCCCAAAATCTTCCAGGACATCATTCTAATCTTGCAAAATATTATCTTAGTAATGAAGCATTTAATTTGTACATGAGGGCGCTTCGTAATCTTTTATTTGTCTGTTTTGGAGGGGGATGGGGAGGAATAGAGCCTTCATTAACCAGAATTGAAATTTTTCTAGGCTGCTCTAAGAGTTGCGGGACAAACTCATGATGGGAAAACAGAAGAGGTTGCTGCTCTTCAAATTGAAGCCGAGGTATTCTCAACTTCCAATATACATGCTACATTTTAGTTATTTTTAGCTCTTGGAGTAAAGTGATGAACTAATTGATGTTATTATGTGCTGAATCTTGAGTAGATAGCAAGGGATGAGGCAACATTTGCATGGGAGAAGCTTCATGAAGTTCAGACAATTACTCAGAGGACCATATTGACTCAAGAAGAAATGGTTGTTAAATTAAGCATTTTACATGTGTTTTACGTTATTCATTCAACTAACATTTCCTTAATTGTCATCTTAGGAGGAGGTGGTCCTAAAGAGATGTTGGCTTGCTCGATACTGGAGTCTATGTATTTAATACGGTGAAGTCATTTTCGTAATATGGGAACATACCACTTTTTCCATTAGAAATTGGATAATTTGAATTATTTATACTTATTTGTAGCAGAGGTGCAACTACTCATCATTATCAAGTCATGTACCACACTGTTAAATGGAATGTGTGTGTGTGTATTTTAAACAGCTTCATCCCGCATGAGTGATTGATGAAGCTATGAGTCTATGACACTCTCTGTGAGCATTTCAGAGGCAACCCTGCTAAAAGGGAACACAAATACTACTCATAAAACAAAAGAGAGCTTATCAGCCTGACTATTTCATTCCTTTCATGGACAAGCCACATAGAAACATTAAAATGTGATGCAATGCAAGTATACGAGGAGAGGATATTGCTTTTGCATTCCTCATAGGTGTGCCAAAGATAACCCGAGCCGACCCGAACATGACTCAAACCAACCTGATTGTGTGGCTATATTATGTTCGGGTCTTGTTTCGGATCGAGTCAAGCACACATATTCATTGTTTCGGATCGGGTATAATGAAAATTCAACCCAACCCGACCCATTGACACCACTACCGAGTGCTAGCTTAGGTTGGCATGTTTAAGGGTAGAGCATTGATTGCATCCTAGAAAGGAGTTGCTAGTTATCACATGACGAGCTAAGTAGTCGGGACTCGATCTCGATTTGCTCTTTCTTCTTCAGTATTTCAACGTGCGGTATCCTTTTTGAGCCCTGTAAAATTGATGATTAGTAGGTTTACACACCGTAACATTTTATCTACTAACTTATTAGCGTGGCTAACCAATCGGACTCAAAAGAGAGAGAAGTCAATTTTGTAGGCAGGTAAATTCAAGAGCTTGTGGAACATTGTAAAGAATTGAAGATATGCAGTTACACCCTTCTTGTACATTAATACGATTCAAAAACAAAATTATCCAAAGCACATAATTACCGAAGTGCAATTCCTCTCAATCAAAGCAAATCATCAATCGTCACTCGTCCTCGTCGATCCTCTGGCCGAACCCTCTCGGACCAGCCCTCGCCCTGACCCTCCCCTTCTTCCCACCTTTCTTCTTCTTCCCCGCCTCTTCCTTCTCGAACTTCTCCCTCTCCCTCTTCTGCAAGAAGTCCGTCACCGCTATGTAGATCACCTATTCAAACCCGCGATTCAGCAACAAACCCACATCAGAAAAATCTCAACTCGAGCCAATTCCTGCACACACGCATGACTCAACAAGACCTGCGAATGGAAAATGAAGCATTGTGCTAGTGTTACCCCAATTGTGAGAATGGAGAGACCAGCGAAGGCGATGAGGAGCAGGACCGAGACGGCGTTGTCCACGCCGCCGTCGCCGCCGCCGCCGCCGGACGACACTATCTGCTGCGAACTCTCCAGCGCATCTTCAGCGGCGGCCCTGAGTCTCCAGCTTCCGGCTCTGGGGTTCCTCTCGGACGCCTTAAGAGGCGAGCCGCTTCTGACGGTTCTTTGGGAAGATGTAGAGAGCGATGAGGCCACGGGCGAAGGGAGAGCGGAGCTCTTGAGAGGAGCGGAGTATTTCAGCTTGAGAATGGAGAGGTGGGGCGAGGAAGGAGATGGAAAGAGAGACGTGGCCATGGCACATCTGCTGGTCTGCAACTTTCTTATCGGGATGCACAGGAACCACAAAAAGGTCGCAGCGGTCCAAGATACGGCATCGCATGGTCTATTTGGGCCCCGCCGAAGGCTTCGGCTTGCGGTCCAAAGTGAAGAAGCTTTGGGCTTTCCGCGAGAGGCTGCACAGCACGAGGACGAGCCCAGTGCCGGCGGTTTCGAGCCTGCACGCATTCACACATGTATCTATGCTCGGCGAAGCCTTGCCGTTGCCGGCATCGCCCGACCCTCGGCGAAGCTATGCCGGCTTCCCTCTACCTCCTCCGCGAAGCTTCCCAGCCACGATCGAGTCGTGTTCTTTTCATCGTAGAGGATAGGCTTGGGACTATGCAATACTCTCTCTCTCTCTCTCCAAAAATGTTAATAGCTTCCGAGTAAGGTTTGATTTGTCTTTGAGCCTTGAGCATTTGCAAAGTAAGATTTTGGGTTACCAAACACCGAAACTTTAGGTCGATATCCTCCAGAGGCCTGCAGCTGCTCGCAAATGTACCAAATCCACTTAATTAAGCTAGAACTTACTTTAGTCTCAATTTCCGTTAATTTCGATATAAATTTTCGCTTCAAAATTTTTTTTGGGTATGTCCTATCCTAACTCTTTCCTCTTTTGTATTTTTACTCTGTTAGACTGCCTATTACTGTCTCTCTCTCTCTCATTAAATTACCCCTCAATTCCCACATATTTGATAACTATATATTCAATTCCTTTAAAAAAAACCATTTCGTTCTCTTGGTAAGTAATTCGCCAACAATCGCGCGCGCGCAGAACGCATCTCGATGCTTTTATATTAGAACGGATATCATTGGCAAGCGAGAAAATGAAGCGTAAATTTCCTGTAATTTAGAGAAGAGATTTCATAACATTTGCCTCCAGCTCATCTAGCTCATCTCCTGCTCGGTGAATTGTGTAATTAGGATCGCGAAATCGCCCGTGGACTCGAGTAAAAAAAGAATTGCTAACAAAATCCCCACATGAGGTGCAGGAAGCCTTAGCTCACGAAAGATTTTTTTTTTGTTGGCCGGAACTCCACACGTGTTCCTTGCTTTCGCTCTAGAACCTCCCACGTACCACGAACCAGCTGTACACCAACATCCCCCTACCCCATTGGTCCGGCCGCCGAACCAATGAAAAGAAACAAAAAAATTAGCTAATCGGTAATTTACCAAAAAAGCCCTCCGAAAGCGCCGCGCACCGCCTACGTGGCCACTCGCCGCGAATGGCACGCGACTTTAAGATGGCCCTCGGGGTAACTCCGGTATTGGCCCCCCTCCCCCAACTTCCGCCAGCCTCACCGAACCGGGGCGCCCGCGTGGCGCGATCCGGTCGGGTCCGCGGGACACGTGGACGGCGGAGGGGGCGTGGGAAGAGGATCTAAAATATCTGCGCCAAGTCGTCCACGTCGGCACGGATGAGGGCACTGATCTGGAATCAGATATTGCACTTTTTCCACCAAAAAGAGCAGGAATTAATTATTGTTTAATAAAATCTCTTAATTCTCTCTATCCCTTTTTCGCTCACGAAGTATCTTTCCCTTTTTCTTTTTACCTCCTCCTCCTCCTCCTCCTATCTCTCGATCATTTTCTCTATCTCTCTGTCTCTCGGATCTCAGGGCCGAGCAATCCGCGGAGCATCCGTCGCTTCCAAGGTCGGATTCCGGCCGTTTCAGGGTCCGATATCGGAGCTCGGGCTTCTCCGACGGTTGCGGGGGGCGCGGATATGGGCGAGGAGGTGAGGATGAGCGAATACGGCGGCGGCGTCGACGATCGGGTTTCCGAGTGGGAGGCCGGCCTCCCGGGCGCGGACGATCTGGCGCCGCTCTCGCAGGCGCTGATCTCGGCGGAGCTGGCGTCCGCGTTCAGCATCACGCCGGAGCCGTCCAGGACCCTGCTCGACGTCAAACGCGCGTCGGAGAGCACGCTGGCGGGCCTGCGCGGCCACCGGTCGCTGTCCCAGGGGTTCTCGTCGAACAACGAGTTCAAGTCGTTCGCGGAGGATCGGGACGCGGCGGTCGCCGATGAGGGGGACGGTGACGGGGACGGGGACGGGGACGGGGACGGCTCCGATTCGAGGAAGATGAGGAAGATCGACTGCGCCGAGGAGGCGGATTCGGCTATGAGGACGGACAATTCGGTGGAGGATCCGTCGGCGAAGGCGATGAAGAGGCCGCGATTGGTGTGGACGCCTCAATTGCACAAGCGGTTCGTGGAGGTGGTGGCGCACCTAGGGATTAAGAACGCCGTGCCGAAGACAATAATGCAGCTGATGAACGTGGAGGGATTGACCCGCGAGAACGTCGCCAGTCACTTGCAGAAGTACAGGCTTTATTTGAAGAGGATGCAGGGGCTGTCCACCGAGGGCCCGTCCTCATCGGATCCGCTTTTCGCGTCGACCCCGGTGCCGCAGAGCTTGCACGAGACCACCGGAGGTGGAGGTGGGCATGGGAACGGGCACGCGGCGGTGCCGATACCCATGCCGATGCCATATGTCGTGCCGCCTCATATGCCGATGCCTGTATATGGGCATATGGGGATGCAAATGGCTAATCCGCAGGGGTTTCAGTCGAATCCGTACATGTTACCGCAGATGGACTGGTCGGGAAATAGATGTGGATCGGCTGTATCATATCCAAGCTCTGGTCCTAATGATAAGTGATCGTATTCCTGAATTACGTGGCATTGGTGGTTTGAGGTGAGCTTCTTGCTTTCATCAGTTATTCACTGTACCATCAAATTTTGCCATTGCTTATGATCGTGGCCCATGTACGAGCTCTGTTGTGCTGGGTGATTGTAGTGCTTTCTTTACGAAGAAGTGGAACTTGCGATTCTTTTCCATTAACAAGTGTTAATTGTTTCTGCCATTGCTTAATGTAACTTATGCACGTTCACGGTTGCCTCCGTTTGTCACTGTTTATATACAATTGTGATTGCCCTTTGGAGTGGAGTGAACATTTGAAGGGTTAGAAATGAGTCAAGAAATATCTTTGGCATGTTAGGAAAAGTTGTCTCTCTTTGGTACTAGAGAAAGAGGAAGCCGGGTCACGGAGGCCTGTTTAAAAGCCTCTAATTCACGTGGTATGAGTGATGGAGGACCCGCGGATACAGATAAGACATCAATGATGAAGTGGCATCGTGGCTTTTGCTTGATCGCTTGTTAAAATTTGAGCAGAGAATTGAATTGCGATGAACTTTCATCATTCTACTCTGTTTGGCATTTTGGGTTAGTAGACGATGCCTCCGCATCTGAAGTCTCGTGGGCTTATTTGATTATGAAAATTTTGGTACTTGCTTCAATCCTTCTCGAAAAATCAATTTGTTTACCAGGATAGTCTTTCTTCTGGCCAAAAGGATTATAGAAGTTCTTCTAATTGTGCTACAGACCCGTAGTCAATATATCTGCGTAAGGTGGTGGAAAGCGAAGTTTGCTATGCTATGAACCTTAATGGATACTGCTGGTCTTGTCAACTTGCAATAATCCTGCTTGAATTGATTTCCTAGTTTAGACTGTTCATCAAGGTGCTTCTTGGATTGAGGAAGCTGCCATATCATGTTCACAAAAATGTCAGAATTTATTGTACCTGATGCTCTTATCTTGTTTGACCTTATCCTCAGCTTGTATGTTTCCCGAAAATGATACTATAGGTCGAACTTACTTAAGTGTCTTCACTAGTTGACTCTACTTCTGGGAGAAAAGGAAGAAGCTGCATGGTCCCACCCCCCCTCAATCTCGCATAAAGATGCCACTCCAACCTTAGCTTAATTGTGTGGGCTGAGTTGGTTCCACATCTTTTCAACAAGCATCTTAATTTTTGAAACCCCCCCCCCCCCCCCCCCCCCCCCCCAACAAAAAAAAAGAACAAGTATCTTAGGATAACGAAGGTAGCCTACAACTTCAATAGACACGCATCTTACCTTTTGGTGACAGGGTTTTATCGAGAATATCGCATCTAGTGTAAATGCTAGAGGCACTGGACCTGAACCGGGTGGCTGGAGAACTTCTACATATGTTGCTTTCTCGCTATACATACTAACAAACACTGATTTTTGTCATTTTGCTTCAGAGGTCATTTCCCTGCGCAAGCAGAAAAAGAGTGGAGTAGGAGGAGCTGTAAGCTGAATATCGAGGCAGATTTACCTATTCAAAGCTGTTCAGACTTCTATCCAGTGGAAGAGCTTCTCTTAGATTATTTAACCTCCTTTCCAGCATTATTGTCATGCAAGCATTCTCACTGGTGATTATTGTTTCAGAAAGGGAAATAATGAAGTCCCAAGAGGAGCATCCTGCTGGAACTCTTACTGTGAAGCAGGTCAAAGAGATGGGAAGAATAAAATGCTGTAGCTGATGAAGAGTGAAAATGGGACAATTGTTCAGTTGTTTGACTCTAGCTATAGTTTCACAGACATGCTTCTAATTTAACATTTCTTCAAATCTTCGGTATCAGATGTCAGCTTTGATCTTTGCCATATTGTTGATTAATCGTTGGAATAATTAAGGCTGATCATTCGTCACATCCCCAACTCTCCAAGTACAGGGGAAATGACATGTCCGTTCTCGTTCTCCCATCCGAAGGACGCAGCCTCACAGACATGATCAACATTATATACATCCACAAAATTTACATAACAGCAAGCTGGTTAGAGTTTTAAAGTCCACAAAAAAGAATATATACATCTCCAATGACTAACAAATTACCTTAACTTATACCAAAATCCAACTCTCAAAATTGTCCTCGTCTGATTTGCCGTAGCTGTAAAATTTGAACAGAATTGATAGAAATGGTATGAGCAAAAACCACATCTTCATGAGTAGTATAAATCTCTTCTAAGCAAATTGAGCATTTATTTTATATATTTACAAATGTTATCCAAACACAATTTATCCAAATCTAGTATATAATATACGTGCAAGATCAAAGATGAGTTATATCACTTCAAATATATCTATTTGATCAACAATATTAATGCAAACATCAGTGATTCAGTCCATCAATCAATATAGATAGTGCTTACTATCAAACTATGTTCACGTTTAACGTCCCATGACAACGATTATTCCTCCCTTGGCGTAAGTCTCCACCTATATCAGTCGGTGTCTTGGCCTAAACAGGGCGTCCGGTGACATTATGCATACATAACCTCTCAAATGGGTTTAGCACTTAAATAAGGGCATAAAACCACCAACTCATTTTCCAACAACTGACAAAACCAATCCAAAATCTTTTTTATAAATCGGAACACAAACCAAAACCCATAACCTTTCCCAGTTCAATTTATCAAGCAACATACATTATAGATAGCATTTCACCGACCATTTTAGAAATAATCGACTAATTTCAAGAAATGCTTTACCATGCCAGTTCAATTAACCAAAAGGGTATGATCTAGCTTGACGCGACAAAATATACTCTAAGTACCACAAACCTTTTTCTCTTTTTAATGTAAATCATAACGTGTGATGCCTCTTTTCTATCATTTTGAAGACATGAATTCACAATTCCTTTAAAACATAAGCACCACTCTCCTGAAAATTTGAAGTAGCTTGAGTGAAATAACTCTACATCTTATCAATTAAGTGACAAATGTATATCAAAATCAAGGCAATAACGACCTTAGCTAAGATTTGACAAAACTAAGCTTATTTGGTGACAAAGCCACTCTGACAACCAACAAAAAGCTCACCCAAAGCAGAACAACTACCGTTGTTGTCCGCTGTACTGCAATAGCTCATGCGCCGAATTTAAAACCGTTTTCTTGAACTTTACCTATGCTCGTTTCAAGAGGGTCCAGAGTCATTGGTAAATTAACTTGACACACCAAAAGATGGCCGGAAGCGGGTCAAAATTGGCGCCAAACACAATACTTCAAATTTGGTACGAACAATGCGCAATAAACTCCAAAATTTCACTCTGACCAAACTGTACACACAAATCAATTTCTATAGAATTTTACACGCTCGCGACACCCTGCAATTTCTTAATAGCATGATTTCTCAATTCACCAACCTCGAGAACCAACCTAGCAACTCAAAATACAACACAATTGTAAATTATATCTGTACTAAGAAATTATCTTCGATTAAAGAAATCAAGAATTCGAATTCTTACCGAGCGCTTCAAAACGACATTGATTCTGCATGTCAAGTTGCCCGTGGCTTGCCGAACCAAAACCATTCCTCTCTCTCTTGATTTCTTTCTTTTCTCATTCCCTCTCTGCTTACTTCTTTTCCTCTTCTTTAAATTAACACCAGCTGCAGAAAAAAACATGATAAATTTGGCTGAGGAAAGTGCGCTGGGGTGTATCTTCATGGGCTTAAAATAGGATTTGGAGAATTGGACACAAACTTATTTCTCTTATTTGGCCCATTTGTTGCAATTTTCATAATAATTGCAATAAGATGTGTTTTAACTTCTCAGACGATGAGAAACAAGTATGCTGCTTGGCTAACCAAACAGGTTCCACGTTGACACTCCTGTCAAACCACAAGACATGGCTCAATGCCAATCCTTCCTTCACAAACCCCGTGAGGCATGTCAAATCTAGTCACCAGTCGACAGTGTCAACTAGGATTTTGAGATATATACAAGAAATATGGCTCTCACCGCAATAGATCTATCTTTTTCCTTGGCAAGTTCTCAGTTTCCCTATCTCCCTGTTCAAATGGTTGCACTTGATCTGAACCATCCGATGGAATCACCAATTATCTCTGCTCGTCATCTGATCTTCCACAGCAGTCCTGTACTGAGTTGTAACAATGTAGTTGTAACTGATTGTAATTGCACCTGTTTTAATGCGCAAGAGTAAACTTTTTCATTCTCAGGATGGAGATAACATAGTAGCATTCACTTCATGCTGTGTCTGAGCATCAGACAGACTCTATCCAACTAGAACCAAGAAACTTAATCAGTTTTCGTCTTTTCATTCTTAACCTTGTATTCCAATCATTACTGGCATTGGCATACAATTCAGACAGCAACATACTATTCCCGGCATTTCTGGGCTCAAGGCTTGAAAGATGCCGAGCCGCTATTTCTGCGAGTTCCAAGTTCCCGTGGTTCCTACATGCCCCTAGTAGGGCTCCCCAGACAAACAAATCAGGTTCCACAGGCATTGCCTCAATAAAGTCATAAGCTTCCGATAGTTTTCCACCTCGACCAAGAAGATCCACCATGCAAGCATAATGCTCAAGCCTTGGCGCTATCTTGTAAGCTTCCTGCATCTTGTGGAACAAACTCTGTCCAAGTTCAATCATACCTCCATGACTACAAGCAGTGAGAGCTGCCGTGAAGGTCAGGTGATCGACCCTCTTACTATCTTCCTTCTCCATCTGAGCGAAAGTTTCAATTGCTTCGCTACAATAACCATGGCTAGCCAACCCAAAGATCATGGAATTCCAAGAGACTGCATTCTTTTCAGACATATTATAGAATAACAACTTAGCTTCGGTTATAAGACCACATTTCGCATACATGTCAAGAAGAGCGCTTCTCACAAAGATATCATTCTCGACTCCAAGCACAACTGCATAACCATGCATTTCCTTCCCAAGCCTCAAATTGGCAGATGTAGCACAAGCAGGCAAGAGACTACTAATGGTGGCCGAATTGGGGTAAACCCTGCAAGCCATCATCTCCTTTAATGTCTTAAAAGCATCTTCGTGTTGGGAACTCTGTACGAGTCCAGATATAATAGAAGTCCAAGACACCACATCCGGCTCAATACCAGCAAAGCTCATTGACTTGAGCAGGTCTCGAACAGCCAGAGGATCGCCCTTCTGTGAAAACCCATTAATCAATGTATTCCAGGTTATAATATCTGGCTTCAGACCCCAAGACTTCATGTCCTCTACCAATCCAATTGCCTCTTTTGCAAAGCCATTTTGAGCATAACCTGAAACCATAGCATTGAATGTGACCAAATCTTTCTCTACCATCATATCAAATACCGTGCGCGCCTTTTCAACTTGCCCACATTTAGAGTACATATCAATCAGCGCGGAGTTGATGAACAGATCGTCCTCGACCGACAGTTTCAGAACCAAAGCGTGCACATTCTCTCCGGCTCGTCGATCGGAGAGCTGCCCACAGACTTTGAGGATGCTGGGCAACACAAACTCGTTGGGCTCCATCCCCTGCCTCCTCATCTCGAGGAACACATCGAAAGCCTCCCGATGGTACCCGCGCCGAGCAAAGGCACCGAGGAGGACGGTCCAGCGGCGGACATCCGTTTCAGGAATTTCATCGAACACACGTCGTGCATCGACCGTGCTTCCACAGTCGGCGTAGAAGCCGATGACTTTGGAGGCAATGTGGGCGGAAGTACAGAGACCCGCAACGATCAGATGGGCGTGAAGCGCTTTTCCCGAGCCAAGTGCTCGGTTACGAGCACAAGCGTCGATCAGCTCGGCGCAGGCATCGAAAGAAGAGTGGTACGAACAGTTGATCGACGGAGTTCCACGCGGGTTCTGGTTCCCTACGAGGCACCTGGGGAAGAAAGACATCAAAACAGGCACCGCTCCGAACCGGTCGGAGACTGGATATGATAGGATAAAAAATTTTGAGATTTTTTCATATCCTGTCCACTGTTTGGTGGATTATGGATTTAAAGTAGGATATGATAATTTTTATTTTTATTTTTTTGCTATTCATGGGTTCGGAGGGGTCGGTGAAGGAAAAAAAGCCAAGAATTTTTTTTGGTGACACAAGGTGTGGAGATGAAGATGACAGCGAGTGGAGTGTAGGGTTTCTGGAAAAATAGCCATTATAAATCCTATCCGGGTCTATCCCTCATCCTCCTTGGATTTTTTTATTCGGGCTATATCCGGTCTATATCCGATCTTATTTTATTCTGAATCACCACCAAACACAGGATATGATAAAACATATCATATCCTGACTTTTATCCGGTCGACCAAACGCAGCTTGAAAAGTTGGGCGAATGGAGTAGGCTGAGTGAAAAGATCGAATCAGTATAAATTTGTTTCGCGCTATCCTTTATTATGTTTTATATTTATGCTGATGGAAGATTTTTTATTTTCATCGCATGCTTCGTTTGCAAACACCGTTTCATCTCCTCCATGGTGTTTTGCACTTGAGCATGAAATGGCTTCGAAAAATCCTATAACAGCTAATTCACCTCCCTTTTAGTTATTAAATCCAGTTCATTTCCGACCTAGCCATATGTCTCTCTCTCTCTCTCTCCCCATTTACGCGTTGCTGTTGCTCTGCTGCACACTCTTAAGCCGTGGTTGCTCGCACGAATTCCTTCATTACCGTCTCTCAATCTCTCTCTCTTCGAATGTTTGCTAGGTTAGGCCATAAGGAAGTCGTGACCCTAAATTTTGAGAGTGGCCTGAGGGCGGTTCGCTCTTTTCAGTAATAATTGTGATCGCAGTGGAGGTGGCAATTGTGCGGGCTACTCCCTATCTAGGTTCATCGAGTGTCCTAAGAGAAGAGAGATAAGTGATTTTGACGAATGACGAGTCACGACGATGGATTGCAAGGACATGATGGAGAGAGGCAGTCGTGATGTCGATGTGGCGAGTCAAAATAGCCAGTGCACAAGTAACTAGAGGAGGGAGGGTATGTGTTTTGAAGTTTTTTTTTTTTATCTCTAGGGTATAGTAAATTTATTTACAATCTACGTGTTATTTTGTCTGGTATGGTAGGATAACCTTTTTGATTACCTCGATCCATAAAATATCGAAGATTTGTATGTTTATAACAAAATGATCAAGATAATGGTGAGAGAGATTTCACTGGCAATATGAATAGAGAAAAACCTAATCGTATAAAAAGCTAACCGTATTTTACATGTTATTGGATCATATGTATATTTACATGAAGGGATAATGATACAATTGATCATTGCATTTTGACTTAACATGCAATATAGTTCATAAATTTTTAATTTGTCTAAAGCGATTCATGGAGTTTTGATACATATTAAATGTAGTAATTGAATCATACGAAAATGTTTGGTAGAGTCTTTGATCTTGAATTTCCATGAATCATATTAAATAAATTAAAAATTTAAGACCTACATTATATATTGGGTCAAAATTCAGCGACTGTAATGAATAAATTAAAAATTCAGAGATTATATTATGCATCGGATCAAAATTTGAGAATTATTTGTGTTATTTTTCGGTGTAATCCGACCGCTGACGTTGTTGGTCTCTCCACCTAAGAATCTAAGGTGGTTTGATTGTACAGATTGGATCGGTTTTCTTACAAGAGTCTGATTCGTACTCGGCAGTCGGGCCGACACGTCTCGAGAACAAAGATTCCATTTTTTTTTCTTCACCGCAGTTCTCCATGGCATGAGATCCACACGCACGCGCACACGCACACGCACCCGCTCGCTTTGACGAACATGCATCATGGATTAGCTTCGCCTCCGAAACCCCGAGCCTGTCGCTGCTCGCACCTCGCTTCCACCGCCGACTTTCTTCCTTGCCCTTCTTCTCATCCCCATCTCCAAGCCCGACCGGATCGATTCTTTCGTCACGGGCACGGCCATGGGCGTGTCCTAGGCCCGCTCGTGTCCGCTCCCCAGTCGTTTGTTTGGCCGGGGGAGCGGAGCCGGAAGAAGGGTCGGCGGGCGAATGCGCGCAGCACCCTCTTGAGGGCGAGCCGAAGAGAGTCTCCGTACGAAGTTCTGGGGGTTTCTCCTTCCGCGGCTCCCGATGAAATCAAGAGGGCTTATCGGAAGCTCGCTTTGAAGTATCACCCTGATGTCAACAAGGAGGTATGAGCGGTGTCTCGATGATGGGCTTGATTTTTCCACACGGTTTGGTGTGTTTAGTTCGGGATGAACCGTGTCGATGCTTGTGGGTTCAAATTAGCTATGCTGCTGCTTGTCCCTCTGGTCTAATTGTAGATGTACGGTGCTGGTTCATTGACATATTAAAAATTTCACTGGGTGTGGTTAATGGTTGTACTGTAGCTGTTGCAGTTGCTCGTGTTGTTCCGTGTGTTTGGTCCCTTTGTTTTGAGAGTTGCAATACCTTGAAGCTGGGTGGGCAGCTGTGTAGGCCCTGCAGCTGGTTGGTCTTTTGCTCAATACCTTGTAAGTAAACTTGCATAGTCCCTTTTCACAGCAAAAACTGGAAAGCTGTACCAGATAGGCTACATGCTAGACTTACTCGGCGTGGAATATGGCCCACTGGCAGTCTGGCATGAGACTCGCTATCGCTCTTGCAGACAAGTGCTCATCTTTCTGTTGTTGATAGATGGCTAGAAGAAATTAAGATTACAGCACTTTGTAGCTTGGGGTGCCTTTTTCATTCAGCAGTTTGGCGGAGAAGTAGTGTTTGGTGGAATCTATTTGAATTATGGGTTATCTTTCCTTTGATCTAAAGCTGGAAGTTGGTCTGCATTGATGCTCCTAATGTTACGCACAAACAGATCACAGAATGATGGATTTTCTCCTTCATGTGACATTTTAGGATTGCATCTTTAAGTCAGGGGTAGCACTAAAGCCTGCCTTATTCCGACCCTCTGGTCTCATTGGTCTTTCATCTCTACGAACTAGTTTAATAGTAAGCATGGACTGGTCAAAGTTATCCAACTTTTGGAATTCAGCCTGAACAAATGTTTGGATTCTGTAAACTGTTTATGTGCTTCAATGGTGAAGGTGTCAATGGAGTGTTCTGATTTTAAGCACAAGAGCCGGTAGGGCTCATAGATCCTGACAAGTTTGTTCCAGTGTATAAAGTCATTTAAATCTCATGGACCCTGACTACTTGTTCTGGAGAACTTCACACTCTGACTCTAGACAAGTGACAGAGGAATATGGAGATTCTCCCTGTGCATTGTTGCATTTAGTGTGTTCTCAGACTTGATAGCGCAACATTTTCACATCAAGATGAATATCTTCAACCAAATATCATTCCAATTTCTACACAGAGACAGGTGTGTTTAACCACATTAAGTGCTGAAAATAACACTCCATTAGCACTTTATGTCAGTTAGTGTGTTTGATCACCACTAACTACACACTACTTTATTAGTTGATTTAAGTAAAAAGTCACTTAATGTGTAAGTAAGATAATGCACTTAATTGGTTAATTGATAAAATACACAATGGAAAGTAAGATCTTACCAATTATATTGTCAAAACAGTTCAATAACACTTGCTATTGCAAGTTTGGTAAGACACCAAGAAGAAAGTTAAAATTTAGTTTTCATGTGTTATGGAACTTTTAATTTTTGTTTTCAGTGCTTAAAAACTTAAGCACTTACTGTTTAGTGTTTAAATTTTCAGCACTCATCTTTCAGTTCTATCAAACGAGCTATATAGAGTAGTTACATAGGCTCCCTGAATATTAGGGATTGGGACTATTCACATCATCTTGCATCTGTTTAACGCCGTCTTGTATGGGCATTTGAAAAATGGCGAGGACCTGTCTTTGATGCTGCGGTGAAATTGTCGACTGGTTGAGTGGAAGTGTGGGAATTGTCTTGTTGTCAGTGATTGATCTGTTCACACAGTTTGCCTCTTCTTTAGGCGATCATACTTACAGACTGCAAGTTTAGTGGCTGTGGATAGATGCATTTATCATCCTTCGAGGAATAGTTTTGTTTCAGTACTTGTCAGCTGTTAGTCTATGCTTAATATCCCTTGGTAATGCCATTTTCCACCATGCACGATGAAGAAAGAGACATTTGAATCATTATTGTTGCCAGGGCAGGGGTAGTTCAATTTGCTCTTGGTACGGGTTTTCAAAAACGTCTTGGGAAATGCAGATGCATTTCCTAGAGAACCCTTTAGAAAATAGGTTGACATAAGGACTTTGAGTAGGATCTTTTATTTCATCTGTGCTTATCTTGTTGCCTGTCACCAGGCATTGATTTCATCAGCAATACGTGTTGAGAATGTAGTGATTTTAACCATTGTACACGATTACAAATGGGTTATTCCTCGTCTCCAATGGACATTTGCTCATTTGAGTCCTTTAAGTAAGTAAAAAGGCTTAGAGCTTGTTTTTTTTATCTGCAGAATATTCCTAGCTGAATAGCTTTCCTAGCTATATCTTTACAAGATCTTTGTTGCAATAGCAGCCTCTGTCAAGAAAAACACCCGAAGAAGCCCACTCAAGTAATGGTCAATAAAATTGGAAAAACTTAGTCTGTAGTTCGTGGGTACATCATTTTGTAGCACTGCATTTGTCCCTGATGTATCTGGTTTTTAATTATGAAAGACTTATGATTCATTTCCTTCTAAAAGAAATTCATGATTAATTCCACAAAAGTGGTTGTTTGCAATGTGATGTAGTTTGCTTTCTCAAATTGCTGTTGGTTAAAATTTAATTACCTTACATGTCAAAATGTTTCATATTTCAGGCAAATGCACAGGAGAAGTTCATGAGGATTAAACATGCATACAATACTCTCCTTAATTCTCGTGATTCGGATTCCAAGAGGAGATACAACACTGGAAATCGTGCATCTGGGTTTTCGTACTCCACTGAGGATAGCAGCACCCTAGATGAAGAATTCTATGGACTTGGTAAAAGCAATAATAAGCTGCGGTCATTACTTTGTGCATTATACAGCAACCCTTTCAGGGCTTAGGTGGGTTTGGCATGTTTTGACCAAAATGACATCCTAAAATCCGGACCGTTGTGGAAAGGCAATATTTTCAATAGATGAATTAGTAGGTTATTTCCTGACCATCATTAGTAATTTAATTTCTTGGTTAATGTCTGGATATAGTGCAGTAGAAAGCAGAGGACACATGGATATGCAACACAGTATAATGTAAATTGGGTATGGCCCTTGCGAATTTCTATTGAAGAAATACTTTTGGAGTACACCTCACTTGTTCTTGAGCTTGGTTCTAGCTCTTCTTTTGTTCTGTCAACTTTAGATTGACCTTGGCATGTGATTGTCCAGGGCAAAGCTTCTTTTCTGATGTGGTTCCAAGTGTATGTTAGTTTAGGGGATTTTGTATGTTCTTATGTTTAACCCGTTTGTGCTGCAGGTAACTTTTTCAGGGATGTTCAGATAACAATAGGTAGATAGTTCTCTCTATGAGACATTGCAAGTGCCATCTAGTTCTTGGCTTACCTGTTAACTTTTAATCTAACAGCCTATATCATTTCCTGTATTTAGAAAATTTGCTTTGATTTTTACCATCTTGTTTCGCATGGCAGAGGATTTCTTCAGAGATCTACAAGAAGAATTTAGTAACTGGGATGCAAGTGCGTCTTCACAAGGAAAGCCGAAGAGCTTGTGGGAGGAATTGGCGGTGAGAGTTGCTTTTAAAATGTTGCTACATTTGGAAAAACAAAATTTCTTCTGTGCTATTCTTTTCAGAGCCTGTTTTTATGGCAAAAAGTAAGAGAAATACAGAATCATTCAATCTAATGTCTCCTATCCTTGGGGTTTGAGAGACATGATTTGAGGCTAGGACCTTATGCTTTGAATTTTGTTGCTCGAAGGAAATTGGTGAAGAATTTGTGGAGTTTCTAGAGAAGGAGCTAAACATAGCCGATTCAGAGGTGGAAGCAAATCAGTATGATGATGGGTCACGAAAAAGTTACGGGACGGATGCTAGTGAAAATGAGGCTAGCAACGGAAGCAGCATCGAGGAAAATATTGATGACATAGAAGCTACTCTAGCTCAGTTGAAGAAGGAATTAGGCCTGTAATCGATTCATGATAATTTTGTGCCGCATATTTTAGTCCGTTACTCATGTTGTGTTTGTATAGATATGATATGTTGTGATACATGTGGCTACAATATTCTTGAAATTGACAAAGGTCAGCGATGAAGGCAAAGAGAGGACTAGGAGATTAAGAGCAAGTCCTGCAAGATCATTGAATAAAAGGTGTTTTTTTTTTTAAGTTTGAACATTCTTATAAGTACGGTTTCTAGGCAGTTATCTGAGTAATGTGACCTGGAAAACTGTTATCTATGTATTTGCTGTCTTCACTTCCATGTTGTGGTGGTTGCATTTATAATTTCTAAGTAACCATGACATTTGTTTCCATCATGATAATGGGGGTGACATTGTCTGAAAAGTTCAATTTATAGCAACCTTGCGTCAATCTTTCCTTATTAGGCCCTGGTGGACCGGTCGTGTCTACTTGTACCATTTGCATGCCCGTAATTTGCCTCAAGCCATTCAGCCGCAGTTGCATATATTTTGCCTTCGGAATACATGCATTTCGCTGTTCGTTTCCTGAAGCCGACGGCGGCTAGAGGCCACCCATCTTCTTCTCCCTCCACCGTAACAAGAACCTTTCAGTCGCCACTGCGCAGAAGACGAGAATGAATCCTCATTCAACAGCTGCCACCCGCTTCGCTTCGATGGCACTCGGTCAGAGCAGCTCGACTGGGGAAGCATCTCGGAACGGCAGGCATGCATTTTTACGAACACCTCGCGTGCTCAGCAAGCTCAGATCTTGTTGCGCCAAATGGGTCTCTCTTGACGCGGGGGGCTCAGCTCCATTCCGTCGTCGTCAAAATGGGGTTCACTTCGAACGTCTATCTGTGCAGCGCTCTCGTCGATATGTACGGTAAATGAGGCAGAATCTTGCATGCCCATGACCTGTTCGACGAGCTGGGCAAGAGGAGTGCGGTCACTTGGAACTCCTTGATCTCCAGTTATCTTCACGTCGGTTGGCCGCTGATTGCCGGGGACTTGTTTCTGAAAATGCACCAAGTGGGAATTGCTCCTACGCCGCAGAGTGGCTCCACTGTTTTGGTGGCTTGTGCTCAACCCAAAGACGGAGATTTTGGGAGACACATGCATGCTTTGGGTTTAAAAGCAGGGTTTGGGTGTAATGCTGTATTTGGGACTGGCCTGATTGACATGTACAGCAAATGTACAAATTTGGAAGATTCGAGGAGGGTTTTTAACCAGATGGTGTGCAGAAACGATACTACCTGGAGGACGATGATTACTGGGTATGCGCAGAGTGAACAGCCAAGTGGGGCAATGGCATTACTAAGAGATATGACGAGTCAAGATCTCAGACCAAACTATGTCACTTATAATAGTATACTCTGCTCGTTTTCTAATCCGGATCATTTGAATTGGTGCAAGCAAGTTCACTGTAGGGTGATTGTAGAAGGTTTGGAGTCCGACATGCATATAGCAGTCTCACTAGTGACTGTCTATTCTGAGTGCAGTAGTAGCTTGGAGGACTTTCACAAGGTTTGTTTGGGTATAAGAATATGGGATCAAATCTCATGGAATGCGGTGATCGCTGGATAAGCTAATCTTGACGATGGGAAAGAAGCTGTGAACTGTTTTTGCAAAATGAGAAAGGCCGGAATTTGTACAGAGTTCTTCACATTTGCAAGCACCCTAAAAGCTGTAGGTTCTTTCTCTGCTCTTGAAGAGGGGAAGCAAATCCATGCTCTAATTTTTAAATCCGGGCATGCTTCTCACATGTACGTTCAGAATGGACTTGTCCTTTTGTATGCTAGATGTGGCCTTCATGGTGATGCAAAAAAAGGTTTTCTCATCAATGGAAGAGCGTGATGTTATATCTTGGAACGCATTGTTATCTGGATATGCACACCATGGCTTTGGCAGGGAAGCTGTTGAGTTATTTTAGCAAATGAGGAGAACTGATATTAAACCGGATAGTACCATCTTCCTAGCTGTGCTGACAGCTTGTAGTCATGTTGGTTTGGCTGAGGAGGGACTCGAATACTTTTCTGTAATATGACTACTGAGGACAAAATTAAGATATAGAGAAGATTGCAGGACCTCATAAATGTGTGGTCTTAACTGTGGCTACGCCTTCCCTCTCATCCCTTTCCAAGGATAAATGCAGACTTCTTCAGGTGGTTTCGTCTGAGAAATTATGGAAATGTAACCTAGCATAGTCTATCGCGATTCCGTTAAGAATTGAAGTGACTATTAAATTAACGTGTACTTCATCCCCAATAAGTGCGAGTGCAATGCTTTAAAAGATAATAGATATGGAAAAGCAAAATCATCCTCAAGAGTAAATGAGAAGCACATGTCATATAAGAAAACTAGTAACACAAACAGGAAGACTGTCGCATTGAAAATCTCGTAATATACACAGGAAGTGAACTTATGGATATCGTTTTTAGGACATCCCAACCTTCGATAACAGAGGATTCTAGTACTGGCAGCTACCATTGTCACTCCTGGCTGTTGGATCAAAGTTTGTCGCAGCTGGGTCAGTGCAACCTTCAGGAACAGGAAGATTGACTTGTTGGGCTGCTTGGCCTGCGTTATTGTTTTCCGTAGGACGCTTAAACAAAAACCTGTAACCTAAGTAAAGAGAGTGCAACTAACCATTAAAAACAACCTCAGAGAAACCGGGGTTCTAACCATAGAAAGTTCCCTGCTTCATAGCATCTTCATTGGCATCTCCCAGAGCTGCCTCGGCCAAGTACTTATCGGCCAATTGGACTCTCTTCACATTTTCTTGTTCCTGCACCAGCATATTGCCATACTCAAGCAGCTTCTCAAGAGTCATTGTGGGCTGATCAAAAGTTGGGGGGCCCTCCTTTGAGTTTACGAGCTTCTTCCCGACGCTGTCGACTCCCACGCCTGATACCCACTTCCTAACCTCATCGTCGTAGACTCTTGCTCTTAGAGCACCAAAAAAGTCTGCAAAGAAGATTGGAGTTTGTGATGAGTACAATTCAACGCGATGGCACTTCAGAAAATATTTATAAGATTTCCCCATCTCCATCACCATTTTTTCTCTAACAGGACCCAGTAATTTTCAACGCTCCCGCAAATTTGTTATGCTCTTTTGAATTGATTTTGGGATTTGGGTATGATCTTAATTGTGGAGTAATTGATATATGTCTTCCTTTCCTACATAAAGAATACTTAGCAAAAAGTTCATAATTGCCTTTGAACGTGATAGTTTACTCAATATTTCTTCTTCACATTAGTACTGAATTTGCAATATTAGCAGAGTATGTAGAGTTCTACACCATGCTTACCAATGGATTGACCGGGGAAACTGTCAACAAGCTTCACGATGGCTTCATCAGAGACATTGTCAGTCCTGAAGATACCGGTGCAAACACCAATTCGGTCCTCACGAGAGGGAGCCCAGTAGAATTTCTCCATACGACCATCACGAATGAGGGGGGCATACAACGTGGAGAAGTCATTACCCGTGACAATGATAGGGACACGAGGATTCTCCTCCTTGTTGTACATACCAGGGAGCTGGACATTGGTCGGGTTATCAGCAATATTCATGAGTGTAGCATTCACCATTTGGTTGTTCACTGTGTACTGCGTGGTACCACCAAACCTACCCGCACCTGCATCAAGATCATTGATAAAGAGGCAGCACATCTTCCCTTTCTTGATCATGTCGGCCGCTTCACGGTATCTTTGCCGGATGAGTTTTGCTGGTTCTCCTGCATTTCCACTTTCCAGCTCTCCAGCACTCATCATGATGGGGCTGAAATTTCATCAAGTAGTCAGAGTAGACGGACAGTACCATAAGTCATGTCTAATCAAGGATGGTGGCTTTTGGTTAGATTTCAGATGGAGAGCTCACTTGATTCCCATTTTGGCGAAGACGAGCTCGCACTGGAAGGATTTACCCTGACCTTTTCCACCCCAGACACCTAAAATCAGGGGAATCTGATCGAAAACAGATTAATTATTTAAGTCGTTTAGTTCAGACTAGTCGACCAAATTTGTACACGTTTTTTTCTCAGAACAGGAACTTCAGGCTTCTAACCTTGATGTTCGGCAAGGTCATGAAGTTCTTGGTGATGTGAACAACGAGCTTGTCCATGAAAGCAGGAGCGATGTAGAATCCATCCATGTTATTATCCAGGTTATATCTAACTCAAGGGGAACATATAATCAGTACGTATGACAATCGAGTTTGGTTGATTATTTGACTTTGTTCTGATTGTGTGAATCGAATAACCATGTAAATCCCTCATTTACTTACTGGCGAAGACCAGCGCTGAGATATTCATAGGAACTCATGACGGCATAGTGGGTTCCGGTTTGCATAGGAGCCTGGAACAGAGAATCGACCATGCCCTTGCCTCTGGTAATGTCTTGCTGGTCGTCGGAAGTGTCGTAGGCGAGGCCTTTCCATTTGTCCTTCTCGGTCTGCTTGTCCTCGTCAATTTCGGCGCAAATCCTGAAGCTTCGCGATGAAGGCTTCGGGCTCGTGATTCTGGAGCTCACCTTCTTCAGGCCATTGCCCAAGAAGCCCGAGCTCGGGATCGCCGAGCTCGAGTTGTTAAAGCTCAACTGCATCACAGCACATGAACTCCATTAGACAAGCCAACATAAAGTCCACTGGAACTAGATGTCTCTCCTAGGCAACGACCATCTCTCAAAGAAAACATATAGTACCTCAGTGATTCGTATTTCTTTCGTATAATCCGCTCCGCTAGGGATCATACTACTTACAGAATCAACTATGATTAAAGAATGAAAAATCCAAGAACGGATCACAATCTACCGGACTTGATTTGCTTATGAGCTAGAAAACCAAGAAACATCAGCAACTGGAACAGAGCGACAGGTTCCGGAAAAGAACCGAACAAAACAAGAGTGACCCTATAGAGAAAACAGGGCAAAATGAAGTACCGGCTTCCCATTAACAGTTCCGACAGTTGAAATTGCGGCAGCCATTTGGGCTGTAGTAAAGAAGCTTCGACTGCTGTTTCGGAGCGCGGCTTTTTTCTCGTTCAAAGTGTTGGGGGGAAGTTGCGGGCTATAGTGACGAGCTTTATTAGATTCTACCGTCCATACAATCAGGATTGGATGAGAGAACACGTGGCACCTCCTGGAGGCCATTCTCATGTGCAGACGAAACACGATATCCCCAGTTACATTCTCGCAGAGCTTCTTGGCCACTGAAAAAAAGGAAGACTTTCTAACAAAATCAGAGTCAGATAAATGGAGGTCGTGAGATGGGTATTTGAATGGGACTTGTGTGCCTCTCGAGAAGGACCGGGCCCCTCCATTTTATCTCCAATTATGCAATCACAAGCTGACGAAAGCTGAATCTCCGTGATCCCAACATTCAAGAGAAAAAGATCTACAGGAACACTCCCACATCAATGTATCAATGCAAAGCAAGGTACTGAACGTCAACACTCCCCCATCAATGTACTGATGAAAGACTGAATCCCAGAAGCCAAGGACGTGAGCTTGGGGTCATGGTGGTACCTATGCGAATCGAATGGTTCTAACTGGACGATTATATTCATCGTTCATTTGTCCATGATTTGACTCAACGACCAAACGTAGCCTAAGGCCATAAACAAACTTCTCTTAAAAAGACACAATCGAGTCATATTTTTGTGAGATTCATTATCATGTGGACGAGATGGATCCCATTTCTTTCTATTGCTAGTCCTCTGAATTCATAATATTCGTTCACTTGATCTTTTCGCGGTTATGTTGCCAATGGAACAGGGGCAACTGAGGAAATATATGGGAAGTCTCATGCAAGATTGAATCTCCGGCAGCAATTTATAAGGTTTCCCTAAGATGGTGGCTCATTTTTATCGGTTCCGCAATCCGAGTTGCCCACATGCACACGTGCCGTGCGCGCACACCTACCTTATACACCGGTTCATAGCAGGACAATTATACAACAGTCACACCATTAAAGCACAGTACGTTATTGGGCCATCATAGATTCCATTTACCAAATTCTAAGGCCAGCCACCAAAACTATAAATAGATGTCTTAAACGACCTTTTAAGCATGAGGGACTTTTAGTAACAAAGAAAGAATGGGAAAAGGACAGCTGCAAAATAATGCTGCCCAATGTGCTCTAGAAAGTTACCAAAGGATCAACATAAGATCATGATTCATAGGTAAAGAAAAGCAATCAGAACAAATTACATAAAGTCTCGGAAAGTCAAAAGTACAGGTTACATAAGATGCTGGGATCGCACTTCATTAGGGAAATGGAAAAATTCCCAAAAGAGTCGTGAATTTGACCGTCCATTTAAAGGCCAATAAGGGAAAAAAATAGAATAAAACTCTTCCATTATGTACAATAGGCCAAACCATCCAACCGAGGCTTGATGGCCTCGACCTCACTTCCCTCACTCTCTCACCTACGAACGATATTTAATTGATAGAAGGGGAAAAAATACGAAACACCAATTACATATCTCGATTGTCTCTTCCAAGTAAATTCCTGCTATGCAGCAGAACTAATAATACTCGAACATCATCAGAAGTCAAACTCTCCCGTTGCCTGACAGAAATCAACATAAAAAAAGCCACGAGAGGTTCACGTTTAAAACAAAAAAAAGAACGTAGAGAACAGATAAAGCATGAAAAAAGTGAAATCAATTAACTCTAGAACCTGACCTTGTTGAAAAGGATATCCTTATTGTTTATATGCATTATGCCATCCTTAAGCGTGCACTTCCACCTGCTCTTCGTCCGTGTCACCTATCCACACAAAAATACAAACTAAAAACATAGCTTCTACCTAAACAAAGTATGACAGCTCCAAGGCAGATAATCATTGTCATCCTGAAGCAACCATCACCTTGTCAAATTGAGCTAGGACTAGGTGCTGGGTATTTAGCTCCTCCCCCTTGTCCACATCATCTAAATCATCCTCATCATCATCATTTTCATTCAACGGTGGCTCATCTTCATCTTCATCGTCTCCAACATCATTATGAACTCCAATAGCAGGGGTACTCGCCTGTAATTCTGAAGAAAAACAAGGAGATCATCTGAGTTTTCTACTACACCAGTGACACCAAAGTACTGGCTCAAATATCATAAACTTGCAAAAGTCGTAAATACCATTTGGAGCCGGTGTACTAGCAATGTTGTAATCTTCATTCATGACTCCTTGATAATTGTATATCTTCAATGCCAAGAAAAGGAAACACATCAGAAGGGAACCAACCAGTGATATTGCTCCTTATCTCTCTTATTTTTTGGGGAAAATTACTCATCTCAAATTGAATGACTCTGCAGATGTGGCAATTGAAAACAAAACACATGAACAAGGCATGGATTTTTAATGCAGATAATGGTATACGCTTGCACCTTATGAAGACTTCTCTAAGGTCTGCCATTAGATATATACTAGCAAGATATACTCATCACATGGATCCAGAAGGCAACTACAGAACTTTCTGGCCACAGAGTGAAAAAAGGAAACACATGAACATGCAAAAATTCAGAATTCTATTATCAGAAAAAGCATAAGAGAGGATCAAGCATTCAATTCTATGTTCCAATATCTTAAGTGGAACTCACATTGGGAGTAGAAAGCATCTCGTCATATGGATCAGGAGTTTGCCCATCTACTTGAGGTATCTTTGACAGTGGCGTCTCCACATGTGCCAGCATCCGCCTATTTGCAGTGTCTGCAGCGGGTAGAATAGTCGTCTTCTCTGTGATCTGGAAATTTACCACACCTGGGTTAGCAAATGTATGACTAAGCAAATTACAAAAGTTCCAAAACAGATGTTGAAACTAAATCCACCAGGAAAAGGATTGCATATCCTGTGGCTGGTAAACAGTACAGACACTGGCCCACAATAAAAAACAGAGCTTCAACAATTGAACTAGAAAACAATAACCAAACTTCAAGCACCAGATCTACATGTTTATACTCCCAAAACTCTCCCTAGGTCAAATTCATCTGGCTCATTCAGTGACACAAAGTAAATCATGGAGACTACGAAGTATCAAGGCCTGAGAAAATGGCATTATAGCAACATACAAGACCAGAAATAATGTGTTCATGTTGCGCTAGCGCCAGTGATTCTCTAACCGGTCTGGATTTCCAATGCCTTTGGAAACTGAGCACATGTCAGTAGTCACTTTCCTTGCTCAACATCTAAACGCTGCGTCTTTTGCTAGAGCTTTAAACCGCTGAAAAAACTGGTTACAAAAGCAACCTGCTAAACTCATTCCATCGATTGCACAAACAAAATCTGCTTCACTCACAAGACTCTCTCTCTCTCTCACTAAATCGATTGAGAGCATAAAGAAACTGGCATTAGCAATTGGCAATAATCAGCAATATAGAGCAAAAATATCAGCCAAACCAAATAACAATAAGTATACCTAGGTATTTTCACAAGAATTAAAGATCACATACTAACAATATGTGCAATGAAAATCAAATTAGACCTGTGAATCCTCAAATACAGCATCTCCAGCTCCATCCTGTTGTGGTATATATCCACCATTCTGATAGTGCGGAACAACATCCTCACGTTTTCTCTTTCCAGAGGACATGAAGAAATCCTATAATTTTTCAACATCAAGATCATCACTCAAACTTCAAGTGATAATACTACCATCATTTTAGGCAAGACAACCACTCACTAGACATCCAGGAAGCTATGTGAAAGTAAAAAATTAGAGACAAATATGAGGCAAACACTTACTTGTGTATGGGGCTGATGAGAAGTTCCTCTATCTCCATCCTCTCTAGCCTCCATATAAGCTACATAAATTAGGATAGGAGAGAAATTACAATAGGACCATTAGATTGAAACCTGTTGCAGCTCCAAGATTTTACTCACCAACATTAACATCGACACCCAAGGGGGGCCTTTGATTCATCCAAGGTGAGGGAGGATGCTGCCAAATAAAAAAAAAACCAATCTGCTTATGGAAATTGTACTGGACAAGGTTTTGAATAGCAGTTGCACAAAAAGGGCTGTTTGCAAAGGGGATAGTTCATAATGGGATTGTCTCCAGGTATGCTAGATGTGGCATTCTCAGTGATACAAAATCTATCCCTCCTTAAACACTAGAGCACGTGTTACAGATTAGAAATTCTGTTAAGCACAAAACGAGTGCATGAACATTGACTTCAGCAGACAATCATAAAATTCTGAAACCAAACCTACATTTCTATTTGTTATCATTTCTGATAGGTTTCTACTGTCCATATAAATATGGCTTAACATTTGAGCCTTCGTATATCTAAACATCAAAACATATAACAACTAAAATTATTATCCTCCAGTAATCATCTAAAAGAAGAGTTATGAGCTTAAAATTGGCCATCATACAGAGGCATTCTTGAAAAAAACTATGTAAACAAGCATCACGAAATCAACTTAACCATTACTCAGCTACGTATACTAAAAATCAAAACAGTAAGTACCAAATAAGATATAACCATTCAGTCTTACAGGAATAGGGTTTCAATATTTCTTTATCCTTTTTTTAAGCAAAAAAGTAACAGCTTCGCATTATTGAAGAACAACGGCTGCTTGTCAGGCCTGGTGGTTTAGCTAATCAGCTGGGAAAATCATTGAACCAAGCTGAATTGCTAACCATACGAAAGTCAAGAGCAAGAAGCATCGTATGTGGCATGGTATAGAATACAACAAAAACTACTTTGATTTTCAATGTCCTGGGGAATAGAACTACCATACCATGTAAGGGCTGGGTCGCCCAGTTTTTATCTCATTATTGCCACCGGAATTGCCGACACCATCATTTGAAGGAGTAGGGTAATCAGAAGATCCAGTCGGAATGTTGTACATCGAGCTATCGACAGTCCCAGGTAGCGGGGTTGGAATGGGAGTTTGCAAAGGCGTCTACATCTCAAGGAAATCCCAATCAAACGGCAGCACCCACAAGATTCAGAACGGAGCCACTTAAAAAAAAAACGAGCAAGACGACATGGGGTGAGTGGACAAGGGACCGAACTCACTGGAGGGAAGAGCATGTCAGCTGTGGGAGTTTCGTATTCTTCCGTCCCCTCGTAAGGTACATTGAGATCATGAACAGGAGCAGCTGCGCCACCCGGCGGAGGCTTTGCGGCGGCGGCGGCCGACCTGTCCACTGGACCGAGAACAGCACCCGCTTGCATCATCTTCGTCTCCCAAATCTGTTGGATTCCGCATTCAACAAGAATCAAGAATCCCCCGACGGTGATCGGACGCATCGATAACAGAGACCCAACTTTCCGCATAAAAATTGGACCCAAATTTTACAAAAAAAAAAAAACGAGAGAGAAATCACAGTGGAAGCCCTAAATCAGGTTAAACCCACAAGCCCGGCAGATCTAATACAGCATCCAATTCATCCAGAATCTCAAAATGAAATCGAAACTCCACCCTCGCAGATCACACGCCAAAAGAATCCTCTCGACAATCCAATCCAACGAATTGAGGTAAAGAGGGAGAATAAAAAATTACCCCTTGGAGCTCGTTCAGGACCTCCTCGCCGGCGGCGCCGTTGCTGAGGAACTCCTCCCGGACCTTGGTGATGACGTCTTCGATGACGTGGAGGTACACGGAGCTCGTCATCGAGGAGGCCGCCATGTCTCTCGATCCGCTTAGAGATTCGCCGGGGGAAAGGAGCTGGGCCCCTCTTCTTTCCTCTCTTCCTCTTCCTCCTGGGAAAACCGAGCGGAACGAGCGGCGATCCGATCCGAGAATCAACGGCGGAGCAGCTCGGAGGTGACGGGCATGGACGGAGGTCGGAGGTCGGAGGTCGGAGGTCTAGGGTTTCGCAGGGAGAGGGAGGGAGGGGCCTGTGCGTTTCTGGCGAAAATGCTTGAGAGAGAGATGAGGGGAAGGGCGGACGAGAAAGGGAGAATAAAGAGCGGAATATAAATATGTTTGCATCCGATTGTGCGCGTGGGTCCACGTGTCGAGATCTGCACGACCACCTTTGATTTTTTTTTTCTCTCTCTCTCTCTCTGCTTTGCCTGTTCCGGACTCGAGGAGGAGCGACCCCCGTGCGCGCTCCCACGTGATCCGGATTTTGGACGGGGGGTTGGCTTGGTTCCCGGCCCCAACCGACGTAGTCTTAAGGCCTTGGGCCCATCGCTCTCTTTGTTCTTGGGCTTGGAGGCCCGTTCATTGCTCTGGGCTCCTTCATGCGGCCCATTCATTGATTGGGCTCCTTCATGAGGCCCAATGTACTCTCTCTCTCTCTCTCTCTCTCTCTCTCTCTCTCTCTCTCTCTCCACCGGCAGGGAAGGGGGACAAGGAGGCATTCCGAGATCGATCCTCGACAAAAGCGTTATGTAGCTGTGGAGCGTCGATGCTTCACTGAGCAAAAGGACCAAAAAAAATCACTCGAGAAGGCAAAACTTGAGGGTAAAGCGCGAGAGTGCAAGGATTGTTACATAATATTGACCTATAAGAGTGCCTCCTAAATTATCATTGGATATTTGAATAAATGGGTCATATTCAAATACTTAAGTAGGCGCATACGAAGCCTATGCTATGATTTTTTTTTGTCATAAGCCTATGCTGTGATTATAAATTTAATTATATATATGATTTTTGTATATTTACATTATTCAATATAGACTAGATTTAAGCATTTTATGAACATTAAGTTACTTATGATGCGCATGATAACCATTATGTTTTTGTCAAAAATTAATTTTCTGTTTCCGGGAACAGGTTTGGAACAGAAACCTATTTGGTAACGCAATTCCATTTTTCTATTTCTAGAACAACCTTTTGTTTCAGAAAAAAAAAAAGTAGATTTTCTGTTTCTGGATGAGAAATGAAAATCATTTCTAAAAGAACCTGTCTTCTCTCTTCAAAACACATTTCTTCCTAAATTTGGCTCCCGGTCTGACTAGGTCAGACCAGTCCGAACTGATTCGATCCAGTTCATTCCTAGAGGTAAAAATAAAAAAAAATTCTAAAAAAATAGAAAAAATAAAAAAAAATTCAGAAAATTCATAAAAAAATTGAAAATCCTGAAAATTCCTAAAAATCTAAAAAAAATTTCCAGAAAATCCATAAAAATTGAAAAAATCCAGAAAAATCCATAAAAATTTCCAGAAAATAAAAAAAGTCAGATTTTGGGAAAAGAAGAAATTTGGTGAATTTTTTATAAAAAATAAAAAAATCAAAAATTTCAAAACTTCACAGAACAACCTAGAATACTTGTGGCCACCTACTTTGAGTGAAATTTAAATTTTTTGAGGTGCCCAAATGATATTTTTGAATACTCCTTAGTTTAGGGATTTAAAAGGGGTTTTAACCTCTAAAAAACCCTAAAAGGGGTCTTGACCCCTAAAAAATCATAAAACCCTAAAAAACAATACAATCTTTTGAATGAATAAGCTGTTAGGGCTTTACTAGGATTTGAGTGTTTTAATTGATTTTCATTTTAGAGACCATTTCTAAAAAATGGATTTTTGTTCTGGGAAATAGAAATTTATGTTGTTATCAAATGGGTTTCTGTTCTAGGAAATAGAAATTTTATATTGTTATCAAACGGATTTCTATTCCAGAAATAGAAATTTTTAGTTGTTATCGAACGAGTTTCTTTCCTCAGAAACTCGTTCTGGGAACAGAAATAAAAAAATCTATTTCTGTTCCAGGAATTGTTTCTAGAACAACATGGTTATCATTCGTGCCCTTAATATCCTTTTTTTTGGGTCAAGTACTTAATATCCTTGACAATACGAATATTAAGCATAATACTATCTCTTCATCTAGTCTGGTTTTGAGATAAAATATATAAAAAGAGGGGCGGATAAGTGGTCTAGAAATATTTGGACTATAGACTTCCTATTTTGATACCATGTAATTATTTTTGTGAGATCACTGCTCGCCTTGTAAAAGTCTAAATTTTAGATGAAAATATAATTTAATATTTAAATATTCCAACACTCCTATCAAATTTATAAAATCTTGAACAGTTGATTGAAAGTTGCTTGAAATTGTAGATTTAAAGAGAAAATATAATTCATGCATACTGAGTACGTATCAGCTAACAAATTGGACATGACAATTAGTTACAATGATCAAATTTATTATCATGGCAAACATACATTAATTAAGGGTGAAGGTAATGATAATTTCCTCGAAAAATGATTAAAGATCATTTAAATCCTATCTGTTGACACTTGGGTTTTTACCTAAAGATCTCCTACATTTCGTAAAATTCAAGAATTGAATCTGTCGATAACGGCAAACTTTGACTTGTAAAACAAAATATCGCTCCCATTATTTTGCATGTGCATGGCATTAAGACATTATGAACATTTTTTGTTCAGTGATAACATGTCCGCATCAAATGAATCTCATTTAAATTGGCCTGGTTATGAATTGCATTTGAATTGGCCCGATATGCGAAGCAAGCTTGACATTTTCAAATAATGACCTGAAGTGGTATCATTTTTTCAAATAAAGGTTTGAATTGGACTTTGTGTCAAATAAGGGCTTGAAGTGTTTTTATTTTTTCAAATAAGGGTATAAAGTGGGTTTAGTTTCAAATAAAGGCATGAAGTGGCTATTTGTTGTTTGGCCTCACTTTTCGGATGGTAAGGGCATTTCCTTCTTTTTACTTTATTGAATTTTTTTTCCTTTTTTTCTCTATTTTTTCCATTCCTTTATTTTTTCCTTTTTTCTTTCTTTGTTCTTTTTATAGTTTTCTCTTTATTCTTTGCTAGTGGCCGGCTAGCCACGGGCGAAGCTTGGGAAGGGCTGGGTGAGGCGACCCTTGTTAGATTTGGGCAAGGGTCACCTCGCCAACTGTCGGCGAGGCTAGTCTTGCCTCGGCAAAGGTCGGCCTTGCCCATGGTCGACGAGGGATGGCCTGCCTCACCGAGAGTGGGGCGAAGCCTAGGCTAGGCCGTCCCTTGGCTATTGTCAAGCTTCGCTGGTGGCCAGCTGGCCGACCATCGGCGAAGAACAAACATAAAACCTGAAAAAGGAAAAAAGAAAAGAAAGGAATAAAGAAAAAAAGAAATTAAAAATAACATTATCTTTGGACGAAAATGCCCTTGACTAGCTGGAATATTTTGTCGGCCGGCTATCGGCGAGGTTAGGCCCTTATTGGAAACTATGACAGCCACTTCAGGCCCTTATCTAAGACTAACATGCCACTTTAGGCCATTATTTGATGCAATGCTCACTTCAGTCTTTTATTTGAGAAAATAAGAGCACCTCAGGCTCTTATTTGGAATTTTCCCTTAAACAAAATATCGCTCACATGATTTTGCATGTGCATGGCATTAAGACATTATGAAATTTTTTTGTTTAGCGATAACATGTCCGCATCGAATGAATCTCGTTTAATTGGCCTGGTTGTGAATTGCATTTGAATTGGCCCGACATGCGAAATGAGCTTGAATTTAGGGGGAGATAAACTCATTCCAATTTTCAAGACCGAGCTCCCGCGAGCCCGGCCACCCTCAAATGCAATTTAGCCAACACCCTTAAAGGAAAGGAATTTCAGCAAATACCACAACATACTCTGCCATGGAAAGCATGTATTCTCGGTTGGGACAAACAGATTATGCAGTGGAATTGTGAAGAGACTCTCGACCAAAAACAAAATACACAACAGAAAGAATACAGGCAACATTCAGATTCCATTGCTCATCTCGATTTGACCGAGCCGCATCATTCACATTGCCGTTGTCGTGTCCATCTCGAGGCACCGTGCTGCCGAGGGTGTTACTGAATTTGATAGCTCGTACAACAATTCCTTAGTGATAGTGCGTCGTTGTCGCCTTCGCTGATCTTTTCACTCTTAGTTGTAGTCCCCATCGTGAAGCTGTGTTTGCTAGTCTGAGTCGATCGAGACAACGAGTCACTACCATCCTGTTTGAGCTGTCGTGTTGGAAAATTGTTAAATAATATGAAAAATAAGAATTGCTGGAAATCAATTGAAAAAGATGAGAAAATTAAGATACAAAATTGAGCTGTCGTCTTAGACATGCAAGCATTGTCTTTAAGAATAATTCTGCCCCTCTAAGTACAAAACTCGGTGTAATAGATTCTAGCGCCTATCCTCTCAAGATACAACATACCTTCTTCTTTATTCCACACATAATAATAGAAGGAACAGGAACTACGTTATGTGTATAACCTAGCAAAAAAGGAAAGATAAGTGGAATGAGATTAAAGATTTTTATGTTTTTGTATATCTCTTTTAAGTCATGTTCGGAGTAACAGTTTGTTGATAAAATTAAGAGAGAGCCGTTTTCCATCATCAATTCTTGCATTAAATTGCAAAATTTTACAAATTTGTTGAAATTTGATAGCAGTCAAGACTGTTACAAAACCATTACTAAACCATTATAAAATGTTATACAACTGTTATAGATTAATGGCAGACAAAAAAGGTTATAAATTGATGACGGTATAAAATCGTTACAAACATAATAGCTTTCAATATTCGTAACTATCGAAATATCCAACAATCCCCACATATTTCAAAAGGTTTTATGATGAAAAAATAGAATAATACTGGGTTATTGGAATGTAATGCATCGAAACTGATGCATGTTAGGCTATGAACCAGTACTAGAAAAAATGAAATATAACTTACGAAATCATTGATGAAATTTGAAAATACTATAAACCAAGAATTTCTTTTTGTGAATCATAATTTTCACCAATCACATTACACTCCCACAAAATTTGTTGTTCAACACGGTTTAGCGCTAATAGGCCATGTGAGTGTTTGGTTTATTCGTAAGTGCTCTAGAGAGTATCGCCAATAATTCTCATAGGAGCAGCCCCACTCCACATTTATATAGGTGGTTTCATCAAGCGTATTCTGCAGTTTAATACACCACCAATAATGGCTATGGAATTCATTAAGAGCTTAGCTTAGCCTCTTTTTCCTTGTAGTCTTGCACTATTTTTATTCATACATAAATTTTTAATAATGCAGCACTAGATCAACAAGCGACATATTATTACCCATATGAACCTAATTCATGGAATTGCCAATCACATAGGTTGGGTTACTATCACCGTTGATTTTCTTTAACTGGCTTAAGTTCTATTCCCCTTGATGTATAGTCAAAGGATCGGCCAAAATCACTTCTGACTTTACGTTATCGATGGACATAATTCCATCTTCAAGCAATTGCTTTACTACATCACGTTTCAATTGAAAGTTTTATTTTTTGTTTCAATTACTATTGTCGCTTTGTAATGGCTATTGCCACTTGGCAATCACGATGCACAGACATGTAAGGTGTTGGTTTGATTCCCATTCCCAAGAACTTGAGTAGTTCTCGAATCACCAAGATAAATATTTTCTTCTCCTTGCCCTACTAGAGTGTAGGAGGATCAACATTTTATTTTAACATATTGACCTTGTAGCACCTAAGTTTACCATACATTCTTTCACATTGGCCACGATATTGGGTTGAGAAATGACTGCAACAATTATGTCCTTGGAATCATCTGCTTTAGGTGAGTCTTTTGGTTTAGCAAGTTTATTGTTTCCCCCCACAATTTTTTTTTGGCTGATATCCAAATTACAGATCTCCACCAAATGTGAACACATGTCCTATAGTGGATTTTGTCTCATTTGAATCTAAGCTCCAGTTAGCATCACTGTTTTCTTCTGATAGAGCGGGAAATCCACTATATGAAATGCCATAATTTTATATTCATGTGGCTGCAAAATTACAACTCCGAAGTCCATATTTGACCTTCATATTTTTCTTTTTACTTGTGTCGTGGACTCCATTTTTCCCCCACATTGTCATGCTGTAGAACCATTAAGACAAATGCAATAACCGTATCATGAAGCAAAATGAGAGAAAATCTGACTATGGCCAATGCTCCTGAGCCCTTTCATTATTACTTCACATCTTTACTCGAAATGACTTTTTACCAGTTCATCATAAATTTTTGCTATTAAGCAGCCTCGTGAATGCACATCCAATTAAAAAGATACTTAAGTAGGAGTTCCTAACTAAAGACCATCGGATTCTACATTCGGTGACATAGACAGCAAACATGGTAAAACACTAGCATTTCTCTTTTGAGAAACCTACCCAAATTATTCCATTTGAATCGGCCCTCTATATTAACCCAGTAAACTTCCAAATGCTGCCAGAAGTACAAGATTTACCAAGAACATCTAGAAAAATTCTAAATCCTTCAACATAATCAGAAAGCAATAAAAAAGGACGGATAAACTTTCTAGCATACCTCATGCTGGGCAACTAAAAAAAGTCTCACTAAGTCACCAGTCCTTGAGAAATAAAACACTTTCCCACGCGAATTGTCCATTTTCTTTTTTGAAAAACAGAGTTTTAGCATACGAAAACCTAATTTACATCCAAAGAGGCTAGGCGAGCTTTACCCACGACAGAGCTCAAGTGCTCAAAATCACACCTAGAGAAACCCAACAAATAGCATTCCCCACAGGCTTCGCCAATTTACGGTCGCAGATGCATGCTTTCTGAGACAAAGATCACGAACTTGAGAGAAAAAACACCTTAACGCGTCCAACTTTCTCTCGAAAAAAACAAACATAGGTATCGAAACCCCAAAGAGCGATTTTACCTGATATTCAATAACCTTACCGAAAAGACTAGAAGCTCTTTTGTGCTGATGCTCGGTAATATCCAACGACAAACTGCCCACGAATGTGCGATACTTGTCCTTCGCCATCTCTGAGTCCTCGTTTAATTCCAATAGCAGTGGTAGTAGCGGCAATTTTAGCTTGTGAATCCATAAGGAGATTATCCTTAAGATTGTTGGAAAAATGTTAGATGATATGAAAAATAAGAGTTGTTGGAATGATGAGAAAATAAGATTAATTATCTAAGACGTGCAAGACTGTCCTTAAGGATAATTCAGCCATTCGGAATACGAAACTTGGAGCGATAGGCTCTAGTGGCTATGCTTCCAAGATATAACAAACCTTATTCTTTATTTCGTATAGAATAATAGAAAGAACATGAACAACTTAATGTATATAAACCAGTAAAAAAAAGGAAAGATAAATAAAGATTTTCATGTTTTTGTATATCCCTTCTTAATTATGTTCGGAGTAACAATTTGTAGGCAAAAGAGAGAGAAAGCTGTTTTCATCATCAATTCTATCATTAAATTGAAAAACGTTACAAATCCGTTACAAATTGATAACAATCTGAACCGTTAGAAAACTGTTACTAAACCATCTTAAAACGTTACACAACCGTTATAGATTAATGGCAGACAAAAACGGTTACAAATTGATGAGGTAAGAAACTGTTACAAAAATAATAGCTTTTAATATTTCAAAAGTACTAAAATATTCAACATATGAACACAGCTATTACTTTCCTCTGGATCTTCTCGATTGTTAATAAAGTTTTGACAAGTCAATCGCGCAAAGTTTCAGTCAGAGAAAGGTGCTCATTATTGATTTGAACCTGTGCCTAACTTCGACTACCCTTTGGAATTGATTCTGAATGTTCTATACGTGGTTCCTGAATGTGATTTGTCTTAGCTCGCTATATTTGATTAAACAGGATTGGACGATGTGAGGGATCGGTGTCTTACATGAAATCTCCACCTGAATGTTAGGTAACCGAACTCTTGAGTGCAATCCGTGATGCGAGCTGTCCACGTTTGGATGCGATATAGGGCCAAAATGGTTATCTTTAGGATGCATCTCATGTGATAAAAATAAGGTCTCTTTTGCATGCATTTTCCTATTATTAAAAAAAAAGATAGAAAACTGAAAATAGAAGTGTTTTCTTGCACGTCACTTGCTCGTGATTGTTGAATTGCGTGTTAGGATGAACATGGCCCTTTACATAAGTTATTATGGGTTCACGAATCTCATGTTTATTAATTAGAGGTTTTGCATACACAGAAATTCCCTCTCGAATATTTGCATATTTAGAAAATTCATACTCGCGAATCTAACTGTATTCCCATTTGCACATGTTTAAGGTTTTGCATGTCTAACTTATTGGGATAGAATTTTGCATTATATTTGCGTTGCGACTATTGCCATGTTAGAATAATTAGGGTTTTGCATGAATAAGTGTCATAGTGTACATCCAGGATATTTAGATTTCAGTATTAATCAATTGCCATATTCACATTTTTGTTTCGATAATCACATGTCATAATATAAAATAAATATATCAAAATAATCATATCTTGGACGCCAGTAATTATATTGCATCTTTGCTGGAAATCACAAAAATATGCAGTGCATTTAGGGGCATATCCATATTATATATAAAGAAAAAGCCACAAAAACTTTAAACTATGTCCACTGTCACACATTTATCTTGAATATTTTTTTATGATATCATAAATCCTAAACTATGCCTATTGTGACACATTTACCATAAACTTTTTCTTATGACATAAAAAACACCACAACTTGAATCTAAATGACACATGTACCCTCTGTTAAGGTTCCGTTAGATGATTTTTCAGTCAAAATAACGTCATTTATATTTCACTTAAGCCACGTGGACGCCATGTCAACAGCGTTTGCTTTTTAGCGACCATGTAGGCCGATTTTTTAAGATTTTCATTAACAGAACTTTGACGGAGGATAAATGTGTCATACGGGTATAAATTTGGGATTTTTGGTGTCATAGAAAAAAGTTTATGATAAATGTATCACCATGAACATATTTTAGGATTTTTGTGGCTTTTGCCCTATTATATAAATAGTTTCCTTCTCTTAGTATTGCATTGCATTATGTTAAATTCTATTCCCATGTTATAATAAGGCTTTGTTAATTTTTGCCCAATACGGCTCGGGTTCCTTATTACTCTAGTTATTTTTTTTTGTAGAGATAGTTATTTATTTATTTGCTGGATAATTGCTTGATTGTTTATTTAATTGCTTGAGTTCCATGTATGTTCTTTTTTACACATGTTAGAGGCTTCAAGCAATAAAATATGACGAAGATCGCATGCAAAACGTTTTCATATAGAGAAAGGGTACTGAAATGACATTAAATAAATTTAGTGTAAACAAATTTGGTTCTCAAGGGTAAGATGGACTCCTACATCCTATTTGGATTTCTACCCAGCCCATAATAGATTAGTGATGACTCTTTAGTCTAATCTTGCATGAATAATCAATTGAAAAAATCAAGTTACGATTAGTAGGATTTGGGAGGGTCCATGCTACGCGAAGGGGTTGCCTTGGAAGGGTAGCTGTGAATTTCATTACCCACTCAACTAAGATTAGTGTTTGACAAGAAAAAAAAAGAAGCTAAGATTAGCGAGCGCTACTAGTAGTGGAAAAGTCTTTTCCTCTCCCTCTCTCTTCTCTTGCCATCGTCTCCTTCAACCTTTAGCCATGGGGGAGGGTTTGAACCTAGATTTTCAATGAACAAATTCAAACTTGAAAAGGAATTTTATAATTCTTGAAGAATAAGGAGCAATGAGATTTCTAAAAAATCCCTGCACTCTGTCTCCTTCTCCTTCGTATCTCGGTTCAAGCTGTAGCTTCGCGATTCCTTTGCAGTTCTTAGGATCATGTCAAAGTTCCATGAAAAAGACGAGAGAGTCGAAGCTTCTTCTCCTCCTTAGCTCTTTGGTCCACGTCAAAAAGTCCACGAAAGCAGCAAGGGAGTTGAAACTTCTCTTCCTCCGTTACTCTATGATTCTTGTTAAAGTTTCACGAAAGTGGCAAAAAAGTTGAACTATACCTATTGGATTCACATAGGTAAATAATCATGTTTTCTCTCTATTACTAGATTTGACATTGGCCGCCTGATCTACCTCTTCGATGTTGCTGGTGCTCGTCTACTTTTCTCGTGTTGAGCTCATTTGCTATTTAACATTGATTGATGGGAGTTATCTTCATTTGTGCATCTGTGATTTTTTTAGTTGGGAATCATAAGAGATTCTTACGATCATTTGTGCATTTTTAGGTTCATTTTCACTAACAAACTGTTCATACCAAACAATGGACATGATAGGATATGAAAGTTTTCGGCTTTATTACTATTATTTACTAAATAGTGAATATGAATCATATAATATAGCAAAATTCATGAATTTCTTATTATATCCTATCCAGTTCTATCATGATTAAAAATCTATACGACCAAATGTAGCATAAATCTATATATGTAAGACTGCCATCGGAAAAGAAGAGAAATGACTCTAGCAATAAAAATTTCACCCATCATTGTCAGCATTTTAAAAGACCTATTCAAAGATCCAAATACTAACGAATGAATGTGCTCGATCGAAGAGTTGGATCTCTTCAATATAAAATTCAAACATCCCATGGTAATTGGACCGTTCAACATGGTCAATGTCGACTTGACGTGTATTTGTTTATTGGTTGCTTTCCTTTTTCGTTTTCCTTTTCTTCTCTAACTAACTAATTGACATAAAATGAAGCGCGCGCGCATATATATATATACACAAAGTTCTGGACTTGAGTAACGTGGTGCTTTGATAAAAGACAAAGCTCTGGACTTGCTTCGCTGTCGTGATTTAATGCGAATGCTAAGATTTGATATTGTCGAGGGTGCCTGCATTTTATGATTTCCCGCTTCAATCGCCCATCGTCCATTTATGTGGTCAGGACAGGAAGCCTATGCCAATTGCCGACTCTCTGTTGGCCATTAGTGGGAAGGAACCAATGTGTAACACGGGAGAGTTGAAGAGCGACGCATTCGACCCAGAAAGAACAAATGGAGAGTCATCAAGGGGAAAAACCAATGCACACCATGCCTAATCACTCGAACCCCTAGCACGTAAGCAGTGGTGCTTAGTCTTTCCACCAGATTTGTGTGGTCAGGAAGCCTCTTCCAATTGCCGTCTCTCTCTCTCTCTCTCCGCCAGTGAAGGACTTATATAAACCCCAGGTGGGAGAGTTAGAGAGAAGCATCAGACCCGAAAAGAAAAAAAGAAGAGTTCAGGAGAAAGATCACAGTTCAGAAAGAGAGAGAGAGAATGGCTCAGGAGGGGAATGGGACTGCAAGTAGATGCAGCAGCCGCAGCAGCGACAACGAAAACAGGTGGTCGCTTCAGGGAATGAATGCTCTTGTCACCGGTGGAACCAAAGGAATCGGGTCTCTCTCTTACCAAGCACTTCATTCTTTTATTTGTTGATTTAGATAATCTGTTATGGTTTAGATTGGGACAAAACATTGTAAATTAGACATTTGAAAACTGTTATTCTTGAAATCTCGTTCCTCTAATATTTTAGTAATAGTAGGATTGTGCCCGCTAGGACAATGATGAATATCTTGGCCCAGCCGAAACAAATTGGGCGTATGATTTCTAGGTCGGGCACAGTCCTTTACTATGCTAGGCCGAACCGAAATGAATCGGTCGTGTCCAATTTGGGCTTTTCTAGCTTACGCCTGAATTTCGTGCACCTCGTCTTTAACTAGACATAAGATTTGATCCAGATGGAGTTATGCGCCTTGTATTACATGTCAAAAAGCTCCCACGGAGAGCTCAACACCGTGAGGCTATAGGGTAAAGGCATTTGATGCTATTTTTCGACCGTTAAAAAAAGACCTTTTCAGCATGCCACCTTATCGAACTTTACTCTTGCTATCATATCATTTCTCACTTATATAGTGTAGCTAGTGATAACCCGCGCCATGCTACGGTCATATAAATCTATATATGTTAATTTCAGGGGTTCTATATTTCTAATGCATCAAGTTTCTCAATTTGTACCATCCTGATCAATCATAATTAATAAAGTAGCAAGCATACCTGGCCAACCGCTTGATGCTGCATATCTTGTGGTCGAATAATAACATCTCCTATTTATGAAAACTTTGAGAACCATATCATGCATGTTAATTTCAATATTTTATATTTCTAGTAGACAATCTTAATTAATAATAGATTACAATGTTGCAAAATTAAGTGGGAAAGCGCTTCTGACAAAAAAAAAACAAAAACAAAAAAGTGGTAAAGGGCTTGGCTCGAATGCGGTAAATCTTGTTCTCGATTCCTAGAGTCTCCTACCCATAGTAATGGCTATGCCTGTCGACCAATGATTGGGGCTTTACTCGATACAAGTGAATGGAATGCTTTGTGTACCAGACCGTATGATTGAAAAAAAGGTTTATGTCATATACACTTCTAATGATGCTATGCTAATGCCTCACTTTGTTCAGTTATATACTTATCTATTTATATTAATTCCAAAAATCAAAAGTGTAATTGTTAAATGAAGACAAACCTATAGTGAATAATCATAGACATTAAAATTGTAACATGGCGATAACACAGTGTGCTGGTTTATATTATTTTATTTTTTCTCCTCACGCTTTCATGGAAGACAAATTAGTTGTCGAAACAAAACTATTCAGATATATCTACGTTTGCATGTGAGTTGGTGCTCAGTTATTCTAGTGTCTAAATACATATAGGAGTACTAAACCATAGTAGAAAGAAAGAACAATGAAAAAAAGGGGATCCATATTTTCTCTTCGAGAAAATGAAGTGAGAAGGGGAAAATAACCAACTCAGGGTACTTAAAATAAAAAATATATTTTTTGCAATTATTCGTTTTATGTGTTTTTTTATCTTTATTTTGGAATATCTATTGTAGCAAAATGGGTACAGTAGCCCAACTTAGGCCTAGCCGGGCTCGAAAAATTCGCATCGGGTGTGTCAGACAGGGCTTTCAACCTTCAAGATTTTGTGACTGCCCCTTATGTAATGGCGGGTGCTTTTGAATCCAATAATGTTAGATTTCATTGATAAAAAAGTTAGACAACTAATTTCATCATCACTCAAAAATATATACGATGAAGATGATGAGAGACTTGACACAGCTCAATTACTTCGAGGATTTCGGAGCTCGGGTGGCTGGTTCATGGGTACTTTTTTTTTCAGTTTTGTAGTAGATGTTAATAGCTCATTTGACATGTAATTAGCTACTAGAATTTCTGTTCTTCTATTGTTATTTCCCAAATGAAAATCCAGTGGATTTTAAAGGCTTTAGTCATTGGTTAGACTTCAATTGCGAGTGCAATTGAATCTACATGTCCTAGGGCGCCGACATTCGGAACTTCTGCTATTGGCAAAGAGAAAAAGGCTTAATCTGTTCTTATTTGCAATTACGAGTTGGTAAATAGTCATATGTCGTCCCATGATCAGGCGTGCCATTGTCGAGGAACTAGCGGGCCTTGGCGCTACTGTGTATACCTGTTCCAGAAATGAAGCTGAACTTAATGAATGCTTGAAAGATTGGAAGAGCAAGGGTTTCCATGTGGGGGGTTCGACTTGCGACGTTTCCTCAAGATTGGATCGAGAGAAGCTGATGCTCACCGTGTCCTCCCTCTTCGACGGTAATCTCAACATCCTAGTAAGTCCAAGTCATCTTTGATCCTGTGGATCCAATAACAACATTAATAAGGTCTTAATTTGTGCTTCTCTTTCGATAGATTTTGTTTCGTTTTCATTTTCTTGGGATTGATTTGTGTGTTAGATAAACAACGCTGGAACTCTTGGGACCAACAGTGGAAAGCCGACGGTGGATTACACAGCAGAAGATTTTTCTTTCATCATGACGACTAACTTTGAATCGGCTTACCATCTAAGTCAGCTCGCGTATCCCCTTCTCAAGGCCTCGGGAACTGGAAGCATCGTGTTCTTGTCATCCGTCTGTGGAGTCGTTTCATTGAGCGTCGGATCAATTTACACAGCCACCAAAGGTGAATTGATGGTATCATAAGTAACTTTCTAAACACTTTTAATAGCCAGCTAAACAGATTCCGTCTGTTTCTTATTTTCTCAACTTATTGGCAGGAGCAATGAACCAGTTGACCAAGAATTTGGCATGCGAATGGGCTAAGGACAACATAAGAAGCAACTCTGTTGCACCTTATTTCATATACTCTCTACTGACCGGGCCTGTAATTTTTACTAAACACTATTTTTAACTCAGAAACTATTCCAAGAAATAGAAATAAAAAAAACTATTTCTATTCAAAAATTGTTTTTGGGAATAGAAACGTTGCTATGCAGAGCCTTAGTATCCCGAGGATTTAAATTTCCTATCCTGCTCGAAAATAGTTCACCTCATAGATCTTCATCACCTTTACCACCGTGATCTAACATTAACCCATCTGTCATCGGCAGCTGTTTGGTAACAAGAAGTTCCACGAGGAGGCGGTAGCAAGGACACCACTTGGTCGCATCGGAGAGCCGAAGGAGGTGTCGTCGTTAGTGGCCTTCTTGTGCTTGCCGGCGGCCTCTTACATAACGGGGCAGACCATTTGTGTCGATGGAGGGTTCACTGTGAATGGCTTTTCCTTTCCTAGAGCATGAGTCCAACTTTCTTCTGCATCTGAGATGTTACGTTCATCATGCATTACCGTCGCAGAGACTAAGAAGTTTATTAACCAATAATGGCAACGTTCGCGGTACACTAAAATATGTACGTCGATAATTTGTTGACCACATTTAAGGGAGAGCATCGTACTCCCACTTTCTATTACCGCTTTCGAGCTTTATCTCTCTTTACTTTCAGTGAATTTTTTTCTCACCTGCATGCATTAGCCTGAAAGTAAAATTTACAATCTTGACAAGCAATGATTGAAACGACAAACATTGATATATGGTGGCATTATACGAGAATATAACTTTTTTTTACACAAGATAAACGTAGTTCAATTCACATATATATATTATGTGACATTCTGAATTTCGATCCATTTTTGGGATTTATAAAACATATAATTCGTCAATGTGCTTATAGTAAAATCTCGTCTGGGAACTTATTACTCTCGGTTATTGTTTTTAAAATTAGAGATTTCGCTAGTGTTGACACCTAAATTTTGGCGCAACATTTAGTGTTAATTGCATATAAAATTAGGGATTAAATTTTAACCCCTGAACAAAAATATTACAATTGCATAGCATATAATTTAGGTTCATATAGATTAGTTGCATTCCGTATTGGATCGGCGGTGGTAAGCGAGCTTAAAATTCATCACGTAAATTGAGCTGGGGCATCGAACGAGACTCGGCTCACTCGGAAGGCAAGGGCCGAAAATTACAACTTAAAAGGGCTTGGTTGTCTTAATTCGAGCTTAAATTAGCCCATCAAGCTTAATTAAAGAAAAGCCTGAATTAATTCAGCCCACTTAGAATTAAATTAAATTAAAGGGTAAAGTCTAAACCTAAGCCCATTAGGACTAGAAAGCCCGGCTAATTGACCTAGGTTTGCATTATAAATACATGTTTATGTCTCAGAATCAAATGGAGCTCTCATAATTTCAGATTAGAATTTTCAGAGAGCAAAAGTGAGAGAAGGAGAGAGAAAGAGAGACCGGCGAAGCCACCACCGCGTTGCGCCGCTCGCCCACCGCTCGTGCTGCTGCCACCCTTGCCATAGCTCCTCTTGCTTGAAGCATTAATGGATTCCTAGTCATCACCAATTCCAGAAAAGTCAAGTGTTGGTCCAATTCACATTTATTCTTTCTGATATCCACCAAGCATTCACGCAAAAAGCTATCGAATGCACAAGTGTGCTCTCTGGATGACACATCTGGCATCATCATCGCATGCACTTATTCATGGGAGGAAGATGGTGACATTGGTGATCCGTGAAGCCACACCAACGTGGTGAAGTTCGCACATCCCCGACGTGCTTGTCCGACACACCCCCATCACAACGCCAACATCCTCCGAAGTTGCTGCCATCCCTGACGTTCGTCGCCCTCCCGTGGTGAGCTGCTGCTGTTCCATGACTTCCGAAGATCGCTCGTCGCTACTATCGTCTACCTGCGCAAGCTCGTTCAGTACCGCCGCTGCTGCCCCGCGGGGAGTCGCTGCCTGCCGTCGATCCGTGTCGCCACCGTAAACCGCCGTCGCTCCTGACACCTCGCTGCCGCTCCCGACGCACCGCTGGTTACCATCCCGATCCGCTGTAAATTCAAATTTGAAAAGAAATCCGCAAATCAGGTAATTATCTTATCCCGATTCAATTTGAATATTTTATTGCCTAATTCGTACTTATTGATATCTAATTTTGCATATTTGAATAGTAAGCATTATTTCAATTAGGATTTATTTCTTTTTTTTTTTTGAAATCTTGGATATCTATTACTCCTTAAATTTGGATAGAATTTAGAATTTTCAAAATCTTTTGAATATATCCAAGATATTTGAGATATCAAATTTTTTTAAAGATGTGATCGATTAGAAAAATTTCCTAATCCGCAACCGCACACGTGGAAATAAATCTATCTATTAGGCTTTAGATAGAGTTATTTCCATAGCGGATATTTCGAATTTTAGGGTCGATCTGTCAGGCTTCAGATCGAAACTTAATTCGAAAGATTTAGCGGTTATATTATTTTTACTTAAAAATTTACGATTTGAATTTAAATTCGAAAATAAAAAAAATTCATAAAAAATACCAAAAAGATTGCTCTAGAATAGATTAATTTCTTTAGTTTAAAATTGCATGTTTAGATAATTGGCATTTTTAATTCCAAATTTCATTTGAAAAAATACAAAAAATAATATGTCCGTCATTAGAAGTAGGTCACGTCGTCGCATGACATATAGTTTGCATATTAGGTTGCATTAATCGCATGTCAATTTTTGCACGTCATTACACATAGGTTAGCTTTCATTCAAATAAGTAAAAATCAAAAAAAATTTCTGCACCTTTGAACTCTAAGTCAGGATTTATCAAAATTGTCAAATTGAGTATTTGTCAAAATCTAGCGTAACCAAGTCCCCGGATTTATAATTTCTGGTTCGCAGGAATAAAATAGTACTCCCGCTATTTTATTTAGGTTTCTAATCAACCTACCTTAAATGATTAGTGGCGACTCCCATTGAAAATATTTACATGCTCATACTTGGACCTAAGTTGCGAATTGGTAGAGTTTGGGAAAACTCGAGCTATGTTAGTTAATTTAATTGATATAGTAATCCATTAGCTTAAGATCGTACCACGATTTTTTTAGGTTGCGATAGCTAAAATCGCATTCGATCGAATTTGGCTGTTATTTAGAGCTCAAACTTTGGTGTCAAATTTCTCGGAGTTCTAGGACGAATTTAATTGGACGGTGTCAATATTATTATGGCTAGCGTTGATATTGCCAAGAATAGTGGAAGAGTGAAATTTTAACCGGGTGCGAATTTTGACAAGTAGATCTCTTTTGTAGTGTATTTTAGCTATTTTCTTTTGGTCCTTCCTCCTAATTATTAATTAGGATTTTTGTGGGCTGTTAGATCTTTTTTGGATTTGAACGTGGACCGTCGGATCGCACTCAAGTGCGTTGACTCTCTCTCTCTCTCTCTCTCTCTCTCTCTCCTCTACGCTGCGCACGTCTGCCCCATGCATGCAGATATCCCCTCCACCCTATTCTTCTGCTCACGTCTCCCCTCTCTCTTTCCTCCTTTTTCCCTTTTCTTTTCTTTTCTTCTCCTTTTCTTCTTCTTCCTCTCGCAGCTGCTTTGCCTTCCCTGTTCTTGTTGCTCGACGCCACCTGCCGCTCGTAGCTCGCCCCAGCCGACGCCGACTGCCACTCACCGTCGCCTAGCCACCCGCGACGCCACCATGCCTTCTCCGGCCGCCGCGCGATCGTCCCCTCCCCCGGTTTTTCTTCTTCTCCGGCCTCTCCCTTTTTCCAGTCGAGCTCGTCACCATTGCGCGCTGCAGTTCCGGACGTCGTTGCCCTCGGCCGACCACCCCTCGCCAACCCAGCTTGCTGCCTAACCTCTGCACGTCCCTGCCGCGCCGCCCCATTCGACAGCCGCCACCCCCAACCGACTGCTCGCTCTCCCTCTCCTTCGCGCCAGCTTGCTGCTCGAGCTCGCCGTGCCCTACCACTGCCGCGCCTGTCAAGGCCCGGCGCTGCCCAGCCGGCAGTCACTATTCCCACCACCACCACCCAGCTTCTCTTGGCCACCAGCCTCTGTCGTGCCGCCCCGTCGCCGCCAGCTCGCACCCCTCCTCAGCCCCAGCTCTTCCTCTCCCTCACCACCACCGCCTAGCTTTCCTCCTCCTTCCCTTCGCGTCGTCGCCGTGCCAGCTCGCTAGGACCAGCTCGTCGCCGCGCCAACTCGCCAAGACCAGCTCGTTGCCGCGTCGCTATCATCCCTGCTGCCTGACGACGATGCTACTACCCCTCCTTGCTCTGGCCGAGATAGTTGTCGAGCTCGCCGCCGCATCGCCGTCGCAGCTGCTCGTCGCCGTCACAGTTGCTCATCGCAGCCGCCTCATTGTAATCGCAGTTGCTCGTCGCCGCCACCTCGTCGCCGTTGCAGCTGCTCGTCGCCGCCGCCCCTTACCCGTCCCCGGCCGGCCAACCAGCCAGCCGACCAGCTAGCCCAGGTTGTGGCCGAGTTGCCCTGGGCTGTACTCGAATGTGTCCAGCCGCTTGCCCGGCTGTGGCCCGTCATGCCTATTGCCGTACCCTGCCGTGGTCGAGCATTTTGCCCGTGCCGAGTCCGTGGCCGAGGACCGTGCCGAGCATTGAGCCCGTGGCCGTGGGCTGCGCCAAGAATTTTGCCTGTGGCAAACCGTTGTGCCGACCACCACGCCGAGCCCGACGTCGATCCGATCAATAATTTTGCCTATCCTTTTCTTGGTCCCCATTGGCTTGGAACCTAGGTAAGTGATTTCCTAATCCCTATTTAGTATAATGGGTATTTTTAGACTTATTTATGGGTCAATTAGAATTGGTTTAGTGACTAAGTTAAGGAATGGATTAGTTGGTTAGAATGTGATTAGTACATGATTGATGTGGTAGGTGGTAGATTAAATTGTGCTGATTGCGTGGCTAATTATGGTATGTTAAAGGATCGGATTGCTGTGGCGTGTGTGGTTGAAATTGACGTTTGATTGGGCCGACTTGAATGCCGAATTTATGGGTTAGTGTGATGGGTTTGTGATGTGATTTGGATTCGTACGACGTGTTGAATGGCGAATTTTGATGTGGTGAGTATGTCTTGAATTTGATTGGTGCAACTTGTGAAATGGCGAATTGTGTTGTGGTGCATGTGCATGAGAAAAGCCCGGATTGATCGGAGGGCTGCCAACCTGAGGCATGGTTACGCGGGTGTGGCGAGAAAGGCATGAACAGACCTGTGGCGTGTTTACGTGGGTCATTGGAAGGGGAAAAATGTCATGAGGTGTGGTTACACTGGACGAAGCCCGGCTTGATTTGAGGGCTAACCTAAGGCGTGTTGATGCGGATCGTGTGAATGTGGGAAATGTCCAGTGAGGGACAGAGCCCGGCTTGATCTGAGGACTGGCCTAAGGTGTGTTAACGCGGGCAGTGTGAAAGGACCTGGGAGGTTGTGGAAAAGTGGTTCCACCACGCATGCGAATCGAGTATAATTGAATTGATTGAATATGCGTGGTTATGACGTTTGAGTGGTGGTGTTATGTTTCTGGGTTATTATTGCATTACGATGTTTAATTAATATGCGGAGTGGGCATGTGATTCGAGCGAGATAAGTGTGATTATGTGAATTCTGTACGTTATTGGTTATATTGCATGTTAGACTAGTCTAGGTACGCATTGTCCTACGTGGGGTTTAGGGTGTTACTTATTGAGACTCGTTTTCACGGTTATTATATAACCATTTCAGACCCCGACCCTGAAAATGACCAGCGTATTACTATGTTTTGGGATCCTGGACCATATAAAGTGTTCGGTGATCGAGTATCCCCTTGGGAATGGGGAGGATTATATTAGACATTATACCATTGTATGGGTTCATGAGGGCGGGTTACATCTTAAGGCCTATCTCTACCTGAGTTGATGCTTTTGGGACTAGATCGGCTATTATGGACCCCTTAGGACGTTTGATGTTCCGATCGACGGGTTAGGTCAGTGGGACCCGTAGACAGCTGATGGAGAATTGGCGAGCCCCGATTTCGTGTCTGAGACGGGTTCTGATCCACGGCCCATCATTATCGAGTCAGACAATGAGAGTACGGAGTGGGAGCCCAACCCCAAGCCGGAGCCGATAGAGCTGGAGTCAGAACCGAAGGAGGATCTCGAGATGGTACCGGAACCCGAGGATGACCCTGAGGAGGAGCCGCTAGCGACCGAGTCTAAGCCTGAGTAGATGGATTCTGAGTCCGAGTCTTCTGGATCCAACCCAGATTGGGTTCAGCCTAGGGGTTAGTTTAGGGTTCAGTTAGCGGTAGGGCCGGCACCTTTTTGGATTGAGCCCTATAAGTTGTTAGGTCTAACCCAACCGAGCCACCTGTCCCTTTTTTATGATTATGGTGGATCTAACCCTAGGAGCCTAAGACCTGATTTGTTCAACCGAATGTTGTAAGTAACGGTCTTCTATTGTTAAGATATTATTAATTTGCGTTATTGTTACCCCATTGTCATATTTTATTATATGGGTTGTTTTAAATTCGCTTCCGCTTGCATACTTGTGTGAGTGTTTCTTTTGGGTCGGCGACACGTCCTGGGATGTCACGCTCAATATGACCAACGAAGCGGTGTCGCGGGCTCGTTGGGGTCCGGGGCGTGACATATTATATCTATTTCTATATATCTAAACCCTAAACCCTAAAATATAATGCACAATTTATTGTTAATTCTTGACATCAAATTGACAAAGTATGTTTCATAGCAAATGCATTGGTATCAAAATCGAGTTTGCCAATGCTTTGTTAATTTGACACATTTCTAGTCATTTATGTTCTTCCAGTCTTATCAAATATTTAAGCCGTGATACTTCATCCGATACGTAATTTATTAATTTAAATAAGTATTTTTTTCAACTTTTTAATGATATCCCAATTATTTGTAGGAATTTTTTTTCAAAATATTATTCTTAATGCATATCCAGCCATCTCGCTAATATAGATTAGCATTGTATATAGTTGATATTCCTTCTATTTTATTTTACAAGTTTTCATGAGGATATCTTAGTACAAAATCAATTAATCTATAAATTAATCTAAATCTTGTTTTAGAGAACATGAATTACAAAAGATTCAAAATTTTATCAATTCAAAAACATTAAGAACGATATTTAGATTATTGAAAATTATAGATCTAGAAAATGAGGAACAAGATTTAGATTTATATAAGTACGAGCATTTATATATAAATTGATATTATTCCTAGATATCCTTATGAAAATACTTGAACTTGAAATAGTACAAATGTCAATCCGATATAACTCTAAACGAGTTTCCACTTTTACTATTATACAAATCATGACTTAACATTTTCTTAAATGAGACTAATTTAATATTTGTAAACACAAAAAAGTCAAAAGATACTTACCAAAAAAAAAGTCAAAAGATAATAACATGATGCCTTATCTTTTGTTGATTTAGGAAAAGGACCGGCATGAAAATATTCTATAGAATATGGGCATTACTTTAATTATTGAAACTTGTAAATGGTATTGAATAGCTATTTTGACTTTGTTGAAAATTTGGAAGGACTAGATTGAAGAAAATTGAATGTTTAGGGGCTACATTGAATAGTTATGAATAGTTCAAGAAGGGCATTGAATGAATTAAAAATTTAGGGATGACATTATACATTAGGCTAATCGTTAGGGATTATTACTGTCAATTTATCAAGAATTTTTTAGCCATTTTGCGTTAGCTGGAGACATAAGAGTTCTTCTCTCTCACTCTAATATAATTTCCAATTCTCACTCTCTTCATTATATAATTCCTTTACATTTATGAATTATCCCTTCTTAATGATAAGTGATACCATTAAAATAATGCAGCAAGTCAATGTAATTAAGATACAAAAAAAATTAATGTTTGGACTTTTCTAAATATATATATTTATAGGTTAATACCACCAAAAACCCTAAACTGGTACACATGTGATAATTTTACCCTAAACTTTTTTTTACCACCAAAAACCGTAAACTAATGCATATGTGACAATTTTACCCCAAACATACCCTAAAAAACCCCAAACTGGTACACTTGTGACAATTTTACCCTGAACATACCACAAAAAACCCCAAACTGGTACACATATGACAATTTTACCTTAAACTAAAATTTTAATATTATTTTTTCAAATTTTTATTAATTTTTTTTATTTTTTCCATCTTCAACCTCTGCCCAATCGCCAGCATCGGGTGAGAGCTGTCCTCGCCCGCGCAGGCGAGGCTGACCATCGCTTGAGTCAGCGAGGGCCGCCCTCGTCGAGTCGGGCGAGGTCCGACCTCGCTTGTACGGGCGAGGGCCGCCCTCGCTCGACTCAGGTGAGGGCCACCCTTGCTAGACTCAGGCGAGGGCCGCCCTCGCCGAATCCAGAGAGGGCGGCCCTCGTCCACGCCAGCGGGGCCGACCTCGCCGGCTTCCGCCTCTGGCCGGTTGCCGATCCGGCGACGATTAGAAGTTGAAGTTTAAGAAAAGAAAAGAAAAGAAAAATAAAAAAATTCAAAAAAAATAAAAAATAATATTAAAAAATTATTAGTTCGAGATAAAATTATCACATGTGTACCAATTTGAGGTTTTTTGTGGTTAAAAAAAATAGTTTAGGGTAAATTTGTCACGGGTTTACCAGTTTGGAGTAAAATTGTCACATGTGTACTAGTTTTGGGTTTTTGATGGTCAAAAAAAAATTTGGGGTAAAATTATCACAAGTGTACCAATTTAGGATTTTTTGTGATAAAAAAAAGTTCAGGGTAAAATTATCACACATGTACCAGTTTAGGATTTTTGGTAGTATTAACCCTATATTTATATATATACTCATTGGTACCTGTTTCAATAGTAGCTTGTCAAGTTGACATATGCTTTATCGGCTTGCAATGGGAATTGGTGCAAAGCTTGGTGGCTTATCAACAAATGCTTGTCCTGGTCTAAAAACCCACATTGACTTATTGGGTGGTTTCGGAGGAATCATCTATCACAACCATTGAGTTATGACCTTAGTCGGTCGATTACTCGCATTTTTGTGTGAAATTGCTCTATCTCTAGCGAATGAGTCGGATGACTACGCAAGAGTAATTATCGAGTGCGAGTGAGGACTAACTATCGAAAATCCTTAGGAAACGAGCACATCATATCTGTAGATTCCTTCGTTATAAGTTGCTGGCACCAGTTGAGAAAAAAATTGTATGGAATTTGCATTTAGTGATGGTTGAGTGTCTCGATTCAATTCCTAATCCTATAATTGTTGCAACCATCAAGAGTACTCAAATAAGGCCCCTTCATCCACCGATTTTGTCAAGAGAAACAAGTGAGGCCGAGACTAAGAGAGGAATCTAGCGGTGAAAAAATGCAAAGAAAAGAGGGAATCATAGGATTATGAGAGAGAAGATTGTTGGGGAGTATTAGATTTCATTGAGTGATGAGGAGAGGAAAGAGTGGCTTCAAGTTGAAATCTCTAATATGGTGCAATGTGTTCAATCTGTCAAGGTAAGTTGGCTTGAGACAGATTTGGAGGATGCTGTGGCATGTTGGACGACTAATGGATCATGGTAGAGCTTCTCTTGTCTCTCAGAAGAGGCAGGGTTGCGAGGAATGCGAAACTTCAGGCAGCATATTCTCCAAAAGCATGTGCCAGGCCAAGTCTTCTTGAAAGGCTTCTTGAAGATCAATTCAAACGAGGACAATGCTTGCTTGCCTTTTGGATCACCCCTTTCACTTGATTACTAGATTGTTTTTATTGACCCCGAGCACAACTACTTCGGAATAGATCTCATTCCCTATTTCCATAATTGATAAGACAATGATTGTATTGACATGAGTCATATTTATATGATTTTGATATTTGCATTAGATGTAATAATGTGCAATCCCATGCTAGGTAATATTCTTGTAGATAATATTCTCGTGTATTTGGTGTTGTAGGAGCTACCCAGTTTCCGAAAATCTTCCGATTCTTGAGGCATATAAATGATAGTTGGAGAGAAGATAGTAGTGTATATAATATTCATAGGACTTATCGACAATACAAAAGACATGCTAAAAATAATAGAAATGGAGGATAAAAATTTGCAACAAGCTAAATAAGTTTTTCTCAAAGCCTTGGTAAATCATGCAGCTAAGGATGCGGATAAAATTCGTGTTGAGCTGGGAAAAGTCTACTTTAGGCCACGGATTGACCCGCGGCATAAGCATTAATGACCCGTGCCGTGTAACATCTGGAATTTTCTACAATAGCTAATGTATTAGGGTATTGAGGTAATAAATTAATGGCTTGAACTTTGGATAACATTGGTTAAACTACAAGTTTGCTTTTGAGTTTGTGATGCTAATAAAATTCAAAATATTAATTAAATTATATTATGTCTCAAGTTTGAGCATGATGAATGAACACGGTCCATATTAAAGCGTGCAAATCTAGACGAATAAATAAAGTTTGACCACTGTGTTTGTTTAATGGTTTCAAATTATTAGAACTCATGGAAAGACTTGTGCTAAAGTTTCGGATGTCGTGAATCATTTTGGGCCCATTAGGTATATTGGGTTAGGTTTCAATGGTAGCTTATACATATGCTTTATCAGCTTGTCATGGGAATTGGCGTAAAACTTGATGGCTTATAAACAAAAGCTTGTTTTGGTCTGAAAACCCGAAGCACTTAGGGAAAATATATGAGATAAACGCCTTGTTTGCAAGGTTTATCATGGATTCCGAAGCGAAAGCGGAGCGACTTTATTGGTTGGTCACGGATGAATCAGCTATCAAAACGACCTAAGTTGGTCGATTACTCGCCGGAAGGTCTTATTTTATAGAGGATCAAATCATTCTTAACGATGAGGCATCTTATTTTATTCTGCAGGAAGGTCTCCTACTAAGTAATTTCTCAACTTTTGATCTTATTTCCCTCTTAGCATTCAGTAAAACTCTATTACTTACAGATTTTTCATGCAAAGAACAATGTGATGATTAGATCATTAAAGTGAACAAGAAATGGCAAAGTTATGGAGATACTTCATAAAGAAGGTTTTACTCTACAACTCTTTTGTAATAGAAGAAGTATGTTATTGAACTACAAAATAGTATCTCTAATGTACAAGTATATGATGTAAGAATTTTTTTTATTAGGTTAGTGTCTTGGGAGGTGAGTATTAAACTCGCACTCCCTATAGAAAATGGAGAGTTACTTATATTGTGTAGGTACCATTTTTGGTCTAGGATTTTGCCAAAAGTAAATGAAATAGAGAAACTGGCATAAATTAACATCCACTAAAACAATTGATTATCATACCCTGGTACCTCTAATCATCTCGATTGTTTATGTGAGTAATACTCCCATTGATCTTGCGTCATGCTCTTCACTCCGTCGAATAATTTTTTTGAGCCTTTGTTTTAGGCAAAACTCGAAGATACAATCATAATATATGCTATTAAGAAGTTTTTTTTTTGGGTAAAGTGCTATTAAGAAGTTTGATGCTGTGGAACTCATGAAAGAAAATATGCTTGTTTTAGGGAAAGGCCACAGAGGAAATTATAATATTAGACCTTTGCAGAAAAAGAAGAGAAAGGGGAATAATAAGAAAAGAAGTAGGAAAGCTGGCGATATTAAGATCTTTCTTGTTACTTGTTTAAAAACCCGTCAATAATAGATGATGGTAACAGTGCATTTAAAATCATTCACATCCTTGGAAAATACTAAATGTGAACTTTTACAATTGTTAGCAAAAATTAGTGGCCGGTTGGTAATTTTTTCCTCCCGAATCTTAGAAATCTCATATGTGGAAATCATTTGTGTGTCAAGTGGGCTTAAATGAACAAAACGAAAATAAGCCTATCTGCAAGTCTCAATTAAGCCCAATGCCTCAATCATATATAAGTTTTCTTCTTCTTCATTGGGCATAATTGATGAGAGAGTGAGACAGCGGAGAAAGAGAGAAGGGGGTTTCGTGCATGCACACTCCGGAGACCTAGAGAGTTAAATTAACGCTGTTTTGTAGAGCCCGATAAGCATTCGTACTCTTTGTTCGTTTAATCAATGGAATTTTCTGAATTGAGTCCTAAACTCGGATTCATGTGAATTTTGAGTTTCTGGATCCAATCTAAGAGTTGTCTGGCTGTGAAGTTATGTGGAAATGATAAATTAGGGTTTGTAGAGCCGTGAGATTTTACGGAAATCGATTCTGAGTTACGATTTGGTCGGACTGAATTTCTATAGTTTCATGTGCATGACTGCCCAGTTCCAATTTTTTGTTTTTGGTAATGATTTTAGCTTGTTTTGGCCAGTCTTTTGAGTCGGTGAAGTTTAGTATCTTTTAGTACTTCAAAGGGGGTTTATTTTGATAGTAAGCATAGTTCAATTAATGTACAGTATCTTTTAGCGCGAGTGCTTGTTCTTTGTGTTAAGGTGGTTATTTACTCGAGTTTTGATAACGTTTCTCCTTTAATTTATAGGATTTCGAATTCGTCGGCTTGAGATAACTTTCGTGATTTGGTTTGGACTTTTTCAGATGAATAGTGTTTATATTTTTTTATGACTTTTTAAACTCATGTCTTGAAAGTGATATGAATTAAAATCTACTACCTTTTGGTATTTGTGAATAGCTTGAGAAATGTTTTAAGAAAGGTATATAAATACTACTTTGCGAATCTAGTATATGAAATGAATTCTGAAAGGATTTGAGAAATGATTTAGGACTGAGTTGTGAAAGATTATTTGTTTTAGTTTGTGAATTGATTTATATTATGAATTTCGGATTGGCTTTGTGAATTATTGGAGGATGACTTAGCAGTTGATGCTTACTATTGTTATAAACCCAATAAGGAGTTTGAGGGTATGCATACTGCTCTAGATATCCTTGTGGACCGAGCCATCAGCAATATATATAGAGATCTAGTGAAGAGGAAATCTTGGTCATTTGCCATCGGCTCTCCAATGTCGCTCGGTCGCATTGGAGAGCTGAACGAGGTGTCGTCCTTAGTGGCCTTCTTGTGCTTGCCAGCAGCCTCTTACATAATGGGGTAGATCATTTGTGTCGATGGAGGGTTCACTGTAAATGGCTTCTCATTTCCTAGAGCATGAGTCCAACTTTTTTCTATCTCTAAGTTGCTCATCAAAAGACTTGGATGTTTAGTATCAAATTTGAATGAATGCAGATGAGAAGATCGATGAAGGTATTTTATGTAGTGATGCATTACGCAACTGTAGCATGAGTAGAAGCAAGCCTGTGGGAACAAAAAGTTTTCAATTTCCAAACATAAATCGTCTAGAGGCATGGTACTTTAATAATGATATCAACAAATATGAATTAGTTGGTGTTTAGTCATTTACACGGATCAACGTTAGAGAAGTGATTGAGATAACACTAACAGCATGGAGTGAGGAAGAGGATCTCCATCCACGAGAGAGGATCTGCTACGAGACAAGGGTGTAGATCATTTCTACCTCTATTTCCACGCTCACGTTTGATGCTTCAATTATCCCACTTATCGTTACCCCAAAAGAGATTAATCTTAAAGTTAATCTCTAAATATATCAATCACTGAGATTCGTTGAAACGTTGAGGGCAATCTTATGGGGTAAATGATTTTTCTTTAACAAGTTCCTCTATCGCACTCAGTCATTTATTGATATGCCTCAAAAGATTGTAACCGCTTATATAGTCAATCACGAATTTCCTAAACAATGTTATTTGTCAATTTGTGATATTAAGACATCGTATGGGACACTAAAGGAACATATCTGGAAAGGCACCTCGTTCGCAAGTGAAGGTACAACTTGAAACTCATTGGTTAATTTGCATATCCTGTCACGCCACCTACCTTTTCTCTGCTTTGTATAGAAGCTCGTATGGAAAGTTAAATCAATTACACTTAATCTCTGTATCTATAGCCAGTCATATGGTCTAAAACGCAGATTTTGCTTCACAATTCTCACCAACTCTTTTTCTATAAATGCCCATTGGCCATATTTAATGAATTGAAGAGAATACATGGATTTCTAGAGATTTTTTTTGGTCTTTTTCTGGGTGGATTCCCAAATTCTTTGGCACACAGCCACTTCAAATAGTCTGTTGCATCTTCCTTTACCCCTTCAAAGAGAATGGCTGAAGAGGGGGATGGGACTGCAAGTAGATTTAGCAGCGGCAACAGCAATGACAAGAACAGGTGGTCACTTCATGGAATGGCCGCTCTCGTCACCAGTGTAACCAAAGGAATCGGGTCTGTTCCTCTCTCTCATTAAACATTTCGTTCTTTTATGTCGACGGTATTGATGATCGATCATCAAAATGATGTAGGTCAGGGGAGAAAACATCGTGATTAAGGTATTCGAAAACTGTCAATCTTGAAATCTCGTATTTCTATAGTAACTTGAATGATAGTAGTAGGATTGTGCACTGACTAGGGCAATCCGCGGTCAAGATACTTCTTGTCCTAGCCAAAACAAATTGAACCTATAATTTCTAGGCCGCGCCCAGTCCTAGCCAGAACAAATCGAGCCAAGATGGATAAATTTAAGCACTTTAAGTGGGTTATTTCCATCATATCTGGACTCGAGAAAATCTTTCTGACCGGAGAGTGTCGGATCGAGTTTCTGAGCATCAAGATTTTTTTAACTGCCTGAGTGACAGCCGATGCTTCTGAATCCAATAATGTTTGATTCCACGGATAAAAAACTAGACAATTGGTATCATCACCACTTAAAACTCTATATGATAGAAATGCCTATCTTGAGAGACTTGAATAGAGAATTCAATTACTATGAGATTGTCGTCGCTGGGTGACTGACTCATAAGTAACCTTTCTCAAATTCTGTAGCCTTCACACGTTGATGGCTCATTTGACATATCATTAGCTAATAGAATTAGTTTCTCCTTTTGTGATTTCGCAAATGAAAATCCAGTGCATTCAAAGGCTTTAATTATTGGTCTGACTTCAATTGCGATGCGGCCAAATCTTCCGCTCATTCCTGGGTAACACATGTCCAAAGGTCTGGTCACATGGAATTTCTTCTTCTGTAAAAAAAGGGCTTGATCTGTCGTTGTTTGCAATTACAAGTTGGTGAGTAAATCATATTGTTGTACCATGATCAGGCATGCCATTGTGGAGAAACTAGCGAGGCCTGGGGAGACCGTGTATACCTGCTCCAGAAATGAAGTCAAAATTAATGAATGCTTGAAAGATTGGAAGAGCAAGGGTTTTCGAGTCGCGGGTTCGGCTTGTGACGTTTCCTCAAAATCAGAGCGAGAGAAGCTGATGCTCACCATGTCTTCCCTCTTTAATGGGGCAAGCTCAACATCCTAGTAAGTCTAAGTCGTCTTCAATCCTGTGGACCCAAAAACAATATTAATAACAAGGTCACGGTTTGTGCTTGTGTTTCAATGGATTTTGTTCTTGGTTTTCATTTGTGGTAGATAAACAATGTTGGGACCAACATAACAAAGCCGACTGTAGATTACACAGTGGAAGATTTTTCCTTCGTCATGACAACAAATGTCGAATCGGCTTACCATCTGAGCCAACTTGCACATTCCCTTCTCAAGGCCTCGGAAGATGGAAGCATTGATTCTTGTCATCTATCAGCAGCATTGTTTCAATGAATACCGGATCAATTTACTCGGCCACAAAAGGTAAATAAATATTATCATAAGTAACTGTCTAAACACTATAAATATGGAGCTAAACAAATTGCGTCTGTTTTCTGTTTCTGTATCCAAATTGATTGGCAGGAGCAATGAACCAGTTAGACCAAGAATTTGGCATGCGAATGGGCTAAGGACAACATAAGAAGCAACATTGTTGCACCTTATTTCATACTGACTCCATTGACTGAGCCTGTAACTTAATCTCCCAAGGCTTTAGATTTTCCATCCTGCTCAAAAATAGTTCGCCACGTAAATCTTGATCATCTTTGCAATCGTAATCTAACATTAACTCATCCGTCACCGCAGCTATTTTGTAATGAGGAGTTCATCAAGGAGGCAACAGCAAGGACGCTGCTCGGTCGCATAAGAGAGCCAAAGGAAGTGTCGTTGTTAGTGGCCTTCTTGTGCTTGCCGGCAGCCTCTTACATAACAGGGCAAACCATTTGTGTTGATGGAGGGTTCACCGCGAATGGCTTCTTATTTCGTATAGCATGAGTCCGGTTGTCTTCTGCCTCTAAGATGTTCAGCGTTCTTTGTCGTCGCACGGACAAAGAAGTTTATTAAACAATAATGGCAACATCTCTGAACATTAATGTGTCTATTTATATAATTTCTTGACCACATATATAAGTATGAAGGGGAGTAGCTTCAGTTTACCCTTATGTTCACCTACTCCCACACTATGCTTTATGTGACACATTTCATCAAAAACCTCAAATTATGCCCATTATAACATAATTGTCCTTAACTTTTTCTTGTGACGTAAAAAACTTCAAACTTATATTTATATGAGACATTTACCCTCCATCATGGTTCTGTTAAATGATTTTTTAATCAAAACAACGTTGTTTTTATGTCACCTAAGCCACTTGAGCGTCGTCATGTCAACACACTAACGTCCATGTAGATAGATTTTTAATGATTCTCATTGACATAACTTTGACGGAGGACAATGTATCACACAGGTACAAGTTTGGGATTTTTGGTGTTAAGAAAAAAGTTTAGGGTAAATATGCCACAATAAGCATAGTTTAAGGTTTTTTTTTTGTAAAAATAGTTAATACCACGAAAAATCCAAACTGATACACCTGTGATAAATTTATCCAAAATGAATTTTTCTATCACAAAAAACTATAAATTGGTATATCTGTGATAAATTTACCCTCCGTTAATTTCCATTAAATTTTACTGTCAAATTTTTAAATTGGATGATACGTGACAGTTGGCGGATGTATCAATTTGGGGTTTTATCCTCCATTCATCACATGTGTAATAATTTGAGGTTTTTTGTTGTATCAATCTAATTTAACGGAGGGTAAATTTATTATAAATGTATCAGTTTGGGGTTTTTAATGGTAAAAAAATTAGTTTTGGGTAAATTTGTCACAAGTGTACCAATTTGGGATTTTTTATGATAAAAAAAAGTTTTGAGTAAATTTATCACAAGTGTATCTGTTTATAGTTTTTCTTGATATTAACCTCTATAAAATTATAGATATGTACACACACTTCCAATAAGAAATGCCATCCAGCACTCTTGTATAAAGTGAATTGCTCTAAATTGTACAATAATTTTTATATATTTAGTCATCACTTCATATATTTTATAAAAGTCTGTGCAACAAGAAGACATAGATGTCTAGTTATATGTCACAAGTGAATATTTTTGGGTCGCACTTTTTCCGCTCCTCTCTGGGCTTAAACGCCCCTTTGCACAGTACTTTGATCATATTACCCTTGTGTTGCCCACCGCCTTCCTTCACCTTCTTCTCCATTTCAGGCCATTCTCTCTTTCCACGCCTTTGTGTATATGTTGACAACTAAATTTTGGCACGACATTTAGTGTAATTTGCATAAGAAGTTAGGGATTAAATTTTTAACCCCTAAACAAAAAATATTTAATTTTGCATAACATATAGTTTATGTTCATTTTAAATTTAATTACATTTTGCATAGAATTGGCGATGGTGAATGTGCTTAATTTTCATCGAATTAAACTCGGTTCACTCGGGAATGCAAGGGCCGGGAAATTCACGTCGCACGGGCTTGGTTGTTTTTAATTTGGGCTTGATTTAGTTTGTTGAATTTAATTAATTCAGCCCATTTAATTTAATTAGACCTAAACCCAAGCCTAAGCCCATTAGGACATTAAGCCCACCTAATTGACCTAGGGTTAGCACTATATATATTTCATTAGGTCAGAATTTTTGGGGGACTCTCACACAATTGCAGACCAGAAATTTTTTGGAGAGAACGTGAGGAAAGGAGAGGCCACACACGCCCACAGAGAGCATGTCCAGATGATATCAAACTTGATGATACGAGTGACATTGATCATCACAATAGACGTCAGCTCACCAATATAATACGTCTTCGATCGCATTCATCCAGGAAAAGACGGCGACTTGCAAGTTGACTTGGAGAGCTGTGCATTATTTGTCAAGCATATACGCAAGGACGCACAGGAACAGCAACTTCGCTGGCAATGCATCTCGCGACTTGTTAGCCGCCCCAGACAAATCCCAATCCAGCTCCGTCTCTTTTTGTCTGGTGGAAGAAGAGAAAAAAACGTTGAAAAGTCAAGGTGGAGAGCAAAGAGGTCTCCACGTTCTGCACTTACAGAGAAGCCAAAGAAAAAATGCTTTAAAAAAGAGGAGAGAAAGACAAAAGAAAAGGGGAAATTTTGGAAATTCGTTCATCGGGTGCCTGTTGAAGAACTTGTCACGCCTCCATCAAGCTTTGCCGCTGGCCTGCTCCCTTCTACGATGTGAGAGTGTTCTGTTTTTGCAGGTTGTTCAGAATATTCGAGTCACGATCTGTGAGTTCCGCAAACCATCGTTCATCAAGTCGCCGTGACCAGACGAGTTGCTAAGTCCTACCAAGGGCTACCGCCACCATCATCACTATTGAAACCTCACCGGAGCAGCCGCTGTTCGTGTCGCCGTTCCAACGTCGGAGTAGTCTCGCCAAGCGCCGACGTGAACCGCCGTGCCGTCGCCGTTGTCACTTCCGGACAGCCTCATCCCGACGCCACCGTGAGCCTCGTCGGTGTCGCCGTGCCGGTCTCGTCGTCGTCGTCGGTTGTTTCGATCCCGATCCGCAAGCCGATCCCGATCCAAGTTCAAATTTGGAAGTTATCCAAATTAGGTAACGATCATTATCCAATAATTTTTCAGAACATTCAATTTCCTAATTTGGGTATTTGAATATTTTGTGAATATTGCATGGACATCTAGATATATCTGGATAATGTTCGATATATCCGCAATATTTGAAATATTCAAAATTAGGAAACTTGCCTAATTTAGCAACGTATTTGGACGTCTATCCGACCTTAACCCTAAGGTATGATACGCGGCGATACGGTAAATTATTATCCTATCCATAACTACTTGGATACGATGATGAATTTCATTAGCTTTCCGAATTTGAATAATAAATTATCCGTTAATATCTATAACTCTATAGATATGACCGATTATTTGATTTTTGTGCCTAATCCGAGTTTGAAACGAATTTGGCGGATCGCGTGGATAATTTGAGTTTGATTGTTATCCTTGTTTAAATTGTTTTCCTTTTCAAATAAAAAGAAAACCCAATAAAAAAATTCTGTTTTGTTAGGATTTTTGCATGTTTAGATTTTGAATATATCCCGAAGGATGAGATGAATATTTAATTTAAATTAGGACCTAAGGTGGCATGTTTCCTAGTTTAAATTAAGTATTGTTTTAATTCTAATGGATTATTCACGTTATTTTTTTAATTCCGAATTTTCAAGAAAATCCCAAAAAGGAAATGAACTGCTTTAAGGTAGATTAGGTTAGATTGCATCTTAATTTCAGTAATTTAATAATTTCGAATTTTAACAAAAAATCCCAAAAAATAAATCATGTTAGGATAGCTTAAGGCATCATAATTGCATGTTATTTTAGGCATTTTTACTATTCCGAATTTTAAAAGAAAATATCAAAAAAGGAAAGTCATTAGTTTGCATGTTATTTTAGGCATTTTTCATAATTCCGAATTTTGTCGAAAAATACCAAAAATATGTCATTGCATCCGTCATTAGAATTAAGTCACGTCGTCGCATGACATATAGTTTGCATGCTAAGTTGCATTACTTGCATGTCATATTTTTGCACGTCATTGCATATAGGTTAGATTTCATTTAATAAAGTGAAAATCCAAAAAAAAGGAATTGAGTGAATGCTTTGTTAATTAGAAATCATATTAGGGTGTTTGATGTGATTTTCTAGCTAACAATGCAGATGCTTGCGTTGGTTCAAGGTAAGTTGTTCTCCTAAGCTTGCAATTTATTTAATGCTTTGATTTCTGGGTATTAAATTGGTGTTTGCGCACCCGCATGAACACCTCACATGTTAGTGGCTAAGTTAAAATGGATCCAAACTGCCTGCCAAAATATTTTTGAAAAGAAAAGGTACCGAAAGGGCGTTAGACTAGATCTAGCGTAATCAAGTCCCCGGGCTTGGAATCTCTGGTTCGTAGGAATAAAACATATCTCCCTATGTTTTATTTAGGTTTCTAATCAGCCTACCACAAATTGATTAGTGGCGACTCCAAGCATGAAAACATTTGCATGTTAAGAACTTAAACCCTAAGTTGCGAATCGGTAGGGCTTGGGAGGGCCCGAGTTAAGTTCAATCTTAATAATCCATTAGCCCGAGAAATCGATAATTTTTTTAGGGTCACGACAGCTTGGCGACTCCACTGGAGATTTGAGTAAAACTCCTAGTGGACTTAGGCCAATTTTTCTTTTCAAAAAATAATTTTTGTTTGGCAGCATGGATCCCAGGTACGTCCCTAACATCTTAAGGTGTTAAATGTTCTTGCAGAATGGGAGGTATAGGGGGCGTGATTGTTAACCCTTGTTTTGCAGGGAGGTGTTCGGATGTATGATTTAATTTATGCACGAAGCGCTATTTGATATAACCTGCTATGCATGCCTTACATTTACACTACACCGCACACACTACCCGTTGTCGGACCTGGACGGCATAGGTTTAAGATGGTACTGAGATAGTGGATATTCCGACCAAAATCATATGGTACGGGTCGCCCTCCTCGGTCCCGAAATTTTCTTTCAAGATATCATTGAGTACCCACCACGGTTGTATCCCACGCAACCTGGGTCGGCTCTTTGACTAAGCCGGAGTCAGGGGAATCCTAGCCTAACCACCACCATGACTGGTTTAGCTCGGTAATCCTCACGTCTCCATTTTGCAAGTCAGAGTCTAGATAGAAATCGAACCTCACATTTCATGCGCATGTCTATGTGATTGCCATTTTTTCACCCGGTGAAGTAAGTTTTCTGATTCTCTATCTCCCAATATTTATGTTTCGTACATGTGGTCGGTCCATGATAGGTATAAGTCGATCGTAATTTTTGAAAGTAATGATCATTGAATTTCTTTTCAAAGGAAAGAAAAAGAAAAAATAAAGCTTTGAAAAAATTACTTTCAATTCTTATCATTATTTTCCTGGGTCTATCATAATTCATTATTTCCTAAGAAATTTGCCATCACTTTCACAAATACATGGAATAATGAAAATGTCATGAAAAATGGGAATAAAAAGTGACGATTAGACTGAGTCATGGACCGATCGTTTTGAGGACGCATACTTACCATACTCTATTTTTGAAATTAGGTAACTACGGACCGATCACGATCACCTATTCATACACGGTCAAGAGCTAGAATGGCCGATCAAACTGAGTTACAAGAGCGCGTTGACGGTATGCAAGACCAGATCAAGCAACTTGCTGTCGCAATGCAACAAATGACCGCTAAGATCAAGGCTCTTCGGTCGATCCCTATTCCAGTACCCCCTGAAGCATCAGTCCCGAAGCGTACAGGTGGAAAGAATGTTGACGTCGAGGAAGATGATGATATGCCTGAGTTAGAAGATGACCCCGTCCAGATTGTCGTCAACAAAACCAAGCCTGATGAACGTGTCAACAAGCTTGAGGAGAGAGTTAAGCAGTTAGAAGGTTCGCAGTATTCACCCTCAATTGATCTGTCCATGTACTCACAGATCAAAATCCCGAAAAAGTTTAAGATGCCGGACTTCGACAAATACAATGGCACCACGTGCCCGAAAGCCCACCTGCAGTTGTACTACGTGCAAATGACCTCGTATGTTGACAACGAGCTCCTGATGATCCATGCATTTCAAGCGAGCTTGACCGGCCTTGCTCTGCACTGGTACCTCATGAAGAAGGTCAATAGCCTCAAAACCTGGAAGGAAGCTAGTGAGGCGTTCCTGAAGCAATACCAGTTCATAACAGACATCACTCCTACCCGTGATGATCTCGAGCGTGCTCAAATGAAGAAGATCGAGTCTTTCAAAGACTATGCCATCAGATGGAGGAATATAGCCGCTCAGGTCGTCTCGGAACCTATAGACAGTGAGCTGAAAAGGATGTTCGTGAAAACTCTCCCGTTCGAGTACCGTAATCGAATGGTTGTCATTCCGGCTGATAACTTCAACCAACTCATCCCCATAGGCGAACAGATCGAGATAGGGCTAAAGGATGGATGGTTTGTAGAGCCGTCTTCCTCGACCAGAAGGTTTGGTACAAGGAAGGAGGAGGAGCCGACACCTGAAGTGAATGTGACGTATAACCAACCGAGCCGGCGGAATACTAATCCTGCCCCGGCAATTCAAGTAGCAGAAGCTCAGCAGCAAAACATGGGTCGTCAACCTTTTCAGAGGAGGAACAACAGGAGGCAATTCACCCCCCTCCCCGGATCGTTGTCTCAAGTATTGGCAGTGCTTCGGAAGAAATGCTTACTCACCACCGAGCCAAAGAGGCCCAATTCTGAGCAGTTTTACAACTTCGACCCGTCAAAGAAATGTGATTATCATATGGGCGGGCTGGGGCACTCAACCGACGATTGTTACGCCCTCAAGCACCAAATCCAGAACCTCCTAGATACGAAGGCATTCTCGTTTCAACCCGCTAAGTCGAACGTTCAGAGTAACCCGCTCCCTGATCACGCGGGCGATGTGAATGTCGTATTCTGTTTCGATGCTGGTCCAATCAAGAACGTCAAGGTGTACACTGCTGAGGTCTACGGCGAGTTGGTGAAAGCCAAGTGTTACCCGAGTAATGAGGCCATTTCCCTGGCCATCATGAGACAAAGAATCTTAGCAATGGTAGAAGCTGGGATGATCGTTTATGCTGACCACACTGGCATCATTTCTACTATCTCTAAGGTCGTCATTAACCGGGACGAAGAAGTTGCTACGTTGAACACCGGGAAGGACAAGCTCAATCCTTTGTCTGAAGATATGCCTCCGCTCGAAGACGCGGCCGATGATGAAGAGATTGTAGAGAGCACGCTTAAAGCGGACGAAGAGAAGAAAGTGATTGACATACTGGGGCAATCAAGTGGCAAGTTTGATTACTATGTGAAGTACTCGGCGCCCCCAAGCTTTTATTCGGATCCCCGTGACATTGTCCCTAACGGATGGGGAGGTATGAAAGATCCAACGCCTCTAAAGACAGAAGACCCTGACGATGCGATAGAGGGAATCACTACCCCGTTCGACGACGTCTTCATTGGAGCTATCGAGGAAGGACTGTTAGAGGGAATGGGCATAGGCCCACAAGAGTAAAACCTTTACTTTTCTGCACACTCCCCTGCGCAGGAGTTTTTGCTGCTTTTTAGGATTTGCCCTATCTCGGGTGCTGCTTTCTATTTTCATTTCTAGGACTTGATTGTTGCAATTTATATTCAATAAATGTAATTTATTTCGAAATGATCAATGAAATTACAGATTATTTTTAGTTTTTGAGGGCATGTTGAGGTATATCAAACCAGCCCGGTGATGATATCCAACCGATAAAAAATAAATATAGTCCAAGGAAATTCTGAGGCTTGGGCTTCTTCATGCTTCCTCGTGTTAAAACCTTTTCGAAATGAATTTCAGGAAAAAAAAACAAAAACAAAAAAAAATCAAAAAATCAATGTTTAGCCCTGTTTGTCCTTCTGAATCCATTACTCTATGTTTCAGGGGTAATCTGGTGACACATGAGAGTATGGAAATGGTCCAATCCGATGAATTATATGTAACCGAGCTTGATTCCAATGATGCCGGCGAACTCGATGATTCCTCAGATATTCAACGCAATTTAGAGCATCATGAAAGACCTAAAATCCTGATGGTAGATCAAACTATTACTGCCAATCTGAGTGATTCCGGAGAAACCAAAAAAGTGAAGAGAATGGCAAATCCCTCTGAGAATGAGATGAAATGCCCGATCCAGTTGCCGCATGAGTAGGTAAATTTGCTCCAAACTACATCGGTCCACATGTGGTTAAAAAGGTGCTTCCCGGACGTGCCCTGATTCTCGCAGAGATGGACGGTCATGAGTTCTCCAATCCTGTTAATTCTGATGCTGTGAAGATGTATTATTCTTGATAAAACCTGACATTTTACAGCAAAAGTTTTCCAGTGTTTGGTTTTATGTTCTGAATTGCAAACATTTCGATGATGAATAAATGATTTCAATCAATTTCAAGCTAAAATGTTTGCATTGACTTTAAATTCTGCATGATTATTTTATCAATCAGTATTGTCGATTTCGAAAGGGAGGTTTATTCAGACAATTTGATAACTCATGTGAAATGACTTGAACGTGTTGAATGAGGTACATCGGGACGATGAAAGGCAAGCCCTATCCTACACACTGTCCCATGCATCCCCAGTGAGTTGAGTAGAAAAAGTGAAAAAATCCCCAGTGAGTTGAGTGGAAAAATTTCATGTTGACAAGATAAAGAGTTTTCTCGCAAAAGGTACGGCAACTGAAATGACAAGAGACATTTCATTTCTCTACCTTTAAACACTACAGGTTATCCATTGTTTCACTACTTTGAGCCTAAATGCATGAAAAAATTCTTTCAAATTACCCCTGTCAAGAACCACCCCACATCAGGGCAAACTGGAGGTAAATCAGTGTCATATGGTGAAAAATGTGTAGAAATTTTCTTGCTCTCACTTACATCAATCTTCGAGTGTTGCTTTTTCAGATGAATTCATGCGAAAGTTCAAGTGTCTTAGGATGACGAAGAGCATTTCTTTCTCTATCCTACACACATTCTATCCTTTGCTAAGCCCAATTGAGCCTGCAAATTCGTTTCTTAAACCCAATTGGTGATCATCCCCCACACTGGGGCAAAGCAAAAGTCATCGTTGTCCAAGTAGTGTACCCGAAGTGTCGATTGGAGACAATAAGCTTTTGAGTTCAAACAGTGAGCCATATCAGTCAGATATAGTTGGCTAGCATTTACATTATAAGAGACATGTGTCGAAAAAAAAAAGAGAGAGCAAAATGGGGCAAGAAAAAGCAATGTGCCTGGTAAAAGCAAGGCCAATGCCCAATAAAATGTCGAGATATGGCATGTCAGAATCCCTAGATCGAGAAGTCTCAAAGGAATCAAGTGATGAACTCTCGAAGCCAGTGGGACATTTACCGAGAAGAGACAATCCCTGGTGAAAATGATGACCGGTGACAATGCCAAGATAATCACCAACTTATTCACCCCGATCATACATATTTTGAGCCAAATGATCCATTCATTTCTCAATCCATAAACCAAGCCTACGTTACGTCCCTTGCAAAATCTCTTCAGATTAGGGCACTTGAACTAACGTAGAATTTCAGATATTTATAAGCTTAGCTCGAAGAAGTGCGAGCAAGTCTATTTCTATCTCATTTTGCAGGTTTCTTGACTTGTAAACCCCGGAGACAATTCCAGAGTATTTTCTTTCAATAGCCTCAACTCGAAGAGTCCCCTTTGCTAAGCCATTGACCAAGCCCATGTTACAGTCCTAACAAAGATTTCTTAGGTTGGTAAGGTCGTACCGCTTGCGAGAATACTCGGACTCTTGTTGACATGATGAAAGTGAAAAGGAGTGATTCTCAATAAATCAGCCTTTTTCGATGAGAATGAGTGAAAGCCCTTTCGGATCGAAAGTCTCTCATTCGACATTTTCAAGACACCCATTTGTGAGTTCGGATTGTCTTGTCATGATTTTTCCCCAACGGAGTTTGTAATGCCTATTTGACAAAACCACCGTGCATAAAAACCAGTTAGAATCATAGTGCATGAATATGTGTGTTCTTGTCTATCCATGAATGCATATTGCATGTTGCTTAAAACTGTGTCTACCAGGAGACACACTCTCGAGAGTCGAAGATATCACTAGGTAAGTATATCTCTATATCCCTAACCTGTTCGAGCAATCGTCAGGTCTCATATTTGATCATTTCGTTGCGATCTCTAGATGTCTTTGATGATGTGCAGGTGTCTATTGATCAAGCCTTTTCAGGTACCTCTGATGATATCTAGGTACTTTATCAAGGAACCCTCGAACTTTTGGGCTAGTCCCACTATTCACCAAAATCAGATTGTTGCAATCTCCAGAAGATTCCCTCGTGACGCACCTATGGCGATGTATAGGTGAAGCGGCCAAATCTTTACTAGTGTCTATGGCGATGTATAGATGTCTAGTAAAGATCGGAATTCTTCTTTAATCTCAGGTGTTCCCCCGCGATATGCCTATGGCGATGTATAGGTGTAGCGGCCAAATCTTTATAAGTACATATGACGATGTATAGGTATCTTATAAAGGTCGGAATACTCTATCCCGGATATTCCCCCGCAACTCACCTATGGCGATGTATAGGTGGAGCGGCCAAATCTTTATGAATACCTATGGCGATGTATAGGTATTTCATAAAGGTCGGAATATTCTCCCAACCTCAGGTTTTCCCCCGCAATTCACTTATGGCGATGTATAAGTGAGGCGGCCAAATCCTTATGAGTACTTATGGCGATATATAGGTATCTCATAAGGGTCGGAATATCCTTTTTAGTTCCCCCGTGACACACCTATGGCGATGTATAGGTGCAGCGGCCAAATCTTTACAAATACCTATGGAGATGTATAGGTAGTTTGTAAAGGTCGGAACGTTTTTACACTTTTTTATCTCACGAATCCAGGTGATGATTGTATACGTTGAGCTTTCTTCGGGTGTTTTGATTTAATTGCAGATCACTAACATTCATCAACAGTGTATCAAGCAAAACCTACGGGATTGAGCCCAGACATTTGCCAAACAATAAACAAAGTTGAGTCGTACCTCGAATTGCATTATCTCGTACCAGTCAGGTAAGTAATTCCAGGTATGTTTTTTTTTCATGTCAGCATGCATCATTTCTTAATGCATTCAAAAATGGGACTTACAATCCCGACAAAAATAACATTCATTGCATGGTTGAAATTTAGATATCATTTAGTCTTTGAATGCAACCTCTGCGAGCTCACCTTCAAAGAGGGGCAGCTGTTGACACCTAAATTTTGGCACGACATTTAGTGTAATTTGCATAAGAAATTAGGGATTAAATTTTTAACCCCTAAACAAAAAATATTTAATTTTGCATAACATATAGTTTATGTTCATTTTAGATTTAATCGCATTTTGCATAGAATTGGCGATGGCGAATGTGCTTAATTTTCATCGAATCAAACTCGGTTCACTCGGGAATGCAAGGGCCGGGAAATTCACGTCGCACGGGCTTGGTTGTTTTTAATTTGGGCTTGATTTAGTTTGTTGAATATAATTAATTCAGCCCATTTAATTTAATTAGACCTAAGCCCAAGCCTAAGCCCATTAGGACATTAAGCCCACCTAATTGACCTAGGGTTAGCACTATATATATTTCATTAGGTCAAAATTTTTGGGGGACTCTCACACAATTGCAGACCAGAAATTTTTTGGAGAGAACGTGAGGAAAGGAGAGGCCACACACGCCCACAGAGAGCATGTCCAGATGATATCAAACTTGATGATACGAATGACATTGATCATCACAATAGACGTCAGCTCACCAATATAATACGTCTTCGATCGCATTCATCCAGGAAAAGACGGCGACTTGCAAGTTGACTTGGAGAGCTGTGCATTATTTGTCAAGCATATACGCAAGGACGCACAGGAACAGCAACTTCGCTGGCAATGCATCTCGCGACTTGTTAGCCGCCCCAGACAAATCCCAATCCAGCTCCGTCTCTTTTTGTCTGGTGGAAGAAGAGAAAAAAATGTTGAAAAGTCAAGGTGGAGAGCAAAGAGGTCTCCACGTTCTGCACTTACAGAGAAGCCAAAGAAAAAATGCTTTAAAAAAGAGGAGAGAAAGACAAAAGAAAAGGGGAAATTTTGGAAATTCGTTCATCGGGTGCCTGTTGAAGAACTTGTCACGCCTCCATCAAGCTTTGCCGCTGGCCTGCTCCCTTCTACGATGTGAGAGTGTTCTATTTTTGCAGGTTGTTCAGAATATTCGAGTCACGATCTGCGAGTTCCGCAAACCATCGTTCATCAAGTCGCCGTGACCAGACGAGTTGCTAAGTCCTACCGAGGGCTACCGCCACCATCATCACTATTGAAACCTCACCGGAGCAGCCGCTGTTCGTGTCGCCGTTCCAACGTCGGAGTAGTCTCGCCAAGCGCCGACGTGAACCGCCGTGCTGTCGCCGTTGTCACTTCCGGACAGCCTCATCCCGACACCACCGTGAGCCTCGTCGGTGTCGCTGTGCCGGTCCCGTCGTCGTCGTCGTCGGTTGTTTCGATCCCGATCCGCAAGCCGATCCCGATCCAAGTTCAAATTTGGAAGTTATCCAAATTAGATAACGATCATTATCCAATAATTTTTCAGAACATTCAATTTCCTAATTTGGGTATTTGAATATTTTGTGAATATTGCATGGACATCTAGATATATTTGGATAATGTTCGATATATCCGCAATATTTGAAATATTCAAAATTAGGAAACTTGCCTAATTTAGCAACGTATTTGGACGTCTATCCGACCTTAACCCTAAGGTATGATACGCGGCGATACGGGAAATTATTATCCTATCCATAACTACTTGGATACGATGATGAATTTCATTAGCTTTCCGAATTTGAATAATCAATTATTCGTTAATATCTATAACTCTATAGATATGACCGATTATTTGATTTTTGTGCCTAATCCGAGTTTGGCGGATCGCGTGGATAATTTGAGTTTGATTGTTATCCTTGTTTAAATTGTTTTCCTTTTCAAATAAAAAGAAAACCCAACAAAAAAATTCTGTTTTGTTAGGATTTTTGCATGTTTAGATTTTGAATATATCCCGAAGGATGAGATGAATATTTAATTTAAATTATGACCTAAGGTGGCATGTTTCCTAGTTTAAATTAAGTATTGTTTTAATTCTAATGGATTATTCACGTTATTTTTTTAATTCCGAATTTTCAAGAAAATCCCAAAAAGGAAATGAACTGCTTTAGGGTAGATTAGGTTAGATTGCATCTTAATTTCTGTAATTTAATAATTTCGAATTTTAACAAAAAATCCCAAAAAATAAATCATGTTAGGATAGCTTAAGGCATCATAATTGCATGTTATTTTAGGCATTTTTACTATTCCGAATTTTAAAAGAAAATATCAAAAAAGGAAAGTCATTAGTTTACATGTTATTTTAGGCATTTTTCATAATTCCGAATTTTGTCGAAAAATACCAAAAATATGTCATTGCATCCGTCATTAGAATTAAGTCACGTCGTCGCATGACATATAGTTTGCATGCTAAGTTGCATTACTTGCATGTCATATTTTTGCACGTCATTGCATATAGGTTAGATTTCATTTAATAAAGTGAAAATCCAAAAAAAAGGAATTGAGTGAATGCTTTGTTAATTAGAAATCATATTAGGGTGTTTGATGTGATTTTCTAGCAACAATGCAGATGTTTGCGTTAATTCGAGGTAAGTTGTTCTCCTAAGCTTGCAATTTATTTAATGCTTTGATTTCTGGGTATTAAATTGGTGGTTTGCGCACCCGCATGAACACCTCACATGTTAGTGGCTAAGTTAAAATGGATCCAAACTGCCTGCCAAAACATTTTTAAAAAGAAAAGGTACCGAAAGGGCGTTAAACTAGATCTAGCGTAATCAAGTCCCCGGGCTTAGAATCTCTGGTTCGTAGGAATAAAACATATCTCCCTATGTTTTATTTAGGTTTCTAATCAGCCTACCACAAATTGATTAGTGGCGACTCCAAGCATGAAAACATTTGCATGGTAAGAACTGAAACCCTAAGTTGCGAATTGGTAGGGCTTGGGAGGGCCCGAGTTAAGTTCAATATTAATAATCCATTAACCCGAGAAATCGATAATTTTTTTAGGGTCGCGACAGTATAACAACAAAGATGCTCTTGATGTCCAACTTACTGAATCGAAAATAATTCAACACAAAGTGTAACCTTTTTCTCCAGCAAAACCACTGATTGATACCAATGGCTTGTCCTGCAGTGATGAGTGGACTTAACGATCCAGCGACGATAATATGGCAAGGCGGCCATTGAGTTACAAATCTGTAACAGCGGCGATTCAGCTTTAAACTGCCAAAGGTGACAACTCGGCATGCTAGCGGCTCGATTCAAACTAACCCAAGAAACCAGAACACAGACAAAATGAGAGAGGAAAAATCTGAACAGACGAACAACTCAAAAAATGAATAGGAATAGAAACGACCTGGTGGTGACTTTGTGGATAGTAGATGGTGATAAAAAAATATCTGGGTGGGTGCTTTCTGGTCGTGAATGTCTCTTGTGCGTTGCTCAGAACTTCTTTTCTAGCCTACAATCTGTATTCTCGATGAACTCTCTCCGTTGTCCCCTTGTGTGGGTTCCCGTTGTCTAATCTCTGAGCATATATTATGTGGCTCTTCCTTCGCTAAAAAAACATTTGAACAATGGTCTCCCATATTGCGCAACTACAGCCTTGCATTCCTCACTCATAACACTAGAGGCTCCAATAAGTTGGTTGACTTCGGTGATGATAGTCGGATACTCACAGTTGGAGCAAACCATTAGTGAGGTCCCTGTATCTGTAATTGCTTAACAAACACCAGCACATGGTCCACTTGCTTTTACCATGATGAGAACATCGCCCATACCCTTTTTGGGTCAAAAGATCAAACGGGTGTTCCCCCTACATATTGATTAGGTTCTACCCGCCAAACACAATTTCATCTCCCACTTCTTCCTTAGCATTACGACCACCTGCCCTTGATTGACAATGCTATACCAAAAAGTATCGTTGTTGGTAGACACCAAGCAAATCGCCTGCGAGAGAGAGAACAGAGAGAAGTGAGTAAGAAGGAAAGTGGGACGCAAAGAAAGAAAAAAAGAAACAAAACAAAAAGAGGGACTTCGATTTGATCAATAAAAAGAGGGAAACACAGGGAAGGAGGATTGGGATTGCTCGATATGAAATTATGGAATAAAGTATTGCTAGGCCGCATGCTATGGAACCTCATCAATCGTCCATCATTTTCCCTTTGGAGTATATGGGTTCACAACACCAAATGTAGAGGCACTTCAATTATGCAGATCAACATTATGGACAGTATGGCTTGGAGTTGGCGATGTCTCCTTAAATTACAAGATGTTTTAACCTTGATTATCCATAGCTCAAAGTACTGTTGCCAAGAAATTTATGATGAACTCAAACATGTGGGACTGGTTGTGGAGTGGTATGACCTAATCTCGACCAGTGGTATTAGCAAACACAATTTTATTGGCTGACTCGTTTGCAGAAACAGATTACCAATGGCAGAAATCGTCGTCCAATGGAGGACCTCAATTGATATCCATTGTAACTTCTGTAAGGTCGATATAGAAGATAGAACATATTTATTCTTCTAGTGAGAGTTGGACAGGCAGCTTATGGCGTAGTATCCTTACACAACAGGAGATTAGGCGTCCTTTGGGAGGATGGAATAAGGAATTTCAATGGATGATTAGGGCAACAAAGGGCAAAGATTTAGCGACTAGACTCCTTAATGTAGACTCCTTAATGTATCCTTTCTAACAACCATTTATGGCATATGAATGGAACGCAACTGAAGACGGTTTCAAAACAAGTCAACCGATATCTATATTATTTTGGCCAACGTACATAAAAATAGAAGAGGTAGAGCTTCACTCACCCAAAACATTAGACATTCTTAGACAAATGTTGTATTGACTACTATGTGGAGACTTCCCACCTCCATTTTCTCGAGTTATTAGCACCATTTGTAATGTTGGGGGATACTTCTAAGCTACTGTACTTCATTCGCTCTATAATACCGACATTTTACAAAAAAAAAAAAAAGAGAGAGGAGGGAACCACTTTCTTTCGTAGAGTTTAATTGAAACATGCTAATTGGTGGGCCACGTAAGGAATAATATGGTCAAAACATTTTTGAAATGGAGTGTTTGAGTCAAAGGAGGATGGGGCCCATTTGTTTTATTAATTTTTCGATAATTGAGAGGATAATGGTGTTATGCAACAGATAAATAATATTATTACATAAATGATAAAAATAGGAAGGAGTCTGAGACAAAAAAATCGGGAGTCAATGATGTATAGGGGCTCACCCGTTCACGCCTTACAATCACCGAAGGCTAAATTCCACTATCAAATCAAGTAGATCACGAGTGACAGAGGCTTTCCGCTACCGCAACAATAGATACTGCAACGCCAAGTATCTACAAGAGATACTCCACCTAAAGATACAATTCCAGAGTAATTCTCAGTACAACCATTAGTTATAACAAATGACAATAAGCACAAAATGATTCTTGAAAATTGCAAATGTTATTATGTGATCTCCCAATTCCTTCGAGCTAAATGATCAACCTTATAATAGATTGCTTAGTCTAACATTATTTATGAGATGATCTCGTAGCCATCGCTTGAATTGAGATTGACCTGCACAATCTTTGTAGAATTTTCCAAATCCTCGTATGGTTGTTTCCATAAGTACTTCAATCACCAAGCGATCATCTTGTAATCAACAAGATTTTTTATTAAACGACTATACGAAACCTTCTACATTTCCTAAAAATAGTGGTTCTTATAAGTTGATCATAGTCAACGAGACAAACTTTGTCTTATTTTGATTTACTAAATAGTCGCTTCCAGATTCATGATGCTAACGCTCAAGAACGTTCGTTCTGTAACCTCTATCTAAAACACTCTTACGGGAGTGATTTTGTGATAGTCAAAATACATGGTTAAAGCACAAAGAGCATAGAAGAGATTTCTCAACACATAACGTAGCCCCTCCTCCTCTTACTTCTTTTTCGTGCATGCTTCATCAATTAGATTAAATTGGATACTGAATAGGCCTCATTTAGAAAGTCCCATACGATTAAATATGTCGACTTGAATCTTTTTGTGGGTTACATCTGATGCATTGCTGACCATATTAATTCAAAACTGGTAACTTGGTAGTCTCTTGAGTATGAACATGGACATAGCAATGGGATGATGTAAGAATCAACTGAGTTTTTAGTCATTGATAAGGCCCCGGGCGAGATTTCAAACGTTTGGAGCTGCCTTAGACTGCGACCCCATCGTCTGATTTGACTGGCAGCGTTATGTGGCCTCGAGTGGTGGTGACTGGTGGGTGAGTTGTCCACGCTACTGTGGTCGTTGGGCACAAGCTTCGGCAACTTCTCCCAGCCATAATCTTTTGGATTTGGCTCGTGTAACAGGTGACTCTTCTTTTTTTGGATAATATATTATTAAGAAAATTTCAAATAAAGACTTGAATTGAGATGATTTTCCCAAAAAATGGTCCAAAATGAACATTATTTCAAATAACAACATGAAGTAGACAAGTCAGTTTCAAATTATGACATGAAGTGGACAAATTAATCTCAAATAAGGACTTGAGCATGTCGGCCAAAAAATGCCCTTCTCTGAAACAAAGTCCACTTTGGGCTCTCATTTGAGAAAATCACTGTACTTCGAACTCTTATTTGAAATAAAATCCTTTTTGGGTCTTCATTTGAGAAAATTACTGTACTTTGGGCTCTTATTTGAAAATTTATCTATATTAGATATATTTAGAGCCTATTTGGGACTTTTTAGTTTCTTTTTTGGCTTTCTCTAATTAGTAATCGCAAATTTTCTAATAAAAATTGTAATCAAAACATTTAACATGACCTTAGATGTTAATATTTATCGATATACTTTTACACCGTCAGGTTATTCATTAGTAAATATGTAAGTCAAATCTTAAACGCCAAGGGCAAAAGATAAAAATCAAAATGTTCGAACTCAAAGCAACCGAAAATCAATTCGAACACAAGGGGCGAAACGACACATGGAACCCCTACTTACATAGGAACAGCAATGCGTCAACTATTGATCTTGTGAAATCTTATCATGCGGAGCCCACGTAAGATTCGTGAAATGAACAATTCATGAAATGAACAATTATGTTTGCAGAGTTCTATGAGAGTACGTGAGCGGTCTGTTCACCATATTTGTGTGGTCAAGAAGCCTCTTCCAATTGCCGTCTCTCTCTCAACCTCCTCAACCGGTGAAGGATTTACATTACTCAAGAAACAAGAGTGCATAGAAAGAGAGAGAGAGAGAATGGCTCAAGAGGGGAATGGGGCTACTGCAGGTAGATGCAACAGTCGCAACAATGAGGGCGAAAACAGGTGGTCGCTTTGGGGAATGACCGCTCTCGTCACCGGCGGAACCAAAGGAATCGGGTCTTTCTCTCTCTCTCACTGAGCACTTTTTTCTTTTGTGTAGATGATTTCGATGATTGATTGTCTGCTGTGATTTTGGTTGGGGAAGAAAACATCGTGATTTAGGCATTTGAATACCATCATCAATCTTGAAATCTCGTTCCTCTATAATAATTTGAGTGATAGTAGTAGGATTGTGCACTGACTATGTCCATCTCGGGTAAAGGTACTTCTTGTCCCTGCCAGAACAAATTGAACCTAGAATTTTAAGGCCAAGCACAATCCTACCCAGAAGAAATCGAGCCAAGATGGATAAATTTAAGCACTTTATTCCGTCATATCTGGCCTCAAAAGAATCGTTCCGACTGGAGCGCGTCAAACCGGCTTCCGACCATCAAGATTTTTTGAACCGCCCAAGTGATAGCGGATGCTTTTGAATTCAATAATGTTCGATTCCACGCACAAAAAGCTAGACAATTGATATTATCACCACTTAAAAACTCTATATGATGGAAATGATGAGAGACTTGATTAGAGAGCTCAATTACTTTGAGATCGTCATTGCTGGGTGACTGATTCATACTTACTGTTTTTTAAGTTATGTGGGCTTTAGACATTGATAGCTCATTTGAGATATCATTAGCCAATAGAATTTGGTTCTCCTTTAGTGTTTTCAAAATAAAAATCCAGTGCATTCAAAGGTTTTAATTATTGGTTTGACTTCAATTGCGAATGCAACCAAATCTTCCGCACTTAACATTCCTGGGTATCGCATGTATTAAGGTCTTGTCACGTGGAATTTCTTCCTCTGGAAAAGAAAAGGGCTTAATCTGTTCTTACTTGCAATTACAAGTTGGTGAGTAATCATCATGCTGTACCATGATTAGGCATGCCATTGTGGAGGAACTAGCGAGGCTTGGGGCGACCGTGTATACCTGCTCCAGAAATGAAGCCGAAATTAATGAATGCTTGAAAGATTGGAAGAGCAAGGGTTTTCGAGTCACGGGTTCGGCTTGCGACGTTTCCTCAAAATCGGAGCGAGAGAAGCTGATGCTCATTGTGTCCTCCCTCTTCAACGGCAAGCTCAACATCCTGGTAAGTCTAAGTCGTCTTTGATCCTGTGGAACTAATAACGATATTAATAACAAGGCCGCAATTTGCGCTTGTCTTTTAATAAAGTTTGTTCATGGTTTTCATTTGTGGTAGATAAACAACGTTGGGACCAACACTAAAAAGACGACCGTGGATTACACAGTGGAAGATTTTTCCTTCATCATGACAACTAACTTCGAATCAGCTTACCATCTGAGCCAGCTCGCTCATCCCCTTCTCAAGGAATCGGGAGCTGGAAGTATTGTGTTCTTATCATCCGTCTGCGGCGTCGTTTCAGTGAATGTCGGATCAATTTACTCGGCCACAAAAGGTAAATGTAAATTTTCATAAGTAACTATCTAAACAATGTTAATGTGGAATTAAACAAAGTGCGTTTGTTTACTGTTCTTGTATCCGAATTGATTGGCAGGAGCAATGAATCAGTTGACCAAGAATCTGGCATGCGAATGGGCTAAGGACAACATAAGAAGCAACTCTGTTTCACCTTGGTTCATAATGACTCCACTGGCCGAGCGTGTAATTTGATCTCCGAAGACTTTAAATTTCCTCTCCTGCTCGAAAATAGTTCACTACAAAGGTTTTGACCATGTTCGCCATCATGATCTAATGTTAACTCAAATTTCATCACAGGTACTTAGTGACAAGAAGTTCCACGAAGAGGTGACAGCAAGGACGCCACTCGGCCGCACTGGAGAGCCGGAGGAAGTGTCATCTTTAGTGGCCTTCTTGTGCTTGCCAGCTGCCTCTTACATAACGGGGCAGACCATTTGTGTTGACGGAGGGTTCACCGTGAATGGCTTCTTATTTCCGAGAGCATAAGTCCAGCTTTCTTCTGCCTCTAAGATGTTCATGGCGCATTGTCATTGCAGGGACAAAGAAGTTTTTTAACCAATAATAGCAACATCTATGTACTTTAATGTGCGTGCGTGGACAATTTCGTGTTCATACATGAGTACAAGGGAGGGTAGCTTCCATGCTACTCTTACGTTCATCTACTCTCACCTTCCATTCTCACTAGTCGAAAAATTATCAAATCAGCTATAAATATATTATAAAGATAACATTCAGTTTTAAATTTTTAAATTTTATCAATGTAATCTTGTGTATTTTCGTAAAATTGTTGATTATTCGTTTCCAGTTTACCATAATGGCACAATCGGTTTTTTTTTCGTAATTTTCACCATCAATTTTTTACACAATTGTTGGACAGCCGGCAATTTGTAGGTAGACAAAAATATGTCGTTTGTTTTTTTTTCCTTTTGTGTGGTTAGCGTTCAAATTCTTCTTTTTCTCCTTCTTTAGTGTTCATATTTTTTCAAAAACACACACCCAGCACTCAGCACTCACGAAGTGACCGTACACCACGAGCTTAACCAATTCGACCCTCTGAAACACCGTCGTCGTCCTCACTTCACGTCTCTGTAAATCGGCGTCACCCCCACCTCTCACATAAACCACCATTGCTCTGCTTCTAGAGAGGGAGAGAGGCAGATGCAAAATGATCATCAAGCTTTAAGATTCAGTCCAATGGCCAGGTGTTTTAGCTTCACGGCGACGAGGCACTAGTGCCTCCGCTTCTCCTTCTCACAGTCTGGTGTCAAGTCCACCGTCACCGACCTGGCGACCTCGGTGAAGGCACGGTGATGCAATATTGTGGTGGTGCAACCAACCTCCTCCTCCTCCTCATCCACGGCATCGGATCGGAGCCAACGGAATGTGGTGGTGGAACGACTTCGTCTCCCCTCTCGCTGCCCGCATCATCGTGTACGTCCCCGACTCCGGTCTTCTTCGCAAACTCCTTCACGATGAGGCACATGAGCGATTCCAAGCCCAGCGCGCGATTGCTCTAATGGAGGCAATTGATGTGAAGAAGATGAAAGCGGTGGGGATGAGCTACGGAGGGTTCGTGGCGTACAGCGTGGCGGTTCAATTCGGAGAGAGGGTGGATGAAATGGTGTTGATTTGCGCGAGGGCGTGCTTGGAGGACATGAACAAGCTGAACAGAAGAAGGAAAGGAAGATGAACAAAAATCACAAAGGAAACAAAAAAGAGAGAGTTCAGAAAACGAGATAAAAATAACACCGTTTTGTCCATGTCATGTCGCCGGTTATACCATCTTAGATGATCTATGATAACTAAATCATTACATAAGCATTTTCAAATGAAAATTGACCAGAAACACTTCATTGAAACTGGGAGAATGATCTAACCGTGTCTAACGAGTCGGGCACCCAGGATCCTCCTTCGGTGGGGACACGTGGATCCTGATCCAGGGATGGCCTCTGTCATATTCATTTCCATATATGATTATAGCGGGAGGCATCAACAGACGATGGGAACGTGGGGACGTGTCGGGCCACATGTCAATAATTGCACAAAATTAATTTATAAATTCAAAGGTATATTGTATTCACATATTTTTTAAAGGCATGTAAAGCTAATTCCGAATCCCACTAGAAATAAATTTATTTAAGTAAAGAGCGGATAAACCCTCTAGCTTAGGTGGATGCATGCACGAAATAAGTTGACGCGAAGCGTAACTATGATACCATATTAAAATGACCAAATTAAAAGCTTAAATTAATAGATAAAGGGAGATCGTACACGAAGAATATATAATTTCTATAGTAAAGCGACGTGGGATATCTTATATATAATTGTCGTGGCAAGCCATTTTATTCTTCACATAGGTTGGCCCAAAAATAGAATTTCATTCATCACTTGATTGGTCTGTAGGAAATTCTCTAATACGTCATAGATGTTGGATTGGGCCACACATGAGAGAGAATGGGCACACATGGTTGGCTTCGACGAAGGAGAGAGTAGGGGTGTGCAACGGGAACCACCTGGACCGGACCGGACCAGACCGGTCAATTCTGGGCGGGCCTAGGGAGTGTTGGTCCGGTCCCCGGTTTCCATTGTTAGAACCGGTGGACGTTCAGTCCGGTTCCCGGTTCCATGGTGAGAACCGAACCGATCGGACCGATAGGACCGGACCGATCATTTATGCATATTTTTTAAAAATTAGCTAGTTATTTTTTTATCTTTTCAAGGAATTTATTTGTTATTACTGACTTGCCAATTTTGTGAGCCATCAAGCTGCTGCGAATGGGTTGACTTTTTTATTTTTTGCCTCTCTAATAACACGTGTTTAAATTAGGGGATGTATATTTTTTGAAGCTGTAACAACCCGGTCCGATGAGGGCGAGAAGTGGTTGCCGGGGTTCGAGAGCTTGGACAAGGAACGGCTCCTAGCAGGCTTCTAGGATGGCAAGGGGGGCATATCTCTGTCCCACATCACTTACGGAGGAAGTCATAGGGTTGTTTATAAGGCTTGGCCCCTAACCTTTGTGTAACGCGTTTTAAAACCGTGAGGACTTAGTGTCCAAAGCGGACAATATTACATAAGGAGTGGCGCAGCGGAAGCGTGGTGGGGCCGAGGTCCTTACAGAAGCCCACATGAGACATATATATATTTTTTACAAGTATTTGATTCATTTGAACCGGACCGGACCGGTCGGTCCGGTCCGGTCCCCGGTTGCAAGACTAGTCGGTCCGGTTCACGGTCCCAAAAATTGGGAACCGGTCCTCTCGGTCCGGTTTCCGGCTCTTGGATGGGACCGGACCGGACCGGGAACCGATCACCCCTAGGAGAGAGGGTCGTTTGGTGGGAGATCGACGGCTAGGATTGTCTCATTTAGGTGGAAGCACACTTTCCATTACGTATACGGGGGAACCTATCCATTCACGAGACAATGCTTTTTTTTTTCTTTATTGGAAAAGGGAAAATTTTCGAATAAAGATATGAAGTGGAGTCATTTTCTCAAAAAAAAAAATCAAAATGGACGTTATCTCAAGTAAGATCCCAAAGTTAATAATTTAATCTCAAATAAAGACATGGAGTGATAAACCCAATCCCAAATAAGGCCTCAAGTTTATCTACCAATCATACGTAGCCAGAGGCACTTTCATCCAAAAGCCTTTTTCTTTTTTCTTTTGATTTTCTTTTTCTTTTTCTTTCTTTCTTCTTACTCCCTTTCTTTTATGTTTCTTTTCTCTTCTTTTTTTCCCTTTCATCCTTCCGCAACCTCATTGCACGACCCAAGCATTGTAAGATTTCAGCTGAGATGTTCTCAGTTGCAATCACCAGTCCAACTACTTCTAGGAAGTTCCAGAAAACGTCACTTGTGAAGATGAGCAACGGTTATGAAGCTTCGGACTCGAACTTTGAGTCTCCACGGTCAAGGAAAAGGTCAGAGCATAGCACTCCCTATGTTCTCCCAAAATCGGCACGAACGGAGAAAAGGCGCTGCCAGTAGTTTCCGTGATGATTATCAAGCCTCAATGACTTTATTATTTATGGACGATTTCTCTCCGAAAATCTATGAGAATCCCTTTCGTGTATGTTCTTGCTATGTGACATCTAAAATGAAGTCTCTCTTAGATATGGAGTCTATGATGGGTGAAGATGATAAAAAAGAAGGACAGTCTCCAATCACGAGAAAATGGTGATATTGAGAAGGGCCGCGAGCACAACTAAGGCCGCTGGTCCTTAGTCAAAAAACAATAAAGAAAACAAAACAAAAAAAAACAATTATAAAATGTTACATCAACACTGGCCCTACCATGTGGGATGGCTGGTGTCCCTGTCAATAATTTGCTACTAAAATTAGCTGGATGGACTCAATTGGAAAAATGTGAAAATGTTTAGAACTAAATTGACACATTTAAAATATTTAAAATTAAATTGATATAAATGTAATAGGTTTAAGACTTTTTTAGTAATTGTCCTTGTGAAAGGTGGCCACAGGTTTGTCCTAAATAATCATTTGTATCGTTAAGAAAAATTAGTTAAAAGAAAATGTCCTCATTATCAATAACGATTCATGCCTAGATAACTTTTTGCTAACCGTTGAAGTAATCTTCACTCATTCAGTTTTACGAGCAATACGAGCTATCATTTTGAGAAAAGCAGTTTTTGAAGTTGTTGATTGTCTGGGAAATGAAGGAGACTTGCACCGAACCAATGCACAAGAGCTGATTTACCGGTACCGACACATTTTCATTAGCTTGCTATCGATTTCAATCTGCGTGGATCATATAATAAAGTCTTTGCCTAGGACTCATCACGGGTGAGCACTCTTGTCTGGACTCGAATTTAATAACACCAATGCGGGACAATCATTGATCTAATAAAATCCTATGTATGGAGCGCGCATAAGATTTCACAAAATAAACAATTGATTCTCTTGATACAAAAGACAAAATAAACAATTGTCCTCTGCCAATTGCCGACTTATATAACACGGGCGGAGTCAGAGAGACGTATTAGACCCAGAAAGAAAAAAAGAAGAGTATAGGGGAAAAATCACATTTCAGAAAGAGAGAGAATGGCTCAAGTGAGGAATGGGACTGCGAGTAGAGGTAGCAGCCGCATCGGCAACAATGAAAACAGGTGGTCGCTTCAGGGAATGACGGCTCTTGTCACCGGTGGAACGAAAGGAATCGGGTCTCTCTCTCTCTCTTTATCACTCTCTCTCACCCGACACTTCACTCTTTTATATCAATGATTTAGATGATCAATCATCCGTTATGTTTATGTTGGAGGAGAAAACATCGTGACAATCTTGAAATCCCGTTCCTCTATAATAATTTGAGCGACAGTAAGATTATGCACTAACTAGGGCAATCCGCGGTCAAGGTACTTCTTGTCCCAGCCAGAACAAATTCAGCCTAGAATGTCTAGGCTGGGCATAGTCTTAGCCAGAACAAATCGAGCCAAGATATACAAATTTAAGCACTTTAAAGTGGGTTTTTTTTATATCATGTTTGGGCTCGAAAAAATCGTTCTGACCGGAGCGTGTCGACCGGGCTTCCAACCATCAAGAATTTTTTAACTGAGCAAGTGATGGCGGATGCTTCTGAATCCAATAATGTTCGAGTCCGTGGATAAAAAGCCTAGACAATTGATATCATCACTACTTAAAACTTTATATGATAAAAATGACGGGGGACTTGATTAGTGAGTTCAATTACTTTGAGGATGTTGTCGCTGGGTCGCTGGTTCATACGCTACCTTTTTTAGGTTCTGTAGCCTTCAGACGTTGATAGCTCATTTGACGTAGCATTAGCTAAGAGAATTAGTTTCTCCTTTTGTGATTTCCCAAATAAAGCTTCGGTGCACTCAAAGGCTTTAATTATGGGTTTGACTTCAACTGCGATGCGGCCAAATCATCCGCACATTGATGGGTATCACATGTCCTAAGGTCCGGTCACATGGAATTTCTTATTCTGGAAAAGAAAAGGGCTTAATCTTTTCTTGTTTGCAATCACAAGTTGGTGAGTAATCATGTTGTTGTACCATGATTAGGCATGCCGTTGTGGAGGAACTAGCGAGGCTTGGGGCGACCGTGTATACCTGCTCCAGAAATGAAGCTGAAATTAATGAATGCTTGAAAGATTGGAAGAGCAAGGGTTTTCGAGTCACGGGTTCGGCTTGCGACGTTTCCACCAAATCGGAGCGAGAGAAGCTGATGCTCACCGTGTCAGCCCTCTTCGATGGCAAGCTCAACATCCTTGTAAGTCTAAGTCGTCTTTGACCCCGTGGATCCAATAACAATATTAATAATAAGGTTGTGGTATGTGCTTATCTTTGAATAAAGTTTGTTCGTGGTTTTTATTTGTGGAAGATAAACAACGTTGGGACCAACATTTTAAAGACGACCGTGGATTACACAGCGGAAGATTTTTCCCTCATCATGACAACTAACTTTGAATCGGCTTACCATCTGAGCCAGCTCGCGCATCCCCTTCTCAAGGCCTCGGGAGCTGGAAGCATTGTGTTCTTATCATCCGTTTGCGGCGTTGTTTCAGTGAACGTCGGATCAATTTACTCGGCCACCAAAGGTAAATGTAAATTTTCATAAGTAAATATCTAAACATTGTTAATATGGAATTAAACAAAGTGCGTTTGTTTTCTGTTTTTGTATCCGAATCGATTGGCAGGAGCAATGAACCAATTGACCAAGAATTTGGCATGCGAATGGGCTAAGGACAACATAAGGAGTAACTCTGTTGCACCTTGGTTCATACTGACTCCACTAGCCGAGCTTGTAATTTGATCTTCTAAGGCTTTGAATTTTCCCTCGTGCTCGAAAATAGTTCACTTCATAGATCTTGACCATGTTTGCCATCATGGTCTGACGTTAACTCATCTGTCGTCGCAGGTACTTAGTGACAAGAAGTTTCACGAGGAGGTGATAGCAAGGACGCCGCTCGGCCGCACTGGAGAGCCGGAAGAGGTGTCGTCATTAGTGGCCTTCTTGTGCTTGCCGGCGGCCTCTTACATAACAGGGCAGACTATTTGTGTTGATGGAGGGTTCACCGTGAATGGCTTCTTATTTCCTAGAGCATGAGTCCAACTTTCTTCTATCTGTAAGATGTTCATCATACATTGCCGTTTCAGGGACAAAGAAGTTTATTTTTCACCAATAAGGACAACATCTCTAATGTGTGTATGTGGACAATTTCTTGATCATACAAGTGTAAGGGAGAGTAGCTTCTATGCTACTTTTATGTTTATCTACTCCCACTTTCTATTCTCACCGGCAGAAAAATTTCAAAATGAATCCTAAATTTATTGGGCGAATGTTAATCCTATCTAAAATTTTTAAATTTTGCAAATATAATTTTAAACATTTTCATAAAATTCCAATATAAATCTTCAGACTAATTTTTTTTCTAAAAATGCTAACATGGCAGATCACTCATCCCGATTGTTCTACATGGTATGGTCATTTTTTTATTTTTATTTCCTCCGTCAATTTTTCCACAAATATAGGATTTCCTAACATTTTATAAACTTTCTCTTTTTTTCCACAAATATAGGATTTGCACAATTTTTTTCTTATTATTTTCTAAACTTTCACTTTTTTTGACATGTTTTTCTTTCATGATTACCATTCATCTTCTTCTTTCTTCTTTTCATGTTCATATTTTTTGGGATAAGTATACCACAAGTTCCATGACCTTGGGACGGCGCTCACTTGAATGCCATAATTTCTAGAAAATGTTCATTTGAGCGCCATAACTTTGAAATGATCATTTGAGTACCATGGATTTTGAAAAACTTTCATCCAAGAGTCCAAAATCTGACGTGACATGGCACTTGTGGTGAACATTTTTTAAAAGTTGTGGGACTCAATTAATCAATTGAAATCGACAAAAAAAAGTGATTAATTAAAAGTTATGCCACTCAAGTGAGCGCTATACAAAAATTACGATATTCGAGTGATAAAAAAAAATTATGACACTTAAATGAGTGTCGTACAAAAGTTATGGCACTTACATTATCCTTTTATTTTTATTTTTTTCAAATACACTCACCTCTCTTATCCAGAAATCAGCACTCACGAAGTGACCCTCACCACGAGCTCAACCAATTCGACCATCTGAAACACCGTCGTTGTCCTCACTTCACGAACGTCTCTGTAAATCGGCGTCGCCACCCACCTCTTGCATAGACCACCGTGGCTCTGCTTCTAGAGAGGGAGAGAGGCAGAGGCACAAAAGAGCATCAAGCTTTAAGATTCAGTCCAATGGCCAAGCGTTTTAACTACGTGGCGACGAGGGACTCGCGCCTCCGCTTCTCCTTCTCACAATCTGGCGTCAAGTCCACCGTCACCGACCTGGCCGCTTCGGTGACGGCACGGTGATCCAATGTTGGGTCCACTAGACTCCCAAGCTAGCGAGGCCCAACCTCCTCGTCATCCACGGCATCGGAGCCAATGGAATGTGATGGTGGAACGACTTCGTCTTTCCGCTCGCTGCCCGCATCATCGTGCACGTCTGCTTCGCTGACTTCTACAGGATGAGGCACGAGAGGAGCAAGCAATTCCAAGCCCAGTGTGCGGTTGCTCTAATGGAGGCAATTGATGTGAAGAAGATGAATGTCGTGGGGATGAGCTACAAAAGGTTCGTGGTAGGGTTGTGCAAAACAGACGGACCACTCAAATCAAGAGCCGCCCAGACCGGACCGGCCGATTTGATCCGATTCTTGCCTCCTAAAAGTGGAACCGATATTTGGGTGATTCAGTTCCTGATTCAAAAGGGAACCGGATTGACTACATTTATATAAATATATATTACATTAAAAAGAATTAGTAAAAAGTGAACTAAACCCTAAATAAAGCACTTTTTTTATTCGTCTTTTTAATTTGAGGATCATTACTGATGTTTGATCATTCATGATTGCAAAATAATCCTTATCTCTTGATGATTGATGGGTTTAGTTTATTAATTTTTATCTATAATATATAAATTTGCTTTTTTAATTTTTGTTTACCATGGAAGATATATGTGCACATAGTTAGGACCGACAGGTCTGGATCCCTAGTTTGTGGAGTACACCATTGGTGGTTCAATCCGGATCCTACTACGGTGGGGACACGTGGTGCCCGATCCGGCTATGGCCTCTCTCATATTCATCTCCATATATGCTTACATTGAGAGGTGTCTGTTGACACCTAAATTTTGCCGATCATTTAGTCGATTTGCATAGAAAATTAGGGATTAAATTTTTAACCCCTAAATAAAAATATTAAAATTGCATAAAATATAGTTTAGGTCCATTTAGGATAATTGCATTCCGTATCGGACCGGCATTGGCATGCGAGCTTAAAATTCATCGAACGAAACTTGGCTCATTCAGAGGGCAAGGACCGGAAATCACAAGTTAAACAGGCTCAGTTGTTTTAGTTTGAGCTTAATTTAGTCCATTAAGCTTAATTAATTGGAAGCCCAAATTAATTCAGCCCACTTGAATTAAATCAAAGCCTAAGCCCAAACCTAAGCCCATTAGGACTAGCAAGCCCATCTAATTGACCTAGATTAACCTTATAAATATGTCATTATGTCAGATTTTTGGGTGGGGACGAGAATTTCAGATCTGAATTTTTAGAGAGGGTTTTTCACTCACAATTGCAATCAGAAATTTGAGTGAGAAAAAGAGAGACACGAGTGTGAGAGAGAGAGGGAGGGAGACCGGTGTCGCTCCATCGCCATCGCCGTTCGTGTTGTTCCTTGCGCCTCCGCGCGACACCACCATCGCTCACCACTGCCGCCGCGACATGCTTCTCCTGCCGGCGAAGCCATCTAGTCGCCGTGCTTGTTGCCTCGATGGACCAACTGATCCGAGTTTATCCGACTTGTTGTTGCCCTTGACGCCAACGATGCTTTGCTGTGTTGACCTCCTATTCAACCAAGACGTTGACAAGCCACTGCTGCTTTCGTTGCTTTGAACCAAGAAGCCGTTGCTTCTGTTGTTGCTTCTTCATGCACAGCCACGTTCTTCCTCAGCCTGACGAGTCCACTGCCCAACTCAAGGAGCTCCTACACAACAATGCCTTCTAACTGTGGCTTCCTCTTGTGTCAATCACGTGAGCTGTTCCCGTGCCAATGAACCCAATACCTTCGCTGCACATGCCACATTCTTCCTCAGTCCCACGTTCTTCGTAGCCTTGAGGAAAGCTGCCCATGCCACGTCCTCCATAGCCTTGAAGAGAAGTCCACGTTCTTCCTTCCTCAGTCCGACGTTGCAAGTTTTCAGCAACCTCATCTCCACGAACACAGCTCCTGGCAAGTCCGGCTTTCCTTCGAGTATCCCCACAACTCGGTTAGGCTTTGCCGCCCTCCATCAAGATGCCATCACGGTCGCCGGTCCACGAACCACCGAACCTCAACAGCGAAGCTGTGTCGTCGCTGAGTTAAGCATCACCGAGAGCTTTTGATCTCTTGGCCAGCCCCCACCGCCGTGACGTCGTCGCGTCGTTGCCATGCCGTCGCCCCGCCACCGATGTCGCTCATCCCGATCCGCAATCCCGAACCATCGTGATTCGAATTTGGAGATTATCTGCAAATTAGGTAATGATATTATCTGGTATATTTTTCAATATTTAGATTCCTAATTTAAATATTTTGAATATTCCGTGAATATCGTGTGGATGTTTAGATATTTTAGGATAATTATCTGATATCCGCAATGGTTTTAAATATTCAAAATTAGGAATCGTTCCTAATTTAGTAACGTATCCAGACAACTATCCGACCTTATCCCTAAGGTACGATATGCGGCGATACGGGAAATTGTTATCTTATCCATAATCACTTGGATACGATAATGAATTTTATCTGCTTTTCAAATTTGAATAATCAACTTTCCGTTAATATCTATAACTCTATAGATATGACCGTTAGTTCAATTTCTGTGCCTAATTTGAATTTGAAACAAATCTGGCGGATTGCGTGGATTGGTTTTAATCGTGGTGTTTATCTATCCATTTGATTTATTTCCTTTAAAAAAAAGAAGAAAATTCAAAAAAGATTAGTTAGGATTTGAATTGATCATATTAGAAGATAATGATGCATGTTTAGGATAGGTTCAGAATAGCTTTCTTTGAATAAGTAGATAGGATAATTTTTAATTTAAATTAGGAATTAGAGTAATCTATTTCCTAGTTTGATTTAGACATTATCTTGATCTCAATGATTCATTTAGGATAATTTTTAATTTCGAATTTTAACAAAAATCTCAAAAATAAGTCATTTTAGGATAGATTAAATTAGAATAGATTGCATGTTAATTTAGGCATTTTTAATTCCGAATTTCATTAAAAATACCAAAAATAAACCATTTGTCCGTCATTAGAATTAGGTCACGTCATCGCATGACATATAGTTTGCATGTTAGGTTGCATTAATTCCTATGTCAATTTTTGCATGTCATTGCATATAGATTAGATTTCATTTAAATAAGTAATAATCCCAAAAAATTGAGTGAATTGCTTGTTAATTAAAAATCGTATTAGGGTTGTTGATGTGATTTTCTAGCTAACAATGCAGGTGCTTACGTTGCTTTGAGATAAGTAATTCTTCCGATCTTGCAATTTATTTAATGCTTTCTTAGGTGTTAAATTGGTGGTTTGCGCACCCACATGATCACTTCACATGTTAGTGACTAAGTTAAAATGGATCCAAATTGTCTGCCAAAATATTTTTGAAAAGAAAATGTACCAAAAGGGTGTTAGACTAGATCTAGCGTAATCAAGTCCCTGGGCTTAGAATCTCTGGCTCGTAGAAATTAAACATATCTCCCTATGTTTTATTTAGGTTTCTAATCAACTTACCGTAAATTAATTAGTGGCGACTCCAAGCATGAAAATATTTGCACGTTAAGAACTTAAACCCTAAGTTGCGAATTGGAAAGGTTTGGGAGAACCCGAGTTAAGCTTAGTCTTAATAATCCATTAGCCTGAGAAAAGAAATTTTTTTAGGTCGCGACAATGTCAATGATGGGTTCATTCGTTTGACAAAACAAAAATGGGGACGTGTGGGCCCACATCTCAATAATTGCATAAGATTAATTTAGAAATTCAAAAGTATATTATATATACATATATTCTAAAGGCACGTAAAGCTAATTCCGAGTCCCACTAAAAATAATTTTATTTGCATAAAGAACATATAAAATTTATAGCTGAGCGATGTAAAATTTGCTGAACGGGGTGGATGACACAAAACAAGTTGATCTACCAATCATATTTTTATATCGCCAGAGGCACTTTCATCCAAAAGCTTTTTGCTTTTTTATGTTCTCTCCTCTCTTTTTTCCCCTCACCTTCCGCAACCTCATCGCGCAACCCCCATTTCTCAACTACAATCACTAGTCCAGCTGGCGCAAGCCCTTGCCTGATATGGGTACTGCATAGGGGTGTCAGAATCGAACCGAAAAACCGAACCGAACCGAAAATTTAAAGTATTTCGGTTCGGTTTCGGTTTCGATTCAGATCATCAAAATTAACCAATTTTTTTTTTCAGTTCGGTTCGGATCAGTTTGGATCGAGCCGAACTAAAATAAACTTTGGTTTTAATCCTAAAAACTAAAAAGCCCTATCTGCCTCAGCGCCTCTCTCGCGCTCGCATCTCCCTCTCTAGCCCCGCCGCTTGCCACCGCCGCAGCCTCCGCCGGCCGCAGCTCCCGCCAGGACAAATCCAAGGCTTCTCCGGTGGGCATCACTCACCTGCACAACATCCCGAGGCTGGCCGACAAGTCGCTCCAACAAGTCACTCCACTCCGAGTCGAGCGTGCTCAGCTCCATCCTCGACCTCGACCAAGTCAACCCCGCCAAGCACTCCCTCGGCTACCTCTACATCCTGTGAGTCTCGCTTCGCTCCCTCCCTCCCTCCGCCGCCGCCACTTAAAACGGCCGCGATTTCATCGAGCTTCACCGCATCATCGCCGTTGGATACCCACGAAGCCTTTGCTCTATAAGTCGGATCCCGCCTCCTCTTCTTTGCCCTGAATCTCGGTTCTTGTTATCAATTTCGAGTTTTTACGAAGTGGGTGCGATCAATCTTGGAAGACCAACCTCGAGCTTCGTGCTGTGTTCGTATGCTTTGAGGTCGATCGATTAGTTGAAGAACTTTGGGGTTTGTTTCCGTGGGTGGATTCTATTACTGGGTCGATGTTTTTATGCCGATGTTGTCGCAATTCAGTGTTGTTTGTGTAGCTAATGTTTTTGGTCAAGCTGCTCGCTGGTGCTGGAAAATAATTTAAGCTTGGGTCAGAGATTGGAATTGGGTTGTTGCGCGCGTTTCAGGTTCTGAGATTCCAATTTCGGGGAATTTGTTTTTTTTCTTTTTCGGGATTGCGGTGGACTGGTGGAATTTCTTGGGACCATTTGTGCTGATGTGTTTGCAATTGGATAGGTTTTGTACTTCTGGTTGTCGGCATATGATGACTCGGGTTTGAAATCTGTTGCTGGAGTATTGGTTTGTCTTGGAAGGTTTTCCTTGAAAATTTGTTTTCCCGTTTTGGGTTTTCAATGGTGAAAACGGAGAGCATTGAGTTTCTTCAGTTACTCTGTGGTAGGGATGTTGTGTTTGGATGAACTCGTATTTGGTTTGGACTTTTTCTGATTTCTAGAAACATCAAAAATCCATGATAGAATCTGACCATAAAATTTCATACGCTCCACTTGAGCGGCTCAAGTGATTAGAGGCCTAATACGCTGAGCGTTGCTACATGAATGCAGTTGTTGCACGCCATGAAGCTGGTCATGCAGTGGTAGGCACTGCTGTAGCAAATCTGCTTCTTGGACAGCCACGGGTTGAGGTATATTCTAGCTATGACTTAGCTAGTCCTGGTCTTTTTGTCAAGGCCTTTGCTGTCATGAAATTGCATGGTTATATGCGGTGCCTAAGAATTTGATTGTACTGCATATGCGGTGGGTTTTCTTTCTTAATATTGTTCAGTTTTTTGAGATCATGTTTTGCTGGTCACTAATGGGTTATATAGGCCGTATGTTTCTGTTTTTGCCCTTCGCCTTATCTTTTTTCTTTTCTTTGTGGTACTTTAATGGTTTTCTTTGTGGTATTTTTTTATCATAAAATTATCATAAATACATATTATTATCAAAAAATTATCATAAAAAAAATTACCATGAAATTTTTTTCATAAAAACAGAAAACCGAGCCATGAATAAAAAAGCAAAAAAAAAACAAAAAAGAAGAAGAAACCGAAAACTGAACCGAACGAAACCGAACCAAATCGGCTTATCGGTTCGGTTCCAATTCGGTTCGGTTCCTATTTGGTTCGGTTCAAGGAGGAACCCTTAACGGTTCGGTTCGGTTCGGTTCGGTTCGGTTTTTCAAGAAAACCGAACCAAACAGAACCGTTTACGCCCCTAGTACTGTAGCCTCGCTCGAGGCTAGCAAGAGCCACGACACCTTCGCTTGGCCCAAATCTAGCGAGGGTGCAGGGACCACTTGCCATCCTTAGCAGGGGTGAATAGGACCGACTGACCGAACTGGGAACCACTCAGACCAGACCAACTGAAAATGCCATTCTGGTTTCTGATTCCTAAAAGTAGAACCGGTGTCCGGACAGTCCGGTTTCCAGTTCCAAGGGAGGAACCGAATGAGATCGATTATTTTGTTTTATGTCTTTTAAATATCTCACGCATGCCTCCTCGATTCATACTTTGATTGGACTTACGAGTGTTCAGTCCTCTAAATGCTCCAAATCCAGCCAAACGAAGCCAACTTGCCCTTGCCAACAAATGACAAAACAAGTGACACCAGTGATGGGAAGAGACAATAGAGACTGAGGTCGATATTTAAGGTGGGCGACCCAAAACCGGTCGAAATAACATTGATCAAGATCTCATCGTTCAAGACTTCATATAAATCAAAGTGGTAAGACACGTGCTTTGAAAATCCCACACCAGCCAAAGACATACGATAGAAGGTCACGCTTGCATATGAATACATAGGAGTGGAGGCAAAGCGCCTTTCAAGGTGAGACAAGAGCTATCAAACTCAGTTTGCTAGCACCATCTCCCTCATCATGTCTTACAAAGATGTTCAGAACTCAATGGATCCACCGAATTATTCTCTTGAGTTCTGTTTATGGTCAACAAGAGCAGTACGTCGTCACTAGTTAATTATTGGACGATAAAAGATTTATCGGTGATGGAGAGCGAGGCATTTTTCCTTTGAACTTGACCGATTCCATTGGACCGCTCAGAAACTGATCACCCCTACTCCCCGGTCACAACAAGGGCCCTTGGTCCTCAGTAAAAAAAAATTAAAGTAAAGAAAAGAAAACAAAATATACTAAACAATTATAAAAAAGTTCAAAAAATTATTTAAAAATATCCACGTTAGCGCAGGCCATGCCACATGGGACAGCCAGCGTCCTCAATAACAATTTGCAGCAAAAAATGGCTGGATGGACTCAATTGACAAAATGTGAAAATGTTTAGGATTAAATTGGCAAATTTGAAATGTTGAATTAAATTGGCACAAGTGTGATAGGTATAGGATTTTTTTTTTATGATTGTCCCTGAGGAAGGTGGCCACAAGATTTTCCTAAATAATCGTTTGTGTCGTTAATAAAATTAGTTAAAGGAAAATGTCATCATTATCAATTACGATTTATGCATAGATAAGTTTTTGCTGACCATAAAAGTAATATTCATTCCTTCCGTTTTTTGAGCAAGAAAAATGTTTTCGAAGTCATTGATTATCCGGGAAACGAAAGCGACTCGCACCGGACCAATGCACAAAGAGCTGATGTACTGGGACCAACACATTTTCATTACCTTGCTGTGGATTTCAGTGTGCTTGTATCATGTAAAACAGTCTTTGTCTAAGACTCATCATGTGTGAGAACACTTTGTATGGACTTGAATCCAGTAACACCAAATGCATGACAATTATTGATTGACTTGATATAAAAGGCAAAATAAAAGTGTAAGCAGATTTTTAATGGTTCTCGTTGACAGAATTTTGACGAAGGGTAATGTGTCACACAGGTATAAGTTTGAGATTTTTGGTGCTGTAAAAAACAGTTTAGGGTAAATATACCATAGTGAGCATAGTTTAATTATTTTTATAAAAATGGTTAGTACTACGAAAAATCCCAAACTGATAACTAGTGACAAATTAATTCCAAACTAATTTTTTTATTACAAAAACCCTCAAATTGGTACATTCATGACAAATTTACCCTCCTTTAGTTTTCGTTAAATTTTTCAGTCAAAGTTCTGAGTTAGATGACACGTATGTATCAATTTGGGGCTTTATCCTTCGTTTGTCACATGTGTAATAATTTATGATTTTTTATGGTATTAATCCAATTTAAAGGAAGGTAAATTTTTCACAAATTTATCAATTTGAGATTTTTTATGGTTAAAAAATTAGTTTGGGATAAATATGTCACAAGAATATCAGTTTGAGATTTTTTGTAGTCAAAAAAATAGTTTAGGGTAAATTTATTATATGTGTACTAATTTATGATTTTTCTTGATATTAGCCTTTGTAAAATTATAGATATGTTACTTTACCAAAAAAAAATTATAGATATCTACACACACTTCCAATAAGAAATGCCGTCCACCGCTCTTGTATAAAATGAATTGCTCTAAAATATACAATAATTTTTATATATTTAGTCAATACTTCTTATAATTTATAAAAGTCCGTGCAACATGCAGACATACATGTCTAGTTATATGTCACATCGAAATGCCAATAAGGCAACCAATAGAGGAGGGAGGGGGTAAATTGGTGGATACATGAATTTTTTTGGATCGCGCTTTACCATTCCGCTTTTGGCTTAAACATTCTCTTTGACAGTACTTTGACCCTGTTACCCCTTGTGTTGTCCACCAGTTAGCATGCCTCAAAAGATGCTCTTGATGTCCAACTTACCGAATCGAAAATAATTCATCACAAAGCGTAACCTTTCTCTCCAGCAAAACCACGGATTGATACCAATGGCTTGTCCCAAAGTGATGAGCGGACTTAACGATCCAGCGACAGTAATATGGCGACACGGCCACCGAGCTACAAATCTGTAACAGCGGCGACTCAGCTTTAAACTGCCAAAGGTGATAACTCGGCATGCCGGTGGCTTGATTCATGCTAACCCGAGAAACCAGAACACAGACAAAATGAGAGAAGAAAAATCTGAACAAACGAACAACTCAAAAAATGAATAGGAATAGAAACTACCTAGTGGTGGCTTCTGTGGATCGTAGATGGTGACGAAAAAATATCTGGGTGGGTGCTTTCTGGTCGTGAATGTCTCTTGCGCGTTGCTCGGAATCTCTTTTCTGGCCTACAATCTGCATTCTCGATGAACTCTCTCCGTTGTCCCCTTGCGCGGGTTCCCGTTGTCTAATCTCTGAGCATATATTATGTGGCCCTTCCTTTGCTAAAAAAACATTTGAACAATGGTCTCCCATGTTGCACAACTACATCCTTGCATTCCTCACTCATAAAACTAGAGGCTCCAATAAGTTGGATGACTTCAGTGATGATAGTCGGATACTCACGGTTGGAGCAAACCATTAGTGAGGTCCCTGTATCTGTAATTGCTTAACAAACACCAGCACAAGGTCCACCTGCTTTTACCATGATGAGAACATCGCCCATTACCCTTTTTGGGTCAAAAGATCAAACGTGTGTTCCCCCTAGATATTGATTAGGTTCTACCCGCCAAGCACAATTTCATCTCCCTCTTCTTCCTTAGCATTACGACCACACCAGAATGAGAAAACCTTTAACCAGCCCTTGATTGACAATGCTATACCAAACAGTATCGTTGTTGGTAGACACCAAGCAAATCGCCGGCGAGAGAGAGAGAGAACAGAGAGAAGAGAGTAAGAAGGAAAGTGGGACGCAAAGAAAGAAAAAAAGAAACAAAACAAAAAGAGGGGCTTCGCTTTGATCAATAAAAAGAGTAAACCACAGGAAAGGAGGATTAGAATTGCTCGATTTGAAATTACGGAACAAAGTATTGTTAGGCCGCATGCTATGGAATCTCATCAATCGTCCATTCTCTTCCCTTTGAAGTATATGGATTCACAACACCAAATGCAGAGGCACTCTAATTATGCAATCAACATTACGGACAGTATGGCTTGGAGTTGGCGATGTCTCCTTAAATTATGACACAGCTTAACCTCAGTTATCCATAGCTCAAGGTACTATTGTCGAGAAATTTATGATGAACTCAGACATGCAGGACCGGTTGTGGAGTGGTGTGACCTAATCTGGACCAACGGTATTAGCAAACACAATTTTATTGGCTGGCTCGTTTGTAGAAACAAACTACCGACGGTAAAAATCATCATCCAATGGAGGACTTCAATTGATATCTAGTACAATTTCTATAAGATCGGTATAGAAAATAGAACATATTTAATCTTCTAGTGTGAGTGGACAGGCGGCTTATGGCACAGCATCGTTGCACAACAGGGGATTAGGCGTCTTTTGGGAGGATGAAATGAGAAACTTCAATGAATGATTAGGGCAACAAAGGGCAAAGATTTGGCGGCTAGACTCCTTAAGGTATCCTTTCTAGCGACCATTTATGACATATGGATGGAGCGCGACTGAAGATGGTTTCAAAACAAGTCAACTGATATCCATATTATTTTAATCAACGTGCGTAAAAATGTAAGAGGTAGAGTGAATACCTTCTCAGACAAATGTTGTATTGACTACTATATGGAGACTTCCCACCTCTATTTTCTCAAGCTATTAGCATCATTTGTAATGTTGGGGATATCTCTAAACTGTTGTACTTTATTCACTTTATAATAGTGACATTTTACACCCAAAAAAAAAAAAAAGAAAAGGAGGGAACCACTTTCTTTCGTAGAGTTTAATTGAGACATGCTAATTGGTGGGCCACATAAGAAATAATATGATCAAAACACTTTTGATATGGAGTGTTTGAGTCAAAGGAGGAGTGGGATCCATTTTTTTCTTAATTTTTCGATAACTGAGAGGATAACGGTGCTATGCAACAGATAAATGATACAATAACGTAAATGACAAAAATATAAAGGAGTCTGAGATAAAAAAAAAAAATCGAGAGTCAATGATGTCAAGAGGCCCACCTGTTCACGCCTTATAATCACCGAAGGCTAAATTCCACTATCAAATCAAGTAGATCACGAGTTACAGATAGGGGTGTAAATGGTTCGATTCGGTTCGATTTTTCGAAAAAACCGAACCGAACCATTAAGGGTGTCTCCTTGAACCAAATCAAATTTGAATCGAACCAAAAACTCAATTTGGTTCGGTTTGATTTGGATTGATTTTCGGTTTCAAGTTCATTAAGCAAAGAGAGAGAGGAGAGAGGAGAGAGAAGGGGAGAGAGAAGGAAAAATAGCCATAAACCAAAGTGTTTATTTTAGTTCGGTTCCATCCGAACCGATCCGAAATAAATCGAACCGAAAAGAAAAATTGGTTTATTTTTATGATCCGAACCGAAACCGAAACCGAACCGAAATGCACGAAATTTTTTATTCAGTTCGGTTCTGACATCCCTAGTTACAGAGGCTTTCCGCTACCGCAATGATAGATACTGCAACGCCAAGTATCTACAAGAGATACTCTACCTAAAGATACAATTCCAGAGTAATTCTCAATACAAACATTAGTTATAACACATGACAATTAAGCACAAAATGATTCTCAAAAATCGCAAATGTTATTCTGTGATCTCCCAATTCCTTCGAGCTAAATGATCAACCTTGTAATAGACTGCTTAGGCGAACATTGCCTACGAGATGATCTCGTAGCCATCGCTTGAATTGAGATTGAATTGCACAATCTTTGTAGAATTTTCCAAATCCTCGTATGGTTGTTTCCGTAAGTACTTCAATCACCAAGAGATCATCTTGTAATCAACGAGATTTTTTATTAAACGACTGTCAGAAACTGTTACATTTCCTAATAGTGGTTCTTATAAGTTGATCATAGTCAACGAGACAAACTTTATCTTATTTTGATTCTTAAATAGTCGCTTCCAGATTCATGATGCTAACGCTCAAGAACGTTCGTTCTATAACCTCTATCTGAAACACTCTTACGGGAGTGATTTTGTGATAGTCAAAATACATGATTAAAGCACAAAGAGCGTAGAAGAGATTTCTCAACACATAACGTAGCCCCTCCTCCTCTAACCTCTTTTTCGTGCATGCTTCATCAATTAGATTGAATTGGATACTGAATAAGCCTCATTTAGAAGGTCTCATACGATTAAATATGTCGACTTGAATCTTTTTGTGGGTACATCTGATGCATTGCTGACCGTATTAATTCAAAACTTGTAACTTGGTAGTCTCTGAGTATGAACATGGACATAGCAACGGGATGATGTAAGAATCAACTGAGTTTTTAGTCATTGATAAGACCCCTGGCGAGATTTCAAACGTTTGGAGCTGCCTTAGACTGCGACCCCGTCGTTTGATTTGACTGACAGCGTTATGTGTCCTCGAGTGGTGGTGGGTGAGTTGTCCACGCTACTGTGGTCGTTGGGCACAAGCTTCGGCAACTTCTCCCAGCCATAATCTTTTGGATATGGCTCGTTTAACAGGTGACTCTTCTTTTTTTGGGTAATATATTATTAGGAAAATTTCAAATAAGGACTTGAATTGAGATGATTTTCTCAAAAAAATGATTCGAAATGAACATTCATTCAAATAACAATATGAAGTAGACAAGTCAGTTTCAAATTATGATATGAAGTGGACAAATTAGTCTCAAATAAGGACTTGAGCATGTCGGTCGAAAAATGCATTTCTCTGAAACAAAGTCTACTTTAGGTTCTCATTTGAGAAAATCACTCTACTTTGAACTCTTATTTGAAATAAAATCCTTTTTGGGCGTTCATTTGAGAAAATTACTCTACTTCGGGCTTTTATTAGAAAATTTGTCTATATTAGATATATTTAGAGCCTCTTTAGGACTTTTTAGTTTCTTTTTTGGCTTTCTCAAATTAGTAATCGTAAATTTTCTAATAAAAATTATAATCAAAACATTTAACACGACCTTAGATGTTAATATTTATCGATATACTTTTACACTGTCAGGTTATTCATTAGTAAATATGTAAGTCAAATCTTAAACGTCAAGGGCAAAAGATAAAAATCAAAATGTTCGAACTCAAGGCAGCTGAAAATCAATTCGAACACAAGGGGCGAAGCGATACATGGAACCCCTACTTACATAGGAACAGCAATGCGTCAACTATTGATCTTGTGAAATCTTATCAAGCGGAACCCGCGTAAGATTCATAAAATGGACAATATATTTGTGTGGTCAGGAAGCCTCTTCTAATTGCCGCCTCTCACTCAACCGGTGAAGGACTTACATAATATAGGTGGAGAGTTAGTGAGACGCATCAGACCCAAAAAGAAGCAAGAGTGCATAGAAAGAGAGAGAGAGAGAATGGCTCAAGAGGTGAATGGGACTACTGCAGGTAGATGCAGCAGTCGCAACAACGAGGGCGAAAACAGGTGGTCGCTTCGGGGAATGACCGCTCTCGTCACCGGCGGAACCAAAGGAATCGGGTCTCTCTCTCTCTGGCCAAACACTTTGCTCTTTTGTGCAGATGATTTCGATGATTGATTGTCTGTTGTGATTTAGGTTTGGGAAGAAAACATCGTGATTTAGGCATTTGAATACCATCATCTATCGTGAAATCTCATTCCTCTATAATAATTTGAGTGATAGTAATAAGGTTGTGCACTAACTATGTCCATCTCGGGTAAAGGTACTTCTTGTCCCTGCCAGAACAAATTGAACCTAGAATTTTAAGGCCGAGCACAATCCTACCCAGAACAAATCGAGCCAAGATGGATAAATTTAAGCACTTTATTCCGTCATATCTGGCCTCAAAAGAATCGTTCCGACTAGAGCGCGTCAAACCGGCTTCCGACCATCAAGATTTTTTGAACCGCCCAAGTGATAGCGGATACTTTTGAATTCAATAATGTTCGATTTCACGGATAAAAAGCTAGACAATTGATATCATCACCACATAAAACTCTATATGATGGAAATGATGAGAGACTTGATTAGAGAGCTCAATTACTTTGAGATTGTCATTGCTGGGTGACTGATTCATACCTACTGTTTTTTAAGTTATGTGGGCTTTAGACATTGATAGCTCATTTGAGATATCATTAGCCAATAGAATTTGGTTCTCCTTTAGATTTCCAAATAAAAATCCAGTGCATTCAAAGGCTTTAAATATTGGTTTGACTATACTTGCGAATGCAACCAAATCTTCCGCACTTAACGTCCCTGGGTATCGCATGCACTAAGGTCTTGTCACGTGGAATTTCTTCCTCTGGAAAAGAAAAGGGCTTAATCTGCTCTTGCTTGCAATTACAAGTTGGTGAGTAATCATAATGCCGTACCATGATTAGGCATGCCATTGTGGAGGAACTAGCGAGGCTTGGGGCGACCGTGTATACCTGCTCCAGAAATGAAGCGGAAATTAATGAATGCTTGAAAGATTGGAAGAGCAAGGGTTTTCAAGTCATGGGTTCGGCTTGCGACGTTTCCTCAAAATCGGAGCGAGAGAAGCTGATGCTCATTGTGTCCTCCTTCTTCAACGGCAAGCTCAACATCCTGGTAAGTCTAAGTCGTCTTTGATCCTGTGGAACTAATAACGATATTAATAACAAGGTCGCAATTTGCGTTTGTCTTTTAATAGATTTTGTTCTTGGTTTTCATTTGTGGTAGATAAACAACGTTGGGACCAACATTGTAAAGACGACCGTGGATTACACAGCAGAAGATTTTTCCCTCATCATGACAACTAACTTCGAATCGGCTTACCATTTGAGCCAGCTCGCTCATCCCCTTCTCAAGGCCTCGGGAGCTGGAAGCATTGTGTTCTTATCATCCGTTTGCGGCGTCATTTCAGTGAACGGCGGATCAATTTACTCGGCCACCAAAGGTAAATGTAAATTTTCGTAAGTAACTATCTAAACAATGTTAATATGGAATTAAACAAAGTGCGTTTGTTTACTGTTTTTGTATCCGAATCGGTTGGCAGGAGCAATGAACCAGTTGACCAAGAATTTGGCTTGCGAATGGGCTAAGGACAACATAAGAAGCAACTCTGTTGCACCTTGGTTCATAATGACTCCACTAGCCGAGCCTGTAATTTGATCTCCGAAGACTTAAAATTTTCTCTCCTGCTCGAAAATAGTTAACTACATACATTTTGACCACGTTCGCCATCATGATCTAATGTTAACTCAAATTTCATCGCAGGTACTTAGTGACAAGAAGTTTCATGAGGAGGTGATAGCAAGGACACCGCTCAGCCGTACTGGAGAGCCGGAGGAAGTGTCATCGTTAGTGGCCTTCCTGTGCTTGCCAGCTGCCTCTTACATAACGGGGCAGACCATTTGTGTTGACGGAGGGTTCACCGTGAATGGCTTCTTATTTCCAAGAGCATAAGTCTAGCCCTTCTTCTGCCCCTAAGATGTTCATGGCGCATTGTCGTTGCAGAGACAAAGAAGTTTTTTAACCAATAATAGCAACTACTATGTACATTATTGTGTGAGCGTGGACAATTTCGTGTTCATACATAAGTATAAGGGAGAGTAGCTTCCATGCTACTCTTACTTTCATTTGCTCTCACCTTCTGTTCTCACTGGTCAAAAATTTTTCAAATTAGTCCTAAACATATTATAAATATATCAATTCAGTTTTAAATGTTTAATTTTTTTTAATGTAATCTTGAATATTTTCATAAAATTTCAATATAATTATTCCAGTCAATTTTTTCTAAAAATGTTAACGTGATGGTTAGTCGTAGCCAGTTTACCTTAACGGCACAGTCACTTTTTTTTTTTTTTGTAATTTTCACCATCAATTTTTTCCACAATTGTTGGACGGCCCGCAATTTGAAGGTAGTCAAAAATAAGCCCTCACCTCACGAACGCCTCTGCAAATCGGCGTCGCCACCCACCTCTCGCATAAACCGCCATTGCTCTGCTTCCAGAGAGGGAGAGCGGCAGAGGCAAAAAAGAGCATCAAGCTTTAAGATTCATTCCAATGGCCAAGTGTTTTAGCTTCGCGGCCACGAGGCACCAGTGCCTCCGCTTCTCCTTCCCGCAGTCTGGCGTCAAGTCCACCGTCACCAACCTGGCGACCCTCCGTGACGGCACGGCGATGCAATGTTGCCGGGTCCACAAGACTCCCAAGCTGTTGAGACCCAACCTCCTCCTCCTCCACCCCATCGGAGCCAACGGGATGTGGTAGCGGAATGACTTCGTCTCCCCGCTCACAGCCTGCATCATCTTGTACGTCCCCGACTCCGGTCAGCTTTGCAGACTCCTATTCAATGAGACCCGAGCGGAGCGAGCAATTCCAAGCCCGGTGCGCAGTTTCTGTAATGGAGGCAATTGATGTGAAGAAGATGAAGGTTGTGGGGATGAGCTGCGGATGGTTCGTGGTGTACAGCATGGCGGTTCGATTCGGAGAGAGGGTGGATGAAATGGTGCTGATTTGCGCGAGGGTGTGCTTGGAGAAGGAAATGAACAAGACGAACAGAAGAAGGAAAGGAAGATGAGCAATAACCACAAAGGAAACATAAAAGAGAGTTCAGAAAATGAGATAAAAATAACACCGTTTTGTCCATATCAAATCACCGATTATGCCACGTGAGACGATCCATGATAACTGGATCACTACATAAACATTTTCAAACGAAAATTGGCCAGAAACACTCCATTGAAACTATGGAAATGATTGAACCCTGTCTAACGCGTCGAGCACTCAGGATCCTGCTCCGGTAGGGACACGTGGTTCCCAATCCGGGGATGGCCTCTCTCATATTCATCTCCGTGTATGCTTGCAACGGGCGGCGCCAACGGTGGGGATGCTGTGACCCACATGTCAATAATTGCACAAAATTAAGTTATAAATTCAAAAGTATATTATATACACATAACTTTTAAAGGCACACAAAGCTAATTTTGAATCCCACTAAAAATAAATTTATTTAAGTAAAGAGCAGATAAAACTTGCAGCTTAAGTGGATGCACGCACGAAATAAATTAGACGCCAAGCCTAACAATGATACCATATATATATTTTTTGGGTCTATAACTATGATACCATATTAACGTGACCAAATTGAAAGCTTAAATTAATAAGTGAAGCGAGATCGTACATCAAGAGTATATAAATTCTATAGCAAAGCGTTGCGGGATATTTTATACATAATTGTCGTGGTGAGTCATTTTATTCTTCACATAGGTTGGCCCAAAAATAGATTTTCATTCATCACGTGATTAGCTCGTAGGAAAATTCTCTAATACATCGTACATGTCGGATTGGGCCACGCATGGGTGAGAGCCGGCACACATTGTTGGCTTTGACGAAGGAGAGAGGGTCGTTTGGTGGGAGATCGACGGCTGGGATGGCCTCAGTTGGGTGGAAGCACACTTGCATTACGTATATCGGGGAACTTATCCCGTCACAACGCCTCTTTTTTTTTTTTCTTCTTTGGAAAAGGGAAAATTTCCAAATAATGATTTGAAGTTGAGCCATTTTCTCGAAAAAAAAAAAGATCAAAAGTGGATGTCGTCTCAAATGAAGCTCCAAAGTTAATGACTTAGTTTCAAATAAAGACAAGGAAGAGATAAGCCAAGTCTCAAGTAAGGCCTCAAGTTTATCTACCAATGATAAATGGCCAGAGGCACTTTCGTCCAAAAGCCCTTTTTTTTTTCCTTTTTCTTTCTCTTTCTTTCTTCTTGCTCTCTTTCTTTTATGTTTTCCTTTCTCTTTTTTTTTTCCCAAAATCCCTCCGAAACCTCATGGCACGACCCAAGCCCGCCCTGGCATAACAAGGGCCGCTGGTCCTCAATCGAAAAAAAAAAGTAAAGTAAAGAAAAGAAAACAAAAAAACCAATTATAAAAAATTACATCAACGCCGGCCATATATGTAGGACAGCCGGCGTCCACATCAACAATTTGCGGTCAAAATTGACCGGATGAACTCAATTGACAAAATGTAAAAATGTTTAGGACTAAATTGGCACGTTTGAAATGTCGAAGATTGAATTGGTACAAGTGTAATAGATTTAAGACTTTTTGGTAATTACCCATGAGGAAAGTGGCTATAAGTTTGTCCTAAATAATCATTTGTATCGTTAAGAAAAATTAGCTAAAGGAAAATGTCCTCATTATTAATAACGATTCATGCCAATATAATTTTTTGCGAACCGTTGAAGTAATCTTCATTCGTTCAATTTTGCAAGCAATGCGAGCTGTCATTTTGAGAAAAATAGTTTTTTAAGTTGTTGATTATCCGGGAAATGAAGACAACTCGCACTGGACCAATGCACAAGAGCTGATTTACCAGTACCTGACACATTTTCATTGGCTTGCTATCGATTTCAATCTGCCTATATCATCCAAAAAATTCTTTGCCTAAGACTCATCATGGGTGACAACTCTTGTCTGGAATCGAATTTAATGACACCAATGCACGACAATTATTGATTCACTTGATACAAAAGACAAAATAAACAACTGCCGATTGCCGATTGCCGATTGCCGACTAATATAACACAGGTGGAGAGTCAGGGAGACGCATTATACCCAGGAAAAAAAAAAAGAAGAGTGCAGGGGAAAAATCACATTGTGGAAAGAGAGAGAATGGCTCATGACAGGAATGGTACCGCGAGTAGATGTAGCAGCCGCAACGCGACAACGAAACATGTGGTCGCTTCAAGGAATGACTGCTCTCGTCACCAGTGGAACCAAAGGAATCGTCACGAATTTAGACATGTTCTTTGACTTTATTAAGAAAAGTTAATTATAGCCCTAAATTCGTGCTCGAATATTGGCCGACTCGTTTGGAGCTCAAAATCTTCAAATTGGCTTGAAATCTTGAATTATTGTAGTTCTCGAATCCAATGTCATAAAAAGGAATCAAATAAAATCAATGAATTTTGAAAAAAAAAATGAGGTTTTTGATACATTGATTTATTAAGAAAACTGTGCTTAAATACAAATAAAACGGAATGCTCTTAATCTCTATTTACACACGAGACTCTAATGACTCTTTTTTTGCCAAGAAGTGGGCCTTATCGTGATCAGGAATCCCGAGTCTCGAGTTTTTAAACTTATTAGGCTTGTTGGCGAAAATTTAGGTCCCCTACCCTTATTACACAATACTTTGCTTTGCCTAAGCCACATGGTGAAACATCTAGAACGGTTTTGTCACGTGTCTCTTGTTAAGTTTAACTTTGAAAGAGAATAAAGATAAATTATATTAATTGTATCTATAATGATTATAGTTTTTTAATTCAACCAAATCTATCTTAAATCTTTATCCTTGGATGAAAATTTAGATGATAAATGGTATGGTTTATTTACTCAAAAAAATATATATTTAACTAAGAATGAAGTAAATGGTACATTATGTTTCAGCAAAACTTCAAATATACATATTCACATTTCATTCTGGTTTTATAACTATGTTTTTGAAATTGACTTTGTTTTTAACGGGCTTTGCTTTCAGTCTGACATGTCAAATACAATTTAAACAGCGGATAAGAAGATATACGATCAAGTCTTAACTTCGCCATCAAAGGTCGTACCAAATGTCGTGTAGAAGTGGCAATACAGGTCTCAAAAAAAAGCATGACCTCACCTGGATCAAGTACATTTTCGTCTTTCTATTTTTTTTATATATACGTTGTATTTTTTTCTTTATTTTTTTCCTTTTTCATTTGTTCTTTCTATAAAAAAGACAAACTCAAAAAAGAAAAAGAAAAGCTTAAGTTTAAAAATAAAATGGAACACACAGCTCCACCTATGGCCACTGGACGCCGCCCCACCGGCGATGGGGGCGGCAGCCATAGGTGGCTTGTTTTTTTCCTTTATAATTTTTTTTTTGAAATTTTTAATATAATTTAACTAAAATTCATGTTAAAATTATTTTGGACGGAAATGCTCTTGATCAGCCGAAAATTTTGCCTGACAGGGTTAGGCTTCTATAATCACTTTCGGCCCTTATTTGATACAAATCTCGCTTCATATCCTTATTTGAAAAAAATGATTGCATTTCAAGTCCTCGTTTAGAAATTTGCCCTCGCGAAAATGAGAAGGAATACATTTAAAGCACGTTTACTTGATAAATGAACTTGGGACGATTGGGCAACGGGCTGTCGCATGCCCCTGCCCGAGCACCATCACGAAACCTGCGTGGGGAAAGGATCGACCCGGGGCCCCTCGCGGTTAACGGGTCGGGCACCCGGGGGCCCCCCGGCTCCGACGGGGACACGTGGTGCCCGATCCGGAGAGGCGTCATCAACGAAGGGGACCCGGAGGGGGGGTGACGCGTGGGCCCACATGTCAACCTTCGACTGCCACACGTAGAAGCATCCCATTGGGCCCACAACGTCCGCCGAAGAATAAAAGTCCCCCCTCCTCCTCCTCCTGTCCTTTTCCGACCAAAAAACATTAAATAAAAATAAAGTTGTTTTTTTCCTTTTTCCTTTCTTCCCTTCTTTTTCAAAGCTCGAACGCAGGAGGACGCGTGGCACCGAATCGAGGGGGATTTAAAACTTCGAAAGCGAGGGACGCGTGGGGGCACGCGTGCCTGGCAGGTGAAGTCCTTTCTCCAGTTAATATAATTGCACAATATCAATTTAGCAAAATTCAGACCCAAAAAATAAATTTTTAGAAATTCAAATGAATCACGCACACACATAAATATATATGTATATAGTGAAGAGCATGTAAAACTTGTAGTCCAGTGATGTAACATCTGAGTCCCGTACCATGTTAGAATGATTATTTAGCTTAGTTTATTTTGCGAAAAATCGATAATTTAAAAAGTATTTTTCTAATTTTAATTATTGTTGGCGTTTTATAAAAATGAATTAAAAATATTTACAGTAAGGATATAAATAGTCATAATGAGGAGAATGCTATTCAAATTATTGATTTTCTATGAAATGAACGAGACCTTAATAAGGGATGGAGATCATATACAAGAGTATAATAATTCCGTAACAAAATTCTCGAGTTATGTGATGGGAGATATTTCGATGCCTATAATTTTCGCGGTGAGTCATATTTTTCATCACACACAGGTCGGCCCAAAAATAGGTTTGCCCACCCATCGCATGATTAGGTTGTAAAGGAAAATTCTCCAACCCGCCGTAGATGTCGGATTCGGCCACGCACACGTGGTCGGCTCCGACGGAGGAGAGAGGGTCGTTTGGAGGGAGATCGACGGCCGGGATGGCCTCGTTTAGGTGGGGGCACACTTGCCGTGACGCACGCCAGCGAACCTGCCCCGTCACGAGACGACGCTTCTTCTTCTTCTTCTTCTTCTTCGTGGAAGAAGCAGCTTCTCTTTGCTTCTCTTTGCAGAACTCGTTTCTTGGCGTGCCTGAAGAACAACAACGCGGCGGAGGAAGAGGCCGAGGCGGCATAGCTCATCATGGGATTGCTTGCGAACCTCCCTTCTTATGAGCGCGCTTGGGTTGTTCTCTTTCGTGTCTTCGTTCTGGTGTTGTAGCATCAATCTGGCCCGGAAGCCGTTGCCATTTTTGGAGGGGGTCTGTTTCTTTGTCGAACTGTACAGGAGAAGAAGGAGAAGAAGTAGAAGAAGAAGAAGAAGAAGGTGGTAAAGCAAAAGAGAAAGGGAGGAGAAAGGCGATTGCTTTCGCTTTGCCAGTTCTTTCGATGGCGGAGATCTGCTGCGGGGTGGTGAGCGAGAGCGGGGCGAACCCGACGTGCAAGCCGAGCTCGAGGGCGGCGAGGCGGCGGAGGATGGAGATCCGGCGGTTCAAGTTCGTCGGTGGCGGCGGCGTCGGTGTCGCGCATCCTCGAGGCAGCGAGACGGCGAGCGGGCTAAAACGGAGGAAGCTGCTCGACGCTGGCGAGGGCTCTTGCTCCGACGAAGAGAGGCGCGTCGGTGGACGTGGGGACGGGAGACCGGAGCGCAAGGCTGCGTCGATCAGCGACGACTCGCTGAGCCTGATCAGAGCGGCGACGACGATGGCGACGGCGGCTCTGAGCAGGACACTGTCCAGCCCGGCTGCTCTAGAGCTCCCGAGCGAGTATCCGAAGTTCGGAGTCTCGTCCGTCTGTGGGAGGAGGAGAGAGATGGAAGACACGGTCGCCGTCCACCCTTCCTTTTGCCGCCGGCGCGGCGAGCCCACCACCGAGCTGCATTACTTCGGTGTTTACGACGGACACGGTTGCTCTCATGTAAGGATCTCAGGCTAACTAAAATTCAAACGACATCGCGAGCTTTTCAATCCTTAAAAATAAAGAATTTTTTTCTGGTCAAAGCTCAAAAATATGATCTTTGGATAGGTGGCAGTGCGTTGCAGAGAGAGGATGCACGAGCTGATAAAGGAGGAGCTGGCGGCGGCGAACAAGGAGGAGGGCTCGGCGCCGACGGAGTGGAGGGCCGCGATGGAGCGGAGCTTTCGCAAGATGGACGAGGAGGCGATCGCGTGGAACGAGGGCGCCGCGGCGGCGTCGCACGAGAGGTGCAGGTGCGAGCTCCAGTCGCCGGAGTGCGAGGCGGTCGGGTCGACGGCCGTCGTCGCCATCGTCACCCCCGACAAGATCGTCGTCGCCAACTGCGGCGACTCCAGGGCGGTGCTCTCGCGCAAGGGCAAGGCGGTTCCTCTCTCCTCCGATCACAAGGTTGGTATTGCACTCTTTGGCTCGTCTGAACTGAACCCGATCACATGGATGCTTGATATATTTTAAGGATTCATACATAAAATTACTATATTGAACTGAATAATTCAATCACGTATACGAATTTTTAATTGGGTGATTTTCCGGCAGCCGGATAGGCCGGACGAGCTGAACCGGATCCAAGAAGCGGGCGGTCGGGTCATCTACTGGGGCGGGCCTCGGGTCCTCGGAGTTCTCGCAATGTCAAGAGCCATTGGTAGGGCTCATCAGGTGGCACGTCATGATCTACTGTTTTCTTCATTTTTGGTTCTTGCGTCTAATTGAAAATGCTACTCGTTTTCTTTCTTGGTGCAGGCGATAACTATCTGAAGCCGTACGTGAGTTGCGACCCGGAGGTGACGGTGATGGAACGGACGGCGGACGACGACTGCCTGATCCTCGCGACCGACGGGCTGTGGGACGTGGTCTCCAACGACTCCGCCTGCGGGGTGGCGAGCATGTGCCTGAGGGGGAAGATCCCCGTGACCCCGGAGGACGCGGCGGCGGCAGCGTCGGAGCCGTCCGCCGCGGGGATGGGCAGGGCGAGGCCGGACAGGGCGTGCTTGGACACGTCGCTGCTGCTGACGAAGCTGGCGCTGGCGAGGCACAGCACGGACAACGTCAGCGTGGTCGTGGTGGATCTCAGGAGATCCTGCTAGCACGGAGAGCTCTTTCCTTCCGTTGCTTTTATGGCAAAATTAAATTCAAGATCCGAAATTTGTTAATCGAAAGGAGAACAGAATTAAGTGCTCGTCTGTAATTTTGCCGGGTGATGAAGCAAACGAACTAACTTTGTAAAATCACGAAATGGGGAATGAGGTGGTTGGCGATCTACTGCTTAATTACTTTTGCGGGTCCTTTTTTCTATTTCATCGTTTGCTCCGAACTACTTGACACAACATGGCCAGACTTCCCAACATAAATGTTCTAAGAGAAGTTAACCTTGTAGAGCATTTCATGAGGAACGCTTTCAATTGATCTAACGAAAGTTCAAAACTTTGTTCCAAGTGAGTGAAGATGATGCAATGAATTCCTTGAATCTGAAGCAATTTCGCCAAAAAGAACCCTTTCTTTGGCAAACCAGCCCTTCCCTGAAACGGAAGAAGATGGTTGAATTTTCAAGACTAGGACACTAGAACCTTGATGCAGACATCTCCGGGAAAGGCCCTCCGCATCCAAAGCCGTCTATGGAAAATTCCGTAGTCCTCGAAAATCATGATTTTTAAAGCACTTTACATACAGCAATCGACTGTCCCCGGGGAGGAACTCAAATCATACACATGCCTTAACGACATGAAATGCAAAATTGTCTGTGTGAACAAACTCAGCTGAGGTAGCGGTCAAAGTCCATGCAAACAGGTTGGTGGCCACACAACCTCATCGATGTAGAAACAACTAGTTCACAGGAAGCTTTCCACTGATTCCACGTCACAGATGATACTGAAAATGAAGGAAAAAATGAAGATGATGCACTGACCGAAAAAGAACCTTCCTCTGAGTTGACTATAACCATACAGCCACTTCCAATTTCGAGAATCTCAACAAAATTTTCCCTTGCTACATTTCCTTGCCGGAATATTCAATGTGACCGGACTTCAAGGCCTTCAACTTTCTGTACCCCTTGTCGGTTCCGAAGATCCTGGCAAACATAGATAAACATGCCACCACTCAACAATGAGTCTTACAATAATGAAGGACATCATATGATCGACATCTCTATAAAGAGCAAAGCCCTGACCCAACAATAACTTAGTGCCGAAGAGAATGAAGTATGATCGAAGATCATGTGGTTAGGAGGAGAATGTATCACCCATATCTCTGCTGCATGCAACAACTCATGTATTGTGTCCAAACGATGCGCTGTGCATATTTTTCTTACGAGCCTAAATGCTTACAGGATTCAAGATGCTAGTCCAATAAAAAAAAAAGAAGTTTCGTAATCCCCCACCCCCTTTTGGGTACCATAGGCCCTCTAAATGAGATGATAGCAGAATGAAAATATTCTATGTTGAAACACTCATTCAATTACATCATTCACACAGGGAACGACATAAGAGTTGCTCATAAAACATTATCATCTAAGCATCATATAATGCTGGCTAATTACAAATTATTTGCAAGCCATTTCTACTCAGGAAAAGACACAATAAATGGATCGAGTAGACAAGTTCTGATACAGGAAGAAGTCTCTCAAGAAACAACAATAGAAAAAGAGTTTCAGAGGAACTTCGGTTTGTGAAAGGCTCATAACACTCAATGCTGAAAAAAACATACATTCCTAGAGAGTGCAGCAGGCTACACAGGCCCAAATGCTCTGAAGGAATGATTCTAGGGTCAATATGACAATTCAGGCTACAACATGCACTGAAGGCAACTTAAACTTTTGAAGGTTGACCCTATTTTTGATCTGGAATGGTAGGAAACTCCCATCCATTAGACATACGTGGGACAATATTTACATATGTGCCATTCAAATAGGAAATGGGAACAGAAAATTGTTACGGTCTGTTTGGATTAACTTATACTAATTACGTTTATCTAATTGAAATCTTGCAGCTCGCACACTTTTGACCTTTTTGAAAGCAGGAATACTTAAAAACTTCCACAAAATGCAAATGCTGACACTTTAAGTTTCCCATATGAACTTCTTCATATTTTTTCAGGATTGATATTTTAAATTTGGGTTAATACCACGAAAAACCTTAAACTGGTACACATGCGACAAATTTACCCAAAATTGATTTTTTGATCACGAAAAACCCCAAACTGGTACACCCGTGACAAATTTACCCCAAACCCATTTTTTGACCATGAAAAACATCAACCGGTATGCTTGTGAGAAATTTACCCCAAGCTAATTTTTTGACCACCAAAACTCCAAACCGATACATCACTTGTGACAAATTTACCCTCCGTTAAATTGGGTTAATACCACGAAAGACCACAAATTGGTAAATCTATAACAAACAGAGAGATAAAACCTCAAATTGGTACACCTGTCAATTGCCACGTGTCATCCAACTCAGCAATTAGACAGTAAAATTTAACGGAAACTAATGAAAAGGTAAATTTTTCACAAGTGTACCAGTCTGGGGTTTTTGGTGGTTAAAAAATTAGTTTAAGGTAAATTTGCCACAGGTGTACCAGTTTGGGGTTTTGGGTGGTCAAAAAATTAGTTTGAGATAAATTTGTTACGGCTGTACCAATTTGGGATTTTTCGTGGTCGAAAAATTAATTTGAGATAAATTTGTCAAATGTGTATCAGTTTGGGGTTTTTCGTGGTATTAACTCTATAAATTTTGGTGGGAAAACAGAGAAGGACCTTCTGCTTATGCCAAAAGACAAACAAATAAAGCCTGAAGAAGTCTGTTATATCTGCAAACAGCTCTTGCCATTAAAAAGGACAAGATTTTACATGTGTGGCAAGTAGGAAATGCAGACGGCAAAGCAAGGTAGGTACAGAAGATAATCTTAGCTCCCAATATTAGATATAGCAATGTCATATCATCCTTTTTAACCCATCGATGTAGGCCTTTTCCCACTCATTAGTTATAGTGAACATCCATAACATGACAGGTAAAATACAAAGGAAAATAACAAAGGCAGAAGATAAAAAATGATAGGAAAGCAGTACTTTCAGAGTCATTTTTGGCTTGGACTACCTTAAAAGAAAGATAGAACACAGAAAAATTAAATATTATGGCCTCCCAACAAACATGAAGTAAAGAACTCACCAATCCATGTACACAAAGGTCGATGCATAGTTTCCAGACTTGGTATACAGCAAGCGGTGGTGGTAATCATGAAAATCAGCGCTGAAAGATACATGAAAGAGGTATTTCAAGCAAAAAGGTCAATGGAGGAGCAACTCAATATAATGTACAATGAATCAAGTGACGAAATAGCACTTACCCCCCATATATTGGCAGAAAGTTTGAAAGGCTCCACGGGAAATGGTAACCACAATGAGCTTCAACTGTCTCCAGCACTCTGACTACCATCCATAACCATAAAGTCATCAGATGAGGCCCAGTAATGGCAGGGCCAATAATGGTTGCAAAACCAAGAAACAGTATCTCAGCAGGGTGTGCATATTCGGAAGTCAGTCCGAAGGGCGTGGCGTATCTGTGTTAATATGAATACATTCACATATTTTTCCAAAGAAAGGGCTAGAGGAAACTGTGAAAAATTCTTGCTTACTCGTGGTGGACACTGTGAACATGCTTGTACAGCCATTTTGTATGTAGAACCCTGTGGCCCCAGTAGAATACAAAGTCCTCAAGGATGAAGTAGAATATAACCTGCGTCAACACTGTCTTCCTGCAACATCCGAACGAGGAAGTTGGTAGCTCCTCAAGTAAAGGTACAAATAGATGGTAATGATGCATTCCAAACCTTGAGGACTACTACGAACAATGTTGCAGAAAAAGAACATTTCACATATAAAGAACCAGAAAATACCAGGGTGGCAGGGGAAGACTACTTCGCATGCCCATGAATCTGAAGACAGGATAGGAGAAAATCATCACTGGTAGGTTTACACACAGATGATACAGCACTAGACGAGTGATGCATTTTTCCTGAGCTGCAAAGGTGTTGTTCTTCGGCTGCACAAAACGTTAAACTCCGTAAAGACAGAAGAAGGAATAGGAGAATACATAGATGGCATAGACTGGTTGACAGGTAAAATTCAAGGTACTGCTCAAACAAACGTAACTAGGATTATTGACACAAACTTCAAGTTTAACAGCAGAAACCTCTCTGACCAGAGAAAGGAGGTTGTCAATGCTTAGCTATACCATTCCTGTTCCCTTGATATTGCTAAATCATAATTTGTTCAACTGTCACAAATGAAAACTTCTACCACAGGCAACAATCTTATTTCTACCCTTATTGCTTCAATATCAAGTACACAACATGTAAATGATAAGCTATTGATAACTTTTATTGCCCACGCTTCTAGACAGCATAATAGCAGAGACGTATTCAAAATTTTGGATAAGCAAAATCTTAAATGAAGACAAAAGGTGTTTACTCCATACAAGGTTAAATGCCACAAAACATACAAATATGCATATCTTCGCAAGCATCTTTAGCAAAGATTGACTTTTAAAAACTGTAAGGTAGTTTCATCTGCTGTCTACACAAGATCACCACTTCCATTCACATGTTAAAAGCGGGAAAAAAGACTTTCAAAAACAAGACCAAGTGTGATATTATCAAAGATGGGAAGGCAAGAGGAAAAATGACACACGAGGGAAAACTTTGTCCAAAAAAAAAGGTCCAACCTGTATTTTGTACTTGCTTAACCATCCTGCCCGTTCGAGAAATATAAAAGGCAGTCCTGATAAGAAAAACACACTTTCATGAAGAAAGAAACTCCCGAGGCAGGCCAGTTGAAAGTCGCTGAAATGGGTGACCAGATACTGCATCAAAAGAAAAAACAGAGAACGAATATTAACTTATCCCCACTAGGAGGGTGAATAGAGCTATGAGAAAACTGAAGGCGGCAAGTGTTTCTCAAATAAAAACAAAATGTCGCTTTCTTCTTATGCCAATAGTGCGAGGTATATTTGTCAAAGGCAATTGAATCAAGGGGAGACAGGAAACCAAAGAATCAGAGCTTTATCATTGCCTGATAACAGGATAAACCATAAGAACAACAAGGAGCAAATAAAGATATAGAGCACCGACACTGATTTAGTTTTCTATCCATTGCAGTAATCATCAATAAGCCTAAGCCAATCTTCTCTTGAAGTCGGCGATTAGTTAGGCCAAGGAGGAAGACAAGCTAAAAAACCGCAAGGCAATGATCTCGGTAAGAATTGGCACCGGAAACCCATAAGACTTTGGATTTGCGTGACTGGATCGGTGGACAAAGCAGGTGCACGGGCGAAATTTGAATCACTTCAATGACACATATGCTCCGATGTATTTTGCCAGTTATCTTGCCCCATAGAAATTGCGAGAAACAGAAGACCAAGGAACACATGAGGACCAAATGCAGACATGCAGACTTTCTAACATCCAAGTATTGAACATCACATCAGACAAGCAGAGAACAACCCAGAATCGATTGACAAGGCCATCCCTTTCATTTCCTGGTGCCCCCCCGAAAGAGCTCTGAACTGTGCCAACCTTCGATACGATGCCCGCATGTTCGTTTCAATTAACATTACAAAAGATCTTCGATCCCCAGTCCGCAGAGCCGACTTCCAAAAAAAATTTAAAAAAATAAAAAGAAAACTCAATCGTCGAGGCAGATGGGCTTTCCTTCCGGAGCAAATGAAGGGGGAAAAAGAAAGCAGAGGAAGGGAGCATGCTCAAGACGAAGACACTAATGATTGCCCAGAATCGTCACGTCCACAGTGGGCGGCGGAGACACTGGTCATCCACCAGCCACAGTGCAAAGCTTCCACGAGCCACTCGTGTTTTTTAATTTTTTTTTTTAAAATTTTTTTTTATGAAACAGCTAGAGAACAGACAAAAAAGAAAGGAAAGAAGGTCAAGGATCTAAAATCGAACATCAATTGCCTCGCGCCGAACGTAGTCAAACCAGCGCTTATCGCTAGAGAGACGCAATCGAAACGCGCGACCACATAAACAGAGAAAAACAAGACAAAGGAGGAACAAAGAGAGAAGACAATCCGACACCACCGAATGCATCGCCACATTCCGCCAGTCCAATGCTGCCCCCGACACCGCAATCGCTCGCGAAGCGATCCCCTCCCCCCCTCCTCCCCCTCCTCGGGTGCCGCGCAGCCGAGGACCGCGATCCACGGCTCCCCTCTCGGAACCAACGAAAACGAGAGCGAACGGCGCCAGGCTCGATCGTAGCCCAAACAAAAGAAAATAATAATCGATTTCCGACGACGGGGAGCAGAGATCCGGATGCAGCCAGGGGAGAGGGAAAGAAACGAACTCAAAGCTAGAAGGGAAGTAGGGGGAAGCAAGAGAAGCGCGCGCGCACGCAGAGGGAGCAAAGCAAGCCAACAGAGAAAGCGATGGAGAGAGAGAGAGAGAGAGAGAGAGAGGGGGAGAGGGAGAGTACCAGCCAACCAGATTCGATGATGGAAGCCATGACGAGGACGCAGAGAGAGAGAGAGAAGGGGCGAGACCACGGGTGGGGTTGAAAACGGCGAATGGTGATGATGGCAGAGTGAAGCCAAGGTCTGAGTTGAGGGGAGAAAGATTATAGAGAGAGAGAGAGAGAGAGAGCGAGAGAAGACACGAGATGAGACAGACTGTCGAGTGGAGCGGGAAAGGGGAATCTGAGGGGCCCCCCCTTTTTAATATATTATCGTTAAAAGAAGATATAGAGAGAGAGAGAGAGAGAAGCGAAAACAACCGGTGAATGTGAGCGGTTCTGCCCTACGTGCCCTCCTCCTCCCCTCCATCTTGGCCCAATTTCTCTCGAGCCTTTCCCCCCCATCGTGCGTCCCTCTGCTGGCCCAGATCTTTTTCTCTTCCGCCGTGGCTTTTTGGCCCCGGCACCCACCAACCTCACATGGCTCCTCCCCGCTTTGACAGCGACATCACCGCACGGGCGGATCCCTGTCTGTCTCCGCCCCCCCTCTCCTCCTTTTCCTGGTTTTGGACATCGCCCGCTTCCATCTCTCTCTCTCGCGCCCACAGTAGGGGGATACGACAGAACGGAGTTTCAACGTCCGGTTCTTTCCTTCCGCGTGAGAATATCCCGAGCTTAACGTCCCAAAGTTTAGACGAATCCTTCCGAGTACTTGCTTAGGTCCACTCATCATCACCCACTCTCCCCTTTTCGTTTTCGGACATCGCCCCCACTTCAATCTCGCACCTGCAATTGGGGGATATTCCGGGAATACACCTAAAGGCATAACGCCATTTTCTCAAAAAGAATACCCCCACCCCCTCAAGGTGGTCTTCTGCTGAGTTTCGAGTATCTCAAACCATCCTCTGGATGATGGACTCTTGGGTTTTGATTTTGAACGATATCGCATCCCCCTTTCTTGCCGTTTGGATCGGGGGATTCTCCCCCCCCCCCCCCCCACCATAAAACCCCGATCGTATTTGAGAGAGGACAACGTGTCATATATACTCGATTGGAGCGCAACAGGCTTCGCATACATGGTTTCACACGAAGACCGATAAAATCTATGTGAACTTGCAAAAAGGAAACGATCATGGCGCCGATCCTTTCTTCCATCGCGTACAAGCCCACCACCAATTCCAGCGAACAGTTTGCATACTTGATCGAGTCTGCCGAACACGACAGTCAACTAATCGAAATTGCATGCGCTTTTACATATCCGCATACATGCAATGCTTTTTACCAGCTTACATTGGGCATATAAATTCTACAAACAACCGAGTAATATCGTTTAAGTAATCTTGCGCGCATAGAAATTGAAGAGCATGCTCGAGACCAAATTGAAGTTCACCTAACGAAATGAGTGAATCAAGCCGAGTTCAAAGTTTAATGAATCCGCTTATAGATAATTGTCAATCGACAAGTCTCGCTGCTCCGGTACCATGTTGTGTCAAGGACCTTTAGGAAAGGACGTGCCCACTCAAGATTGCTACAAACCAATTTCGATAATGCACGTGGCAATGACAGGTGATTGCACAATTATGAGCGAATGACGTTTGACCGAATATTACGTTTGACTCTTCGGGCAGACATCACTTTCGATGTCACCTACACAGACCCTCACGTCTTCCGTATACTCTCCCACGGCCAAAGCTTGACCCAGTTTGACTGTTTTCTTTTTAAATTTATACTTATATATACTGTCTCCTAAAATCCTTGTCGCCGGCTTTAACAATGCCTTTTAGAAAAAAAGGAAAAATTAACATAAATAATTCTTAAATTTTGATCAAATATATAATATGATTCCTGAACTATTAATTTATTTTTAGTTAAATATGCAATATAGTTATTAAACTTAAATTTATTCAATGTGATCCTTAAACTTTTTGTATATGTTCATATTAGTCCATGAATTATATAAATAATTCTTTTTGTACATTCGTGCCCCCAGAAGTTTAATCCTCGTTTGCAAACAAAATCTTTCTCAATTTAGCCCTAGAAATCTGACGAGCTAATGAAAATTGAAAAAAACGGGCTAGCGGATTCCACCGGTCAACAAGATAAAAATCGTTTTTTTTTCAATAATCAAGATAATTTTTTGGTTATCTTTAAGTATTTCACCTTCTAAATTTTAAAAGAAGCTAATTGTCAAATATTTCATAAATACCTCGTATTTCGATTTTATAATGATTTAAGTGCACGTCCCAAAATAGACCAAAATCATTTTATATATATTCTAACTACTTATTTCAAGCGCAACACGTACGTTCTTTTTCAAGTGTACTTTACACCGAAAAAAAAGTCATATATATATATATATACACACTCCATCATAAACATGATGTGTAGTTCAAAATCTTACAACTAATCTGTTTTGAAGATTTTGTCGTTCCAATTTTTTCTTTTTTTAATTTGAGATAGGTCTATTTTTTCAGTAGTTTTTTAACATGAGGAGATTTTCGCGTTGTTAGAGAAGACGATTGCCAAAAGACGTTATTCGTACAATGACGGAGGTCACGGAGATCGCAAATCTAGGGTTCGACAAGACGGACTTATGGTTAAGGCAATCAATCATCCGCCGGCGGAAATCCGGCAAGATACAACGGCGGAGCCGAGGAAATGCACATCGTAGATCGGCCCCGCAACGAGAATTGTCGGGATCGTGGATCGCGCGATGGCCCGAGGTTCTTGCAGATGTTAGTCCTCGACCATAGGTATATTGTTTAACGTAGCGACGTTAATGGCCTAAGCTTTTTACGTTAGTGTAAGGTTGTGATAATGTGATCATGGCCGAAGAGAGAAAAGGGCAATGGCCGAAGATGTTGTTCCTCTAATCCCGATGGAGGCTTCAGAAATCGCAATGCTAGTGTTCGACGAGAGGGTTCTTTCCGTTTACGGCGCTCCAGCGACGGTGGCATCGAGAAGGCAAATGCCGTGGACCTAACCGGCAATTCGGGCAGCCGATCGGAGAAATGATAACGGCTATTATGGCTATGGCGATCGGAGCCACAACGGGCACGTGTTGTGGATTGACTCGCCGCAAGGATGATCAAAGGTAGGATGGCAGATCGTCGCCGTCGTTGTCGTCGCCTGAAGGCCATGATTGGGTAGAGATGAGATCTCGGAGAGGTTATGGCCGGTGGGGGTAAGGTGGCGGAAGCCACCGCGGCGAGGGGAATCACGGAGATGGCCGGAGGAATGGCAGAGAATCATCTTGTGGTGGAGCCGATGGCGTCTCAATTTGAAAGCACGATTGTATCAATGGCAATAGAGACGTGTAATGTCGAATTCAGTGTAATCTAATATATGTGTACATCAATTTGAGATGATCCTCCAATCGCTCGACCGAACGAGCAATGAGGCCGCATCGAAATAATCCATATCTCTACCCTACACAAAACCAAACCAAAAATCTGCACGACATCACGTAAACAAGCGCCTAGGCGAAATCGAAACGGAGCCGGTCGACCAAATCACCCGCCGCCGCCGCCGTCCCCTTGGGAAATGTAGACCGCCCCTACGAACATAGCTCCTGAGGCGCCGCCGCCGCCGTCGGCATTGGCGGCTCCGTGGTGGTTGACCGCGACGTGATGGCCTGCACCTAAAGTGCCGTGGCCTCGGCCTCTCGGGTTACGAGGTTGCTGGCGCGGTGCGCGACCGGAGGGTGGGGCCATCCGCCGGTTGCGCGGCTCGCTACGCCTGCTCTCGCCGCGATGATCTGGCTTCCCGATGCAAAAGCAGAAGTTGAAGCCCTTCATTTCCAGAAGAGGTGCGAAAACGCCGAAGGAGGTTTTTTTTATTTATATATAGAGCACGAGAAAAGACTAATTATGGACAGGCTCGTTCCATCAGAAATCCTGCTCCTCATTATCTTTATCACTTTAGAACCAGCGATTTCGATTTTATATTATTTTCCCTTTTAATTTTTTCCCCCTTTCCTCTCCATTTTCTTCGAAATAATAATAATTAATAAAAAGGCACGTTTTTTTTCCCATTGCGTACCCCGTTTTATTGGACATCTCGAAAAATGTTTGAGATTGAATGTTGATGTTACTTTACGATATACATGGAAGAGATTATGGGCATGTTTGGCAACTTGCCAAATAGTAAAAATTTCTATTTTTTTTTCTCAAAATCAGTTTTGAAACGGAAATCCATTTGTTAAATTTTTTGATTCTGAGCACAATTTCTTGCAAATTTGTGCCCAGAATCAGTTTTGGAGCAGAATTAAGAATAAAAAAAAAATAGCTTCTTGATTCTAGGAACAAAAATGATAATTAATTTTTTTTCTTCTTTTTCTTGATTTTGAATGTAGTTTCTAATGTCCGGCGCGAGGGCCACCCTCGATGTATCCGGCAAGATTAAAATATTTTAATAAAAAATATTATTAATAATAAAATATTTTACCGATCAGGAACAAAAAAAATTATTTTACTAGCCATGGCTAGCGACTAGGTCATGAAAAAAAAGATATTATTAATAAAAAAATATTTTTTCGGCCATGGTCGGCAACCAAACCATGGCAAAAAAATATTTGGATAAAAAATATTTTACCAGCCATGGCCAGCGACTAGGCCATGGCAAAAAAAAAAGGAAAAAAATATTTTAATAAAAAATAATATTAATAAAAAAATGATAATAAAAAAATATTTTACTTGCCATGGCCTACGATGAGGCCATGGCAAAAAAAAAGGAAAAAATATTATTAATAAAAAATTTAATAAAAAAATATTTTATCAGCTATGGTTGGCAACTAGGCCATGGGAAAAAAATATATTTTTTAATAAAAAATATTATTAATAAAAAAAATTTTTACTAGCCATGGCCGGCGACCATACCATGAAAAAAAAATATTTATAAAAAAATATTCTACCGGCCATGGCCAAAAAAAAGAAAAAAATATTATTAAAAAAAATTTTACAGGCCATGGCAAAAAATAATAAAAAAATATTTTTAATAAAAATATCATTAATAAAGAAACTTTTTACTAGCAATGGCCAAAAAAAATAAAAAAAATTATTTTTAATAAAAGTATTATTAATTAAAAAATATTTTACTGGCCATGGCCAAGGAAGAGAACAAAAAAAGAAAAGAAAAAATATTAAAATATTTAAAATATTATTTCAATATTATTAATAAAAAGAAATTTTATGCCGTTACCAAAAGCATTTCTGTTTTATTATTATTTTGGGAATAGAAATTTTGAGTCGTTACCAAACGCCTTCAAATGCTCAGAATCAATTCCCGGACACAGAATAAAAAAAAATCATTTCTGATTAGAATTTGTTCCCAGGCACAGAATAGTTGTCATGCGCAGCCTAGGTGTCTGCCTGCTTTCTACATCTTTCTCGTATTGAATAAAAATTGAAATTATTTTTAATTGGAATTAATTTTTTTTTCTTTTCGTGCAGCGTGACTAATATAAAAATCCGAGATGCGATAGAGACATCTCAGGCCGCACGTGATGAAATCTACAACCCCTAAAAATTAAAATCTAATATTTAAAAAAGAAAAAAAAAACCGAGAAGGCGGAAGGGAAAAATGTCTGAGCCCGGGTTCGAACCGGGGACCTCTAGTGTGTGAGACTAGCGTGATAACCGACTACACCACCCAGACACGTTGTGAGGGGTTCTGCTCTAGTTTATATATCATAGAGTCTTCTGAAATCATCAAGACTCCAAACCAACAACAACGAGTTGATCCGAATTCTTCTTACCCTCCCTCTCGTTTGGCTGGGTGAGAGCTTCGTCTTTACTTGTTTCTGGATTGTAAGTGAAGGACAATGGATTTACGATTGCCAATTGCCGCTGTTAGTCAGAGTCATCAATTTCGACTCCCATTTTCGTCCCCAAATTGTCGAACCGGTAGCAATAGCGGGAAGACAGTGCCCGTCTTATGTCGAATGAACTCCCCGCTAAGCCGGAAGGAACAAAGACGCCGACTAGATTGGCGCTGCTATGCGATAGTCGAGAGAGTTTATTTAGGATCCCGGGAACATTTGAGCATGAATACAGACCAGAGAGAAAAACCGAGAAAGCTCATTTAACTGTGACATTCATTCATCAAATGCCATTGTGATCTTCTGAGTACAGAAAAGCTATATACAAGTAAAATTTGTTGTTTCAGACAGTACATCAGGTCGCTCTCTCCTTGTTCTCAGACAACCCTCTGTATGTAAATCACGATGGGAGGGAACGGATCGAATTTGTCGTGGGATGTAAGTTCCGGACGCCTTCATTCCTTCATTCACAGCTCGAGCATGGTTGAGTTTCGGCGACGTTCTGGGATCTCCTGAACGATACTTTTTCTCTTGTTAAAGAGAGTTTTATCGAATGAATCGTGCCAGCAGCTACCAATAATCCCCGCAGGAGCAAGTCCCATCTTTGAAACGGTGAATACGATTCACGTCCCGGACGAGGATCTCTCTCTTTGTATACTTGGAAATGAATTTCGTCACAGAGTGACAGTCTTCACATAACCTCAAGTTCTTGGTAACCCGTATCGTCTCCCCCTTGGCGCTGTTGATGAGTCCAAAGGCCACGGCTAGTTTTTCACTGTGCCCCAACAAAATGCGTTCCTTCTCCTCCAAATCAAGATCGTAATGCACAATTTCGGTTTGCGGCACGTACCCTTCTTCCTTCATCTCCATTGACAAATTCAGTAACAAGGCATGGAGCTGCTCAATCTGTGGATTCAATTCATCGACTGAAGCAAAGGAATATATCTTCCTTTTGACTTCAGTCCAACTGCGACCGGGAACCTTTGGCAGTCTCCGAGCTTCGAGAAGTTTCTTCACTCTTCTCACCTCATCCCACATCTTGGCCTCCGCGTAGATATCAGCTAGGAGAACATAATTTCCAGCATTCATGGGTTCAAGCTCGAAAAGCCTCGCGCTCGCTCTTTCTGCAAGCTCAACATTGCAATGAATCCTGCACGATCCAAGGAGCGATCCCCAAACTTTAGGTCCTGGTTCAATCCGCATCTCTTCTATGACTTTGACTGCTTCATCTAATCTATTTGCCCGGCCAAGAAGGTCCACCATGCAAGCATAATGCTCCACACTAGGGAAAATCCTATGTTCCCTTACCATCGAATTGAACAACATCTTACCATCCTCGACAAGCCCTGCATGGCTGCAGGCTCCTAAAACACTAACAAAGGATATGGGACTCGGTGAGATTCCACTGACGATCATCTCGTTGAAAACCTGAATCGCCCTCTCTCCAAACCCATGAACCCCATAACCCGAGATTAACGAATTCCAGGAAACTACATCCCTCTCATCCATCTTATCAAAAACTTGTTGAGCTCGGTCAAGCTTACCGCATCTTGCATACATTGTCACCAGAGCACTAATGACCGGCAAGATCGAGTCCAGACCTCTTCGCAGAAGATATCCGTGAATCAACCTACCCTGCTCCAATGCAGCAAGCGCAGCACAGGCTTGCAGCACGCTGACCATTGTCACCGAATTTGGAAGCAAATCATGGGTCTTAAGCATCATCTCCCTGAAAAGTTCCAAAGCCTCAAAACACATCCCATTTTTAGCATAACAAGCTATCATTGCACTCCAAGAAACTACATTTTTCTCCGGCATCTCGCCAAACACGATTCCGGCGCATTTCACGCACCCAAACCTGGCATACATGTCCACCAAAGTAGTCATGATATGAACATGGCCCCCGTACCCATGCCGCAGAATTTGGGCATGAATCTCCCTTCCCTTATTCAAAAGCGAGAGGGCGCATTCCGAAGCCACGCATGCTTTCAACACATAGGTGTACGTGAACCTATCCGAAGGAATCCCAATCCGGTTCATCCTTCTACACAAGTCAAAGACCTCGCGTCCATGACCCGCCAAGGTGAGCGCCCTAAACAGCGCGTTCCAAACGTAGATAGTTCTCACGCGAGTTTCCTCAAACACCTTCCGCGCATTCTCGACGGCGTCCAGCTCGGAGTACATGTTGATGAGCTTGGTCGCCAGGAACGGGTCCTGGTCGAACCCATTCTCCGAGAGATGGCGGTGAACGCTGAGGGCGTCGGGGAGAGAGTTCCGGCGGGCGCAAGACAGGATCAAGAGCTCGTAGGTGCGCTGGGTGGGGTCGGGTTCTTGAGATAGGACGCGCAGCGCCCGCTTCAGTTCGCCCCTCTCGCACAGACGTTGGATGACGTGGTTCTTGTCGGCGGTGGAGGTGGAAATGGTGGGGTTCGATGCTGAAGAGCAGAGGGGCGGCCTGCAAGAGCCGCGAGCGGCCGTGCACTTGAGGTGTTTGCTGAAAGGTGGAAAAGGAGGAGGAGGAGGAGGAGGAGGGGGTTGTGGAACTGTCTGGGGAGACCGAAACGCGAACATCACACGAGAACACGAGAGAGAGAGAGAGAGAGAGAGAGAGAGAGAGAGGGGTCGGGGAGCTAGCAGGAGCGACCGGGAGAGACCGGGAAGGCGAGGTGATGGTGGCAGTGAGTGCAGAACTGAGGGAGGGGAGATAAAGAGAGATTGCAAGTGATTTTTAAATTTTCTTTTGAAATCCTTGTCGCTTGTTTTAGCTAATGTCTTTATAAAGGGAAAAAGTCAGCAAAAATCATAAATGTAAAATATTTACTTCAAATTTTTCTCTATCTCGAATTTATATTCATGTGATATATTCACCTTAATTTTTTTTTGTGACATAAAAAATCTCAAACTTATGCATCGTGTGACTCATTTACTCTATATTTACCTCACATTTGTGATACTGAGTAAATGTGTCGCATAGAAACACATATAGAGCTCCAAAAGTTGCAGTAAATATGTCATATTGGTATAAGTTTAAAATTTTTTTAATCACAAAAATCTTTTTTTCTCAATTTAGCCCATGAAATCAGGCAACCTAAAGAAGGTTGAAAAACGAGACTAAACTCGAGGGGATCAATAATACGATGCATCTGCCCATCCTCCCGTACGCTCAAAGGAAAATACCGCCGATCAAATGATAAACTCGTCTTTCCCAATAATCAACATAGTTTGTTCAGTATTCTTTGAACCTTTCACCTTCTGAATTTAAAAAAAAAAAAAGAAGAAGATCGAGTTGCAAGAGGTTTATAAAATTCACAAACACCATTACTAACCCAAGACATCACAGAGGAAGGCCACTTTTGAACTCCCTCAGTCTTCAGCAATTCGACCGATTCTTACTGACTTCAAGCGATCATTTTCAACCGCTTAGACAAAACACAAGCACTTGACCAAACAAAGACAAAACACAAGCACACCAAGCTCTCCACAATGCTCAAAACAGAACCCAACCTCAAATAGTAAGATAGTCGGCTCGTGGATACGTTGTAACCCCTTAAACTATATCACAAGCACTACCCTTTACTGTAACCAACTTGAACGAAGAAGCCACCCGTTCGACGAGTTAATCACCAGTCAATCCCATACACATGCGTCCATAAGTCGCAACCGAGCAAATAGTATCACATCTTTTAGAACGTCTTGTGCCCTCATATCAAGCTCAAGTATGAGAGGCAATTAGAGTCACAACGTGTGGAAATCCTCATCATTTCCTCGACTCATTGACCCTGGATAAAAGGATCAATTCAGAACAGAATATCTCCATCGTCTCATCTCAATACACCATACGGCGGTTTCAATTAATCGCATCGCTCCTTTTTTGTTGCCAAGTGGTGCTTAAGTCTGCTAGTACAAAATGTGTCGACACCTATCAGTTTCATGAGAACAAGACCTGTTTGGCGAAGACCCTTCCGGAAAGCCCAAGGCAATTATAACTTTATTTCAACTAAGCGCATAAGATGCATGACATTTCACTAGCTGAAGATACGAATGGATTGTAGCACGAAAATAAAACCAGCGCTTCTGTTTTTTTTTTTCCAGAAAGCAGAAAACCAAACCCACTTTCCAATCAATTAAGACTGACTTCCATTCCTTCTGTTTTATAAGCAAGAAATGCAGATTCTCGTTCTAATGTGCAACAGATGAGCAATTGAAATTCTCTTATATTAAATTAACAAGAGAAACCTAGAGAGACAATTAGGAACCAGGAAGAACCATGCAAAGGAGATGGTACAATTGGCCAGCACACAGAGGCAGTGATATTAGCCACATGGCCATCTCGGTGGTCACACTATCAATCAAATTATTAGCAATTTGATGAACAACATTTACGATCAATTGTCTCACCAGCTCAGAATAATTCAGCCACTTCAGAAAGAAATAATATGCCTAGAAACTGGGCTAACTAGCAAACCGTAAATTTAGGTTCCTCGGTGGACTGATTGGCATTCAGCAACATTCTTCATAGAAATTTCATAAGGTAAACAAGACTGAGAACCTGCCAAAAGAATGTGTGACACTCCATAAAATGCCAGTAATATGCCAGCCAACCTCGACAATTTTTTTACAAAAGCATGCCAACCTCTAGGAAGTTTTTACAAGAGCACTAAACATATAACACAACCGGTAGGCTCAGACATTCTACATCGCAGGCATGCAGCTCCCTCGCAGAGAAAATGGAGGTCATCTTTGTTAGGCGGCAGCAGGATCATTTATCACACCCAAGAAATCATCCTTAATGGTGCCAATGCAGAACTGAAAACAACAAATGAACAAAATATCAGCTACGCTAGCTAGAATTTACACATATATCAGTTGACCGAGACATAATCAAATGCATGCTGACATGCCACTACTAAAGTTGCATGACACGTGCAGTATCAACCTACTAATAAATTCCACTTCTTTGGTAAGCATGATTCCAGATTTTTAAGACTTGAGAAAAAATAAGGAACTAGATTTTCCTATCTTGTCTTATTTGTCGGAGGCATTATCCTTCGAGGGAGGAGTTCTCAGTCACTCAAGAGACCTTCTGACTATTCTGAAATACTAAAGCTAAAGGAGGCCACTCATCAGACAATTCCTAGTGAAGAGAACACTCTGGTTGGAAGGATGAAAGTAACTAATATGGCCCTCCATAAGTAGCAGAGTTAACTATGACTCTAGTATGCTTCTTAAAGCAAAACTTTCAGCAGATGAAACTTGGAAGGGGCACTTGCTAGATCTGCAGAATTGCTTGATGATATGTTATCTATTTTGGATCCTGATGAACTAAACTGGAATCTGAAGATACGTAGTTCTCCACAGTCCGGATGGTATTAGAACTAAGCCTTTAAAAGCAAAACGGGAGATGCCTGTGGTCCATCCATGCATCCTAAGCGTTCTCTAATCACTTGGTGACAATTTTTGTGGTTCATGCTTCCATCTCCAAGAGAATACACACAATCGGGAAATTGGCATGTTAGCTGCAGCATCCAGTGTCCACTAAGAACTAAATCAAAGGATGGCATTCCTTGATTTAGTAATCAAAATATAGATATATAAGTTGGCGACAATTTTTGTGGTTCATGCTTCCATCTCCAAGAGTATACACACAATCGGGAAATTGGCATCCAGTGTCCACTAAGAACTAAATCAAAGGATGGCATTCCTTGATTTAGTAATCAAAATATAGATATATAAGTTGGCGACAATTTTTGTGGTTCATGCTTCCATCTCCAAGAGTATACACACAATCGGGAAATTGGCATCCAGTGTCCACTAAGAACTAAATCAAAGGATGGCATTCCTTGATTTAGTCATCAAAATATAAATATATAAGCAATTTGGCTTTAAAAGAAGTTATAGTGATCCAAATACTAAATAAGCCATCTACAATTCTAAAGCAAAAACTTTCTCAGTCCTCTTCTGGAAACCTGTTTGGATGAAAGTAGGTAGTTGCCACTAATTATCTTAATGCTTCAAAGCAAACTATTGATCACAGTTAGGTACATGATAGAAGTAAGAGAGTATAGTATAAAGATAGAAAGCCATACTATCTCGGTCGCATCTACGCGAGTCCCAATTATCTTTAGTCTTACTTCGCTGTCTTTCTGGATTTTTACCTGAAAGAAATCATAGAAAACTTGAACAATGATATAAACCTAAAGACATAGTTTGCCCCTTTGAAAAACATACCGATCCATCTGATGTCGTATAGTTTGGCATGTCTCCAGATTGGAACTCCATGTCATCTGGTATCAACTGAAACTCAAAGACGATGATTTAACAGTCTGAGTAATTGAAAAAATAAAAGCAAGAGACATATAACTTGACAAGTAGTTCTATCCCCCTTAACTGGACAAGTAATTCAAATGCATGAGATAGCAAGAAAGCATAGAAATTGGTCCACAAAAACTCACGGGGAATTTTTAGTACGATTAGAATGCATAAAAAGACTCTTAGAAGCAACAGCTCAAGCAAGTTACAGACTTACGTGGTTTGAAACAAAAATCTGAACCGGACCAGCTTCGGCAAAAAATCCCATCTGTGTAAAAGACATGGTCACTAATCTTCACACTACAGGATCATTACTAAACATGAATATGAAAAGAATGCCTCACCTTGTTCACCATTGTGACAACAGCCTCCAATATCTCTCCTTTGAAGGGCCTAAACACAACGCACTGGTACTTCACAGGGAATGTCACGAACCCCGTCCCTTCTCGAATCAGTCCTTTCCCAATGTTCTCTATACCAGTAATCGCCACCACGAAACCGTGCCTACCACTGCACCAAAGAAAGGATCACATGATGCCATGCCGCAGGAGCGGTGAAGTAACGAGTTTTCTCTCCAATGGCCATGCCTCCACTACATCAAACATTAAGCATTCTAAAAGAGCTACGATCACACCCAATCTCGCTCTAAAAGATTGAGTGGGCGGAAGAAAAAGGAAGAACTTTTACTATCCATTACGCGTTCAATCACAAGAAACATTCCCTGTGATGAGGAATTGGAAGAACACCCCTCTCGGAAATCAAGGAGCACTTTCAAACTGAAAAACCCTTTAACCCTTGACAGAGGCAAAATACCTTCAAGTGCCCTAATTCTCTATCCTGCTCTCCAATCCAAATTACGCGTCAATCGTTTCTTTTGGGGGCCACACAGAGCAAAGCGTGCACAAGGGGCAACCACATCTAAGCCTCTCGCGGAATCAAATTCCACAAACCCCCTATGCAGGAAATCGAACAATGTTCGCGGAACGCACAGTGGCAAGAACCGATTGAATCTCGAGACCGACGCGGAAACAACGCGCGAAAAGAAGGGGGCAGGGCAGAAACAATCGAAGGAGGAAAACCTGCAAGTGCCCTCGACGTCCTTCATGAGCTTGGCGACGAGGTTGTCGCGGAGGTTGCGACCGAAGAAGCGAGGGTGGAGCTGCATGTTCCTCTCCAGAACGATGTGAAAGAACATCTTTCCCCACCACCTCTCTTCCCTCTCCCCTTCGAGCAGAGATTCTGCGGTCGCGGCGCAGAAGCAGATTCGAAGTCGAGATCGGGCCTTGATGCCGACGGCGAGGGCGGAGCGGGAAGGCGACGGCGGAGTTACGCTCGGCTCCGTGTACCAATGGACGGCGGCGCAAGGCCGTGCTCTTTTGTACTGCTCTCTCGCAACTTCCGTGAGAGGGAAATCGCCGCGTTGTTATCATTTATTTATAAAAGGGAAATTAGAATAAAAAAAGTTTTAAATTGCAACTTTCAAAATAGTGTATTATTCTCCGGGGCAAAAAAAAAATACATAATATGGAATTGGATCGAAAATCTTTGTTTTTTTTTAACTTGAGCTTTGTTTTAGGTCCTTCCATATCTTCACTTACGAGATATGAATAAAAAGGGTAATTTTTTTTTGTTTACTAATTTATTATCAATAATTTCTTTTAGTTAGTGATAATATTTTTCTACTTTCGTTTATTTGCGTTTTAGTATATTAAAAAATTCCCACTTACTTGGGACATGTGAGAGTTTCCCTTTTATATTAAGGAAAATGACACAAACAATCCTTAAACTTCAGTTTAATGTGTAATTTGATCCCTAAACTTTTAATTTATTCAATATAGTTCACGAACTTTAACCTAATGTTTAATGTGATCACTGAACTTTTAATTTGTTTTATATGGTTCATGGATTTTTTTATACGTGTTCAATTTAGTTCCCAAATTATATGAAAATGTTCAATATAATCCTTCCATTAATTCAAGTTCAGGGATTACATTGAACATTTTAATACAATTCAGGGATTAAATTGAATATATACCAAAATTTCAGGGATCACATTAAATAAATTAAAAATTTAGGGACTACAATGAATATTAGACTAAAATTTATGGATTACATTGAATAAATTAAAAGTTTAGAGATCAAATTGCACATTAAACCAAAGTTCAAGAACTGTTTGTGTCATTATCCCGTCAAATTAAGCTAAAAAAATAGCAAGCCATAGGAAGTAAAAAAATCTGCCAATTTCCTCCATGAAAAAGCGTAGGCTGGCCGGGCTTTTTTTTTTTTTTTTTAAGGTGGGGGGGGGGGGTGACTGTGGTCGGGTCTGGGAGTAAAATGAGCAGTGTAAGCTTAAGTGAACAGATCATGGGGTGTCAAGTGTCGTGCTCTAAATAATTGACCGGTCCGGAGACTCCACGAGTCAAAAAATTTTTAATCGAACGTGGACAATATTTAGTACATGGACGATTTTTGTTTTTTTTTCGAATTTTTTGTTCAGGATTGACGTGGGGGAGATTAGATTCAGCTAGAAGCAATCACAAAAGCGTTGGCCTGGTTCCTTCCGGTGCTATAAGATCAAATGAACTGCGATTTGGTTTCTGAATTGTTATCCCTCCAAAACTTCTGTATCGCTTCCGCTTGTAGATCGACAGGACCTTTTTACGGGTTGTCGCTGGTTACCATAGGCATAATCTAATATAAGAGGGATCTTCTGCTCAAGTTCTCTGCTTCAAGCTAAGGTGGACCTAAACCTTGCACTTGGTCGAGGAGTTCTCGGCCATTGTAATTGAGTTCAATAGCGTTATTGATTCAAGGTGCTACCGATTACTTCATTGGAAGACAATACAAGATGAATATTCCAAGTTCGCAGATGAAAGGAGCCATCTTGTTTCCTTTCAGTTTTAGTGCACAAACTTGGTGGGACAGTGCGATGAAATGGAAGTAACAAGAAGAGCAGACAGAGACACGGGCCATGCGCTCGCTTCACTGCTATCCACAGCTGCGAACGAGATCGTTAAATTCTGAACAGCAGCGACGCGTGGGAAAGGGAGATAATGAACTGAGAACGGCGTACATTACACGAAGTACTCATCATAACACCTGTTACTTCATTTCATGGACAGCGAGCGCGACTAGACTACACCAGTCTAGACTAACATTATTGTTTCCACATGGCATTGTGGATGCATGCAGGTGTGCGGAATTCTAAGCGAACTTTAAGCTAACCTAACACGCGACCTGGGCGAAGGCGTCTCTGCCTACGGGGGCGGTGGGGTGTAGTAGGACGGGGGCGGGCTGGAGTATGAAGGTGGCGACGAAGGATATGGCGGAGGCGGAGGGTGATGGGATGGAGGAGATGGTGGTGGTTGATAGGTTGGAGGCGGAGGCTGATAGGATGGAGGTGGCGGTTGATAGGATGCAGGAGATGGCGGTGGTTGGTAGGTTGGAGGTGGGGGTTGATAGGATGGAGGAGGTAGCTGCGGCGGAGGCTGCCTGTACGGTGGTGAGTATGGCGGTGATGGGGGTGGATGTCTTGGGGAGGGTGGCGGTGGCCGAGGGTGCCTGCTGGAGGGTGGTGAAGGCTGCCCATAGGATGGTGGCGGAGGACTGTGCCTTGGGGAGGGTGGGGGTGGCAGAGGGTGCCTCCGGTGTGGCGGTTGTCCTCTGGAGGGTGGCGGAGGATGCCTCCGGGAGGGTGGTGGAGGGTGTCTCTGGGTGGGTGGCGGAGGATGCCTTCCGGAAGGTGGACTCCCTCGGTAGGGAGGTGGAGGATGTCCATAGGAGGGTGGAGGAGGATGTCCGTGGGAGGGAGGAGGAGGACGATGCCTTCGGGAGGGCGGTTTCACTCGAGACGGTGGTGGAGGGTATCCATGTTTGGGCGGCGGAGGCTGTCTCTGAGATGGCGGCGGAGGGGTCCCATAGGAAGGTGGTGGCGGACTCGGCCGAGGGGATGGTGGATACCGAGGAGGTGGTGTTGGTCGGGAAGTTTGGGGTGGTGGAGGGTACGAAGGAGGTGGATGTGGAGGCTGCTGTCCATAGGGCGGAGGAAAACCATACCGAGGAGGAGGGGGAGGAGAGCCGTAAGTATAAGGCGGACTCCAATAAGCGGCTTTGTCATTGCTGAAGACGTCACCTCCCAGATTTGCACCGGCAGGATCTCCGGCGGCAACCGCACCAAAAGAAAGAGCAGCGGTGCGCTCGACCACGAGCACCACCACCACCAAACTGCGAAGACACCAAGCGAGCCTCTTCATTTCTCACTCGACCACACAAATGCAACGCAATAAGCCTCTCACTTGAGATTGGACTTAGCGGAGAGAAAGCGCAAGCGAGCGAGGAAGAGATCAAATCCTTTGAAGGGTTTAAATAGCACTGGTTCGGGTCCTCATTTCGCAATGCAACAGCACGTAACGTCACAGCAACACAACCTAAAAGGATTCGAGCCACTTTGTGGAGCACATGGCTTCATGCATGACGGGGAAGCTTGATCAGACTCCACGTGAGCTGCTGGTCGTCATCCGACAAGGCAGGTCCCCATTTTTGGTGTCTTCTTCTGCAGTGGGAGTGCCTGATAAATTTGACTTTTAACCCTCTCCCAGCAACAGCAAACGTCAGGAAAAACTTCGAAAAAAGGCGAAGATAGCGCGCGAGGAGAGAGCCACGTTCCTCAGGAACCGAACCGTGTCCGAGAGAGAGAGAGTCGTGCTGTGACCTCACGCCCACCCCAAATGAAGGTGGTGAAGTCATGCGCACGTTCCCCACACAACGCCGACTCCACACGATGGCATTAAACCTGATGTACGCTCCCAGGCTAGCAGAGAATGGCGTGTTGCCCGTTCTTTTAGGGTCGGCCCTTGATATAGATATTGAGAGAGTCTTCCAGACCTTGGTTTCACCATCTTATCATGTTGCCGATTCTACTCGATTAAAAAAGTTCTACCTCTAATGCGCCACCACATTATGAAAGAGAAAATTACATGGCGAGTCCCAAAACTTGACCGGTCTGTACAACTAAATCTTATAACTATTAAATTGTGTATTCAAGTTTCAGAACTTGTCGAGCCTGTGTATCTAAGTCTTTTATCTTATATAAAAATATGTAATCCCAAACCAAACGATCCAATTAAAGACTTTATTTTCTTTCGCCCCAAATTTAAATAAGCCGCAATACAAAATCGAGAACCCTAACTACCAAACGATGCCTAATTCGCGTTTGATTAGGAAAACGATTACATGCATTTACACAAGCGCCCAGTTTAGAGGAAGCAAGACAAAACATTAGATAAAACGAAATTTGGCCTCTGCTGAAAGAGTCCTAAGTTGGTCCCTTTTGACAGAGAAATGAATGATGAAAAAGACGGCTCCTATTTTTTGAAAAGGCCGTAAATGTGTGGCATGGAGATACTGAAAACATTGACTACTCTCCTTGGAGTTTCAAGGTCATTATCCTCAGCCTCTCATCATTTCAAATGTGTCGGTGATCGATGGGATGCCACAGGGCACTATTGCGCAAAAATCAGGAAATGTAAGTCTCTGCGGGCATAGAAATTGATGAGAGCAAGCTATTGGATCTTCTCCGTTGAAAGCAAGCCTGAAAGCCCAAGGCAACACTTCAACAGAGAAACAGAAGTTGGAAAGTTGGCTGCTGAAATCAATTGACGTTTGAACATGCAAGCACCCCTTGCAGGCACCAACAGGTAAAAGACAGCGTTTTCTTGAACCTTGAATCATGGGTAAGCATGGAACACACGTGTTGCAACGATTCGACACTGAAAATTTACGACTAATATGATGTAGCGTGTGGGATTGCTGTTCAATCAAGCGTTCTTGCCTAAACAAATTGATGATGCTGAATGCACCTAAAGACCATAGAATGTGATTGGTATCCAACAAAAAGGAGGAGAAATTCCATGAGCAACGCAAAGGCTTGTGAACAACCCTATCAGCTGCTGATAAACCAACGCTGCCGGAAGAAAAACCGAAGAATGAAAAGACCCTGCTTGTAATCTACTAGCTGAGAGAAGTCCTTCCGCGTTAATCTTGATGACGGACACCTTCAAGTGGAACAACACCCTATCTTTTTTGCTGATCCTGATGCATCAGCAACTTCGACTGTAGTTCCTTGACCACGACGGGATGCAGTGGCAGCAGCTTCCCGAGCTGCTAATGCCCTTAGCCTCTTAATATGGTTAATCTGGATCAAAATTGACTGGAACGCCCTCTCGATGTTTGTTGCGTCCAATGCGGAAGTCTCCAGAAACAAAAGGCCCTCCTTGTCTGCCAAAGCCTGACCATCCTCTACTTGCACAGCTCTGAGGTGCTTTAGGTCACACTTATTACCAGCCAGCATGATCACAATGTCAGAAGCTACATGGTCCCTCAGCTGACGAAGCCATCTCTGGATATTGTCAAAAGTTTGCCTCTTGGTTATATCATAGACAAGGAGCGCACCGACAGCTCCTCTATAGTATTGACTAGTCACAGCCCGGGACCGTTCTTGACCGGCTGTATCCCATATCTTTGCCTTAACCATCTTTCCTTCCACCTGCACCGAAGAACGTAGACTATCTCAGAATCACAAGACTATCCACCTTCACCGAATGTCTCCAACCCTGATCATTGAAAGTGAAATAGATCGCAAGAAGATTTGATGCGCGATCACAAGAATGAAAGGGAACATGGTTGACACACAATAATACAAAAGAAAGGATAATCTCTGTTGGGACGTCATGCGAGACTAGGTCATCAGTTCTGGGCTTTCTTCACAAGAAAAAACGAAACGGCTTTCACTTCACTGAGTGCACGCTGACAGTTCGTCAAGAAATAACCAAAGCACGCTTAACCCGATTGAAAGAAAGGCAGAGTTGTTAAATGAGAGTTGCTCTAAAATCCACACTCCAACATCTTCTTGTTTCACCGTAAAACAAGAATCCTATTGAATAATAGCTGCAGCCTCATCAAGACCTTTCACAATCGTAATTGGATAAACACCAAAATACTAATATAAAGATTAATTCAACAACTTCACTCTCTCAGTTCAAGTACGGCTTTGAAATGACACTGGCAACCCGCAAGTTTCAACCTTGGCTGAAAGATAGATATCTAGTACGTGCTGCCAGATTATCATCTAACCGAAAACACAAGAGAAGGTTTTGATCATACAATCGGCAACCAGCAGAACAACACAGGCAAACCAAGACTGATAAAAAGTAAGATGTTTAAATCGAAAGGAAGCAATGCAAAGAAACAGATAATGAAGTCCGGTTGAGCTCTCACCTGTAGAATCGTCGACGCTAACTCAAAACCAATATTGGGCTTGAACTCCAAGCAAAACTCCTTTCTAACAAACCTCGAGAGAATGTTGGATTTACCAACACCGGCGTCCCCAATCAACACGATCTTGGACACATCGTCATACTCGATATCTTCTTTTTTGGCCATAACCTTCTCTCCTCTCCGATCTCTCTCAAACCTATCATATCCATTCGATAACGAACTCCGATCAAAAGCGCACTTCAAAGACCTCCAAGATTCGCACATTCATGCGCACGCATGCAAGCAAAAGAAGACATGGCTGATCTTGAAACCTTAGGCATAAACGACGAACGACGCTGACAAGGAAGCAAAAAAACGCACCTTGACGGTGGATAGGTCGAGAAGAGGGGATGCTTCGAGTGAGGAAATCAAATACGGGAAATGATTCTGAGGGTGAGCAGTGAGGAATCTAAGGATCTTAAGAGGATTATCGTCTCAGGAAGAGTAGGAAAAAGATCAGAAACGAGTGTTGCTGATGGACGTTGCTAACTGGTTTTCTTTTGAAATCTTGAAGAAGACAGGAAGAAAGATAACTATGAGAAGGGATTCTTCAAAACGGCCAATCCCTTGCATGAAAAAAAAGTGCAATTTCAATTTGAACTTTATTAACGAGGGTCTTATATTCCTATCATAAATGCTTCATATTTCATTTTTGAGATATTAGGCATGTTTATCACGAGAAAAATTAGTGCATTGAAAATTCGTTAAAATTGTAATATTTTTTAATTTGATTGTTTAACAAATGTAGGGCAACACTTTATGGTAAAAACCTCTGCATTTAATGACAAAAATTAGAATTCGATCGGATAGAATGTGATTAACACAAAATTAATGTGAATGAATCCATTTTTTATAACATAAAAAGCTTTACAATGTTACTGAAATATTCTACTATTGATTAAAGATGACACAAATACGATCACATCTTAATTCTCGAACCTTATAATAAAACAAAGTGATCGAAGGTGGAAAAGCACACATCGTTATCGAGCACTTGGACGGATCAATGAAGATAGTTGTACCCCGAAAGAGGAGAAGGTGTAAGAATTTCTTAATGTGGGCTTCATTAATCGAAATTAACTGAATTAGTTTGGTCTAATAAAGGTAAGATATATGAGTTCTTAATAAGTCTAATATGAGACTGGCTAGTGTGGGCCGAGTACGGCCCGGCCCGTAATGAGAGGGCCCGTGGTCGAAAACTCTATAAATAGCGTTCAAGTCCCTCCCCTAACCCGATGATACACAATTTGACTTACATAAGGATTTTGAGAGAATTTTCTTCTCGTGAGTGGCAATCTTATTAGGCCAGTGTTCTAACGAAGGGGATATGGGAGAAGCACTTGAGTTCGTGTTCGAAAACTGTCGCAAATTCCGCGTCAAGTTCGATGGATTCCAAACTAGGTACGCGAATCGATAATCTTTCCATTAATGTGTTTTCGGTTTCTATTTATGGTGATCCTGGGCGTGCCATTTTCGTGGCCAATAGAAGGTACTTTTAAGTTAGTGTCAATATGTTCAACCAGCACAAAATGTTAATTCTCTAGGTCATGCCCTTAGTGGTTCACATTGGAGGAGACAATCCCTGGTATGAAAAAAAAAGATTTCAATTTGAATATTGTTAATGAAGGTTTAGCACTCCGTTAAAAATGCTTGATAAGAAAATAGTTTGATTTTCAAGATGTTGTCACGATAAATATTAGTGCATTTGAAATTGCAACATCTTCTTATTTTGTCTTTTAACAAATGTCAGTTAACACTCTCTAACAAAGAAACAAATAGATCATGATTAATGCAAAATTGACATGAATGGATCCATTTTATTTTTAAACAAAAAAGCTTTCGCTTATATTGAAATATACTTTTGATTAAAGATGACGCAAGTATATGATCACACGTTAATTCTCAGACCTTGTAAAAAAGAAAACCGACTGGAGATCCAAAAGACGACATTGTTATTGACATCTGGACGGATCAATGAGCATAGTTGTCCCAATGAAAGAGGAGAGAGTATTTTATGTGATAAACACACCATGTGGCAATAATGACATGATGTAACATATCAATTGTCAATTTTTGCATGTCATAAATCTCATCGTACCTGGTAACATGTGTGTATGCATCTCGCTCTTGATTGATTGACAACACAACGTATCAATGGCTCGTGGTGAATCCATGCCATTGGAGGTGGTCCACTAGAGGGCGATGGTAGTAGAAGATAACATTTCCCATGTTGCACACTAATGACTCTGTCGAAACCATATGCAAAGAATAAAATCAATAGCTTCTTTTTTAGGCCATAAATCACGAAGTGATCTACTACTAATGTATAACATAATGTGATGGAATTTTGTTTAAATGAGTATATCACATACAAATAATCGATAAGAGCTATCACGCCGTAATGTAAATCAATTAATTGTTATAGTTATAATTCATAACTGATGTGATAAAATAATGCCCATTTCGCATCATAGTATAGTTTTACTTATCTTATTAGAAAAAGGTCAAAGTATATACAAATTCAAGCTATGGAAACTCCCAAACTTCCAAAAACGAGTTATAAAAGCCTAATCTTTTAACTCAATAGTGGCCTTCGATCAGTTTTTTTCTGAAAATTGTCTCCAGCCGAAAGGGTTATATTGAGGAAAGAAGTCGATGTTCAAGCTTTGTCTCCTACTGAAGTTTGGGCACTTTTCAGTCATTAAATCTCAACTTTTTTTCCCTCAAAAGGAGCCCAAGATTCCGTCCACTTTTCTTCAAGCAAAAGGTAAACGATGGCAGTTTTTAAGAACAAAGGAAATCATTATTTTTAATAATCTACGGCTACAGGCATGAAGATCTGGCAACGTATTAACCTAAGAAAGAGCCGACAAGTCGTATTAACCAATTAATTTAGAAAATTTAGTTTTTGAGCTGAAAATTCTCCGACTCCTACAATGTGAACCAGCAAGGGTGTCCTTCATTGACTATTCTTAAATGAAATCACCAACATATAATCAGAATCCATCATATCTGCAAACACCTCTTTTAATCATCAATGGTGATTTTTTATGTCCGTTTCTATCGATGTTTAGATGCCAATTTAGTACCATGTCAGTTGTTAGCTGTTCATTTTGGTCTGAGAATTAATTGACGAGGGCTACTCTCGATGACAAGGAACTTGATAATTGTCACAAGATGAACAAGTACATAGGAAATATTGATTCAAGTTCCAAGTTCTCATTGTCCTACGACCGATGTTGCTTCCTTCGTTTTATACTCGCTCGAGAGCATGTGGCAGACAAAGCAGATGAAATTATAGTATTAATATTATTAAATTTTCAAACTGGTCACATCAAGTGGGCGTGCCGGAGTGGTTATCGGGCATGACTAGAAATCATGTGGGCTCTGCCCGCGCAGGTTCGAATCCTGCCGCTCACGCTTTTTTTCTCCATGTCTTCCTCTTTTAAAAAAGGAACTTTGGTTCACAAAATTGACATATACTATAAAGTTTTTTTTTTGGACGACAACATATACTATAAAGTTGGCAAATTGCAATTACAAGTATTGCTGGACATTTTTTTCAACATATCCATATAGATGACACACTATTTCTCAATGATTGCCTCTAATAGTAACACTTAATTTTAAACTATTAAGGATTTGCCATGGTTCACAAAATTGACATATACCGTAAAGTTGCCAAATTACAATTACAAGTGTTGCTAGACATTTTTTTCAACATATCTGTATGGATGACTCGCCATTTCTCAATGATTGCCACTAATAGTGACACTTAATTTTAAACTATTAAGGATTCGCCATTGTCATTGCAACGGATACTTTTCTTTTACACTCTATCTAGTATATATATGGATAACACGCTCTTTCTCTCAGGGATTGCCTCTACTAGTTACACATAATTTTATACTATAAGGAGTAGCCATTCTCTTCGCAGCAAGTTTTTTTTCTTTTACTCTCTACTCCTTTGATTACAATAACTATTATAATATGTTCTAACTATTTTCGAATCCCTTTATCAATATTAATATAAATATTGTGAACTAAGAAATTCAACTTTGTTTTGTTCGTCCGAGAAAGATTCATATGAATTGTGAGACAAGTTAATGAATAATCTATTCAGGAATACACACTTCGATTTTACGCAAATGAAAAAATTCACCTCCATGTAATGCATCATTTCGCAAACAAATTAATGTTAGTAAACTTAATCTTACAGAAAGAGAATGTTTGGAGCTTTTGCTTTCGACAATTTATAATTATGCATTCCATATTGGATTAATACTATGCTTAACGCCACTCTAGAAATATTCTTAAATATTCAATGTTGTATGGGTGATATGCATACCTTTGCAACTACAATCTATATATCAACTATTCAAGTGTAAATGTATAAACTATTGATAGATATAATCAATGGACCTAATAATAATCTTTCGAAGAATATCATTTGCAAACAAAGTTGGTAAAATAAATCGGTTTGCTAATAGGCCCGCGTTCTTACTAGTAAAGGGGTTGGGAGTGCGGTCGGAAAGTATTAGGTCCGGGGTTTAGTTCCTATAAGCACCGCACATGTATGTATATAAAAAAACATGGAGCGAAGACAAAAAAAAAAATTCATTTCTTTTCTGTTTTTTGGTTTTCGATCTCTACCGTGTAAACGCATAGATCGCAAGACACAAGTAAACGACCAGGCCCAGAGGGACCAAGACCACCAATGGCACGATTGCAGCCACACTGTGCCCACTTTCACCGCAGCCCAAAGTCCCCAGCTTCATCTGCACCAGGTTCACCAGCGCCATCATCAAGAACCCCGTCCCGGCCACCGACCCCAGCGCCGAAGCTGCCGTCCCCGCCCTAAAGGCCGCGGTGTTCACGTGCCCCGTCGTCGCCCCGCCATGCCCCCAGTCGCCGTCACCACAATCGTCCCCGCCTTCCTGTTCCTCAGCGGCGCTGCTGATCTTAATGGCCTGCTTGAGAGCCAGCGCGACGAGGCTCGAGAAGAGGAAGGAGCTGAAGGAGTACACGTGGAAGGTGACGAGGTCCTCCGCCACGGTGGCGCCCGGCCTGCATGATGCAGCGCGGCCCCTGAAGAGCTGGCCGGCGGCCCTCGAGTCGGCGGGGGACGCGGTGAGGCCGAGGAAGAGGGCGACGGTGAAGAGGGAGTTGACGTTGACGATGCCGTCCAGGGCCATGATGTGGATCCTGGTGGACGACGACAAGCAGCGCGAGACGAACCTCGACGTGGTCTCGAGGCACGACGCGGCATCCACCGCAGAAGATGGACCCGGAAAGACCGCCATCCTCGGCTTCTTTCTCCCGCTCATATTTTCTTGCATCTAACAATTGTATATTAAGACAAAGAAGGAAGGATCCATGACACATGCGGCACGGATTAGGTCTGCGAGGTTGCGGGTTCAGAAGAACACGAGAAGGGTTGCGTCGAAGCGAGAGCTTTTCTGGCCATGGAAGCTGGTAGAGTTAACTTGTCTTGGCCGGGAGGATGCGTCGCTTAACGGGGTTCTTGATAAGCGGAGAATTTCGGGCTTATTTTTCGGACTTTCTTTTGTAAAAGGGACAAAAGACGGGGAAGAGAAAAAAAAAAAACAAAATTAAGTGAGAAAAAAAAATATTTGGGCTACGCCGTTGCCGGGGATCGAACCCGGGTCACCCGCGTGACAGGCGGGAATACTCACCACTATACTACAACGACTTTGTTGCTTTGGTGCTCCACAAAAATACATATAATTTTATTTTAATATAGAATGGTGGGTGATTATTTTACCCATGTTTAGATGAGAGTAGGCGCTTCCCCGGGCAGGCCATCATTGGAAAAAACGCGAGTGTTTGAAAATGCGCTATGATGCTCATCGTGTTGAATCCGTTTGTTAGGAAGAAATGGTCAATAGATTGTGCATAGAATCCACTTATCGATACGGTTGGGCCCTGAATTTGCATGAAAGAAATGCGATCGAACGATGAATATTCCGATAATGCACGAGTACTGAACATGATCGATGAGTGAGTCTGGTATAAAAATTCTCATGTTATTGATTCCCTGAAAATACCATAAGTGCGTTTGGTTTAGTTTTCCGAGGAAGATTTGGGCCTCCAAAGTCTCTTAGGGAAAACTTGGGGTGTTTGACCAATTTTATTGGGACTCTTTTAGTAAAATACTGGCCTTGACAAGCTGAAAACTCAAACAGATAAGGCTTCAAGTATTTTCGAAATGCCATTTTCAAGGATTTATTGATTGTTTTTTCCGGTCTTTGCCCTCTCTAAATTATCTAAATTCCAAATATACTCTCACTTTATAGCCAATCACTCTGCTCCACTGCGTCACGCGCTTCACCTCGCCATCTCTAACGAATCTGCAAACACGCCCGTCTCCACCGCTCGACCGCCGCCACACGAACGAGCCACCTAAGGCTGCGTGCTTGTGCTCAACTAGCCAACTAACTAAACGAGCCTTACAATTGTTCGTGACTCTCCTTTGTAGGCCTGGACGACCCTTAACGATGAGCTCCTTTCCTAGATTTGTTTGCTTAATTTTAACCATTAACGATGAGCGTTAATGGTTGCTCAGATCTGTTCGTCGTGAAGCTCGATTGTCACCAGGGTCGCGTTACCTCGAAGCCCTTGCCTAGGCTTGCAGCAGTCCTCACTCAGATCTATTATGCTCAAATCTATTTGTCAAGAGGCTCACTAAGGTCACGTGACCTCGGCAACACATCGCCGGAGGTTGTGCAACCTTGGTGCCCTCGCATGGGCTTGCAACAGCCCTTGCCTGAGCTGGGTGAGAGAATCATCCAGCTATTTGAATAAAGGGCAAACGATTTTGAACACAATGATGGGGAGCGAGACGGAGGCCGACAGCAGCGTCAAGGCTGAGGGCGGCGCTTCTTCATCAGCAATGAAAGCTCAAAGGAAGACAATCCACATGGAGTTGGATGTGAACAAGGAAGATGATCAGACAAGAAGAAAGCTCTTACTTCTACGATATGTTTTGCCTTTTTTTTTTTCTACTTCCAAATTGCTTAACACAAAATATACTAAAACTCAATTATCCAAATATTATTTGCTTTTAGCAAATACTTTTTGAATCAAAGATCTTTAGGAAATGACTTTGCATTTGCCCAAAGCTTAATCAAATGCACCCCTATCATCCTCCATACGAAATTAGTTAGGACTGGACAAAGCTTAGGCAAGTAAGGGCCCAAAAACGAATGGCTTCCCCTGTAGACTAGACAGATTTGGTCGGTAGGCCCACTAGAGCCAGGGATGTCAAAAGAGACAAATAGATGGATTTAAGGAACAATCTTCCATTCGAAAGGTCTTTCTGTTGTTGCTCACATGGCTTTTCTAGACACAGTTTCTTGACTACCAACATGCTTGTATTGGAATAGTCGAGACCACTTTGAATGCTGGAACGATGTTTGTCAACTTATTTTCAAATTTCAATATGGCACTTTCTAATCTCCAGTTACTTACTATTTTAAAGGTCCACTTTCCGATCTCCGGTTGCTTACTACTTTGAAGGTCCAACTCCAAATGGTGTTATAGGGTTCAGAGTTATGCCATAGATCTTTCTCTTCCAGCATTAGAATAAGCTTTGACGATCTTAGTGAACAATAACCATACAACTTCTCGTGTTCATATTCCTTGACAAATCCTGCACAAGAAAGTATAGAAGAAAGAGGAAGACTGGGAAGCTTTCATAAGCCGCTTAGAAAAGGCAATGGAGATTGGATGCTCATTCCCTTCATCATCAGGCGATAAATAAAAAGTGTATCATTGGTTTGTCATAATGGCATTTTGGTATGAGTCATGTTATGATAATAAATATTTGGATTGAGTCATGATCTTGTAATAAATGTCAATCATAGGTGTCATAGGTGTGCACCACGTATTGTTTATTAGGCATTAGTATGCCCATGTCACTAGTGATGTGACCTTGCTTGTCTTTCTTTCCTTTATGCCTATAAACGGCCTGATTTGTAATATATTGAGACAAATTAGCTTTTAATAATAAATTATATATTTATGTGTTTAAACCATGCAAAGCTAATTCTCTATTCTTCTTTTTGAATTGCTGTCCGACATGAAAGATTTTAAAATTGTAAGATGATACATATCCCGATAGTATACTTTGCACTCGTCTCCATAAGGATTTTATGCATTAAAAACTAAGGCCAGTGGGCCTTATATTTGAAGGGAAAGCATTAACTTACCATGAGTAAAAATACCCAATTAGAAACTTCTTCACCACTAGTAGATGTTCCCATATCCTTAATTCCATCTTGTCCACTTCATAAGTTTGAAGCATCCAAGATCAATATTTATGAGGTAACTTATCTCGATGAAACTGAGAAAATCTCACATCTACCCTCGCTCCTATAAATCCTTATGCAGCTTTTGCCAAACACACCTTCTCTTTCTCCTATTTGCTCTATCAAACAGTTAATCCGTCTCACCTCAAAGATGTGAAGGAATATGTTGAGTCCACTCAATTTGATCAACATCCTATCCTTGCTACCCAACATAAACAGTTTGTTACTCTCCGGATTCCTCCTGACTCAATCGTGCTCAAACTGAACATTTCAATATGCATCAACTCATATACACACCACAACTCCTTCCAGCTTTTTCTCTCCAAGTCAGTGGAGTTCTCCCCCTATCCCCATGGTGATAGTTGACTTCCAAGCCCTAACTACCTTCAGCCCCCACTCCAATTCATCTTAGATCTCCTTCGCGCCCGTAAGAAACTTCCATCAACCCCGTAATCCCACTCCTCCTCCCCGTATCACCCCAGCAAAAGGAGCCCTAACCATAACCTCCCGATTCGAAGTCAAGGGTGCAGCTCGGAGCGTGAAGTCCTCTACCTTCTGAAGTATGCCCCCGCGGTGATGGAAGGTAACTCCCCCTCCTAGTGTACAGGAATAGATCAAGGCCTCTCCACCTTTCGCAAACAGAAAACCCCTCCATTTCGCATTCTTTCCCACCTACATATACTGAGCCGCAAAGATCGAGCCTCCTCTTTCCCTCACCTTCCTACACTTCCTTCCACCTTCCACCCCCTTGTCTATCCGCGGTTTTAGCGAGATCCCCTCCCACACAAAGCAGCTTCGTCTTTCTTATCAAAGGAGATGAAGTGAAATAAGTACCACCCACAACAGCAACTGGCATTATGCAAAGGAATCAGATAAGCATCTCATTTCAACAGATAAATCAAATATCAGTAGAAGCAGTATCTATATCAGCCGGGCTAAGACAAACCCAAAATGCAAGGGGCTCTCTTAGATCAATGCTAAGCTTTTAATCAGTTCAGTATAGACTTGGTCACTCCCAGTCAGCACCTTAGATGGAAAGTGAGGAAAATAACTCCGCCCGAGTGGCTGCCCTGTGTAGAGAACTGGGAAACTTATGGTCTGAAGATGATATGGTGCAATTGACAAGGGACATCCCGGCAGCCAAACAACGAGAATGTGAGCTAACCTTGTATGGGAAGCTGCTATCAAAACCAAATGTGAACTTTCAGGCTTTCCTTAGCACAATGAAGAGGGCATGGAAAACAGAGCAGGTTGACTGCGAGATGCTCGAGCCGGGTTTATTCTCCTTCTCCTTCAAATTACTAGAGGAGAAAAAGCGTGTCCTGGAAACAGGCCCTTGGTCCTTTTCTAGCAATCTTCTCATACTCCAACAAGGATACCCGGACATCCCCGATCACTGTTACGAATTCACCCACTGTGAATTTTGGGTTCATTTAGCAGGTATTCCCCGTGGAAGATTATCAGAAGAAGTAGCTCGAGAGGTGGCGGGCAAAATCGGGAAAGTGATAGAAGTGAAATTTGACTCAAGGGGAGGAGGCCCTAACAAAAGTTGCAAAGCAAGGATCAATATGAACCTTTCCAATCCTTTGAAGATGGGAACAATTGTTGACCTCGAATATAAGAAGATATGGGTGGACTACAGATATGAGAGACTTCCACACTTCTGCTACTCGTGTGGAAGAATAGGACATTATGCCACCTATTGCAAAGAAGTACCTTTTGAGGAGTCGGGGCTCAACCAGAACGCTAGGGGCAAATTTGGCCAATGGTTGAGAGTGGAAGCACGAGAACCTAGCCCATTCTGGAAGATCTTCTATGGGAAAGACACACCTGCCCATGAGGATGTGGAGATTGTCCCGGAAACGCCTAAGGAAATCATCCCAAGTGAGCTAAATATACGTAGTTCGAAAGGCAAGGCAGCAGTAGGACTGATTGAAGATAAGAGACAGGAAGACAGGCCATATGTCAGGGACTCACAAACAGTAAAGCCAGGGATTAGTCAGTCAGTCCTTGAAAAGTCCGAGTCCCAAATTGTCCCTTTTGTGGAGGTTTTAAAAGGCGGGCAGGCGAAGAACTCCAAGAAGGACAAGATAGGGCCGAAATCTTTCAAGAGAGTAGCTGCATCCAGGCAACAGAAAAAAATCAACCCCCTTGGGTTCGTCGAGATTCTCAACCCCTCCCTTAATGAGGGGGCTCTCCTCGATGCTCCCATCCACTTGGTTGAAGGAAGGAATGAATGGGCTTTGGTGGCTAGCCCTAATAAGCCACCAGGGATTATATGAAACTTTTGAGCTGGAACTGTCAGGGGCTAGGCAATCCCCTGACAGTCCAGCACCTCAGAGCCCTGGTGGCTCAAGAAAGGCCTGACCTAATCTTTTTGATGGAAACAAAGAACAAGAGTGAAGTAGTCGACAAAGTGAGGAGGCGGATTCAATTCCAAAAGATGGAACTTGTGGACCCTATAGGTATCGCGGGAGGGCTGGTCGTCTTGTGGAATGAAGGGGTGTCGGTGGTAGTGGAAGACAAGTCTAGAGACTTTATTGATCTCGTGTGTACATCTCAAGGCAATGGCAACCAGATGCGCATTACATTCCTGTACGCCCCCAATAACTTCCAGGAAAGGCTTCGTCTATGGCATGACCTACAGGGGATAAACGCAAATAACCATCTTCCGTGGATTTGCGTAGGGGACTTTAATGAAATTTTGTACCATTGGGAAAAGTCGGGAGGGTGTCGGCCGGAGCACTACAGGCTTGCATCGTTTCAAGAATGCCTAAACAGATGTGCACTTATGGACATTGAGAGTAAGGGCTGTGCCTATACGTGGGCCAATAACAGGGAAGGCAAAGCTCTAGTGCGTAAGAGGCTAGATAGAGTCCTTTGCAACATTAATTGGAGAGTTCGGTTCCCAAATGCAGAAGCTTATGCCTTACCTGCAATAGGCTCCGACCATAGCCCAATCCTCCTATCCCTCTTCCCAGGGCGGGCCAAAAGGAAAAAGGAATTTAAGTTCGAGGCCTTCTGGCTCGACGATGCTGAGTGTAAGGAGCTGGTGAAGAAGACATGGTGCGGCCTGAACGAAGATACAATATCATTTGTCAGCAAATTGGGAAGAACCATCGCTGCACTGAGTTCGTGGAGCCAACAGAAATATTCCAACGCCTACAATCAGATTGAGATGTTGAAAAGAAGGTTAACGACCCTTACAAATAGAAGTAATGGAGAGAGCAGCAAAAGAGAGGTGCAGCAAGCCAAGATGCAAATTCAGAACTTGTGGAAGCAGGAAGAGCTTTACTGGGGGATGAGATCGCGGATTAACTGGATCAAATACGGAGATAAAAATACTAAATATTTCCATGCCACTACTGTTCAAAGAAGACAAAGGAACAAAATATCAATGTTAAAAGTAGATAATGAGTGGTGCCGAGACCCCAGTACCCTGAAACAGCACATTGCCAGCTACTATACATCTTTGTACGAAACCGTGGGTACGAGAAACTTCAATCCTATACTAGACCAGTGTTCCTTTCAAGTTCCAGAGGGGATGAACGAGACATTAATGGCACCGGTGTCCATAGAGGAGGTAAAGATGGCGATTTTCCAGCAAGGAGCTACAAAGGCTCCCGGACCCGACGGGATGAATGGCCAGTTTTATCAACACAATTGGGAGGTCTTACAACACGATCTTCACAAGCTAGTAAGCTCTTTCTTCCAGTATGGCACACTCAATCCAGATCTCAACAAAACACATATTGTGATTATCCCCAAAGTGTCTAACCCAGAAAGTATCACACAATTCAGACCCATTAGCCTGTGCAACTTCAGCTATAAAATTATTTCAAAGGTGATGGCGAATCGTCTCAAACCCTGGCTCCCATTCCTAATTGCTAAAGAACAGAGCGCCTTTGTTAGTGGGAGGCTCATCCAAGATAACATTTTGATAGTCCAGGAGATTCTACACCAATTGAGAATCAGAGAAAGAAAACGCAAATTCCAGGCCATCCTAAAGCTGGATATGCAAAAAGCATATGATAGAGTAGAATGGGACTTTCTCTGTGCTAGCATGTCAAAAATGGGGTTCTGTAAAGAATGGGTGTCCTTGGTCAAACAATGCATCTCTACTGCTACACTCAGCATCAAGGTAAATGGGGAGCCTCTACCATATTTCCAGCCATCAAGGGGAATTAGACAAGGAGACCCACTATCGCCTTATCTATTTATTATAGTGGCCAATGTGCTCTCTTCCTTGCTATCAAGGGCAGTGGAGGACGGGACTCTGAAGGGCATCAAAATGAATAGGCACTGCCCTACCTTGTCTCACCTTCTATTTGCAGATGATGCCATCTTTTTCCTAGACGGGACTATAGGCGAGTGCCAGAATCTAGCAAACATCTTAAACCAATATTGCTTCGCATCGGGACAAGCCATCAACCTGAACAAATCAGGTATTTTCTGCAGTGCGGGCTGCCCTCAAAGCGTTAAAAACAATCTTGCTTCCGAACTGAGGGTACCTATAATGGAGAAAACCGGGAAATACCTCGGCATCCCATCTGACTGGGGTCAAACAAAGAAACAGATGTTTGCTTGGATACTAGCCAGAGTAAATATGAAGTTGGAAGGATGGAAAGAGAAGCTTCTATCAAAGGCGGGAAAGGAGATCTTAATCAAAACAGTGATTCAAGCAATCCCACAATACGCAATGTCTATCTTCAAGATCCCAATTTCTGTTTGCAAAGCCATTGAGCAGAAAATCGCTTCATTTTGGTGGAAACAAAATTCATCCAAATCGGGTATTCACTGGAAAAAGTGGGACACTCTCAAAGAAAGGAAAATAGACGGCGGACTAGGCTTCAAGGATCTAGCCACATTCAACAAAGCCATGCTAGGCAAGCAAGCATGGAGACTAGCTCAAGAACCAACTGCCTTATGGAGCCAAATGCTTAAAGGTATCTATTTCCCAAATGGATGCCTATGGAAAGCAAAGAAGGGATCTCGGCCGTCGTGGGGATGGCAAAGTCTGCTAATGGGAAGGGATGCTATCAGTTCGGATGTTAAATGGATGGTGGGGAATGGAGAGCATATCAATATTAGAGAGGATAGATGGCTGGATCAGAATCCTTTAGGAGGCCCAGCAAATCGGGAAGACCCTCAAACAGTTGCGGAATTGATCAACCAAAGCACAAGAACCTGGAACGCAAGTCAGCTACAAAGAATGTTTCAGGAGGACGTAGTAAGTGAAATCCTTGCCACACATATTCAACCGGCCCCGACAAGCGATAAGCAGATTTGGAATGGAAGTACAACCGGGGAATACACTGTAAGATTTGGATACTCAAGACTTCGAGCCTCCACTAGTAAGCAAACTACAGACCAAGCCTCCACATCATATCAGCAGCCCCGCTCTTTGTGGTCCAAGATATGAAAAATTCAGATCGAACCAAAAATTCGCTTCTTCATGTGGGGTGTGTGCCAGAATGCTCTACCTACAACAGAGAACTTACACAAGAGAAAGGCGATTAATGACCCCCTGTGCCCAATTTGCCGTCAAGTCCCAGAGACTTTGGAGCATATTTTCATCCTTTGCGACTGGACAAAGCCAATCTGGGCAGATCAGAGACTAAATATTGATGCTTCACTGACAAATGTAACTAGAATTGACAAGTGGTTAGGGGAAGTACTCACTGGTGGTGACCCGCTCCATCGACAATTGATCGCAGCTGTTCTTTGGCAGATTTGGAAGGCCAGAAACGCCCTTGTGTTCCAGCGGAGGAGCCCAAACCAGGGAGTCATTGTGGACGACGCAGTCAACCTATGCAGATTCTACCGCACGCAGAACTTCCCAGATCGCATGGCCTGGTCGGACGCGCAGCAGTCAGAAAACTGGAAACGACCAGAAAAGGGGCAGTGGAAATTCAACGTAGATGGCTCGTGGATAGAAGGCAAAACAGAGGGATCAGTGAGTGGTATTTGCAGAGATGATCGGGGACTGATAATTACAGGATTTGCTAAGCGGGTGGACGCTGGCTCGGCTCTGGAAGTGGAAGGAAAAGCAGTGCTGGAAGCACTCTGCTGTCTGCGAGAGGAGGCAGCGAAGGAGGGCAAAGTCGCAGTGAAGATTTCTATCTTCACAGACAGTGCTGCCACTGTGAGGTTTTCGGCCCAACCGGACCTTAGCCCATGGGCTCTAAAAAAACTTTTTGAGGACTGCAAATTTCATCTAAACCTTTCGCAAGGCATATCTCTAGCCCAGTGCTCACGCGAAGCGAATTATGTCGCAGACTGGATCGCCAAGTCTCACCGTAAAGGGACACTCCCCCCCAACTGGTTGTACAAAATCCCCCAACCTCTTTGGGACTTATTATGTAATGACGCTAGTCATCTTCACTCTTGTAATCCGTCGTTATTTGAATGAATCGGTATCGGTTTTCGACCAAAAAATATGCATCAACTCGAGCAACACATGCCCGACTCCCTCCCGATGGTTACATCTGCCGCACAGATCCATCGGTTTTACCCTTCGGTCCAGGGCAGGGTCATCGGGCAACCAGCTGCATGATCACCCCTAGCAAGCAGTCCACGGAAAAATCACCCCTTCATTTATCGACTCGAATTGAAATACTCAATACCATAGGTAGAAATAGCATGGGGGTGGGGCTGTGTTAGAGCCCATCATTGATAATGCTTTGAAAAATAAACCGCATGAACATCACATCACGGACAATTATTAAAGCCCATCATTTAAAGAATCGTTAAACAGTCAGCAGTTTCCTTCCTCGACCTCTATGTCTAGGCATGCCCCAATAATTTCGTGGTAAGAAAAATGATAACGAATTTGCCAATTTCCCACTTTTTCTTATATCAATTCAAAATGGGATTTTAATATTGCCCGCTAAATAAAGAAAAAATGGACTTAAGTATAAGATAATAATGCTGCGAGTTTCGCGACTTAGCATTACATTCTCCTTCACGCAAGAGATGTATAACCAAATCATAAGCATGTTGGCTTGAAGATTCCAAATCTGCCTGGAGTCTACTCAATCAATTCCTCTTTCAACCACCCCCGAATAGAGCAATTCAACCCAAAACACACCTGGATGTGCTCTTAATTGGTTAATTAATTTGATTAATCTAATTATGCCAACAGACCATGAAACAGCTGACCTTGAAGATTCATGCCCCAATTCGACAGCCTAACCAAAAGCAAAAGCCTCTTACTACCGTGCTTATAATGCAGCACTCAGCCGGCATTCATCTTGGACGTGATTGGCAGCTCCTAATTTTCTTATTTAGCTCGAAGAACATTATATGACAACAACCCAATTTTATTTTCCTTTTTATAAAAAAAATTAGGGAAAAAAGGAAAAGAAAATAAAGCAATTGGTCTTATAATAAATGTTTTGATGTTGCCAACTGAGACTCTTTGGGGGGGGGGGGGGAGGCGGTTCAGCCAATTTGGTAATGTGCAATCATAGCCTCAAACCTTATTGTTGGAGTTGGAGACACTATGATGATATATTTATTGTAGAAGATATTTAATTAAAAAAAGGAAAAAAATAAATTCCTTTTTTATTTTGGTAAGGAAAACAAATTAATGCAATCCCAAAAAATGGCAGGTGAAATTGCACGGCTGGATAAATATATCTTCTTTATCCAAGGTTTCGACCTTAGACCCTTAAAATGGGAAATGGAAAAGGAGAGGATTTTTCTTTTGAAAAACATATTAATTAATAAAAATCAAGTGATATTGACGCGCGAGTAAAAATATGCGTAAACTACAAATACGTACGTGCATATACACTCAGTTTATTGTGAAAACTCAGTAGAATAAAAGTCCGAGGTTAAATTATTTTCCCATGAATTTCCCAATTGAAACATCATGGCTAGTTGACTTTATTGACATTAAATTTGTTTTGTCCTGAGCAGCTTCTCTTTCGACCTTCTTTTCAATGCTAGGATTTCCAACTCCCAAAATTGAAGAAAATGAGACCATTTCTGCCGTCATCGTGTTTGGACGATCAACGGGACGTCAGGACTATATAGATGAAAGGCATTGGAATTCAATGCACGAACCAATGAAAAGAAACGCATTTTCTAAGATGATGAAAATATGAATGATTCTATCCATGTACTTTCGCGCTTTTCTCAATCAAATTTATGAGCTTTTAGTTTATCTAATCAAGCATTTTCAGTTGCACAAATTATCTAATCAAGTCTATTCAACATCAAATCGACCAAATCCAACTGACATTACTATCGGACGATGTCAGATTATGACGTGCGCAACATTTTGCCTATGTTACCTTACAAAAAAAAACATTCTGCCTATGCTGATGCCTACGTTGATGGGTTACTTGGGAAGATAAAAAGAAAATAAACAAAACAAAAACTCCTTTTTATTTTTCACGGTAGTGTCCATGTTATACTTTAGTGTCACGCAATGATCTTGTCACCTCGATTTGGCCAAATTTGGGGCCATAGAACTTGATCGGATAATTCGTAGCGGTAGAATGATCAAAATAGAAAAATTAAAAGTGCAAGGCCCTGATTAGAAAAGACGTAAAAGTATAGAAACGGAAGTTAAACATTAATATCCCAGACAAGTTATGGGAATCCAAATCGCCCGAATAGGAATGTGACCCTTGGCTAAATTAGTCGAGGCAATTAAGGTTTCAAAAAAAATTCTCCATGATGTTATCTAAAATAGGAAAAAAAATAAGTAATACCGGGTAAAAGATTTGGCCTATAATGGCAAGTTGCGCACGCAAGAATCACCAAGATTCCACTATTATAATTATAATATTTTTTCGACCAAAAAAAAAATTATGAGATCTGTCTCTTCTATTCGGGCGCCTTCTCAATTAATAATAGCTTGTTGACATTTATAACTCATGTGCCCCATTTTCCGTTGAGAAAAAGAAAAAAAAAGAAAAACACTTCATCGCAAGCTTTCTTTAATTTTGATGACATGACTTCCGACCAAAAATAATGGAAAATTGGAGCATTCATATGATTTTTTTATGTGTGTGCACGCGCGCAAGTCTTTTTGGCCGGTATCGTTCTCAAATATGTCATGGTAGAGGCTTATTGGTGATTTCGTTATGCTGCATGCCGTGTTTTATTGGCACAGATCATCGATCATCCACGGGCCACGGACTTATTATTATTCTTCATTAGGTTTTTTGAAACCGAAATTAGTAAACAGCTGGGGACATAATCTAAGCTTATTAACCTTGGTATCGATAAAAATCTACCTTGCTACATAATATAACACAAGCAATATCCTATTTTCAAGGATGGCCTTTTTTTAATCAATTTTTTTTTTGTTTTTCAAATCTATGCCATGTCAAACTGTAAAGATTATATTTTACGGTGATTAATCCCCGTTCATCTTATATTTCAAACCCGCATATTATTTTTTTTTAGTGATGTAAAGACAAAAGTTCTAGACACGACTTTCCAAAATCTAATTCGAAATCATTAGGGCACCCACTCAGATCCATAAACCATATAGTAAACTATTAGCTCCTAGCGACATTCAATGTGACTCTGCTCCTCCAAATAATATGGTATGATTTTTACTGTATATAAGGTAAATTTATCGACTTTACAATAATCTCGAAACCTTTTCCTAAAAATGTCATGACAACTCACCTTTGCTATATCATATATTCTAGTTCCTTGGCACGCTCTATTCACTTACCGTACAGATCATGATAGACTCCAATGATTTTAGGCAGGATAATAAATTTTCAATAACTATTTTTATAGAATTGAGCTATTTTAGTCATTTGGAGGCAGACACCAAATCAGAAAGTTGACTTTGGAAATTGTATAGACAGGTAACAATTTATTTTCGAGTAACAAGACAAAATAGGAATATGAAATCGTCAAGATAATTGCTGCGCAACTACACCAATATCTCATATTCCAAATTTGAAATTAGATCTTATCTTAATTACCATTTAAATTTATTTCTTAAAGTGGTTAGAACTCGTAAATTTTATCTTTTTTCTAAATACTAGCAAACGAACAAAGTAAAAAAAATTATAGAATACTACGTTCAAAGAAGAAAGTAATTGAAGATTTCGTCCTTTTGGAAGATACACTTAATTTCTTGTAGATAAAAAGAAGGATTTAACTTACCAAAAAAAGATGAGAAATAACTAAGTTTCCAATATTGAAAAGTAGTAGATTTTAAAAGCACGAGTTGATTGGTAGAAATTTAGTTTATTTGAATCGCAAATTTGCCCTTCGTTTGATATTGCATTATTACGATTCAACGAATATAAAGTACAAGTTTTTCTATAGAATTTATTGATGGAAACTTGAAATTTAACTTATTTTTGGATTTGGTTCATTCTATGTAGAAATATCATATTTTATTACTATTCTCTTTATTTTTTACTTACATTCCTGTACTCTTTAGTCTTTTGCTTGTAAGCTATGGCTCTGTTTGTTTTGGGGAAATGAACTATTTTGAAAATATTTTCCTAAAAATATCACTTGTGTCTCTTACAAAAAATGGATAAACGAAATTTTTTTTATTATTCACGAAAACGTTTAAACATAAATTGCCGTCGACAATGAAAATATTTTCTATCGACAAATTAATTATCTCAAGTGACATAAGCGATTATTTTTTAGAAAATATTTTATTTTTCAAATTATTCATTTTTCGCATAACAAGCGGAGATAGAAAATATGAAAACAAATTAAAAACACTTGCGAATACAAATGAGATCAATAATTGCGACAATTGATAACTTTTCCGGCACAATTGGCTATAGAAACAATTAAAGTAATCTTAAAAAGAAATGATTAAGTGATGGTCTTTTGTCTATTGTGAGATTAACAACATATTTTGGATCACAAAAAAAAATTACAAATCGTTGTGGGGTCCACTCCTTCAAGAACACGATTAATCGCACGCATGCATAAGTATGTTTTTTGGAAGCGGAGTTTTCACATACGACGTCCCATATGATCTCTCACTTCGCGCTTCCATGCAAGCTCGCTGTACATGAAACAGGCTCGGTGGCCGTGCGTGCACACGTTTCTACCCCCGATCATATTAAATAAGAACCTCGAGTAAAAAGCCCCGGGGCTCCCGTCTTCCTCCTGGTTTAGTGTGTAAAAGAAAGAATAGTAAATGACGTGCAATACAAATAACATCTCTAACATCTCCCGCCTATCGTGCGGCATTACACTGAAGAGTCTTCATTCCCCGATCTTCGACCCGAACTTATCAACCCTTCACTTTTTTGCACGCTATGGTACCGCGACGCTAGAATGAAGCCTCATTGTTAACCTCGGTCCCAGCAAAGGAGACCCCGGGGTAGAGAGAGTGGTTGATCGAGGACGTCGAAACTTCTTTCGAAAAAACCCAAGTTCCCTCCCCGAGCAAGTGGAGATAGATAAAAACCCGAGTAGTTCCTTTCGAAAGAGGCCCCTCGACATCACGTGGACTTTCCCATCACCTAAATACATTCAAAAAATGCGAGAAATCGAACAAAATCCTTTCCCATTTAAATTCCCTGTTGCAAGGGGGGGCGTGTGCAAATGTTTTAGTACATTTTAACAAACGCAAATGGGGCGATATCCTCGGATACACGCCTAGGAGAATCCACTCGAACTTGCTCAAAATGATTTGTTGTTGGGATTAGCCATCGATTTGATCTTAAGGAAACCTCCAAAATCATTAAGCCAAAAGACCTTTTTTAAAAACGTCTCTCCCCCTTCCCCCGTATACTTGCAGAGCCGCAGGCCCAAAGTCAGAGCGAGACAGAAACAGAACGCTAGTCAAAGTACCTTGGTGCTGAACCCCCCATTGTCTCTGTCTCTCTGTCTCTCTTTCTCTCCATAAAGCGTCATGAGGACCCTGTTTCTCAGAACTCTGGGAACTCCTGAAACCTGAGCCCAGAGAGTTCATTTCGTTCGTCAAGTATCATCTCATGGCCTCTCATGGTGGTGGTGCTCTGTCTCCTTCGTGCGTGACCAGGTAATTAAGAGGGGAGAAGAAAAGAACACACAGAAGATCCGACACCCTCATAAATATTTCCTATGTGCTTGAACCCAATGCCATTTATGATGGCTGCTGATCTACACCTAGCGCAGTTAGTGCTCCCACCCTCCTCCTCTATGTTTGTCCCCGGGCCTCACTCTCGATCTTCCTCGGAGAACGACCGCAGCCCGCAGGGGAATCGCCGCCGCTCCGGGTCGAGCAGCCCGTCCATGTCGGGTTCGGGGCCGAGCACGCCGTCGGGGTCGGAAGTGGCGACGACGGAGAGCAGCTACGAGGACGACGAGTACATGGCCGAGCTGACTCGCCAGATGGCTCATCGCATGCTTCAGGAGGATGACGACGACGTCAAGCACTCTGTTCTGAGCCCGGTGCTTATTTAATTCATTTAAAAAGATTCCCAGATGTGAAAAATTGAAGGAAGTTGGGATTTTTCTGATGCGTGTGTCGATTTGCAGGCATGGGGTTTGGCTGGTTCGCCTCCGTCGACGCTGTGGTCGCCTTTTGCTGCGAACCAGAGCAGCAAAAATTTGTCATTTCCGGAGAGCGACCGTGCCTGGGACATCTCGCACGATCTCTCCGACCAGTTCGAGAAGATGATAAGCTTCGACGAGCAAGAGCCTCAAAATCGCAACTTTCATCAAAACTTTTACGATCCTGCTCCTCTGGACCACTCAATCTCGGTCCGTCCCTCGAGTCAAGCTCTTTCAAACGGTGGAATCATGGCCAACGAAGTAAGGGCTGATCCTGTTGCGAGTCTGGTGATGATTCGGTATGTGCTGCTCGTGTGTTTTGTTTGACTGTTTTGCCTTTGGCTTGTGTGTGCGACGCAGTTTGATCGGGTCCAACCGGAGCGGGTCGCGAAGCAATCGAGGTCCAAGAACCGGAAAAAGCGAGGCGGCAACGGGGGGATGGCCGCGGCAAGCACCGCGCCGCCTCCTTCGGCGACGACCCATCGGCAGGCCCAACGACAGGCGCTCCGGCGAGCGGGCTCGGGCATGAGGGCGGTATTCCTGGGTGGGTCCGGGCCCGGAAACGGGTCAAGCGGGACCGGCGTGTTCTTGCCTCGTGGAGCGGGCAACGACCCTTCTGAATCACGCAAGAAACCGAGTAAGATCCTCGAACCTTTCGCGATTTTCTTTATCACTGTTTTATTTTTTCGGGTGTTTTCTCGAATTACTTTGAGTTTCGGTTTCGTCTGTTTGGTTATCCTCTGTTTTCCCGAGTAGATGGAGTGGTTAGGGAATTGCAGTGGAATATCACCCGTCCCATTTTCCGTCGATTTTTGAATCTTCTCTTGTTCAGATGTGACTTGTTTCGTTCTTATTAATCCCCACTTTCAAAAGATTCCTTGTAGCCCTGAAAAAGAAAATCGTCATTTTGCGAGGTGGGATCTTCTTCCATGGCCCACCCGAAGATTTGTTTTTTCTTTCCCTGTTGTTATTTATTCCAAGCTCTGCATTTCAATGGCTTGACAGTTCCAGATTGCCAAGAAACTGCGACTAATGTCAATGACGAGCCAAATCTGACGTTGTTGGTGCACTTTGTGTGTCTTATTAGGATGTTCAACAGTTCTGATACCGGCCAGAGTTGCTCATGCCCTGATGGTCCATTACGACAAAATGGGCGCCCAGTCGCGGCCGGGCGTCAGTTACTTTCATCCGCAACATCGTAAGGCGGCTTACTGATATAATTACTCGAGTTTTTTGCTTCCGGTCCATAAGATGATCGTACGTAGTGGGATAAGGCTTTAACTGTTGTCGGCTGTTGCCGTTGTATCGGGGTCTATCAACTACCCTTCAGATTCGGGAATATAATCGCCATGTATTGCACATCGGCCATTATGTTGCGCCTTTCAGGAATATAATTAATTCTTCTTTGTACCCTTACTATATGCCTGTCTTTGAGAAATTCAAAATCTCTCCCAAAACCAGCAGTGTCACTTTTGCTCTGTTATCTTTCATTTTGCAGATGCTTCTACAAGTGGAAGTAGTACTGGCTCGAATCTCCAGCAGGAGCGCCAATCCGAGGCGGCACCAGCCCTGAACCAAAGCGATGTAGACCTGCCTCAAGAGTGGATTTATTGAAGTTGGCCTTGGGCCTCGGCACATGCGCGGATCGTCTTCTGGTCCCAATCCGATGGGAAAGTTCTTTTCAGCTAGAAACCAATAGACAATGGTTTAGAATAGAATACAGAATAAAGGAGTGAAATGAAAGACAAAAGGTCTCTTTCTTTTAGTCAAGTAGGGTGAACCAATGGATGATGCAGGCAGAGCAGACGAAGAAGATAGTGACAATGTCGTGAAGGATAGTCTGTGTGAATGCAATACAATAGTGGTTGCTGACAAAGTACAGTGGAGGAGGAAGTTAGGTAATAATTGAGTGAAGAAGCTCGAAATGAGGCCTTTTGTCCGACTGCTTGGCTGGATCGCCAACAAACCAGTGCCTGGAATGGTGTTTTATATGGATTGCCTTGAATAAATAATTTATGTGCTGGTGGTGGATGTGGGTGCTGTTTGTTTACTTTTGTTTCTCTCTTTCTCTCTGTTCATCTGGGTGTGCGGCAGCAACCTTGAGTTGTGTCTGGTAAATGCGGATGTGCAGAGCACAATGAATTGAAATGGTTGCTCTCTTTCAACGAGGGCAGTCATGGAATCTGATGAATAACCTAAGGAAAGGAGCATTATTTAAAGATTTCAACACAGATCTCTTCTCGTGGAGAGATATAGGGTAGGCGTTCTCCTTAATGTGTGTCTTTAGGAGACATTCCATGACACGACCTATGAAACATCTGTCACGGACCATGATGATCAAATCGTTTCGGAGAAGATGTCCCTGTCTCGAAAGGACAATGCAGACCAACTGTCCTCTGATTTCGGCATGTGTGTCAGTGTGCGCGCGTGGGGGTGTTAGGTGAGCAACTTCAGGAAGATGTAGGGCAGGGTTTTGAGATGTGTTGGTGCATGATGAGCTCTGCGGGCTCTTCGTCGTCTTGAACCGGTTCTTGTTTCCTCTGCGCGGACTGATCAGATCATGTGGGTGGGTGGACCTCAGATTCCCATCTCTTTTCCAGTTCAGCTTGACTCTGTTTGATCTCGTGGGTCGCTCCTCCTTTTTTGTTTTGGCACCTCAGAAAGTCTAGGACCGCAACGCAACTTCGTACGAATTAGGTATACTGTGTGCCATGTGACTTGTGAGGATGTCCCTACTCGAGGATATTGCGATAATTGGACCGCCAATATTCAATATACGATGTTATGCCGTAAGGACATGTTAACTTTTTCGCATAATAGACTAAACCCTCTGGAAAATTGTCGAAAAATTCCTAAATTTATCATGCGACGGCTAATTCATTCATAAACTTTTCAATTGTGCCAATTTAGTCCTAAATATTTTGATGATTTATCAATGTAGCCCTTTAGCCTATTATCTGTTATTCAAATAATAGGTTTAGGACTAAATTGGCTAAATTTCAAAATGTTTATAACTGAATTGATACAATTAACAAGTTTAGGACTAAATTGGTACCATTAAAAAATTTATGACTTTTTCGATAATTATCCCTTAACCCCTCAATTACTATAACTTTGGTGCAATATCATTGCACGCAGTTTTATAGATCACCAGTTCCTAATGCTATCAATGCAATTTATTTCCTGACGCTAATGAATTAATTTAATCTATAAAAAGTCGTTGCTCGAGAACTTTTGCAATTCCCAAAGACTATATTATCTTTTGAGTACATTGGCATCGATATGAAGGTATCATTTATAAGAAAAGCTTGATCACTTCTTCATAGTAGAAAACCGCATCTTCATAGTCAATTAACGAAATTTTGTGTGTCAATTAGGTGCACGATACATGTCCGATTTTTCAGACCATCGATTGATATGGATTTTAGACCATTTAATTGGATTTTCACGAATATACTACATGATTCGCGAGGTTTTTTTTTTTTTGGTCATATGTGATTCATGAGGTTAACGGAACTATTTCATAAATAATATGATAGTGCTATTTATGAAAATAATTTATTGTCATCCAATATTTAAACAATAATATCTACCTCGATAATTTCAAAAGCCATTAATTACCTAAATATTATTTTGGTGAGGGAACTCTGATTTAAATGTTCTTTTTACTTTGCAATTTTATCCCAATGTGGATCACATTATAGGTTCAATATATTTTTTCACTAACTCGTTTTGATCATCAGGTTATGATAATATATGAATATGTTTTCAACATATGACCGATCAAAAGCTGTAAATTAATTAGAAGTGTCTCTCGAGAGTTTGAACCCTCAATTTACGACTCAAATATATGCATGATTGGCCATGTTGTACATCGATGAGAATTTACCATTACGTATTTAATTTATATATCCGTTTATTTTGCAAAAAATGAATAATCTGGAGAACGTTTTTCTAAAAACGAACGCTTATATCGCTTAAAAAAAAATGAAGCACAAATATTTTCATCATCCATTAAAATATTTATACATAAATTATTGCCAACAATGAAAATATTTTTATTGATTAATTATTTTAAGTAATATAATCGATCGTTTTTATTTCGGATCATTCATTTTTCGCGAACAAGGGAAGGAATAGTTGAGAATCACGTGCATTTATTTGAATGAAGAGACAAGAAGGAAATGGGTCGAAATAACTTTTTAGGGATATTTGTTTCCTTATTTGGGTTTATAAGTAGGAGGGGAATTGGTGGAGATCATTTTAAAAACTATTTTCTTTGTGGCCTACCTTTTTATTTCCTTTCGCAGTCGAAGTGAAGTTGAAAGAAATGTAAATATCGCAATCTTCTTTCACAATTATCCTTATTTCTACCAAAAGTGAATGTCACTTCTAGGGATTTTAATTTCGTTTTCTTTCTTTTCTTCTGATCCGATTTCCTCTATCTTTCCTTTCTTTCGTTCTCACTTAAATTACAGACAAATTTACATATCCTAGTGGTACTTTTTTCTTTTACATTAACGGACATCCAAGACTTTTTGAGCACCCGATCAATCCTTATCCAGTGGGACATTCCTCCCATCTCGAGCATACTGTGTAATTACTAGATATACTTTTAGAATTTGTGCTCCATGAGTGGTATCAAGAGAATGCATAAGAGTGGCGATTCAAACTCAGGTTTTGAACGGGAGGACAGACAGGATATAGCATTGTGAGCATACCGACAAAAATTTACAAGCACGGAAAGCGAACTGTATTTTTTTACACGGAACATTAAAAATTCTGCATCCACACAATGTGCTCGCCGTGCTTGCGGTCGTCCGGTTTATCGTAAATTCGTGACGAGGAGATTACGTCGGATAAGCTTTGCTCGACTTCGAAGTGACAGCAAACAGATGAATAGCAGGACCTGATTTTCTTGTCAGATTTACACCAGCTCAGAATTGTGTGGTGTGGAATGATCGTCGCTGTTACACGGCGTACTATTTCACGATCCGATCCTCAAGCAATGCTTCTCGGTCGAGCGGGACCGTATATCATCGCGCGTACACAGGTTTCAGGAGAGGGCATCCATGGAGTTGGTTGGTCACAGCATGACACGGTGACAGTGACAGATGTTGTTTGATGACTCCCATCTCCATCTCCATCTCCAACCATTAGGAGTCACCATACGGTTTTGGTTGGTTCTCCAGGTCCCAGTTTCCGCGTGCTCATCAATCAACGCCGTGCGAAACTCCATGACAGACCCTTCATTTTCTTCCCTGTTCAACGACCATGTTGACCTCGACTTCGAAGTCTCAGATAAATACAGTTACATCGGCATCTTATGCCCAGGACAAGGAAGACTGTGTCCATCAGCAAAGTTGGCGAGTCTTTCTCCTTTCCATCCATATATTTCCTTTTCTCGCTTCTGTCCTTTGCGAGACGACCCCTTCCGTGTTCTTCGGTGACGACTCGACTCAACTTCCGGGACAAGTCGCTGGAGAGCTTTCGGTGTGCAAGCTTGAGATGAAAGTCAGTGAAAGCGCCGAGGCTCTTTGCCCTTTCGAGAAGGCAATGATTTAACGTGTCGAGGACTTGAACGCTCGAGTAGTTGGTGCTTGAAGAAGAGATGAAGGTCTTGCCCTTCTGTTCATTTCGACTGCGGAGTGCTTGGCAAGTGACTCCCGATTATTTTCACATAGCTAAGGCGCCGGCCATGGCCAATGCCCCATCGGCGATGGGTCAGCGGCCACAGGCGGACTGCCAGCCTTCCCGCCTGTAATTTTTTATGCAGCAATTTTTTTAATCTAATTTAATTAAAATTTAGGTTAAAATTTTTTTTGAACAAAAATGCCCTTCACCGGTTTGAATATTTAGCTGGCCGACGATGTCAGCCCTTTATTTGAAACTGTCATGGCCACTTCAAGCCCTTTTTGAAATAAAATCCGCTTTATACCCTTATTTAAGAAAATAAGGACACTTCAGGCCCTTATTTGAAATTTTCCTCAAGTCAAAAGCTTTATTAGTGAAGGTTTACTACGCACGGGCACTCTTGATATAATGTCATTTAGCAATTTTATTTCCGCTTATAAATGTAACATTTTGAACAAATACAATATCAGGGAAATAGCTAATATATTCGACTTTTTGACCATAGTTAGTTGATATTTTACTAACAAGCTAAATAAATTTTGAGGACAAATGTATAGATGAGTACAAACACAAAAGCAAGAATAATTTTAAAAATACAAACAAACCAAAAATCTACTACCCATGTCGAATCATCTTTTCAAATCATTTTATTGCAGCAATCTTCATAAATTTAAGCTACTCAAGTCCCTTTATTTCAACATGGACTATCCTCGACTTATCAGTTCAAACCATTGCTTACTAATTCGGGCAATTTCAACCAAAAAAAAAATTCCGGAAATTCATAATATCGTAATGCATTTTTCTTAGCTAGTCCTCGTCCAATCTTATTTTTGTATTCGCATTCCATGCTATTAATAAACTCAATCGTGTCACGTTTTTATGTAATTAAAATAACTTTCCATTTTCACTTAAGTATTTATCAAACCTTTTGCAAGAAGCTTGACTTTAAATCTACGACATTCATCTTAACATAAAATTTTACTCAACTTTTTTGACTGTATATGTAGAATTATCATAGCATATATGCCAACCATACGAGACTCAGAGAATCTTAGTCGGTTTATCTAAATGTCTAGAGTAATTTTTTCAAAGTTATTTAATTTATTAATTTCAAAAATGCAGTTCTGCCCAATATGAAAAGGCAAAACGTGCACAAACCTCGAGATGAAATTGGAGAGAGCGAAAGAGGGAGAGTTGGACCGTGCAAAGTTGCAACCAAAGAGAGCGGGGCTCGCAATCCTCTCACTTTCCAAGAGAAGTTATTTACTTAGACTACAACAATCGCTCTAGTTTTTATTCTTTTTCTCGTTATCCTCATTGGAATCATCTTCCTCAGAAATGTGGTTTAGTATCATGTTAGAAAATATGACTAGCTTGCTCGGGTACCTTGGAACGAGCACTAAGAAATCGACGATACTTATTTATCTTTCGAGTTGTTCTGTCGGATTGATCTCTCAAGACCTTTGGACTCGTTGAAGGCTTGAACAAACTTATTAATGTTTGGAGATCTTTGGGGACTATACTTTTCGATGGACTTCTTTCCGACCGGAAGTGGGCTTGGTTTGGGCTTGGTCTTACTAATTGCTTATTTACCTGTAGAGAAGTCGGTCATATAACCCATGGACTTTTTAAGATGTGACACAAGATCTTTTGACGCAGAAAAAAAAGTAGGGAAAATTTTCGAGTAAGGTTTTGAAGTGGCTTGCGCTTCCTTAATCATCACCCCGGGGATGGGAAACGACTAATTCCTAGACTTAAAAACGACGATTTGCTTAAACAAATGATATTCCTCTGCACAACCGTACGTGATTAAATACGTCTCCGTGGCTGCATCAATCGAGCTATTTTCATACATTTTTCCGTGGCCAGTTTCTGATACATTTGATGTTAATGTTTTCGTTACGCTCAGCTTGAGCCTGCCATGGCGGCAATCGAATGTGTCGAGTGAAGCCGAGAATAGTCGAGTTCACCATCCAAATCCAATTGAAATTTGTTGGAGTTGACGAATTCTTCGGGGACCATTGTTTCTCATACCGCACGCTCATGTGAGTTTAGGGAAATCGAAGTATGAACTGTTTTTTGTGAGATCAAAGGGATTCAGATAGGCTTGAATTTTGGGTCTATTTTAAGTCCTATATATATTGTACTCGTATGAAAGATCATTATAACGAGTAATTGTGGTTGTAAAACCTAAATATCATAGTGGAATCCCTTTGCAGGACATAACCCTATTCTGGGGTAAACCTGGATAAACTCGTGTGTCAATTTTTTTTTCTATTATCTCTATGATTTTTCTGATTCTGTTTAGGATATAACCTATCAAAATTCTTGATTGAGTTTGGTTTGGAGAGGAGTTTCCGAATTTTCTCCAATCGGGTTGAATTATACAGTTAATTGTTTTGGTCCTAATATTTTGTCACACCAACGTGAAAATCGAGCCGGGTTCTATCTTTGAGTGTATATAATTTTGTTCCGTGCTTTATATCCTTATGTATCTAGAGGTGCAACACAAGGGTCGTCATTCCCCTTGAAAAATCAATGGTTTTGTTATCAGATAATGGCTTCAGCCCTTAACGAATTCAAGGTTGATGATGCCAAACAAGTACTTGCCTGATGAAAGGAACATGATCCAAAATTACAAAATCCGGTACGATTCGATTTCTAATCTTAAATCAACTGATCTTTTATCAAACACTATTGTTTCAATTGGTTTAGTTTCGCATTCAAAACGGACTGAACTTGACTGCGCCGTGCTCGATGGTAGAAGTTACGATGATTTTTAATATTATTACAAAGACAGCTCTATGTATAGGAGGATTATATGGAATTCCAGCAAAATACGGCAGTCGGATATGCAGCTGCGCATGAAATAACACAGCAAGAAAAGGCAAAAACAGCACTAAAGAAGGGCTCATGGCTATCTATTTCAACTTGTCTCCAGCTTCAACAAAACGACGTAAATCATATAATTCGATGATCTTTAGAAATGCAAGAAGAGCAAACAAACACGTATCTCCATTCCGCTGTCATGTCGTAACTCGCCACGACACCACCACTTATCATCATAATATCAATCCATTTCGTGTCTAAAGTAGCACAACCCACCTCACTCCCGCCACGCATCACCAGCTCATCGGAGGTAGATCGGCGGCAGCCTTCCCCGCGTACAGGGGAGGGCGCTGGCGCGCCTCCCCCGACTTGGCGAATGCCAGGAAACCCACCGCGTGCCCGGCGAGGGCCGCGAGGAAGACACCAACATTGAAGGACATGAGGGCGAGCATCGCGAGGTACGCGAGCCCCATGCGCAGCGCGTGCAGCAGCGACCGGAGGACGCCGGCCGTGAAGCCAGGCTTGGCGGGGACGGGGAGGCGGCTGTGGGAGAGCCACTCGATGAGGAGGCATAGGGCGAAGACGAAGACGAGGGCGAGGGCGTACATGCCGGTCCGGGTGCCCGGCCAGCCGGAGAAGAGGATCTCGGCGCGCGTGTCCCAGAAGAAGGTCATGTGGTTCGTCATCATCGCGGGGCGCTGGGGTATCGTCGGCATCACGTTCGTGCCGGGCACGTGGCCGTGGTTCATGCCGTCCACGGTCGGAGCTTGTGCGGTGAGAAACGAGGACGCGAACTAGGGTTATCAGTTTGGGGATCGGGAAATTGTTGTTTTCGAGGAGGCTTTGCGTTTATGGGAAGGATATTATTTCTCGAGCAATGCCTTTTTTCTGCGTTTGAACGGCATTAACACCTTTGGACCACACAAAAAAGTAAAAGGGGGCAATGACACCTTGAAAGTTCCTAACGAAATTTCGCGATCATTCGTTGCTGGAAATGTCTTGCAATTTCATCACGCGTCATTGTTGTCAAGTACGAAAACGGACGTCGCAGAACCATTTCATGAATGTAAACAGATGTGAAAAGATCGTGAAAAGAAAAAAGTTATGTCGCGTAGCTCGAACTCTTCCGATCTCATTATTCGAAGTTCATTTCTACGTGAACAATTTTCAAGCGATCACATTGCTTTTTAAACTTCACAGAGATTTTTTTGTTGTTTTACCAAACGGGATATTCAAACTTCTCGACTTAGCTAGTCTTCGTAATATGCACGCTAACTATCTCACTCGTGGACCCCCCCAAAATCCACCGTCCGAGGGCCATGTTGCCCATGAAGCTATGCTGAGCATTGAGGGACGATTCAATAAATTGGACATTTACCGATCCAAAGTTGACAGATATTCTGGGACACGGTGACAGATATTCTTCAATGGCTCCTACCACCACACGGTCTTGGATGGTATCCATGGCCTCATCCATCCACCTACGCCTCGCAAAGATCCACAACAGACCTTGCGTTTTTCTTCCTAGTTCGACGTCCTTGTTGACCTTGACTTCGAAGTCTAGTATACCGCAGTTACCTTGGCATCTCATGGAGAGGACAAGGAAGACTGCACGTTAGCAAGGTCGCAAGTCTTCTGCTTTCTGTCCTTTGCGAGACGACGCCCGTCGTGTTCTTGGGTCAACGACCCAACTTATGGGGCAAGTTATTGGAGAGCTTTCGGTTTCGAAACTTCAAATGACAGGGCCAGCGAAATTGTCGGAACTCTTTGCCGTTTTTAAGAAGGCAAAAACATGAAAGATGAAGATCTTTGCCTTCGGTTCATTTTGACTTTATGGAGTGTTTGGCGGGTAACTGTTAGTTTCTTTAACACAGCCAAAGGTGAAATTTCGGATTGGAAATCGACTGTTCCGAGCCAAAAACGAGAGACTTTTCGATGGTCATTTCAGCATGTTTTCTTTTACCCTTACATCGTAACATATTCAATAGATAAATTATGATGGTAAATTCTAATTATATTCGACTTTTCACCGTAAGTAATTAATAGGTAAAGCCACAAAAAACCTTGAATCATGTTTATTATAATACATTTACCTTAAATTTTGTTTGGAACATCAAAAACCGTAAACTTGTACCTATGTAACATATTTATTCTAAAATTGTACAATGTGATATATTTATCCCGAACTTCCTTCGAAAATCCTAAATTTATATTCATGTGACACATTTACCTAAAAAAGTATGAGGTTTTTGGTGTTTTAAAAAAATTGAGATAAATTTATCATATATATATATATAAACGGTTATTGTGGATTTTTGATGTTACGGACAATAGTTTAGAGTATACGTGTGATAGTATGGTACAGTTTAGACCTTTTTTTTTGGCTTTTTCCTAATTAATGTTTTACTGACAAACCACGTAAATTTTATCAACTTTCAACCCGATGGTGGACTGGTCGTGCATTGTTATTAACTTTTTGACTGCAGAGAGTTGGATCAGGCAAGTCGCAACCACGACACATTTTCATATAGGTTAGAAATCCTTCAAAAAAAAAAATCTCCAATCCGGTATTCTCACGATACATTTTATCCTAAATTAATTCTCGTTACAAAAAATCCTAAAATAGTATATCTATCACAAATTTGTCCCAACCTCAATTTCAGAAAAATCTCAAATTGATAATGTCCACAACACGGTTATTCAAAATTAAGTTTCGTCTCACAAAAAAATTCAGATTCCGCGGTGTCCTTGATTTGAATTTTAAAATCATCCATTAAAGTACATAACGTGTTGGCGCACGTAGATGTTCATGTCAAATCGGTCCATCTTCACGTTAGATCCGTTTTGCAGTTATCTAGCACGTGTTTTGACAAATTACATTTTAACGGGATGTTACACAGACGAAGACGAAGGGTAGATTTGAATTGGAGTACCGATTTGGGTTTTCTTTTTGTTTTTTGGTCGAACTTTGGGTTTTATTTATGCGACTGAAATTAATTTCGAGATATATTTGTCACGAAAGTTCTAGTTTGAAATTCTTTAGAGATGGAAACTAGTTTGACGCAAATGTATCTAAATTGGACTCTTTCGAGATCCAAAAGTGGGTGGGGCTTCGTTAGGGCTTACTTGTTAGCCCGACGAGAAGTCGGTCATATAACCCAAGGTTCTTTTTTAGATGAGATGATACAACACATTTGACAAAATGAAGAAAAAACAAACAACTGTACAATATAATATCTCGTTTTCTTGGTGAAAAACAGAAGTCTAGAAGTGTCGGCGCTCTACAGCCAAACAAATGGCGAGCAGGTAGTGGACGACTTCTTCTCCAAAGTCAAAGCTCTTCGAGTTCGAGATACTTAAACCCGACCCGCCAAGAAGGGTCCGCGAGCAAACGGGTCCGCCCCGACAAATTTCACATCCGGGACATAGAAGCCTACCTCGGAATCTACGTTAGAGGGAAGCCGCCTCCGTCGCAACACATCGTCCACACACACACTCGGAAAAATCTCTTTCTCCTCTCTCCTTCGCTCTCCTCCTAGCGTTTGGCAGCAGAGGATTGGATCCTGTGGCGGTAGTTTGAAGCCGTGGAAGGAAATCGAGGCCATGTCAGCGTCCAGCAGGGAAGCCCCACCAGTAGTACCACTTCCATCTCCTCGAAAGAGCAGAACTCGCTTGCCCTTTCCTTAGCCATCGCGTAACAATGTTTTGCTTAAACAGAAGATGTTCCTTTGTCGCGCGACCCTACGTGGTTATATACCATCTTCTACGGGAACGATGATTGACCCTGCCATGGCCCCATGTATCAGAGGTGCAACCCAAGTGTCTTTTTTCATCGAGCAACCTCGTTATTAGACGATCCCAAATACATATTGATGAAAAGGAAGATGACCGACGATCAAAGAATTCAATTCGAATCCGTTTCTAATCTCAGACCAGATCCTCCTCTCATTTTGATAGGTTTACTTTCGCATTCGAAACAAACCGAACTAAACTGTGCCGTGCTCGGCGACGAGCTTACGATGGTTTCGGATTCACAAAGAAAGCTCTATGTGCAACAAGGATTATATGAAATTCCAGCAAAATGTAGCAGTCGGATGTGATGCAACTATTCACGAAACAGGACAGCAAGAAAAAGCCAAAAAGCTGCACAACACTAGCCACGGCCCTCTATTTCAATTTGTCTCCAGCTTCAACAAAATCTGTAAATCATATCATTCGATTATCTTTATAATCACACATACCATTCTTCATCTACACTGCTATGTTTTAACTCGCTACAACACCACGACTTATTATCATCATCTCACATCCATAATCTCAACACACCCACCTCACTCCCGCCACGAATCAGCAGCTCATCGGAGGTAGATCGGAGGCGGCCTTCCACGCGAACGGCCCGCCCGCCTCCTCCGGCTTCGAGAACGCCAGGAACCCCACCGCGTGCCCCGCGACCGCCGCGAGGAACACGCCGCCGTTGAAGGACATGAGCGCGAGCATCGCCAGGTACGCGAGCCCCATGCGCACCGCGTGCAGCAGCGACCGGAGGATGCCAGCAGCGACGCCGAGCTTGGCGGGGGGGAGGAGGCGGCTGTGGGAGATCCACTCGACGAGGACGCACAGGACGAAGACGAAGACGATGGCGAGGGCGTACATGCCAGTCCGGGTGCCCGGCCAGCCGGAGAAGAGGATCTCGGCCTTCGTGCCCCAGAAGAAGGTCATGTGCGTCATCACCATCTTGTTGTGGTGGGGCGGCGGCGGCGCCGTCGTCCCGTTCATGTGGGTCGTGTTCATGCCATCCATGGTCGGAGCTCGAGCGCTGAGAACGGGGACGCGAACTAGGGTTATGAGCTAGGGATTGAGGATGGTTGTATTCGAGGAGAAAATATTCAGTGGTTAGCGCACGCCAGGTCATCCGCCTACGTGGCGCGCATGAGCTTAGTTGGCTCCACTCAACGGGAGACACGTGGCGCTGAGTTGGACTTGCTGAAAAATTAAAAAAAAGCTTTCTTTTCTCTACGTGGGGACAGAGCTGAAAAATTAAATCCCCGCCCAAAACATCCCGCTCTCTCTCTCTCCTCTTTTCAATTTCCAAGGCCTTCTTTACCTGCACTCCCGGGAAGAACAGCCAAAACACACTCTCTCTCTTTCTCCACCGCCTTCGCCTTCGCCTCCGCCTCCGCCTCTCCCAACAGCCTCGCAGGTCGCTCCGAGCTGCCCAAGAGGGAGAGCCCCGCGTCGCTCCGAGCTCGGATCTGCATCTGGCACGTCGCCTCCCCCAAGAGCCCCTCCCTCTCGGCTGCTGGATCCCGAGCCCCTCCGCCTCCGCCGAGCTCAGATCTGCGCTCAAGAGGGAGAGCCCGCGTCGCTTTCTTGTTCTTTATCTTGAGTCCCCCATATGCTGAGTTTTCTTTCCTCCCAGCCGATTCTCTCCATCATTGAGAACTTCACTTGGCGAGCTCACACTCTCAGACTTCGCCGCGAAAGAATCCGCGAGATGGTGTCGTCGAGTGCTTTGATGGCGTCCCTGAAAGCCCCGCTCGTGTCGGCCTGCGCGATGTCCATCGCTGTTGCCGCTTTCGGGGCTGCTGTTCCATCTATCCCCGGCCCTCTAGGTCCTCGGCTGCCTCCCGCGCTGGGCTCGCTCCTCTCGTGGTTCAGGCCTCCGTACCCCTTTGTCGTCGTCAATGGCATCATCGCCGCCATTGCCGCCACCTCCAGTGCTTCCGCCGCGCACAGCCGGAGGGGATCGCGATCGCAGTCGCGGAGGAGATAGGGGTCGTGGAGGCGACGCTGGCCGCGGAGGCGGTGACGCCGGCCGCGGAGGTAGCGTTCGATGAGCTTCAGGTTTTTGAGGAGAAGAGGGTGGTGGTGGTGGGGAATGACGGGGGTGTCTGGCGGCAGAGATGGATATAAAGGTGACTGCGAAGGGGAGAGGAAGGTGGCGTTCGGGAGGTCCGCTTCGGCATGGTGGAGGCGAGTGGACTTGTCGGAGAAAGCTCCGGTTTCGCTGGAGAGCCGCCGACGGCGACCACCTGCAAGTAAGAAGGGTGAAGTGAGGCGATATGAATTTTGAAATTCGCATCACGTACGAGCAAGAAAGTGACCAGGATGACGGGGACTGTGTCTTTTGATATTTTGGTCAACGGATTTAATTTTTTGATGCCATTCGTCAGTTGAAGTTGAATGCGCAAAATCTTAAGAGTTTTAAGGTGTTAAAGTTGGGAGATTGCTCGGATCTTTAGCTAATTGAAATCGATGCTCCGAGCCTTCGCTCGTTTTATTTCGACGGTCAAGTACCTCTCTTCCTCTTTGAAGATATATCGTAGCTGATGCAGGTTGTGTTAAGGGAGGCAGATTTACTAGTTACAAGTTTTAGAGAGCGTCTGAGTCTGTGATTTAAGCATTTATTCGTCTTCAAGAAGAGTCTGGCAATCAAGCAGGAAAATGGAAGCAGCAACATCTGAATCACCCACCCTTTTTTTTCTCATTTTCTTGTTGCAATAAATTGGACTTTGCCTACCCGCTTAATAATTTCAAATTTGTTGCATAGTCTTTTACAATCTGCAACTACAAGATGCGTTTTTTTATCAGGTTGTTCCTGTATATTTAATTGTCAAGAATAACATCAATCTTCTTAAATTCATACCCAAGAGGTATAATGCTCTCCATTTTATAGGGATGAGATTGGCGAATTTAGGTAGTCTCAAAACAGTACATGACTGTTTTCCAAGCTGACGACAAAGTTATCGAATGTTGAAACGGAATCGTTTGCTTTCGGAAAAGAACTTTTAACGTTTATTGATCCATCATTTGTTTGATCATGTCATAATCTAAAAAAGCACCCAAAAAGTGAACGATTCAGGAATCATCTCTAAGGTAGCAGCCCTAAAACCCTATACCTTTCCAAGACCCTTGGAGATATCAATGCAAATCATCAAAGATTCAAAATTAAAATTGTCAAAAGCATACAAAAGTGACGGTGGTGGTGCCAGTCAGGCCACAGATTTCAAAGTGATCACACACAAGAACAGATGAAACCAAGATAAGAATAGAACAACAGAAGCAAATATATCATTTCTCAGGTTTATTACACAGAACAAGGAGAGCGCAGGATTAACTCTGCACTGCACTCCTCCCTTGTGTTTTTATCAGCATGGGAAGGGCCACAGGATAGCCCATGGCCCTTCAAACAACTCGGAAATCACCTAAAAATCTGTCTCTTTACAATGTACACAAAAAAAATAAGCTTATGAAGCCAATCCATCTTCAATGAAACATTTGAAGAAACCACGGCTCAATGATTCTTTCTACATGTTCATCATAACCCTATTCATCGTCTCCGTCTCTCTCCCCGCCTAATCCGTGTCAACCAATCTACAACAAGAAATTTATTTGCACTCTACAGAACCCGGATCTGGAGCACTAAGCTGATTAATTCATATCTCAGTTTCCACACCTCTTCGAGTCCACTGCCTTGATCGGGCGAGGCAAACAGCACTGTCGTGACATCCACGAGCTTCCTTCGGCTGATACATGACCTGAAAGTCCTCAACAGGGCGTTCAGGGCTTCAATCCCCTTGCAGTCACTAGAGTTCTGCGGATCGATTGAGTTCCTGAACGTGCGGATCTTCGTGGGCATCGTGTACGCAAAATGCCACTGCTTCGCCACGACAGTCTGTAGTAGAAGAAACGAATCAACCACCGCCCCGCAAGAAACAAATTGAGCATAGAAAAATTGCAATACTATTACTACAGATGAACTTACAGCTTCTTTGATTGTCTTGGACATGCGAACCAGCTGCTTCAAATCGCCGTGCACGACGTGACCGAGTATCCTAATCCGTTAAACCCAAAATGCTCAATCATTAAAACCCATTATAAATTATCATATCATAATCCAAATCGGGCATTGATTTAAGCAGCATTCGAGCAAATCGAAAGCGCAAGCCAACTCACCAGAATGTCCTGAGGCAGGGCTTCGAGACCGGACTTCTCGGAGCCGTCGAGCAACAGCCTCACGCTGCACTGCCTCTTCAGCAGAGCTCTGAACTCTGCCGACTCGGCCTGCCCATCCCTCACCTCGCTCTGCACCCCAACTACGCATGCCTTCAAGTCCAACACCATATCGCCGCACAACGCCATTTCTACTACTCCCCCCTCTGCAGAAACCAAACCGTAGTCAGTCAGTTAGTCAAATGAAGAACACCCACAAACAGGAAACGAACGAAGCACGCAAAACCGCGCATCAAAACCACCGTCCGAGAACGAATTCGTCGGACATCGAAGGAGCTAAAAGACACGAACCTGGTCGGATTCGATCAATTCGTGTGAAGTGTGTGTGCGCTCGTGAGTGATTTGGCTGCTTCTCCTTCACGCTTTGTGTCAAGAAACCATTTTACGGTGCTGCTCAGGCACACAGGAAAGAAAACTCAGCATATGGGGGACTCAAGATAAAGAACAAGAAAGCGACGCGGGCTCTCCCTCTTGAGCGTAGATCTGAGCTCGGCGGAGGCGGAGGGGCTCGGGATCCAGCAGCCGAGAGGGAGGGGCTCTTGGGGGAGGCGACGTGCCAGATGCAGATCCGAGCTCGGAGCGACGCGGGGCTCTCCCTCTTGGGCAGCTCGGAGCGATCGGCGAGGCTGTTGGGAGAGGCAGAGGCGGAGGCGAAGGCGAAGGCGGTGGAGAAAGAGAGAGAGTGTGTGTTTTGGCTGTTCTTCCCGGGAGTGCAGGTAAAGAAGGCTTGGAAATTGAAAAGAGGAGAGAGAGAGAGCGGGATGTTTTAGGCAGGGATTTAATTTTTCATCTCTGTCCCCACGTAGAGAAAAGAAAGCTTTTTTTTAATTTTTCAGCAAGTCCAACTCAGCGCTACGTGTCTCCCGTTGAGTGGAGCCAACTAAGCTCATGCGAGCCACGTAGGCGGATGACCTGACGTGCGCTAACCACCGAATATTTTCTCATTCGAGGAGGGTTTGTGTTCTTCTTCTTGGGGAGATGTGATCGTACAGAAGGGGGAAGAACAAATGTACTGAACGATATTATATTTTCTCGTGCAGTACCTTTTTCTGCTTAAAAACGCAATAACACTTTGAAAGTTCCAAACAACATTTCCCGATCACCCAATGGCCGAACTGTTGTACAATCTTATCACGCGTTTTCGTAATTACATATAAAAATGTCGTCGTAAAATTATTTTACCTAAATATGTAAAGATGACAAATAAAAAGTATCTCTCGAAAACTTTCTACCGCCTTATTCGCAATTCGATTTCACATGAAAAATTTTGAGTAATGTGATAAATTAGCGATTAGAATTTAAGTAACTCGATTACATTCATACACTTAAGTAAAATAGATCACAATACTTTCTAAACTAACTTCATCCTCTACTCTCTTTTTTTCTCCTTTAATGTGATGCGATATTACAAAATTTTCAACTTGGCTAGTCTTTATAGATTCATGCAAACTGTCTTGTCCACGTAAATTATTTAGGGCTCCATTGATAGAGTAATGTGTGTGGCTTCCAAGGTTAGTTGGATGCGGGACGCTGAGATTCCAACATAAAATCTGCCACATTCCAATAAGCGCTTAATTACTCACTTGATCTAATTATCTCCAGCATTGTTCGTCCCACAGAGAAAGAGACGAAGAAGAGTATTTTAACCATCTAATGAAAAATTAACTTTATTTCATACACAATTGATGTAAACTTTTGTGTAAATATGATATAAATGATGCCTAGTATCGCTGAGTTAAATTCTTTTTTTTGGGGGTAAGAAAAGGAGGCGAAGCTCCTTACCAAAAAAAAAATTCCTTACCAAAAAAAAAAGAGGCGAAGTGCCAAAGCCCAATTGTTACAATATTACATTGCATAAATCAGAGATGACTGGATCTCAATGTCAGCGATTTCTAGTAGAAATTCACCAGAAGGACCACATTGAAATTTCCTACAAAGATTTAGGATTAAATTAGTAAGATTGAAAAGTTTAGGATTGACTTGTCATTCGTCCAATAAGTTTAAGAGTAATTGGTTAATTTTTCCATCTTACTGCCATTCGCATTTTAATTTCTTGAGCGGTTGATTTGTTTTGTTCCTCCGATTCGCTTTGTTCGATGTATCCAAAGAATCTTTTAACCTTTTACAATGCAGCTGGTCAAACCTAGATGTTCGTCAATTCCGACCCAAATAAAACATAGAAATATAATAAACAACATTTTCTTGTAAGGTTTCTTAAAAATCAAGAGTAATAGGGAATACCCATTTTAGCATAATACTAATTTTATCCATGAAAAGAACGAGTTTATAGCAAACGATGTTGATGGTCAATTTCTAGCTGTTAAAAGTTTCAAAAATCATTTGAAATTGAAGAAAAGTATTGAGCCCGTGCGACATGGTGCGACACATGGGTAGCCAAGCCGTAAAAATCATATTTCGTTATCGTGTAAAATCCCGAATTAGATCCCCCGTAAGCTCTTAATTTACATGTCTCTTCTTATCTCTTCTTTCTTATTCTTCTAGGTCTTCTCCTGCCCGTTTCTAGTTATAGCACGAGTCTTCATCCCTCGATCACATCTTCTCAGTTGGGCCAGCCATATTGGAAGATCTTCCTCTAGGTCGACGAAGCCATATCCTATTTGCTTCTCTTTCATCTTATCCTCAATTGGATAGAAATTTACTTTCTCTCAGATACAATTAGGGAAAATTACCCAAAAAATCCCAAATTTAATGTATGTATGTCAATTCAGTCATAATCTTTTTAATTTGGCCAATTTAGTCCTAAACATTTTTTGGATTTGTCAATGTAGTCATTTCGGCCAATTTTGGCAGGAAATAACTAATGTGGATGCCGGTTGTCCTACGTGGCACGACCAGCACTGACATAGACAATTTTTTGCATCTTTTAAAATTTCTTTTCTAAAAAAAGGAAAATTTTCAGGAAAATTTTAAGAAATTTGCCAAAATTATCCACGTCAGCATTGGCCGTGCCACATAAGATGGCTGATGTCCACATTAACAATTTCCTGCTAAAATTAGCTTGAAAGATTATATTGGCAAATCATCAAAAGGTTTAGGACTAAATTGGCTAAATTAAAGAGTTTATAAGTAAATTGACATCCATACAATAGGTTTATAACTTTCTTATTAATTATCCTATCATTTTCATCAATAATCAAATTTCAGTTTCCAAAACCAAGTATTCCTAATTAACATCATAGGGGATCTTTTCACTAAATTTCCCTAGGTCATTCTATGAATATCTTGATTCATTCCCTTCATCTCAAACTACGTTTTCGCCAATCACGAGTCCATAGATTATCAGGAGTCCATAAGACAATGAAAATGCAAACCCTAGATAGCACATAGTTAATTAGGGCTTGCGTTCGTAGCTCACAAAAGGTCATGGTATAGCATATTGTCATTTAATATTGTTTGACTTACTCCATTAAGAAACAAATGTGATCAGGATCATACCACCTGGTTGACTCTAATTAGCTGGTTTCGTAATTAATTAGAGAGGAAACTCAATGCAGAACGATTCATGCGTCGTTCCCAAGGTGATCTGACCACTCAGAAACTGAAAGGCATGATCCTTGCCCGTCCACGGACATTGCCGATTCAACTCAACGTACGAAATGGTATGAAAAAGAGACGCGATTGAGCATCTAATACCATAAGCTAGCTGATGCCGATGTGGGGTCGATCCGAAATTGAGTATTCCCACATCAATCTCGCTCATCGATCAGTGTCCAACCTTCCAATCGCCATCGTCACCAGCACTGACAAAGACTCAACCTTATCTTTGATCGTCGTCATAATCAGCATCATTGTTTTATCTTCTCATATCAATCCAGAGCCACATGAAACGGCTGGGAATCTTGTTCTTCGGGAGAGAGCCTGGCACAAGCGATTGAGTCGGGAGGAACAAACGTTTCGTTTTCATGGGGTCACGATTATGATCAAAACATCTGGAGACTATGGAGAGGTGAATGATTCTTGAGGCCTTTCCCTCCATTGCAGCCAAGTGTCAAGAGTCTGAGACCGGAGGAATCGGTGCTTCCTCATCTTTTAGGAGTAAAGGAGATGAATAGGAACAAGAGGAAGAGGATAAAAACCCCGGCCAATTCTGAGTTTGGAAACTTCCGAATGTCTTTTAATAATTTCACGAACATTTGATGTGCTTATAAGCATAAAGTAGATATAAGAATGTCACATCATAAAGGTGATCGATGAACGGGCAGGGATAGGGGCCAAGTCTAAAAATATTGCCCAGGCCTCCCCATCCCTGAAAAAGAATATGTAGGAATTATGGGGGCTGGGCAGATTTAGCTCAAGTCGAGTAGGGTCACACCGCACGTTGCAACTATGCATGCTTATTCAGGGTGGTCCAAAACTGCCTTCGGGCCGTGATCCGAAAAGGTGCCATGTGATTTCGTTTTTAAGTGGAGCATCAATTGTAGTCTATATGCACACGATACAATGTCTTCACTTCACTCGTTGCATTTAGTTTTGGTAAGTCGCCACAACCATCTAATACGAAATCAGAGATATGCACTTAGGGTACGTTTGGTAACTTGCCAAATAGTGACTGATTCTATTTTTTTATTCTCAGAAACAAAAAAGAACATAAATCTGTTTAGTAAATTTTTTGTTCCCAAGTACAAATTTATTCCTAGAATCAATTTTAGAATATAATCAAAAAGAAAAAAAAAGTTTTTTTCTTAATTCTATGGACAGGAATAAAAAATAGAAGAGAAATTTTTTTTTCTTTTTCTTCGTTCCTTCCTGTTTGTGGCCGATTCTTCTTCTTTCATGGCTTGTGGCCGGCGACCAGCCACAGGCCAAGGCCGGCGAGGGTGAGGGCCGCCCTAGTGGACTGGGCGAGGGCTGAAAAAGGCCGACGAGGGCCACCCTCGCCGAATCTAGCAAGGGTGACCCTCGCTTAGGCTGCGAAGGTCTAGCCCTCGCTAGATCCGGCGTGGGTGCGGTAACCGGTTGGCCGGCCATTGACCCTAGGCCAAGTCCGGTGAGGGCGAGGGTGAGGTTTGGACCCTTATGGCCTAGGTGAAGGCCACCCTCGCCGGATCTAGCGAGGGTTGGACTCTCGCGGCTTGGGTGAGGGCGGCCCTCGTTGAATCATCAATGGGCTTGGACTGTGGTCAATCGCTAGCCAACCGGCCATGACCAAGAAGGAGAAGAAGAACAAAAGAAAAGAAAAGAAAAGAAAGAAATATTAAAAAGTTTTAAAATATTATTAATAAAAAGAAATTTTGTGCGGTTGCCAAATGCATTTATATTAATTTTCTATTCCAGGAATGGAAATTTTGGGCCGTTACCAAATGCCTTAAAATACTTAGAAATTATTTCCGGGAACAAAATAAAAAAAATTATTTCTTAACAGAAATTGTTTTCTAGAACGAAATGATTACCATACGCACCCTTATTCTTCCTAAGGAAAACACAGAAACTATAAAATCAAGAAATTCAAGCAAAAAAAAAATAAATCACAAGCACAGAAACAGAAAAAAGAAATATGGTACACGAGACAATTTGTTCCAACATCAAAGTTAATTCAACAGTTCATCGGGGCAGATCCGTGGATACTTTTCCGGGAGGCGGTGTCTTCTTGAAAGCCCTACTTCCGAAGAAGAAGAAGCCCACACCATGCCCGAGAATGGCGACGATGAGCACGCCGACGTTGAACGACATCAAGGCCAACATCAGCAGATAAGCGTGCCCGATGCGCATGGCGTGCATGAGGGTCTGCAGGACTGCGGCGAACATGCGGTGCAACTTCAAGCCATCTCCGATAAGCCTGCAGTGAGAGATCCACTCGATGAGGAATCCGAGCGCAAAGATGAAGATCAAGGCCAGCACGCACATGCAGGTCCGTGTCCCGGGCCACCCGGTGAAGAGGATCTTGGAGTTTCTCCCCCAGAAGAATGTCATGTGGGTGTAACTCTTGTGCCCCATGTTGCTCGTGCTCATCCCGTCCATCGTCTCTCTCTCTCTCTCTCTCTCTCTCTCTCTCTCTCTCTCTCTCTCTCTGGGTTTTGGACTCTCTGTATACACAGTATTGCGTGGTGGGAGGTGTTGTGTTGGGGCATGCACTTGGCACAAGGCTCGTTTATATATTGCACAGATGTGTCCCGCGAAGGCAAACTATACCTAGCGACAGGGCGTTCAGACCAGTTGAAAAATGAGGTTCTAAGGGGTCGTACATTGGAGTAGAATGTGAATCACGTACTTCCCAAGCTAGCAACACGTACCGCTAGCGCTACAAAAATAAATCAGGTCAACTGGGTCAGGAGAGTCACATTCGTTCACATGAAATGGATGGTCCATTGATTAGCTTCACAAATTGCTTCATTTATGTCTTTATTTCAAATTATCAGTTCCAGAATAATTAATAATATTCTCGCGCAGAGAGGTTTACCGCAAGGTAGCCATGCAAGTGAATGCTGGGGATCTCAAGAGGTTTTGTAATTACGACAGAGTGTAGAACGTTGACCAAGTTTCCCTCATGCTTCAAAGCTGATCGCTTTCTTAATATATATTTTTTGATTAAGCAAGTACTGGTTAATACCCACTGATTCGAATGCAGGTGGGAACTCCCGTCAATAGCCAATGATTTCGTGTCAAAAGCAATTTTAAACCGCTTGATTAAAAAGCATTGACGAAATCTCGAAAGCCGTTGATACAAGCTTTTCTCGGGTCGAGATTAATCCAAAGCTCTACACCGCAAGCGCCGATTCCTCTGGTCTCGGACTCTTTGGCAGCGATGAACGCAGGGCCTAGATGATCATTCACCGGACCATCCGTAGTCTCTAGATGGCTGCTCACGATGACACACGAAAGTTCTTGTTCCTTCCGATCCAATTGCTTGAATTAGGGTTTCTTCCCCGGACAATGAGATTTCCCAGCCGTTTCATGTGGCTCTGGATTGACCTGAGAAGATACTAAAATGGGGCTGATTGCCATCCAAAACAAAGTCAAAGTCTTTGTGGTGACGATGGCATCTGGAACGTTCAGGCACTGATTGATGAGCAAGATTGACGTAGGAATTCTGAACTTCGGGCCGACCCCAGAATGGCATTAGCGAAGCTTATGTTGTTAGATGCTCAAAACGCTTTTCTGAGAACATACCGTTTCCTGGGGACTGTGGAGCACGCACTACTTAATACGTGGAGCTTGATCGGATCGGCAATGTGCATAAATAGGCGAGGATCATGCGTTTCGGTTTCTTCAACGGTTATGTCACTTGGGAAATGATGCATGAATCGTGGGAAAGTTACCCAACTAATCCTAAACTCATTATACTAATAACGCTTCAGTTTTTCCAATTTAGTTTTAAATCTTTATGTGAAATTCTAATGTAACCATTTCGGTCAATTTTCATTAGAAATCGCTGATATTGCGGGCCTATCATCATTGGCCATCTTATATGGAAAATTGCCACGTGAGCAATTTTCGATTATAATCAATCGAAATGATTACATTGAAACTTCGTGTAAAAGTTTAGAACTAAATTGACAAAATTAAAATGTTTAAAACTGAAATAGCATCCGTACAATATGTTTAGAATTGATTAAACAATTTCCCCATGAATCATTGTACACTTTGATTCCTTCCTAATTAGTCATGAAACCAGCTAATCAGAACCGATTGTCTTCGGTTCCTCTTGGAGTAAGTCAAACAATAATTAATAGCATGTACTATACCACTACTCCCGATCTAGGAACGCAACCTCTAATTAATTATATACTGATTAGTGTTTGCATTTTCATTATCTTATGGACACCTGTATGAACTCATGCCTGACGAGTGACGACGACCTAGTGTGAGATAAAGGGAATGAATCAAGATATACATCAAAATGGCTTAGGGGACTGTACTGAAAGGATACTATAATTTATATATTAAATAATAGTTACAAATACTGATTAAGAATAACCCAAATTTGATTAATGGTGAATTTCCTTTGTAGGTGCATTTTCTTCCACTCCTCATCAGACTTTGGACTGGTGTGCTTTCCTAAAAAACCTTTTATATCTAGGTAGCTGTTACATTTGCAAATCACAAGCCACTTCTCTTCCTCTTCCTCTCTCTATCGCACCGAGTCATGCTTCCACCTGCAGTCGCATTCATCACTCCGCTTCTCTCCGTATGTGTGTGGGCGCGTGCCCATATGGTTAAACATTAAGATGTGCACAAAATGAAAGCAGTGAAAATGAGAATGCTTCTTTGGACATGCAGCACACAGGAAAAGATGAGTATTTAGATTGAATTTACTCGAGAAAAAGTAATCGTCGATCCACTCGGGGATGAAGATGAGAGAAGCTCCTAGGAGATGATTTGATCGACTCGGAGGAAGACGTGAGCATGCTCTGCTGAGAAGATGCGAGCAAGGGATGAACACCCGAGCCATAACTAAAAAGGGCAAGAGCAAGTCTAGAAGAACGTGAAAGGGGACGGCAAGAGAAGACATGTAAATTAAGAGATTATGGAGGATCTAACACAGGACCTGACGCAATCCTGAGACATGATTTATATAACTTGGCAATCCATGTGTTATATCGCGTTGCACGTCATTTGCACAAAAAAAATGACCAATTTTTGTCATTTATGAACAGAATTGTCAATAATTTGAAGAATCGGCAATTTCATGGATCGACAGCTTGAAGGAAACAATAACAAGTGGAATCGACAATCTTGAATGCAATTGTTAAAGAAGTAATTGTAAACGTGGTAGAATAAAACAACCGTCAATATAGCAGAGTCGAAGACACTATCATGGTGACCATCATGGTAGTTGAGACAATGTAACTCGAGATTTAACCGTTTGTAACCTCCATTTCTAATCTCTGTTTGTAACTTTCTTTTGTAACCTTCATTGATAATTTTCAATTATAGACTTTAAATAGCTACATTGTACTCTTTGGATCTCCTCCGACACAAATCAAACAAATTTACCATTTTTCAATTATCTTTACTTTACTTTACTTTACTTTACTTTCATGCACTGTGCTTTGATTTTTTAGACTTGCATCATCAATTGAATTCCAACATATTTCTTAGCAGTAGTTCCCAAATTCACGTCGTCGATTAAATTCCCATGTGTATCTTTATCCTAGATGCTGCATCGTCGATTAAATTCCGACGTATCATCTTTGCTTGCTTAGGCTTTGCCGTTGATTAAATTCTAGCATTGTTTGTCTACGCTTGGTTCCATTGTAGAATTTGTATTTTCCAGGCCTTGTTGTAGAATAAATTTCGGCACGATTTGTTTGTATACAATCTTATTCGTTTAACCTATTGATTTCTTTATCACTTATGATATTTTCTATCCGGAGTTGGTGCAAATCTTGTCTCCTTTATTAAAAGATGAATAACGACTTTCGGTGAAAAATATTTCGTTGTGAGAGAAATTCTAGCGAGACACAAGTACTCAATATTTTCCTACTTTTAAAATGATTTTTGAAACATTTAACAGCAAAAGATTAACCATCACTATTATTTCGTACTATTTTTTTTCGTTATATTTCTATGTTACATTTGTGTCGGAATACCAATTAGTTGTCAAAGATTGACGATCATGTGTAACGCAAATTGTTGAATATTTAGAAAAGGGGATAGTGATGCTAATAGTTGATAAACTTTTGCCTAGTATATAATGTCATTTTTAGATATTTAATTTGTTCAATATAATCCTTAAACTATTCTTTTGGGTGGGTGATTTCCAAAATCATATCATCATGACAATCATTTGCTTTGAAATCATCGTAATAGAAGCAACGAAGGACATTAACAAGGAAAGCGCATGAAATCTTAGCAATCAGAGTGAAGACTGAGAGTCGATGCAATAGCCAAGAGGGACGTTTGAGAGTAGAGTCACGGAAAGAGTGAAGAGCGAAAGAGCGAGGCATGAGAGGTGAGAGGAAAAGTGTGAAGAATGTCAATGTCGAGCGACGGGTGAGGCAATAAGGATAGGTGAAAGGCAAGAGGGAAGGGAAAGGCAAGCATAGGGGAAGGGAAAGGTAAGCGTGAGATTAGATTAGGGTTATATAATCAATTATATATATAGTTAGTCCGGTCTAATTTCTACCTGAGAATTGAACCGACCGAACACCAGTTCCAAAAATTGGAACAAGGAACCGATCGACACCTTGGAATCCCTCATAACCTACCGGTTTGGTCCGATGCAGACGATTATCAATTCAGTTTGTCCGTCTTGCACACTCCTATCATTCGTTACTATTTCCAAGTTTCCACAATTGTACTATTATTTGGATTTTAGAATATCTTTTTCATTTCAATCCATTACCCAAATCAATGAAAAAAATGCTATCTTTATATTTCCTTTTTACCTTTTTGGCCTTCGAGAATGTTACGATAATCTATTTAACCTTATTTTAGCTTATGATCTCTATAGTAGTTGAAGAAGAACCTTATTTAGAGTTGCATCAGGATCAATTTATTTGTTCTTCTAAGTCTAAGCTTTTTTATAGGGATATCTATAACTAATAATAATTTATCCATAAATACTCTTGCATATTCATCTAAATCTCGTTCCCAATTTTTCAGATAGATAAAATTTTCTTACTTTTATATCTCTTGTTTTCTTCAATTAATCTAGTTAAATTTGTGTGCTTTATTTTTTTATAAATGCACTTTATTTTCGGATTATTAACTGTAAAGCTCGAAAAGACAAAATTGTACGACTATTCCAGCTTGTAATATCTTGTTTCAGAATTTCATTTTTTTTTTGCCGTTTTAGGCAGAAAAGGTGCTGCACGTGAAATAACACCATTCAGTACAGTTCTTCCCTCTTCTGTACATTCACATCTCCCCAGAAACACAAAAAAAAGGCTCTCCTCGAAATGCAGAAAATCACCCATCCCTATAGCTCGTAACCCTAATTCGGGTCCCGTTTCTCACCGCTCGATCTCCGGCCATGGACGATTGCCACATGCCCGGCATGAACGGGACGGGGATGGCGGCGGCGACGCCCCACCACCAGAAGATGATGATGACGCACATGACCTTCTTCTGGGGCACGCAGGCCGAGATCCTGTTCTCGGGCTGGCCGGGCACCCGGGCCGGCATGTACCCCCTCGCCCTCGTCCTAGTCTTCGTCCTCTGCGTCCTCGTCGAGTGGCTCTCCCACCGCCGCCTCCTCCACCGCGTCAAGCCCCGCATCGCCGCCGGCGTCGTCCGGTCGTCGCTGCACGCGCTGCGCATGGGGCTCGCGTACCTGGCCATGCTGGCGCTCATGTCCTTCAATGGCGGCGTGTTCCTCGCGGCGGTCGCCGGGCACGCGGTAGGGTTCCTGGCGTTCGCGACGGCGGAGGAGGCGCACCGTCCGCACGGGGAGAAGGCCATCGCAGATCTACCCTTGATGAGCTGCTGATTCGTGACGGGAGTGAGGTGGGTGTTATGGTATGAACATTCGTTTGGTATTCACTGGTTGAAAATGATAGTTTTCTTTGCTCTTTCTTTTTTCTTTCTTTCGTTTTAAAGATGATGGAACGATATGATTTACATCGTTTTGATGAAGCTGGAGACAAATTGAAATAGAGGGCCATGAGCCCTTCTCTACTGCAGTTCTTGCTGTGTTATTTCATGTGTAGTAGCATATACTTCTGTACATAGAGCTTTCTTTGTAGATTCAATATCATCGTAAGATTGTTGTCGAGCGTGATCGTGGGACTCCGTTTTGAATGCGAAACTAAACTAATTGGTATGATACCATTTAGAAAAAGATGAACTGATTTAAGATTAGAAATCTATTCGGACTCAATTTATCAATTTTGGATCATCTTCATTTGATCAACGTGTATTTGGCATATCAACCTTGAATGTGTTAAGGGTCGAAGGCATTATATAATAACAAAGTTGCATGATTGATTCAAGTTTCAATGGGAATCACAGTACTTGCGTTGCATCTCCAATACATAAGAATATAAATGGCTGGTTTCGTTTGTAAAAATAATTGGACCGAACCAATACATTATGTATATGTCAGTCCAATTAGATAGATTTAGAAACTCCTCTCCAAACCAAAGTGAAGTGATAATTTAGTATTCTCGATTCAATTTGGTCGTTTGATTCAAATTATACTCAGCTTCGCTCAATACACTCAATTGGTGCCATGGTAGGCTCAAACCGTTGGTAGAACATATCTTCGACCACATAGGCTCGTGCAAAAGAATATCTTTTGTTTAAGCTAATCATATCTTTAGTCTATCAATTAGCCATTGGCGAATGTTCAAGAGAATCAATTAGTCAATAAAATAGATAGACACGATCATTGGAATTTTGGCCGCCCATTCAATGAAAATTTCCCGGCAATGGTGAAGTTGCCTTAATTATTGTTAGCTGTCTTTTTCAATTATTTGTTCCTCTGATTGCTTGAACAAAATAGGCATAAACTGATTTGATTCATCTTCAGTCCTTTCTCGAATTCCAAGCCTTGAAGACAGCGGTTAACCTTTTGATTTATTTCCAAATCAAATCAAAAGAAGTCCTAGGTCTTCTTATTTAAATGATAGAAGCCCGTCACACGTCTTCGGCCGCTTTTGATATTAAAGAGGTCGTTTTGCCAACGATCCGATGAGTTTATCGACTGTACTTGCTGGAAACTGACTTCCGATCATTCGTTTTCTAGTCCTTCTCACCTTTCTCTAGTCCTTCAAAGTTTTCACGAAATCCTTTTTCTACACTAGATACCTCGGTGCTTAGAAATTTTTTCGCCCTTGATATAGGCAAAGCACTTATAGCCTTTAGACAATCTTGTTGGGACACCATATGCATATTGGCTAGTCCATCTCTTACCCGGTTCTACTCGTCAATACACACATTAGTAAGCTTTGATTATTTTGTTATCTATAAAGCAAGATAATGGATTTTCCTTAGGCAGGTGAGGGATGTCCTGGGGCCTAATAATGAGGCTTTGTTTAATTTCTTACCCGATATAAATTCCTTTGCACTCTATTTACTTTGTTTACTTCGTATTTGTTATTGCTTAATTATATATCTTTATCGCTTGTGCACCCATGCATGTCGTTTGTGAATCGTTGGCATTGAGATCGCGCGACGCGCTTCTTGTGGCCGTTTCTCGAGCTTCCGCTACGCACCCTCGTCGTCCTTCAAGAAGGGAAGGCGCGGCTGAGAGGGAGGGAGTGAGAGAGAGAGAGAGAGAGAGAGAGAGAGAGAGAGAGAGAGAGAGAGAGAGAGAGAGGAGTAGGTGGGCCGAACAGGTGGAGCTCTTTGAGAGAATGTGGCCCGTGTCGAACAAGTGGAGCCTAGCTTTGATGATGGGCTCGATTCGTAGGCCCGGCCACAATGAAACGAATTTGAAAGCGCTCTTTTTCTTGCGGGTTTGCGTGGCTGCATAGCCATAGAAGCAGTAATCCTAATAACAGGCGTGGGCTATGACGAAATTATTAGGTGAAAGTTCGAGATTGAAATAAAAAAACTTGGCACTAGTAGCTTCTGATGTTGTGTTATTCATTTTCCAAGCCAGTCAAGCAATATTTATCGGCCTGTCTCGAGACATCTCCAGACGACCAGAAGGTTCACGAGAGGATGGCCCAGTTTCGAGAGATATCTAGGCGAGACCAGACGTTTCTCCATCTTAACAGATACTTCCATTGTTCAATCCTTATCTCTTCTGCTCTCCTATAAAAGCCAGGCACGTCCCATCTCTCTTCCCCACTTCAAGAAAAGGAAAGCATTAGCAAGAGAGATCATCAGTCCGACAGTCAATCACCAAACGCCTTCGAATCATCTAACCGTAGCAGAAGGAGCAGGTACAATGTCGCTCATCCCAAGCTGGTTCGGCGGCCGTCGCAGCAACGTCTTCGACCCTTTCTCTCTCGACCTCTGGGACCCCTTCAAGGATTTCCCTTTCCCTTCCTCATCCCTTTCCGCCTCTAATTTCCCTCAATCTCTCCGGGAAAACACCGCTTTCGTGAACACGAGGATCGACTGGAAGGAGACCCCGGAAGCCCACGTGCTCAAGGCGGATCTCCCTGGGCTCAAGAAAGAGGAAGTCAAGGTGGAGATCGAAGATGACCGGGTGCTCCAGATAAGCGGCGAGAGGAACGTGGAGAAGGAGGACAAGAATGATACGTGGCACCGGGTGGAGAGGAGCAGCGGGAAGTTCATGAGGAGGTTCAGGTTGCCCGAGAATGCGAAGATGGATCAGGTCAAGGCCGCGATGGAGGACGGAGTGCTCACCGTCACTGTTCCGAAGGTGGAGGAGAAGAAGCCTGAGGTCAAGGCCATCGAGATCTCTGGTTGAATTGAGCCTCTTGTGGCTGCAAAAACGAGAGCTTTTGTGTCCGGTAATGGTCAGCGTCGAATGAATAAGCGTAACTCTGGGTTTCTTTCTTCCTTTAATGTGTCGCATAAGAAATTGTAGGTGTTCATGTCACTCTGTAAACAAAGCGTCATCTCTGTTTATGATGTTATATTGTAATCTTCTCGGGCCATGGTGTGGCAGTTGAATATGATTAATTTTTCATGAGTTTTGCAGTATTTCATCTCTGGTTTGCCCGATCTGGGATAGATTGAGATGTTACAAATGGTGTGGAGCCGTGTTTAATCTATTTACGGTTGTTGTCGAGGTTCTCAACTAATAGGGTTTTGGCCAAATTTGAAGGTCTTGTTTGTTTGAAAGCTGCGGTCATCGGCTGATCAAGTTGAGAAACCAACAAATTTCGTTTCTCTGTGAGGCTATCTGATCTGGCGCTCCTGAGCTCCAGTTCGTTCAATGGTTGTTGGCTATTTCATGTAATGTAGATTTCATACCACTAATGTCAGAAAATTACCATACTTTCAAACACACGCACATTAGATACTAAACTGAAATGTTTAATTGATGGTCGTGAATTCAATCCTAACGACCATCAGCCCTTCAGTGAAGGGAGACTGGAGTGTTCCTGACAAGCCATCACCCGTGACTTATTCCTAAATGCCTGACTAACCTAAGAACGAGAAGCCAGCAACATGTCCACGGTGATTAGAACATCGATGTCAAGGGACATGACGGCAAGCATCACCATGTAGGCCACTGTGAGAGGAACAACATACATAATTGTCCGCACGAGGCTAGATGAGACGATGTTGGTACCATGTCTTGCAAGCTTGGTGAGCGAGATCCACTCCACGAGCACTGAGAACCAGAACACGAAGGCCCAGGAGCTGGGAACGGGCCAACAGGAGAATATGATCTTCGTGCTTTCCCCAGGGAAATGCCATGTGGTTCTTCATCATCGGGACGGAATCATGAAGCCTTGACGGTCAGTTTATGGTGCTTTTTTGGTTCCCAAAATCATAGGGCGAAAGGAAAAAACATCAAGAAAAGAAGAATAGTACATGAAAAGGAGATGCCCTCGGAAGCCATCGTGATCGGTGTACTACTAGTTTTGCCATATTACCTTCCGCGATCTTGCAAAAAGGAAAAGAGAAAGGAGAAACTGCATCGGCAGAAGTGGGCAAAAGTGTATGAACCAGAACCACACACAAGTCCTGGGACTCAAAAGTAGAGGTGTGTAAAGAAATCGAGAATTGTTCGGACCGTCCGAAACTGGATTAGATTGGCTCGAAACCGGTGGTTCCCATGAGGATCGGTCCTGTTCCCGGTTCCAATTCAGTGGAATCGGTGAGTACCGATCCGATTCCTAGTTCTAGACGTGGAACCGCCCACCTGTCTACCTAAAAGTTAATGCTCATAAACTGAGTACTCATCATATCTTACTCTCAACTCATTTGAGTTGTTTCTCTATCTTTTACTTATGATCTCGACTTTCAAGCTCAACACCTATCAACTCACGGCCTACTTCCGATCATTTATGACCTCTCTCTCTTGCTCTTGGTTACCTCAATTTGCGTGAAGTTTGATGGGACCGTTTTTATGAACTTACCCAGGAATCAAACTGGATGCTCTCAGTTACTTTCATTTGCGTGAAGTTTGGTAGGAATTGTTCCATGGACCAATCCGGGAGGCAGTCCGGTTCCCGGTGGATCTATGAAAACAACAAATGGTTCTCAATTTTAATTTTTCAAAACTAATTATTAGTGGGTGGTTCTTGATTTTATGATAGAAACCGCTTAGCCGAATCATACTCACTCCTGCTAGAAAGGGACTCCATGACAAGATTCTAAACTTGATGACGGAGCAATTGCGTTGAAAACATGATTTCTGCGTACATCTTCTCTTCATGTGGACTGTTTGTGTAGTACAAAACTCAAGAAACTGTTTCAAAGAATGGGCAACTGCAGTAGTTATGGAAATCACAAAATGGGATTTTTATTGTACTATAGAATCTTTTATTTTTATTTTTATTTTATGACATCTTGAGTGTGACTATGAAAATCAGTGTGGCACCTTAAAAAAATTAATAATTTTATATATTATGGAATGTCATGATGTCATACATTATAAGAAAACAAGTTTTACACTTGCTTATGCTAAAAACACCTTACGTCTTTATAAGATATCGTAAAACACATAAAACAATCACATTTGCACTTAGTTACAACTAAACACTGTGACATTGTAAAAGATAAATTATTTTAATGCACTTTGAATTTTAGTTTGACTGGAAAAATGTCGTAAATTAAAAATTCTGTGCTTTAGGACCATTTGAACTTGAATACAATTGGGTGCAGTAATCACTTGTACAATGTCATAAAGTAAAAAATCAGCAATCTACGATGTTCTATTCTTGTTTACAACTGAATCCTATATAGCCTTTTAAATATACCGTAGAATAATAAATTCATGTTCGACCAGTTGCTCTTGATTACCTATATAACATCGATAAGATTTTTGACAAGCCTTAATACAATTGACTATTCTAAATGAGATGATGAGCTATCATACTCAAATGCGAAGTAACATGAAAACGGTGTATGTTTAGCCTTCGTAAAATAATGTAATATAAGTTAATGGCTCAAGAATTAAGTATATTTAATTTTTTTGCTTTTTGAGAAGCCCCACTTACCTTTTTTATTTTTTTTTCTATCGAGTGAAAATTCATGTTGCCATTTTCAATAGAGAAATACTTATGTGACTATCCTTAATCTATTGGGTGTAATTCCCTAAAAAACCTTCAATTTTAGGTCAAGTCCCAAATCTACTATAGCCTTTTTTTTATCTCAGAAAAAACACCAAACTTTAAATTCAATCCCAAATTTGCCATGAACTTTTTTTTGTTTCTGAAAAAATCCCAAACTTTAAGTGCAATTCTAAATCTACCCCAAATTTTATTTTGTGTAAAAAAATCATCAAAATTCAATTTAATTTAAAAATATACCTCGTGATCCAGTCCCAACTTGACGTGGCACTTTCACGTCGATAACAAATCCACATCAATAAAGTAATGGGGCGTTTTTTTAGACAAAAAAAAGTTCAGAGCAAATTTGGACTAAACCTAAAACTTAGGTTTTTTTTAAATTAAAAAAAATTTGGGGATAGTTTTGTTATCGTCCATAACTTTCATATCACAGAATTATTTTATTTTGAAAACTTTCAACAATTTTTATTGGGTTGGATTTGTTATCGAAGTGGAAATGCGACGTCGGTCTAGACCTATTGCCCCATTACTTTGTTGATGTGGATTTATTATTGATGTGGAAATACCACGTCAAATTGGGACTTGATCATAGGAGTATATTTTTTAAAATAAATTGAAATTTGTAATTTTTTTTACACAAAACAAAATTCAAAACTGATTTGAGACTGAACTTAAAGTTTAAGGTTTTTTTAGATAAAAAAAAGTTTGGGACAGATTTGGGACTAAAGCTAAATTTTGGGGTTTTTTCTGGAATAAAAAAAAGTTTGGGACAAATTTGGGACTTAACCTAAAGAATGGGGTTTTTTAGGGAATTCATCCTGATCTATTGTGAGATTAATAGCTTGTTCTAAGCAAAATAAATAAATAAATAATTAAAAATTATTGTGAGGCCAAAAACTGTTATGTTAGCAAAACCTTTTCCAATATATATAGCAAAACTCATTTCCCTTTAAAATTGGATAATCAAGTTAATCGGTTTCGAGGAAAAATTGAATGGCAAGGACAGCTCCTGTCACTTTCCCTTCAATTAACTGATGGAGCCGTCACATTCTCAATTTCCTCGGAGAGAATGACTTCCTTAGTTTTAAATTTAAAAATACAAACGAATGACTTTATCAAAGGGGAAAAAGACCACGGGGCAGTTGAACTGCATTTCTTAGATGGTAGGTATTGATAAATGATGATATATATTATATATATTAAGAATTCATGTAAGAAGAAAACTAAATATCAAACACACATATAATGTATTGATTTATGGACTTTCAACTTTTTCAAAGTTTGAAAAAGAAAGTCACTAATCTTTCCGTGAATAATTTCATTCGATTTTTGGGAAAACACCACAAAAAACTCAAAACTATACCATTTGTGACAAATTTAGCCTGAACTTTTTTTGTAATACGAAAAACTCCAAACTATATCACTTGTGACACATTTACTCCATAATACTTTTGCCCAAAGGCATTTTCGTCTTTTTCTTTTTTTTCCTTTATTGTTTTCTTTCTTCTCTCTTCCCCTCCGCCATCACCGACGGAGGGAAGCCAGCGAGGGTAGCCCTTGCCTGAGCTTTCGCCCCCCCAAATGCTAGCGATGGTCGCCCTCATCAACGCCGACGAGGGCCACCCTCTTCGGCTTCCCTCCGCCGGCCATGGCGGAGGGGAAGAGAGAAGAAAGAAAAAAAAGAAAAAAAGGAAAAAGACGAAAATACCTTTGGATAAGAGTATTGTGAGGTAAATGTGTCACAAGTGACATAGTTTTGAGTTTTTCGTGTCACAAAAAAAGTTCATAGTAAATTTGTCACAAGTAATATAGTTTGAGATTTTTTATGATATTTTCCCTCGATTTTTTATATTTCCAAATCAGCGAAATTCCTTTTTCTAAAACGACTATTCGTCTTCTTTTCCGCCATAGCGCTGATAACTTCTGATATTGTGTTAAGCCATTTTCCAAACTGGTCAAAGCAATAGTTATGGGCCTGTCTGAAGACATCTCCAGACGTACAGACCAGAAGTTTCGCGAGAGCAAGGCCCGGTTTGGAGAGAGCTCTGGGCGAGACCAGATGGTTCTCCATCTATACAGAAACTTCCACTGTAGTTCGATCCTTGGCTCTTCTTCTCTCCTATAAATACCAGGCACGTCCCACCTCTGTTTTCCCCACTTCAAGAAAAGGAAAGCATTAGCAAGAGATCCAACAGCAGCAGAAGAAGGAGATACAATGTCGCTCATCCCAAGCTGGTTCGGCGGCCGTCGCAGCAACGTCTTTGACCCTTTCTCTCCCGACCTCTGGGACCCCTTCAAAGACTTCCCTTTCCCTTCCTCTTCCCTCTCCGCCTCTACTTTCCCTCAAGCTCTCCGGGAGAATACCGCTTTCGTGAACACGAGGATCGACTGGAAGGAGACTCCGGAAGCGCACTTGTTCAAGGCGGATCTCCCTGGGCTCAAGAAAGAGGAAGTCAAGGTGGAGATCGAAGACGACCGGGTGCTCCAGATAAGCGGCGAGAGGAACGTGGAGAAGGAGGACAAGAATGATACGTGGCACCGGGTGGAGAGGAGCAGCGGGAAGTTCATGAGGAGGTTCAGGTTGCCCGAGAATGCGAAGATGGATCAGGTCAAGGCCGCGATGGAGGACGGGGTGCTCACCATCACTGTTCCGAAGGTGGAGGAGAAGAAGCCTGAGGTCAAGGCCATTGAGATCTCTGGTTGAATTGAGCCTCTTGTGGTTGCAAAAACGATAGCTTTTGTGTCGTCGAATGAATAAGCGTAACTCTGGGTTTCTTTCTTCCTTTAATGTGTCGCATAAGAAATTGTAGGTGTTCATGTGACTCCGTAAACAAAGCGTCATCTCTGTTTATGATGTTATATTGTAATTTTCTCGGGCCATGGTGTGGCAGGTGAATATTATTAATCTTTCATGAGTTTTGCAGTATTTCATCTCTGGTTTGCCCGATCTGAGATAGATTGAGACGTTAAAAATGGTGTGGAGCCGTGTTTAATCTATTTACGGTTGTTATCGAGGGTCTCAACTAACAGGGTTTTGGCCAAATTTGAAGATCTTGTTTGTTTGAAAGCTGCGGTCATCGGCTGATTAAGTTGAGAAATCAACAAATTTCCTTTCTCCATGAGGCATCTGATCTGGCGCTCCTGAGCTCCAGTTCGTTCAATGGTTGTTGGCTATTTCATGCAATGTAGATTTCATACCACTAATGTCAGAAAATTACCATACTTTCAAACACACGCACATTATATACTAAACTGAAATGTTTAATTGATGGTCGTGAATTCAATCCTAACGACCATCAGCCCTTCAGTGAAGGGAGATTGGAGGGTTCCTGATAATCCATCACCCGTGACTTATCCCTAAATGCCTGACTAACCTAAGAACGAGAAGCCAGCAACATGTCCACGGTGATTAGAACATCGATGTCAAGGGACATGACGGCAAGCATCACCATGTAGGCCATTGTGAGAGGAACAACATACATAATTGTCCGCACGAGGCTAGATGAGACGATGTTGGTGCCATGTCTTGCAAGCTTGGTGAGCGAGATCCACTCCACGAGCACTGAGAACCAGAACACGAAGGCCCAGGAGCTGGGAACGGGCCAACAGGAGAATATGATCTTCGTGCTTTCCCCAGGGAAATGCCATGTGGTTCTTCATCATCAGGACGGAAACATGAAGCCTTGACGGTCAGTTTATGGTGCTTTTTTGGTTCCCAAAATCACAGGGCGAAAGGAGAAAACATCAAGAAAAGAAGAATGGTACATGAAAAGGAGGTCCCCTCGGAAGCCATCGCGATCGGTGTACTACTAGTTTTGCCATATTACCTTCCGCGATCTTACAAAAAGGAAAAGAGAAAGGAGAAACTGCATCGGCAGAAGTGGGCAAAAGCGTATGAACCAGAACCACACACAAGTCCCGGGACTCAAAAGTAGAGGTGTGTAAAGAAATCGGGAATTGTCTGGACCGTCCGGAACCGGATCAGATTGGCTCAAAACCGGTGGTTTCCGTGGGGATCGGTCCGGTTCCCGGTTCCAATTCAGTGGAATCGGTAAGTACCGATCCGATTCTCAGTTCTAGGTGTAGAACCGCCCACCTGTCCATCCAAAAGTCAATGCTCATAAACTGAGTGCTCATCACATCTTACTCTCAACTCATTTGAGTTGTTCTCTATCTTTTACTCATGATCTCGACTTTCAAGCTCAACACCTATCAACTCACGGCTGCACTTCTCATCATTTATGGCCTCTCTCTCTTGCTCTCGGTTACCTCAATTTACGTGAAGTTTGGTGGGACCGTTTCTATGGACTCACCCGGGAATCAGACTGGATGCTCTCAGTTACTTCCATTTGCGTGAAGTTTGGTAGGATTTGTTCCATGGACCAACTCGGGAGGCAGTCCGGTTCTCGGATGAATCTATGAAAATAACGGATGGTTCTCAGTTTTAATTTTTTCAAAACTAGTTATTAATGGACAGTTCTCGATTTTATGGTAGAAACTGCCTAGCCGGATCATACATACTCCTACTCCAAAGGGACTCGATGACAAGATTCTAAACTTGACGGCGGAGTAATTGCGTTGAAAACATGATTTCTGCGTACATCTTCTCTTCATGTGGACTGTTTGTGTAGTACAAAACTCAAGAAACTGTTTCAAAGAATGGGCAACTGCAGTAGTTATGGAAATTACAAAATGGGATTTTTATTGTACTATAGAATCTTTTATTTTTATTTTTATTTTATGACATCTTGAGTGTGACTATGAAAATCAGTGTGGCACCTTAAAAAAATTAATAATTTTTTATATTATGGAATGTCATGATGTCATACATTATAAGAAAACAAGTTTTACACTTGCTTATGCTAAAAACACCGTACGTCTTTATAAGATATCGTAAAACACATAAAACAATCACATTTGCACTTAGTTACAACTAAACACTGTGACATTGTAAAAGATAAATTATTTTAACACAATTTGACTTTTAGTTTGACTGGAAAAATGCCGTAAATTAAAAATTCTGTGCTTTAGGACCATTTGAACTTGAATACAATTGGATGCAGTAATCACTTGTACAATGTCATAAAGTAAAAAATCAGCAATCTACGATGTTCTATTCTTGTTTACTACTGAATCCTATATAGCCTTTTAAATATACCGTAGAATAATAAATTCATGTTTGACCAATTGCTCTTGATTACCTATATAACATCGATAAGATTTTTGACAAGCCTTAATACAATTGACTATTCTAAATGAGATGACGAGCTATCATACTCAAATGCGAAGTAACATGAAAATGGTGTATGTTTAGCCTTTGTAAAATAATGTAATATAAGTTAGTGGCTCAAGAATTAAGTATATTTAATTTTTTTGCTTTTTGAGAAACCCCACTTACATTTTTTTTTCTGTTGAGTGAAAATTCATGTTGCCATTTTCAATAGAGAAATACTCATGTGACTATCCTTAATCTATTGGGCGTAATTCCCTAAAAAACTTTCAACTTTAGGTCAAGTCTTAAATCTGCTATAGCCTTTTTTTTATCTCAAAAAAAACACCAAACTTTAAATTCAGTCCCAAATTTGCCATGAACTTTTTTTTGTTTTTGAAAAATCCCAAACTTTAAGTGCAATTCTAAATCTACACCAAAATTTATTTTGTGTAAAAAAATCATCAAGATTCAATTTAATTTTAAAAATATATCTCGTAATCCAGTCCCAACTTGACGTGGCACTTTCACGTCGACAACAAATCCACATCAACAAAGTAATGGGGCGTTTTTTTAGACAGAAAAGTTCAGAGCAAATTTGGACTAAACCTAAAACTTAGGTTTTTTTTTAAATTAAAAAAAATTTGGGGATAGTTTTGTTATCGTCCATAACTTTCATATCCCAAAATGATTTTATTTTGAAAAATTTCAACAATTTTTATTGGGTTGGATTTGTTATCGAAGTGGAAATGCGACGTCGGTCTAGACCTATTGTCCCATTACTTTGTTGATATGGATTTATTATTGATGTGGAAGTGCCACGTTAAGTTGGGACTTGATCACGGGGGTATATTTTTTAAAATAAATTGAAATTTGCAATTTTTTTTACACAAAACAAAATTCTTAACTGATTTGAGACTGAACTTAAAGTTTAAGGTTTTTTTTTAGATAAAAAAAAGTTTGGGACAAATTTGGGACTGAAGCTAAATTTTGGGGTTTTTTCTTGAATAAAAAAAGTTTGGGACATATTTGGGACTTAACCTAAAGAATAGGATTTTTTAGGGAATTCATCCTGATCTACTGTGAGATTAATAGCTTGTTCTAAGCAAAATAAATAAATAAATAATTAAAAATTATTGTAAGGCCAAAAAACTATTATTTTAGCAAAACCTTTTTCAATATATATGGCAAAACTCATTTCCCTTTAAAATTGAATAATCAAGTTAATCGGTTTGGAGGAAAAATTGAATCGCAAAGACAGCTCCTGTCACTTTCCCTTCAATTAACCGATGGAGCCGTCACATTCTCAACTTCCTCGGAGAGAATGACTTCCTTAGTTTTAAATTTAAAAACACAAACGAATGACTTTGTCAAAGGGGAAAAAGACCACGGGGCAGTTGAACTGCATTTTTTAGATGGTAGATATTGATAAATGATGATATATATTATATATTTAAGAATTCATGTAAGAAGAAAATTAAATATCAAACACACATATAATGTATTGATTTATGGACTTTCAACTTTTTCAAAGTTTGAAAAAGAAAGTCACTAATCTTTCCGTGAATAATTTCATTCGATTTTTGGGAAAACACCACCAAAAACTCAAAACTATGCCATTTGTGACAAATTTAGCCATAACTTTTTTTTGTGATACGAAAAACCCCAAACTATATCACTTGTGACACATTTACCCCATAATACTTTTGCCCAAAGGCATTTTCGTCTTTTTCTTTTTTTTTTTCCCTTTATTGTTTTCTTTCTTCTCTCTTCCCTCCGCCATGGCCGGCGGAGGGAAGCTAGTGAGAGTAGCCCTCGCCTGAGCCCTTGCCCCCCCAAATGCCGGCGATGGTCGCCCTCATCAACGCCGACGAGGGCCAACCTCTTTGGCTTCCCTCCGCCGGTCATGGCAGAGAGGAAGAGAGAAGAAAAAAAAAATAGAAAAAAAGGGAAAAAGACGAAAATACCTTTGGGCAAAAGTATTATGAGGTAAATGTATCACAAGTGACATAGATTTGAGTTTTTCGTGTCACAAAAAAAGTTCATAGTAAATTTATCACAAGTAACATAGTTTGAGATATTTTATGGTATTTTCCCTCGATTTTTTATATTTCCAAATCAGCAAAATTCCTTTTTCTAAAACGACTGTTCGTCTTCTTTTCCGCCATAGCGCTGATAACTTCTGATATTGTGTTAAGCCATTTTCCAAACTGGTCAAAGCAATACTTATGGGCCTGTCTGGAGACATCTCCAGACTTACAGACCAGAAGTTTCGCCAGACCAAGGCCCGGTTTGGAGAGAGCTCTGGGCGAGACCAGATGGTTCTCCATCTATACAGAAACTTCCACTGTAGTTCGATCCTTGGCTCTTCTTCTCTCCTATAAATACCAGGCACGTCCCACCTCTGTTCCCCACTTCAAGAAAAGGAAAGCATTAGCAAGAGATCCAACAGCAGCAGAAGAAGGAGATACAATGTCGCTCATCCCAAGCTGGTTCGGCGGCCGTCGCAGCAACGTCCTTGACCCTTTCTCTCCCGACCTCTGGGACCCCTTCAAAGACTTCCCTTTCCCTTCCTCTTCCCTCTCCGCCTCTACTTTCCCTCAAGCTCTCCGGGAGAATACCGCTTTCGTGAACACGAGGATCGACTGGAAGGAGACTCCGGAAGCCCACGTGTTCAAGGCGGATCTCCCTGGGCTCAAGAAAGAGGAAGTCAAGGTGGAGATAGAAGATGACCGGGTGCTCCAGATAAGCGGCGAGAGGAACGTGGAGAAGGAGGACAAGAATGATACGTGGCACCGGGTGGAGAGGAGCAGCGGGAAGTTCATGAGGAGGTTCAGGTTGCCCGAGAATGCGAAGATGGATCAGGTCAAGGCCGCGATGCAGGACGGGGTGCTCACCATCACTGTTCCGAAGGTGGAGGAGAAGAAGCCTGAGGTCAAGGCCATTGAGATCTCTGGTTGAATTGAGCCTCTTGTGGTTGCAAAAACGATAGCTTTTGTGTCGTCGAATGAATAAGCGTAACTCTGGGTTTCTTTCTTCCTTTAATGTGTCGCATAAGAAATTGTAGGTGTTCATGTGACTCCGTAAACAAAGCGTCATCTCTGTTTATGATGTTATATTGTAATTTTCTCGGGCCATGGTGTGGCAGGTGAATATTATTAATCTTTCATGAGTTTTGCAGTATTTCATCTCTGGTTTGCCCGATCTGAGATAGATTGAGACGTTAAAAATGGTGTGGAGCCGTATTTCATCTATTTACGGTTGTTATCGAGGGTCTCAACTAACAGGGTTTTGGCCAAATTTGAAGATCTTGTTTGTTTGAAAGCTGCGGTCATCGGCTGATTAAGTTGAGAAATCAACAAATTTCCTTTCTCCATGAGGCTATCTGATCTGGCGCTCCTGAGCTCCAGTTCGTTCAATGGTTGTTGGCTATTTCATGCAATGTAGATTTCATACCACTAATGTCAGAAAATTACCGTACTTTCAAACATACGCACATTATATACTAAACTGAAATGTTTAATTGATGGTCGTGAATTCAATCCTAACGACCATCAGCCCTTCAGTGAAGGGAGATTGGAGGGTTCTTGATAATCCATCACCCGTGACTTATCCCTAAATGCCTGACTAACCTAAGAACGAGAAGCCAGCAACATGTCCACGGTGATTAGAACATCGATGTCAAGGGACATGACGGCAAGCATCACCATGTAGGCCACTGTGAGAGGAACAACATACATAATTGTCCGCACGAGGCTAGATGAGACGATGTTGGTGCCATGTCTTGCAAGCTTGGTGAGGGAGATCCACTCCACGAGCACTGAGAACCAGAACACGAAGGCCCAGGAGCTGGGAACGGGCCAACAGGAGAATATGACCTTCGTGCTTTCCCCAGGGAAATGCCATGTGGTTCTTCATCATCGAGACGGAATCATGAAGCCTTGACGGTCAGTTTATGGTGCTTTTTTGATTCCCAAAATCACAGGGCGAAAGGAGAAAACATCAAGAAAAGAAGAATGGTACATGAAAAGGAGGTCCCCTCGGAAGCCATCGCGATCGGTGTACTACTAGTTTTGCCATATTACCTTCCGCGATCTTACAAAAAGGAAAAGAGAAAGGAGAAACTGCATCGGCAGAAGTGGGCAAAAGTGTATGAACCAGAGCCACACACAAGTCCCGGGACTTAAAAGCAGAGGTGTGTAAAGAAAACGGGAATTGTCTGGACCGTCCGGAACCGGATCAGATTGGCTCAAAACCGGTGGTTTCCGTGGGGATCGGTCCGGTTCCAATTCAGTGGAATCGGTAAGTACCGAACCGATTCCCAGTTCTAAGTATAGAACCGCCCACTTGTCCACCCAAAAGTCAATGCTCATAAACTGAGTGCTCATCACATCTTACTCTCAACTCATTTGAGTTGTTCTCTATCTTTTACTCATGATCTCGACTTTCAAGCTCAACACCTATCAACTCACGATTGCACTTCTGATCATTTATGGCGTTTCTCTCTTGCTCTCGGTTATCTCAATTTGCGTGAAGTTTGGTGGGACCGTTTCTATGGACTCACCTGAGAATCAGACTGGATGCTCTCAGTTACTTCCATTTGCGTGAAGTTTGGTAGGATTTGTTCCATGGACCAACTCGGGAGGCAGTCCGGTTCTCGGATGGTTCTATGAAAACAATGGATGGTTCTCAGTTTTAATTTTTTCAAAACTAGTTATTAATGGACAGTTCTCGATTTTATGGTAAAAACTGCCTAGCCGGATCATACCTACTCCTACTCCAAAGGGACTCGATGACAAGATTCTAAACTTGACGGCGGAGTAATTGCGTTGAAAACATGATTTCTGCGTACATCTTCTCTTCATGTGGACTGTTTGTGTAGTACAAAACTCAAGAAACTGTTTCAAAGAATGGGCAACTGCAGTAGTTATGGAAATTACAAAATGGGATTTTTATTGTACTATAGAATCTTTTATTTTTATTTTTATTTTATGACATCTTGAGTGTGACTATGAAAATCAGTGTGGCACCTTAAAAAAATTAATAATTTTTTATATTATGGAATGTCATGATGTCATACATTATAAGAAAACAAGTTTTACACTTGCTTATGCTAAAAACACGGTACGTCTTTATAACATATCGTAAAACACATAAAACAATCACATTTGCACTTAGTTACAACTAAACACTGTGACATTGTAAAAGATAAATTATTTTAACACACTTTGACTTTTAGTTTGACTGGAAAAATGTCGTAAATTAAAAATTCTGTGCTTTAGGACCATTTGAACTTGAATACAATTGGGTGCAGTAATCACTTGTACAATGTCACAAAGTAAAAAATCAGCAATCTACGATGTTCTATTCTTGTTTACTACTGAATCCTATATAGCCTTTTAAATATACCGTAGAATAATAAATTCATGTTTGACCAGTTGCACTTGATTACCTATATAACATCGATAAGATTTTTGACAAGCCTTAATACAATTGACTATTCTAAATGAGATGACGAGCTATCATACTCAAATGCGAAGTAACATGAAAATGGTGTATGTTTAGCCTTTGTAAAATAATGTAATATAAGTTAGTGGCTCAAGAATTAAGTATATTTAATTTTTTTGCTTTTTGAGAAACCCCACTTACATTTTTTTTTCTGTTGAGTGAAAATTCATGTTGCCATTTTCAATAGAGAAATACTCATGTGACTATCCTTAATCTATTGGGCGTAATTCCCTAAAAAACTTTCAACTTTAGGTCAAGTCTTAAATCTGCTATAGCCTTTTTTTTATCTAAAAAAAAACACCAAACTTTAAATTCAGTCCCAAATTTGCCATGAACTTTTTTTTGTTTTTGAAAAATCCCAAACTTTAAGTGCAATTCTAAATCTACCCCAAAATTTATTTTGTGTAAAAAAATCATCAAGATTCAATTTAATTTTAAAAATATATCTCGTAATCCAGTCCCAACTTGACGTGGCACTTCCACGTCGATAACAAATCCACATCAACAAAGTAATGGGGCGTTTTTTTAGACAGAAAAGTTCAGAGCAAATTTGGACTAAACCTAAAACTTAGGTTTTTTTTTTAAATTAAAAAAATTTGGGGATAGTTTTGTTATCGTCCATAACTTTCATATCCTAGAATGATTTTATTTTGAAAAATTTCAACAATTTTTATTGGGTTGGATTTGTTATCGAAGTGGAAATGCGACGTCGGTCTAGACCTATTGTCCCATTACTTTGTTGATGTGGATTTATTATTGATGTGGAAGTGCCACGTCAAGTTGGGACTGGATCACGGGGGTATATTTTTTAAAATAAATTGAAATTTGTAATTTTTTTACACAACAAAATTCAGAACTCATTTGAGACTGAACTTAAAGTTTAAGATTTTTTTTTAGATAAAAGAAAGTTTGGGACAGATTTGGGATTGAAGCTAAATTTTGGGGTTTTTTCTAGGATAAAAAAAGTTTGGGACAGATTTGGGACTTAACCTAAAGAATGGGGTTTTTTTAGGGAATTCACCCTGATCTACTATGAGATTAATAGCTTGTTCTAAGCAAAATAAATAAATAAATAATTAAAAATTATTGTAAGGCCAAAAAACTATTATGTTAGCAAAACCTTTTTCAATATATATAGCAAAACTCATTTCCCTTTAAAATTGAATAATCAAGTTAATCGGTTTCGAGGAAAAATTGAATGGCAAAGACAGCTCCTATCACTTTCTCTTCAATTAACTGATGGAGCCGTTACATTCTCAATTTCCTCGGAGAGAATGACTTCCTTAGTTTTAAATTTAAAAATACAAACGAATGACTTTGTCAAAGGGGAAAAAGACCATGGGGCAGTTGAACTGCATTTTTTAGATGGTAGATATTGATAAATGATGATATAAATATTATATATTTAAGAATTCATGTAAGAAGAAAATTAAATATCAAACACACATATAATGTATAGATTTATCGACTTTCAACTTTTTCAAAGTTTGAAAAAGAAAGTCACTAATCTTTCCGTGAATAATTTCATTCGATTTTTGGGAAAACACCACTAAAAACTCAAAACTATGTCATTTGTGACAAATTTAGCCCGAACTTTTTTTTGTGATACGAAAAACCCTAAATTATATCACTTGTGACACATTTACCCTATAATACTTTTGCCCAAAGGCATTTTCGTTTTTTTATTTTTTTATTTTCCTTTATTGTTTTCTTTCTTCTCTCTTACCTCCGCCATGACTGGCGGAGGGAAGCCAGGGAGGGTAACCCTCGCCTGAGCCCTAGCCCCCCCAAATGCCGACGATGGTCGCCCTCATCAACTCCGACGAGGGCCACCCTCTTCGGCTTCCCTCTGCCGGCCATGGTGGAGGGGAAGAGAGAAAAAAGAAAAAAAATAGAAAAAAATAGAAAAAAAGGAAAAAGACGAAAATATCTTTGGGCAAAAGTATTGTGAGGTAAATGTGTCACAAGTGACATAGTTTTGAATTTTTCGTGTCACAAAAAAAGTTCATAGTAAATTTATCACAAGTAACATAGTTTGAGATTTTTTATGATATTTTTCCTCGATTTTTTATATTTCCAAATCAGCGAAATTCCTTTTTCTAAAACGACTGTTCGTCTTCTTTTCCACCATAGCGCTGATAACTTCTGATATTGTGTTAAGCCATTTTCCAAACTGGTCAAAGCAATAGTTATGGGCCTGTCTGAAGACATCTCCAGACGTACAGACCAGAAGTTTCGCCAGACCAAGGCCCGGTTTGGAGAGAGCTCTGGGCGAGACCAGATGGTTCTCCATCTTTACAGAAACTTCCACTGTAGTTCGATCCTCTTCTTCTCTCCTATAAATACCAGGCACGTCCCACCTCTGTTCCCCACTTCAAGAAAAGGAAAGCATTAGCAAGAGATCCAACAGCAGCAGAAGAAGGAGATACAATGTCGCTCATCCCAAGCTGGTTCGGCGGCCGTCGCAGCAACGTCTTTGACCCTTTCTCTCCCGACCTCTGGGACCCCTTCAAAGACTTCCCTTTCCCTTCCTCTTCCCTCTCCGCCTCTACTTTCCCTCAAGCTCTCCGGGAGAATACCGCTTTCGTGAACACGAGGATCGACTGGAAGGAGACTCCGGAAGCGCACTTGTTCAAGGCGGATCTCCCTGGGCTCAAGAAAGAGGAAGTCAAGGTGGAGATCGAAGACGACCGGGTGCTCCAGATAAGCGGCGAGAGGAACGTGGAGAAGGAGGACAAGAATGATACGTGGCACCGGGTGGAGAGGAGCAGCGGGAAGTTCATGAGGAGGTTCAGGTTGCCCGAGAATGCGAAGATGGATCAGGTCAAGGCCGCGATGGAGGACGGGGTGCTCACCATCACTGTTCCGAAGGTGGAGGAGAAGAAGCCTGAGGTCAAGGCCATTGAGATCTCTGGTTGAATTGAGCCTCTTGTGGTTGCAAAAACGATAGCTTTTGTGTCGTCGAATGAATAAGCGTAACTCTGGGTTTCTTTCTTCCTTTAATGTGTCGCATAAGAAATTGTAGGTGTTCATGTGACTCCGTAAACAAAGCGTCATCTCTGTTTATGATGTTATATTGTAATTTTCTCGGGCCATGGTGTGGCAGGTGAACCGCATTTTTTAGCAGAGGTATGCAAAACGGACTGCCCAAACTAGAAACCATCCGGACTGGATCGAATCGTCTAATTTGATATGGTTTCTGAGAGTATCGATTTAGTTCCCGATTCCTAAATATAGAACCGGTATCTGGACAATCCAATTCCTAATCCAAACCGGACCAACTACATATATTACTTTTTTTGTGATTACGTGTAGTCGGCATGAGGTATACAATTTCAATTTTAGAACATATGTGTAGTCAGCATGGGGAACACAATTCTCCATCGCATTAACTTGAATTGTGCGCTTGCTTTTGGTATTATATGTAATTGATATGGAACAGAATTCTAGTTTCAAAATATATAGTATCAAATAATGGGAAAAAAGCGACCAATTCCATTGGACATGATTGGTGGTCTGGTCCAGTTCCCGGTCCTAGGACCAATCGGTTCGATCATTGATTCCCAATTTGGGAACCGATTCTCTCGATCCGGTTCCCAGTTTCACCATGAAACTGGACTAGATCAAGAAGCGATCACACCTATTTTTTAAATGTTAGATATTGGTAAGAAATAATATATATTATTTATTTAAGAATTCATGTAAGAAGGAAATTAAATATCAAACACACATATAATGTTGGGTCTAATTCTCCAAAAAACCCCAAACTTTAGGTCAAGTCCAAATCTACCATGAAATTTTTTTTGTAAAAAAAACCCCAAACTTTTAGTCTAGTCCCAAATATGCCTCGAATTTTGTTTTGTGTAAAAAAAATCACCAAAATTTAATTTATTTTTAAAAATATACCCCGTGATCCAATCCCAACTTGACGTGACACTTCCACGTCGATAACAAATCCAAATCAACAAAGTAATGGGGCTTATTTTTAGACAAAGAAAAGTTTGGAGCAAATTTGGACTGAATTTAAAAATTATGTTTTTTGTAGGGTTAATACCACGAAAAACCCTAAACTGGTACACTTGTGACAAGTTTATCTCGAACTAATTTTTTTACCACAAAAAACTCCAAACCGGTACACATATGACAAATTTACTTCAAATTAATTTTTTGACCACGAAAAACTTCAAATTAGTACACATATGATAATTTTACCCTGAACTAATTTTTTCACCATCAAAAATCCCAAACCGGTACACTTGTGACAAATTTACCTTTTATTAGTTTTCGTTAAATTTTATTATCAAATTGCCGAGTTTGATTATACGTGGTAGTTGATGGGTGTACCAGTTTGGGGTTTTACCCCTCTGTTTGTCACAAGTTTACGAATTTTTGGTTTTTAGTGATATTAATCCAATTCAATGAAAGGTAAATTTTTCACAAGTGTACCAGTTTGAGATTTTTATGGTAAAAAAATTAGTTCAGAGTAAATTTATCATAGGTGTATCAGTTTGGGGTTTTTCTTGATAAAAATTTTAGTTCGGGGTAAAATTAACACAAGTATACCAGTTTGAGATTTTTTGTGATTAAAAAATTAGCTTGGAATAAATTTGTCACAGATGTACCAATTAGGGATTTTGGTGGTCAAAAAATTAGTTCGAGGTAAAATTATCACCAGTATACCAGTTTGGAGTTTTTCGTGATATTAACCTTTTTTTTAAATTAAATTTTTGTTTGAGTAAATTTGTTATCGTCCCTAACTTTCATATCCTATAATGGTTTTATTTTAGAGAATTTCAACAATTTTTATTGAGTTAAATTTGTTATCAAAGTGGAAATGCATGTCGATCTATTCCCATCGCCTCATTACTTAATTTGCTTATGTGGATTTGTTATCGACGTAGAGGCGTTACGTCAAGTTGGGATTGGATCATAGAGTATATTTTTGAAAATAAATCGAAATTTGATGATTTTTTTTACACAAAATAAAGTTTGGGCCATATTTGAGATTGAACTTAAAGTTTGTAGTTTTTTCCGAGAAAAAAAAAAGTTCTGGGCAAATTTGGGATTTGACATAAAGTTAGGGTTTTTAAAGGGAATTCACCCTATAATGTTGAGATTTATGGACTGTCAACTTTTTTGAAAGTTCGAAAAAGAAATTCGCTAATCTTTCTATGAGTACTTTCGTTCGATTTTTTATATTTCCAAATCAGCGAAATTTCTTTTTCTAAACGACTGTCCGTCTTCTTTTCCACGATAGCACTGATAGCTTCTGATATCGTGTTTAGTCATTTTCCAAGCCGGTCAAGCGATAGTTATGGGCTTGTCTCGAGACATCTCCAGATTTACAGACCAGAAGTTTCGCGAGAGAAAAGCCCGGTCTGGAGAGAGCTCTGGGCGCGACCAGATGTTTCTGCATCTTTACAGAAACTTCCACTGTAGTTCAATCCTTAGCTCTTCTTCTCCGCTCCTATAAATACCAGGCACGTCCCACCTCTCTTACCCACTTCAAGAAAAGCAAAGCATTTGCAAGAGAGAGCATCAGTCAGACAGTCAATCACCAAACGTCTTCGAATCATCTAACCGTCGCAGAAGAAGCACGTACAATGTCGCTCATCCCAAGCTGGTTCGGCGGCCGTCGCAGCAACGTCTTCGACCCTTTCTCTCTCGACCTCTGTGACCCCTTCAAGGACTTCCCTCTCCCTTCCTCATCCCTTTCCGCCTCTAATTTCCCTCAAACTCTACAGGAAAACACCGCTTTCGTGAACACGAGGATCGACTGGAAGGAGACCCCGGAAGCCCACGTGTTCAAGGCGGATCTCCCCGGGCTCAAGAAAGAGGAAGTCAAGGTGGAGATCGAAGACGACCGGGTGCTCCAGATAAGCGGCGAGAGGAATGTGGAGAAGGAGGACAAGAATGACACATGGCACCGCGTGGAGAGAAGCGGCGGGAAGTTCATGAGGAGGTTCAGGTTGCCCGAGAATGCGAAGATGGATCAGGTCAAGGCCTCGATGGAGAGCGGAGTGCTCACCGTCACTGTTCCGAAGGTGGAGGAGAAGAAGCCTCAGGTCAAACCCATCGAGATCTCTGGTTGAATTAAGCCTCTTGTGCTTGCAGGAAATAGCGGTTTACGTCCTATAATGTTCGGCTTTCTTGGGAACGAGTATAATTTTGGAATTTTTCTTTAGTTAATGTGTCATGCAAGAGGTTGTAGGTGTTTGTGCGACTGTGTAATCAATGTGTCGTCTCTGTTTTTAATGTTATATTGTATTTTGGTCGGGCCAGAGTGTGGCGCTTGAATATGAATAATCTTTGATGAGTTTTGCAGTATTTGCTCTCTGGTTTGCCTGATCTGTAATAGATTGAGCTATTACTCATGGTATCGGAGCAGTACGAAAAGGGCCTTTGGCCTTTCTCCGGGGCATGTCTGATCCGGCGTTCCTGAGCTCCAGTTCGTTGATATGGTTGTTGGCTATTTCATGCAATGCAGATTTTATCGTAGCAACGGTGTATTGATCGGTGTGATTTACAGAAATCCACAACTAACGTCACAAAATGACCACACATTCAAACACTCGCACATTCTCTACTAAGCTAAAGTGTGTAATTGATGGAAGCGAATTCAATTTAATGACCATCAGCAGTCCTGTGGAGGGAGAAATCGGATGGCTCCTGATGAACCATCACCCTGGACTTACTCCTAAAAGCCCGAATGCCGAAGAGCAAGAACCACCCACCAACATGTCCCGCGACAGTGGCGCTTAGAACACTGACGTTAAAGGACATGACGGCAAGCATCACCACGTAGGCCACCGCGATATGAACAGTGTACATCACCGTTCGCATGAGGCTAGCCAATAACGTTGTTGATGCCGGGTCTTACGAGCCTGGCGTGCGAGATCCACTCCACGAGCACGGAGAGCCAGAACACCAAGGCCCGGGAGCTGGGACTGCGCCAATAGGAGAACATGGCGTCTGAGCTCTTTCCCCAGTAAAATGCCACATGGTTCTTCACGTGAATTGTGAAGCTTTGACAGACAATTTATGGTGCTCTTTCGTTCACAAAATCGAAGGAGGGAAAGAATATCAAGAAAGGAAGAGTAGCACATGAAATGGAGGTACCCACCAAAGCCATCACGATCAATTGTACTACTTGTTCTGCCATATTACATTCAGTGATCTTGCGAAATTCGCAAAAGAAGAAGAAAAAAAATGCAACATCAGAAGTGGGCAAAAGTGGATGAACCAGAAACACCCAAAAGTCGCAGGACACGAAAGGGATGGATTGGGTCGATGACAAATTTATTAACTCATGATGGAGTCATTGCGGTTTAATACATGATTTCTGCGTACCGCCTCTCTTCGTGTGGACTGCTTGTGTAGTACAAAGTTCATACCACAGAGCATAGCTAAAGCTCTGTTTCTCCACCAGCTTTTGTAAAGTTATGGCGTGAGATTCCGAATGTTGGGTCACGGCAGAATCGCGGTAGGTATACCGACTTTGCTTCTTACGTACATGCTCGAAAAGGTTTAAACTTCTCGTCCAAATGACTTTGAAAATAGGTCAAAACAGTGAAGTCTTGGTTGTTGAACGACAGGATTGTACGGTGTATTGGTGTACCTTAGAATTTCCAGTACAGTTAAGGCACAAACTCCAGAAAAAAAGGATGACTTTTTTTTTTTGATCTCTATTGCATTCTTGACATTATTTGCTGGACATTAGTAGATGCTTAATACATAATTGCTTAAACGCAACAATGGGCTTCTTCCTTTTCTTTCGATTTCGTATTCCTGCTTAGAAGGAAAACATTCATGAAACAGTATGTTCAAACACATCAGCAAACATTGAAGAGGTAAAAATCTTTTTATTGGAATGCGTTCTATTTGACATATATGATTTTTCTCCCGTTCTCACATGATGTTAGAGTCGTGTGATTAATATCAAGTGTAGCAATATCCACCTTCACAAACTAAATATTTGAACAAAAGCCCTAGTGCAATCATAGCCCTTTTGCTTTACCTTAGTCCGAGAGCAGCTGCTCTCATCCATCGACTTGTTCCTTACTAGAGTCGAGCTTCTTGATCACCCCATTATTCATGAATCACAAGAAGACCGTCCAGCTTATCATCCGGTTGCTAAACCACAAGTTCCTTTTGTAATAATTAGGCTAAGCTCAAGTGATGGCAAAGCCCATAAGGCATTTTCTAAGTATTTTAGTTCTCGTTTAGGATATTTTGCAGGAAACCGGTTTACTTACTGGGAAACCCGGATGTCAAATTATTTCTTGGTAAGGAATAGCCATTTCCCGACCTCCGAAGATATAGAAGATAGGTTGGTAAGGTGAACTATCTCATGATTAGTATGTATCTTTTGCTGTCAATGTCGTGGGCCAGTTTTCGGATGCACTAATGAAAGCATATTGGGATGCAGTGGTTCGAATTGCCAAGAATGTTAAAGGTGCACTCGGCAGAGGGCTATTGCAGCGGAGTAGATCCCATACTTAAGTAGTTGGCTACACTGATGCTGACTAGCTGGTGTCCCTTTAATCAAAGATTCACAGCTGGTTCTTGCATGATCAGTGGAGGAACCTGATCTCAGGGAAGAGCAAGAAACTGAATGCTCTAGCTCGCTTCTGCATATAAGCTGGATGTCAAGCTATGGTGGTAACCACTTGTGAGCTGATTTGGTTGAAAAAATTGTGAACATAATTGGATATGACACAGTCCAAATGATGATTTTGTTTTATGATAATTAAGCTATGTTACTTTCAATCCTGTTTTCCAATGAAAGGATCAAATATATAGAGGTTGACTGTCACTTTGTTTAATAAAAGAAAACAAAAAAATGTTTGTTAGAACTGATGATTAGTAAGCTGATGTATTCCCTAAAACCTTCGTATCCTAAATCAAGTATACATGTAACAAGCTAGGCATACATGGCATATATACTCTAGGAATAGAAAGTAGTATCTCGGTAGATGTGTATATTATTGTATAATAATTTGTAATATTGGGTTCTTATCTTGTAAGAGTTGAATATATTATAATTACATGTGTGCACTCCATATATAAAATACAGATTTTTCTCTCCCATCCTTTCTTTCCTTCTCACATTTTAACTGCAATCTCACTAGACTTCAATACATGATTATATGCATGTACACTCCTTCCACCTAATGGCCTAAGCTTTTGGGTTGGATGTTCTTTCCACTTAACACAAACTATAAATAAAGGCCAATAAGTTTGTGTAATTGCATCAAATGTATTCAGAGATCAGAACATCAAACTCTTGAACTTTTTGCAGCACACAAACTTGACTCCAAGCATTGCCTAGTAGCAGATATCTCTGTGCTGCTACAATGATGTGAGCAACACGACTAGATCGATCAAGAACTGGCGAGTAGACACAGCTTCGGCAATACTAAAAGTGGCCTAGCGCTCCAAGTCTAAGATCCTCTGCCTTATCTCTTTGCCTTTTTTCTCCTGCATCAATCTTCTAACAGATCTTTCCGCGGTTTCTCTCTATCACACCCTCGAGTTCGAATCCGACCCTCCGTCCATGTGTCAGATACCTTGTGTTCACCTTTAGGTCACTGAACGGTTGACATATCATTGGCACCCCTTCGCATATACTCTCCAAGGTGGAGCTCCATCCACAGAGACCTCAAAACCCTTCTGCCGCGTCCTGAGCCACTACTTTCTTCTGAGGTGCCCATTTCACAATGCAAGCCCAAGTTGTCTGAGTTCCTCATCCATTTACTCACCGGGATTGAACCAGGCCTAATCACCCACAACAAAGGCTGCTTCCTATTTGCCAGACCCCATGCCATTTCAGATTAACGATTTTCGTTCATACGTGCTGTGCTTCCCAAGATGGCATAAATGACTGAGCTACGAGTTTGCTTATCAAGCCAGGAAATGCAACTGTTGTCCTCATCCAGCAAGGTAACAGTAGAGGTAGGAGCAAGTGTAGAATATAATGCCTATCCAAAAAAGTGGAACTTGGTACTTTTGGTGGAGCCGCATCAGCGATGATCCTCGAGGCACCTAATGGTGCTGCATATATTGGCTAAAGATGATCTGATGCCTACCAAGAATATCATCTCCATGAAATGGTCTAATCCTCCGAAATTGGAGATTGGTAGGTCTTTCAACCTGAGGGGATGATTGATATCAATTATCAATCAACAGGAAATGAATGATAATCTATATAGAATAACAGCATGTAACTAGGAGATAAATGTGGCCTTGGGCCTTTAGCTGGAGAAAAACAGAGCAAACTATTGCTGGCAGCACTACGGGGTCTATAAAACAATACTAGGTATCTTCAAATGGCCGCTTTGGAGAAGCACACGAGGGCATCATACGAGATGAAAACGATCTCCTCAAAGGCTCTGAGCGTCTCATGCCCCAAGTCAAGCACCATCAAGAGCTATTATGTCCGGGGATCTGATTACTCACTCTGATAAGCCGTCTAGTGTGCATAGGAAGGAGAAATCAGGGTTAGGCTAACGGGGTGGACTCTGGCACTGTATGTGGGCAATTGTGATGGCATAGCCCTAGGATTTAAGATTTTTCTAAGCTGAAGCATAGGAACAAGGTGTGAAATGGACGGGGAACCGGCACCAATCTGTTGCGGTTATGCCCTCAGATTTCGCATCTTAGCTTTGTCCATCTCTGATTGAGGCACTTGGGAAGTCTAACCAGCACTCATCAAAAAATTTACCCGTGGATAGTCTGTCCAAGCAGGGTATAAAATATCTTGATTGAGAAAATTTCAATTCGTACGAGTTTTTTTCTCAAATTCTTATGCTGTCTGAGCGACCAACAGAGATTTCTCTTAGACTTCTCATTAATGCATTGCAATTCGCGAGCGAATCGAAAAGCTTCCTGGACGATGGCTTTGAAATATGACATCGAGTATAGCATGAAGATGCAAAATCCTCACAAAACGCAGCACACACAAAAGCCACCATCTGCCAAAGACTTTAGAAATACATATTGTATTACTATTTTAACTAATGCGAGTTCTATAGTTTTAGCTTACAGCAGTATATATTAATACGACTCGTGAAGCACAGGAAGAAACCGACATACACAACTCTCTGCACACACACGGAGCCATCTGAAGTTTAACCATCACGAAATCAACCGGATATGTCGATGGAGTTGACCTCGGGCTTCTTCTCTGCTTCCGACTTGGGAACAGTGACGGTGAGCACTCCGTTCTCCATCGATGCCTTGACCTGATCCATCTTCGCGTTCTCGGGCAACCTGAACCTCCTCATGAACCTCCCGCTGCTCCGCTCCACCCTGTGCCACGTGTCGTTCTTGTCCTCCTTCTCCACCTTCCTCTCTCCGCTGATCTGGAGCACCCGGTCGTCCTCGACCTCCACCTTCACTTCCTCCTTCTTGAGCCCCGGCAGATCGGCCTTGAACACGTGGGCTTCTGGGGTCTCCTTCCAGTCGATCCTCGTGTTCACGAAGGCGGAATTCTCCCGGAAAGTCTCGGGGAAAGAGGGTGACAGCTGCGAGGAGGCGAGAGGGAAGTCCTTGAAAGGGTCCCAGAGGTCGACGGAGAAGGGGTCGAAGACGTTGCTGCGACGGCCACCGAACCAGCTCGGGATGAGCGACATATTGTCTCTGCTTCTTCTGCTGTTAGAAATTCGACGGACAATGTTGGCGACTGATTGGTGCACAGATGCTTCTCTTGCGAATGCTTTCTTCGTGTTCTCGGGTTGGTGAAGAAGGAAGGACGCGCGGGCCATTTATAGGAGGCAGTGGAGGTTTCTCGTGCTTTCATGAGCTTTTGAGATATTCTCAAATGGAAGTTTCTGTATCTGTTTTCTGGTATGATGGAGAAACATCTGGTGTCGGGTCAAGATCGACCGGAGACTGGGCCTTCCTCATGGGCCGTGATCAACTGCTTTCGTGGGCTGAAATCTCTGCCTATTGCTGCCATCTTCTTGGTGGAATACCGCTTACTTTTGCTCACTCTCAAATTGTTTTTTTTTTTATAACCCAGGGAACTCCCACACGGCCGACAGTCGAAAGGTAAATCCTGGGGGCGACACGTACTAGCCACCACACACGTGCACCGGTTAAGTCATCCTGCGGCACTTGGGATTCGAACACTCAACCTTTTGGGAGAGGAAGAGTGTTTTTTTCAGCAGCGCCATCCAGGCGGGTGGTCTCACTCTCAAATTGTCATCACCGCAAAATTCACAACGATTTATTTCAAGGAAATAACTCCGTAGTAAAGAAAATTTAGATTGAACACATCACATCAGTTTGATTTCTCATCACCTAGATAAGCTTCATCATCATAGGAAACGAAAGAAAGATTGTTCTGGAGGAATTTCTAGAAGTGAAGCGAGTGGAGTTACCATGAGTGAGCGATTGGTGGATTACTCGAACTCTGCTCCTTTTTCTCGAGTTTGAATTACTCGGTTACGTAATATCCGAACTCGAGTTAAAAAGTTTGACTCGAGTAAACTCACGAGTGTATTCAAATAGAAAAATGCTTGTAGTTTCATCGTATTTTTTTTTATATCTAGTGGGAGCAGAACTCGAGCTTATACTGGAGTTTAGACTGTAATTTCCCTGCAAATCCAGTTGAGTTGACTGGAGTCCAAATGTAGTAAAAAACTGAAGAAGAAGCTCGAACAATAAACCTCATCGACTCAATTACATGCCTAAAGTACCTCTTCAGTTTGGCCATGGCCATGTCTTGCTAGTGCATACGCGCAAGTATTCGCCTCGCAGTAGCTATGTTGGAGAAAGCGGTCCAGGATTTGGGTTCCCAACAACCTGCAATCATCGTCAATACTGGAGAACAGCCATGGCGTGGAGTTTGACGATCAATCTCCGAATTCCACGATCCACAGCAAGTTGTAATCCATCTCGAGAACCCATAAGTCAGCAAAGACAGACGAGGAGGTAGAGCCAATAATTCGTGAAAAATTCACAGACTCTATGGCCCTCATGACTCGTGAGTAGGCAAAATGCCTCCTGCACACGTCTTACCCAGGTTTTCCAAAGCCAAGCCGTCTGTATTTATTCGTATGCAAAAAGTTCCAGGGGAGATGAAGTTTGATGATGCTGGAGATGTTCTTTGTACCTAATTAAACTTGATCCATGTGTGAAGAGGCTCCGTGAAGCTCTTCATACATGAATTAGGAATACCCCCTGTTCCAGACGTCCTGAGTAGCGGACAGTCGCGAAGAAAATGGAGGACATCCTCCAAAAGAAAACCGCAAATGCTGCAAATTCGCATTTTGCATAATACAGAGCTTATTATGATTGATGAGCCAAAGGAAAGTTTGGATCCTAGGAATGGTATGATTTTTCCAGGTCCAACTCCAATCATTCTTTGCTTGGAGCAGAGGAAAATTTGTCAATGGCGATATCATAGGCATCCCCAGTCTTGAACTGCCCATCATCAGTGGACTTCCAGGCAAGAGAATCTTCCTTGCTCCTACCGCGAGCGGTAGGATCGCTCGAATTTTTCTGTCGATATCTTCAGCAAAGTGCGGGAGATTGAAAAAGTCCCAGAGCACCAGGGCTGACCCAACAACCAGAAACAGTCATATTTACGTCGCCCTTACTAAGGGACCAACAAAAGGGATCCAAGATGGCCTAAACCAGTCGCATCTTTAAGAGCTCTCCAATTGCGAGAAACTCTAGTTCTACCAGAAAATGGGATGGATCTTCTACGGAGGTATTTCGCAGAGAGAGTTTTAGCCCACAGTTTGTTCTCTTCCTTGAGGAAATGCCACTTAAGTTTAGCAAGGATGGCTTTCTTTCTACCTCTGGCTCTATACAAGCCAATAAGCCTTTGCTTTTCGAACAAGTGACGAGACTTCCAATCTAGAAGATGTAGTTTTCTCGTACTATCCGCAGACCCCCGATAAAGTCTCTCAATTTTTCGAATTCTGTCAAGGACATCGGGAGGAAGACTAACGCATTGCATATAATATTCGGGAATAGCTTCCACAACAGACTAACCACGACAATGGTGCTGCAGTTTTTCCTGTTGGCACAGGCAAATAAAATAAGGCCATCCGCGAAAGATAAGTGGGAGAACAAGGGGCTTCCCTGATTGACTCCGATGTGGGTCCGTGCCTTATCCTCGCATGCATCCAGGATTTTTCGGCTCAGGTATTCCATGCACTGGACGAAGATGTCCAGAGAAATGAAGCCACCTTGTCAAATACCCCACGAAGGCTAGAAACTATCTAGAGTACCTCCACTGAAAAGAAAGGAGGTCGTGGTGGAAGAAATACAGAGCATAGTGAGTTTTATCCAAGAATCTGGAAAATTGAACAAGGTAATCCTCATTGTAACTTATCATAAGCCTTGGACAGACCAATACTTAACAATCACAGTACCCGCCTTACCGCGTGTAGCGAACCATTTCTTGTGCGGTGATGACCTTATCGATAGCTCTCTTCAGCCAGGGATGAAGCTACTCTGAAGAGGAGAAATTAAGGTCAATAGCTTTATAAACAGTGTTGCACAGACTAATAGGCCAGAACTGAGCAATGCTTTCTGGAGCCCGTCAGTTTTATATCAGTTTCCCTCTTTCTTCGTCTCTTTTCCTTAATCATTCCTTTCAACTTTTTCCCTCAAATTTCTTTAACTTCTCTGTGCAAGCTCCATTAATATTGCTTAATCAAACCTTTCTTGGTCCATAACTTGAACTAGGCGAATCCATGAAATTGATTTGATCTACGTGTGACTATATATCATGTAATTTACAATGTGACAATTCCGGCATTTTATAATGGGATATTACAAAAAAAAAATCTTCAAATTTGCACTATTATATAAAAAAAACTATCCTTTCTTTTTTAAAACCTTCAATTTGCATCTCCTCCTTTTTTCATTATTTGCATCTCCTTCAATAAGCTTGTTGATATAGGATATCCGTATTCCCCCTTTCTTCTGATTTATGTTTTTGCTGGGCGGTAAGAACATTCATCGAACATAATAGTAGGGCAATCAATCTCAAATGAGGCTGAGCCAACATCGACACAGCCCATTTACACGAGATGTTGTTAACCGTTTTCATGTCAAGCTTACATAGGTTTCTGTAATGAAAGAAACAACTCATTGGTGCCCGAATGCTAAATGTATCATGTCAGCTCCATCCTTTTTATGACATACTTAGACAAGTTTAACTATGCAGTTAACAAGTTAATTGGGTCGACACAACGCATTATATATACTCAGATACATTTAGATACGTCTAAACATATTCAACATGTTTGTTCTAAGAGTTCATAACTTAAACGTAGTAAATGTGTCACGTTGTCCGACACATTTAATAAGTGTATCAAGTTTAGATTTCGCAATTGCGACATAATGAATAAACATGTTATGTTCGGGTGAAACTAAGTCTGATTAGATACGATTAGAACGTGATAAACATAAATTGCCAACCCTAATTAATCTCGAACAAGTGAAAGGAGTAGTGAATTCGAGCCATTCAGAATTTCAGATCAGCTCCGATGGTTAGAAAGAAAACAAAAACACAAACTTGCATATGGCAAACCAACAGATTTCATCATTGCATCTAAGTATATATCTGTTCTGTTCTGCTCTTCAAGGCCAGAAGACCGAATCTGCACTTTCTGCAGTACACATACTTCATTCTGTGCAGTGCTTTAGTAGCAAACGACTCTGTGCTGCTAGAGCGATGTCAGCAACTCGACTAGCTCGCTCAGATAATGGCAAGAAGATCCGGCATCACCTACACTAAAATCAACCTTGTGCTTCAAATCCAAGACCCTCTGCCTCATCTCTTCACCTTCCTTTTCCTTCATCAATCTTCTAATAGCTCTTTCTACTGTCCCTGTCTCTATCTCACCCTCCAGTTCTAATCCTACCCTCCATTCATGAGTCAAGTACCTTGCATTCACCTTTTGGTCGCCAAAACATGGTTGACATATCATCGGAACACCTTCACATACACTCTCCAAGGTGGAGTTCCATCCACAGTGGCTCCAAAACCCTCCCACCGCCTCATGAGCCAGTACTTTCTTCTGAGGTGCTCATTTCACAATGCATCCCCTGTCCTTAACACATTCTTTGAATTCTTCATCCATTGACTCAATCCATTCCAAACCTGGAATTGAACCAGGCCTAATAACCCACAAGAAAGGTTCCTTGCTATTTGCCAGACCCCAAGCCATTTCTGACAGTTGGTCTTGGCTCATATGTGCTACGCTTCCCAAACTCACATAAATGACTGAATTATGAGTTTGCTTGTCAAGCCATGGAATGCAACCAGTATCCTCTTGCAGTAAGCTGACAGCTGAGGTAGGAGCGAATTTGTGTAGAGGGCCAATTGGAAAAATTGGAACTTGGTACTTTCGGTTGAGCTGTGCCAGAGGTGACTCTTCGAGGCAGTGAACCGTGTTGAGTATAATGGCCGAAGACGATCTGAGATTATATGCCAAGGCTACCACCTTGAAGAAATAGTCTAAACTCCCAAAATTGAAGATTGGTAGGTCACTGAACCTGAGGGGCTGATGCAGGGGCACTGGAACCTGCAACATGGAATCTAATAGAACACAAGGCAGTCGTTAGCTAGCACAACAAGAAGTGAGCTAGAACCCATTGGCTTATATACTTAGTGGTATGATGACACTCAGGATTAAAATCTGGCTTGGGTGTCAAACATGGATGATGACACAGAAACCAGTCTTGAATAGAGTACAGGCATAGAAGAGACTCGTCAGATCATAAAATTACAGGGTGATGCTGAAGGTCACATATGACAGATTTTAAAACTGCATTTGATCTTCGGCAATGCATCTATCCTCACAAACAAGATGGATTAAGAGCAAGATTTCTCCGCAACCGCGATATTAATTAGGAAGGAGATAACTGTAACTTTAATAAGAGAAACGAGCGTGTACCTGGGACAGGGATGTGACCTTGTGCCTTTAACTGGAGAAGAATCGGGCGAACTATGGTACTAGCAGCACTGCTCGTGTATAAAGCAATGCTAGGAATCTTCAAATCGCGGGCAACGGCTTCGGAGAAGTACACGAGCGCATCGTAGATGATGCAGCAGAGCTTCTCACCCGGCTCTGTATGGTTTGTGCCCTGACTTAGGCACTCCCTAAAACTGGACTTACAGTTATCATTAAACCTCAGCACGATGGCTGCCAGATCAGGGTTCCGAACCTCTTGTTCGGACAAGCCATCCGGTATGCATAAGAAGGAGAAATCGGGGTGAGCCGAAGGATCTGGACTGTTGAGCTGTGTATGAGCAATTGTGATGGAGAATCCCTTGGACTTGAGGATGGTCGCCAGCTGAAGCACGGGAGTGAGGTGGCCCTGGAATGGCCCTGGGACCAGGACCAATCTCTTGCGATTTCGCCCTCGATTTTCCATCTTCTTTTTTCCAACCGAAGATATTCAGATGTTATGCGAAGTTATGCTCTTGAAGACGGGGGCTTTTGCTGATTCAGGCTGGCTTTACTATCTTTAAAAGTTTACACATAAAATAAGTAATAGGATGGTGGATGCAAAGACCCAGCATTGAAAGGACAAGTGAACAGGTCCCTCCGAACGGTCAATTTGCGAAAGTTAGGAATAGTCGCACTTTCTGAACGTTCGTGGTCAAGTTTGACACGGCACTTAATGAAACATTTAAAGGGACACTCGCCATCTCGCCCTCTCTCTCTCTCTTTCTCTGCCTCTTGGCAGCTATTCTGGTTCATAGCATCTTGATTTAGATTATTCATTTCCATGAGCAATAAATGGGACTCGCGTCAACCCTCTTCCCTGGCTTGTCCTCGTGAACTAGTGGATATAATTCATACGCCGCTGGCTAGGAAAATTCCAAATAATTCCTGAAGTGAAGCCAAATGGAAGACAAGTAAAGCAAAGATTCACTTCGGCGATCCAACGAAGCAGGCGAAACGGGGTTGAGAATTGTAAGATTGAAGTTAATCTTTTTACAAAAAAGGTATTGTGAGTTCAGATTACAGCAGTGTCTCAGAGACAGAGACCCGCATTCATACGACTCTCGAAACACAAAAGAAAGAGATGAAACACACACTCTGCACACACGAAGCCGCGATTTCATCTTAGCTGTCGTAAGTTTCCTCAACCAGAGATCTCAATGTACTTGACCTCAGGCTAGGAAGCACCAACACGCTGGGAGGCGTCCGTGTCGGTGTCGGACACGCCGGCGACACGCGTGTCCCTTCGTCACCGAGAGATGAGAAAGAAGGTGCAGATCTCTGGCGCCGAGGACGACGCCCTCCATGCCGTCATCTCCTTCACCTCCCGGGGTGATCTCGTAGTTCTTGGTATGTGAAGATACGTTCTTGTTAGGTGCTCCATTTTACTTTAACCTGTGCTCGAGAGATAGCTGCCCATACACTGATAAGAGATGTATGGATTCTCGAGAAGAGAGGAGCTGTGGAGGCCCCCCGGACCGCCCGGATCCCACGAGTGAATAGAAAGTTGGATCTACATTAGATCTCACCTTAATCGCCCCATCTATCCTCCTGAGGAGGTGCCAAGGATGACGCCTTTCACGCCATCATCTCCTTTGCCTCGCGATTCGCTGGTGACGGAGGAGAAAGGAAAAGGTGGGGAGGAGCCTGCGGGTCGTGCGGAGGAGCAAGCCGGAGAGAGGAGGAGCCGGAGGGAGGGGAGGGATGGAGAAGAAGATGTCATTAGGCTGTCAAGTGGGCTGGGCTGCTTTTTTTTTTTTTTTTTAATCTTGTACTTTTCTTTTTTTTAAATTTGAATATTTACTTTTAGTTTCTTAACTAACATATTTATTTATACATGATTATTTTTTGAAAATTTATGTGTATAATTTTTTAGGGTAAATTCATTCTAGCTTTTCATTATTATTTATTTATTTACTTAATTAAATCAAATTTAAAAATAATAATTTATCATGTATACATAAAAATATATATTTAATATACAAAGTGTTCTAATTTATGAGAATTTTTTATTTTTTAAGAAATAACATGTCACATGGCGATTCTAATTAGACCTTACACTTCTTCTCCTCCACCTTCGGGACAGTGACGGTGAGCACCTCCTCATGAACTTCCTGCTGCTTTATTCCACCCGGTGCCACGTGTCGTTCTTGTCCTCCTTCTCCGCCTTCCTCTCCCCGCTGATCTAGAGCACCTGATCGTCCTCTATCTCGACTTTCACTTCCTCTTTCTTGAGCCCGGGAAGATCGACCTTGAACACATGGGCTTTGGGAGTTTCACTCCGGTCGATCCTAGTGTTGACGAAGGTGGAGTTTCCCCGGAAGACGGGGGGAAATCGGAGGCAAAGAGGGATGGCAAAGGGAAAGGGAAGTCCTTGAAGGGGTCCCAGAGGTCGAGAAAGAAAGGGTTGAAGGCGTCGCTGCGTCGGCCGCCGAACCAGCTTGGAATGAGTGACATAATCGTCTCTGAGATCGTCGTTTGATTGAAGGCTGATGATGTTGAAGGACGAGTTTTGCTCAATTTATGCTCGGGTTTCAAATTCTTGGTGATTTGCTTTCTTTCTAGATTCTTGTCGGAAGGAGAGGGACATGCCGGCGTATTTATTAAGAGAAGAGAGGTCTTCTCGTACGCTCATGAGATTTCTGGAACGAGGTTTAAGCCAATAGGAATGTTCTGATTATGAGTTTTGATTCAACAAAACTCATACCCAGCAACTTGAATAGACACGCAACATCCATTTCCGCCTCTGTTCAACAACATTTACCCATCTATGTCATATGCACCATAAGTTCTTGCCATAGAACACACATGCAAGACCATTTAGGGCTTAAACTCTAACATGCGAGGCCAATAGGGTCTTGTACACTCATATGCACACTCAAATCAGACCTGAACAGCAACATGCACGCCCATCTAACATCATAAAACCAACATGCAAGACCAAACAAATCATCCATAACAACGAGCAAGCAAAACCAAGGGCATAGAGAGATGGATAGGCTTAGGAACAAGCATCATCTCCTTGCCTTTGGGCTATCTAGGATCGGCAACTCTGCCTCGATGGCCACGCCTAAAACGATAGAAACAAGCTGGAAACAGAGGTGGTTCGGCGGTGAGGGCCCGGCGGCAAGTAAGGGCATGAGTGGCGAGAGGGAGAGGGACAGAATTAACTTGTGTTAGAGAGAAAATGAGAAGAAGAAGGTGAGAGGGTGAAGGAGGAGGGTCGGCCGAAGGGGGCAGAGGAAGAGAGGGAGAGAAATATGATAAGCTTCCCCATCATGAGCCCAAGTTGAGGGTTTAACGCTCTTTCTAATCTTGCATGAATTTCCATTAGGCAAAAGGGGTGGCAAGTCATCATTATTTGGCTTAAAACAATTAAATTAACTAGCAATTAGGGACTCCATGTGGCCGGCCATGCAAGGGCATTTTGGGCACAATTTTTGTGTCCCAATTGTCCAATTCAAGTGCACCTAATGTCCATTTAGGGCGTTGCTTAATGTCCATTAATCATGTACCTCATTTGACGCAGCGTTCAACGAATAATTCAAGCAAAACCTTGTTTTAAGAAAAAAAATCTCGAAATTCAATATTTATGATAATAATTTTCTCTTTCAAAACAAATCCTAAACACGCTTTTATAGAGGTTAAACCTAATTATAATAGGAAATCTAATCATAATAGGAAAGTTACCTAATCTGAATTGGAAACCTAATCATAATAAGAAAGTTACTTAATCTAAAATGGAAACCTAATCATAATAGGAAAGTTAATAAATATCAAATAGCAAAATTACAAAAACGACCCTTAAAATTAACTCATAAAAAATTAAAATAATAGAAAAAACCATCTAATCGCATCATCGTTTCGCTTTCTATTTGGACTTCTGTTTGTCCAATCAATCTAAAAACGTACCACTAATAAATTCTGCATCATTCTCCTCCATTTGAAAAGAACTCGTCCTTAAGTTAAAATCAGGATCTAGATCTAACAGCTCTATGGACTCATGAAACAGTGACAAATCAGCAACATTAAAAATGTTAGATATGCCTATGCTATGTGGAAAGTCTATAACATAAGCATTATCGTTGATCTTCTTGCTGACAGCGTAAAGTCCATACTTCTTTGGCTGCAATTTACTGTAAGATCCAGCTAGTAATCGCTCTTTATGAAAAAAAAATCATGACTTGATCACTTACCGTAAATACCTGCTTTCGCTTGTGCTTATATGCTCCAGCTTTATACTTCTGATTAGCTTTCTCCAACTTCTATTTGACTTCATGATGCACCATCACAATCTCTTTAGCCATATGATCTGCAGTTACACTTTTATCTGCATGCTTAGGCAATTGTATCAAATCCAGAGTATGTTGAGGCGCCTTTGTATAAACAAAGGAAAAAAGGCGACCGGCCAATAGAACTATGAACTGCATTATTATAAGCAAACTCCACTTGTGATAAAGCAACATCCCATTGTTTTAGCTTATCTCTACAAATGCTTCGAATCAAGTTTCCCAGAGTTCTATTAACCACCTTTGTTTGCCCATCAGTCTCAATCGCTTGTTTCATGACCAGCACATGAATTTGTCGAGTCTCCTTAACTTCAGCTTCAAATTTCCTCGTAAGGGTAATGAAATTATTTTTAGCAGATTGTTTTCCTTTGTTCTTCAGTGGCAGCAACATATACTTCACTCCATTCTTTACGAGATTATACTGATTGCTCTCTCCTAAATGCTGAGCATCTACATCAAATTGCCATGATTTTCCAAATAACACATGACATACATCCATGTCTACTACATCACAATACAGTTCATCATGATATTTTCCAATGGAGAATAGAATTTTGCATCGTTCAGTCACATGAATACTTTCCGCTTCAGATTTAATTTATCCTAACGTATAGGGATTAGGATACTTCTCCATGGGTATTCCCAACTTCTTCATTACCTCCTTCCCAATGATATTCTCCATGCTTCCACTATCAATAACCACAACAAAGATCTTTCACAAAATGGTGTACCTGATTCGGAATAACTGATAACGCTGCGAATCATCTTCTTGTTTTGGAGCCAACATCATTCTGTACTTGCTCCTCTTCTTCATGTTCAAAATCATCACCCTCACCATCCGACGCATAACAATATCCATCTAAGGGCATTCATTAGATTAGTGCCCAAGCTGATTACACCTGTAACACTATATCACGGCTGGTTTAATATAAGGGTTAGGGTTCATAGTTTTCTATGCTTGCATTCCCTTATTCCTCGGCTCGTTCATAGGGCGTTTTTCTACCGCCTTATCTTCCTGATTTCGCTCTACGTTAAAGTAATTATTGAAATTGCTCTTTTCTACTAAACTGCTCGAACTACTATTTCGATAATTTTTGTAGCATCTTCTTCCCCTATCTTGCTACATCAATTCTGTCTCCATCGCCATATTCTTGGCTTCAGTTAAATTTCGTAGAAACTGTACTTCAATTTTATCTCGAATGAAGGATTTCAAATCATCAATATATCTGGCCACCTGCTGTTCCTCCATCTCTGATAAATTATTCGGCTCCGCCAATCTCATAAATTCAGCCGTATACTCATGCACAGTCTGATTACCCTGCTGGCAACGTTGGTATTGTCGGAACATAATCTGCTCATAGTCGGGTGGAAGAAATTCTTGCTTCAGCAGCCTCCTCATCCTAGTCCAAGTTCAAGCTCTCTCTTTCCTTTCTCATTCTCTCCTATTCTGTAATCTCTCCCGCCATGCAGATGCACCCCCTTTAATCTACAAGCTACTAATCGCACCCTTTTCTCACCGGTGGTCTTCATATAATCGAAAAATCTATATATATCAGAATTCAATCCAAAAATTCTTCTATGCCCAGACTTTCATTAAAATAAGGAATATCGACTTTCAATTTAAAGTCGTTACCTTTACGATAGTCGTAACGTTGTCTTCCATCTATTTTATCATGCCTTCTCTGAAGTCCTCCCTGACGATTTCTGCCATCACAATCAGCATGTTCCTCATCAAAATTTTCAGTTTCTTCTTCTTCCGAACTCTCTAAAAACAAAGGGTTATTCTGCCTACAGACAGGAACATGCCTATCAACAGGATCACCGCGAGCAAGATCTGCATCCGGCCTTTTTTCGTTCCGCTTTTTTCGCTTCACATCAACGCCGAGACCTTCGAATCGTTCTGTTAACTTGTCAAATCGTTCTTTGAAACGACGAAGACTTTGATCGAATTGTTGATCCAAGCGTTCCATTAAACGCTACTCCAAACATTGCAGCGCGTCGTTCCCAAGGTTTAGGGCTCCTGTCCCCTAAGCATCGTCATGAAGACCACCACCAATCGCCATAGGCTTTGATACCACCTGACACAGCGCTCAACGAATAATTCAAGCAAAACCTTGCTTAGTGTTGACACCTAAATTTCAACCGACTATTTAATAATAATTTGCATAGAAAATTAGGGACTAAATTTTAACTCCTAAACAAAAATATTAAAATTGCATAGCATATAGTTTAAGTTCATATAGGTTAGTTGCATTCTGCATCGGACCGACGGTGACGAGAAAGCTGAAAATTCATTGCATAAATCAAGCTTAAGTACCGAACAAAGCTCGTCTTGTTCGAAAGACGGGGGTCGAAAATCACAAGTTTAAAAGGCCTTGGTTGTCTTAATTTGAGCTTAAATTAGCACATCAAGCTTAATTAAAGAAAAGCCCAAATTAATTCGGCCCATTTGAAATTAAATAAAAATTAAAGGTTAAAAGCCTAAGCCTAAGCCCATTAGGACTAGGAAGCCCGGTCAATTAACTTGGGATTGCGATATAAATATGTGATTACACCCCTCAATCAAGGGGGGCTCTATTAATTTTCAGATATTAGAATTCCTAGAGAGAGCGAGTGCAAGGAGCAAGAGAGGAAGAGTTTATTGCACACGTGCGCAACCGCCGCTGCGCCCTCGTCGCCCGTGCCTATGCCATGCTCGCCGCCGCCGCTGATCAGAGCCCGACCAGCACTCCCGCCACTACTGCCTATCCATCGCCCGTCCCCTCGTCGCTACGCCAAACCTCCGCTTGATCAACATTCCACACACGATAGAAGGAACCAAAGATAGAGAGATCCATTCACGGGGGAAGCCACACAATTGACATTTACGGCCACAATTGAAGAGAAAGGGAGAGAGTGTGTTCGGAGAAGAGCAAAGTGCACTGGCGGTACTCTCTCCCTTTGGGTGTTCTCACAGCGGTACTCTCTCCCTTTGGGTGTTCTCACGGCGCCACGGCAGCCCTTGGCATCCTTCCAGCGTCTAACTCCTTTGTCTCTCTCTAGGGGATTGCTATCGTTCATCCACAGCTACATGTCCTTGAGCATCCACTGTCTGTTTTGCTCTTCGCATCCTGCGCCTTCACGTTCGCAAGACAACATCAACACACTCTCTTCGTAGCTCCATCATCGTGCAACATTCACTCCCCGATCCAGGTTTGGGAGAGTTCTGATAAAGTTTGATTCTTTTTCATTAAATTGCTAAGTAGAGTGTAGGGCCGGAGACAACAGCACCAAAGGAAAAGTCATAAGAAGGAGCCGAGTGGTGGACGTTAGGTGAAGAAGGACTTTGACCACCGTTCAAAAGAGGAGCACGTTCTGCGCATTACAGGAAGACTCTAAAAGGGCACATCTCCACTACGAAGCCACCTCTCCAATTTGCCGCCAGTCTTGCTCAACGCTGCTGCTCCATCGACATTGCTGTTTTTTTTCTATCCCAAGCGATGCAGCCGCTACATTTCATCCCGCGTCGATACTGCCATTGTCCTTGTCACCGTAGCCAGTTTTGCCCTTCATCGACGGTCCTAGCCAAACTGCCACTGCGAACTTGTCGAATCACTGTGAGCCATTGTCACCGTTGTGAGAACCGTGTCCGCTGTCGATCACCCACCATCGGTCACCGTCCCGATCCGCAATCTCGGCGATTCGAATTTGGAAGATATCCGCAAATTAGATAAGATCATTATCCGAATATTTTCCAAAATATTTAGATTTCTAGTTCAAATATTTTGAATATTCAGTGAATATTGCGTGAATTGCTAAATATCTTAAAATGATGTGTGCTATAGCTACAATATTTGAAAATACCCAAAATTAGGAATCATTTCTAATTTGACAACGTATCTAGATGACTATCCGACCTTACCTCTAAGGTACGATACACGGTGATACGGAAAATCGTTATTTTATCTATAACCACTTAGATATAATAATAGATTTTATTTGTTTTCCAAATTTAAACAATCAACTTTCCGTCGATATCTATAACTCTATAGATATGACCGTTAGTTTGATTTTTTTGTCTAATTTGAATTTGATAAGAAGAATCTTACGGATTGCGTGGATTATCTGAACATGATTGTTATATTTGTTTAATTGTTTTCTTTTTAAATAAAGAAAATCTAAAAAATATGTTTTTTTATAACCCAGGGAACCCCCGCACGGTCGACAGCCGGGAAGTAAACCCTAGTTTAAATTTAAGATTGTTTTAATCTTAGTGGATTATTTAGGATATTTAATAATTTCGAATTTTCATAAAAATACCAAAAAAGAATTACTTTAGGATAGATTAAATTATCATTTTTTTAGAATAGATTGCATGTCAATTTAGGCATTTTTTTAATTCCGAATTTCATTAGAAATAACCAAAAAATAAATCATTTGTCTATCATTAGAAATAGGTCATATTGTCGCATGTCATATAGTTTACATGTTATGCTGCATTAATCGCATGTTAATTTTGCACGTCATTACATATAAAGTAGCTTTAATTTAAATAAGTGAAAATCCAAAAATATTGAGTGAACTGCTTGTTAATTAGAAATCATATTAGGATTGTTGGTGTGATTTTCTAGCTAACAGTGCAGATGCTTACGTTGTTTCGAGGTAAGTAATTATCCCAATCTTGCAATTTATTTAATGTTTTGATTATTGGGTGTTACTTTGGTGGTTTGCGTATCCTTATGATCACCTCACATGCTAGTGACTAAGTTAAAATGAATCAAAACTGCCTACCAAAATATTTTTTGAAAAGGAAAGGTACCGAAAGGGTGTTAGACTAGATCTAGCATAACCAAGTCCCCGAGCTTAAAATCTCCGATTTGTAGAAATAAAACATATCTCCCTATATTTTATTTAATTTTTTAATCGACCTACCACAAATAAATTAGTGGCGACTCCAAGCATAAAAACATTTGTACGTTAAGAACTTAAATCCTAAGTTGCGAATTGGTAGGGCTTGGGAGGGTCCGAGTTAAGCCTAGTCTTAATAATTCATTAGCCTGAGAAAATTTTAGGTCGCGATACTTAAAGAGAAAAATCTCGAAATTCAATATTGATGATAATAATTTTCTCCTTCAAAACAAACTCTAAACACCCTTTTATAGGGGTTAAACCTAATCATAATAGGAAAGTTACCTAATCTGAATTGAAAACCAAATTATAATAAGAAAATTATCTAATCTGAATTGGAAACCTAATCATAATAGGAAATCTAATCATAATAGGAAAGTTAATAAGAATCAAATAGCAAAATTACAAAAACAACCCTTAAAATTAACTCATAAAAAATACTAAAATAATAGAAAAAAACCTATCTAATCGCATCACCGTTTGGCTTTCCGTTTGGACTTCTGTTTGTCCAATCGGTACAAAAACGCACCACTAATAAATTCCGCATCATTATTTGATCCCTAATCTTATACATATTGTCACATAATAAGTCTCTTAAATTGTCCAACGCATCCCAATGATTTTCTTGGGTCATAATATATCAAGTACCTAATTATCGACATCCCGGAAGTATCTCGATAATTTTCTAATAAATCTTTGATCAATTCCAATAGAGATTCATATAATGTTGTTATGAAATTTGGGATGTCACAGCTGACCCTCGCCTCTAGTCACGTCAGCCCGAGGAGAAAGAAGGGAAGGAAAAACAAATAAAAAAATTCAAAAATGATTAAAACTATCCACATAGGCCAGCCGTTGTTCATGTCAATAATTTCCAGCCAAAATTTGCCGAACGAACTCAATTGGCAAGAAGTGAAATGGTTTAGGATTTAATTGGCAAAATTAAAAGGTTTATGATTAAATTAACAAAAACATAATAAGTTTACGACTTTTTGGACAATTCTTCCATTTTCTTGATGAATACCGCTTATTCTCTCTCCTGCTTTTGCTCACTCAAATTGTAATCACCATGATATTCACAACAATTTATTTCAATCAAAGAAAATGTGGATTGAACACATCACATCAATTTGATTTCTCGTTACCCAGATAAGCTTCGTCGTCATAGGAAACGAAAGAAAGATTGTTCAAGAGGAATTTCTAGAAGTGAAGCGAGTTGAGCTACCGTGAGCGAGCCATTGGTAGATTGCTCGAACTCTGCTCGTTTTTCTCGAGTTTGAATAACTCGGTTACGTAATACGTGAACTCAAGTTAATGACATTTGACACGAGTAAACTCACGAATCTGTTCGAATAGAAAACTGCTCGTAGTTTCATTGTATTTTTATCAAGTGGGAGCAGAACTCGAGCTGGTACTTGAGTTTAGATTGTAATTACCATGCAAATCCAGTTGAGTTGACTGGAGTCCAAATGCAGTAAAAACTGATGAAGAAGCTCGAACATTAAACCTCGTCGACTCAGTTACATCCCTAAAGTACCTCTTCAGTTTGGTCGTGGCCATGTCTTGATAGTGCATACGCACAAGTATTCGCCTCGAGGTAGCTATGTTGGAGAAAGCAGTCCAGGATTCGGGTTCCCAACAACCTGCAATCATCGACAATACTGATTAGAGGAGGATTATTGAAAGAATTCTTATCCATTACCTGGAGAACAGCCATGGCGTCGAGTTCTACGATCAATCTCCAAATTCCACGATCCACAGCAAGTTGTAATCCATCTCAGAAAGCCGACAACTCAGCAAAGACAGACGAGGAGGTAGAGCCAATAATTCATGAAAATTAACGGACCCCATGGCACTCATGAGTAGGCAAAATGCCTCCTGCACCCGTCTTACCCAGGTTTTCCAAAGCCGAGCCATCTGTATTTAATTTGTTTGCAAAAAGTTCCAGGGGAGATCAAGTTCAACGATGCTGGAGATCTTCTTCGTACTCCAATTAAACTTGATCCATGAGTGAAGAGGCTCCATGAAGCTCTTCATACATGAATTAGGATTACTGACACTTTTCCAGACATCCTGAGTGGCAGACAGTCACGAAGAACATGGAGGAATCCTCTTTAGGAAAACGCAAATGTCTGCAATTCACATTTTGCGTAATACCCCCATTAAACAAAAGTGACTTTGTAGGGAGCTTATTATGATTGATGAGCCAAAGGAAAGTTTGGATCCTAGGAATGGTATGATTTTTCCAGATCCAACTCCAATCTTAACTTGGAGCGGAGGAAAATTCGTCAATGGCTAGGCATCCGCAGTCTTGAACTGCCCATCCTCAGTGGACTTCCAGGCAAGAGAATCTTCCTTGCTACTCCTGCGAGTGACAGGATTGCTCAAATTTTTTGGTTGATATCATCAGGAAAGTGCGGGAGATCGAAAAAGTCCCGAGCACCGGACACCAGGGCTGACCCAACAACCAGAGACAGTTATTTTCGTCGCCCTTATTAAGAGGACCAACAAAAGGGATCTAAGATGGCCTAAACCAGTCCAATCATCATGCCAAAATCTAATATCCTTATTATTATCAGCAATAGGTCTGACCTTGAATGAAAGTTGAGTAGCCATCTTTAAGAGCTTTCCAATTGTGAGAAACTCTAGTTCTACTGGAAGATGTGATGGATCTTCTACGGAGGTATTTCGCAGAGAGTTTTTTGGCCCACTTTGCTTTTTGAATGAGTGACGAGACTTCCAATCTGGAAGAAGAATTTTTCTCTTAATATCAGGAGACCCCCCTGATGAAGGCTCTCTCATTTTTTTCAATTCTGTCGGGGACATCGGGAGGAAGACTAACACATTGCATATCACAATCAGAAATAGCTTCCTTGACAGACTAAGCCTAGACAATGGTGCTGCAGTTTTTCTGGTTGGCGCAGGCAAACAACATAAGGTCGTCCACGAAAGACAAATGGGAGAACAAAGGGCTTCCCTGATTGACTCCAATGGAGATCCACGCCTTATCCTCACACGCATCCAGGATTGTTTCGGCTCAGGTATTCCATGCACAGGATGAAGATGTACAGAGAAATGAAGCCACCTTGTTGAATCCCCCATGAAGGCTCAAAACTATCTGGAGTATTCCATGCACAGGTCGTGGTAGAAGAAATACAGAGCATAATGAGTTTTATCCAAGAATCTGGACAAGGTAAACCCAATTCCAACTTATCATAAGCCTTGGACAGATCAATATTTACAACCATCATACCCGCCTTACCACCTTTGCTATTCATATAGTGAACCATTTCTTGCATGGTGATGACCTTATCGACACCTCTCCTCTGCCAGGGATGAAGCTACTCTGAAGAGGAGAAATTAACTTCAATAGCTTTATAAACAGGGCTGCACAAACTGAAAGGCTGGAAATGAGTAATGCTTTTCTGGAGCCCGTCGGTTTTATATCAGTTTACCTCTTTCTTCGTCTCTTTTCTTTTTTTTTTTTTTTTGGTAAAGGTAAGAAGTATATAACTTTTCAACGCACAATTTACATCAAGGGGTGCCGAACACAAAAACCTCGTACCTGAAGAGACAAAAGTGTCCCAATAGGTACAAAGGTGTTACGGCAAATAGAAAGCACAGAAAGCGCTATACATACAAGGCAACCCGAAAGCCTACAAAGAAAAACAGCAAACAAGGAAACCCAAAAAACTAGCCGAATATGGAGTCCGAAATACCCCAAGTGGACTGAATCCTCCTATTCCAAGGATTGTCTTGAACTGGCTTGAGAGAAAGCCCTTTATCTTTGACGACCTTGACAAGGTGGTGGCGGATAGCCGGCAAAAAGAAGGCACTATTTCTGAACAGAATATTATTCCGCTCAGCCCATATGAGATGGCACAACGCCCCAAGAGAAAAGCGGGATAGCCGGTGGTGAAAACTATCCCCCCCAATAAACCGAGTAGCCCAACGGAGGTTCTCTTCCCAGGATCCATTACGCCATGAGATGGCACTATTTCTTCATCTCTTTTCCTTAATCCTTCCTTTCAACTATTTCCCTCAAATTTCTTTTACTACTCTATGCAAGCTCTATTAATATTGCTCAATCAAACCTTTCTTGGTCCATATCTTGAACTAGGCGAATCCATGAAATTGATTTGATCTACGGGTGACTATATGTCATGTAATTGCACTGTAACAATTCCGGCATTTTACAATGGGATATTACCAAAAAAAAAAACGACTTCAAATATGCACTTACATATAAAAAAACTATCCTTATTTTTTAAAACCTTCAATTTGCATCTCCTTCAATAAGCTTGTTGATATAGGATATCGGTATTCCCCCTTTCTTCTGATTTATGTTTTTGCTGGGCGGAAAGAACATTCATCGAACATAATAGTAGGGCATGTTGATCAATCTCGAATGAGGCTGAGCCAATATCGACACAGCCCATTTACATGAGATGTTGTTAAGCATTCTCATGTCAAGCTTACCTAGGTTTTTGTCATGAAAGGAACAACTCATTTGTGCCTGAATGCTAAATGTATCATGTCAGGTTCATCCTTCTTATGACATACTTGGACAAAATTTATTATACAGTGAACAAGTTAGATGGGTTGACACAACTCATTATTATACATAGATACATTTAGATACCGTCTAAACATATTTAACATGTTTGTTCTAATAGTCCATAACTTAAACGTAGTAAATGTGTCATCGTACAACACATTTAATACGTGTATCGTGTTTAGATTGCACAATTGTGACAAAATGAATAAACGTGTCATGTTTGGATGAAACTAAATTTGACTAGATACGATTATAACATGACAGACATAAATTGCCAACCCTAATTAGTCTCGAACAAGTGAAAGGAGTAGTAACTTCAAGCCATTCAGATCAGCTCCGCTGGTTAGAAAGAAAACAAAGATTGCTTCAACACAAACTTGCATATGACAGCCAACAAATTTCATTTTTGCATCTAAGCATGTCTGTTCTGTTCTGTTCTTCAACCCCAGAAGACCGAATCTGCACTTTCTGCAGTGCACATGTTCATTCTGTGAGTGCTTTAGTAGCAGACAACTCTGTGCAGCTATACCGATGCCAGCAACTCGACTAGCTTGCTCAGATAATGGCAAGAAGATCCACCATCACCTACACTAAAATCAACCTTGTGCTTCAAATCCAAGACCCTCTGCCTCATATCTTCACCTTCCTTTTCCTTCATCAATCTTCTAATAGCTCTTTCTACTGTCCCTCTCTCTATCTCACCCTCCAGTTCTAATCCTACCCTCCATTCATGAGTCAAGTACCTCGCATTCACCTTTTGGTCGCCAAAGCATGGTTGACATATCAATGGAACGCCTGCACATATACTCTCCAAGGTGGAGTTCCATCCACAGTGGCTCCAAAACCCTCCCACCGCCTCATGAGCCAGTACTTTCTTCTGAGGTGCCCATTTCATAATGCATCCCCTGTCCTTAACACATTCTTTGAATTCTTCATCCATAGACTCAATCCATTCCGAACCTGGAATTGAGCCAGGCCTAATAACCCACAAGAATGGCTCCTTGCTTTTTGCCAGACCCCAAGCCATTTCAGACAATTGGTCTTGGTTCCAATGTGCTACGCTACCCAAACTCACATAAATGACTGAATTATGAGTTTGCTTGTCAAGCCATGGAATGCAACCAGTATCCTCTTGCAGTAAGCTAACAGCTGAGGTAGGAGCAAGTTTGTGTAGAGGACCTAGTGGAAAAATCGGAACTTGGTACTGTTGGTGAAGCTGCGCCACAGGTGACTCTTCGAGGCAGTGAATTGTGTTGACTATAATGGCCAAAGACGATCTGAGATTATATGTCAAGGCTACCACCTCCAAGAAATAGTCCAAACTTCCAAAATTGGAGAGTGGTAGGTCTTTGAACCTGAGGGGCTGGTGCAGGGGCACAGGAACCTGCAACATGGAATCTAATAGAACACAACACAAGGCAGTAGTTAGTTGGCAGAAAGACAAGTGAGCTAGAACCCATCAGCTTCTATACTTAGCAGTTTGACAACACTCAGGACAAAAATCTGGCTTGGGTGTCAAATTTGGATGATGACACAGAAACCAGTCTTCAATATAGGCATAGAAGAGACTCATCGGATCGTAGACTACAGGGTCATGCTGAAGGTCACACATACAGATTCCATAACTGCAGTCAATTTTCGTCAATGCATGAGTCCTCACAAACGAAATGGATTAAGAGAGAGATTTTTCCGTGACCATGATATTAATTAGGAAGGAAATAAGTGTCACTTAAATCAGAGAAAACAAGCACGTACCTGGGATAGGGATGTGTCCTTGTGTCTTTAACTGGAGAAGAATCGGGCGAACTATGATAGTTGCGGCGCTGGTCGTGTCTAAAGCAATGCTCGGAATCTTCAAATCACGGGCAACGGCTTCCGAGAAGTACACGAGTGCATCGTAGATGATGCAGCAAATCTTGTCACCCGTCTCCATACGGTTTGTGCCCTGAGTTAGTGTTGAAGTTTAGCAGGATCAAACACACAAATAATAACTCAAGGAAATAACGTGGTTCAGCAATATGCCTACATCCACGGACAAAAAAACTCCCCCTCTCTTCCTTCTTTTTTTCATGGAGAGTAGATCTGCCATTATTCATCGTATATACAGTATACGGTTGTTTCAACAAGGCAACAGGCAACCATTTTACATAAGGAAGGAATCACCAGAAATAGGAAACAAGAATAATATAATAGCAAAAATATCTCCATTCCAAGAATAGGAGACAAAAATCTTGCCAACACTCCCCCTCAAGTTGGGGCGAAGACTTCGTCGGAGGTCGACTTGTCCACCACAGTTTGGAAAACTCCTTTTGATAACACTTTGGTGAAGACATCTGCAAGTTGATCCTCACTACGAATGTACGAAGTCTCAATTGTTTTATCCTGAACCTTCTCTCTTACAAAGTGACAATCCACTTCTATGTGTTTGGTTCTCTCATGGAAGACCGGATTTGAAGCAATGTGAGTTGCAGCTTGATTATCACAGCTTTGTAGGTGTAGTTGTAGGCTTACATCCCAATTCTTGAAGTAAAAAACGCAGCCACACAATTTCACTAGTAGTGGTGGCCATAGCGCGATACTCGGCTTCTGCGCTTGAACGTGCAACAACTGTTTGTTTTTTGCTCTTCCAAGTGACAATATTACCACCAACAAACGTACAGAAACCAGTTGTGGATTTTCTATCCACCGGACTTCCAGCCCAATCTGCATCAGTGTAACCCTTTATATCTGTGTGACCATTGTTCTTCATCAAGATTCCCCTTCCTGGTGAAGCTTTCAAATACTGAAGAAAATTATCCACCAATCCCATGTGACCTTCAGTGGGATTATGCATAAACTGGCTCACATAACTAATAGCATATGCAATATCGGGTCTAGTGATAGTTAAATAAATCAAGCGTCCTACTAAACGTTGAAACTGACCAACATCCTGCAGTGGTACACTATTAGAAACAACTTTGCTGTTGTACTCCATAGGGACACTTGCAGGTTTAACTCCCGACTTACCAGTCTCTTTTAATAAATCAAGAACATATTTTCTCTGGGATAAAAACAGTCCTTTGCAAGAATGTGCCAATTCAATGCCCAAAAAATAACGTAAACTACCAAGGTCTTTGATATCAAATTCCTTACTCAAATGACGCTTGAGTGCTTCAATCCCAGGTTGGTTACTACCTGTAATGACCAAATCATCAACATACACAAGAATAATAACAATACCCTGGTCATTTGACTTAGTGAACATAGAGGAATCAGAAGCACCTCTCTTGAACTCGAATCTGATAAGTGCTGCACTAAGCTTGCCATACCAAGCTCTAGGTGACTGTTTAAGGCCATATATAGCTTTCTTCAGTTTACAAACAGTTCCATCCTTACCCTGTAATGAATGCCCAGGTGGTAAATCCATGTAGACTTCTTCTTCTAAGTCACCATGTAAAAAGGCATTCTTCACATCCATTTGGAACAAAGGCCATCCATGATTAACTGCTACAGACATAAGTACTCGTACTGTATTCATCTTAACCACCGGAGCAAATGTTTCTTTATAGTCTATGCCGTAGGTTTGGGTGTACCCTTTGGCGACAAGCCTAGCTTTGTACCTCTCAACCGTGCCATCACTATTATATTTGATCTTATAAATCCATCTACATCCCACGGTCTTTTTTCCTCTTGGTAGCTGCACCAACTCCCAAGTCTGGTTCCGATTCAATGCCTCAATCTCATCTTTCATTGCTTTAATCGCTTTTCTTATTTGCTTCTTCAAAACTCTTGGGCTCCCGTTGTTCTTCAATGGCAGACAGAAAACTCAAATAACTGTAAGATACTTTGTCATATCCAACAAAATCCTGAATGGGGTGCTGAATTGTATGAAAGGTAGAAAAATTCCGAAGACGGGTTGAAGGTCTAGGGATACGTGTTGACCTGCGAACAGAAATAGGTGCTTGAACCTCTGCTGTTGAAGTCTCATTTATCAACTCTTCACCTGCAGCTTCAGAATTTTCACTAGGTGCTGACACACTTGATTCTAATGACGAGTGCCTAATACCTCCAGCTTCTTGACTTTCGATAACAGTCCCATCCCCTTGGAGATTTTCCGCAACAGCTCCAGTTTCAACCTCTTGAATTTTAGGTTTATGATTGGTGTTGCCAACCACTATAGGGATAGGAACGGGCTCAAATTCGGTAGAAAAGTCTTGATAATTGTCCTCCCCCTGAATTTGAGCCCTGTTGGAAAAAAAACATGTGGGCCTCGTCAAAAAACACATCACGAGAAAAATGAACTTGCTTAGTACTCGGATCATAGCATTTGTAGGCCTTTTTTGTGGAAGAGTAGCCGACAAATACACACTTCCGAGCCCGGGGATCTAGTTTTCCACCATTTTGAGAGTGGACGTAGCAAACGCAGCCAAAGATTTGTAAATGAGAAATATCAAACTTCCGTCCATACAAGATCTCCATAGGGGTCACATAAGACAAAACACGGCTAGGCAACCTATTGATCAAATAACAACTAGTTAGAACAGCATCTGCCCAATATGATTTAGGCATATTTCCTGAAAATAATAGGGCCCTGGTAACTTCAAGGAGGTGTTGATTTTTCCGTTCTGCTACACCGTTTTGCTGTGGCGTCCCAACACAAGATGTTTGATGAATGATACCCAAACTACTCAAGACCGCTTGAAAACTCTTATTAGTGTATTCAGTACCATTGTCGGTGCGCAGTATCTTCACAGAGGTATTAAATTGATTTTTCACCATGTTGCAAAATTTTTGAAAGACAGTAAGAACTTCAGTCTTGGATTTTAAAAGGCGAGTCCATGTAGCACGAGACTTATCATCAATAAATGTAATAAAATATCTGAAACCCTCCTTAGAATCAACGGGTGAATTACCCCAAACATCCGAATGAACAATAGAAAACAATTCAGTAGATCTATTATTGCTATTTGGAAACGGTAACCTATGCTGTTTGGCAAAGTGACAAGGATCACAACTACTTGAATCATGATGAAATGACACATCAAGAGCATGTAATACTCGGTCGGATGGATGACCCATACGCCAATGCCACACTCGTGAATTGTCTCCTCCTCCTTTTATTGTTGTCAAAGCTGCATTATGAAGCTCCAAGGTGTATAACCCGTCTTGCAATCGCCCCTCACCAATCATCTTCTTGGTGGTGCGATCTTGAAAGAGCACCTTTTGAGGGGTAAAAATAACATTGCAATTCCATTGGTTAGTACACTTGCTTACAGACATCAAATTTGATGATAGTTCAGGAACCAACAAAGCTTCCGATTCCTTTGAAAAAAATTTAATTTGTCCCACTCCTCGTGTGGGAACCTGCACCCCGTTAGCAACTGTAATAGGAGGATGCAAAGTGCTATAACCAGTATGAGACAATATATTTGAGGAGCTGCACATGTGATCCGTGGCTCCAGAATCCACAATAAATCGTGTTTTAGAAAAAAACAGAAAGTGCATACTCATTACCAGATGTTGTGGCAAGATTCCCGAACTCCTTGTTAGCAGTATTCGTCCCAAGCCCATGCGTTTGAATCAGCTGCTGCACTTGTTCAGTCAAAGAATTAAGCTTTGTCTGAATATCTGCCGAATTTCCTTGAATAACCACATTGGCGTTCGGCCCCTTCTCCTTGTTTTGGCGAAGATGAGGGTGAAGAGACCAGCATCTCTCCTTAGAGTGACCATCACGATCACAGTGATCACAGTGAAAACGGATGGGTTTCTTATTTTTGCCTTTGACGAATCGCGTGACCAAATCACCTTGCCTAGGCTTGCTAGCCACGTTGTGGGCTGAATGCTCCACAGGATCTGGTAGTGACACACGATCTGATTGCATCACCCTTCGTCTTGTTTCCTCATTCTGAATAATAGAACACACGGCATTGAAGGATGGCATTTGCGGACCAGTCAATATTTGTCTCCTGGTTTCTTCAAACTCAGGCTTGAGGCTAGCCAGAAGTTGAAAAATGCGATCTTGCTCTTCTCGTTTGATGTAGTCGGCAACAATATTAGTAGGGGCCCTATATTGGCGGAGTTCATCCCATTGTCTCTTCAGATTTCCCAGATGCTCAGTAAAGGATTGATTTGAACCTTGCTTGGAGTTAGCAATCCCCTGCTGCAACTCAAAGATCCTGGACGCATTATTTTCTTGTCCATACACTTCACACAACGACTCCCATAAAGTCTGAGCAGAGTCCGAATATGCGAATATTTCATAGATGCGGGTTTCCATGGAGTTAAATATCCATGTAATAACATTGTGGTCATTAGCTTGCCACTCTTCAAATTTTGGGCTACCCGCCGGCGGAGCAGGGGTCCGCCCATTGATATGTCCGAGCCTAGACCTTCAACCAAGGGCAATAGTCACAGTACGAGACCAAGGAAGGAAGTTGTTTCCATTCAGCAACAAGGAAGTTAGACGTTGGCTGTGTGACTCATGAACAACCGCCTTTAAAGAATCAGATCCAGAGACTTCATCTTGTTTCGTATCCATGCCTCAGAACAAGCAGCAATGCAGGCAAAAAAAAATTGTAATCGATTTGGAGAAGTACCCGATTGTTGGAACACAAAGACGGAATAGTAAACGGAATCAAAACACAACCTGCTCTGATACCATGTTGAAGTTTAGCAGGATCAAACACACAAATAATAACTCAAGGAAATAACGTGGTTCAGCAATATGCCTACATCCACGGACAAAAAAACTCCCCCTCTCTTCCTTCTTTTTTTCATGGAGAGTAGATCTGCCATTATTCATCATATATACAGTATACGGTTATTTCAACAAGGCAACAGGCAACCATTTTACATAAGGAAGGAATCACCAGAAATAGGAAACAAGAATAATATAATAGCAAAAATATCTCCATTCCAAGAATAGGAGACAAAAATCTTGCCAACAGTTAGGCACTCCCTAAAGCTGCACTCACAGTTGACATTAAGCCTCAGCACAACGGCTATGAGATCAGGTTTCGAACCTCTTCTTCAGACAAGCCATCAGGTATACATAAGAAGGTGAAATCGGGATGAGCAGAAGAATCTGGACTGTTGAACTGTGTATGAGCAATTGTGATGGAGAAGTCCTTGGACTTGAGGATGGTCGCCAGCTGAAGCATGGGAGTGAGGTGGCCCTGGAATGGTCCTGGGACCAGGACCAATCTCTTGCGATTTCGCCCTTGATTTTCCATCTTCTCTGTCTTTTTTTCCAATCGAAGACGGGCTTTTTGCTGATCCAGGCTTATTTCACTGTCTTTGAAAGTTCAAACAGGAGAGATAATGGGACGGGACAGAGGATGCAGAGACGCAGCAATGAAGGACGAGAAAACTGGTCACTCCTAACGGTCAATTTGCGAAAGCTAGGAATGGTAGCTCTTTTTAAATGTTCGTGGTCAAGTTTGACACGGCATTTAATGATATATTTAAAGAAGCACTTGCTCTCTCTCTCTCTCTCTGGCTTCTGCTTCTTGGCAGCTATTCTGGTTTACGACATCTTAATTCAAATAATTCCTTTAGATGAGCAATAGAAGGGACTATCCCGTCAAGCCTCTTCCCTGGCTTGTCCTCGTGAACTAGTGGATAATGTTGATCGTAATAGTGTTTGTATATGCAAAACAAAGTTGTTCGACAAACCTAAAATCACGTTCTGACGAGTAATCCAAATGTCGACAAATGATCCGAACCCAACAAATTCACGTTGTGTCCTTAAGACAATTTGTCCCCTCTACCGGTACCCAAGGTTGTTGAATAATTGTCTCACAGGATAGAATGGGTCGCCTTTCCAAAGAAGCGGTACTTCTTCAAAGGAAATGTTTGAATGCATCTTCGCAGAATAATCGCACAAATGACAATGATGAAGAATGGAAAAAATGAAAATGTCTATAGTGCGTTGAGAAAAAAGTTTCACGAGAATAAAAATGCCACGAAAAGTCACCAGACCGAACTAAACAATTCTGTTATATGAATGGCAAAAATGAAAAGTCACGAGCAATGAAGAGTCTCTTGAACCGAAGTGGTTTTTTTTCGGGACCTCACGAACAAACATGTTTGTTTGTCCAAAATAAATAATTTCTAACAAAACATGTCTGTTCGGGAAAAAATAAAAACTGATGAAATGGACCCAGGCCCGAGTCGGTCGGACGGCGGCGACGCATGGGAGGAACCGACCTAACTTAGCGTAAGTCCTCTCCCTTCCACAAAAGTGGGATATCCCTTGGGGTTCAAACCCATTCGAGAGACTCATCTAAATAAACCATCTCCCATCACAATTTCTATCCAACGTGGGACTATTTTCATCCACACTTCTCATTCACAATTTATGGATTTTGGATAGGAAAATTCCAGATAATTCCTGAAGCGAAGCCAAATGAAAGACAAACGAACAAGATCAAAAGTAACGCCAAGATTCACTCGGGCGATCCAACGAACCAGGCAAAACAGGGCTGAGAAAAGTTAAAGCTTCTTAGATAGATGTATTGCTAGTTCAGATTACATCAGGGTCTCAGAAAGAACAGCCCACGACTCTCGAAACACAAAAGAAAGAGATGAAACACACAGACTCTCCACACTCGAAGCCACGATTTCACATTAGCAGTCGTAAGTTACCATCATAGTCTCAACCAGAGATCTCAATGGCCTTGACCTCAGGCTTCTTCTCCTCCACCTTGGGAACAGTGACGGTGAGCACTCCGTTCTCCATCGAAGCCTTGACCTGATCCATCCTCGCATTCTCGGGCAGCCTGAACCTCCTCATGAACTTCCCGCTGCTTCGCTCCACCCGGTGCCGGTTGTCATTCTTGTCCTCCTTCTCCACCTTCCTCTCTCCACCAATCTGGAGCATCCGATCGTCCTCAATCTCGATTTTCACTTCCTCTTTCTTGAGTCCGGGAAGATCGGCCTTGAACACGTGGGCTTCCGGGGTCTCCTTCTAGTCGATCCTTGTGTTCACGAAGGCGGTGTTCTCCCGGAAAGTTTGAGGGAAATTAGAGGCGGGGAGGGACGGAGAAGGGAAAGGGAAGTCCTTGAACGGGTCCCAGCAACACCAGTTACCTGCCTGCCTGGTCAACTAAAACTCGTTGCCATGATTAGTTCTGTGCGTCACACCATCGACAAAACAAATTCTATTTTGATATCGTCCGATCAGTTTTTCAAATTAATGGATTCCATATCATGTTTATTTTCCACCAATCACAAAGACAGTACTTCTTGACTATTAGCTTCAGAATCAACTCTGATCATGTTAGCTTAGCAACGAAAATTATAATGACTTGGTCTGATTTACGGAGTTAAATTTGAGTTTTAGGGTTACTATATAAAGTAATGACCATTTTGGGTAAGATCTTATCTATGAATAACATCACAAGCCTAAACTATCCAATATGGGACTTGGGTTATCACAAACTCGCTCACTTAAATCACTGACGTTCTCGTTAGTATTGGCTTATACTGTCAGCGATACTCCATCTACTTTTTGTAACCAAGTCCATTTTTGCTCCCTCACAATCCTAGTTATCAAGAGTCGCATGTTATCCAAGTCATATCACCTCAGCGACACTTCCTGCCCTCATTGTATCTACTAGCAGTCTAGTCTATCCACAAACCACACATCAACTAGAGGGAGCCGTAGTCTTGCTCCGATACCATATGTAACCACCTAGCCCGTTTTACATGGTCAAGCCCCTTAAAGAAGTTTTCTGAATAACCACACAAGATGGCGGCCATATAGGGGTGGATCTTACTTGTGAATAGCATCACAAGGCCATTAGTGGGATTTGAAACATCACCAAAATAGCAATTGTCGCAAGTTCTAAGTTTAGCACACTCATTAGCCGATCTTCGTACATGCTGACGTTAGCGGGCAGCAACAAATTGATTGTCTTTTCCTGCAGTCTCAACTTTGGAAATTTCTCTGGAGTTGAGATTCTTGAATGCTAATTGCGCTCAGCAGCTCGCATCACTAGTCCATATTGACATATTTTGAGTTTGGCCTTTAATGTTCTTTTTCTTCAACTCGCTAAACAGTACTTCAACAGAGGTTTTTGTGTTTTCGTAAAATGCACTTGCTGCAAAGAGAAGGTAAGCATGCTAGATCTTTAGGGCGACTCAGTTTCTAGAAGACGAAACACTTGATATCCGTTGGCCTAGCTGTCTGAACAAGCCATTTCCTCTTCCTTCGAAGTAGAAGGCATGGAAGTGAATATCAACAATACCACACATGCTGAAACTGAGTGAGAAAGATCGTATTCTCGTCTTTATTTCGAGCAATCCGACTAGGAAGGAAGAAAGAATGTCTATAGCATACGAAATAGGAATAAAAGGAGTATCTCTTTTTGAACTAGTTGGAATATTCAAATCTTGAAATAGTTACTATGATCTCGTAGAAGCAATACATGCTAAGCTGCACTCGACTCTTCAGATCCTAAGTCGAAAGATCCCGTTCCGGGCGCCTATCCCATTAGATGCGAGGACTTGCCACTTTTCCTGGCGATCTAGAACCCATGTTGGAGTTAATAGCTATGGCGATTGATATCGAGGCATCTTCAGCCGTTCTTCAAAAGGTGACGGCCGACCAGTGACGGGTAGCAGAGAGAAATATGGGTTAGGGTTTGCGGTTTCTTTATGGGGGAAGGCAAATTTGCAGTCTCTGTAAATAAGTCGCGTTGTGAGGATGTAAATTGATATGAAAGTGAAAACTCATGATCTAAGTGATAGGTTTTAAAACTAGGGATAACATTTAATATTGAGTGCAAATCTCATCATGTTTTTAGCAACTGTCCCTCTATAATTGTAAGTATCAATAGTCTCTCGAGATCGATCTATTGTTGTACCTCGTTGACCCAAGCTCATTTTTTTTATTGCAACTTTCTTATAAAATGTACCACACAAACACTTAGGAATATTTTATGAATTGTTGTCCATAGAGTATGACACTTTCTATACAATTTATAGCAAAAATTAACTCGAGCACGACAAGATGCGATGAGAGATCCGTCCCTCAAGAGATCATAGGATAGGGTGTTTATAAGGATCCTGGGGAATAGATGCGCAACGGCAGTAAATCTTGCCTATTGATAGTAATTGTTTTTAAATTGGTGAATCAGGACATTTTGTATAGGAGTTCCGAAAAAGTTTAAGCAGTTAAGACTTGTTACAACTCTAGAGTCCATCAATCAGTGGCCGACGGACCATAGCTCACTAAAAAATTCCATACGATAAATCGAGAAAGTAAGAATCTGGTTACGTGCATTGGCTTGTCAAAGCGGGACAGTCATCAGTCAGCCCTCATTCTCAAGCCATTCGTTTCATAAGCTTAAAGAAAAGAGGAGTGAATTATGGTCCCTAGCGAGCACTACGGCTCTCCATTTTTCTCCGTTGAATTGAAGTGCAACAGAGAAAAGAGAGGTGCCAATCCACGAGTTTAAGGTTGTTAATATAGGATATTCGTAAACGTATTCCCCCTTTCTTCTGATTTCTGTTTTTACTGGGCTGTAAGAACATTCATCGGACATAATAGTACGACATATTGATCAATCTCGAATGAGGCTGAGCAGATATCCACACAGCCCATTCACTAGACATGTCATTAAGTGTGCACATGTCAAGCTTACACAGGTTTGTGTCATCAAAGAAACAACTTGTTTTCACATGAATGCTATCTTATCTTGATTGATACTTTCTATGAAATGTTTAGACAAGTTTGATGATACAATTGACAAGTTAGTCACGACACAATACACTTCAGAATATTTACGCATTCAGTTTTTAACACATTTTACATGTCTAAACATATTTGACGAGTTTGTTCTAATAGTCCATATCTTAAACATGTCAAATGTGTCCTGTCTTATTATAAGCGTGCCGTATTTGGGATTCAAAATTGTGACATAATAAATAATTATGTCATGTTATACACGAAAGGAGAAGTGAATTCGACCCATTCAGATCAGCTCCACTGGTTAGAGAGAAAAGAACATATTGCTTCAACTAAAACTTGCATATGACAAGCCAACAAATTTCTGTCATTGCATCAAGCATTATCTGTTATGTTCTGTTCTTCAATGCCAGAAGACCAAATCTTTGCGCTTTCTGTGCTACACAAACTTCAATCCACGTGGTGCTTTAGTAGCAAACAAATCTGTGCTGCTAGAACGATCTCAACAACTCAACTAGCTCGCTCAGATAATTGCAAGAAGATCCACCATCACCTATACTAACATCGCACTTGTGCTTCAAATCTAAGACCCTCTGCCTCATCTCTTCACCTTCCTTTTCCTGCATCAATATTCTAATTAACAGCTCTTCCTACTGCCCCTCTCTCTATCTCAACTCCAGTTCTAATCCTACCCTCCATTCATGAGTCAAGTACCTCACATTCACCTTTTGGTCCCCAAAGCATGGTTGACATATCATAGGATCACCTTCACATATACTCTCCAAGGTGGAGTTCCATCCACAGTGGCTCCAAAGCCCTCCCACCGCCTCATAAGCCAGTATTTTCTTCTGAGGTTCCCATTTCAAAATGCATCCCCTGTCCTTAACACATTCTTTGAATTCTTCGTCCATTGACTCAATGCATTCCGAGCCTGGAATTGAGCCAGGCCTAATAACCCACAAGAGAGGCTCCTTGCTATTTGCCAGACCCCAAGCCATTTCAGACAATTGGTCTGGGCTCATATGTGCTATGCTTCCCAAACTCACATGAATAACTGAATTATGAGTTTGCTTGTCAAGCCACCAAATTCAACCAGTATCCTCTTGCGGTAAGCTAACAGCTGAGGTAGGAGCGAGTTTGTGTAGAGGACCTATTGGAAAAATTGGAACTTGGTACTGTTGGTGGAGCTGTACCAGAGGTGACTTTTCGAGGCAGTGAATCGTGTTGAATATAATGGCCGAAGACAATCTGACATTATGCATCAAGACTACCAACTCCAAGTAATGGTCCAAACTTCCAAAATTGGAGAGTGGTAGGTCTTTGAACCTGAGGGGCTGATGCAGGGGCACCGGAAGCTGCAACATGGAACCTAATAGAACACGACACAAGGCAGTTATTAGTTAGCACAGCAACGAGTGAGCTAGGACCCATCACCTTATATACTAAGCAGTTTGACAACACTCAGACTAAAAATCTGGCTTGGGTGGCAAACTTGGATGATGACACAGAAACTAGTGTTGAATAAAGTTAGGCATAGAAGAGACTTGTCGGATCATGGACTACAGGGTCATGCTGAAGGTCACACCTACAGATTTTGAAATTGCAATCAATTTTCGGCAATACATCCATCCTCACAAACAAAATGGATTAAGAGCAAGATTCGCTGCAACCTTGATAATAAGTAAGAAAGAAATAAGCGTAATTGAATAAGAGAAAATGAGCACGTACCTGGGACAGGGATGTGTTCTTGTGCCCTTAACTGGAGAAGAGTCGGGTGAACTATGGTAGCAGCAGCACTACTTGTGTATAAAGCAATGCTAGGAATCTTCAAATCGCGGGCAACGTCTTCCGAGAAGTACAAGAGTGCATCGTAGATGATGCAGCAAATCTTGTCACCCGGCTCCATATGGTTTGTGCCCCGAGCTAGGCACTCCCTCAAGCTGGACTCACAGTTGACATTAAGCCTCAGAAAAACGGCTATCGGATCAGGGTTTCGAACCTCTTCTTCAGACAAGCCGTCAGGTATGCATAAGAAGGTGAAATCGGGGTGAGAAGAAGAATCTGGACTGTTGAACTGTGCGTGAGCAATTGTGATGGAGAAGCCCTCGGACTTGAGGATGGTTGCCAGCGCATGGGAGTGAGGTGGCCCTGGAATGGTGCTGGGACCAGGACCAATCTCTTGCGATTTCGTCCTTCACTTTCCGTCTTCTCTATGTTTTTTGATATTCAGTAGTTATGCTAAGTTATGCCCTCAAACACACAGGCTATTGCTGATCCAGGCTGATTTTACTCTCTTTGAAAATTTACACGAGAGATCATGGGACGGAGAATGCGAAGGGACCCGGGCAATCAAGGACAAGTAAACAGGACACACCAGACGGTCAATTTGCGTAAGCTAGGAGTAATTGCACGTTTTAAACGTTTGTTGTCAAGTTTGACACGCATTTAATGAAATATTTAAAGAAGCACTTTTTCTCTCTGTCTCTCCCCCCTCCCCTCCCATTTTCTTCTTCTTGGCAGCTTTTCTTTTCTGTAGAAAATATTGCATCTGCATAGGCCGGCTTGTGCACACGTCGTCATGGGCCCACACCTTTCAGCAATCGACACATGGCGCCACGTGGCGCAGTCAACCCTCTTCTCTTCTGTGGCTTGTGATCATGAACAAGTGCATAATACACTACACAAACTGCTGGCTAGGAAAATTCCAAATAAATCCTGAAGCTTGAAGCGAAATGAAAGACTAGCGAGCCAGATCAAGAGCAAAGCAAAGATCCACTCCAGCAATCAAACTTAAAAGATAAAATGGGGCTGAAATTGCAACATTGAAGTTAATCTTTTTTTATGTAGAACAACAAATAGTAAATGCTTATATGGAAACATTCGAGCGTCATAAAAGCGAGCGCTCCCGCCCTTGCCTTAAACAATAGGTCAATTTCAAATGATCATAGCTTTTGATCCAGAAGAACTATGATGCGAACAACATATCAAATCAAAATCCTTGATTTCCGATCATTCAAAGACAATCCTTGATTTCCAGGCCTTCAAATATTTCGGACTTGATTTGCAGATTTCGAAACGTGTTTTGAAGACTTTCCCCTTTATCAATAATTCCTTCAAAGATTTCGGACGTGATTTATAGATTTCGGAATGCTTTTTAAAGACTTTCCCCTTTGTCAATATTGTTTTCCTTAATTATGTTATTTGATTTTAAATATTTGGTTGTTCCCCAAAAGGCGGCCTCCTTATAATTAGGCGTCTAAGATATTGTAAGTAGCACTTCAATATTCAGAATAAACGTTATCTTTTGGAAGCCCTTTCCAAGTCTATTTTCCTTTGCGCCATTTGGTATATGAGCAAGTCTCTCCTACGATGATGACTAATAACGTTAATGTCAATCTCCCCGTAGCTACGCGCCGTGAAAACGAGCCTATTACATGGACTGAGTTCAATCGATTTGCGAAGCAAACCGAACAGAGGTTTCAAGAATTATTTGTCGCCATCTAGCGTTTGTCCGCCAAACCAATACCTAGTAATCTTCCGGCAAAACATGTTCAGGCCGCTCAAGTCCCGAAAGCAGCTATGGAACATGGGGCAAATCGTTGACAGAGGTGACAAGCCTATGTCGAGGACTCCGAAGAAGAAGAAGAGTTCTTGGATGGGCTTATCCGTGGAATTCGTCGGAACAGCGGACATCGACGAAACCCTGAGCAATATCAATTGAAGGTTGACCTCCCAACCTTCAATGGCAACTTAAATATTGAAGACTTTCTAGATTAGCTTTGGGAAGTTGAGAAATCCTTCGATGCCATGAAGATCGAAGAGGACCGCCAAGTAAAACTGGTGGCGTCCAAGTTGAAGGGAGGCATCTCAGCTTGGTGGGAGCAAACATAGCTAACCCAATGCCAACAAGGGAAAGCTCCCATCTGAATGTGGAATTGAACGAAACAAATGTTAAAGGTCTGGTTCCTACCAACCGATTATGAACAATTATTGTTTCAACAATTCCAGAATTGTAAGCAGCTAAACTGAATAGTCCAAACCTATACGGAGGAGTTTCTTCGACTCTCCGCACGCAACAACTTGGTTGAATCGAAGGCACAACAAACCGCCAAGTACATTAATGGCTTGTGACTCAATATTTAAGACTATGTTTCACTACACCGTTTGTTCTTTGTTGAGGATGCTCAAGAAATGCCCCAAAAGATCGAGATGCAACTAGAGAAAACTAACCCCACTAATCAAGCTAATAATTATTTCGCGCATGGATCATTTGGAAGGGGGAGACAATCAGATGTTCCAGAATCCTCCAACCAACAAACCAGCAATATGAACCGAACTTCGAGGATTAATGCTAGGGCGACCAAGGAACCAGTCGCTGCAAACAACTGTAATACTAATCCGAATGCCTAGAATCCGTACGCTAAGCCCGCAACCAATTAGATGCTACACGTGTAACGAATTGGGTTATCGTTCAAGTGACTGCCCACGGCGGAAGATGGCCAATGTTGTCAATCACGATGACGAAATTTACAAAAATGAGTGGGTGAATGAAGATGTTGAGGATGAAGAGGGTGAGCATGTCAAGTGTTTCGTTAGACGACTATTACTTGCCTAGCGAAAAGAGGATACCCAGCAAAATAGTCTTTTCCATTCCCGTTGTACTGTCAACGGCAAAGTTTGTAATGTCATTATTGACAATGGTAGTTGTGAGAACATTGTGTCCAAGGCCCCGGTGGAATACTTACGACTAAAGATAGAGTCACATCCCTCCCCTTATTCAATCGGGTGGAATTGAAAAGGGACAGAACTCAAGGTAATGCAATTATGCCATTTACTTATTTCAATTGGAAAGTCCTATAAGGACATTATTATATGTGATGTGGTGGAGATGGATGCATGCCATGTCTTGCTTGGACAATCGTGGCAGTATGATGTTGATATCACCCACCGAGCCCAAGAGAACAGCTACACCTTTGTGTGGGAAAAGACAAAGATTACTTTAAACCCGCAAAGTTACACTCCCTAGGCCCCGAAGAAGCAGAGTGCGGGCATATACTAAACATCCATAAACGTGAAGGGATATATATAATTGTGGAAAAAGATAATCAACAAGCCGTTATTTCCATTCGTGAGGCTCTTCAACCGTTGTTAAAAGCATTTAGCGATGTCATTCCGAAGGATCTACCTATCGGATTACCTCCCTTGAGGGATATCCAACATGAGATTGACTTTCTTCCAAGAGCGAGCTCAAAGGAGAACCAGATTTTACAAGACCAAGTGGGAGAACTCCTCCAAAAAGGCTTCTTGCACGAGAGCATGAGCCCTTGTGCAGTCCTCGCACTCTTCACGCCGAAGAAAGACGGGAGCATGTGTATGCGCGTCGATAGCCGGGCAATTAATTGGATTCTTGTTAAATACCGATTCCCAATCCCTCGCTTGGATGACATGCTCGACTGGCTTGCTAGATCAAAGGTCTTTACAAAGATTGATTTACGTAGGGATACCACCAAGTCCGCATCCACCCCAACGACGAATGGAAGATAGCCTTTAAAACAAGTGAAGGGTTGTACGAATGACTTGTCATATTGTTTGGCCTCGCCAACACACCTTGCACCTTCATGCGTTCGATGACTCATGTTCTCAAACCTTTCATTGGCAAGTTCATGCAGTCTATTTTGATGACATCTCATATACAATCCAGACGACTAACAACATATGAAGCATCTAAAATATGTCTTGTCGACCTTGCAAAAGAACCAATTGTACATTAATATGAAAAAATGTAGATTCATGACAAACCAACTCTTCTTCTTAGGGTATATTGTTGAAGCAGAAGGCCTTCAAGTTGATGCACAAAAGGTAGCTGCCATTTGTGATTGGCCAGCTCCCCAAACCGTTGGGGAGGCATATAGCTTCCATGGGCTCGCAACATTCTACCGACGCTTTATCCAAAATTTCAGTACTATTATGACCCTAATTACTGAATGTTTAAAGAAGGGAAAATTTTATTTGGGGTGATGAAGCAGAAGCCAGCTTTGCTCTCATCAAAGAGAAACTTTCCACGGCACCAGTATTGATGCTCCCAGAATTTGTAAAGGTATTCAAACTGGACTGTGATGCTTCTGGAATAGGCATTGGCATTGTTCTCTCCTAGGAAAGTAAGCCTATTGCTTATTTTAGCAAGAAATTTAATAATGTCTGTAGGCGATGGTCTACCTATGAACATGAGTACTTTGCTGTAATACGAGTCATCAAGCATTAGCAACCCTATCTTTATCAACATGAGTTTGTCTTTAATACTGACTATCAAGCACTCAAGTATATCAAGAGTCAAAAGCATCTTAATCGAATGCATGCACATTGGATCTCCTTTTTTAGAGCAATTCAACTTCGTGCTTCAACATAAGGCGGGCCACTTGAACAAAGTCACTAATGCGCTTAGTCATTGTGCTCAACACTCGTCATCATGCGTACCGACATTGTAGGATTTGACCACCTTTGTGCTCTTTATGCCGAGGATATTTCAAGACATTTGGGAGAAGTGTTCTACAACAGGTTCTCATGGTGATATAATCATGCAAGATAATTTTTTGTTTTTTGGCAATAGGTTGTGCATCCCTGGCAACTCTTTGCGGGAAAAACTTATTCGAGAGTTCCATGATGGCATCCTTGGAGGACATTTGGGACGAGACAAAATAGTTGCTTTGGTTGAAGAGCGGTACTATTAGCCTCAACTAAACCGGGATGTTAGGCGATTTGTGAAAAAGTGCTACATCTGTCAAACTACCAAAGGCCATTCACAAAACACTGGTCTCTACACCCTTTTACCTATTCCTTTTGGACCTTGGGTGGATTTCGTGTTGGGCCTTCCTCGAACCCAACAAGGTATGGATTATGTTTTTGTGGTGGTGGATAGATTCACAAAAATGATACACTTTATTCCTTGCAAAAAGATTTCCGATGCCTCCCATGTAGCGAACCTATTTTTTTGGGAAGTAGTCCTCTTGCATGGTGTGCCCAAAACAATCACATCCAACCATGACACCAAATTCCTTGGTCATTTTAGAGGACCCTGTGATGCTTATTTGGGACGAATTTATAGTTTAGCAGTTCTTTCCATTCCCAAACTAACGGTGAAACTAAAGTTGTCTACCATATTATGGTGGATGTCATTCGTTGCCTCTGTAGTGACATGCCAAAATAATGGGACTGGTAACTTGCTCCTGTTGAGTTTGCCTTCAACAACACCGTTAACCGCTCCACAGGCAAATTCCCGTTTGAGGTTATTTACAGGCGAACTCCACAACATACACTGGACCTCATACCTTTGCCCAACATCCCAGGATATAGCGTTACAGCTGAGAATTTAGCAACAAAATTGCAGGAAATACAAGAGAGTGTGAAGCAACAGCTGAAAGCTTCCACTGCTATCTATAAAGTTGATGCAGATAAACACCACCGCCTCAAACTATTTGTTGAGGGTGATAAAGTTATGGTCTGCCTCTGCAAGGAGCGTTTCCCTGTTGGTACATCTAACATGCTGAAGCACAAAAAAGTTGGCTCCTGCCGAATTGTAAAGAAAATCAATGACAATGCCTATATTATTGATCTTTCGGGTGACCTCAACATCTCTTCGACATTCAATGTGGTGGATCTGTTTGAGTATTGTTCCCCTAATACTCCCCTTTATCCTCATAATAACTCAGGGTCGAGTTCTTTTGAAGTGGATGAGACTGATGTAGAACAAATAGCAAATGCTTATATGAAAACCTTCAAGCATCATAAAAGCGAGAGCTCCTGCCCCCACCCTCACCTTATATGACGGGTCAATTTCAAACAATCATAACTTTTGATCCAAAGTAATTATGATGCGAACAACATATCAGATCAAAATCCTTAATTTCCATACCTTCAAAAATTTCGAACGTGATTTGCAGATTTCCAAACGCATTTTGAAGACTTTCCCCTTTATGAAGAATTCCTTCAAAGATTTTGGGCATGATTTACAGATTTCAGAATGCATTTTGAAGACTTTCCCTTTTATCAATATTGTTTTCCTTAATTATGTTATTTGATTTTAAATATTTGATTGTCCCCCAAAAGGCAACCTCCTTATAAATAGGCACTTAAGATGTTGTAAATCGCACTTCGATATTTAGAATAAATGTTATCTTTCATAAGCCTTTTCCAAGTTTATCTTCCTCTGCATCATTTTACAAAAAAGTATTGATAGTTTAAATTACACCAGTGTCTCAGACACAACACCCGATTTATACAACTCTCCAAATACACAAGAAAGAGACGACGAACGCAAACTCTGCACACACAAAGCCTCGATTTCACATTAGCACTCGTGTAAGTTACCATCACAGACTCAACCAGAGATCTCAATGTCCTTGACCTCAGGCTTCTTCTCCTCCATCCTGGGAATAGTGATTGTGAGCACTTCCTTCTCCATCGAAGCCTTGACTTGATCCATCTTCGCATTCTTGGGCAACCTGAACCTCTTCATGAACTTCCCGCTGCTGCTCTCCACTTGATGCCACTTGTCGTTCTTGTCCTCCTTCTCCACCCTCCTCTCTCCACTAATCTGGAGCACTCGATCGTCCTCAATATTGACTTTCACTTCCTCCTTGAGCCTAGGATGATCGGCCTTGAACACGTGGGCTTCCGGGGTCTCCCTCCAGTCGATCCTGGTGTTGACGAGGGCAGAATTTTCCCGGAAAGTCTGGGGGAAATCAGAGGCGGAGAGGGTAGGGGAAGGAAAAGGGAAGTCCTTGAAGGGGTCCCAGAGGTCAAGTGAGAAACGGTCGAAGGCGTCACTGCGCTGGCCGCTGAACCAGCTCGGGATGAGCGACATAATCGTCTATGAAAAGTTGTACTTATAAAAAATACAATTAAATCCTAAAACTTGTTAAGTTAGTGCAATTGAGTCCTTCCGTTAACACCGTCAATTTGTCTAATAGAAAATACTGACTTAGCATTTTTAAATCGATTGCTCTCTCATATGTGGCATTTATTATTATTATTATTATTATTATTATTATTATTATTATTATTATTATTTAAAAATATTTAAATTATATTAAAAAGGAAAAGAAAGCTAAAGTTTTATTTAAGAAAACAATAACGTAAAAAAAAGAAGAGGAGGCCTCGCCAGGAGGGTGCTACCGCCATTGCCCATCGCCAGAGGGGCTAGCAAAGGCAAGGGTGGATGGTCTAAGCAAGGGTCGATGAGGCTCGCCCGGATCTGTGCAACGCTGGCCCTCGCCACCGGCAACCATCGCCCACCTCAGGCAAGGTTTTGCCGGGGCTCGCCAAGTTCGCCTAGATTTGGGCAACACCTCGCAGGCCCTCGCCAACGCGGCTCATTCGGATCTAGATGCCACCCGCCCTTGCTTGCCCCGGGTGAGGCCTCGCTAGCCCCGAGTGAGGGTCGGCAATGCTCACTAGGCCCGAGCGATTGTCAAATTCGCCCAAATCCGGGCAAGCCTCCCTCGGGCTTATCGAGGATCGCCGGCCACTTTGGCAATGGGTGGCAACAGCAGTGCCCTATGGCAAGGACTCCCCTTTCTTTTCTTTTCTTTTCTTTTTTCATTGTTGTTTTTTTACTAGTCTGAGCTTTCATTTTATGACTTATTAATGATTCATATTCTTCACATGTCTAAATATAAATTATGGTTACAGTAAGTGGAGGTTATTTAAGGTGATAATTCACTACAATTGTTCAATTAATAATACAGATGGAACCTGAATAGACTCTAGAATATGAACAGACTCTAGAACTGACCCTCAAACATGTGATAGAGTAAGTTTTAAGTTCCAAAAAATAAGGAACTTATTATCATGGGTAGAACCTATACGAAACATGGAACTACTCACCCCTAGTATCGATTCACATAATGACTTCTCATTTTAGTTATATTTATTTGAATTGTAATGTCAGAAAAACTAGTCTTTTGTATTCTCTTTGATGAATGACAAGCTTGTTCAATATTGTTACGTTTATTTTTTATTTTATTTAACTAAAAATATAATAAAAAAAGAACCCGTTAGATCCTAAAACCTACCCCGAAACCTGTGACAAAGTAGATTCCAAGTTCTAAGTTCCGACAGATAGGTTCTAGGTTCCAAAAAATGAAAAACTTGTATCCCGGGGGTAGGTTTCAAGTTCTATATAGAACCTGTAAAGAATCTAGAACCGTCCATCCCTAGTTGTTATTACATGGTTAAAACAAATATCATTTTGGTCCAAATATGATTTTTTAATATAAATTTTATTTAAGTTAAATTAAAAAATAAGCAAACTATTAAAAAGGAAAACGCAAACAAGGGCTTGCCGTGGGAGCGGAAAGGGCTACAAGCCCTCTCGCCTAAGTTTTCCTTTTGTTTTTTTTTCCTTTTTGTGTTTTTTTAAGTTTGCTTATTTTTAAGATTATTTGAATAAAACATGTATTTAAAAATTAGATTTAGACCAAAACCATATCGTTTTAACTTTATGTTTCATATTTTAGCCAGGTTATCGCTACATAGGAGAGAAAAAAATAATAAAAAAGGCAAGTTAATATTTTTCGTTAACAACGGAGTTATCTAGAACCTATGATGGCATCAACAACAATGGTGATCAAACAAGGCATCTTCGGCGTTCTTTGGAAGGTGATGGCTGGCCGGTGACGGATAGGAGAAAGATGGTGGAGGAGAGAGTAATGCGGGTTAGGGTTTGTGATTTTTTTTTCCTTTTTGGGATGGCTAGTTTGGCAAAGGAAATAGCAATTTCTGTAATAAGTAGGGTTGTGAGGATATAAGTTGTTATAAAATGAAAAACTCTAAGTTATAGTTTTTAAAGTAAAGATGGTATTTAATGTTTAGTGCAAATCTCATGATACTTTTTGCAATTATCCCTCTTATAATTATAAGCATCAATAGTCTCTCGAGACCAATTTCCGTTTGTACCTCATTCGAACCAAGCCTGTTTTCTATTGTAACTTTTCTATAAACTGTACCACACAAACACTAGAAATATTTTATGAATTGTGGTCTGTTGAGTGTGGCACTTTGTATAAAATTTATAACAAAAATTAACTTGAACACAACGAGATGTGATAAGAGATCGGTTCCTCGAGACTAAAAAAAAGTGTTTCTAAGGATCCTCATAAGTAGATCTGCAATGGTCAATGCTCATCGAAACAAAAAAAAAAGAGAAAATCTTGCCTATTTTTCGTGATTGCCTTCAAGTTTTCGTGTGTGTTATGACATTTTGTATAGGAGTTACAAAAAAATTCAACCAGTTACGACTTGTTATGACCCTACGATCCATCAACCGGTGGCCGCTAGACCATAGAACTACCCCATAGAAAAGTTATACAAAGTAAAATTGGGAAAGTAAGAATCCCGTTACCAGCATAGACTTGCCAAAATGAGAAAATCATTGGTAAGTCGTCCTCCTTAAACCATTCTTTTCATAATGATAAAGAGAAAAAGTGAAATCTATGGTCCCTCGCAGGCATTATGCCCTCTCAATGTTTTACCGTTGAATTAAGGTGCAACAATGTCCGCCTGCGCTGGACCTAGAAAAGAGATGTTTCCATGGACTAGAGGTTCCAATGGACAAGAGATTAAGCTTGTTAGCATACGATATTCGTATTCCCCCTTTTCTTTTAATTTCTATTTTTGCTGGGCGGGAAGAACATTCATCAAACATGATAGTAGGGCATGTTGATCAATCTTGATGCAAATATCGACACAACCCATTTACACAACACGTGATTGAGCATGCACATGTCACGCTTACACAGGTTTGTGTCATAAAAGAAACAACTCATTTGTACAAGAAAGCTAAATATATCATATTTAGATTGATTCTTTTTATGACATGCTTAAACAAGTTTGATGGTACGGTTGACAAGCTAGTTGGATGAACACAACACACTTTTAAATATATTTAGACACATTTGAACATACTTATACGTGTCTAAACATATTTGACAAGTTTGTTTCAATAATTCATACCTTACAACGTATCAAATGGGTCATATCATGTGATAAGCGTGTCATGCTTAGATTTCAAAATTATGACATAATGGATAACCATGTCATGTTCATTTAACATGTTTATACATGAAAGGAGAAGTGAATACAATCCATTCGAATCAGATGCACTGGTTAGAAAGAAAAATCAAAAGGATTGCTTCAACTCAAACTTGCATATGATAAGCCAACACATTTCTATCATCGCATAAAAGAGTATTATCTGTTCAGCTCTGTTCTTCGATACCTTTTTTTTTGGTCGGGGTGTTCTTCAATTCTAGAAGACGGAATCTTTGCACTTTCTGCATGACGCAAACTTCATTCTGTGTGGTGCTTTAGTAGCACACAACTATGTGCTGCTAGAACGATCTCAACAACTCGACTAGCTCGCTCAGATAATGGCACGAAGATCCACCATCACCAGTACTAACATCAAATTTGTGCTTCAAATCCAAGACCCTCTCCCTCATCTCTTCGCCTTCCTTTTCCTTCATCAATGTTCTAACAGCCCTTTCTACTGTCCCTCTCTCTATCTCACCTTCCAGTTCTAATCCAACCCTCCATTCATGAGTCAAGTACCTCGCATTCACCTTTTGGTCGCCAAAACATGGTTGACATATCATCGGAACGCCTTCACATATACTCTCCAAGGCGGAGTTCCATCCACAGTGACTCCAAAACCCTCCCACCGCATCATGAGCCAGTACTTCCTTCTGAGGTGCCCATTTCACAATGCATCCCCTGACCTTTACACATTCTTCGAAATTTTCATCCATTGCCTCGATCCATTCCGCACCTGGATTTGAGCCAGACCTAATAACCCACAAGAAAGGCTCCTTGCTATTTGCCAGACCCCAAGCCATTTCAGACAATTGGTCTTGGTTCATATGTGCTACGCTTCCCAAACTCACATAAATGACTGAATTATGAGTTTGCTTGTCAAGCCATGGAATGCAACCAGTATCCTCTTGCAGTAAGCTAACAGCTGAGGTAGGAGCGAATTTGTGTAGAGGGCCTATTGGAAAAATTGGAACGTGGTACTGGTGGTAGACTCGGGCGAGAGGTGACTCTTCCAGGCAGTGAATCGTGTTGAATATAATGGCAGAAGATGGTCTGATATTAAGCGTCAAGGCTAACCCCTCCAAGAAAGAGTCTAAACTTCCAAAACTGTAGATTGGTAGGTCTTTGAACCTGAGCGGCTGATGCAGGGGCACCGGAACCTGCAGCATGGTGTCTAATAGAACACAACACAAGGCAGTTGTTAGTTAGCACAACTACAAGTGATCTAGCACCCATCGGCTTTATATACTTAGCAATATGACACTCAGGATTAAATCTGGCTTGGGTGTCAAACTGACACAGAAACCAGTCTTGAATAATGTATAGGTTATAAGAGACTCATCGGATCGTAAAACTACAGGGTCATGCTGGAGATCTTCTTCTTTTTTTTTTTCAGAGGGTCATGCTGAAGATCAAACATGACAGAATTTAAAACAGCAACTGTTTTTCGTCAATACATCCATCTTCCCAACAAAAAATAAATTAAGAGTAAGATTTCCCCTCGACCATGATATTAATTAGGAAGGAAATAACTGTAACTCAATAAAAGAAAACAAGCATGTACCTGGGACAGGGATGTGTCCTTGTGCCTTTAACTGGAGAAGAATTGGGCGAACTGCGATATAAGCAGCACTGTTTGTGTATAAAGCAATGCTAGGAATCTTCAAATCACAGGTCCTTGTGCCTTTAACTGGAGAAGAATTGGGCGAACTGCGATATAAGCAGCACTGTTTGTGTATAAAGCAATGCTAGGAATCTTCAAATCACAGGCAACGGCTCCAGAGAAGTACACAAGTGGATCGTAGATGATGCAGCAGATCTTGTCACCTGGCTCCATGTGGTTTGTGCCCCGAGTTAGGCACTCCCTAAAGCTGGACTCACAGTTGTCATTAAGCCTCAGCACAATGGCTACCACATCAAGGCTTCGGACCTCTTGTTCGGATAAGCCGTCCGGGATGCATAGGAAGGTCAAATCGGGGCGAGCAGAAAAATCTGGACTATTGAACTGTGTATGAGCAATTGTAATGGAGAAATCCTTGGACTTGAGGATGGTCGCCAGCTGAAGCATGGGAGTGAGATGGCCCTGGAATGGTCCTGGGACCAGAACCAATCTCTTGGGGGGATTTCGCCCTTGATTTCCCATCTTCACTATCTTTTTCCAATGGAAGATATTCAGTAATACGAAGTTATGCTCTTAAAAACGGGGGCTTTTGCTGATCCAGGCTGTTTTTACTGTCTTCCAAGATTTACAGAGAATGGAGGTCATGGAACGGAGAATGCGAAGACCAGAACACCCAGCGGTCAACCTAGGTATAATTGCACTTTTTTAAATAAGCGTGGTCATTTTGGACAGAGCATTTAATGATTATTTAAAAAAGCACTTGCTCTCTCTGTGGCTTCTGCTTCCTGGCAGCTATTCTGGTTGATATTTTCTTGATTCGAATAATTTATTTTAATGAGCAATAACGGGGACCATCAAGTCAATCCTCTTCGCAGACTTGTGCTCATGAATACGTGTATAGTACACTACACAAGCTGCTGGCTAGAAAATTTCCAAATAATTCTTGAAGCCTGAAGCCAAATGAAAGACAAGCGAACAAGATCAAAGAGAACAGCAAATATCCACTCCGGCAATCAAACAAACCAGATAAAGCAAGATTGAAGTCCAGTTTTTTAACATAAAGCTATTGCTAGTTTAGATGACATCATCGGCATTGTCTCCGCCCACATTTACACGACTCTCGAAACAGAAAAGAGAGACGAAACACACAGAGGCTGCACACACGAAGCCACGATTTTAATTCGCAATATGAAATGTCACCATCATAGACTCAACCAGAGATCTCAATGGCATTGACCTCAGGCTTCTTCTCCTCCACCCCGGAAGCCCATGTGTTTAAGGCCGATCTTCCCGGGAAGATCGGCCTTAAACACATGGGCTTCCGGGGTTTCCCTCCAGTCGATCCTGGTGTTGACGAAGGATGCATTTTCCCAGAAAGTCTGAGGGAAGGGGTCCCAGAGGTCGAGAGACATGAGATTTCTGGAACGAGGTTTGAGCCTAGGGGAACGTCCTGGTTAGGGGGGCTTCCAGCTCTTCCTCGAGGCTGGGCCCTGCTCGTTGAATAATTCTTTCAAGCTACGTTTGCCCGTTTGTCCACTTCTTGGTATTTGGAACGAGTACGCAAAAAATTTTAAAACTTATAGCGATAGTTCAATTGAATTCTAAAATTTTTAAAAGGTATAAACGAACGTTAAAACTTATTAAATTGATGCAATGAAGTCTTTTCGTTAATTTCGTCTAATTAATCTAACGAAAAATATTAATATGACTTTTTTTTTATTATTTTCTCTATTATATGTTGCGCTGACATAGCTAAAATGCAGTCTTTTTTGTTCTAATCTGATTTTTTAATATAAATTTATTTAAGTTAAATTAATAAAATAAGAAAACACTAAAAAAAGAAAGAAAGAAAATGCGGACAAGGGCTTGTCGGCAACAGTGACGAGGGCCGGAAGCCCTCTCGCCTAAGTTTTCCTTTTGTTTTATGTTCTTTTTTGTATTTTTTTAAGTTTGCTTATTTTGAAGATTATTTAAATAAAATATGTATTTAAAAATTAGATTTAGACCAAAATGACATCGTAATAATTTTATGTTTCATATTTTAATCACGCCGTCATCACAAAAAGAGAGAAAAACAATAATAATAAATCACATCAATATTTTTCGTTAACAATAATGAAGTTTTCTAGAACCCATGATGATGTCAACAATTATGGCCATCAAACGGCGCACCTTCAGCCCTTCTTTGGAAGGCGATGGCCGGCTAGTGATGGGTAGGAGGGAGAAACGCAAGTTAGGGTTTGTGATGTTATTTCTTTTTGGGAAGGCAGTTTGGGAAAGGATATAGCAGTTAGGGCTCTCTTTGAAGATTTACACTGAATAGAAATCATGGATCAGAGAGTGCAAACAACCAGTAGTCAAGGAAGCAAACCAGAACACCCCAAGCGGTCAAGCTAGGAATACTTGCACTTTTTTAAATGTGTGTGGACATGTTTGACACGGCATCTAATGAAATAGTAAAAAAGCACATGCTCTATCTCTCTGGCTTCTGCTTCCTGGCAGCTATTCTGGTTCACATATCTTGATTCGGATAATTTATTTTAATTAGCAATAACAGGGACCATCGAGTCAATCCTCTTCTCTGGCTTGTGCATGAACAAGGGTATAATACACTAGACAAGCTGCGGCTAGAAAAAAAATTCCAGATAATTCTTGAAGCTTGAAGTCAAGCGAACAAGATTAAAGAAAAAAGCAGAGCTCCAATCCGGCGATCAAACAAACAAGATAAAGCAAGATTGAAGTTCAGTTTTTTACATAAAGCTATTGCTAGTTTGGACTACATCATCAGCGTCTCAAAGACAATTGCCCACATTTACACAACTCTCGAAACACGAGATGAAGCACACTGACTCTGCAGCCACGAAGCCACGATTTCACATTCGCAATATGAAGTTTTACCATCACAGAATCAACCGGAGGTTTCTTCTCCTCCACCTTGGGAACAGTGACGGTGAGCACTCAGTTCTTCATGGAAGCCTTGACCTGATCCATCTTCGCATACTCGGGTAACCTGAACCTCCTCATGAACTTCCCACTGCTTCACTCCACTCGATGCCATTTGTTCTTGTCCTCCTTCTCCACCTTCCTCTCTCAAATAATCTAGAGCACCCCATTCTCCTCTATCTCAACTTTCACTTGGTGAAATTTTGGTGGGATTACCGGCAACCGTTCTAAAAGCTTGAACTGTTAGATAAAGACCTTAGCTTAAAGTATGGAAATATGCAATTGGGGAGGCAAATAGTGGCCTGCAAGATATGAAATCGGGACGTCCTACTCTGATATCATTGTTTTAATGATAATCATGTATAGAAGGGAGATAAAAAAAAAAAAGAGGAACACTCAATGGTTAATGTGATTCGGATGATTAAGAGTATCATCTATAATCATTCTAAAAGCTTAAACTGTTATATAAAGGTATTAACTTAAAGTATGGAAATATGCAATTGGGGAGGCAAATAGTGGCATGTAAGATATGAACTTAGGACCTCCTGCTCTGATGATCATGTATAGAAGAGAGATAAAAAAAAAAAAAAGAGAAACACTCAATGGTTAATATGGTTCAGACAACCAAGAGTATCATCCCTTGGAAGCACATCCAGGTGATAAATTTTTAATTCATCTTATTTTATTTTGGGAGAATTCATTATATTGTATTAGAAAGCAATACAATAAGTTATAGTTATTGATTTGGTAACTAAAACTATCGCACAACCTAACCAAATATCCTACTATATAGGGATTATGACGGTCTAACATCTTATCATTCCAACACACTTCCTCTTTCTTGAGCCCGGGAAGATCGGCCTTGAACACGTGGGCTTTTGAAGTTCCCCTCCAGTCAATCCTGGCGTTGACGAAAGTGGGATTCTCCCAGGAAGTTTGAGGGAAATTAGAGGTGGAAAAGGAAGAGGAAGGGAAAGGGAAGTCCTTGAAGGGGTCCCAAAGGTCGAGGGAGAAGGGATCGAAGGCGTCACCGCGTCGGCCACCAAACCAGCTTGGAATGAGCGACATCGTCTCTGAATAAACCGGTCGATTGAAGCTTGATTTTGGAGGACTTGAGCGAAAGATTTCTGCTCGGGTTTGGAGTTCCTTGGTTATTTGCTTTCTTTCCGGATCCTTGTCCAAAGGAGAGGGACGTGCTTGGTATTTATCGGGAGAAGAGGAGGTCTTGTCGTACGTTTTTGGTATTTCTGGCTGGTTATGGGCTTCTAGCTCTTTCTCGAGGTTGGGCTTTGCTCATGGAGTTGTGGGCCCGAGGAACTCAACTGTGTTCTCTTCTACCACGGCATCCCGTTTCAATATGAATATGACAATCGAAAATAATTGATTTAGTTGAGCGACATCTCCTCGACGACATAAATGTTATGCATAATTTTCTTCAATTTCGATGCTCCGCAAAGTCATACCCTACAAGCACATCGTTGGCCTGTTTCTCTGACCATTGAAGTTTGAAAGAGCTATTCCTCTGATGACAAAAGTGAAAAGGCGTGGAGGATATAAATCTTGAATTTCGTTGTTCACGAGTGTGGCCCACCAATCCTAAAATTCCATATTAGGTTTGCCCGAATTTCTTGCCCTAAGTCAAAAAAATCGATTCAACCTATGTTTGTCACCATATTTAGTGCACTACTTTCATCGTGCTATTTATGTGAGCACAATGCATGCAAGACGTCACATCCTGTGGGCCCACATGAGGAGAATTTTCATCGTATATCATGCAGCAATTGTGCCTTCAACCAGAAAATAGAGAAATTGGTAGAGAAAATTTAGAAATCCCTAAAATTCTAAATGAATTGAACAAGATCAATTTATTTTAAACATGTGACCTTCCCATGCTAGTGTTAAATAGTAGGTTGAGTAACTATATAGGTTTACCATTTCTTAAAAAACTAAAAAGACGCATGTGATGACATGGCACATGAGTTAGCTTTTCGCCTATTTTGATAGAAAGCCGGTCAGCTAGAGCAGATTTAGATAAATTTATAAAGTTGAGAGGGACAAAGCAAAAGGACCCAGCCCCCTACAATGGAGGTTGCACAGTAATCTAAATAAGAATAATCCACAAGACTATGCAGCCAAAGTAAAGTTCATATAATCTGTCTATTTTCGCCTGGTATATGGCCCAAAAACTGAAAGCATGGCCGCTAGATCTCAGCAATATCACTACAAAAAAACATGAATTTTGCGACGAAAATTTGCGACGGAAAATTTTCGTCGCTAATTTGCGACAAACTTTGCGACGGATTTCTAATTCCGTCGCAAATTAGCGACGAAAATTTTCCGTCGCAAATTTGCGACGAATTTTGCGACGGAATTATTTTCCGTCGCAAATTTGCGACGGAAAATAAGTCCGTCGCAAAATCCATCGCAAATTTGCGACGGATTTTGCGACGGATTTATTTTCCGTCGCTAATTTGCGACGGAAAATAAATCCGTCGCAAATTTGCGACGGAAAATAAATCCGTCGCAAAATTCGTCACAAATTTGCGATGGAAAATTTTCGTCGCTAATTTCGTCGTAAATTAGCGATGACTAATTTTCTGTCGCTAATTTGCGACTAATTTTCTATCGCTAATTATTTTCCGTCGCTAATTTGTGCAACGAAATTTACTATTTTACGACGAAAGTAGCGACGAATTTTATATCCGTCGCAAAATTACGATGGAAAATTGGTCGTCGCGAGATTGAACGATTTGCTACATGTCCAATTCTAAGAGAGATTGGATATTAAAAATTCAAATTAGATAAGAAGATCTATTATAAACTCAAGATATTAGATAATCTCTTAAAATGTTCTCGTCCCAAATAAGCTTTTTTAGATTCGATAGATGCAAATCTTATCTCATTTTTTTTTCAAGACTTACATATATGTAACACAGATATCTATTTAGTTGAATATGGCAGTTTCCTCCGCACGTAGCTCTTATAGCAATTTTCAAATAGATCGAAATCGGGTGGTTGTATGAAATATAAAGTCAATGTATCTATATGGGTATATCTATAAGAGATCATATAAAAGAGATATTCTTATTTAGATCTAACCAATTTGATCTAATCAATTAGATGAATTACTCGTAAAGGGTTACATCCGAATGATGAGTGAATAGAGGGCATGCATTTTATTAGTGTTATATTTAGAAGATTCCCTATATTTCCTTTAATTGATTGTAATTGATATTTTCCCTTTTAGATAGTAATCCTATAAAACCGATAAATAGGTTTGTGTACTCTTCATTTGACAATTATATATATATATTGCTCTAAATTTTTTTATCACATTCTTGACTTGGTATCAGAGCCCTATTGTTATTTGAGAAAGCGTTAATGAAGTCACATTCTTGACTTGCTCTTATTTTTTTTTTATCACAACAGAAAATAAATCCGTCGCAAATTTGGTGTTTAATTTTTACCAAATATAATATAAATTTGCGACGGAATAATAAATCCGTTGCAAATTTGGTGTTTAATTTTTACCAAATAAAATATAAATTTGCGACGGATTTATTTTTCCGTCGCAAATTTGGTGTTTAATTTTTACCAAATATAATATAAATTTGCGACGGAATAATAAATCCGTCGCAAATTTGGTGTTTAATTTTTACCAAATATAATATAAATTTGCGACGGAATTATAAGTCCGTCGCACATTTGCGACGGAATAATAAGTCCGTCGCAAATTTGCGACGGAATAATAAGTCCGTCGCAAATTTGCGACGGAATAATAAGTCCGTCGCAAATTTGCGACGGAATAATAAGTCCGTCGCAAATTTGCGACGGAATAATAAGTCCGTCGCAAATTTGCGACGGAATAATAAGTCCGTCGCAAATTTGCGACGGAATAATAAGTCCGTCGCAAATTTGCGACGGATTTTTCAATCCGTCGCAAATTTGGTGTTTAATTTTTTACAAATATGACATAAATTTGCGACGGAATAATAAGTCCGTCGCAAATTTGCGACGGAAAAATAAGTCCGTCGCAAATTTGCGACGGAATAATAAGTCCGTCGCAAATTTGCGACGGAATAATAAGTCCGTCGCAAATTTGCGACGGAATAATAAATCCGTCGCAAATTTGGTGTTTAATTTTTTACAAATATGACATAAATTTGCGACGGAATAATAAGTCCGTCGCAAATTTGCGACGGAAAAATAAGTCCGTCGCAAATTTGCGACGGAATAATAAGTCCGTCGCAAATTTGCGACGGAATAATAAGTCCGTCGCAAATTTGCGACGGAATAATAAATCCGTCGCAAATTTGGTGTTTAATTTTTACCAAATATAATATAAATTTGCGACGGATTTATTTTTCCGTCGCAAATTTGCGACGGAATAATAAATCCGTCGCAAATTTGGTGTTTAATTTTTTACAAATATAATATAAATTTGCGACGGAAAAATAAGTCCGTCGCAAATTTGCGACGGAAAAATAAGTCCGTTGCAAATTTGCGACGGAATTATAAGTCCGTCGCAAATTTGCGACGGAATTATAAGTCCGTCGCAAATTTGGTGTTTAATTTTTACCAAATAAAATACAAATTTGCGACGGAATAATAAGTCCGTCGCAAATTTGCGACGGAATAATAAATCCGTCGCAAATTTGATGTTTAATTTTTTACAAATAATAATAAATTTGCGACGGAAAAATAAGTCCGTCGCAAATTTGCGACGGACAAATATATCCGTCGCAAATTTGCGACGGATTTTTTCAATCCGTCGCAAATTTGGTATTTAATTTTTGCCAAATATAAAAAGCGCGCGGGGAACACAAAAACAAAAGCCTGACATCACTTCCCCCGGCGGGAAACGAAAACCCATTTCCCTTCCCCCGCTCCTGCTGGCGGGAAATTTTCGCACATTACACGAAAAAGAAAAAAGAAAAAAGAAAACCACCCCGAAAAGAATAATAATAAAAAGCGGAAAAACTATTAAAACAAAAATACGAAAAAACGCAAACCCTCCTCCTCCTCCTCGCTTCCTCCATTTTCGGACACCGTCTACGACTCCTCCCCTCCTCTTCCCTTTTTAATTTCGGATCGCCACTTCCGATTCCGATTCGGCCTCTCATTCCCTCCCTCTCTCTTTCTCTCTCTCTCTAGAACGAGCGGCGACGAACTCGATCGATCGACCGACCGATCCGCCGTTCTCCGCCGGGGAGCAGGCCTCCAGCGCCGACGACCACCCCCGTGGCGAGGCCATCGAAGCGGCCGGCGTCGTCCGATGAGGCCCTGTCCGACGGCTCCGAGGAGGAGGATCCGCAGCAGCAGCGGCTCAACGAGCCCGTCGACGAGGAGGCCGAGGAGGAGCTCGAGGCCGTCGCCCGCTCCGCCGACGATGACGACGGAGCGGCCGGCGCGGCCGACGAGAATGGCGAGGCTGAGGAGGAGGAGGAGGAGGATGAGGTTCGGTTGTTTGCCTGCGTGGTTTCTACTATAATTTTGGTGCCGGATCTTTTTGTTTGCTTGATAGGGTTTGCGGGGGTCGGTGCGGTTGGTGTTTTGCGCTGGGAAGTGGATGTCTGCTTCGTGTTTGAATACGAGTTTTTTAAGAAGTTTTTAGAATGAGCGTTGGATTTCGATCGAGGATGTTGAGTTAGGACGCTCGAGAGACGAGTTGCTGTTCTACTGGTCCCAGTGTTGCCCCTCAGTCCTCCCCCTCCACCACCATCTCAGCTGCCCCATCACTCCTCCCATCCTCCCCTCTCTGTCCCTCCCCGGCATTGTCGCCCGACATCACCCTGCTGCTTCCATCCCCCGACAGCAAGGAGGCGGCCCCCGGGTCTCTTGTCTGCTCAAATTCGACTCTTTCAAGCTCGGGGTTTATGAGATTTTTAATGGGTCCGTGGGTTCTTCCTTTGTTTTTGAAATTTCTTGTTTGCAGTGCAGAATCATGGCAAGAAATGCTATGGAGGGATTGGGTTTCAGACCAAGAGAGGGAGGTCGCCGTGGCATCTTGCCGTCACCAATGTTGCAACTGATATCAATTCTGTTGAGCAAGTGTTGTTTTTTTCTTTTTTAGCTCTATGTAATGCGTTCTCTTCAAGCACTTCACTGTGAAATCACGTTTTCTGGGAAATTTGTGCAATAGACTAATGTAGATTGATTCCTCAAATTTTGGCCGAGGCTCGTGCTGACGACCTAGCGTGGCCAAGCACCTAGCTCGTGGTCGAGGCTCGTGCTGACGACCGTGCCGAGGCCTCGATCATTGGCCGACTGTTGTGCCGACCGCCGCGCCGAGCCCGTTGGAGCTGCAATTACTCCATTATTTAATCAATGTTAAATATAAATTCTAGAAATTAATTTTGCTTTTAATTAGATTTAAAATCCAAATTGTCCGTTTCATCGCACACTTTATCGCTAAAGAATTAATAAAAAATCATCACTAAATCCGTTTCGGACCAACGTCTGTGGCAAAAGTCAAAATTTGGAATGGCAAATTAGTGACGAATTTCACTATGGATCAATTGGTCGTAAATTAATGAACAAAAAAAAAATTCATCAAAAATTAGCGACGAATTTTGCCACAAATACATTTCGTCGCAATTTTTAGACCAAAAAAAAAAACATTTCGTCGTAATTTAGAAACCAAAAAAAAATTTCTTGGCACATTAGCGACGAATACAGTTCGTGGCTAATTTTCGACGAATTTTGCCAAATAAATTAGCGACGAATACAGTTCGTGGCTAATTTACGATGAATTTTGCGACAAAATTTACGACGAATTTTGCCACGAAATTTGCGATAAAATTTGCTACGAATTTTGCGACGAACTTTGCGACGAATTTTGCCACGAAATTTGCGACAAATAGTCTTCGTCGCAAATTTGCGACGAATTTTGCGACAAATTATTTGCGACGGATTGTATTCGTGGCTAATTTGCGACGAATTTTGCGACGAGTTTATTTTCGTCGCAAATTTGCGATGAATTTTTAAATTTTCCGTCGCAAATTTTTGTGACGACCTAGTAGCGACGGAATTTTTTCCGTCGCAAATTTCGTCGCTAATTTGCAACGGATTAATTAATCCGTCGCAAATTTGCGACGAATTTTGCGACGGACTCAGTTTGTCGCAAATTTGCGACGGACTATTTGCGACGGATTTTGCGACGAATTTATAAATCCGTCGCAAATTTGCGACGAATTTTGCGACGAATTTTGCGACGGATTTTGCGACGAATTTTGCGACGGACTCAGTTTGTCGCAAATTTGCGACGGACTATTTGCGACGAATTTTGCGACGGATTGTTTTCGTCGCAAATTTGCGACGAATTTTGCGACGAATTTTGCGACGGATTTTGCGACGAAATTTGCGACGAATTTTTTCCGTCGCAAATTTGCGACGAATTTTTCAATTTTCCGTCGCAAAAATTTGCGACGCGCTAGTTGCGACGGAAACTTTTCCGTCGCAAATTCCGTCGCAAATTCGATTTGCGACGGATTTTTGCAAAATTTCCGTCGCAAATGCCATCGCAAATCCGGCGTTTTTTTGTAGTGTATATTCACCACAGTAGAGATAACAACTTGAAAGCAATCTGAGAAGTGAGATGAGAGAAGGTCATCTGAGATGGCTTGGCAATGTCAAATAAGGGCCTTTCAGACGCCCCAGTAACGCGATGTGAATGAAGATTGGACATATTGGTTGAAAGGGGTAGGCGTCCTCATAAAGAATAATCATAAATATTTACTTTAGTCCCAAGTCTGTCCTCACTAGCCCTTCATTCAAAAATTGCCATTAGTCGTCCCTAATTTTCATATCCTAGAACGGTTTCATTTTGGAGATAATTTTCAATGTCACCTTACCGATATGGATTTGTTATCAATGTAGAAATGCCACGTTAAGTTGGGATTGAACTACGGAGTAGATTATCTCACCAAAAAAAAAAGAACTAAGGGGTAGATTTAAGAATAGATTGAAAGTCGGTGATTTTTTTTAGACAACAAAGTTCGCGGCCAATTTTGGACTTGACCTAAAGTTTGGAATTTTTTTTAGACAAAAAATAGTTCAAGCCAAGTTTTGGAATGGACCTTAAGTTTGAGATTTTTTATGAAACAAAACAAAATTTGGGATAGAATTGGGAGTAGGTCTAATGTTGGTGGTTTTTTAGAGAATTAGGCCCAAAAAATTAAGCAAAGCGATCTAGTAAAATTCATATGGCCGACCCCACTTGGTGGAGTAACGCTCAGTTGTTTTTGTTTTTGTTTTTTGTTTTTGTTTTTGTTTTTGTAGAGATACGAATACTCTTTCTTAAGCCGATCATGAGAAACCGCTCGCGTACACTTTACAGAAGGAAGAAGCACTAGCACAAACATTGGTCTTTGTGAAGCTTTTCCTCGAGGGAAAGGATTTTGAGTGCATATTTCTATCTCTCAGGCCTTTAGATGCTAGTCCCCTTAGAATTTTCTACTTACAAAAGACGGGTACTTTTTATATCGCAAAAAAGAACATGAGAATCCTCCAGATCAGTTCGACTTTCACAGCAACTGGATTAAATTTCTTCGATACACTTGATTTGTCTCAAGAAATAGTTGGGTGTCTGAAATGATGCAGACTTTGAAGCTCTCGTGCTTCTGGGTGCTGCTTTCTCTAGCTGTCTTGGAATTAGACAAGCTCTATCAGCTTAAGTAAGGTTGTGAGTGTCGGCTACAATACATAAGTGTATGCGATTCTGCTCCAAGACGACGGTTCTGTGAGGTCAATATGGTGATTTTTAAAGAAGGTTACCAGCACTCTCATGTTGAAACCAAGTTCTGATCACTTCATTTCACATAAGTAACGTGCTTTTCTGGTGATTTCAGTAGCATCGGACTTCAATGCCATCAAATAGGAGGAGTCCGCTCAGCAGCAAAATAATTTTAAATCTGCAAAGATATAAGACCCAGTTTTGGGATGGAATCAAATTAACCTTTAGTCCTGGGTGAAGGAAGCTAGCCGCCAGAGAAGAGGAATATTCTTTGTTGGCTCTAACATGTGTTTAAACCAAAAAATAATGAACTCTTTGTAATCGACAAATGGTGAGATTTGATTGGTCGTTCAAAAGTTTGGTAAAGGAGAACACTCAAAGACAAGTAAGTCAACGACTTTGCAGGCAGGTACCATGACTTATCAACCAAGAGTGCGGTCACCAAATGACGCAAAGAGAAAGCGTAAACTTGAAATAATTCCAAAGAACTCGAAATTTATATTCAATGATAGTATGACTTTTGATTACAAGACGAACATCTTATATAGAGATAGGACTCCTAATATTAATGGAAACCAAATAATTAAAGATAACATTTAATAAACTAATATAGGAAACTGCTTGAATGGTAATATTGGAAACTGCCTGAATGGTAACATTGGAAACTGCCTGAATGATATCATTGGAAACTGCCTGAATGATATCATTGGAAACTGCCTGAATGGTAATATAGGAAACTGCCTGAATGGTCGTTTTCCCAAAATCCAGAAAAACTATCGAGATTTCCGGCGATTACGGCGATCACACTTTTCAAGATAATTACAGGCTAATTGTTCTACATCATTCCCTCCCTCTTCGAAAAAACTCGCCCTCGAGTTATGATTAGGATAGAGGGGTGTATCAGGAGCATGATACTCAAATAAGTCTGCCACATTAAATGTAGGAGAAATGTTGATATCACCAGGAAGGTCAACTACATAGGCATTGTCGTTGATCTTTTTCAGGATACGGCAAGGACCAATCTTCTTATGCTTTAGTTTATTATAGGTACCTACAGGAAAACGCTCCTTTCGTAGGAAAACCATTACCTCATCGCCTACCTCAAAAATTTTCAAACGTCGCCGTTTGTCAGCATCTTCCTTATACTTTGAATTAGAAGCAGTCAATTGATTAGCCACAGCAGCTTGGACTTCATTAATTCTGGTAGCCAAATTTTCCGCCGCGACACTACAGCCAGGAATCTTGGGCAAAAGAACCAAATCCAAAGTACGCTGTGGTGTACGCCCATAAACAATCTGAAAAGGCGATGTACCGGTAGAGCGGTTAACCGAGTTGTTGAAGGCGAACTCAGCAGGAGCAAGATACCGGTCCTATTGCTTAGGCATGTCACTGCAGAGGCAGCGAATGATATCCGCCATAGTACGATTCACAACTTCCGTCTGACCATCCATTTGGGGATGAAAAGAACTACTATACTGTAAATCAGTCCCAAACAAACGCCATAAAGTACGCCAAAAATGGCTCAGAAATTTCGTATCACGATCGGAAGTGATTGTCTTCGGCACACCATGGAGACGGACTACTTCACGAAAGAATAAACTTGCCACATGCGAAGCATCTGAAGTTTTCTTACAAGGGATGAAGTGTGCCATCTTCGAAAACCGGTCAACCACCACGAAAACAGAATCTAAACTCCGTTGAGTGCGAGGAAGTCCCAACACGAAGTCCATTGATATGTCTACCCAAGGACCCGAAGGAATAGGCAAGGGGGTATAAAGACCAGTGTTCTGAGAGTGGCCCTTAGCGGTTTGGCAAATGTAGCATTTACTGACAAATCGCCCCACGTCTCGCTTTAGTTGAGGCCAATAGTACCGCTCCTCCACCAATGCTACAATTTTATCTCGCCCCAAATGTCCGCCGAGCGTACCACCATGAAGCTCTCGAATAAGTTGTTCACGCAAGGAACCACGAGGAATGCATAGTCTATTGCCAAAGAACAAGAAATTTTCTTGAATTATCATATCGCCATGACAACTTGTTTTAGAACACTTCTCCCATATCTCGCCAAAATCATCATCCTCAGGATAAAGAAAACATATGTGATCAAAACCGACAACATCAGTGCGCATGGTTACGAGTGTCGCAGCACGTCGACTCAGCGCATCTGCCACTTTATTTAAATGGCCTGCTTTATGACGAAGCACAAAATTAAATTGTTCTAGAAAAGAAACCCATCGTGCATGCATTCGATTTAAATGCTTCTGACTCTTGATATATTTAAGAGCCTGATGATCAGTGTTAAGAACAAATTCCTGTTGATAAAGATAGGATTGCCAATGCTTTATAGCTCGCACGACAGCATAATATTCTTGCTCATACGTCGACCAACACCGGCGAACTTCATTAAGTTTTTCACTAAAGAATGTTATAGGTTTACCTTCTTGGGAAAGGACAGCACCAATCCCGAGGCCGGAAGCATCACAGTCCAGCTCGAACACTTTTTCAAAATCAGGGAGCATCAATACTGCCGCCGTGGAGAGCTTTTCTTTTATAAGAGCAAAACTGGCTGAAGCTTCATCTCCCCAATAAAATTTGCCCTTCTCTAAACAGTCAGTGATCGGGGCCATAATAGTACTGAAATCTCGAATGAAACGCCTATAGAATGTTGCAAGGCCATGGAAACTTCGAGCCTCGCCAACATTCTTTGGAACTGGCCGTTTGCGAATCACGGCCACCTTATCTGCATCAACGTGAAGTCCATCCGCACCAACAACAAAACCCAAAAACAGGAGGTGTTCTGTCATGAAGCTGCACTTTTTCATATTAACGAATAATTTATTTTACTGCAGGGTTAATAAGACATCCCTCAAGTGCTCCATATGTTGATGCCCATCCGGACTATATATGAGTATATCATCAAAAAAAACTACCACAAACTTGCCAATAAAAGGTTTGAGAACCTGAGTTATCAAACGCATGAAAGTACTGGGCGCGTTAGTGAGTCCAAACGGCATGACAAGCCATTCGTACAAACCTGCACTTGTCTTGAAGGCCGTTTTCCATTCGTCGCCAGGACGGATGCGAACTTGGTGGTATCCGCTTCGAAGGTCGATCTTTGTAAAAATCCGTGATCCAGCAAGTCTGTCTAGCATATCATCAAGTCGTGGAATTGGAAACCTATATTTGATAGTAATCCGGTTAATGGCACGACTGTCTACACACATACGCATAGTGCCGTCTTTCTTTGGCGTGAGAAGTGCAGGAACTGCACATGGACTTTTGCTTTCACGCAAGAAGCCCTTTCGAAGGAGTTCTCCCACCCGCTCTTGTAAAATCTGATTCTCCTTCGAATTCATCCGATAATGCGGCAAATTAGGAAGACTAGCACCTAGAAGGAAATCAATCTCATGCTAGATATCCCTCAAAGGAGGTAATCCGTCAGGTAAATCCTCAGACATAACATTACTAAATACCTTTAATAAGGGCTTAAGAATGTCGGGAACACGAACCACAACTTGTTGGTCGCTCTTGTCCACAATCATATACATCCCTTCACGCTTTCGGATGTTTATCATAACCCCTGCATTCTGCTTCTTCTCAATCTGAGGGGGATTACTTTTTGGTCTCAAAGTAATTTTAGTCCTTTTCCACACAAAAGAATACGTATTTTCCCTAGCTCGGTGTGTAGCATCAACATCATATTGCCATGGCCAACCCAGTAAAACATGACACGCATCCATCTCCACAACATCACAGATAATAATATCTTGATATAATTTTCCAATCGAAATAGGTAAACGACATAATTGGTTTACCTTAAGTTCTGCTCCTTTGCGAATCCATCCGATTGTGTAGGGTGCGGGATGCGGCTCCGTTTTTAGTTGCAAGTGATCCACCAAGGCCTTTGACACTATGTTCTCGCAACTTCCGCTGTCAATAATGATATCGCATACTTTGTCGTTGATAGTACAGCGAGCGCGAAAAAGCTGATTCCGCTGGGTATCTTCTATCCGCGGAGCAAGTAATAGACGACGCACAACACAATTAACTTGCTCGCCCACTTCATCTTCCACTCCCACTTCTTCTTCCTCTTCCCAATCTTTCTCATACACATCTTCGTCATGTTCAATGATATTGGCCATTCTACGACGAGGACAATCGCTGGAATGATGGCCCAACTCGTTACACTTATAGCACTTGATCGGTTGGGGCTTGGCATATGGATTCTGGGTATTTTGATTGGGAGTGCGATTACTTGCTGCGACTGCTTCCTTAGGCGTCCCAGTAGTACCCCCTGGAACTCGGCTCGAATCAGGGATTTGTTGACTAGAAGAACTTGTAACATCATACTGCCTTCCTTTCCCGAATGACCCGCGATTCGTATAATTACTAACATGAGTACTAGGGCTAGTCCTCTCTAATTGCATCTCAATTTTTCGCGCCATATCCTGGGCATCTTCGACAGAGAATAGTCAATGTAAAGAAACCCGATCTTGAATATTAAGTCGCAAACCATTAATGTACCTAGCAGTTTGTTGTGCTTCGGACTCATCCAGGTTATTGCGAGCGGAGAGTCGAAGAAATTCTTCCGTATAAGCTTGGACCGATCTATTCGATTGTCGGCAATTCTGGAATTGTTGAAATAATAGTTGCTCATAGTCCGTTGGGAGGAATCTCTTCTTCAACTTCTGTTTCATCTGACTCCATGATCGAATAGGAGCCTTGCCTTGTCGACGTCGCATCAATTGAGTTTGTTCCCACCAAGCTGAAGCGCCACCCTTCAGCTTGTACGCCACAAGTTTCACTTGGCGATCGTCGTCAATATCCATAGCGTCGAAAAATTTCTCGACCTCCCAAAGCCAGTCCAGGAAATCTTCAATATCTAAATTCCCATTGAAAGTAGGAAGATCTACCTTTAGTTGATACTGCTCAGGATCTCGTCGATAGCCCCCATGTCATCGATTCCCACGAACATGCTCCTTCTGGAATCCCCTGTATCGGCGACCACCACGAATTTGCATCTCCTGGAAATCTTCGTCTTCGTCTTCCGTATCCTCGACATAGTCTTGACGCCTATGTCGGGGAATTCCTCCATGCCCCATAGCATCTTCGGGATCACGAGCGACAGGATTTCGCTCGGCTGGAAGAACGCCAAGCGCATGGTTTGTGGACAAATGCTGGATGGCATCAAGGATCTCTTGAAACCTCCGATCGGTTTGACCCACGAACTGATTGAACTCAGCCCGCGTAATAGGCTCGTTCTCACGGCCCTCAGCAGCGGAGAGATTGACATTCACGTTATTCACCATCGTCACAGGAGAAACCTGCTCTGATACCAAATGACGCAGAGAGAAAGCGTAAACTTGGAACAATTCCAAAGAACTCGAAATTTGTATTCAATGATAGTATGACTTTTGATTACAAGACGAACATCTTATATAGAGATAGGACTCCTAATATTAATGGAAACCAAATAATTAAAGATAATATCTAATAAACTAATATAGGAAACTGCTTGAATGGTAACATTGGAAACTGCCTGAATGGTATCATTGAAAACTGCCTGAATGGTAATATAGGAAACTGCCTGAATGGTCGTTTTCCCAAAATTCAGAAAAACTATCGAGATTTCCGGCGATTACGGCAATCACACTCTTCAAGATAATTACAGGCTAATTGTTCTACATCACCAAATATCGTGAAATTTTGCTAGGTGTTGGACACGAGAAAGGAAAATGCGTTGAGAAGGGATATCGAATGGAGGCACCGTTGCTAAGTGACAATCGAGCATCTCAGTGGCCTTGGAAGTTGGAAGTAGTAATTTCTTATGACGATGTCTATTAGCACGCAAATAGCACACCAAGAATCTTGGAGAAAATGCAATTGCAATTGTGCTTAGAGTAGTAACCACTTGTCATGGTTGTAGTTAGTGGGCTGCAAATACCCATAGTGAAATGTGTAAAAGGGATATTTATACCTCTCATACAAATTCCCAAATGTTTTACAATTGTCTGTCTTTTCATCTTTTACACTCATTTACCATTTCCAATACTTTCAGAGTTTACATTTTCATATTAATATCAAGTGATTTCCTGTCCAAGATCAACAACAGAACCCATCCCGCAAAAAATTCAAAATTTATCTTTTTGGTGAAAGATTTTCACTTTCTGGGTGAGAAACCCTTTTGAGTGAAACGACATAAGATTTAGCAAAGCCAGACATGAAAGGAAACAAAATTTCAGGTATCCTCCTGTAGTTTTGTTTCCTTCACATGTCTCACGCTTTCCTTTCGTCACTTCGCCCTTCGATGATGAAATCGATTTGCTTGCCCCTTTTTATGTTACTGTCCAGGCAAGAAAGACAAATTAACTAGAGAAGTTCCCTTTGTTTTTCTTAACATTCGCAGTTGACGCAGTACTGAATATAACACCTTTCATCTGCTAAATTCATCCAGGACCAAGGCCCTGGTTGTAGTCAGACAAGAGAAATGGAGGAACAAGGGCAGAGACGCAATTGTGGATCGGTGCAAGTCCCACGTCCCTTTCAAGGACGCAATCCTGATACTCAATTTAGGGTCTATACTGTTAGGGTGTGGTTCATACTTCCTAGCAACATGACATAAATAGGGTATTTTATATTTTGAATTTGTGATTTTATTAGTAGTATGGGTTTGGAGCCATGAATAGTTACTAAATGTATATAATAGATATTCTCTTTCTCTTATAATTGAGGATGTAATAAAAAGATGCAAAGGGCTGATTATAATGGAATCTTCAGCTGGACGTAGCCCTAGTTTAATGGTGAACCGAGATAAAACCTTACGTTTCAAATTCTTTCTCGCTTTTACTCTCTATTTTCTTTATAATTGTTCGGCAAATCCTAGCACGTCCTGCATTCCAAGGGCTTCTCCATTGTAATAGATCACACTCAATTTGATCATCTCGATCCATCGGGTTTCCCCAATTTTACTTTCCTGTCTATTCCCTACTGCTTTCCGAAGGATGTACCCTCCTCCAGGAATCCCATAGCTCTTGTAGCGAACCTCAAGACCAATTGTGAAGGACCTCTCCGCCAAGTATTGCCAGATATGATTAAAAAAGGAAGGAGGGGCCGAGAATAATTCTCGTGTGGTTTATGATACATTGATGTACATTGGAGAAGCTGCAGCTCATCAAACTTCTTGGCATTGCTTTACGCACTAATAGTATCGGCACTCTGCTGGTTTTCTCTGAATACCTTCTGCTTCATGGCATACATCAAGCTCTCAGCCGTGCTTGCATATTGGACTGTTACCATTTCTTCAGCATGCTCGTCAGTCTTGGGACACTAAAGCGCTATTAACTTGGAACTTGTGGACATAGGGTCTTCATGAGTTTACAGTCAGCTGTGTTCAAATTTTTCAACACACTTTCAACATATTCCTTCTGACTTAGCCACAACTTTCCATTCTCACTCTCCCATTTTATTTGCATGCCCATGATGAAGATTGTTGGGCCTATATCTTTATCTCAAACTGTTTTGCCAACAATACTTTCATAGTAATGATCATTCTTAAATTGTTCCCTACTAGTAGCTTATCATCAACATATAAGGTTAAAATAACAAAATCGTCGCAACCTCTTCACGGGGACACAATGACCGGCATCACAACTAACAAAGCCAGGCTTCAAGACATACTAGGTGAATTTCTAGTACCCCATCTTTGGAAATTGCTTTAGGCCATGCAAAGACTTGTTCAGTTAGCAAACAAGATCTTCTTTTCCTCATACCACAAACCCTTGTTGTTGCTTCGTATAAATATCCTCCTCCAAGTCCATGGAAAAATGTTGTCTTCACATATAAAAGTCGTCTAGTATTCAGGGGGCCAACTTATTTTCCTATCGCTGAGGAGTATGAACCACACCCTAATAACATGTTGATCAATCTCGAATGCAAATATCAACATAACCCGTTTACTTGACACGAGGTTAAGCGTGCTAATGTCACGCTTACACAGGTTTGTGTCATAAAAGAAACAACTCATTTGGACATGAAGGCTAAATGTATCATATATGAATTGATTCTTTCTATGACATGCTTAAACAAGTTTGATGATACAGGTGACAAGTTATTTGGATGGACACAATACACTCTTGGATATATTTAGACACATGTGAACACACTTATATGTGTCTAAACATATTTGACGAGTTTGTTCTAATAGTCCATACCTTTTTTTTTGGTCGAATAATAGTCCATACCTTAAACATATCAAATGTATCATGTGATGTAATAAACGTGTTATGCTTAGATTTGAAAATTATGACATAATGAATAACTGTGTCATATTTATTTAACATGTTTATGTTGGGTTCGTCAATGAAAAACAACGCTGCGAAATATAGAACCCTAAACATGATCCATATGTATATTGAAATCGAAAAGGAATTTCGAAACGTATCTTTTGCAGATTGAAGATAAATCGGCAACCGATTGTGTCTGGTTAGCGCCCCATGTGTTGCGCCTCTACCAGTATCCAACACACGAACGGAATTCTCCAACGATCCACGTGCTAGCGAAAGATCTTGAAGTTTCTTTTTCTTGAACGCTTTTTTATTTTCGATACTCTATCAAAAAACTCTAGACAGAGAATAATTCTCTATCTATTTATACAGCCTCATTATCCAACGAAATTAAAAGAAGTGGACTGGATGATTTGGGCCCGCCAAACCATCCACATTTAATCGTATGTTTAATCGTTATCTTATAACGCGCACGACCGCATAGATAATTTAAATAAGAGAATAAATTAAAATCTACTTCTTAAGTAGATCAAGGCGCATAGAAAATATTAAGTCCGTTCGTTATTGCGTGCGATCATGTAGATTCACTAAACATTAGCAGTGTGCTTAAAACTCTTTTTGGCTCACAAATCATAAGCGGTCTCTAACAAGACATTATGACTACCTAAGTATAGTGAAGGTCGATTTTCCGATACAACCTAATCCACATCTAATATTAGAGTATCAACCTTGATTGATTCCTAGGGCAGACCACTAATAGTTTATACATGAAAGGAGAAGTGAATTCGATCCATTCGAACAAGAAGCACAGGTTGGAAAGAAAAATCGGGAAAAATGTTTATATACGATAAGCCAACACATTTCTATCGTCGCATAAAAGAATAGTATCTTTTCTGTTCTGTTCTGTTCTTCAATGCCAGAAGACCAAATCTTTGCACTTTCTGCACGACGCAAACTTTATTCCGTGTGGTGCTTTAGTAGCAAACACTCTGTGCTGCTAGAACGATCTCAACAAGTCGACTAGCTCGCTCAGATAATGGCAAGAAGATCCGCCATCACCCATACTAACATCAAACTCGTGCTTCAAGTCCAAGGCCCTCTGCCTCATCTCTTCACCTTCCTTTTCCTTCATCAATGTTCTAACAGCCCTTTCTACTGTCCCTCTCTCTATCTCACCTGCCAGTTCTAATCCAACCCTCCATTCGTGAGTCAAGTACCTCGCATTCACCGTTTGGTCACCAAAACACGGTTGACATATCATCGGAACGCCTTCACATATACTCTCCAAGGTGGAGTTCCATCCACAGTGACTCCAAAACCCTCCCACCGCATCATGAGCCAGTACTTTCTTCTGAGGTGCCCATTTCACAATGCATGCCCTGTCCTTAACACATTCTCTGAATTTTTCATCCATTGCCTTGATCCATTCCGCACCCGGACTTGAGCCAGACCTAATAACCCACAAGAAAGGCTCATTGCTATTTGCCAGACCCCAAGCCATTTCAGACAATTGGTCTTCGTTCATATGTGCTATGCTTCCCAAACTCACATAGATAACTGAATTATGAGTTTGCTTGTCAAGCCATTGAATGCAACCAGTATCCTCTTGCAGTAAGCTAACAGCTGAGGTATGAGCGAATTTGTGTAGAGGGCCTATTGGAAAAATCGGAACATGGTACTGGTGGCAGAGCTGGTCCAGAGGTGACTCTTCAAGGCAGTGAATCGTGTTGAATATAATGCCAGAAAACGATCTGACATTAAGCGTCAAGGCTAACCCCTGCAAGAAAGAGTCTAAACTTCCAAGAGTGCAGAGTGGTAGGTCTTTGAACCTGAGAGGCTGATGCAGGGGCACCGGAACCTGCAGCATGGTATCTAATAGAACACAAGTCAGTTGTTAGTTAGCACATCCACAAGTGATCTAGCACCCATCGGCTTTATATACTTAGCAGTATGGTTCTCAGGATTAAATCTGGCTTGGGTGTCAAACTTGGATGATGACACAGAAATAAGTCTTGAATAAAGTATAGGTTATAAGAGAATCGTCGGATCATAAAACTACAGGGTCATGCTGAAGATCAAACAGGACAGAATTTACAACTACAACCGTTTTTCGTCAATACATCCATCTTCACAACAAAATAAATTAAGAGCAAGATTTCCCCACGGCCATGATATCAATTAGGAAGGAGATTACCATAACTCAATAAAAGAAAACGAGCATGTACCTGGGACAGGGATGTGTCCTTGTGCCTTTAACTGGAGAAGAATCGGGTGAACTGCGATATAAGCAGCACTGCTTGTGTATAAAGCAATGCTAGGAATCTTCAAATCATGGGCGACAGCTCCAGAGAAGTACACGAGTGGATCATAGATGATGCAGCAGATCTTGTCACCCAGCTCCGTGTGGTTTGTACCCCGAGTTAGGGATTCCCTGAAGCTGGACTCACAGTTGTCGTTAAGCCTCAGCACAACGTCTCCCAGATCAGGGTTTCGAACCTCTTGTTCGGATATGCCATCCGGGATGCATAGGAACGTAAAATCGGGGTGAGCAGACAAATCTGGACTATTGAACTGTGTGTGAGCAATTGTAATGGAGAAATCCTTGGACTTGAGGACGGTCGCCAGCTGAAGCATGGGAGTGAGGTGGCCCTGGAATGGTCCTGGGACCAGAACTAATCTCTTGGGATTTTGTCCTTGATTTTCCATCTTCTCTTTCTTTTTCCAATCGAAGATATTCAGTAATACGAAGTTATGCTCTTAAAAACAGGGGCTTCCGCTGATCGAGGCCGGTTTTACTCTCTTTGAAGATTTACACAAAATGGATGTCATGGAACGGAGAATATAAAGACCAGAACACACCAAGCGTTCAAGCTAGATATAATTAGACTTTTTTAAAGATGCATGGTCATTTTAGACACGGCATCTAATGATACATTTGAAAAAACACTTGCTCTCTTTCTCTCTCAGGCTTCTGCTTCCTGACAGCTATTCTGGTTGACATTTTCTCGATTTGAATAATTTACTTTAATGAGCAATAATAGGGATCATCAAGTCAACCCTCTTCTCTGGCTTGTGCTCATGAACAAGTTTATAATACACTACACGAGCTGCTGACCAGAAAAAAAATTCCAAATAATTCTTGAAGCCTGAAGCCAAATGAAAGACAAGCGAACAAGATCAAAGAGTAGAGCAAAGATCCACTCGGGCGATCAAACGAACCAGATAAAGCAAGATGGAAGTTCAGTTTTTTTACATAAAGCTATTGCTAGTTTAGACTCCATCATTACCAGTGTCTCAGAGACAACTGCCCACATTTTGCACGACTGTCAAAACACAAAACAGAGACGAAACACACACAGGCTGTGCTGCACAAACGAAGCCACCCACGATTTCACATTCGCTATAATATTTGACTGTGTCAATGGCGGGGCCTAATAAAAAAAAAAAGAGAAAAGAATGTTGAAAAGTCAAAGAAGAGAAAATGTCGACTTCGGTTCACTATCTAGGCCGAGAGACGCCCGCTCGAGAAAGAGGAAAGAAGAAGAAGAAAGAAAAGGAAAGATAGGAAAAGGAGAGAAGGAAGAGGGCTTTCGCGTGTACACGTCACGTCACGTCATGAATGTCTTGTCAAGCTGATTAAGTGCTCGCATCCCTCATTTATCCAATCGGAGCATTTCTCGAAATTATGGCACAATTTCGAAATTTTGTGATATTCGAGCTGCAAAATCTAATTTTTTTTTAGCTTTTGCTAGGTGGGATTTGACGGAAATGGTGGATTATCGTGTTGCGGAGCCATGGGTTTGACGGGAGTTGATTTAGAGCAACGGTTTAGTCGGAGCGAGAATTTTAAGGTTTCACATACGAGTTTCGCATTGCGAATGGCTTGAATAATCATTTTGGGTGTATGATTTGTTGACGTGTATGAGTTGTTTTATTAGTGTTTAAGCATCATTTAGCCAATTCATAGTTGTTATAGTATTTTATTTGGCTTTGACTGTGATTCTCGTTTAATTACTAGAATTATGAGATTGTCGGCTCGTGTAACTATGCATTGTTTTGATTTTTGGATATTCCCTGATGCATGATGATATCTATTCTTTGGTTTTGTAAAACCCATGCCTTAAAGTAATATTGATTCGGTATAGAGATATATATTGAACTTAAAAAGAGAATTTTTGTTACATAAAGCGGGATCAAGTATTCACTATCTTTTGGGCTACTTAAAAAAAGCGTATTGCGAAATGTATCGTGACAATTTATGCATATGTATTACTTTGTGAACCTGGATTATGAAATGGTTTAGGAAATGTGTTGTGATTTATAAAATGATCGGAGAAATGGTTTGAAAAATGGCGGATGAGTAGTGTTACAAAAAGATTATAATGAAACCATTTTGTGATATGGATTTTGAATTGGATTTCTGGTATTGAAGGATGATTATTTGATGTTTAATATGGTTGCGAACCTGGATAGGGGTTTCGGGATATACATACCGATGTAGGATATCCTTCTTGACCAAGCCACCAGTTTTGTAGGTGGAGACCTTGTTAAGGAGAGAATCTTAGTTGCCTTGGCACAAGACACTATGTTGTGATCATGATTTGAGATTGAGCAATAGATTAGCCAATAAAATGAACCATTGATGTATGTATTAATAGAGATTGATCGATGGATTTTACCATTAATGTTATATATATATATATATATATATATCAATCAATCAATCAAATATGAGTTGTATACATGCACAGTAGTTGCTTGATCTGCCTAGAAGATATGTAGTACTCACTAAGTTGTGGTTGCTCACCCCTATTTTTCCCAATCTTTTCATATCCCTCGGTTAATAGCCATTAGAGCAAGAGCGAAAGCGAAATCAATGGGGACTTTTGGGAGTTGGTTCTTTAGTTGATTTAAGGCTGCGTCTCTCGTGTGAAAGGACGGCTATGTCAATACTCCTATCCTTATAGATTTCAATATGAATATCACCATCACAGACTCAACTAGAGAGCGCAATGGCCTTGACCTTAGGCTTCCTCTCCCCCCACCTTCATAACAATGACATGGACAACAGTCGCCCTACGTAATACAACCAATGATGACGTGAAATTTTTTTGAATTTTAGATTACTTTTTTATTTTTTTATTTTTTTTATTGGTAAGGCCAACAGAGGGCCGTCAACCAATGGCCAAGCCCGGCAACCCTCGTTGGCCACTGGGCAAGGGCCACGAAGCAATTGCTAGCAACTATCAAGGGCTCGCAGTCCTCGCTCACAACTAAGGGAGGGCCGCAACCCTCGCATGTGGCCAGCAAGGGCACGTGGCCCTCGCGGCCAAGTGCAAGGGTCACGGCCCTCTGTCGACATTAACAATAAAAATAAAAATAACATAAAAGAAAAAAAATTCAAAAAATTTTCACATTAGGGTCATTCTTGTCACTTAGAATGGCCGAAGTCCACGTCATCAATTTCCGATTAAAATTGGCCGAATAGACTATAATAGCAAATTGTTAAAAGGTTTATGATTAAATTGATCAAATTAAAAGATTTATCACTAAATCGGCATAAGTACAATAAATTTAGAACTTTTTTGTTAATTTTCCCCGATATTTTGTACAGAAGTTACGAAACACAGAAAAATTCCATGAAGTCAAATCGAGATGGGAAGACTCCGATTAACAACATTGGCTTGTCAAATCGGGAAAAACACCATTCAGTCCTCGTTTTCAAGCTGTTCTTTTCATAAGCTTAAGAAAAGAGGGGAGAATTTATGGTCCCTCGCGAGCACCATGCGCTCTCCATTTTTGACCGTTGAATTAAAGTGCAACAGAGAAAAGAGAGGTGCCAATTGACAAGAGATCAAGGTTGTTGGTATAGGACTAACGCATACGCATGCCCCCTTTCGTCTGACTTCTGTTTTTGCTGGGCTGGAAGAACATTCATCGGACATAATAGTAAGGCATGTTGATCAATCTTGAATGAGGCAAAGCAGATATCAGCACAGCTCGTTTACTGACACGTCATTGAGCGTGCTCATGTTAAGCTTGCACAGATTTGTATTATAAAAGAAACAACTCGTTTGTACATGAATGCTATCATATCTAGATTGATTCTTTCTATGAAGTGTTTAGACAAGTATGATGAAACGGTTGACAGTTAGTCGAAACGACACAATACACTATAGAATATTTACGCACACTTGAACACACTTTTAAACGTCTAAACATATTTGGCAAGCTTATTATAGTAGTTCATATTTTAAACGTGTCAAATGTGTCCCGTTATATTATAAGGATGCGTATTTAGATTTCAGAGTTGTGACATAATGAATAACCATGTCATGTTATACATAAACGGAGAAGAGAATTCGACCCATTCAGATCAGGTCCACTGGTCAGAGAGGAAAAAGAAGAGATTGCTTCAACTCAAACTTGCATGACAAGCCAACAAATTTCTGTCATTGCATCAAAGCATTATCTGTTCTGTTCTGTTCTGTGCTTCAATGCCAGAAGACCAAATCTTTGCACTTTCTGCACTACAACTTCATTCCGCGTGGTGCTTTAGGAGCAAACAACCCTGTGCTGCTAGAACGATCTCAACAACTCGACTAGCTCGCTCAGATAATTGCAAGAAGATCCACCATCACCTATACTAACATCGCACTTGTGCTTCAAATCCAAGACCCTCTGCCTCATCTCTTCACCTTCCTTTTCCTTCATCAATATTCTAACAGCTCTTTCTACTGTCCCTCTCTCTATCTCACCCTCCAGTTCTAATCCTACCTTCCATTCATGAGTCAAGTACCTCGCACTCACCCTTTGGTCCCCAAAGCATGGTTGACATATCATAGGAACACCTTCACATATACTCTCCAAGGTGGAGTTCCATCCACAGTGGCTCCAAAACCCTCCCACCGCGTCATGAGCCAGTACTTTCTTCTGAGGTGCCCATTTCACAATGCATCCCCTGTCCTTAACACATTCTTTGAATTCTTCGTCCATTGGCTCGATGCAGTCCGAACCTGGAATTGAGCCAGGCCTAATAACCCACAAGAAAGGTTCCTTGCTATTTGCCAGACCCCAGGCCATTTCAGACAATTGGTCTTGGCTCATATGTGCCATGCTTCCCAAACTCACATAAATGACTGAATTATGAGTTTGCTTGTCAAGCCATTGAATGCAACCAGTATCCTCTTGCAGTAAGCTAACAGCTGAGGTAGGAGCGAGTTTGTGTAGAGGGCCTATTGGAAAAATTGGAACTTGGTACTTTTGGTGGAGCTGCGCCAGAGGCGACTCTTCAAGGCGGTGAATCGTGTTGAATATAATGGCCGAAGACGATCTGATATTATGCACCAAGACTGCCAACTCCGAGAAAGAGTCCAAACTTTCAAAATTGGAGAGTGGTATGTCTTTGAACCTGAGGGGCTGATGCAGGGGCACCGGAACCTGCAACATGGAATCTAAAAGAACACAACACAAGGCAGTTGTTAGTTAGCACAGCGACAAGTGAGCTAGAACCCATCAGCTTATATACTAAGCGGTTTGACGACACTCGGAATAAAAATCTGGCTTGGCTGTCAAACTTGGATGATGACACAGAAACCAGTCTTGAATAAAGTATAGGCATAGAAGAGACTCGTCGGATCATGGCTACAGGGTCATGCTGAAGGTCACACAGATTTTGAAATTGCAATCAATTTTCAGCAATACATCCATCCTCACAAACAAAATGGATTTAGAGCAAGATTCGCTGCGACCATGATAATAATTAAGAAGAAAATAAGTGTAAATTAAACAAGAGAAAACGAGCACGTACCTGGGACAGGGATGTGTCCTTGTGCCTTTAATTGGAGAAGAATCGGGCGAACTATGGTAGCAGCAGCACTACTCGTGTATAAAGCAATACTAGGAATCTTCAAATCGCAGGCTACGGCTTTCGAGAAGTACAAGAGTGTATCGTAGATGACGCAGCAAATCTTGTCACCCGGCTCCAGATGGTCTGTGCCCCTAGTTAGGCACTCCCTAAAGCTGGACTCACAGTTGACATTAAGCCTCAGCAAAACGGCTAACTGATCAGGGTTTCTAGCCTCTTCTTCAGACAAGCCATCAGGTATGCATAAGAAGGTGAAATCGGGGTGAGAAGAAGAATCTGGACTGTTGAACTGTGCGTGAGCAATTGTGATGGAGAAGCCCTTGGACTTGAGGATGGTCGCCAGCTGAAGCATGGGAGTGAGGTGGCCCTGGAATGGTGCTGGGACCAGGACCACTCTCTTGCGATTTCGTCCTTCACCTTCCATCTTCTCTATCTTTTTTTTGATGGAAGATATTCAGAAGTTATGCGAAGTTATGCTCTCAAACACAGAGGATTTTGCTCATCCAGGCTGGTTTTACTCTCTTTGAAAATTTACGCTGAAGAGAGATCATGGGACGGAGATGCAAAGAGACCCGGCAATCAAGGGCAAGTAAACAGGACACACCAGACGGTCAATTTTCGTAAGCTAGGAGTAATTGCTCTTTTCAAGCGTTTGTAGTCAAGTTTGACACGGCATTGCATTGAATGTAAGTCAACCGCAATCAATTAGTACCAATAGGCCGCATAGGAGAAGAAGCACTATGCCTAGAAATCAACAACAATTAAAATTACATAATTCATATCTCATTTGATCATTATTCACTCACTGATATATTCGAAATATATCTACGTTCGATAGAAAGAGAATGAAGATTCATTTGGTCTTGATCCTTGTAGAGCGAAAAAGGGAAATATATCACCCACAATGAAAGTAAAAATAAGCATGAAGCTTAAATAACTCACTCAAAACACCCTTTAAAGGATTACGTGGTACAATTAGACCGAATAAGCCCTTGTAATAACTTCAATGAGAAGCAAAAAAAAAAGCAGCCCAACCCCAGACACTCTAAAATCCTTTTTCAAACCTACCCCCAAAGGGAAAAGTCCTTCCCCTTTTGGGCCGGTTGTGGGCGAAGAGGGATTTGAAACCCCGACATCGTGGTTTGTAGCCACATGCTCTAATCCTATGATTCTTGAATACATATTGTGATAGAATATTCATGTGGTATTTTTTCAAATTTTGCACGGGTGATGTGGAGTATTTCATTATACAATATGTATAGATATCATCATTTACATCCAGAAAGTTGTATGCTTTGAAAGAAGTCCATACAGTTTGGGAAGGAGTTTTGATTCACAAAAAGAAAAATCTACTTCAATCAATATACCCTTAGACACAACCATTTGGTTTTAATCCTACGACATAGAAGGAATGGATCACTATTTTGATCCACAAGAAGCTTAGGTAAGAGACAAGAATTTTTTTTATATGCTCGTTCCAACCTTCAATTCTTTTTTTCTAGGTTCATTGATATTGAATTAATTAAATGCACTTCTAACACTTGTTCTACTTTTGGAAGACCCTACGTTATATTACCGGAGCACAAGGTTACGCGATCCTCTTCGAATAATTCGTCCAACCCAAAGATAGCTATAATGTCATGAAGTTCTTTGTAAAGTAACAAGCACTCCCTTTCTCTCTGCTTCTGCTTCTTGGCAGCTCTTCGGGTCAACAATGTCGTAATGCGGATAATTTTTCGATTATAACAAGGACTACCAGGTCAACCCTCTTCTCTGGCTTGTGCTCATGAACAAAGCTCATAATACACTGCACAAACTGCTGGCTAGGAAAACTCCAAGTGATTCCTGAAAAGACAAGCGAACGAGATCAAGAGTAAAGCAAAGATCCACTCCAGCGATCAAACTTAACAGACAAAATGGGGCTGAAATTGCAACATTGAGGTTAAGTTTTTTACAGAAAAGTTTTGCTAGTTCAGATTACACCAGTGTCTCGGAGATAATTCCCAGACTTATACAACTCTCCAAACACATAGGAAAGAGACGACGCACACAGACTCTGCACACACCAAGCCTCGATTTCACATTAGCACTCGTAAGTTACCGTCACAGGCTCAACCAGAGATCTCAATGGCCTTGACCTCAGGCTTCTTCTCCTCCACCTTCGGGACAGTGACGGTGAGCACTCCGTTCTCCATCGAAGCCTTGACCTGATCCATCCTCGCATTCTTGGGCAACCTGAACCTCCTCATGAACTTCCCGCTGCTTCGCTCCACTCGATGCCACTAGTCGTTCTTGTCCTCCTTCTCCACCATCCTCTCTCCCCTAATGTGGAGTAGCCAATCGTCCTCGACCTCGACTTTCACTTCCTCTTTCTTGAGCCCGGGAAGATCGGCCTTGAACACATGGGCTTCCGGGGTTTCCCTCCAGTCGATCCTGGTGTTGACGAAGGATGAATTTTCGCGGAAAGTCCGAGGGAAATTGGAGGCGGAGAGGGAAGAGGAAGGGAAAGGGTAGTCCTTGAAGGGATCCCTGAGGTCGAGAGAGAAAGGGTCGAAAGCATCGCTGCGTCGGCCACCCAACCAGGTTGGAATGAGCGACATCGTCTCTGAATAGTTCGGTCGATTGAAGCTTTATTTTGGAGGAGATTTCTGCTCGGGTCTGGAGTTCTTGGTGATTTGCTTTCTTTCTGGATTCTTGTCGGAAAGAGAGGGACGTGCTGGGGTATTTATTGGGAGAAGAATTTGTCTTCCCGTACGTTCGTGAGATTTCTCGATCGAGGCCAAGCCTGAGGCCAAGCCTAAGCGAACGTTCTGGTTTTGGGCTTCTAGCTCTTTCTCGCAGCTGCGTAACATGTTCAGCCACTTTGCCTCTCTTTTACCCTTCCTCCTATTGTCTTTCAATCCAGTCCCTTTTTGCCATCGTGTATTCACATTTGAAGATCATTACAATGATTGAAAATAATTGATTCGACATATCATGTCACACCCCTAACTCAACAAGAAGAAAGGCATGACACAGCCATCCTTTCACCAAAGGACATAGCCTAACATAACCAAAACTCACCTGATATCAAAATATATGCATCCACATATATGTATGATATAAAGTTTATCTAGTTATAATATCTGAGTTATCTACAATCCATCAAAAGGCCAAAAGCATAATCAGTAACAGGTTAAAACTTAAACTCCACATCTATGTGTAACTCGTGCCAAAAAGTCCCAATTATCAAAATGTCCTTCCCGACATCGGAACTCTCACGCCTACTAGCGTCTCGGTGAAGAACCTGAAAAACAAGTAAAATGAGAAGAATAAGCTACCACGGCTCAGTAAGTAATACATTTCTTCTAAGTAGATCGAGCACCCACTACGCACACAGTTATAAGACCACACAAAAGCTCAATTAACCCAACTCCAACATATCACAAACTTCAAGGTCAAAATACGTTATATACCACTTTAAACATAACATTTTCACAATAGGAAATCTCATTTTAATTAATAATATCAAAAAAGAAACCAATGGTTACTTCCATTGGCCAATCTCGTCGAAAAGCACACACCAATGATCAATTTCATTGGCCAATCTCATGCTCAGAAATCTAAGTATGATCACGGATAACGCCCCGTGAAAGGCGACCAAGATTCCCCCTTGGCAAGGTCTCCACCTACTATAAGTCGGTGCTCGGCCAACAAGGATATCCTAGACTAGTATGCGCATACCCACAACCCCTCACTTGGGTTCACAGAAACACTAAGTATCAAAATCCACAATAATATCATCCACCAATCTATAAAACCCATTCCAGAAATCATTTCATAAACTATTTCATAAGCTAATATAAAACCCTTCATAAGCCACGTTCAAATGCAAGAACTCCTCATGAGTCTTTCTCAAAAGGTTTTGCAAATCTATTTGCATTCAGTAAATTCAAACCAAAATCAAAAGATAATCTTTCATTTTAAATACACAATATGGCAGTAAATACTCCATCCAATTTTATGCAATCAAAATGCCATTTCTTATATGGTAACATGTCTAATACATATCATTTTCTAAACATGAATTTATAAATTCAAAGAAGAAATAGTATCACTCACCTTGAAAAGGTGAAAAACTAACCTACGGCAGTTTCTCGAGCCGACACACTCAAATACCTAATAATAAGTTAAAAAACGGTATCAAAACTGAGTAAAATGTTGCTTCAACTACGATTCGGCTAAACTAGGCTTAGACTCTAATATAACGACTAAAAGACACCCCCAAATCATTCATCCAAAGCAATTATCCAAAATTCATCCACGACGCGGAATTTGAGTGCGAAACTTGATTGCGCAATAACTTTCTCCACTAAACTCCGTTCTAAGCGAACTTATAGTTAAGAGAAAGCTTATTCAGAGCATTACAAGAACCCCAACTTGGCCATCCTAAAATTAAGCCGAAAACTGACAAAAATCGGCCTAAAAACCACTGATCGCTCATTGTTCACTGCGCGCACTCAACTTCAAAAATTCATAGCCGGCAAACCGTAAGTCCAAATCAGGTTCCATAAAATCTCACGGCCCCGTAACACCGTAAACTACCAATTCTATAAAAATACGCAGCTCAACGATTCAAAAATCAGACTTCGCTGCTCGAATTTTCCGAAATTTCGAATTTAAATCCTAAATCAGAAAACTTCTCCGATCAAACGAACGAGGGGCACGAGTGCTTACCGAGCGTTGCGATATAAAGTCGAATCGGGTAGGTGAGATTCGCACGGCGCAAAATCCTCCCTTTCTTCTTCTTCTTCTTCTTCTTCTCGGCCAAGGATCTCTTGGCCTCCTTTTTAATTTGGCCGAGAGTCCACTGTAGCTTCTATTAACTTGTTGACTTGTTGACCTTTTTTGTTTTTAACCCATATTTTACATATCATGTAATGTAAGTGTCAGGCATAATGCTTTCCTTCAATTTCGATAATCCTTGAAATGACTGAACTCATTCATTGAAAATTCATTGTTGGCCCTTTTTCTAATCACTCGAGTTTTTGGAAAAAAAAACGGTTCCTCCAAAAGCAAAAAGGTGTCGAGGATTCAATCCTCGATTTTTCCGTTGTTCATGGTTATGGCCCTCCAATTCAAAAATTCCGTCTTAGGTTCGAGCCAATTGCCTACTTAAGTCGAAAGATCGATTTGACATGTGCGTCTGTCACCTAATCTTGTGCAATAAGTGCATGCATGCTATTCATGCGAGCATAATGCATGTGAAGTGTCAATTTTTTTTTATCAGAAAAGTGTCAATTCAAACAGCTTTATGTGAGACGATCTTAACGGTATATTGTCCAGAATTGCTTTCTTACGTCACAAATGTGAAGAAGAGAAAGTTATTGCTAAAAGAAAATGAATGTCTCTGCCACTAAACTTCTTCAGTAAAGTGTCTAAGTCCAGCATCTTAGGTTTATTATCGTTCATCAACTAAGGAAGGGATAATAATATAAATAGTCCCTACACTTTAATTTAATGTGCAAAATCGTCCGATTGGGTGATGGAATGGATCATTCGTCTTAAATATTCTTTAGGTTTTTCAACTAGCGATAAGTTGGACAAGTGATATTAACGGGAGAATTTTAGTAGTTGAATATTGAATATGAGCTAAGATAGTTATATCTTTGAAATAGTATTCCTTGAGATTTGGTTTATTAGTTAGAAAATATATATGTTCTTACGATGGATTTTAGAAGTCTAATCCTGTAACTAGATTACTGTTTGTCCGATATATAGATATACATATTTGATAACAGACTAATGTTAGTTTTATTTGAAACCATGTCTTTTGGGTAGGAGGATACTCGAGTCGTTACCCTACACATGTAGGCGTCGGGCGTGACAGTTGGCTTTAACATGAGATTGAACAAAGCCAGACATGAAAGGAAACAAAATTTCAGGTGTCCACATGTAGGTGTTTCCTGCCCATGTCTCATAGTACGAAAGCCGCTTTCCTGTTATCCCGTCACCCTTCAATGATGTAATCGATTTGTTGGGCACTTTCTCATGTTACTCTCCTGGCAAGAAAAACAAGTTAATTAGAGATGTTTTCTTTGTTTTCCTTGACATCTCGCGGGCTACCCAGTATTGAATACAAGATCATTCATATGCTGAGTTCATCCAGGACCGAGGCTCTGGTTGTAGTCACAAGAGAGAAATGGAGGAACGAGGGCAGATATGCAATCGTAGATTGGTGCTAGTCCTGTCCCTTTCAAGGACACAACCCCGATGCTCAACTTGGGGTCCCTCCTGCATTCCAAGGGCTTCTCCATTGCAATAGCTCACACTCAATTCAATCATCCCAATCCATCTGGTTTCCCCAATTTTACCTTTGCTTCTATTCCCGACTGCTTATGAAAGGATGTCCTCTCCTCCGGGGATCCCGTACCTATTGTAGCGAGTCTCAACAACAACTTTGAAGGACCGCTCCGCCAAGTATTGTCACATATGATGGCAAAGGAAGGAGCGACCGAGAATAAAATCTCCTGCGTGATTTATGATACGCTGATGTACTGTGCAGAAGCCGCAGCTCATTATCTGAAACTTCCTAGCATGGCTTTGCCCACTAGTAGTATCGGTACTCAGCTGGTTTTCTCCGAATGGCCTCGGTTATTTTCCCTTGAAAGGTATCTTCAATCCTCACATACTCTATCAGACACGATAAACTCTCGGATATTGGCATGCGCAATAAACTTCTAGTCACCTCAGTGTTGTAGTTTGATAGTAATTTCACTAGGATATCCACTGAGAACAAATTAGGGATAATAGCACCATCTCTTTTTTAACTTGCTGGTGTATTCAAATTTCAGACTAGTTTTTATGTTTTTATCAGAATATGATCTCGAAGAAGCAATACATGCAAAGCTGCAGTATTTTTTACTCCACAGATCGTTCGTCGAAAGATCCCATTCCAGGCACTTATCCCTTAAGATGCAAGGACTTGCCTCTTTTTCTTAGCAATCTAGAACCCATGATGCAGTTGATAGCTACGACGCTCGATATCAAGATTCAAGACATGTTCAGCCATTCTTTGGAACACAGTGGACTGCCTTGAGAACTAGTTATCAGACCAACTCAAGAAACAATACCGAGTTCCATTTTTCTCACTAGGCCCGTTGCACAAAGTTGCTCCGGCTTCACCAACCAGCATATTGGAAGAGGAAACCGATTGCCCGTTGTGGCTTGATAAGCAAGCTAATAATTCAGTCATATATGTGAGCTTAGGAAGCTTGGCTTCGACGGATGAGGGAGAGTTTGCGGAGACAGCTTGGGGGCTGGCAAAAAGCGGCCAGCCATTCTTGTGGGTGGTCCGGCCTGGCTCAGTCAGAGGCTCGGAGTGGATCGAGCTGTTGCCAGAAGGGTTCAAAGAAGCTATCCGAGAAACAGGCTGTGTCGTGAGATGGGCTCCGCAGAAGGATCTTTTAGCGCACCGTGCCGTGGGAGGCTTTTGGACCCATTGCGGATGGAATTCGACCTTGGAAAGCATTTCCGAAGGAGTCCCGATGATATGCCCACCGTGCTTCATGGACCAGAATGTGAACGCGAAGTACCTGTGCCACGTTTGGAGGGTGGGATTGGAGTTGGAGGGCGATCTAGACCAGAAACAGATAGAGCAAAGCAGTGACGAGGCTGATGGTCGATGAGGAAGGGAAAGAGATGAGGCTGCGAGCCACGGCTTTCGCAGACCAAATCGAGTCGAGCATCACGAAAGGCGGTCCTTCGCACACTGCAATAGAGGAACTAGTGAATTTGATCGATCCCCTCTCATCTGACGATGATCACTCAGAAATAAAAACTAGTTGATGATATTTCATCTTGTCATCTGACAAAATTTGATAGAATGCAGCAGAAGGAAAACCCCGCACCTTGCGTTGAGCTCAAAACGAGTAATACGGTGTCTAGCCCGTTTTCATCCCAAATTTATCAGCTCTCTATGTTGCGGGTACCTCCAAAACCCAAATGCAAAAACGATCGCAAATGTGCAAAGTATGGCACTTGCGCTTTTGAGGGATCCTTCCCAAGAAGTTGAACTAATCATCCGAAAAGAACGAAACTAATTGAACTGCCCACTGATGAAGCAGTATGCGAATCATCGTAGTAATTCTATTTTTATTTTATTTTTTTGGGTCTGAATTGTAGTAAATTCCATTCACACGCTCAAAATTAGCAACATCCCAAGGACATACAGACAATCGCAAGACTCTGAGGAACCAATATCATCACATCAGACAGAAGTCAAGAGATCACAACATCAAATATCATTACCAGTAAAGAGTCGCGGTAGGACAATACATCGCCATATCAGACACCAGAGGACCGAGCCTCCCAACTCGGGACACACGAAACCCACACAGAACACAGCATACACACGGCAGACACTCTCTCTATATGTATAGACACAAGTCGCAACGAGGGCCATAGCTTCACCAGCTCTCAACCGGAGATCTCGATGGACTTGACCTCGGCCCTCTTCTCCTCCGCCTTGGGAACAGTGACGGTCAGCACCCCGTTCTCCATCGCCGCCTTCACCTGATCCATCCTCGCGCTCTCGGGCAGCCTGAACCTCCTCATGAACCTCCCGCTGCTCCTCTCCACCCGGTGCCACGTGTCGTTCTTGTCCTCCTTCTCCACGTTCCGCTTGCCGCTTATCTGGAGCACCCGATCGTCCTCGATCTCCACCTTGACCTCCTCCTTCTTGAGACCGGGGAGATCCGCCTTGAACACGTGGGCCTCCGGGGTCTCCTTCCAGTCGATCCTCGTGCTCACGAAGGCGGTGTTCTCCCGGAAGCTCTGGGGGAAATTGGAGGCGGAGAGGGACGGGGAAGGGAAAGGCAAGTCCTTGAAGGGGTCCCAGAGGTCGAGGGAGAAAGGGTCGAAGGCGTTGCTGCGACGGCCGCCGAACCAGCTCGGGATGAGCGACATGGTCTGTGGGATTACAAGTGCAAATTTGAGACTGAGCCGATAAAGTGCTCGAAAGAATGCCGGAATCAGATGGTAATCGCTATCGTTTGCCGATGGTGGCGTGGAAGAGAAGTTGGGTAACATAAATAGGAAAGAGAGGATCATTCACGTACCTTCGCGGTCCTTCGAGCTTCGACGGACGAACGTTCGAGCGAATTGGCGAATCGGGTTGGTCGGTCCATCTGGAAACTGCGGGCTGGGCCTCGTCAGGATCTTTTCGGTAAACACTAGGTCCACGTCCAGTGCTCGATAGACGATGAGACGAATTCTATTTCTATTTTTGTTAATCGCCCTCAATTTCCTATGTTATTGATTAAATAAAAATTTTGACGAACCAATTAGATTTAATGGATCCCAAACCATGAATACAGCTCATGTTTATATTCCATTGGTCAAAAGATACGATTCGAGGAGTTCCTTCCACAACAAAAACATATTCATTTGGCTAATGGGCAGCTACTAGGCCAATGACATTACAGCAAATGGGCTTTTAGGGTGCGGCTGAGAAAGTTTTTAGAAAATGTAGAGTTATTGCTCCAAATATCTTTGGCCCAAAGTCTCATTCGCTCGTTGCAGACATTGTTTGATTAAGTGACTTTTGGGATATTTTTGCAATGTAGCTTCGAAGTTTAAAAAAAAAAACAAGAAGAAGGAGGAGGAGGAAGAAAACATAGTTATGGCTATTCGAGAATGGAGATATCTCTTTTTCTGATAGAAAGAATGGAGATATCTCATCTTGGAAGCAAACCTGGAAAGCAATCAATTGCCGATGATGATCGAATCATTGAAGAGGTCAAGCAAGGCGATGCCGAGGGCTGTGATTTCAGGCGGCCCAAGCAAGGTGACCTTGAGGGTTGCACGACCTTGACGACCTAGACCCCATGAATGTTAAAACCAGGCACGTGATCGTCAACCCAGACGCTTAGCCACCATCAACAAACCTCGTGTGACATTCGGTGGAGTGTCAAACCAGAGACCTAGAGTCTAGACCCATGCGAACCTAGACCTCGGTGACCCAAACATGGTAGCTTAGGGTGCGAATGGTAACCATTCTGCTCCAGAAATCAAATTCTTGCCAGAAATTGATTTCTGGAATTCTTGCTAGAAATTGATTTCTAGAGGAGAAATCTGTTTGGTAAAACATGACTAATTCTGCTCCAGAAATTGATTTCTGGAATAGAAATCTGTTTTGATTTTTTGATTTTTTTTGCACCTAAAAAAATTTAAATTTTACTCAAAGTGGGTGGCCACAGGCATTATAAGCCATTCTGTAAAGTTTTGAAATGTTTTATTTTTTAAATTTTTTTTGCCACCTAAAAAAATTTAAATTTCACTCAAAGTGGGTGGCCACATGTATTCTAAGCCTTTTTGTGAAGTTTTTTTATTTTTTATTTATTATTATTTTTTTATTTTTTTGGGCACCTTAAAAAATTTAAATTTTACTCAAAGTGGGTGGCTACAAGTATGCTAAGCCATTCTATGAAGTTTTGAAATTTTTTATTTATTTTTATTTTTTTGGGCATCTCAAAAAATTTAAATTTCACTCAAAGTGGGTGGCCACAGGTATTTTAAGCCATTTTGTGAAGTTTTGAAAATTTTCATTTTTTTATTTTTTTTATTTTTTTTGCCACCTCAAAAAATTTAAATTTCGCTCAAAGTAGGTGGCCATGGATATTTTAAGCCATTTTGTGAAATTTTGAAATTTTTGATTTTTTTGGACACCTCAAAAAATTTAAATTTCACTCAAAGTGGGTGGCCACATGTGTTTTAAGCTATTCTGTGAAGTTTTGAAATTTTTGATTTTTTATTATTTTTTTAAAAAAAATCACCAAATTTCATATTTTCCCGAAATCTGACTTTTTTTTTATTTTCCGGAAATTTTTATATATTTTTCTAGAATTTTTCAATTTTTATGCATTTTCTGAAAAAAAAATTATGAGAAAATAGGGAGAATGCATTCCGGAATCAAGAAGCTACAAAAAGTAGCTTCTCTTTTTCTTGCCAAAAACTCATTCTTGAATCAAAAACGCATTCTGGAATCAAGAATGCATTCTGGAATCAAGTATTTTTAACAAACGCATTTTTATTCCAGAATGCAAAAATCGCTCCAGAATGCATTCCGGAAATTTTTTAACAAACGCCATTCTGTTCCGGAATGCATTCCGGAACAGAATTTTTATTCCGGAATGCATTCCATGCGCACCCTTAGACCCTCACCACCCTCGGCAACTGTCGGCAAGCCTTGCGCAACTATTAGCACAGCATTAGATAGGCGATCTAGATCTAGATCTAGACTTTAGAGAGGGAGGCGACAAACATTGATTTTGGAGGCAAAACTAGACTACAAAAATATTAGTGGGGCAAAGTTGGAAGAAAAAAAATCCATTATCCTCAAGAGTAGCATTTCAAAAAATGTTGAATGTCAACGCTGGGTGGAACTTGCATTAGGTTAAGGAACTATAGAAATGCTAACTTTGGCTCGAAGGCAATTGGGAATGATGAAATGACGCCTCAATTTTGTCCCAAAGGCCTTTGGAGGCTCAAAATCCTTTATAATACTGAACCAAACACACATTTAACCCCTATTGTGAAATGTCATTTTCCTAACTCAATTATCCTTTTACTCGTTAGAAAGAGTTTTAACTATTATAATTATTATTAAATTGCACAATCCCCAATTCCATTTTTATGGATCATTTCGATTGATTATCATTACTTCTTCTCATGCCATACACGTGGAGAAGATGTTTTATGTGATAGTCATGTCATAACTGGTTACATAGCGTGTTAATAACACGTGGTAGAACAATTTAATGAAAAGTGAAAGCATAATACATTTGACGTCATATAAGATGGGATTCATATTGCGAGGATAAAGGTAATAGATAGGTTTCGCCATTCCATCACAGCCATTGTAGAGATAATATCTCGAAGGCATTTTGAGATGAGAGAAGGCCATCTGAGATAATGTGGTAACGATGAACGAAAGCCTTCGGATGCCCTAGTGAGGCGATGTGTGAATAAAGATTGGGCACATTCGTTAAAAATGATAAGAAAAGCCCCAGAAAGATGTGGAAGGAAATGACAATGAAAGATATCGCCGACGCAACTTAGTGGGATAAGTAGGGTAATCTCTATATTTCACAGAGAATCTACCAAAGGAAGCGCCATGGCATAATAAGATTCATATGACGGAGACGGACCTCACTTAGCAGAATAAGACTTGATTGTTTTTGTTGCTGTTGTTGGGACGACATTTCGAGGACTAACATTCTTTCTTAAGTCAATCACGAGAAAGAAGCAGTAGCACAAATATTGGTCATTGTGAAGCTTTTTCTCAAGGACAAGGATTTTCGTTTCATATCTCTATCGGTCAGGCCTTTAGATGCTAGTCCATTTAGAACTTTCCATTTGAAAAAGAATGGTATTTCTTTTATCGCAGAAAAGAACATGAGAATCCTCCAGGTCGACTCGACTTTCACAGCAACTGAATCATCGAGCTTTATATTTCTTTGATACGCTTGATTCGTCTCCAGAAATAGCTAGGTGTCAAAAATGATGCAGACTTTGAAGCTCTTGTGCTTCTGAGTCCTGCTTTCTCGAGCTGTCTTTGACTTGGACAAGCTCTATCAGCTAACGTACGGTTGCGAGTGTCGGCTACAATACATGTGTATGCAATTCTGCTCCAAGACGATTGTTCTGTGAGGTCAATATGGTGATTTTTTAAAGAAGGTTACAAGCACTCTCATGTTGAAACCAAGTCAAAGAGAGAGTCAGCTAATCAACGTGGCTCAAATATGAATTGCACTCAACAGCTTGCCCCATTAGTCCATGTAGACATATTTTGAGCTTGGCTCGTAATTTTCTTCTTCTACTACTCATTAAGCAGAACTTTAACAGGGATCTTTGTGTTTTCGTAAATTGTTCTTGCTGCAAGGAAAAGGTAAGCATACCAGGTCTTTAGGGCGACTCAGTTTCCAGAAGGTGAAAATACTCTGATAGCCGTTGCCCTAACTGTCTAAACCAGTCATTACCTCCTTTTAGTCAGAGGAGGAGGCATGTAATTGAAGTCAACTATACCACACATGTTGAAACTGCATATAAGATCATATTCTCATGTTCATGTCGAGCAATCCAACTAGGAAGGAAGAAAGTATGTATGCGGTGAACAAAAAAGGAATAAACCTTTTGTTCTAATTTTAATCCTCTCATCCCATAAGGGAGGATCTCTCTTTTGACTTGCTGGAATATTCAAATCTTGGACTAGTTTCTATGTTTTCTATCAGACTGATCTCGTAGAACCAATACATGCCAAGCTGCATCACCTTGACTCTTTAGATCCAATATCATATGATCCTGTTCCAGGCGCTTATCCTACGAGATGCAAGGACTTGCCTCTCTTACATCGCGTGATTTAGAACCCATAATGAAGTTATCAGCTCTATTGATCATTAATAAGGCATCTTCAAACATTTTTGGAACACGGTGGACTGCCCTGAGAAACAATTATCGGATGAACTCCAGAAACAACAACGAGCCCCAATTTTCTTGCTAGGCTCGCTGCTTAAAGTTGATCCAGCTTCGCCAACCAGCATAATGGAGGAAGAAACCGGTTGCCTGCTGTGTCCTGATAAGCAGGCTAAATAATTCAGTCATGTATGTGAGCTTAGGAAGCTTGGCTTCAATGGATCAGGGAGAGTTTGCAGAAACAGCTTGGGGGCGGGCGAACTGCGGCATTCTTGTGGCTGATCCAACCTGGCCCAGTCAGAGGCTCTGAGCAGATCGAGCTGTTACCTGAAGGGTTCAAAGAAGCCATTACAGAAATTGGCCGTGTTGCGAGATGGGCTCTACAGGAGGAAGTTTTAGCACACCGTGCCGTGGGAGGCTTTTGGACCCATTGCAGATGGAATTCAACCTAGGAAAGCATTTCCGAAGGAGTCCCGATGATATGCCAACCATGCTTCAGGGACCAGAACGTGCCGCGAAGTACTTGTGCCATGTTTGGCGGGTGGGATTGGAGTTGGAGGGTGCTCTAAATCAGAAAGAGATAGCGCGACCAGTGAGGAGACTAATGGTTGATGGGGAAGGTAAAGAGATGAGGCTGAGAGCCACGGCTTTCAATGACGAAGTGCTTGTTTACACACTGCAATAGAAGAACTAGCGAACTCGATCACTTCTCTATGATCTGATGATGATCACGCGGCAACAAAAGGCTTGTTGGGATATCTGATCTTGAAATCAGACAAATCTAACCCCGCTCGCGCTGATCTCAGAAGGAGTAAACATGGTTTCATACCAAAAGTTATCAGCTTCTCTCGATGCATTTTGCGGGTAGCCCCGAACCCAATTGAAAAGGTGATCACAACGTGCAAAGTACGTAACTTGCACTTGCCAGGAATCCTTCCTAGAAATTGAATTAATCATCGCAAAAGGAATGAACTTATTGACCTCCCATCCGACAAAGCAGCACGCAAAAGCAGTGCAGTATGAAAAGGGGAAGACAAACAATGGAAAGAGTTTGAGGAACCGACATCGCATAAAACAGAAGTCAGGAAATCATAACGTCAGATCTCATTACAAGTAGAAAGAGTCGCAATAGTTCCTATATACATCGCCATATCAGACCCCCGAGGACCGCAACTTCCAACTTAGGACACGCGAAGCTCACGCAAAACACAACATACACACACAGACTCTCTCTCTCTCTCTCTCTCTCTCTCTCTCTCTCTCTCTCTCTCTCTCTCTCTCTCTATTATATATATATATATAACATACATAACATACACACAAGTCGCAACGAGGGCCATAGCTTCACCAGCTCTCAACCGGAGATCTCGACGGCCTTGACCTCGGGCTTCTTCTCCTCCACCTTGGGAACAGTGACGGTCAGCACCCCGTTCTCCATCGCCGCCTTCACCTGATCCATCCTCGCGCCCTCGGGCAGCCTGAACCTCCTCATGAACCTCCCGCTGCTCCTCTCCACCCGGTGCCAGGTATCGTTCTTGTCCTCCTTCTCCACGTTCCGCTCGCCGCTTATCTGGAGCACCCGATCGTCCTCGATCTCCACCTTGACCTCCTCCTTCTTGAGCCCGGGGAGATCCGCCTTGAACACGTGGGCCTCCGGGGTCTCCTTCCAGTCGATCCTCGTGTTCGCGAAGGCGGTGTTCTCCCGGAAAGTCTGGGGGAAATTGGAGGCGGAGAGGGACGAGGAAGGGAAGGGGAAGTCCTTGAAAGGGTCCCAGAGGTCGAGGGAGAAAGGGTCGAAGACGTTGCTGCGGCGGCCGCCGAACCAGCTCGGGATGAGCGACATGGTTTGTGGGATTACTACCGAAAACGTGAGACTGAGCCGAGAGAGTGTTTTGACAGAATGCTTGAACTAGGGATTGCTATCGCTGGACGATGTGGCTTGGAGGAAAAGGCGTTTGGTGTTAAATAAGGAAACACAGAAGCATTCTCGCACCTTCGCGGTCTGTCGAGCTTCGACGGACGAACGTTCGAGAGAATTGGAGAAACCCGGTTTTTGTTTTTTTATATTAAAATAGCCAACCCGGTTTATCCATCTGGAAACCGCGGATTGGGCCCCGTCAGTATTTCGCCAGTGACACCACATTTAACTAGGCCGGTTAAAATTGACCGGACCATGATTAGAAAACGAATTCTATTTTATTATCATCCTTGTTTCCTTCCAATTTTTTTTTATAATTAATTCCAAATAAGAATCTAAATTGGATCCATTTTCTTTAAAAAAAAAAAAAGGGTTCAAAGTAAACTTTATTTCAAAAAAGGTTTTAAGCTGGCCAAGTGAATCTCAAATACGGACCTAACCTGGTTAGCCAAATGTTCGCTCGCGGACATTTTCCGGTGATTAAAATGGTAGGCAATGAAGCTCTTGGGAATGATGAGGATGAGAAGTAAACCTAATCTTAATTCAATTTCAGATTTTCTCTTTCTTTTTTTAGTCAATTACAAATTTCAAACAAATGTGCCCTTAGTTTAATGGCCAGAAAAAGTCCGTGGGCAAACATTTGGCCGCCCCACAAACTTCGCCCATTTTTCAAGACTAATTTGGCCACCTCAAATCCTTATTTGAAATAAAATCTGCTTTAAACCTTTTTTTGAGAAAAATAAATCAACTTCATGCTCTTGTTTGGATTTTCCTTTTTTTATTAGAAAAACCTTCATCCAATCAGTTTTTCAAATCAATAAGTTACGCGATAAATCTCGACTCATGTTTATCGTTCGACCTATCAAAAGACGCTATTAGAGGAATTCCTCCAATAAGAAAAATATAGTCATTTGCTTATTGGTAATGGTACTGGGCCAATGACATTATAGCAATGGGCTTTTCAACCCCTGCTGTGAGATGTCATTTTTTAATAATATGGTAGGACCAAGGGCCTTTTTATCTCCAGATTATCCTTTTATTCATTGAAAAAGTTAATTAGCAATTATTGCCATTAAATTTTAACCAATCCATATCTTCCCCCATGTAATATCCGAAAAAATTCCATCTTTATGAATCATTTCGATTGATTATCATTAGCTCTTCCCATGCCATACACATGGAAAAGATGTTTTAGGTGTCGATCGCATCATTATCCGTCATCCCAAGTGATAATAATACATGGTGTAACAAGTCAATTCGAAGTGAGAGTGATGAGATTTCATAACACGCAAACAATGGTAATTGGTCCGTTTTACCATACCATCACAGTCACATATTATAATCGTCACGGAAGATACTTTCTCTTGCATGCTCTCATCACTTTCTCACTCTTCTCTTCCCACTATCGCACACTCTCATATATGCGCGACTATTCTTTTAAATCACTAATCATGTAACGCCTAGTCAAGAGAAAAAATCACCAAATTAAAGGAGTTCTTGAACATTTTACCTTTTAAAAATATGAAATCTGACTTGTCTAACACGATTAATACATGAAAAATGAGTATTAGTTAAGTTGTATATTTGAAATTGAATGCAATAAATAGTATTAAATAAATTATAAAAAGCACTACTTGTAGAATATCGCCTTGTATGGACTAAAAATTTAACGTTGTGTTTTTTGTCCTTTGAGTAGAAAATTACGGACTTTTTTAGGTCCATTGAACAGCCACGGTACTTTTGTTCTGGCAGGAAAGTGAATTTTTTTTTTTTCAGATTTAGCCCTAAAAGATAAGAGATCCGTTCCTGTTTGCTTTAAGTAATCAAATTTTAAAAAAAAATTCAATGTGCTCATTTTCTGCGTTATATAAGATCAATGCTCTAAAATTGAGAATTATAAAGGGTTAATACCATGAAAAATCCCAAACCGGTACACTTGTAACAAATTTACCCCAAACTATTTTTTTGACCACAAAAAACCCTAAATTAATACACACATGACAATTTTACCCTGAACTATTTTTTTACCATAAAAAATTCCATATTAGTATATCTGTGATAATTTTACCCCCGCACTAATTTTTTGGCCACCAAAAACCCCAAACTGGTATACCTGTGATAAATTTACCCTCCGTTAATTTCCATTAAATTTTACTGTCAAATTACGAAATTTAATGACACGTGGTAATTGACATATGTACTGATTTTGGATTTTACCCCTCTGTTTGTCACAAGTTTACCAATTTATGATTTTTTGTAATATTAATATAATTTAACGGACACTAACAGAGGGTAAATTTGTCACAAATGTACCAGTTTGGGATTTTTATGGGTCAAAAAATCAATTCGGAGATAAAATTATTACAAGTGTAACAGTATAGGGTTTTTGGTGATCAAAGAAACAGTTTGGGGTAAAATTGTCACAAGTATACCAGTTTGGAGTTTTTTGTGGTAAAAAAAAATAATTCAGGGTAAATTTATTACAGGTGTACTAGTTTGGGATTTTTTGTGGTCAAAAAAATAGTTTAGGATAAAATTGTCATAAATGTATCAGTTTAAGGTTTTTCGTGGTATTAACCCAATTATATAATATGCTCAACAATATGGCTAGACACAATTATTAAGAAGGCCATATTTCATATATTTACATGTGGCAAAAAAAATAACTTTAATTAGCAAATTCTGGTTTTATGATAATATACTTGATTAATTTTGCAAATCAGTTGAAGCGCGAGTCAAAACGCCATTGGATTGGATGAAGGATAAGTGATAATCAGAATAAAAGATTGCTGGTAATCAGTATTTAAAAAATCATATATTCATTCTTGAGGATAAAAATGTACTAGTGGCAAAAATGGCCATCATTACCTTTTCCACCCAAAAGATCCTTAGCAGATGCGGCTAATGACTCTGACGTGGGGCGCCGACGTGACACTTTCTATTGTAATTTTCATCAAGAAAAAACGGCTAAGCAATCCTCTCTCCCGCCGATAGGTATATGGTTTGTGGATGAACTTAACTCAAGACGGGAAGTGATCCCTAAGGCAAAAAAATTCGGACAAGATGCAGCTCCTGATAGGTTTTAAGAATGGGAAGAGATATGAATAGGGAGAGTAATGTCGGGCAATACAAATCAATACTGATGAGAACGTTACTTTCTTAAATAGGGAGAGTTTGTAACACTTCAAACCTCATAACAGATGCGAAAAATTTTGTCAAGTGATTCATAAGCCAACATACTCCTTAAAAATCTTTCGTGATTACTCAGATTATCCTTTCTGGGATCTGGCTCACATAAAACGAGCCCAACCGAAACAATTTGTCTCTCACCGGCACAAAGATGATGATAGTGATCACTCGGGTGATGATCTAATTGTCTCAATTATTGTACTCCTTTGCATAATTGAGCCGGTCATGAATGATGCTGCAATAATATCTTACATGAGCGAGCCACCTTATTGTTTCGCATTTCACATATGTCCGCATCAACAGGGACAGATGATGACGATAATACCTCTTTTACTATAACTATTTTTTTCTCGGGTACCTCCAAAAGAGGAGGGTTGTTCGTTCTGTCATCTCATCTTTTCTCTTTTCTCTTTCGGAATCAAAAGCATATGCTTTTGCCTCCGAACTGTTAAGTTTTTCTTTCCCCAATTGCGAACGTGCCATGCCCCTGCAGGAGTCAATTTGCACGTGCAATCCCAGACTGAATTTTCATGAGCTATCCTTCTTCTCTGATTTTTCTTGGAACGACGCAGCAATAATCTTTTCGTTACGACATTGTATCGAAAAGGCAGCATATAATAGACAGTACTCCTTGACCGTTAGCTCGGGAATCAACTCCGATCATGGTAGCTTAGCGATGGAAACTATAACTATCAAGCCCGATCTATGTAGGTTAAACTCTCAAACAAGTATTCTGAGGAACTATATTAAAGTAGTGACCATTCGAAGTAGATATTAGTTTTGAATAACATCACAGGGGCAAATCTATCCGATATAGGATTTAGTTATCACAAACTCTCTCATTTAAAATTATTTTTACCTTACCAAAAAAAAAAAAACTCTCTCATTTAAAACCCACCCGTAGATAGCGCAGTTAGTTTGGGCCCTCCTGCCATCGCAGGGGGTGAGAGGTTCGAAACTCTGCGTCGTCAGCGATTGAAGTAAGGGGTCCTGGTAATGGGTTGCTGGGCTAGCCTTCCCCTGGGTTTAGTACCGAATAGCCTATCGGGCGAAAGGGAGGTTCCCGGATTATAAAAAAAAAACTCTTATTTAAATCACTGATGTTCTGATCAGCGTTAGCTTGTATTATTGGCGATACTCCCTCTATTCGACATGTGACCTAATCATTTTTTGCCTCCTCTCCATCCTAGAAGCATATTAGAAATACTGTTTGAGACATCTCGCCTTAGTAATCACTTCTTGCCCTCTTCATATCGGGTGTGAGTCTAGTCTATCCATGAGCCGTACATCTACTAGGGATGGTCGGTGGTCCTATTATGACACAATTTGTAACCATCTGGCCTGTTCTACAAGGTTAAGCACCCAAAAGAAGTTTTCTAGATAACCACACGTGACTATGGCCATATAGAGGTGGATCTTACTTGTGAATAGCATCACCATGCCTCATCCATTCGATATGAAAGTTGAAGTGTCACAAAAACAACTATTGCCGCGAGTTTGAAGTTTAGGCTATGCATGACAACCATTCTATGCCCGGGAATAAATTTTAATCAGAAATGATTTTTTTTATTTTGTGCCCGAGAATTGATTCTGAGCATTTAAAGGCGTTTGGTAACGGCCCAAAATTTTTATTCCTGAAATAATAAAAGAACAGAAATGCGTTTGGTAACGGCCCAAAATTTTTATTCCTGAAATAATAAAAGAACAGAAATGCGTTTGGTAACGGCATAAAATTTCTTTTTATTAATAATATTTTAATTTTTGTTTTTTTCTTTTTTTCTTCTCCTCATTCTTGGCCATGGCCGGTAAAATATTTTTTAATTAATAATAATTTTATTTAAAATAAATTTTTAACTTTTTTTCCATGGCCAGTAAAATATTATTTTTATAAATATTATTTTTTTATTAAAATATATTATAAAAATATTTTTATTGAAAATATTTTTTTATTTCTTTTCATGGCCTAGTCACTAGCCATGGCCGGTAAAATTTTTTTTATTAAAATATTTTTTTCCTATGGCCCGGTCGCCGGCCATGGCCGGTAAAATATTTTTTTCCCATGGCCTAGTCGCCGGCCATGACCGGTAAAATGTTTTTTTATTAATATTTTTTATTAAAATATTTTTTCATTTTTTTTGCCATGGCTGGTAAATTTTTTTTTCTTATATTTTTTTATTAAAATATTTTTTTCCTTTTTTTACCATGGCCTGATTGTCGACCATAGCTGGTAAAATATATTTTTATTAACATTTTTTTATTAATAATATTTTTATTTAAAAAAATTTTCCTTTTTTTGCCAGGCCGGTAAAATATTTTGTTTAAATATTTTTTATTAATAATATTTTTTTTATTTTTTTTTGCTATGGCCTGATCGCCGGCTATGGCAGGTAAAATATTTTTTTTATTAATAATATATTTTATTAAAATAATTTTTTTTGCCATGGCCTGGTCGCCGGCCATGGTCGGTAAAATATTTTTTTTATTAACATTTTTTTATTAATAATATTTTTTATTAAAATATTTTTTGCCATGGCCTGGCCGCCGGTGACTTGCCACAACCTAGAGAAGAACAACACAAAGAAGAAAAGAAAAAAAAGAAAAAGAACTCATTCTCAAAATTGTGCCGAAAAACAAGAAGCAACTTTTTTTTACTTCTTGTTTCTCTTCAAAAACTGTTTTTGAACACAAATTTTTGCAAAAATATGCTCGGGAACAAAAAGTTTGCCAAACGCATTTTTATTCCCAAACTATTTTTGGAAACAAAAGAACAAAAATTTTTACTGTTTGGCACGTTACCAAATGGGTCCTTAATACACTGATGAGCCAATCTTCATACAGGGCGGCAGACTATGATAAAGTGTTTGTCTTTTCTTGAAATCTCAACTTTGTGATTTCAACTTTGTAAACTTCTCTAAATTGAGATTTCATAAGCACAAATTGTAGCTCAAATAAGACATTCTATAACTTATGTTGTACTGTTATGGTAATCGCTAATCCCTAAAGAGGTGATTGATTGCCCGGGGGGGTGAGGCTAAGGATAGTTTGATTCGCCAATTACCTTGTCATTATATACTCTTCACATATATGGACGTACGGCAATGACTCAATATTGTAGTGATGGTGATGATTCAAGAACCATGGAGGTGACAGCTCAAGACACGGTCATGCAATTTGAGGAGGGTGTCTATGAATGAGGATGTGGGTTATGTACTGGCTCGATCTAACAAGAGTAGGGAGCGATCACCGATATCAAAGAGCTCAGATAAGGAGCAACTAATGTTAGGTTTCTACGATAGCAAATGGGGTAGAAATGAATTGAATTACATACCAAACATGGAGAGAGTGTTCGTGGGATATATATGGAATTAACATACTAGAGATGCCTTTTGAGGTAACCTCAAGTTTAACATTGATCGTACTTAAGCAGAGCATTATCAAGATGGTGACCTTCTGGGAAAGTGTTTACATGTACGCCAAAGAACAGAGCCACAAAACTGTAAAACTTGGTATGGGGCCGGCCAAAACAAATAATACATCGAGTAAGTTAATCAAGAGGGTCTTAGGCTCTTTGAGAGAGAGAGAGAGAGAGGAGAGAGGTTTTTATTTTCTTCAAAAAATTAAATTGGGTTATTAAGGAGTAAAATTTCTTTGAAAATTTCACCAATTAGAGGTCATAATCGAGTGGGCCTGAATCAGGCTGGACCATGAGGTCTGGCCTAAAC